>JAKZFB010000004.1:0-2400000 GCA_026122735.1 Penicillium bialowiezense
TGTACTTCGTTCAGTTACGTATTGCTAAGGTTAACACAAAGACACCGACAACTTTCTTCAGCACCTAATCCCTAATCCCCCTAATCCCTAATCCCTAATCCCTAATCCCTAATCCCTAATCCCTAATCCCTAATCCCTAATCCCTAATCCCTAATCCCTAATCCCATATTATCTATTATAGATTAAGAAGCTTTTAGAAAAAGCGCTAGAAATATTAATAAAGAATCTAGTAAATAGAATACTATAAAAGAGAAATTAAATAGAGATAGAGAGTATATTAAAAGGTAATATATAGTTAAAAAGTAAACTCTAGATAACTAGATATAAAGAAAATAGGATTTAAAAATCTATAGTCTATATATAGAAGTTAAGAATATCTTCTAAAATCTCTAGAGAAATAAAAAGACTATTATTAAATCTAAAATAGTTAAGATTATAATTTAATATAATAATAATTAGTTCTTTACTTAGTTTAACAATCTTAAAGAGTATATAACTAGATATATTATCTAGATACCACTTTTTATTATTAATTATAATAAGTTAGTTTATAATATCTTAAATAAGAGATAAATAATTTCTTTTTATATTAGAGAGTAAGCATATAAAGATAGTAATAGAGGTTATATCTTAATCTTTACTAATAGAGAATAAGCTAATAAGCTTAATAACTAAAAAAGAGTATATAATATATATAACTAAGAATATATTACTATAATCTATAACTAGGAATAATATAAAAGTTACTTTAATAAGGTTAGAGTATATAATCTTGATATCTAGAAAAAGTCTTTAATTACTAGACTATATTAATAATAAAGAGATAACTAAAATCTAAGTAGTAGTATATAATAAATAGGACCTATCTTTATAGAAGTTATTATTAACTATGATAAAGATGAATAAATGATTATATATAAAGTAATTAACTAGATAGATTTATAGATTAGAGAATATTATATAGGTTATAGAGATAATAAATAAGAGAATAGATATTAATAATATATATCTAAGTAATCTTATAATTAGATTATAATTAGTAAAGTAACTCTTTATAATAGAATAGATATTTTATATAAAATATATCTTATAAAACTATAATAATAAAATATATAATACTAGTTTTAGAGATTAAATATAGGAAATAATCTTAAAGTACTTTATAATAATAGCTAAAATCTATTTAAAAGAAAGCTAGTATTAGTTAATATAACTATAAAGCTTAATTCATATATCCCTTAAATAAAGAACTATAAATTATTAGATAAAAGAAAGAGATTAAGATTTTAATAAGATAAATATAATATAAACACTAATTACTTTAATATAAAGATTATACTTATATCTAGCTAAAAAGAAAGTAAATTACTAGACTAATTAATAGCTATAGGAAATTAGATTTAGTAGTAAAAAACTAGAATAGAATAAGATATAATTTAAGTAAAGATAAAAGAAGATTTATAATAGATTAAATTAGATATATCTCTATTAAAGATTATAAGATACTAGTTATCTAGGTAGATAGTATTATATAAGGAAAAAAAGAAGTTTATAAAGAGTTTAGTTATTATATAATTAAAGGCTAGATAACTAGCGATATTATATAGATCTAGATAATTCCTAATAATATTAAACTATCTAGTATAGTTAGTATAGCTAGTAATATAGGAATAATAATTAATAATAATTATATAAATAATATTAATAAATATATACTTACTATTAATCTAGAGATAATACTTTTTATAGTAAGGCTAAAAGTAGAGATAGGTAGAACTAGGTATCTTATAAAAAGATACTAGCTAAAATTTAATATATATATAATAAAAGTTAGATTAAAGGTTTTATATAGTTTAATAAATATTCTAATATATAGTGTTATTTTATTTAAACTAAAAAGGATTCTAGTTATAAAAATTCTAAAAGTAGTTTTTATATTACTATATAAGATTAGTAAAATCTTATATATCGCTAGTTATACTTTTATATAGGATTTTTTATAGGTACTATAAAAAGCTAGATAGGAATTTAGAAAGTAAGTAAATAAGGATATATATAAATATAGATAAATAGATAGAATTAGTATTAAAGGTTATAATAGTTATATTAAAGTATAGTAGATACTATAAATAGTATATAGTTAAAGTATATTTAGCGATAGGATAAATATAAGATATAGTAGATAAGAGAAAAAGAATAAACTATTTTATTAGAGAGTTAGATTAAAAAGAGTATATAGAAAAAAAGAAAATATAAGGCTAGATAAAGAATATTACTAGTATAGAGATAGCTTATCTTATAAACTAGGATATTATAAGATAAAGATATTAATTATAGATTTAAAAAGTATTTAAATTTAAGTATCTATAATAGAAAATATAAAGAGAAGATATATTTAAATATAAGATTAGGTTAAGATTAAATATAATAGGAAAGATTAGTTTTAGAGATCTAACTAAAAAGGGAATTATAAAATCTTCTAGAGTGATAGCTGTAATTTATATAAAGGAAAGTTTAGAATAATTAATAAATAGTGGTTTTAGTTAATATATTTTTTAACTAGATAGTAGTAAATATAGTTAAGAAAAAGATATTAAGATTTTAGAAAGATAGTTATAATATAAATACTATATCTATAAATATTATCTTCTTTAATATAAATATAAAAAACTAATCTAACTATAAAAGAAGGATTATAGGATTATAGATTTATTAATTATTATAAAAGTCTAAATTTATTAGTATAGAATTAGAGTACTATAAAAAATAATTTAAATAAATATATAAAGAATACTTATATAATAGTTAGATAGATAAAGTCTAGTAAAAATTATATCCTATTAGTATATAGGATAGATTATATAGTAGAGAGTAAAAAGATAGTTTATAAAAAGTTTAATTATTATCTAATTAAAAGTAAGATAGATATCTAAATTAGAAGAATTTAAATAATCTCTAGTAATAAGAATCTAGCTAGGATTAACTGTAATCTTAGTAATATTAGAGTAGTACTATATAATAATATTATAAATAGTTAGAATAAATATCTACTTAGTAGATATCTAGAGATAATATCTTAGATAATAGGATTAGAGATAAATCTAGATATTTTCTAGATTATTATTTAAAAGCGCTAGTTAAAATAATTTATAGATATTATAAAAGATATATTAAAGGTAGTATAGAGTTTAATAGATATCTTAATATATAATATTATCCTATTCTAGTTAGTTAGGATTAAGATTATTATAGTTCTAGAACTATATTTTATATTACTCTATAATATTAATAACGTTAAATATATTACTAGTTATACCGCTGTAAAAAAGCTTCTAGAGATATTAGAGATAGGAAGATAATAGATTAAAGACTAGGTAGAAAAGGATATATAGAAATATAAGTAAGTTAATAGATTTAAGGTTAAAGATTATAATAGTATAATAGAGATATAGTAGGTACTAGCTATAGTATATAATTAAAAAGAAATCTTTAAAAGAGTAAATAGAAAGTATAATAGTAGATTAGAATATAATAAATTATTTTATTAAGAAATAAGTATAAGAAAAGTTAAATTAGAAAAAAAGAAAATATAAAGGTAAATAAAGATTTCTACTAGTATAAAGTAGGTTTATAAGTTATATTAGGATAGTATATAATAAAGATATAGATTATAAATTAGAGATTTACTTAAATTTAAGTATCTATAAAAGAAAGTGTAGAGTTAAGATATATTAGATTTAAGATTAGATTAAAACTAATATATAAAGAATACTAAATAAAAAGTATAAAATAAAAAGAATTAAAGTAAAATTAAAGTTACTAATAGAGATAAGTATATTAGAATAGAAATCTAGTAAATAGGAAAAGAAATTAATAGATTAGTTAGGATAAATAACTAATATTAATATAGATATGATATAAAGGAAATTATAACTAAAAAGTAGAGAATTTATTTAGTTATAATAAATAAGATTAAATTATAATCCTAGTTTAGAGTTTTTAAGAATTAGTATAAGAGTTAGAGAGTTATAAGACTTATCCTCTGATTTATTAATTAAAATTATAATTATAAGTTATACTAGTGTAATATAAATATAATAAGGATATATTTAATATTAATATAGATAAGTGGTGATTCTATAAATATAGGTAATTAGCTAATAGAAATAAGTTTAGATTATTAAGTTATAGAATTTAAAAGTATTCTATAGTAGATAAAAGATATTATAAATAAGCTAGATAGGAATTTAGAAATAAATAATCTATATAGTTTAATATTTAAGGTATTAGAGAAGATTAGAGTAACTAGAGTGATATTAAAGAGTTAATAATAAGAAATTAGCTATAAATATAGCTTATAATATATATAAGAAGTAATATTTAGTATATTTAAAATAGAAGAAAAGAAGTTAAGGATTTAAATATTTTATAGAGAAATAATAATAAATTATTTTTATAAGTTAAAATATAAATTTATTATTATAACTAAAGTTAATAATATAGTAGATATTAATACTAGATTAGATTTTAGAAGATATAATATAAAGTTATAAGAATATTAGTATATTTAATAACTATAATTAGAGAATAACTAATATAGAAATCTTATTTAGGGTATATATTGTTATAAAGTAAAGTGAGTTAAGCTAAGAGATAGAGATAATAAAGTTGTATAAATAATAAAGTTAGTAGGTTATAGATATATAAGTTAATATATGATATAACTGATTAATAAGGATAAGAAAAGATATAAAGGTTATAAGGTCTTAGATATAGTTAGGGTATAAACTAGGGAGAAGATGAGTAATAAGAGAACTTAGGCTTTAAATAATAACTTATATATAGGTAGTAGTTGTTGTAAGGTTAGGAAGAATCTAGAAAGTAATTTAAAGATAATAGTTATATATAATAATAATACTAGTAGTATATATAAAGTTATATGGTTAGAGTTAATTACTTATTTCTAGTAGTAATAGTATTAAAGAATAAGAATATCTATATTAAGTAGGAACTTTATAGGATGATCTTTACCCTATATAATATTAACTAGGGTTAGATTTTATAATTATAGTCTTTAAATAGTATAGTAATATTATCTATAATAAAGAACTAAAGTAAAAGATTATTAGTAAAGGTGATAATATAAATAGGTATAGATTAATCTAGAGATCTATAGGAGTATTTATTATATAAGATAATATATAAAAGAATTAAATTCTTTTATATTAAAGATTAAGATAGGAATAAAACTATATTAAATATAATATATCCTAAATAAGAGAGTTAAATATTTAAAAAAAAGATATAGTTTATAGATATTCTTTTTTATATATTAAAATAAATTTATAATAATTAAGAGAGGATAATATAAGGTTAAGTTTTAGGAGTGATAGAGGGTAGAATTCTGGTTAATAAGGTTTTTAGAGTTATTTTCTTAACTTTATTAATTAGTAAGAAGTTAGTAAGATTAATATAGTTTTATATATTAAATAGTAATAAACTAGTGTATTAGTAGGGTTTTTTTAAAATGTTTTTTAGTATTAAGTAAGTTTATATATCTAGTTAATATATTTATATTTTATTTTTAAGCTTATAGTATAAGTATTAGGTTATATTAATATGTTTATAAAAGCCTTAGTTAAAGATAATTTAATTAGTAGATTAAGATTAGAACTATACTAGAATAGAAATAGTTAGATTAATAAAGTTAAGATTAAATAAGATATAAATATAAAGACTCTTATTAATTTATAGATAAAATTATAGATATAAAATAATAATAGTAAGAGATAGATATAATAAGTACTTAGTAATAGATATAGGGTAGTTAGATCTTAACTAAATTATTAAAGATAATTACTAGAGTCTAGGATTTTAGTATCTTAGTTTTTATATTAGAGTTATTAAAAGAGATAGCAGCTATAAGCTAGGTAGGAGTTCTATATATATATTAAAGGTAGGTTTTATAATAGTAGATATTAATAGTGATACTATATTTAAGGGTAATTATATAGTAGAAGAAGAACTAGATTATAAAATTATAAAATTTATATTAGTTTTAAATAATATAAAGGACTTATTAGTTATACTATATTAGGATATAGAAATAAGTAGTCTCTTTAAAGAGATAGTATTAGTATTAAATATTATTTAATAAGTATCTGTAGTAGTAGAATAGCTAAAAAGAATTAGTTATAAAAGTAATATATAATATATAAATAAAGTAGTATTCTAAGATTTTAAAGTTAAAAAAAAGTAGTTATAGATTTAAGTATATTATTAGGAATTAATAGTAGATAATTTAAAAGAACTAGAGTTTAAATTTATCTAGATAACTAAAGGTATTAATATTGTTAATATTATTATAGTTTTAGAAAAAAGATATCTAGTAGAATTATATATGTAAGAAGTAAATAAAATAAAAAAGAGTAAAATCTAAAAGAAAGTTATATAAAAAGAAAAAGAAGTGATTAGAACTTATAGTATAGTAGATAAGGATTTAGAGATATTAGAATTATAAAGAATTAGGTTTAGTAGAGATATAGTAGATAATTAAATCTCTAAGTAGTAGATAGATAGTATAAAAGATAATATTGTTAAGATACTATATATAAAATAATTTAGTATATAAAAAATAGTAGGTTTTAGATAAAAGTAAATAGATAGAGTTTAAATTAAAATAGTAATTATTATAGTTATTACTTTATATACTTAGTAGGCTAAGTATATAAGATAAAGGTGATATGTTTATATATAATTATAAGGATAAAAGGTTAATATATAAAATAATATTAGTGTTAAAATACTATTAATTTTATATAAGATAAATAGTAAAGAGATATAATATATTACTCTAGAAAGAAATAGGACTTAAAAGAATTATAATAGATACTAATATAAGATATAGTAACTAGAAAGAATAGAAGTTAAGTTATAAAAGTAAGTTTAATAAGTTATTAGATTTATAAAAATATGTATAATAGAGTTATTAAAGTAGTTAAAGATATAATTAAAGATATTATTAGAGTTTTTTAAAAAAATAACTTCTTTAAGTTAAGTAAGACTTCTATAAATATTAAAAGACTAAATCTAATAAAGGTATTTACATTTAGAAATCTAGTAGATCTTTATAATAAGGCAGTATAGGATACACTAATTCTAAAAGTTATAAGTTTTAAAGTCTCTCTAGTTAGATTAAATAAGGTTATAGCTATCCTTATTAAGGATATAAAAGTAAGTAGTCTTTTATTAAAGGTATATAATATATATATAATACTAGCAGTTATTATAGTGATAAGTTAGGGTGCCTTAGCTAGGATTAGTAGTAAACATAGTATATAAGATATAGTAGAAATAGTATTTAGTATATTTAAAATTAGATAATAGAAACTATAGATTAATCCGTTTTTAGAGGAAATATAGTTATAATATTTAATAAAAGAAGAGTAGAGGTTTAAAGGGCTATAAGAGATTAGAGAGATAACTAAGATTAGTTATATTATTAATTTTATTAATAGGATAGAACTTAAAGCTAGTAATAGTAGTCTAGAATAAAAATATATTAATAGATAGATTTAAAGATTTAGAATAAGATATAGAGAACTAACTAGATCTATAGTTAATAATAAAGATTAACTTAATAATTTAGATACTAGAAATATAAGTATATAGGAAGATAGGTTTATTAAGTATAAAAAGATATAAAGTAAGAGATTAGTTAAAAAAAAGAAAAGAAAGAGTATAAATATAAGTAATTAAGTAATAGATAAAGTAAATAAGTAGTTTAATAATAAGATATTTATTTTATTTTTTTAGATATAGTATAGCACGTAAATATAATTACTTTTTTTTTATTTTATAGATTATATCTTATAATCCTTTTAATAATAATTAATAATATTATAGATACTTAAGAGTATTAAGATAAGTCCTAAGTAATATAGCTTCTGTTTATATATATATGAGATACTAATAATTCTATAGAGAAATAAAGCTTAATTTATATAAGATAAAATTTAACTATATCAGAAATAATAAGTATATATAATATGTTAAGTCTATAGATAAGACTAATAACATAGTAATAACTAGTCTACTAGAGATCTTAACGTTATAGTAATAAATTAGAGAGAATTATAATCTTATAATACTAGAGAATTACGATATAAATATAAGATAAACAGTCTTTTATAATATAATATATAATAAAGTAGCGGTAAACTAGTGTCACTATCTTAAAAGTTACGCTATATAGAGAGATATGGTAGTGGTATAGTTATATCTAGTAAGATAGAGTAGTTAATTATATTATATATAATAAAAGGGCTATAATATCTCTAGAGATATTAAGAGTCTTAAGTAGGAAGTAGTATAAGTATATATATAATAGAATAGCTGGTTAAAAGTTCTATTGTTAATAGATAAAGTATAAACTAATATTAATTAGTATAAGTAAGATTTCTAATACTTATAAGATTTAGAGAAGAATCTTATATAGGAGTTTATACTACTGTAATTCTATAATAATGAATTTGTAATTACTAAAAATCAGCTTACTTATTAGGAGATTTTAGTAATAGATATAGATATAAGGATTTAAAGATAATAAAGTCTAGAGAGAATAGGTTATATATTATACTATCAAAGTATCTCTAATTTTAAAATAGTCTATTATTTTTAATTATGTATTAAATAGTTTAGATTCTAGAAAAGAGATAAATTAATATTTAGAATAGTACCTTTCAAAATTTTAAAATATTCGGATTAGTAGAAATATATTATATATAGGGTTAAAAAAAGACTATACTAAGAGAAAAACTAGTAAAACTTATTTTTACCTACTATAGTTAAGAACTCTATATAAGTATATGTACAAGATCTAATAATAGATTGATTTTTAAGATATATATAATCTCTATATTTAAATAAATTTAGAATTACTAGATTATCTTATAAAAAAGGTATATCTAGATTATAAATTATAATAATATAGAAGTAGAAAGAGGATAATACTAAAAGTAAAATATATAAGTCCTAACTTTGTATAGAAAGGGATATAGCAGTAGAGGCTATATATAAAGCTTAACTATAGGTTTATAAACTTAAGCTAAGTATAGATCTACTTTTACTAAAATATTAAGATAGTATCTAGGTTAGATATAAAACTTAGTAGTAGGTTGAATCCTATTATACTAGATATAGACTTACTTTATATCTAGTTTTCTATTAGTCTAAATAATATATTAACTCTATAAATTTATAAATCTTAGTACTAGAATCTTTAACTAAAATACTTCTAAATTTTATTTTATAAATTAATTTAAATATAATAAAATAATTATATCTTAAAATATAGGATATTAGAAAGATTATTTTATAGTTATTAAAAATAGATATAGTCTGATAGTACTAAGATATATAGGATAGATATTATACTGGATTATTGCTAAAGATTATCTAAAAGAGGTAATTATTTTTTTATCTGTCTAGATTCTACTTAGTTATAGGTTAATTTTTTCTAAAATCCCTCCTCTATTAAAACTTTAAAAACTTTAAATCTATCTATCACTTATACTTTTTATTCTAATATCCCTAAACTAAGTTAGCATATATTTAACTTGATAGAATAGAACTTCCTAAAGTTTCAAGATAAATAGAGTAATATTAAATATGTTATACTAGGTTTAAAAATTCACTATATACAGCGCGAAATTCGCAAATCCTTACTTTTACCCGCTATAGTTAAGAACTGTATTCTACTTGGGTGTATCGCTCCCTACTAGATAGGTCAATTTTTCCCAAAATCCCTTCCCTATTAAAACTTTAAAAACTTCAAATCTGTCTACTACTTACACTTTTTATCCTAATATCCCTAAACTAAGTCAGCGTGTATTTAACTTGATAGAATAGAACTTCCTAAAGTTTCAGGATAAATGGAGCAATGTTGAATGTGTTGCACTAGGTTTGAAAATTCACTATATACAACGCGAAATTCGCAAATCCCTACTTTTACCTACCATAGTTAAGAACTGCATCCCGCCTAGGTATATCGCTCCCCACTAGATAGAGAATTATAATATAAATATAAAATAAATAATCCTCTATAATATAATATATAATAAAATAGTAGTAAACTAGTATTATTATTTTAAAGATTACACTATATAGAGAGATATAGTAGTAGTATAATTATATTTAATAGGATAGAATAGTTAATTATATTATACGCGATAAAAAGATTATAATATCTCTAGAGATATTAAAAATCCTAAATAAGAAGTGATATAAGTATATATATAGTAGAATAGCTAGTTAGAAACTCTATTACTAATAGATAAAATATAGATTAATATTAACTAATATAAATAAGATTTCTAATATTTATAAAACTTAAAAAAGAATCTTATATAAAAACTCACACTACTATAATTCTATAATAATAAATTTATAGTAGCTAAAAATTAGTCTATTTATTAAAAGATTTTAATAATAGATATAGATATAAAGACTTAAAAATAATAAAGTTTAAAAAAAATAGATTATATATTATACTATTAAAATATCTCTAATTTTAAAATAGTCTACTATCTTTAATTATATATTAAATAGTTTAAATTCTAGAAAAGAGATAAATTAATATCTAAGATAGTACTTTTTAAAATTTTAAAATATTTAAGCTAATAGAAATATATTATATATAAAGTTAAAAAAAAAACTATACTAAGAGAAAAACTAGTAAAACCTATTTTTATCTACTATAGTTAAGAACTCTATATAAGTATATATATAAGATCTAATAAAAGATTAACTATTAAGATATATATAATCTCTATATTTAAATAAATTTAGAATTACTAGATCATCTTATAAAAAAGATATACCTAGATTATAAATTATAATAATATAGAAATAGAAAAAGAATAATATTAAAAGTAAAATATATAAATCTTAACTTTATATAAAAAGAGATATAGTAGTAGAAACTATATATAAAATTTAGCTATAGATTTATAAATTTAACCTAGATATAAACTTACTTTTACTAAGATATTAAAATAGTATCTAGATTAGATATAAAACTTAATAATAAATTAAATCTTATTATACTAGATATAGATTTATTTTATATCTAGTTTTCTATTAATCTAAATAATATATTAACTTTATAAATTTATAAATCTTAGTACTAGAATCTTTAACTAAAATACTTCTAAATTTTATTTTATAAATTAATTTAAATATAATAAAATAATTATATCTTAAAATATAGGATACTAGAAAGATTATTTTATAATTATTAAAAATAAATATAGTCTAATAGTACTAAGATATATAAGATAGGTATTATACTAGATTATTACTAAGGATTATCTAAAAAAGGTAATTATTTTCTTATCTATCTAGATTCTACCTAGTCATAGATTAATTTTTCCTAAAATCCCTCCTCTATTAAAACTTCACAAATTTTAAATTTATCTATCACCTATATTTTTTATCTTAATATCTCTAAACTAAGTTAGCATATATTTAACTTGATAGAATAGAACTTTCTAAAGTTTTAAGATAAACGGAGTAATGTTGAACGTGTTACACCGGGTTTAAAAATTCACTATATATAATACGAAATTCACAAATCCCTACTTTTACCTACTATAATTAAGAACTATATCCCACCTAGGTATATTACTTCCTACTAGATAGGATAAGTATTATACTAGATTATTACTAAAGATTATTTAAAAGAGATAATTATTTTCTTATCTACCTAGATTCTATCTAGTTATAGATCAATTTTTCCTAAAATCCCTCCTCTATTAAAACTTCACAAATTTTAAATTTATCTATCACCCATATTTTTTATCTTAATATCTCTAAACTAAGTTAGCATATATTTAACTCGATAGAATAGAACTTCCTAAAGTTTTAAGATAAACGGAGTAATGTTGAACGTGTTGCACCGGGTTTAAAAATTCACTGTATACAGCGCGAAATTCGCAAATCCCCACTTTTACCCGCCATAGTTAAAAACTGCATCCCACCTAGGTGCATCGCTCCCCACTAGATAGAGGTAAAGATATACTCAACTCAGAGTTAAAAACCACCTGCTCCACTTTTACCCGCTATAGTTAAAAACTCGACTAAGGCTGGGTGAAGACGCCCCCAAGGGATAGGGGACGAATCCTGTTACAGATTATAGATGTGAAAAGGACCTACATTTTGCCTAATATAGGGATAAGGATAGGATTTATAGTATACTGCTATACTTAACAATATACCTAATACCGTATAACCCCTAACAATTTCATACTGTTCTGTGTTTTCCATGATTTAATATCATGCCTCCTAAGCATTCTTTCATAACAGCTTCTATAGAGTACTGTTATCTATTTCTCATCTCTTATATCATCCTTATTTCTCCAGTAGAATGTATAATCTCTTAGAAGTTTAGATACCTAGTGTTTATAGTCCTTTCAGGCAACCGAGTTTATGTTCCCTTCACCACCATTCGATGAGAATATCGGTGCAGGGATGGAGGCCTTTGTCTGGAGATCTTGAATTATCGACACTTCCTCCTGAATTGAGAGTAGAACATGTTGCCTCCCTCCCCACCGACCTTCACCGTCTCGGTATTGGACGGTGATATGACGCCGGCGGTCCATAGGGCTTGAATGGGCTGGGGCACTGCGTTATTGTCACCATGTCAGATATACCCATAGAACTGACTGTGTGAATATGTGAACATACCAAATGAGTGCTGCGGTTGCCCCTTCTGGCCTCTTCTGCGTGACTCTCACTTCATGAGCCATCCTTTTGTACATACTCCCTTGCGCCGAGAGAACATGTGTGGGCTCGAAGGAAACTTGAAAGCTCATTTTTGGCCGTTGTGTTTCTTTTTCTTTCTTTTCTTTTCTTTTAGGCAACGGACCTTGGTTGGAAAATGACCTGAATCGTGTCTTTCTATGGATTAATGAAAGCGCTATATATTTTACAGATTCCGGGTAATTCCATTATGATCATCGGCTAACGAGGCTGAGCTGGAAGCCCCGCATTAGCGGCCTCAGGTGCTTGTAGGTATACATCCTAGGCGACATACCTCAACATGGCAGCCAGTTATTTGAATTTTTGCTTTTGAGGGATACGAGCGGTGGGTAAGCCTCTGAAAAATCCCGCAAACAGAGCTAGCTAATGAGAGGTGTAGCCCAATGTCACCTGAGCTGAATCGAGCAGGTCACAGCTCTTTACGTCGTTACATGCCCAGAGACAACCAATGGATAACTGACATCTGTCTTCTCCGCTCGTGCTTACCTGCATATTGTAGCGGGGTAGCGTGATCAAACACCACTATGTACTTATAATTGAGACTGGAGGTAACATACGCAGTCACCCTACCACCTATGCGCCTAGGCAGCCTTTGACCTCGGGATTGGGCGCGCTGACTAAGGCACAGGTACCCCGCGCCAAGACTACAGCTATCATCGCCTTTGCGAAGACTGGACTTTGGACTCTTCGATCCTTCAACTTATCCAGAGTCTTCAAGATGTCAATTTCTCCTCCATCAAATCATTTACCCGAGGATCCTTCCGATGATCGCTTTATTGAACTCACAACACCCACTGAATGGGTAGAGGCCTACAGACCGGGGCATTATCACCCAGTCAATCTGAACGATACCTTCAAAGACTCAAGATATCGAGTCATACGAAAACTAGGATATGGGTCATTCTCGACGGTGTGGCTAGCAAGAGACCAATTGTATGTGGAATCAATTGACGTTTTAGATGAACAAACTTTTGATTCAATATCTTCAGGGCTAATCGTTACGTTGCGCTGAAAATTTGCATCGCAAGCGAAGAGTCATCCAAACACGAGATTTTGATTAGGCAGAGTATCGATCAAGACTCTTCCGATCACCTTGGGAAGCAGTCTGTGACCTCGCTGCTGGATGTCTTTTCTCACCAAGGCCCGAACGGAACCCACAACTGCCTGGTTAGCGAGGTCATGGGGCCGACGCTCGCAGATCCCCCAAGCAGCCTCTGCAATTTGATTCCTGAGTCAATGATTCCTAGGTGGCGTTTGTCAGTATCGTCCGCGAAGTCAATCTTGTATCAGACTTTGCAATTCCTAGACTACATACACAAACGTGGTCTTGTTTATGCCGACGTGCAGCCAGCAAATATCCTTCTTGCAGTCGATGGTCTGGAGAGTTTCAGAGAAGAAAAGCTGGCTCAAGATGAAATGAACAGGGACGTCTGTGTAGCTGTACAAAGGAAAGATGGGCTCAAGGATCTCTGGGCGCCAGCATTTATGATTATCCCTGAGGCACTGCCGGAATCTGTTCACTTGAAATCACCAATTAAGATTGGCTTTATCGATTTCGGCGCATGTGAGTTATCACGAAATTGGAAGTTTGGATATCAAAAATCCTTCCGTTTCCCCCTGAAGCCAGAAGAAAAATTCTAACGCAACGTAGGTTTCCCCCTTGCAGAGATTCCGGAAGAACCAGTAATCGCAGCAGGTTTCCGAAGCCCAGAACTGACATTTGAAAACAAAATTTCTCAAAGTCAAGATATCTGGAGTTTTGGCTGTCTCGTCTTTGAGCTAATCACTGGGAGCCCGTTGTTTCCCGTGGACTCGTGGGAAGACAAGGAGGGAATCAAGGAAGAGTATTTTGAGATATTTCGCATGATCTTGGGTCCCGTTCCGACTCACTTCATAAACTCGATGGCGCGATCTGATCTGTTTTGCAACGAGGAGGGCTACTTAGGGCCTTTGCCTCCTGGGGTAGACCGTTCAGATCTTCCAGCTACCCCTCAACTGGAGCAGCTATTTGATCAGAAAGGACCAGCCGATTTGGATGAATCGGAATCAGATCAGATAAAATTACTACTTTGCAGCATCCTGCAATATGGGGAGAGTGACAGGCCATCGGCATCTGAACTGCTGAGATCTCCATGGTTTGCCAGCTCTGGGTTAGAGAAGCAGGACCAAAGCGAAGAGGAATCATCATCTTGAAGGGAAAAGTCTACTCTAGAAGCACGGGGCATTACTTCTGGTCAAGCGTATTCCCGTTTCTATCTCGTACTCATAGATGAAACACTGGAGCTGAAGAAAAAGGTCCAGTCCTCTGGAATAAAAGTCAAAAATCACTTTTTGTGTTCATTTATTTCAAGTAGAAACTTGAAGAGAGTCTCAATGGTCTATCTGTCAATTCAAAGTGGGGCATTTTATTTACTATAAACCATTCATAGTCAGTTGGTCCTCAAAGGGTTGTACTTTTATTGGAAGCTCTCTGCCTGAAGTGGTGAAACTCAAAGTGACTTAACAAATATCCTTGGCTACAAGATATAATAGCCATTAAGCAAGCTCCTTTATTAAAATTTTTATTTTTAGACTTGATTTTTAAATATTACGGTAGAATTCAATCCATTGGATCTGTCGTTTATCATAAAAATAGCGGCTGTTAATGATTCCTATTTACTCCGTAGTGGGAATTGGATCTGGCAACCAGGAATTGCAAGGTTTACTCGCTCGACGATATTGAGTAGATGGCATGACTTATATAGATAACTTGTATAGGTACAGGGTAGAGACACCTCACTCATGCCAGGTGTGAATTAAATCGAGATGCCCTATTATATAAATTTTAAACAGAGGTCCTATTCTGTTAAATTGATCAAGATACCCTTTTAAAGAAAGATGAAATATATCATTAGATGTTGAGATGGAATTGATCAAACCAACTAACAAAGTTAAGCTATGAATAGATAATTATAGTTTATAGATAGTATATTCGGGGACCTACACCAGGTCATATAATATCAGCATACTATATATACCTGCAGATCACTAGTTCTAGGATTCATAGCATCTTCCTCCTACTACTCCCCTAAGACCTTCCTCTTATAGAGCGCATTGCTCCCAGAGACATACCTAGTTCACAGGCAGGTGCGTCCCTCTTCAATATTTGTATTCACTGTGAACTATGTCTGCTGTCTTAGTTAGATTGAATATTCTTTTAATATTTCTAAGGTCCTAAGGTTTAATATGAATAAAATTTTAGACTCTTTTCATAAATGTTTCTAATTTACCTGTTATTTCTTTAATTGATCTATGAGCTTAAGAGATTAATCCATAGATCTTTCAAAAAGGGTAGGCCTAGGTGGTAGCCCTGGAGGTAATTTGAATTTCTACCTAGGTAAAAATACCAGAGAAATTTGCATTATTTGTGTGTCTGCTAAGTATTGGTATGTTTGTATTGTTTGGGGCCTAATGGGCCCCCAATAAAGCCCACTGGGCTTTTACCCTGAGCCTAAAGCCCAGCGTTGGGCCCTGGGCTTTTGGGCTGGTGTGGAAGTCTAGCTAAGTGAATTTAACTGAATTCGGTGCTACAGTGGCGAAAATAAAGTCTGTGATCTCCTTGTTGACTGCCTTCTCAAGATGGACTAGCTTTAACCCAAACTACCATACACCACTTAAAGTAAGCTGTTGAGAACTATTCTGTATTACGCCGGACCCACAAAGTGGGATATGGCGGTGTTACTTAGTCACATATTTTATCATATAAATTACTAGCAAAGGTACATAATAATAAGACATAGTTTTCCATATTTTTGTGATTAGCTAGTACAGACCGGTTCTGACATAAGTCAATCTGGTCTTTCCATTTCAACACACTAGAGGTCTTTGATCTTAGATCCAGATACACAATGAATGAACTCCTGACCAAATAATTGAACAGGTGTTTGGAACCCGATCTTGACCTGATGATCCAGAACTCGCTTTGCGGCCTGTACTGCGGCCATCGCGGTGAAGGTGTATCCGTTAACAGTGTGGAGAACAGCATTATGGACAGTTTTGTCCTCAAAGGTTATCGTGATCGCCGCACTATATGGTGAAGCGTCCCTCTGGGTGAGCGTTGGACCATCAGGCAGTGATTGGAGATCCCCAGCTGGAAAGCTGTCATCGTTGGCGTGTACATATGTTCGAATATTGCGGACATTGGTGGATTTTTGCAAGGTAAACAGATCAGGCAATGCCACTGGAAAACATGTGACATCTCCATTACCATCCTCGAAATTGAGGATGATGGTTTCGCCCGCATCCTTTGCAGCGAAGGATCCATCGACGACCTGGAGGCATTTGCCAGTCATGCTTTCAGCTGCACTCATTGCTGAACCGCGTGACATGGTTCCGGCGACGTGTAGTGCAATATCGATTTTGCGGGGATTTTTGGCAGACTGGATGGCATGGTCGGCGAGGCAGCCTAACATTGCGACACTCCCACCGCAGCCGGGTAGGAGCATCACTTGGGCATTCTTTGCATCTTCATCGAGCTTGTATGTTTGTTGGATACTCTCCAGCTCTGCGGATAAATCCAGGTAATGCACCTGATTGCGCATGCATGCTTCTATAAGAGGTATGGCGGTACGCATGAAGGGACCGGCGCAATTGAGGAGAACAGAAGCATTTTTCAATGTCGAGTCGATCAGATCAGGGTGTTTCATATCGAAAACAGAATAAGGAACACCAAGCGAAGATGCAAAAGGCATGAGCTTCTCTTCTGTTCTGCCAGCAATCATAAAGTCCAGATTAAGACTCTTTGCATTTTCACTGGCCATTCGGCCAGTGTAACCTGTCGCTCCATAGATAACGAGGGGCGCCATACTTCACGAACTTCCGGTTTTGAAGATGTTCACTGAAACGAATTCAGAATATGTTTCATATCTTGTAATTCATTCTCGACCTATCTTCTTCTTATAGTGCTTATAGTGCTCATGAGTCAATTTTATTACAATTAAACTCACCCAACAACCATAACTTTAGGTTCCGTGAAATCTTGGTGGGGGATGCCAAGCATTGCTTGGCTAGTTCAACCCGGAACTCCGGGCTCCAGAAATGGGGGCCATTCGAGAGTGCAGTCCCATAAATATGCAGTGATAGCGAGACTTCTACCTACTTCGATAAAACCGAGCAATTTCCTTTCGCGGCAATGGTGGACAAAAATGTGCAGGAAAGCGTCTTGGTAAGTGAGCTGCAACTCTGGTTCCTTCGACCTTTTGGCTCTTAGCCATGGATTCTGATACTCCGAGAACAGATTACAGGCGTGAGTGGCTATATTGGATTCCAAACACTCAAATTGGCTCTTCAAAGAGGATACCATGTCCGCGCTATTATCCGCAAATCATCCGATATTGACTACCTAAACAGAAGTCCGGTCATCTCAGCTAGCCTTCAACAAGCGCGACTTGAGATTGTAGTTATTCCGGACTTCTTCAAGAAGGATGCATTATTCGAATGCATGGATGGCATCAATATCATAATCCATCTAGCATCGCCAATGGCCCTTGAGGTAGGGCCTTTATTCCTGTCTACTTTTTTATTGGCACTAATTATATGTTTCTACAGACCGACGACTATGATGCAGATATCATCGAACCGGCAGTCTCTATGGTCACCACTGTTCTGAAAGCGGCTTCTCGCACATCATCAGTCCGGCGTGTGATCCTAACATCTTCCTGTGAGTAAAGTCCGGACCTGAATGAGCTAAGCTGACCAAGATTAGGCGTAACACTGATCCCGTTTGCATGGAACATGGACCCAGACAGCGAGAGACTGTACAACGGTATGACACCGTGAAAATTAAACCTCCTATCTCAATACTTACACTCCATATGTAGTCAATGACATGAATAATAGTGTTGAGGGTCCATATATGGGACCAATGCAGGCCTATTGGGCCTCAAAGGCCCTTGCTCGAAATGCAACGAAGTCCTTCGTTCAGGATACTAAGCCTCAGTTTGACTTCGTCAACCTCCTACCGTCGGTGGTCATTGGTCCAGATCACCGACTTGATCATAACTCATCCGCAACTAAAGACAAACTCCTTCACGGCGCACGTGCATCCGTACTTGCATGTGCGCTTACTTCAGCACACAACTCGTCATTCCCCTATGTCGGTACACCGGTGCATGTTGCTGACGTTGCCCGAGCCCATGTCGACGCAATTGACGCAGATCGTGTTGCCGGAAATTCTGAATTCATTCTATCTTCGGATACACCTGATGGAGTTGTCTGGAATAGGGACGTTCAGGACATCTGCAAGAGATATTTCCCAGAAGAAGTGTCAAACGGACTGTTGCCATTAGAGGGGTCCTTGACAGCTGTGAAATGGCGGCTGGATGTCAAGGAAACGGAGAGAGCCTTCGGGTGGCGGTTTATGTCATTTGAGCACACGATGAAAGACCTTATTTCCCAGTATGTTCAGCTTAGCGGGAAGAACATATAAGGCTCTAGTTGGTTGACATGGTTGACATGGAACATACTGGGGCTGATAATTAGCGCGAAGAGATAGAGAGATCTCCGATCATCCTTCCCCTGCTCTATCAACTATTCTGCACTGAACATGTCCAACGATCTTAGTTACTGAAATATATCCGAGATCGATATAGAATATCAGAACCTTTCCTCCTGAAAATATATTCGCGAGATCGGACCTCAGGAATCAACATCATGCTAAATACATCTCCTCAGCTGCTCTTCCCCTTAGATATGAAATATAAGACTTTGACAGCGTCTGCATTCCGACTTCCGGTAGTTATCAGTACATATCACCAACTTGATTATGACTCATCCGCAATTGAAGACTAATTTATTCAGGGCGCATGGGCGTCTATGCTTGCATATGCGCTTACTTCTGCGCACAAATTCTTCATTTCCTCTATATCAGACAGCTGCTGACAATTATCTAACTATTTTGGCACATGAACAACTTCAATATTGTTGCCATCTATATCAGAGATAAAAGCTGCATAGTATGGCTGGCGGCTCATCTCTTCTCGTATCCCCGGTGGGCCATTGCCACGCCCACCATGTTGTCTGTAATTAGATCAGCAACTTGAGGATAATCAGGCTAGTCTTGAGACCGAAACACTAATTGTGAGGTGGTTGATAGTGACATTCCAAATGAGTTACTCACAATGCCAGTTGGTAGAAGCGATCTACCGCCGCTTGATCTATTCCACCTTGGTCAGCGACGTGGCTACGTGCTCTTGTTTGATAATCTCACCAGGGGCATCAAACGCGATATGAGTCGGCAGTGGCGCATTGCCATCTGGCAATTGCTTTAGCCAAAAATAAGGATAATCACTGCCGTATCCGATGAGAGTATTTCCGGATGCGTGGATCATCTCGGCATAGTCAATCGGCTGGAGAACTATGCGATAAAACAATCGCAAGGATTGGAAATTGGCTTTGGAGGCCCAGAAGAAGACATGGTTTATCGTCATTTTGCAATTTGGATAATGAAAGATGATGGTGAACTAGAGTGGAATCCGCTGGACTATGTGGTCTAATATAATATTTCTAACTCAGAGTGCTGTATGGTCCAACTGTGGTCACTTGAACATACACGGGGCAAGTTGACCGGAACTCCGAGCTGACTGACAAACACTTGCTTACTCCGTACACAGGCAAGAAAAAAGAATTGTCCGCTGCTGAGACGCTGCAGCTGATGTGTCGAGCCTCACACTTAGATAGTTCGACAAACGTTCTCTTCATAAGTTTGACTGTCCTCATCAAATAACTACTGGCAACTCCTATAAAAATAGCCGCTTCATTCAACTGCGGAGCCTGGAGATCCATACCACTTCGCACCGACACCATACCATCTACCGACAGTGTCATCCACGTAGGGATTTTATATTCAAAATGTGAGAAAGCTGATTAACGGAAAAGCAAGAAAGGGCAAGTTGCACTTTATTGGGGAGAAGGAGAGAAGAAGGAGAGAAAGAGAGAGCTTCTCTCTCTCGTCTCGACTATCTACCTAAGAGCCTGGCGGCCTGACAAACAGGGCATCCACACCGGGATCCCGACACTGATCAGCATTGATGAGGATTCATACATGTCCAAGGTTCAATTGCTGAGCAATATATACAATACGCAAAAAACCTGCATTAGGGACAGAGATCTCAGGAATCCCTTTGTCCACATGCTCAATTCTGATCCCTGGTATCGGTCTCGCCATGGCCAAATCACTAATTCTAGCACATATTGGTTGACAGACCACTGATCATTTTCAGATTGAGTTAAATTGTACTAAAGGGATCAACATTCTCAGGCATGGGCCGCTAGTTCGTGCAGAGAAGGATTTATTGGGAAACAGAAGATGAAACTAGAGAAGAGGTATGTTCTTGCATGTTCAAGTTGCTGGAATCATGATAATCGTATCATTCTAGAGCAGTAGATCAAGGTTCGAATATAGTCAATGAGGTAACAGTAATGAAAGTAGTCATTTGGGAAAGTTATATTTCGCTTAATTGCTTGAAATTTTCTATCCTGTGACTTTCAAGGTTTTGTTTCTGATGGTCATTTTTGAAAACCCCACTTGAAAATACATATCATATGTCAACTATCATAAGATTGCTTACAAACATTGGTTTTCTTCCCCCATCCTACAGAGCATACATATCATAGTTCAGCAACTACTGTAGACATAAACTACACCAGGAAGTGAGAATCTCGTGACATACGGTATCGCTCGGAAGCTTCGACTTCCACTTGGATGGCGTGTTTCCACGGTTTGTTCATTCACCGCCCCCATTGTGGCGAAAGGTGGGGTTCCGCTGATATGCACATGTGCGCTGGGTTGATTTGTCAACTGTTAGTTGGTCAAGTGACATCTGGAATCAGCCCTACTGACTCAGCAGCCCGGAATTCCGAGTCTGAGGCCACCCTCCCTTGCGTTCTTTACACACTGGCACCCCCGTATATCGGGAACAGCACTGCTTCCATGTAATGAGCTACCCAGGAAACCTGAACTACAGTACAGAATGGAAAAACAGTCTATCCATGCAAAGACAGAGTGTAGGCTATGCGGATTTCAGTTCAATCACCGTAAGTCTTTTAGCTTTACCCTTCTATTCACCTTTCGTTCGCCAAAATCAAATTGTACTTTCAGCTGATACATATCCAGGATCATCGCTTATCCGTCATCTGAGAAACAACTGCAACAAAAATCAACCGCAGCGGCGCAAATCTTGTAACCAGTGCATCGCGACTAAATCAAAGTGTAACCTAACACGTCCCACATGCTCAAGATGCTCTCTACGCCACATTCTGTGTGAATACGCTAGCTTCGGGGTGGACCAGCCGGAGCAACCTGCTTCGCCCGGAATTACGAGTGCCTCCCTAAACTTTGCTTTTGATACCACGCCAACTTTCCCACCACTGAATCTATCGGCGAGGTTCGATTCGACTGTGTTCGACCCTTTTTTTGCCGACCTTGGGCCTTGGTCCCCATCGCAGTTATCAGAGCTTTCTGTGCAGGCGCCGCAGCATATGGGCCTTGAGCTACTCCCCTTCAACGATTCCATCAGCTGCGCAACTCCTGGAAATGCTGAATCTGGCTTAAACAACAGGCTTGAACTGAGTTCTGACTCAACCTCAATTGCTTTAGCGAACCACAGCATGGAGCTTATATTACGAGTCTTTCGAACATGGCCTCAGATGTTAGCCGACGGCTTTCAAATACCGCCCATATTTCACTCTACACACCTTCCTTCACAGATGAAGCTGCCCCAGCCGCTGGCAACTTGCATCACATTGGTCAAAATGTGGCATGGCCAATGCCCAGGTGCCGAAGGGATTGTACGTGTTACGATACGCCAGGAGCTTGATCTCGTCATAGATAGGGTAAGTCCTCTGTAAGCTATGAACCTATTCAGACTCGACTAAAGGCAAAACAAGGTCCAGTGCGATAAATCAGATGACACAATGCTTCTAGCGAGCTTGCAGGCAGTGGTGATATATACCATTATCCTACTTGCGCCCTCAACAGGCGACGAAAAGAATAGCACCAGTGACGATGAAGTTTCTCGCAAAGTTGAAACTTTTGTTTTGCACGTTGTTCGCAGTGGTCTGTTTCTTTCAGAGGAACGAGCACAGACAAGGCCATCTTGGGAAGCCTGGGTGTATGTTACCGCTAAGCGACGCGCGATCCTTGCTTTATATCTGCTTCACTGGGCATATTCCGTTCTACACGAAGTGCCGTGTTTTGATTGTAGAGACCTAGGCTTCATGCCAGCCCCGGCACCGAAGGCTCTTTGGCAGGCACATACTGAAAATGAATGGAATACTAAATACATTCATTGGCTTGCGCGATGGAGCGGCCAAATTTATCTCCAGGCCGAGTTTGGTCATATCCAGCCCGGTGCAGGTTTGAGTCCCAGGGCAGAAAGGTGGCTCGGGGAGGCAGACGAATTCGGATTTATTATGGCCTCAATTCGTAAGTTCTTACAAGCATCAAAAGCCAAATGGCGTCAACTGACATTTGCGAAGTCAATGCTACAGACTTTGAACCCCCTGGTTACAAAGGATCTAAACAGTCCACTGTTATCTAGACCCATTTCCCTCCAAGAATGGGCCGCGAGTCAAAGTTTCTGGCTCAACAAGCAATTTCAAGTGTGTGAGAGTATATCTGTTGGATCTCTTTAACAGCCTCTTATTGAAACCTTACATGCTCGCCCCGTCTTGCTGTTAATCTAGGCATACCGTAGTACAACATCAAGAAGGAGTGAATACTAGCGAATGATTTGATTATCTTATAAATCCATTGCAATTATCAAAGGGCGCTTCTAATTGACCACAATGGCCACTAATTTTCAAGTGCCATACAACGAAAGAGAATATCAGTTATGTTCGTTTCAAACAAGGAACTCAATGAATGATTCAAAAACCCCCTAAAATTGCTCCTCAACTGCACGCACGCACAGTACATAAGTGGGTACAACAGGGCGTTAAGCTTGCAAGCTGTCAGCCCATTCAGCCAAGTCAATGCTGAACATCGACACATCACCTCGCGGAACACCCATCATAGTGGTCAGGCGGTACGAGATCTTCCACACAACACTATCTCCCTCTGTAACCTTGACAAGTTTGTCAAAATATCTTGCTTCTGCGAGGAACGACTTCTCGCCCAAAAAATG
The DNA here is from genome assembly GCA_026122735.1 of Penicillium bialowiezense. Classification (NCBI taxonomy): domain Eukaryota; kingdom Fungi; phylum Ascomycota; class Eurotiomycetes; order Eurotiales; family Aspergillaceae; genus Penicillium; species Penicillium bialowiezense. Next base: position 23,982 of record JAKZFB010000004.1, read on the forward strand.
ACCAGCGGCGCAGTATGTTGTAGCCTCTGCGGCACCGTCGCCAGTGAGGTGTATGGTTTGGGTAGTCAAGCCGTGAAAGGTGCTGATGTGCCCAATCGCTTTCTGCAATCCTTCAACGACAGCATCTGCCCCCTGCATCAGACCAAGTGAGCCAGTATAATCGGCGACAGCATCGTCGGTAAAGAAATTGCGCAGGTTCTGGAAGTTTTTGATATCGAACGTGATGGCGACACCGGCAATTGTATTCCGAATGAGCTCGTGATCAGATGTAGCTGCTGACATTGCGCTATTGATCGGAGGACGATGGTATAAGGTGGTGAAATGAACTTTGTAATGTGATCAATGGGGAAATCTTTGAGCTCCAAGTAACAACGTTCCTTATATGTATAAAGACGAATGCTACTGCCATCAAACTTATGATTACTACTGACAAATCCCTTTAAAATGGTAAGCGAGCTATTTGAAATGTTTAGTTCAAATTACAAACCAAAATATAGTGAAGGGAAACTTACCTGCTCGGAACTCGGAGCTCCGGAACAGCAATCAGCGTTGTTAAAAATGAGATACCTAGATTATACCCATAAATCTGTTGCGTAATTTAATGGAAAAGATATGAAGCCTCTTGGGCATTGAAAAGACATAAGAATCCCCTTGTTTCACCAGAGACACTCTCTTCCTGCTATATCTATATAGCATCTCCAGCGATTACAGCACATATTCATCCCATGAAGATGACGTCGCCCTTCTACAACTACACGCTCACTACCTTCATTCGAGGCCTCGAGACTCTTCATTATATTCTAAGAAAGGGCGAAGAGCATGCAAAAGAAAACAACATCACGCTCGATGAGCTTCTCAACGCTCGCATTGTTGAAGATATGCAGCCACTAGCCTTTCAAATTGTGACAGCTACAAACAATGTCGGAAAAGCCCTCGGCCGCGCTGCCTTTATCGATCCTCCGCCTCAATACCCGCCTGATGAGACCTATTCAGAGCTATATACTCGACTGCAGAGGTATCTTGTCCAGCTAAAGGATGTCGATCCAGTGGACATTGCTAGTAGGGAGGGGATGTCTTTTACCGCGCCAATTGGCGGGGAGACATTTCAATACACGCTAGAAGAGTATTCGGTGCGCTTTTCGATACCAAACTTCTACTTCCATCTTGTGACCGCATATGTTATATTGAGATCGAAGGGGGTGAATATAGGAAAGCTCGATTATCTAGCCCAGTTTACAGCTTGATGACGGTGTCTGGTATAAATCGAACAGCTAGGAATTGGGCGGGTGGGGTGAGCTGAATCTATGAGGATTAATGTATCAAAGATCGCGAGACAATCCTGTTCCTTTTGAAGTTATTATACAGCGGCGCCGCAAAAGTCTAAGACAACCTGAATTACGTTATCTCTAGACCTCCACAAAGCCCATAGAACCCAGAACCCAACCCAACCTAACCCACTAAATGGGTTGGGCTTTGGGCCCGAGGGTAAGAAGGCCTTGAACAGTGCAAACATGCGAATTCTTGGCAGTTGTATAATACAAATTTTGTAGTATTTTTGGGTATTTGAGTTATTATAATATTACACTCTGGTTTTTTATAAAAAATTAATGAGAAGGTTTATGTATACCAAAACCCCTATTTATGTAAAAAAAAAAAATAGGTTTTGACTAGGGGCCTATTAGGGGCCCATAGAGCCCACTGGGTTTGGGTTAGGCTTTGGAAACCGGACCCAACCCACAATGGGTTTTGAGGGCTGGGCTTGAATGGGGGCCCATTTATGGGTTTTGCGGAGGTCTACTTTCCTCACTCCTTGTTAAGGATATACTGTTAAACAATTATAATTTATAAGTGGTGTATTCTATCTCGTACAGTTTTTAAATATAGCGGGTAAAAGTGAGACTAGCGTCTTTTGACACCGGTACAGCTCAACCTTCTTCTACTAAAGATCATTTCTTATGAAGTTAGACACCTGAGATATCAGGCATCAATGGCATTACCCTTTGGGGTCCAGAAACTAGTTTACGGTGACCACCCTGAACGTTCAGGGTGATGTGGGACCGTCTTGGCACTTATGTAAGCGGTGTTTTGGTACGGTCCTCAATTTCACTCAATGTCATGTGACGTCGTATGGGTATATTTCAATAAACCCCTAATAAACAAAAGGGGGACCACAACTAGTAGTTTTAACCAATTAACTAGTTGCATTCCTCAACCTCTAGATAATACAGTATTCCCTGTACCTGTGTCTATGTAGGGAGAGAGAGGTACAGGAAAGTAGTATACTTAAAATATATATTTGTATACTGACAGTCGACTAATATATATAAAAGCAGTAAACAGAGCCATTTTTTAATCTCATTTTACAGTTTCAAATCTTCTAATTTTATCCTATCTTCTTTCTAAACTATATCAAATTACTACTTAATATAATAGAAGTATCGGAATTTAACCTTAGAGCAGCTAATAAGAGTAAAAGAGCCTTCTTTTTAAAAAAACAGTAGAGCTATAGATCCGGATTTTATTGAAGTTAATAATAATTGAATTTATTTTGAGCGCATTTAATTCTAAACAATTCCTACTAAATTTATTAGTTAATGATACTATTTAACTAGTAACATCATTTAGATCGATTCTATCTTACCGTCTAATAAGCTAACGCTATTTACTAAGAGCTCTGTAAACCTAATATCTACTATAGAGATTAAGTACGTATCGATATTTCTAGAATATCTAAAAATCTATATAAATAAGTATATATATATTATAAACTTTAAAAATTTAGCAACATATAAAAAAGAAACTATATTGGATTATATAAGTTATATATCTTAGTAGTATTCTATTAATTAAATACTAATAAAATAAAGGTCTAATATATGCAAAAATAAGATAGTTAAAAAGTTAATATATTTAATTTATTCTTTTAATACGATACTACTAAAATATTAATTAAATATAGTAGAGTTAAATATTATATCTATATATATAAATATATTCAAGGAATCTATTATACTAAGATTAATAAGAAGTTTATTTCTTAGCTTTTCTTATATAGGAAGAATATATACGAAAAATATATTTACAGCGCAAAATAATAATATACAGTTAAGTAAGTTATACTTTTACTAATATTCAATAATTTTTTACTAGTATCTAACAATTTAATAGAATATATGCAATAATTATAAAGATCTTTAAGAGAGGAACTATATGTCGAGTCTCTAATGAAATTTACAAATTCTTTATTAACAAATATAAATATTTAGTAAATAAAGACTAATAACTAGTTATATACTAATAAACTAATTGATTTCTAGAATATTATAGAAAACTGGAAATAGTTTATTATATATAGAAATCATAGCTAAGAAACCTAATCTTATTATATCTTTAAGAATTTAATATAATAAGAATAAACTACTAATATAATACTTTTTATTAATCTTTTTCAAAAATATTGTTATTATAATATCCTAAAGCCATACTCTGTTATTAATAACAATACAACTTGAAAAAAACTATACGATAAATTAGTATAAATTCGATTTTACTAATTATTTATCACGATTAACTAGTATAGATCTAGTGTATCCTTCTAGCTAAGATAAAATTATTAAGTCTAAACCCACATATAGAATTAAATTTATCACATTTTTATTAAAAGACTTTAAAAAATATCCCTATACTACATAGGTCTTATATAGTATATATAATTATCTTTCACTGCCATTAGCTAAACTACTATATAAACTAATTAATAGAATTATATTATTACTCTCTTAAATTTAAAATCTAGATTTAATATTAAATAAATAGTCTTTTACTATCACAGTATGAACCATGATGCTTAGTAAGAAGGAGATCGCAGCACGTGATCTCCTACCTATTTATTAGAACTCTAGTTTTGGATCCTATTATAGCTCTTTAAGCTATATCTTATAAATAGTCTGCTCCTATCTATTACCTATTAATTAGAATCTGATCTATTATAACCTATTCTTATTAGTTATCTTCTATTATACTATCCTATCTACTTACACTTTAATACTATATAACTCTTACTCTTAAAAGTTAACTATCTAAGAGATATCTAAACTAGTTCTATAATCTTTATTTCTATCTAGTAATTTAAAGTAATTTACTAAATAATAAAAGACTATTTTAACTAATAATTTAAATATTACTACTATATTTATAACTATATTAAGAGTATTTAATCTAATATAATTAATACTTATAAATAATTAAATTAAATTAAACTATAATTATAAATTATAAGAATTAAAATTATCTATTTATTAAGTAAACTAGCTACTACTAAATATAATTATTATTAAAATACTATTATTTTAGAATATTAAAAAAAGCTTTATAATAAAGTATAATAAAATATTATCTATATGAAGATTATATAAATATATATAGTTAAACTTACTATTTTAATAGTAAATATTATATTTATTTTTATTTTTAAATTTACTATTAAACCTAATATAGTTACTACTATAGAAATATTTCTATTATTTACTTTTAAATCTTCTAGCTTTTATATATAATCTAAATACTTTCTTAACTTTAATAAATTTAAAAAGGATTAAAAAATCTTTATTAATTTTCTTTTTAAATTAAAGAAAAACTAAATATTAATTATAATTATTTTCTAATTTTATAATTCTAAATAACCTATATTTCTAACTATTTAAAAGATATATCTTATATCTAGATCTTATCTTATATTTATAATAATATTTATTAACTAAATAATTTTACTAATATTCTAGATATTTTAAAATAAGTATTTAGAGATATAAATTACTTTTAAAATATTTAAAATAAATTTTACTATTTTTAATAAAAAAATAAAAAATTTATTTTATTTTTTACTAAATTTTAATATCTTACTATAGAAGATAAGATATATAATAAAATCTTATTTATAATACTTAAATAAATAATTAATTAAAAATTAAAAAAAATATTACTATACTATAAACTACTTAAAAAAGACTATCTTAATTTAATAAAGTTCTTTTAAAATCTAGAAAACTATTAAATTTAATATAATAGTAATTTATTAATTATTTTATAAATCTATTTTACTACTATAAGAATTATTTTAAAAGTTTTTAAATAAAACTTTAGTAGATCTAGTTTTAAATAGATTCTTATCTCTCTATTTATAAATTCTAATACTATAAATCTATTTTTTATCTACTAATAATTCTCTTTATACTATTAACTATTAAACTATTATAAATAAAAAGTTTATTTTTATTATAATTTTAAAAAATATTTTATTTAAAACTATTTATAAATTAATAATTACTTTTTAGTAATTTATTAAATAACTATCTTTCTCTATCTATCTTTTTTATCTAATAGTCTCTATAATTATTTTACTTATTCTTATTTATTATCTCTAGAAAACTTATTAAAAGAAGTTAGTCTAGTTTAAATTATAACTAGATCTTATATCTATATATTATCTATCTATCTATTACTATTATAAATAGTCTTTTTATTAAAAAAAGATTTATTATTCTAATTTAATAATACTAACTATTATATTATACTAAAAAAAAAAAGCTTTTAAATTATATTATACTAAATTTTAAAATTAAAAAAAAGATTTATTAATTAAGAATAAACTTAAAAAAATAATCTTATCCTTATATTCTTAATAAAACCTATCTAACTAAAAAGATTTAATAGATAAGAAACTAAATATAAATTAATTATTTACTATATCTAAATATATATTTATATTAATAATTATTAAAAAAAGAATATCTATTTTCTAGTTATCTAGTTAGTATACTATCTAGTTATACTAAACTTTCTATAGCTAAAGATATATAACTTTTATATCTATTTTACTAAATATAATTTAAAATTTAATAGTAAATATTACTAAAAAAACTATAATATATCTTTATAGAATATAAAGATCTAGATATTCTATAAAATACTTATAAAATCTTAACTAAAAAATCTATTTATATAACTAATTAGTTTTAAGAAATAAGATGTAATAGCTATATTATTAGTTATATATATTATATATATAAAAAAGAAATATAATATATTTATAATTATAACTATAAATATTAGAATTATATTAAATTTCTAGATTAGTATTAAAATTAATCTTATATCTATACTACCTAAAGAATTTAAAGATTTTATTAAAATATTTTTATCTAAGAAAGCTAAATATTTACTACCTTACTAACTATATAACTATAAGATAATCTTATAAAAAAGTAAATCTTTACTTTTTAGATTTTTATATCTTATATTTTAAAATAAACTTAAAATTCTAAAAAACTAAATTAAAGATAATTTAAAAAAAAGATTTATTTAATCTAACTCTTTATTTACTATCTTATTTATTCTATTTATAAAGAAATCTAGTAGAAATTTCTACTTTTATATAGATTACTATATATTAAATATAATTACTACTATTAAAGACTATTATCTACTATTACTAATAAAAGAAATCTTAAATAATCTAAAAGAAATAAAGTTTTTTATAAAAATTAATATTATTTCTACTTTTAATAACTTATAAATTATAAAAAGATAAGAATATCTAATTATCTTCTATATAAAATTAAGATTATTTAAATTATTAATTATACTATTTAATTTAATAAAAGTTTTTATATCTTTCTAATAATTTATTAATAATATATTATAAGAATATCTAGATTATTTTTATACTACTTATCTAGATAATATCCTAATCTATAGCTATACGTATATAAAATATATAGAATATATATAAAAAGTTTTTTAATATTTTTAAAAAGTAAATCTATTTATAAAACTATTAAAATATAAATTCTATATCTCTAAAATAAAATCTTTTAGTATTATTATTAATAAAGATAATATTTATATAGATCTTAATAAGATTATAATAATTATTAATCTATTTAACTAATATATAAACTTTTATTAGTTTTAGTAATTTCTATTACTATTTTATTAAAGACTTTTTAAAAATTATTATTTTATTTATAAAACTTATAAAAAAAGATATCTATTTTAAATAAATATCTATTGACTAGTTTAATTTTAAAATTTTAAAAAAGCGTTTACTTTTATCTCTATTCTAAAAGTATTTAACTAATTTAAAAAGATTATTCTAAAGATAAATATATTTAATTATATCTCTATTAATATACTATTATAGTATAATAATATTAAAATATTATATTCTATTATATTCTTCTTTAAAAAATACTCTACTATTAAATATAATTATAAGATCTATAATAAAAAATTATTAATTATAATCTACTATTTTAAAAAATAATATCCTAAATTAGAAGATATATCTTTATCTATAAAGGTTATAACTAATTACTATAATCTAGAATACTTTATAATAATAAAACTATTAAACTACTACTAAACTTAATAATCTAAATTCCTATTTTAATTTAATTTTAAAATTATATATTAATTTAAAAAATAAGATAAAAAGTTTAATACTCTAACTAGAAAATTAAAAAATATTTTTAAAAAAGAAAATAAATATTTAATATATTAAAACTAGATTATTTTAAAAAAGAAAATCTATAGATAAATATTATAATATAATAAAAAAATAAAACTACTATAACTATTTTATTTAAATTACTAAATTTACTTAAAACCTCTATTTATTATTACTATCCTATCTAATACTATTAATCTATTTATTACTATTACTTTTAAAAAAAGAATTTAATTTATTAAGAATAATCTATCTAAATTATTACTTATAATTAAAGACTTACTATTAAAAGCTTATAATTAAAACTAAATAGTATAATCAATTTTAAAAATATTAAATAAAAATATTAGCTATTATTCTAAGATTATATTAACTAACTATAAATAAAAAAATAACTATCTTTATTACTAAAAGTATCTATATATCTCTAATAATAATAAACTAAAAACTAAGATCTTATATTTATATTATAATAAATCTACTATAAGATATTTTAACTAATTAAAAATCTATAAACTACTATTCTAAAAATACTATTAATCTAAAGTATACTAATATATAAATAACTAGATAAAAAACTACTATACCTATTACTATATCACTTTTATTTAAGAAATTTACTAAAAGATTTTAAGATAACTATCTATATTTAAAAAAGCTTAGTAAGATATTAGTATAGACTTTATTATATATTTATTTCTAAATAATAATTATAATACTATTTTAATTATTATAAATTACTTAACTAAGATAAAATACTTTATATACTATAAAAGAATCTATAATATTAAAAAAGTTATCTATCTATATATTTACTATATCTAAAAACTATATAGATTACTAAATACTATTATATCTAACTAAAATTCCTAATTTATAGTTTAATTCTAGAAATACCTAATAAAATATCTATAAATTATAAATCTACTATTAATTATATATTATTTTAAAACTAATAGATAAATTAAATATATAAATACTATCTTAAAATAATATCTCTAAATATATATATTTTACTTATAAAATAATTAATTTAAATAACTTCTACTAATAGAGTTTATAATAAACTCCTATTACTTTAAAAGTACTTAAATCTTTTTATTCTATATAAACTATAAGTTTTATTCTTATATTAGATTTAAACTATTTTAGCTAAATAGCTATCTTATAATCTAAAATATAAAAAGATTTATTATATAAATATAAAAATTAATTAAATTTATTTATACTAAGATTCTATTTATATAAATCTAATATAAAATATAAATAAAATATAAATAAATTATTACTATATCTCTATTTACTAATACTACTTTAGATAATTAATTTAATTAAATACTAAAAATATCTAAATCTTTTATTTATAGAAAAAATTTAATTAGAAAAATCTAGATCTTTTTAAAATTCTAGAAATTATAAATATCTATATTTATAAATTTAAATTATCTACTAATATAAAAATCTACTTTATATTTTATATTAATCTACTTTAATTTATTACTATAAAACTAGTAACTAGATAAATTACTAAATTTATATTATCTATTAAAATTCAAAGATTAAAAAAATAAGAAGTTAAAAATATTTTAGATTTTTACTAAAAATAATAAGATTAAAGAAGTTTATATCTAAAGTATACTATTAAATAGATTAACTATAATAAGTCTATTAAAAAATCTACTAAATACCTAGATTATACCTATAAAATTATATAGAACTTCTACTAAAAATACTTGTATAAGCCTTATCTTAATAAAGCTCAGCTCTAAAAGAGAAAGTATTATTATAGTATAAACTGTAATACTTAGTAAAAAGAAGATCGCAGCATATAATCTCCTACCTATTTATTAAAACTCTAGTTTTAGATCCTATTATAGCTCTTCGAGCTATGTCTTATAAATAGTCTACTCCTATCTGTTACTTATTAATTAGAATCCAACCTATTATAACCTATTCCTACTAGTTATCTCCTATCATACTATCCTGTCTGCCCGCACCCTGACATTTACTAATAAAAGACTATGTCTTACTAATTGTTTTTATAGATTTCTTTTTTAAAAACCCTAAATTATAAGTATTCTATAAGAACTATAGGAGATTAACACTATTATCTCTACACTAAAATTTTACCAATCGAGAGTATTTTAGTATTATAATACATAAATAGCAGTTTCTAAACTACCCTCTAGATTAAAAGTTAACTAAGATTTACTATTATTTATATCAAGATCCTACTATAAAGATCAATTTAATTAATATCTTAAAACTATTTACTAATAATTAAACAAAATTATATTTAAGAAATCATTAATAATAAGAAAAGCACTTTCATCTTTTATATACTTAATAAACAATTAAAATTTTTTATTTCTTTCGATTTATAAGAAGTTAACATATCTTATAAATATATAAAAAGAATCTTTAATAAAATAATCTTTATTATATTTCTTAAAGAATATAGAAAAAGTAATTTATTAATAAAAATAGATTTTTTACTAGTTATAACTAATAATTATAATCCAGTTTATATTCTTTTATAAGTTTTTATAGATTAAGAGATAATAAATTGATTTATTATTTTATTTAATTTAGTATTTAATTTAATTTCATAAATAACTAGCAGTTTAATTAAATTCAACTATCTATATAGTACTAATATTAAGTTTATTATAACTAATATATATCTAAAATAGATAATAAGTATTTATCTATTAATTAATTAATAAAATCTTATTATTTATTAATTCTAATTATTAAATATATTTTTAATAAGAAATTAATAGAGGAATTCGGTATAATATATAAAGATTAGAGATAGTATATAATAAATATTCTTATTTTATATAAGATTTATTTTCTATATATAATTAATAAATTAATCTTAGAATATCTAGATAGTATCTATTTCAAAATAAAAGAGCAACTTATTATTAGACCTCAACAAAACCCAACTTAGGTCCAACTTTCAGAACCTAACCCGACCCAGAGGTCCAAAAGACAAACCCGTACCGAACCTACAGGTTATCCGTAGGTTAGGTTTCAGGTTTTTAGCAAACCTATGCTAGTCTAGAGCTAGTATAAATTATTTAGAAAGGAAAGTCTTAGTATATATAACTTAATAATTTATTATAATTAATTACTATTCTTTATATATATTTAATTATATCTAAATAATTCTTATTATTAGAGTATTTAATTCCTTAAAAGATTATAAAATAATTATATTTATAGGATCTATATAATATATTATTATTATTTTATTAGTTTAATTTATAAAATTAGATAATAGTAGTATAGAAATTATATATTTATATCTTTTAGCTATATCTATAATAGAAATATATATCTAAATACTATAATCTCTTTTTATATATTAGGAATTATAATTTCTTCTAAACTTTTAATTTAATCTTTTAAATTTAGATATTTTTATTATTTTAATAAAGTAAAAATTATTTTAATTTATTAATACTTATTCTAAATTATAAGATTTTTATAATCTTTATATCTAAATTAATATTTAAAGATTTAAATTAAAAGACTTTAAAAAATTAAAATTTAAAAATAGTTATTTAGATAACCTATAGATTACTTATAAGTCTTATAGATTATCTATAGGTCTTATAAATTATCTATAGATCTTATAGGTTACCTATTTAATAAGCTAATTATAATAATAGTATATATTTATTATAGATTTTAATATAATAAATTATTTTAAAAAAGAATTTATTTAGGATTAAACTAATCTCTCTCTATTAGTACTCTAGTACTATAAGTAATAAAGATATATAGTTCTTTTCTACTAAGATAAATATAATTCTCTATCCTATATTATCTACTCTTACATTCTTTCTAATTATATCTATAATATTATAATAAAAAAACTAAACTTTCTAATTATTTAATATATATATCTTATTATTATTTAATATTAATAGATTTAATCTTTTATAAACTTTCTTTTTAAATAATATCTTAAATCTCTCTAATTAATACTATCTAGCGTTATTAATAAAATCTAGTCTAAGTAAAAATACTTTTTAATAACTTTATCTTCTTTCTCTAGAGTTTCTATTTTTAATTAAATAATATATATCTAACTAAATAAAATACTATTTTATCTATTTAACTAATATAATAAATAAATAAATAAATTTTATTTAATAGTAACTATAAACTAGATTTAGATAAAAAAAAGATTTATTAAAATATATATTATTTATTACTAATTTAATAACACTTTTTTAAGATAATAGATAAAAAGATAAATACTCTAAAAATTAAATATTTAAAATATAAAACCCTATTTAATTACTTAAATTTAAATAATAGTATTTCTATAATAAGTAAGTATATTTAAAAAAGTAGATACTAGCGGATATCTAAAAATCTAAATATAAAATAATTTATCTAATTAGTATAGTATTAATTTTATATATTTTTCTTTATTATATAAGACTAATCTATATCTAGAATAAAAATTTATCTTAAATAGTTATAGCTATTATATAAAAGAGTTAAGAAGATATCTAAATTAGAATTCTTATAGACTTTAATCTTTTTTAAAAGCTTTTAAGATATCCTAGTTTCTATAATCTAATTATAATAGTTTAATATATAATCTTATAGCTAGATCTTCTTTATCTATAAACTACTTAATATTAAATAACTATAAAGATTATTTCTTACTAAAAAGAGATTTTAAAATCTTTTTTAATAAAAGTTAAAGTATCTTTTACTTTTAATTACTAGATTTCTTTATTTATAGATATATTTATAGCTATTACTACTTATTTTTTAGATTAGAACTAGAAGTACAAAAAAATCTTATTTAACTTTAAGTTTATTTTTAGATTATATATTAATATAAATCTAAATATAGTAATAATAGATATCTTCTAGAAATATAAGTTAACTAATTAGGTATTTATAATAATAACTAATAATATATCTAATAATATTACATTTCTAGAGAAACTCTAAGACTATATTAAACTTTTTAAGTTAAATAATAATACTATAGTTATTTATATTTTCTATCTTATTTATATAATCTAATTTAATTTAAAAAGTTTTTTTAAAGAGATAAAGATTATTTTTAATAATAATGTAACTAAAAAAGTCTAAAAGTAAGGTAGTACTATCTATTCTTAAGATTAAAAAAATAATATTACTAATATATTTAAAAAGGTTTAGATTCTAAATTCTAATTTTAAATTATTAGTTAATATACTTTTTAGATCTATAAGCTTACTATTTATATAAATAGTAGTCTATAATACTAAAAACAATTCTTTAAATTATAATCTAATTTACTAAAACTTATTTCTATCTAGAATATATATACCTAATAGAATTTAATATTTCTAATATTATATTATATAAAAAGACTTTAACTGATCTTTAATTAATACTACTTTTAAGAAAATCTTATTAATTTTATATTTAATTAAGAATATTAATATTAAATTAATTATTTACTATAGATTATATAGTCTTTCTTTAAATTTATAACTACACTTTTAAAATTAAAAAATATTACTATTTACTCTATATTTAGTATTTATAATATACTTTTTAACTATTTAAAGAAATTAATTAACTAATTTTAAAAAAAGAAAGTTCTTTAAAAAAAATAATACTTAAAATTCTAAAAATTTCTAAATAGAAGTTTAAAGATTACTACTATAATATTTAAAAGATTTATAGTAATTTATTTATAATTATAACTATCTTTACTTTATAATATAAACTCTAATTCTTTAATAGCTAGATAAAAGATAGTATTAATTATTTTAAGTAATATTAAAAAAACTTTTAAACTTTTCTTATACTATATTAGTAGTAATTATAAAAAAGACTAAAAAAGATAGCTATTTAGTCTAATTTTAATAAGGATATTAATATTAATCTTAATTTAATAATTAGTTTTAAGTATTAAACTAAAAAAAAGAATAATAAGTTTATACAATATATCTAGCTTAATATATACCTATCTTTTTTTTACTAAAATTTAATATTACTAATATATACTAGGATTAATAAAATTAAAAAATATTCATTAATAGTAAAAAGAGTATAAAACTAAATTCTTAGCTCTTATAAGTCTTATCTATAATATTTTTATAATCTCTATTACTAGTACTAGTATTAAATATCTATTTAATTTAGTTTATAATATCTACTATTATTAATATAACTTACTTAATATAAATACTATTAAAAATCTTATACTCTAGAAATATACTACTAAATTTAAAATTAAGTCTACTAAACTTACACTCTATAATATATATTTAACTAAGTAAGATATATAGATAAGGTAAAAAAAGAAAGATTAATCTTTTTAAAACTTAATAGAACTTATTAATAATAATAAAAAAAAAAAAAAAAATTTATAAAGCTTTTAAAGAGATAGCTAATTATTATTATTAAGTAAAGCTTTATATATAAAGAAAAAGATAAAATAATTATTAAACTATCTCTTTCTTTACAATCCTAGTAATAGATAAAAAAAAACTATAAATAAACTAAAAGAGATAATTTCATAGAGTATTAGTTAATATTTAAGATTAATAGTACTCTATTAAAATCTCTATTTTATTCTAATAATACAATAATCCATATATACCTTTTATCTAATATATATAAACTATATTTAGTTCATCAATATATAAATAAAATATATAAAAATATAGTAGAATTAAGCATAATTTATATATTTCCCATTTATCTTATTTAACCAACCCATTTTACCTACATAACCCAGCAGGTTTTAAAACTAGAACCGTAACCCAACCCGCAGGTCAGATTAGTAACCTAAAACCCGCCAAGAAACAGGTTTTAGGTAACCTGTAACGGGTAACCCACAGGTTATGTCGAGGTCTACTTATTGTATTTATAGAGTACTAAATATAAGATAATTACTATTAATTAATAATAATCTTTAAAAATATATCTATCTTTATATTCTATTACTAATTATTTTCTTTTATTAATTAATAAATAGACTATTTTTCTAAGTTTACTAACTAGTTCTAATATAAAGAGATTAATATTATTACTGCTAGTTTATATATAGTATATTCTTTAATAAAATGTTAATTCTTTAAACAAATTTAAAAATATATAAATACTATTAAATAAAGTTATTATAAATTATACTAGATAGAGATTTAAGATTTCTTTTTATACATAGTTTATAAATAAGTTTTACTAGTTATTTTCTTCATTCTACTAATAAAATTAATTTTATAGCTTTAGATCTTATATATTCGATTAATTTTATATAGATTAATATCATACTTAGAGAATATTTAAAATTAAGTATTTATATTATTTATTTAATATCTAAATATAGATAATGAAGAGTTTATATTATAAAAATAAGATTTTACTAGTATCTATATTTATTTTACTAATAAAAGTAGAGTTGAAACAACATCGATTTTATAATCGTTATTTAGATTTAGAAAAAGTTCTAATTAAGGACCAAAAATTTTATCAATTCAATTCTTCTAAATACAGTCATACCATTTAACATATAAACATAGTTAGATTATTAAATAGATTATTAAATAGATTACTAAGTAGATTACTAAGAAGATTATCAAGCAAATCACTAAGCAGATTACTAAGTAGATTATCAAAAAGATCTTAAAATTAACTTTTATAAATATATCTTACTAGATATAGATTAAATTAATTAATTTCTAAGCTTATTTAACTAATATTAGTATCCTTTAACTTCTCTTACCTCTAATTTTAGAATTAGTTTTAGAGATAAATAAGCTGATTTTAGAAGTAGATATATTAATTCTAGTTCAAATAGAAATAGTAACCTGATCTTACTCTATGTGTAGAAAAATATGATAGAAAAGATCCCCCTTTTTTAGGTTTTTTATTTAAAACTTAGTATACGTTGAAACTCTTAAATTCTATAAGAATAAACTTTTAAAACTAGTAAGATATTAATTTTTTTTTTTTTTTTTTTTCACTATTATTTTTATTATTATCTGAATCTTCTATTAAATTATTCTCTATATCTTATATTTCAGTTTTATTAATTTCTATTAATAGAGATCTATTATTATTAAGATTATAAAATAATTTAAAGTTATTATATCTTACTATATTTATCTTATGATAGTAATCTGAATACTAATTTAAAGAGTTTAATAACTAATAAAAAAGATTAAATTATATCTATACGATTATCTATATCTTTATAAGACTTATAAAGAATTTAACTAAAATATTTTTTTACTATCTAATATAAAATCTCAATTAGTTAATAAATAAATTAATTAATAATTATTTTTTACTTATAGTACTATCTATTTTATAAAAGATTTTTAATTTAATATTAGCTACAGTAGTAACTTAACTATTATACGTATTTTATAATATAATATAGAATATTAAATTATTAATAAAAAATTATGATTAATTAGTAAATAAGATTTATCTATAGCTAAGTTTTTTTTAGTTTTTATAAACCGATTTTCTATAGTATATAAAATAATATTAAAATAAGTAGTAGTATAATACTTTTATAAGTTATTTATTATTATTATAAATTTCTTTAAAAATATTAGTAGAAACTGAGAAAAATATTTAACTAATAAAATCTTTCTAAATATTAATAAAATAAGTCTCTCTATAAATAAAAAATTAAAATAAAAAGACTTATCTCTTTTAAGTAATTACTAACTTAATAAAATTACTCTCTAAATTCAAGTTTAATATATCCTCTAATTTGTAACTCTTTTAGTATATAGTTCAAATTAAATCATAAAGTAAAAACAAAATAAGAAAATAATAAGATTAACATCTTAGATTAACAGCTTAGATAACTAATAAAAACGTATAAAAAACTAGTAGAGGTATTTATATTAAACATAGAAAGAAAGAGAAATTTTAAATCAGCTTTACTAATTTACACGATATACTATTAGTACACAGTCTACTCCAAAGATATCAGTATCAGTTTCAGCTTTAATAGAATAAGAGTGGTAGGAAACACAAATGTATATATATGTTAGTTATATCCGACTATAGTGAATAATGTACTTTACATATGCAGTGTAACGAAGGGTGTATAGGAGAGAAAAGATTGACATGACAGGAATTATTTGTTTTATATAGTATTATAAACAAAGAAATTTATTGTTGCCACCTCAGGCATCGCATCACCCTGAACGTTCAGGGTGGTCACCCTAATGTGTAATCACTTTAGGGTCCTTGCTACCAGTGCCCCTTTATTGCTGGTTTTTCTGTCACCCTGTGACCTACCCTTGCGGCCATGGTTACCAGGCCAAATCTATGCCACCCTGCTCCCCAAAACGCGCTGGGCTCAATAGTGCCTACCCCCTACTTCCTAATGAGGAAGTTTATCTCTCACGCGTCGGAGACCGTGCCAGACACCCCATTGCAGTCCCTATTATGGTACCTAGTCTATCTTCACAGTTCCTTTCTCAGAGACATTGCGAGCCCACAACGGGACAGATGTGCGGCCGTACCTCGGATTGAAATACATGGAGTAGGTAATGGGAGACTAACATTGTGGTTGACATTGTGGTTACTATTAAAGCTGCCTGTATTGTGGGTAGTTATCAAATGGCCAATGGATCTATTTTGATCTGATTAGATCACTGTCTGGATGAGAACCACTCCTAGATAGACAAAGTGCTCCTACCTTTATCTTCCCAAAAAGAAATGACTGTAGCTATGACAAAGTTTTGGTCCTCATCTGACAGAGCCATGTGAATTGGTAATAGTATGATTTGTGACACAGCCAGTGATGTCACGCTATCCTCACCTGAAAAGCGACCGTGCTTCATTCCATATGGTGACAAATGCAACGGCATAAATTGCGGATGAGCCTGGATATTCGCCTCACTCAAGTGGCGAAGCAACGAAGGACGTTGGGACACGTCGCGTACTTGGATCCAGAAGATGTTCGCGTTGTGGGTTGTGTTTCTGGGGATCAGAGGCAGATTGATATGCCCTTCCTGGGATAGCGAAGTAAGAGCGACGTAGTATCGCTGCCAAAGCGACAGTCTACGCCCATTGATTTGATTCGCAGCTTCAAGTTGACCATAAAGGAAAGCTGCTTGAATCTCCGAGAGTGTTGCATTCAAACCTATTCCCAGCCACTCGTAGCGCTCAACTTCCCCACGAAGATAGCTCCCCCGATTAGTTCCATGCTCGTACAAAATTTCAGCATGCTCCAAAAGACTGGGATCGTTTACAAGCAGAGCTCCGCCCTGCCCACCTGCTGTGAAATTTTTCTTCTCTTGGAAGCTTATGCAACCCAAGTTGCCGATAGTACCCAGCATGCGTCCGTGAAAAGTCGAGCAGCAAGCCATTGCCGCATCTTCACAGACAATCAAGTTATACTTTTGAGCTGTTTGCATGACCACGTCCATGTCACAAGCAACTCCTCCATAGTGAACAGGAATTATTGCCCGTGTCTTAGAAGTGATAGCAGCTTCTATGAGACTTGATTTGATGTTCATTGTGGCATGATCCAAGTCCACAAAGACGGGAATAGCACCCCGGAGAACGAAGGAGTTGACAGTGGTGACATATGTATAACTGGGTACAATCACCTCATCACCGGGCTGTATACCCACAAGAATGGCTGCTATCTCCAGGGCTGATGTACCAGATGACACAATAAAAGCCCGGCCACTGTGCATAAAGCTCTCTAGCCATTTCTCACAAAGCTTAGTGTAGATCCCTTTTCCATTCAGGTTCCCCGAGCGAATACAATTGTCAATGTGGGCTAACTCTGACCCCATAATAGTCGCACTGGTGTTTTTAATATCTCGAGGGTGGGTACCAGTTGCCATGATCAGACCTATGGCGTTCGTGGCGCGGACATAGAATATGGCAAGGTCGAGGATATGGATCGTAGAATCCAAGGAGTTTTTGAGTCAAATTGAGGAATTTTTAAAACCAAAACCTTCAAGGCTAGCTACAATTGTACATCGAAATATTTTGGGCGGAATTACCACGGGCCATGAGATTGAACGTCCTCAACTCTTCATGATGTAACATCATCATCAAATGGCCACTGGTCCTTGCTTCCGAGCGAATGAGAAAACATTCCTATATCACATAGCACAACTACTGCTGTATAACTGGAATTCATACACCTAGTTGAAAACTTGATTCAAAGACTATTTAATGTCGTGGTCTTGTGTTCCAGGCAGCGCCGATTCGTGTCAAGCTTCGAATAACTCTCGAAACATTATTTTGGAAGCAGTTTTATTGATCAACAATATTATCCCGAAGATCAAATCGACTAAATTAGCATGTTTGAGTGTCAAAAGAGAGAGGATAGCTCTAGATTCCCTCTGCGCTGGGGAATACTAGGTGAGTTTACGAACGCCACGTGATGTAGCTGTTCATTCACATTTGACACCAGACAGGGACTGGAAGAATAGCTGAAAGTATAAACTACGGCAGTACATAGCCGCCACCGGGCCATAACGTATTTTTCTATATTAAAGATTCACCGCCTTTCTCACCGTCTTTATTCAATTACATACGTCGTACGAGGATTATTAATTCTTCTTTCTTACATACCTGTCTAAAACACCTGTGGGTCAAAAACGCCAAATCCAAATCATGCCTTTTTCTACTATTGATATTGATACCTATAAAGATCTAATTATATCTCTCTTTAAAGATGATATTTTAATTACTGATATTGTTATAAAACTATCGACTAAGTTTTCAATTATAATATCAGTTTATACGATAAAAAGACGTCTTTAAAAATAGGAAATCCGCAAATTTATAAAACCTATTACTATAGATACTAATCTTTATTTTTATTTAAAAATACTTATTTTTTAAATTAAAATAAATAATAAAATTATTTATCTAATTCTATAAAATAAAGATTATATAATCTCTCTTTATATAATATAATAATTACAATATTAACTTAGTATAATTTATTATATAAATAATCCTTAATAACAGGAAATATAAGATTCTTAGATTAAATCTCTTCTTTCTTAAGAAATTTAATATAATAATATTAAAGGTTTTAAAAAGGTTTATCTATATAACTATATTTATTATTATAATAACTTTTATCTTATATACTATCTATTTAAAACCTACTCTTAACTCTAACTTAATATATTATTATATTATATAATAAATCTTTAATGTATAAAAGGTAGCTATATATTATATAGTCTAAATTAAATCTAGTATCTTAATAGATATATAAAATTATAGATATTTAGCTTTAAGATATATACTATAATTAATAGTTATTTTTAATATATTATCTAGTTTTATATTAGGATTAACGCTTATATAGCTTAAAATACATTTTACTAATATCTTAATACTATAGATTAGATCTAATTTATACTTTATAAATTAAGGATAGATCTTAATATAAAGATTATATTAATAAGAGATATATATTAAAAGCTTTATAAGTTATATAACTCTAAGATAATTTATAAGAAATACTTTATTTATAAGCTAAGTATTATAAATTAAAGGATTAAATCTTAGTAAGGATAAATATCTAAATTTTTAAATTTTATTTATAAAGTAAATCTATTCTTTACTATTTATCTTTATATAATATTCTAATTCTTAATATAGGACTATTTTAAATAGCTCTATACTAATAAATTTTAGTTGCTATTTAAGATTATAGATTAGGTTATATTTCTTACTATCTATATATTAATTATACAAAATTATTTATAATCTTTTATTAAAATATAGAATATTTATCTAATTCATTTATAACTATAAAAACCTATTATTATATTAAGAAAACTATTTCTTAATTATTATTATTTAAAGATAGTTAAAGAGCTTTAAGCTAAAAAGATTTATTAGAAATTATATAAAGTATATGATTATTAATATTATTTTAACTAGGATATTCTTATCTAGCTCTATATTTATAATAATTAGAATAGTAAGTAATATCTTTTACTAAATATCTTAAATTAGTATTATATAAAGCTTTTAGAGATAAATTTTAATTTTAAAGATTTATTATTAATTAAGTTAGATAAGATATATTAACTATATTATATAATATATTTTAAGCTTTAATATTATATATAAATCTATTATAATTTAAAGTTTTCTCTTATTTTTTTATTTTATAAAAAACCTATATTAGGACTAAACTAGCTTAATAAACTATCTAATTTTTATATATTTATAAATCATTTTTTAATTTTTATAAAAGATTCTTTTTATATAATATTAAAATATTATTTTCTTTAGAAATTAATAAAATTATTAATTTTACTAATTTACTATTTATATTATCTAGATCTAGATCTACCTAACTAAATTTCTAATTATAGTATTAATCTAGACTTATAAGCTAAAGTTATATAAAATCCTAAGTATAGTGATAAGTAGTTTAAACTTCTAATATATAAATATTAATTTATATAAGGTTTTTTTTTAGATTAAAAAATAATTAATCTAAAATAATATAATTATATCTAATTTAGAAAATAAAGATATATATTATTATAAAGACCTTTTATTAATTTTATACTTATTTATTATAATATAAACTATATTTAATCTAATATTTTAGATTATATCTAGATTTTATAAATTTATTTTTAAATATCTTTTTCTTATAATCTAATAAGACTTATTTTTATATAAGCTATAAGAATATGATATTTTACTTTTTATAAGTAATATTAAATTTAATAAAACACTAATTCTTTTATCTAATATATTAGATTAAAGAATAGATCTATAAGATCTATTATTAGAATTTATAAAAATAAAAAATAAAGAATCTACTATTTATATAATTTTTTAAAGATTTAATAAAATAGAAAAACCTAGATCTTAAAAATCTAAGGAAAGATTTAAATCTTATATAAAAAAAGTAAAGATTAAGATTAAAAAAAAACTTAAAATTAATTTTAATATTTTAATATAAGATAAAATCTTTATATAAGAAGATTTATTTCTAGAATATCTTAATAACTCTAATAATTTATTACTAATCTTTTCTTAAACTATATTCTATTAAATTCTTATATATATATATAAGACTCTTATATTTCTTATATCTCCTAATTTAATTATAAAAAATCATTTACTAATTAATCTAGTTATATAAACTCCTTTATTAAATAAAAGATCTAGTATCCTAAGTATACTATAACAACAACTACAAAAATAGACTATTCTAGTCTTTAACTTTATATTAATACCTAAATTATTATTATAACTACTTTTAAAAAAGACGAAAGATAAATAGCTTATAATATCTAATTTAACTCCTCCAGTATATTATATAAGGGCTAGTTCTAAAAGACTTTAAGATATAAGCTAAAGGAAATAAATTATTTATATTTTTTGAATTCTTATATTTTTCAATTTATTTTATATACGTTTTCTAGTTATTTCTAATTAGTTTATCTTGTTTATCTTGTTTATCTTGTTTATCTTGTTTATCTTGTTTGTCTTGTTTGTCTTGTTTGTCTTGTTTGTCTTGTTTATTTTTGTTTGTTTCTATTTGTTTTAATTATTTTTTTTATTAGAAAATCTAAAAAAACTTACTTTTTAAAGTATATAAATCTATTAATCTAACTACTAAAAATAATATAAAAAATAGCAAGAAAATAATAAAAAAACAACATGAAAAATAGCAAGAAAACAATAAAAAAACAGTATAAAAAATAATAAGAAAACAATAAAAAAACAATATAAAAAATAGTAAGAAAATAATAAAAAAATAGTATAAAAAATAGTAAAAAAATAGTATAAAAAGATAGATATATATATTGTATAAAGATATATTTATAGATTTTATACTAGAGCTACACCTCTATATCTATTTTTACTAACTTTTAATTTTACTATTTTTATAATTTCTATTTCCTCTTTCTCTTCTTCTTCCTTTTTATTATTTTCTAATTTTTCTATTTAAAAAGCTAAAGAAAGAGGATTAGCTATATTTAATATAAATTAAGTTTTATTTAGTTATTATATAATATAATAGTAAGTATAGTCTTTCTATTTATAATTTATATAATATCTTTTCTAGAATCTAGAAAGTTATATAATTTAAGATTTAAATAGATATCTTATAATTTAATAGATATATTTAATATTAATTTAGAAACCATATAATATAATTAAAAGTGTATTTATATATAATTATTAATCTATTTTAGTTTAATATATATATATATATTAGTTAATAATTTTAAAGATTAAATAGATATAACTTATCTATTTAACTAAAAGTATAAAAATACTATTTAGTTTTCTTTTAATAAGAAATTTATATAAAAGAAATAATTAAGTTAATTATTAATCTATAGTATAATAAAAATTAAATAGAGCTATATTTTTATAATTTATAAGTCGTATAATAAAGTATTAAAATCCTCTCTCTACTATACTTATAATATGAATTTATTTAAAAAGATATATAAATCTTACTATTTTAGTATTACAATTATATACTATATAAGTAATTATACTAGAAAGAAGAGTTATAATTTAATAGATATAAAATAAAGAATAATAAATTATTATTAATAGTTAATAAGAAATCTTATTATATATTTCCTTTTATATAAATAAAATTAACTTAATAAAAGAGATATTATATTAAATCTATAGATAAAGGTAAAATTAGTAGATTTAATATATCCTAGGTAACTAATAGTTATATAAATAAAATTAACTTAATAAAAGAGATATTTAATAAATATAAAATTAATAGATTTAAAGGATTTATAGATAGCGTTACTAAGATAAATTTAAAGAACCTTAAGTAACTAATATTCATATAAATAAAATTAGTTTAATAAAAGAGGCGTTATATTAAATCTATAGATAAAGGTAAAATTAGTAGATTTAATATATTCTAAGTAACTAATAGTCGTATGAATAAAATTAGTTAGCTTTATAAGAGGGCAGCATATCACTATTTTATAGGATATAAAACCATGTAGTATATACTATTATAGCAGCTCTATTTTGCAGGCTCTAAAACCATGTAAAACCATGCGGTATATGCTATTATGGTAGCCCTATTTTGCAGGCTCTAAAACTATGTAAAACCATGTGGTATATGCCATTATGGCAGCCTTATTTTGCAGGCTCCAAAACCATGCGGTATATGCCATTATGGTAGCCCTATTTTGTAGGCTCTGAAACCATGTAAAACCATGCGGTATATGCTATTATGGTAGTCTTATTTTACAGGTATTAATAATTTCTTAATTTAGAAGTAAACTTACTAATATGAATTTCTTTCTTTTTTTTTTCTCTCTTTCTTTCTCTCTCTCTCTCTCTTACTATTAAATAAAGTTTCTTTTTTTTAATTTTTTATTAAAAATATCTTCTTTATATAGTACTCTTATTATTCTAATCTAGTCTCTAAAAGCTCTATATAATTAATATTTATCTAGTTTATCTAGATAAGATATACGGTTTTATAGAAATAAAGACTAACTTATATTTTTATATAATAGGTTTCTTATTTTCTTAAGATCTTATTTCTATTATACTAACCTCTAGAGTATAAATAATTTTACTTTTACTAAAATTTATATATACGTTACTCTAGAAATATATACTTATTTTTAAAAATAAGTAAATAGCTCTTTAAATCTTATTAATAAATAAAAAATTATACTCTAATAGTTTATTAAATACTATAAAGAATATATAATAACTAGTTTAGATTTTAGTTAATCTATAATATCTATATTAGATATTAAAGATCTTAGTATTTTTATATAATATATTAGTTTACTAAAAAATATTATACTAAAACTATTTCTAATAGTAATTTATCTTTTTATCTAATTTATATATAGCGCTCTAAGTTATATATTACTAGCTATCTCTAGCGTTAATATATCTTTTATAAAAAGTAGTATCTTAGAATATTAACTTATATTAATATAGCTATTATATATAAATATCTTATTAATTTAATCTTATAGAAGAGTTTATATTAAAGAATGTAATTAATACTAAAAAAAATATAATTATAATAATAATACTCTATTCCCTTTTTTATAATATATTTATAAATAAGACTACTTTAGTAGATATTATAATAACTATAAATTTCTTAATACTATAATATAATATTCTATATAAGACAATATAAATAGATAAAAAGAAATATAAAGATAACTAATTACTCTAGTTAATATAATATCTTTATAGGATTAGTTAACTATTAGATTATTAGAATCTAATCCTATTAGTATTAATAATAATAATAAGGATAATCTCTAAGAGTAAATTTATAATTTCTTTATAAAATACCTATACCTATACCTATACCTATACCCTAAAGTCCAGTTGTACGGGCTCTATGTACAGCACCTAAGTAAGGCTTACATCTTTACGTAGTGCTTAGGATCAGTAGCTATTATAGTGAAACTAAGCAAGTCTAAAAGGTATGAATTCTGATTAGTTATTTATGATATCTTATACAGAGGTGTATTAGCAAAAATGACCGTTTTGTGTATTTATTGAAATGCTAATTTAGTAGAATATGTTATGGCCTGGTGGTGGTTATATACTGCCGTAGTATAAACAATCAACTGTTGCGAATCTCATAATTCGTACAGCAAACTAACAGACACAGAATTTGCCACTGACCTCATCATTGATCCTCTGGACAGAAAAGTGACTGAATTCGTCCATTTTCTCTCGGGGATTGCTTCTTCTAGCTCGAAACAAGCTGCAAATGAGCTTCTTTGCCAAATCCACGCCCCAAGCACATGTCGTTTGTTCCCCAATTACGAGAGTCTGGTATCTGATCCGGAGGTGGATATCATCTACGTTGCCACGCCACACTCTCACCATTTTCAAAACACCATGCTTGCTCTTACAGCCGGAAAGCATGTCCTGTGCGAGAAGGCACTGGCTATCAATGCACTTCAAGCAAGCTTGATGATCTCGGCTGCGGGAAAGCAAAATGTTTTCTTGATGGAAGGCATGTGGACCCGATTCCAACCTGCCAGCATGGAGATACGTCGACTGGTACAAAATGATGCGATTGGGAAGATAATTCGAATCATGGCGGACAATAGTCTGGGAATGAACCCACGGCTTGATTTCGCGTTTGGCGACCGCATGATTCAGCCAGAGTTGGGAGGCGGCGCTCTTCTGGACTGTCTGTAACTACAGGTCAGCACCGAATGTGCTATTTTCACTAATCTTTTATTCATAGTGGGTGTTTATTCCATTCATTGGATACTTCAGGCTCTTCCGCCAGGATTCAAGCATCCAAATAAAGTCCACTCAGTGACATCCAAATACACTGCGACCGGTGTTGATGAATCCACAACGATTGTGATGACGTTCGCAGTTGGACCCTCAAATGAATCCAGTATCATCGCCGTCGCCAGTTGCAGCCTGAGTGCAGGAGGCGATTACGATAAAAAAACACCCACAATGAGAATCCAGGGGGACAAGGGCGAAATTCAAATTTTTGGACGACCATAGCGCCCAGAAAAGATCTTGGTATGGGCTCGCGACCAAGGACATGATGAGCAAGGTTCTCTGATTCACCAATTTGACAACGTGATTATACAAAATGTCCACGGACTCTGTCTTGAGGCTGATGAAGCAGCCAGGTGCATAAAGTCTGGGAAGGTTCAGAGTGAGATAATGCCGTGGGCTGAAAGCCTGACTGTTATGGAGATTCTGGATAGGGTGCGCGAAGAGAGTGGTCTTCGGTTTCCGGGTGAGATAGAATCGGTGCAATATCCACGTACCCTACCTACAGCCCGCCGATGTATCAATTAATCTTCTTATGATACACATAGTCAGCCTCATCCTTCCCACAAATATAATGAATTTGACTATACTGTTTGCCTGTTTTCCACCGAACAGCACCTAAGCCCAGGATGAGACCACAGCTGGGTATATGTTCTCGCTGAATTGCAAATTTCGTTCTTTTTAAAATTTCAGAAGAGTAGCTTGGTACTATTTGGACTACCTTTAAATACATTCTTTGGTATTGGCATTCAAGGGGGGCATAATGTGCAATAGCAGAGTTTAGCGGGATGCAAAGCCCCCCAAGAAAGTAAGGTATTCAATTTCTTCATCACCCATCAGAAGATCTTGGCTTTTGAAATCTGCATACATCCTTTGTAACCAATCCCGCGATTGATGTTCAGCAAGGGCCTTGGCATTAGCCCATCTAAAATAAATACAGGTTAGCGATTGTGAAGTTCACTGATCAGTGGATGCCATGGGTTGAGCATGACGAAGAGCAGTGGTCTATCGCAACAGAGGGGCATTTCTTGCCTTTCAAAAACTTTGAATTCCAAAACACCACATTTGTCACCACACTCAGAAAGAATAAATGTGAAGCAATCCATTTCTACTTCGGCGACTTTCCCTGTCGTCTTCCGGAGCATGTCCCGAACCTGTATCCGTTCAAAATGAGTCAGCAAGATTAAATTCTAAGGTGTCAATTCCTTCAACCTGATTTTCTTTCCCAGGCTTGGGACGCAAAGTTGAAATCAGTTGAACTTCGGCCATCATAGAAGGAAGGTAAAGACGCCACCCAACGAGGGCTCAACTAGTCAAATCCTTCGAAATTGTGTAGAGCAGTCAGTGACTCGGGAAAGAGATAAACAGAAATCCAGAAAATGATGATCAACGACGGGCTGGAGATCTCAATGAGCCTTTATAGCTTCAGTGTGGTGAAACTGCACCACATTCATTGCTTAGTTGCCATAAAGCAACCGTCAATAAACAAGGATCGGCGAATCGTTTCTGAAATTGGTATGAAAAGGGCAACTAGGACATCTGCGAACAACTGCAGTGTGGTTATCTGTGAGAGAAGCCAGAGCCAGATTAATTCCGCTTCCTCCACGCACCGCCTCTGGGACACAGAGCTCGGAATCCCGGAATGCTCTGGCTAGGCCATGCCTTCATTCAATCCTTGTTTATTCTAGTTTATTTTTGTATTTTTACGCCTTTGAGATTTACGTAATTCCATTTATATTGTATCCCTTTTCCAAGTCGTATCTCCGTTCCATCATATATCTCCTCAACAAGGAATATATATTTCGCTGCTCCAAGAGGGGACAAACTTGTTTGATAATGTAACCTGATTTGGAATTCTTTAATAAGCAACGCTATATTATCACGAGTGCTTAGATGTATGATAATGTATCGGAGGTTCGATAATGATGGGATTACTAGGGAAATTTTATTCAACATTTTGTCAGTTACACATGAATATGCCAATGAACTTCAATATCTGAAATCGGGCCGGAATTAAAATGAAAATCACGGCCAAATTACAGATGTTGTGGAATATTACCTCTCTAGTGTGTTACCCCTTCCAAGGTTTCTAGGAGCATTCGTCAAATCGGAAAGACGATAGGCAGATGGCTGAACCGAACAGCCTGCCAGACTCTATGCTTGAAATGCCAGGGGAATAAGCAGAGAGAACCTTGGAAGAACCAGATATATATATCTACGTTGTTTGAATCCGAGGTGGATTTATTAAGGGAAGTGCTCCTGCTCAGGTGGTGATCCGTTTACGAGGTACCTAGTAGTTATTCTCAAATAAACTCCCGATTCTCCTGGAGACCTGATGGCACCTCTTGATAATGATTACCAAATGGTCAATGGGGATTACCTTCCAGATGAAGATCGCATGATGCCTAGCTCGCCAGTGAGCACCATCCTAGTAACAGGAGGAGCGGGCTTTATGTGAGTAATGACATATTGAGCTTTGATATTGCGAGCAATTGTGATGACGACTTAGGGTATAGAGGAGGTTGGTTTGTTCGCCATATGGTCAACAAATATGCCAACAGCTACAGAATAATTTGCTTTGATAAATTGGATTACTGCGCATCAAGAAACAACTTCAGCAACATTGAATGCTCCGAAAGCTTTCACTTCGTACGGGGAGATATTTGCAACATTGGAGATGTCAAAAATGCGCTGGAGAAGTACGAGGTGACTGTTGTTGTTCACCTAGCAGCCAAGTCCCATGTGGACATGTCATTCGAGGACCCCCTTTCCTCAACACAGACAAATGTTTTTGGTACGCAAACACTTCTTGAGGCGTGTAGAAAGCGCCAATCAATTCGAAGATTCCTTCACATTTCTACTGATGAGGTCTACGGTCAAAATGATAGCTTTGGACTGATCCAGCCATTTTCGGAGGAAAATGCTCTGAATCCAACAAATCCTTATGCTGCAAGCAAAGCTGCAGCTGAGATGATCATAAAAGCTTACCTGATATCGTTTCAAATGCCCATCATCATTGTCCGGTGTAACAACGTCTTTGGGCCATGTCAATTCCCGGAGAGTATGTCATGCCCCCAAGGGCAATTTTATCTTGAATCAATGAGTGTTCATCATTGATAATTTGGCAGAACTCATTCCAAAGCTTATCGAAAAATCGATAAACGACGAGAGAATGCCAATCCAGGGCGACGGAAGTAATGTGCGATCGTTTGTTTTCGCGTCTGATGCCGCAGAGGCCTTGGATGTGATATTGCACCGGGGGAGGGACGGTGAAACATATAACGTTGCATCAGATACTCAGCTTCGAGTGACCGATGTGGCTGCGAGAATCCATACGCATTTCACGAAATCAAAAGATTCCGAGCCTTTCTCAGAATACATTGAGAGGGTCAAGGATCGACCTTTTAATGATAGTATGTACTGGACGTGCGGATATAAGCTCCACAGACTTGGATGGAGACAAAAAACAAGCTTTGATGAGGGACTCCGTACAACTATCGAGTGGTATTGTGCAAACTTGAAGCAGTTCTGGGATGGGGCTCAAACATGAAAGTCGATGATAGATAGTGTCCCAAGTCTAGCTGGCATTGTATGACATACTACCCCTCTTATTGGAACTAAAATCTTGTATTGATATCTGTAAGTATAAACTAATTTGGTCCATGGAAAATCAATGTATCATATATCGAAGAAGAATGGTTCTGTAATGTTTGTATCCGTCGAATCAAGAAGGTAAGAAGGAGAGAAGGAGAGAGAGGTTCTCATTTCGTGACTATCTACAGCTGCTAGTACGCCGGGTTCTAACCAATCAGGCAGCAAGAAGTCCCAACAATCATAGGAGATACTCGCTTATGATAGAAATTGTTTCAAGGAACTGTCACCGAAAATCAGTTGCGAGGAACGACCGTTGAGCCTGGTTGATTAAGTCTGGCCGTTTAAAATTGCGCGTTCTCAGTTGTGTAAACAGGTCTCTGGAGCGACTTAAGCAGAGTTCACATTGCTTGCGGATGATCGGAGGAGCGATTGCTTTTTTTTTTTCTACAACTGCGCCGAATTTCATTTTGAACTTTCACTATGGAAATAGACGGCTCAGCAATTAACTTCCAAGGTGGATATTGACATTTAAGGTTTTGATAAATTCAGTTTTCAAGGCTGCGGTCACTTGTATAGCCTAGACTAACCAAACACAGTCGTTTAGAAAATTCTTCCCAGTCCTCACTTCCGAGGTTGTCCATTTTGGGTTTACGTATAGAGTCAAGAACTCGAGATTGAATATGCTAATCCAGCTTTCAAAGTTGGATTATATGATACTCTTCGAATCACATACCCTCGGCTAGCTCTACCACTGGTCCGCTGAAGCGTTGCTTCCCACCAAATATGTAATAATAGGCACCTCCGATCATCATCCACCCCATCGTGACCACAATACAGTAGTTCATGTTCTCGGGTGTCACGGGCTCAACCGTCGGGAACGTGCTAAAGACCATGGCTATGAAAAGCCAAATGATGGCAACGATGTTGACCACTGGCCCCCATCGAGGACCTAGGTTGAATGAGCCCAGACCCAGACCACGAATAATTGATGATGAGCTCCGACGACCGTAGATCAACATGAAGACAATCGGGGAAAGATATGATGCATACATCCCCAATATTGCCATTGACAAAACCGCATTGAAGGCCGTCGAGCTGCCGAGATAAATCAATCCTAGCAGCATCTGTAGGAACCCAACGACAAGTACCATATACACTGGAACCTTCAATGTGGGGTGTACGGCGGACAAGAGTTTGGAGGCCGGGAGTCCTCTATCTCGGGCAAAGGCCCAAGCTGTGCGGCTGGTGGATGTTACACAGGCGGCGTTGGCAGCCGTCGCAATCAAGGTCACACAAAGAGTCATGACAGAGGCCCCTGCCCTTGATTTAGTGACATTCAGGAATAGCTGTATAAACGGGAAACCCGTCTTCGACTCAAGCAAGTTGTCGAGGTCTCCTAGAGAAAATAGTAGGACAACGGTATATACTAAACCAATCACCCCGTTGATGGTCACGCTTCCGATCATAGCCAGTGGAACGTTTCTGGATGGCTTTGGTAGCTCTTCACTGAGATGACATGCTGCGTCATATCTAACATCAAGCATTAGCTTTCAAATTGTACGTACTGAGCAGCCATTCAGAATGTTGAATACCCGAGAAAGGGGTAGACTGTACTCAGGAGTCCCACAAGCCATGAGACCCCATCGCTATTCCACCCACTGGTATTGGAGAATTCGGTGAACACGTAACTTGCGGTGTGCTTCGAGGGTAGGACACCTAGAACGATGACAATTGCGATGAATCCCACCACGTGCAAGACCCCTGCCTATGATTAGGTCACCGCCTCATGCTTCAGTAAGGCTCGATACTCACCAGCTGCGGTGTTAGTGTGAGGCAATATTTTTGACCCCCATATATTCAATGCCGTCGAGTAGGCCAGAATCAACCAGTAGAACAGCATCCCCTGCCATCTAGTTGGTGTGTAAGAGTCGAGGTTGTTTACTGTGATGAGAGCCTGGAATTGTAGGCCGGCTGCGAAAGCCGCAGAGGCAGAAAATACAAGTTGCCCACCAATCGAAATCCACCCTGTGAACCAAGATGCTGTCGACTGATAGGATTTTGGGGTCAAACAATACACCCAGTGGTATTGACCTATCGAATTCCAGCTATCCTCAGTAGATGATTGATATAGGGACGAAGCCGAGGGGCAAAACACGTACCGCCAGCTGTCGGGTAGGCTGAGGCTATTTCTCCCAAGGAAAGAACAATAAAAATTGTGCCGATCAGGGCTATGAGGCTAGAGTAAAATCCGGGTCAGGTCAGGGCTCCTGGGTCTGACAAGAGACAAACGGCATGTTGCACAGACGGGAGACTCACTAGTTGTAGAATAAACACGGGGCTCCACCGTTGGTCAATGCAGTGGTGACCACGGATGATAAAGCCTCCCAGGTTGCCATCAACGATATTTGTAGACAAACAATTGACCACAAAGAGAATTCACGGCGAAGCTCTTGGACGTGGCCAAGAGCCGTCAATTGCTCTTCATCGCTGATGGGCTTTTCCAGGTCAACATTTTTGGCATCAGAGGCTACCACAGGATCCATAGTTCTCAGTATTGCGAAATATGAGAAATGCGAAAGAAGTATAACCTTGAAATATTTTGGGTAAACCTTCCGAGGTTAAAGCCTTCCAAGATCGGTATCAATACAAAGAAAAGCACAGGATCGCGCTGGAGGTTCAAGCGGTATATATCTACGAGAGCGGCAATGACGGGACTCTATTATACGGAAAATGCTATCTATCCGCCCAACCCAGGGCTCAACGCCAGAATGTTGCTTATCACTGAGTTGATATCGTTGTTCTCCACAGTGTCTTCCCCCGCATTTCGTCTAGGTCAAATCCTGTGTATTTAACTCGTCCAAGACCACGGAACCATTTCCGGGTCTCCACTTGTGAGGAATCACTTTCCGAGCTTTCCGAGCTTTCCGAGAACGCGTGTGGTGATATAAAGTATGTGAAACCCTCTCCGATACACGTCACATTATTTTTGAAGCACCGATCATGTCTCACCCTCTCACTATCCTCTCCATCGACGAAACAAATCTCGCCCGCGATGTGGTCAAGTCCCTCCACCCCGGTGTGGTGATTGACTTTCGGGAGATCTTCTTACAAGAGCCACCCAAGGCCCAACTGGTGGAGTTTCTCGCAATCGAACACGCGGGACGATTGAGCCCGACCACCCCCAAGCCTGCGCGTCTGGCTCTGTGTCAATACGATGTGATTGGGTCCGACCGAGTCCCTCAGTTTCACGAGTCTATCATCGATGTTATTACTCAATCGCGGGTCAAACATACTGTGGTTGGGAAAGAGCATCATGCCAGTTTGACATTGTATGGGATCATAACCACTGCTCTCCGAGCAAGGACTTCAAAGTGCTGACCAAAATAGGAGCGAATTTGACGTGCTCGTCGATCGGTGTACAAAGTCCCCTCTTTTCCAGAAAGCCCTGTCCGAGTTCGACCTCCCCGACGGGTTCGAAGTTGTCATTGAGCCATGGCCCTACGGCGGGCTAGATCATACCGATGAGAATAGACGTTTCTTCCAAGGACTGTGCTTTGCTCAAGACAAGAGATCTGGCAATGAAGACTCCAACTTCTATTCTTTTCCCTTGCCGATCATTCCCGTGATGGATGCCCATACTCAAGAGATCATCCGGGTAGATCGTCCGGCCACTGGTGGAAAAGGGGATGGGCTCCTTGAGCAAACATTCAAGAGAGATATCATTGGGCATTGCAAACCGTCCGAGTATGTGCCAGAGCTTTTGCCTGAGGGAACCCGCAAAGATCTTAAGCCGCTGAATGTGGTTCAACCTGAAGGTCCATCCTTTCGAGTGACCAACGAATCGCTTGTGGAGTGGCAAAAATGGCGGTTCCGTGTCGCTTTCAATCCTCGAGAGGGTGCTACGATCCATGATCTATCGTACGACGGACGGAGTGTTATGCACCGGCTGGCAATAAGCGAAATGGTAAAACCTTCGGTCCGCACGAAACAGGAATTCAGACACTAACGACAGTTCAATACATTAGACTGTCCCTTACGCCGATCCCCGACCCCCTTTCCATCGAAAGCAGGCATTTGACTTTGGTGATGGGGGTGGAGGAAATATGGCCAATAACCTCTCCCTCGGCTGCGATTGCCTGGGGGTGATCAAATATTTCGATGCAATCATCACCCAGGCTGACGGTACTGCTCAAAAGTTGCCAAACGCAATTTGTCTCCATGAGCAGGATAACGGGATCGGTTGGAAACACTCCAATTGGCGTACCGGCCGTGCAGTCGTGACGCGAAACCGGGAGTTGGTTGTTCAATTCATAATCACGCTGGCGAATTATGAATACATATTTGCTTACAAGTTTGATCAATCCGGGGGAATTGTGGTCGAGGCCCGCGCCACTGGTATTCTGAATGTCGTCAACATCGATGCTGGTAAGGTGAGCGAATATGGAAATGTGGTTTCCGGTGGCGTGCTGGCGCAAAACCATCAACATATTTTCAATATCCGGATCGATCCTTCTATCGACGGGCAAAACAACTCTGTGGTGGTGGAGGAATCCCACCCGGTCGCAATGAACGCGGTCACCAATCCCAACGGAAACTTCTACCAAGTCACCAAGCAGACGGTAGAGCGTGCATCATGGATCGATGCAGCCCCACAGCTTAATCGAACCATCAAGATGATCAATCCCCACAAGACCAATCCCATCAGTGGCAATCCCGTGGGTTATAAATTCATCCCTCTCGCAACTCAGACCCTCCTTGCCGATCCGGAATCGGTGCAGGCGCGCCGCGCTCAATTTGCTCAGCATCATGTCTGGGTGACGAAACATCGTGACGGAGAGCTTTACGCTGGCGGTCGTTACACGCTGCAAAGTCAGACGGAAGTGGAAGGTGTGGCGGACGCAGTGCGCCGCGGGGACTCCGTTGTCGACACAGACGTGGTCGTCTGGAACTCCTTCGGCATCACCCATAATCCTCGGGTAGAGGATTGGCCTGTGATGTATGTTGATCCCTTTGTGTTACTGGCTCCCCTCTTTTCCTTATAAGCGACTAATCGTGAATTGCAGGCCGGTTGAAATCTTCCAACTCATGATTCGACCCGCAGATTTCTTTGCGGCCAATCCCTCCCTCGACGTGCCATCCAGCAAAAATGGATCCTCGCGACTTGCTGACGCGGAATGTTGCCGTAAATCCCATATTTGAGCATTGGACTTCGGAAGACGTGCAATCATGTCCAAACATTGTATCATAGAAGTTTCAAGGTTTCATCAGTGCCCGATTTCTATCTAGTAGACAACCTTGGAAGCTCACCACCGGTGGACGCAAGCTCCAACATCTGAAATTTAGGTATCGCTTACGGAGTAGAAGTTGTCGACTGGGCCAACGCTACCTAGTAGATATGCAGATTGTAAACCGCCTCAATTATAGGCACACAATTTATCATCTCCATTTCTAGAATGTCCGAATATTCTCACAAAGACTAACGTTGGAAGAGGCGGAATAAATAAATGAACGCCCTCAACGCAGAGGTATATGTAAATGTAATGTACAGAGTAAATGTAAGAAATGTAAGAAATCCATGGATGTAAGAATAAGTGGGGCCTTTCGGTTCTCTTTCCGCGTTCCGAACTCTTCACATCAACCTCCTTTCTTCAACATGGCTTCCGACTTTCCGCCTGACCCATCTCGAGCGAGAAAAAGAGCAAAATACACACAGATTGCATGGTACGTGGGACACCGGGGTTAACTAGGGGATATCACGTTAACTGATCCAGCAATGAATGCAAACGTCGCAAGTTGAAATGCAGCGGCGAGTCGGTTTGTGCACGATGCTCGCGGAACCAAATCCAGTGCACTTATGCTGCGACTCGCGTTGAAATTACCCAAGAGACAGGAGAAATGGACGAAAGGTGAGTCTCTTTTTGATTTCCTCGGGTACAAATTATTCATTTCCTCTAGTGCGAGTACGCGCTTCCAAGCCGTGGATCGTCAATTGGAAACACTTCGGCGGGAAATGCGGACGCTTTCCGCACGACTCCATGAGCTTGAATCCAATTCTAGTTCTGCCTCGCCATCCAAGCTGGCCGCAACACTGCCGACGGGTAGCCTGCACCGCATTCTCGATGCGCCCAAGTCGCCGACCTATGTCGGGCCTACAAGTGCGGAATTTGGTCTTGGTCAGCCGCAAAAGTCCCCTTCACAGCCTGAAACTGATGGCACCGAGGATGGCCCGGAAGAAACACTTAGGCTATCGACCGGCGCGGCCAGCCCAGTGGCCCCGGAAAGGAGAGTGGATGCCTCTGCCGGTGATCCATTGGAGAGCCTTGGCACAGATGAAGCATTACGATTAGTGCAAGTCTATGAAGACACAGTTGGCGTGATGTACCCGTGTGTTGATCTAGATGGCGTGCGTGCATACCGTATGTACCCCCAGAGACAAGATAGCATCTTGCTTAACCTGAAGTTTGACTCAGACTTACAAGACTACAGTACTGGAATACTACCGCCAAGAATCGATCTCTCACACTCCACGGAATGGCCCAGAGAAAGAAGGCCCGGATCAGGACTGGTTCTCGGCACGCGACGTCCAGGTTTCCAAGATCTTATTGGCCACTGCGCTCTTGGTCGAGTCGCACGGTCGCAGCGAGCGCGCTGCTCAACTAGCTGACAGCGTTGAGGATCGCTTTGCCAGTCGATTGAAGATTGCAGAGGTTGACATGAAAGAGATATTGATCTTGACTTTGTTGGTACGCGCCCACTTTACATACGTGCACCCGGTTCATCTTGGACTTTGATGAGACAAGTTAACTGACCCTGA
Organism: Penicillium bialowiezense; assembly: GCA_026122735.1. Lineage (NCBI taxonomy): Eukaryota > Fungi > Ascomycota > Eurotiomycetes > Eurotiales > Aspergillaceae > Penicillium > Penicillium bialowiezense. The sequence goes on from JAKZFB010000004.1 coordinate 60,194, forward strand.
CAGTCAATCTTCCACTCCTACCGTGATGATGAGGTGATTGCCGGCAGGTTTATTAGTATGGCTGTCCGAGGGGGTACGGAATTAGGTCTGCATCGACAGGAGATTTGGCAAAAAACCGGCGGCGTATTCCCAGGTGAATTGGAATGGACATGGGCAAGTCGACTGTTCTGGTGTATCTACGTCTTGGATCGCAAGTTTGCCTTTGGCTCAGGGTTGCCTTTCGCCATCCAAGATTCTGACATTGACACCAACCTTCCAGAGCCCGGCCACTCTACTCCTTATCTGACGTGCATGATCTCGCATGCTCGCTTGAGTACAAAAATATGGGGATTGGTTGTTGGCTGGCAGAGTCGGTCACAGGCTGCCACATCTGAAAGTTGTGCCTATCTGGATGCTCAGGTTCAACATTGGATCCAATCCATCCCACCTGAACTGCGATTTGATCCAACTTGGCGTTCACCTGTAGGTCTAGAGCACACCGATCGTACCATGATGCTACAGGTTCTTCTTGCTCTCCAAGCAAACCAACTGCGAATTCTGGTATATCGCCAGAACCTACTTAGTGGTGAGCGAATTACAGATAACATCACTGGCGCTTCAATAGCGGTGGAAACAGCCAAAAGCACAATCCACATGCTGGAATACTTCAGCCGAATATCGAGCATCTATTTCCAGCGCCCGGAGCCATTCAATTACTTTCTTCTCTCCGCCCTGGCCGCTCTATTCCTAGCAGTTTTACATGCCCCGGCGCATTTCAGCCGTGCATGCAGGCCGGAGTTTTACACAGCTGTGGACATGGTCCGCCGCTCGGCAACCCGAGCTCGCACATCTCGGAGGCTGCAAAAAGTCATACGAGGTCTCAAGCGCATCCAACTCAATGTCCAGTGGGATAACGAGCCCATCCGTCAATTATTATCCAAGCGAGATCACCGGCTGGATGCGGATCATAAAAGAAAGAGATTTTCATATGTTGATGAACATCTTACCTCTCAGGCCCAGAGATACCCACCGCATGTGAACTGGGGAACTGGCTCACTGGCTATCGATTCCGGATCACCGGCGACACAGAGCACTGTTAGCCTTCACCACGCACCAACAATGCCCACCCCACACCCGTCAGAACACTTCTCTTGGCCAATCTCCCCTGATACGGAGGTTCCACATGAAACAAATGGCTGTGAGGATTTGAGCAGTTTTTTTGAGATTGCAGGTGGCTTTTATTTTGACCCTCACTCAGGTCCGGACATTACCGCCGGAGCTGGTGTAGAGTTGGCACCGGCTGGTGAGAATCGATCGCCCAACATAGTAGATGCATTTCATGCTGAAGACGAAGCCCTCACGCGTGTTATGGCTGGATTGCTGTGAAGTATTGCAAGTTCGACCGCGCAACATTTTTCAAGACTTCGGCTATCCCAAGAGGATCGACAACAGTAAGAATAAATTTTGGACTATCTTATACCATAACTTGCTGGCAGATGGAAAGGAAAATTTCCTTTTTCGTCTGTGCAGAAACAACGCCTGCGGGTTTCAAAGGCAGCCCACCGAGATTTAGCCTGTTTCGGGTCGCATGGTGGCGCCTGCACCTAGTGTTTGCAAATCCCACCAGTCGGTACTATATTCATCCTCCATGCCTACCTGGGTAATATTCCGTCCCTGATCCGTAAAAGGAAAACAACCGTGTTCTACTCTGTTACGAGAGACACCACATATTCCGCCCGTGTCGAATTGAGAGACCCTCTTATCATGGTTCCACGAATGATCTTCGATCCCCTTTGTGAAGATGGAGTACCTATAAGTACCCCTGCGGCAGCTGTTGCAATAGCATTGGTTCTGCTTCGACCCAACCATCAGATTTCAACATGTATAAAATTATCCCATGGGTGCTCTTTGCGGCTCTCGCAAACGGATATGCGAATCCTGGAGCTTGGTATTGACTAGCCATCTCTCTTTCTACGACACAAATCACTAATTCCATCCTAACTGCTAGCTCGGGGGCCTGCAATGTGCATGATCCGGCGGTCGTCCAAAGAGCGTCTGATAAGCGCTATTTCCGATTTTCCACCGGCAATAAGATTTCGTATGCCAGTGCTTCTTCCATTAGCGGCCCTTGGACCACCATTGGATCTATGTTGCCTGATGGTTCCTCGATCGACCTTGTCGGAAATACTGATCTCTGGGTAAGGAACCCAGCGAGATCGTGTGATTTCGTTCTAACTCGTCTGCCAGGCCCCCGATGCTCAACTCGTGAATGGCCTTTATCATGTTTACTACAGTGTCTCTTCGTTTGGCTCGCAGAACTCGGCCATTGGGCTAGCCACATCTGCCACCATGGAGTCCGGGTCTTGGACAGACCGCGGAAGTACCGGTATCTCTTCTTCGTCCTCCAAGAGCTACAATGCTATTGACGGCAATCTCCTCAACGATGACGGTACTTATTACATGAATTTCGGCTCTTTTTGGCACGATATCTACCAAGCTCCTATGAACTCGGCCGCTACAAAGGTGGCATCATCCTCCTACAATATCGCTTACAACCCCTCTGGTACACATGCTGTCGAGGGAGCGTATATGTACAAGTATGGAAGCTACTACTATCTCTTTTACTCTGCTGGTACCTGCTGCGGCTATGATACATCCCGCCCAGCCAGTGGAGAGGAGTACAAAATCAAAGTCTGCCGCTCAACATCGGCGACCAGCGGATTTGTAGGTCTCCCGAGTGTACTTCTTGACTCTCGCTGACCCTTCACACAGGTCGACAAGGCTGGCACGGCTTGCACAAATGGAGGTGGTACCGTCGTTCTGGAAAGTCACGATAACGTGTATGGACCTGGCGGACAGTAAGTTGCTCCCACATCGCCCAAGTGAAAAATCTGGCCTCATTCTTAACAACCTTCGTGATTAGGGGTGTCTTCACCGATTCTAGCCTCGGCCCGGTTCTTTACTACCACTACGTCGATACTACAGTTGGCTACGCGGATGGCCAAAAGCTATTTGGGTGGAACAAGATCGATTTCTCCAGCGGGTGGCCCGTTGTGTAAATTCAACTATTCAGCAAATTGTGCTCTTGAAGGGGGAGGGATTACCAGGGGGCGGAAGGCGATCGGTGTCAGGCAGATAGTAATCCCATGTTATGGCTGCAAGATCGAACTATTTGAATGGATGAAAAATGAGAATAAGCACCGTATATGAGGTACGAAGGTAGATTCGCGAGGCAGTACCAGGTAGAAGTACGAGTACGAGGTAGTCAAAGTAATCAAAGTAGCCAAAGTAGCCAAAGCGTTCCACGGATCGTCTCGAGGTCGCGTCTTGGCAGTCTTGGCATTTGACCCGCGCGACACTCGTGCCGAATCCTTCTTTTCCGTTTGACGCATTGCTAATGACGGGGGCTATTCGGCAAAAACGCAAGTCCAGAAGCCGTGGCCTCCGTGCCACCACGGGATGGTATGCATTTTCTGAAGTTTGGAGAATTGATCACTCACCGCGTCCAGTCTCATCTGCAAGCGCCGCCACGTGAAATGTGATGAGGTGCGTCCCTCTACGCAGCTGAACAGAACGATCCTCTAACTCTCAGTTGGAATGTAGGCGCAACCACAATGTGGACCATGTGTGAAAGGCAATCGACCGTGCGTCTATACGTCAAGAGATACATCCACTGGTCCACACCACGAGTATGGAGAAGCGATCCACTCACCCGCCAACGTGCATGCTCCTCTTCAGGTTCTGGTTGATGCCTGCCAACAAGAGCAACATCTTGACCGATCCCACCCGGTCAGTTCAACTGTGTCGCCGTCCGCAGCACCTACCCCTGGCAGTCCCGCATACCCTCCTCACTCCGAGCCGCCCCATGGATCCGTTCTGTCACCGGGGACAGAGGTCTCGGCGACTTCCACCAGAGTGGCACCGCTCAGTTGGTTTGAACTCCTAGCCAGGGATGCGGCAAATGCAGACACCGGGTTTTTGTTATCGCCTCCACAGAGGTTGCCACGGACACCCGAGGGGGGACAAACCACGAGTCCACAACACAGCGAAAATTTGAGGCCGCGCAGTTGGAGGGAGCGTGAAAGTTTTCAGGCTGCAGCCTTCCCGCGAGTCTCTGGAATCGAAGCCCGGCACATCTCCACCGCAGTTGAAGCCGAGGCTTCTCTGCCAGACGACCCTTCATCGTGGACCACTCGTTCGCCAATCCCATTATCGGATCCTGAACGACACATCTTCAATCACTTCATTGCTCATTCAAGTCAATGGCTTGATTTCTACGATCCGATTAAACAATTTTCTACCACCGTACCACATCTCGCGTTACACAACCCTGGCCTGATGAAAGCATTGCTTGCTTTCACTGCGCGACATATCTCTCTTGGCCCTGATCGTGAAGCACCCCTGCAATCTCGAGCGCTATCACAGCCCCTAGCAGCCGATCGCAATGCGGCTGTGGAATACTATTACGAAACATTGCACTACCTAAACAAGGCAATGCAGTACCCGTCTTACGCCCGAAGCCATGAACTAGTGGCGACCGCGTTGTTAATCAGCGCTTACGAGATGGTTGATGGATCGAATCAAGACTGGGAGAGACACCTGAAGGGGGTATTTTGGATACAACGATTCCAGGACAATGACGGGGAGTCCGGGGGACTAAGACAGGCCGTTTGGTGGGCCTGGACTCGACAAGATGTGTGGGTGGCAATGCGTGAAAACAGGCGAATTTTCAGCTTTTGGCAACCTAAAAAGCCCTTGTCCGTTCTCACGGGCCCGGAACTAGCTATGAGAGCCACATGGCTTCTCGGGCAATGTGTGAACTATGCATCCAGGGAAGAGAGGGACACAACAGACGTGTCTCATCGTCTTGAAAGGGGCAGTGAACTGCTTTATATGCTACAACAATGGCACGAGCATCTACCCCACGAGTTCAATGCCCTTCCTACCGTGTCCGGTGCGGGCGTCTTTGCGCCTATCTGGGTTCATCCCCCAAACTACGCCGCTGCCCTTCAGGCTCATAGCCTTGCTCGGATATTAGTCATTCTTCACCGTCCGTCATCTGGCGGTTTACAAGATCAACGAGCTGCCCAGAAACTTCTTACGTACTCTTTAAATACCATTTGCGGTATTGCGAGCGCGATAGATCCTGGGGATACCACCTCTAGTCTTAGCACCTTGCCTTTCATCTTCGGAGGTAATTTGTCCCATCCCCTCATTTGCGAAACAAACTCTGACTGTCAATTCTATTAGCGGGAATGTGCGCGCATAGCCCACACGAACGATTAGCACTATTGGACCTCCTGGATCTTCACCAGCAGCGAGTACGATGGCCTTCGACGTCGCTGCGGAAAGAGCTTGAGCTTGAATACGCTAAAGATCATTATTCTGATTTCGCTGCACGATGACCCACTCGCACCTGGGATCCTCGCAGACTTTGCTTGACAAGATCCTGGTCAGCATCCACCACGCGATAGCTTTGTGTCAGCTGTCTGATGTCGATGTATATCCTCAAAGGGGCTAACGAACATTAGCGCTGAACGTAAATAGGTGCCACCTCGGTGGAATCTGTGACCGACCCACGAGCGCGCTCGAAGAAGACATGCAACCAGCAAACTTCAAGACCGCTACTGCCAACATGACCGATGTTGGAAAACCTCATGATATAGTCTGGACCGCAATCATACGGGGAAAAAAACAGTGAGGGTCACAGTCAGGCCATGCGACTTTTGGAATCCTCGGAAGCTGCGTCCAACACTCACAGACCTATATAATTGAGTGAGGCCCCCTGGCGTATCGATTACGTCTAAGCCCACCATTTGAGCCTCTTGTCAGCAAATGCTGATGAAGCATGATTACGACAATTTATCCGCGTTGGCCCAACAATCGATCCCCATCACATTGGGAGAACTACCTGGGAGAACCTGCCTATAGAAATGTGTAAGTATTCATTCCCGAGGTCCATGGATCTATGTATTCTTGATGCCGATATCAAAATCACCACTCGTTCGTGAGGAACGCTTACTCAATCCATCCCCGGGGTCGGAAGAGGATTTACATGGTCCACATCGTCGGCAACAGGGTGAGATCGATGGTTTTCATTGGCGCCCCTTCCAAGCGTCTGTCTGGGATTTTGGGAAGGAATGCATGGGCATTCATGGCGGCGTATTTCAATTTGCTTGCAAGATCTCTCGGCCTCGGTCTGGTATTCCAGGGCGAAGAGAGCATAGATAACTACTTCATGGATCAAGTTGAGAAGTATTCACCCGTGGACCCGCAAGATGCCGCGGTTTCCCCGCAGTATGTAGGATGGTCCTCGTGACGAGGTACGCGAGAACAGGGGTCCGTAAAATGTTTTTCAGTCTTCTTTTTAATCTACTGCCTCGAGCCGAATCTTCTCCACATCTTTGGCCGCGAGCTAGTAGTTCACATGCAAATGTCGCAGCAGGGGACCGATTGTCTGCTCGTGGGCCACATTTGATCAGTGCCCGCCTTCCTAGTATATGAGAAACCTATACGGAGTACCACCCTCAGCTCTCAACGCTCCCGGTTCTCCTTCTAAAGACATTGGGATTATATTGCCTCTAATCATGCCTGCTGGTGAAACTGAACAGGTCGTGGCTGAGGTAGCCGAAACCCAGCCTTCCACTTCACATCAAAGCACCATGCCAGACGACGATTTCAATTGGCAAATAACATTAGCTCGCAAGGTAGTTGCCATCACTGGTGCTAATCGTGGTATTGGGCTTGGTATCGCAGAAGTTTGTCTCGCGAATTCAGCTAGCATGGTTTATTCTCTAGACCTCATGGAGCCGGGAGAAGAATTTGCCAACTTGCAAAGGAAATACCCCAATTTCCAATTCATCCAGACAGATGTCACATCAGAAGAGAGTGTGGAGAAAGCTGTCAACGAAGTCGTGAAGAGCACTGGCCGCATTGACGGCTTGGTGGCCAACGCTGGTATGACCAAGCATCAACCTGCGCTTGACTTTGAGCGACCTGACCTCGAGAAGCTGTTCAACCTAAATGTGATTACCCCTTGACCATGGCCCACCTTGATCGCTCATTCTTACTCCGGCACAGGTTTTTGGTGCTTATTTCTGCGCGCAAATTGCGGCTCGTAAATTCATTAAACTTGGGATCAAGGGATCTATTGTGATGACATCCAGCATGACCTCCTACCGACCGAATCGAGTAAGTTCGCAACCAACAAGGTCAGAGGCCAGGGTCCAGATCAGAACTCATGGGTACATCCTATAGGCTGCACCTTCCGCCCCGTACGGAGCCACCAAGGCCGCTGGTAAGCGTTCTTTGCACCTATCCTATGATGCTTCAGGCCTTTTCTGACCTTTTTCCGTTTCCATAGTGCGGAACATGTGTCACACTCTCGCTATGGAATGGAGCGAACATGGCATTCGCGTCAATAGTATATCCCCCGGGTTCGTACGGACAGCCATGACTTATTACGTGGAAAAGACCGCCGATTGGGATCTCAAGATGCAGTATTATGGTGGTATGCCGCGTCTGGCCGATCCTCGCGAGTTGGGCGGAGCATATGTGTACCTTCTCAGCGATGCAAGCTCGTATACCACCGGAATCGATATCCCAATCGCAGGAATCGTCGGGGCATGGTGAGAAAGGGTATGATCTGTTCCCATAGGTTTCGTTGGTTGGGAGTGGGTCTTTCGAGTTCCGCGCATCTGCTCCGGGCGAAATGTCATGTTGGAGCATGCCACACCTTCCGAGGCATAGACTGCATGCTTTGGTGATGGTTTGAATATTGTCTCTTGGGAAGTCAGTGCAGCGAGTAATATCCGACTTGGTCGGGACTCGGTCGGGGGTATTTGAGGAGCTTTGTTAGAAATCAAGGGACCAATCGCGGGGAGACCGAAGAACCTTAGGATGAACGCAAGGCCCACGTGATCTGAGAATCTTTGTGGCCTTGCGGCCTTGCAGCCTTAGTGCCTCAATATATGCCTGAGGCCTTAATGACATCGTTGATGACATCATATGAAATCGGGTTCAAGTAAGATCAAGATCAGCCCATGACCTCAGAACCCCGCCGCAACCAACCATCCGTACCACTAGTCCACAACCGCCGGCCTATCGTGGTCCTGCATACCGATCGAGGCGCTTGGTACTAACTCAAGCGGGGGTACTCCCACCATGATCCGAGCGTAATGACGATGGCACTTTATCTCGCGTATCGTGCACATCGGTTGCAGACACACATATAAAGGGCCGATCCCTTGCTCATCACACATTACTTTACCATAACATCAACACCCGATCAACAACGCATCAACAAACATTCACAATGGACAAACTCTCTGGTCTCGCCTCCAAGCTTAGCGGCAAGGGCTCAAACTCCGGCTCCGGTTCCAATTCTGGTGCCCAGGGCCAAGAGGACTATGTCGACAAGGGTAGGTCAACCTTCCTGGCACACTGTGACCTTCAAGCTGATCACCATCCACAGGACTTGACGCCGTCGAGAAGAAGTTCGGTGGGGGCAAGGTTGATCCCGCGAAGATGCGCTCTACCAATGAGAAGATCACCGACACTGGCCGCGAGCAGTTCGAAAAGGCCACTGGGTACGTCTCTGGTGTCACTCGATCATTGTGTGCAATACTAATTATTTCTGCAGAAAGAAGGTTCCCGGCAAGATCTCGAACTAATTTGCTCCCGGCGATCGACCGATCGACCATGCACCTCGGACATAAACAGTGACGGACGTGGCTTGTGTTTGGTCTTTGTCAATACTACCATGATACCCATTAACAGAGATAATAAACTTGGATAACATAATGGAATGATTCACAACAAAGTTGAACGCCCTGTGTGAGCTACGTACAGGAACAATTGACACGTTTCAACATTACCATCCTTCGAGCCTCACCAGTCTCAGTATCGCTGGTTCTGCAGGGCGGAGAGAATGCCACCTATCCCCGAACCACGACCCCGGCGTGTATACATTGTGTTGGCCCGACACAGCTGGAGAAAGCTGTCAATTCTCTCAACTGGTTTCTGATCACCTCCCCGCGCGCCTGCGACTATGCGCTCATAGTATGTTTGAGCAGACTCGTAGTCTTTGGCTTTGAAGTGCAAGTTCGCCAGCATCTCTAATATGGCCTGTGTCTCTGGGTTGCCTTTGCCTTTGCGGTGTTCAATCCAGTTCAGACATCGGATTAACCAGGGATAGGCCTCTGAGGCGTCATGGTTGAAGGCAAAAGCATTTTGTTGAACGTACATGACGCCGATGTTTCCCACCACCCCTATTGTCAGTGGGTGGTCGGGTCCAAGCGATTCCTCTGCACTCGCTAACGCCCGTCGAAGTGTTTCCGAGGCCTCTACGCTTTGCTGTACAAAGCTGAGGGCTCTGCCATACAGACACAGAGCACGAATAGTTTCCGGATGGCTATTCCCCAGAGCTGTTTGAAGTTCCTCGTGGATCTTCTGCAACATCTCCACGGCTTGTTGCACGTCTTGTTGGAATCTCATCACAATCAACGTGGTTGAATCCCCGGCTTGATTGCTGACGACGTAATCCAAAGCATTCAAAGCGGAGCTGAAAACACGAATGTGTGTTTCACCGAGAAGAGTTTTCAGAGTGTTTGTGAGCTTTTCTGCGGTCATGACAGCTTTTTCTCGGCGACCCATCGCATTATATGTCATTGCTAGTCGGCGCCGTGTCTCACAGATATCCAAATGTTCCTCGCCAATGTTCATTTGCTGACGTGCTAATACGTTGGCGCCAACTGATTCAGCCTCTTGGTACTTTCCTTCTTGACATAGAACCTCTGAGACCAGACTTTCAGTCTTCATCGTCAACGGATGTTTGGGTCCGAAGACACGCTGGGAATTATCCGACACCCATTGGCACCATTCATGAGATTTCTCCAAGAACGTGCTTTCTAGCTCCACTTCCGCTAGATTATATGCCACTGAAAGAGTACTAAAATGATCTGGACCCAGCGTTCGTAGATGTTCTTGAAAGATCTCATACTCGACTGTTCTGGCCTCATCCCAGCGCGCCAAATTCTTGAGTTCCGCGGACTTGATTGATCGTGCATCATTATCCAGTGGCGTGAACATGTTTCCAGTCACCCTTTCCACAGGGGCAGGTAGACGTGTCTGGTATGGAATACTACTGTTGGAATGGATGCGTGGCGGCAGCGGTGGCGGCGAAGGGCCTGGATTCTGAGACATCGGCTGTGGAATAAAACCTTGCTCTGATAGCAGTGCTTGATTGACCAATTGTTTGATGTTTCCTTGAATCAAGCGGTACATGGGGCCCCGAGAGGCAACCTTGCACATTTGTGAGTGATCAGCATCGAGTTTCAACTGCGTTTCACGCAGACCCGATAAGCCCAATACTGCAGACTCCTCATCAACAACAAGCTGTCAGTCAGTCATTAGTCTCCGTGGGACCCAAAATTTCCTCAATCAACCCCAATGTACTTACGTGGCTAATGGATGCTGGGCCAACGCCTCCCAGCTGTACTTCTTTTCCTTCAATGAAACTCACTACCCGATAATCCTCCAATTGGTGTCGAAAGCGATCTGTCATATGACGGGTAAAAAGGGAGTTGTGCTCCAAACAGTCTAGGAGATCATTGCTGGCATGGCCCTTTGATACGAATCGAGCGACACGGGCTGCAATCTTTCCCAGCTCTACGGCTTTCGCCCCTCTAGTTCATGAGACAGGTCAGCCATAGGGCAAAACAGAGCGGCAATCAGGTGGATTACCGGTGGGGTGTCCCAAAGAACACAAGGCCTGAGGTAGCATTGCGAATGGAGGAATATTTTGGATCTTCTTTGGCATTGAGGAGTGCCTATAATGACCGAGAGGAATTTCAGGTGTCAGTTATGTCCAGAAAATGGATGCTCGGGGATATGTCCCGACCTGTTTGATCACCAATCCGCCCAAACTATGTCCAATGAAGATCAATTTCGGTGGCATAGTACCCTGTGAGAAGTGTCAGTTCAGACTAGGAGAAATCAAAGCAAAATTACGGAATGTTAGGCTCTTCACCATGGTCGGACTGCGCTCCATGTCCAGCAAATTCAGAAGTGTGTTTGCATGGTCCTTGATACTTGCTGTTGACATCGTTTGCGGGTTGGTAATATTCGAGTTGTACCCATATACAAAAATCCGGGAATATTGAAGGTCTTGACCTAAAAGGTCTCTTGGCCAGAAGTTTCCATTGCTGTGCGTCCATGTTTGAAATGGGTGATCATTGCGGCCGCTGGGGTTCAATCCATGCACGAAAACAAAACTACCAAGCCATCGTATTTAGGGTAGTTCTGGGAAAAATATCATGGGGGCAGTTGTTCTTACTCTATTTTGTGCGAGGTGACTGGAGAGAATACTTCCTCCAAGAAAGGAAACTCGTAATCTGCTGAAGCCTAAATAAACGCTCTGTTAGGATTCAGTTGTACGGGCGGATCTGGACTTCTAGATAGAGACTGACCATTGCATACGCGCTCGTACTTCAAAGTGAGGGGGAGGTTCACAATCAAGGAATGAATCAACGGGCGGTTCCAAGGTTTGTCTTCAGGTTTAACGAGCAATATGGACAAGGAACAAAGAGAGTGAAGCCAGATGAAGGTAAGCAATACAAATCTGACGGAGACGAGAGACCTCGGAAATAGGAAATGACCACCCCGTGCCTGGGTATCTCGATAAATATCATTCAGGAGCCCTGGAGATATGTACATTGGCAACTTGGAAAGACCCAATAATAAACACTTAGAGAGATCCTCTTTCAATATGTAACCAATCGTACTGTGAGATTGATCTCGGTAAAAATGTCTAAATGTAAGACTGTGGCTTTCGTCTTACTGGTTGTTTGATTGTTTACGATTCGAAACCTAGTCAGCGGGATGCACCACACGGGCTGTGTAGGCGAAATCATACTCAATCAGGCTAGACGTTGACGCCCCTCGTAAAATAACGCCCTCTACGCCTGGGGTAATTCTCAATTCATAATCTGGACCCTGACTTATGAAAAGCCTGGGCGCGCATGCCACATTCGATTCATTGGGGAATAATATGACATTACCATTGTTCCGGTCATCAGAAGTCCACATTTATCAGCCGGTGGTAAATTAGGCTTGCAACAATAAGATTTAAAATTAAAGATGGTATCGAGGTATCTCATGTAACAAATAAATGACCATGTAAAACCGAACATTCCACCTGACTCCCTTAAATCGCTATACGCGATCACAACCATGCTTCTCAATTGGACACAGAAGTCCATGAGGCTGAGAGGGCACAGATGACCCACCTACTGCTTGACACATTTAGTGTATTCGTTGTACTGAGCCACTTCAACACTTTCTTCACCAACATAGGCGCCGAAAGGCTTCTTCTGTGATGAAGTGGTGCTTCTGCATGTGCTGGATTCGACGAGGGTTTTTCCGGACGTGTTGCTCGAAGAACGGTACTGAGACCAGAATCCACGATTTCCCAGCTTGAACAGAGGACGGAGATTGGGGAGACAGGCCGCCGTGATTCCCACTGCTGCTTCAATGCAAGTCCATACGACAACAGGGACTTGGTTGTCTGGATTAATCGTTAGGAAAGCAGATTCAATCAAGATACAAGGTTGGAGCCAACTCACAGGTGATATCGGGACCAAGGTCAGCTAGGCGAATCATCGCCTGGAGTCGAAAAACGGAGAAGATCAAAGTTCTATCAAATGGGCATTATTAGTACATCTTGGAAAGTATTCAAGATATTGCATGACACGTACAAGCCACCAACAAGAAACACGCCGCAAAGGAGTGTTTTCTGGGACTTCGGGATCGGTAAAGACCACACGACATGCATGGGCATGATGAGAAGAATCAGGTCGGACAAGATGTTGGGGACTTGGATTCCGTAGTAGAACTTGTAAGGGTCGAGGCAAGCTCCTTCGACCGACGGGTTCCAGAATTTACTGGCGGGGATGCAAATAAGAGCAGCGGCGACATAGACCCCCACAACCCAGAGACACACAAATCCAAACATTGCGTTGACTGCAAGGTTCATCGATCGAATCGCAAATAATCGCTTGTAAAGTGCTAGAATTGAAAACTTGATAAAGGCAATACAGCCAGTATACACAAAGTTGTTGGAGTATCCGATCTAACGACAGTCAACGCAAGTACCCGACATGTGAAATAATGATACTCACCTGTAAGTAAACAAGAAGATTCTTCGCTGGAATCATTGTGATGTGTGATCCCATGCCATTATACAGGACTAGTAACACAATAAGCCTGGGAACGTGGTGGTTTCAACACAACAGAGCCACTCACGGACGGTCACCCCAGCAGAGCACGAATACTTGAAGAATAGAGCAATCAAGATCAGATAATCATCCAAAAACAGTTTACTCCTGGTCATTTTTCTGGCTAAGATCCGGAGAGCGACGGCGAGGGTTGATAGGATGAAGGCGAAACAGAGCGCGATGGTAATAGAGCGTCGCAATGCCGGATTGGGATGTTCAAAGTCCCCAGGCGTCCATGTGGCGCCCGAAGTATGCTGTGCAGAAGACATGACAGGCAAGTGGATCAGATAGCTGCAAGATCAAGGCAAATTCAAATGAGAGAAACTAGTTGGTTTGGGATATTTGGAATCATTGTAGGGCTGCGCATGGCATTCGTATTATACTTCAGAGATCGGGGATAGGAGAACCCCATCACCGTGCATCCCAGACATGTCATATCCTCCTTCAACCTTGAAAATGCCGCGTCGATAAAGTCAAATATGTACTGATCACATTAAATGCAATCAAGGAGCTTCTTGGGGTGAATGGCCACCACTAGGCAACACAAGTTTCAGTGCCGAACCAGGATGCCGGAACATTATGTGCCACTATCCCTTGGAAAATGCAATATACCGAATGTCAATGCCTGTCAGATCATAAATCATGTAAATTCAATATGTGCTTTGGCCTAGAATTTCGTCTAATCATCGAGGTTCCAGGGAAACAGTTTCCGACATGTCATGTTGCCAAATTGGATATATCCGTTTTCTTCACACTAGAAAATCCACTTTGCCGCATCATCGTTGACAAAACTTGATCTTCACAGAACATAGCAATTGTATCAATCCACTTTCATTTATTGGGTGATTAGGCCCTTGAGCACAAATGTCCGGGGAGATTGGCATAGATGAAGCAATTTTACACAAAGTAAAAAGGCTTCGGAAATTGAGAGCCAAGAGCCCCCCCTAGATTCTAAGGTTCCCAAGCAAGCAAGGGTTAGGAATAAGGCTCACGCTCCTCGGTCGCGGGTGACGGAGCACAACTTTCCGAACTTTCCTTTCGTGAGAAATCGATATGTCGCACAGATTTTATGCTCAATATCGACCGGTGAATGACAGCTGTCTATCCTAAAAGCGCCATGATCGTCCAATAATTGGGTCCGGTGTGGGCCATTTGACACTTTCCCCGAGCCACCCCCCGCGTGAAGAGGGCATTGTATTGGACAAAAAAACTCCTGGTAATGAGCGCAAGCTCCACAGAGGCTCAGAGCTCGGATTTCGGATCGCCGAAACGTTTATGCCACACTCTGGGGAGCTGATCAGTACCATTTTTGAGGGGAGATACCTACTCCGTATGTGTTATTTACATATCTCATGCATCACGACTTCCAAGGTTAGGATCTACATTCGTTTGCTTTTTCGGGTCTTTTGTGCAGAAATATGATCTTAACCTTGGAACCTCGATGCCTCGCAACCTTTCAGATAACGTTTCCCTACGGAGTACTCCGCGTACACATATCTCAAGGACTCCAAGTCCAATGAGGGATTATGTTCAAAGGCTTCCGAGGTCATGGAGCAGGAACTTATGTTCCACGTACAATTGATTGAAGAGACCCTCTCCACGGGGTACCAAATACAGAGCACAGAGCACAACCCGGTATGTTCCTGGCTAGCAATGAGCGCGAAATCTGTCTTGGCCAGAAACGGCAGTCTAGAGTCCTAGAACAACATCTCACATGACCAACTTGCCGCGTTGTTTGGATCGCCCTTGCCGTTGTATTTGGCTTGGTGTGGATAATGGCAGATGGGGCGTTGACGCAAAACCTCGTCCGCGCTCGTATCGTTTTTCCATTTGGTTGCGATGATGTCGTTAGGGGCCGTGCCATTTTCGACCCAGGCCATCATAGCTAGCACGATATCATGGCGCGCATCTCTGTACCCAGGGGTACTGTACGTTCCAGTGTTGATGGTTGCGGCTTGGTCGGGTCCGGCAAAATACCATGGGGCATTCATATTGTCTGGAGTAGACAGGCAATGCCTGTTTTTTTTTTCGAGTCATCAGTACGGCCAAATGTTTTATCATGAAAGAGGAGCATTATCAGCGACTTACTCCATTCCCGGAACAAGGAACAAACGATAAAAGTCGTCCATAACGACTCCTTGAGGCTTCATGGCACTGGAGGCATGATTGTAATAGTAAATGCTGGCATCCGGGGAGACGTAGGCGTCGGACATCCCATGGTAGTGTAGGAACTTGCCACCGCGGTTGTGGAAGTCGCTGATGTCAAACTTATCGGCTGTTGCATTGCCAGGGTCTAGTCTGTCAGCCAACTCAACGGTCTTGTAGCTCAGATCTTCCCAAGTAAAGTCCTCTCCGAGGCCCATGATGTCTCGGGGGTACCAATATTGTTGCTCAATTGTCGTGTTTTTTCCAAGTCCAATGTTACCCAGTAACCAAGAGGCTTCGCTACCAAGCCACATGTGCCCATATACAAATGTTTGGTTAACGTCAACCCAATCATTGTAAAGCTTCCAGAGCGTGGAAAGTTGTGGCGAGGTAAGACACTCCCCAGTGGCACTTGTTGCATTGCAGGCTAGGGTGTTGGGATCGAAATTGCAGCCCTGCGGATCAGAGATAATGGAGTCGACCAATCCGTCTTGCCTGTCACACTGCCTGATTGCCTCTGCAGCAATGATATCAAACATTGTCTCCGGAATGGTATGGGCCGAATCTGCGGGTGCTTGATAAATGGTTTGCTTCAAATTCCACAGTTGCTGATGGGTCGTCCACCAAGCTGGGGCTCCGGCAATGATGCCATCATAATCCTCCGGGTACATCTGCAGGTTTTTCATGCTCTGACGTCCCCCGGTAGAGCAACCATAGAAATAGTTGTACTTGGAAGAAGTGCCGTACCAATTGTTGATCAACAACTTTCCCAAGACGGTGGTACCGTGCCATGCCCTGTAGCCCCAATCAATGACAGATTCAGGTCTATCAATTGCCCAGGTACCAGCCGTGTCAATTCCAACGTGGCCCAAGTTGCTGGATAAAGTAGCGAATCCGTAGTGTGTCCCAGTGCCCTGATGACCTTGGTAAGCAATCAAACAGACAATGTCTCGTGGACCACAAACCATGTCAACCCAGTTGATTCCTCCTCCAGCAGCAGCAGAGCTTTAAAGTTGTTAGATACTGGTAAATCCCACACTTAGTGGGTGAACTTGAACAAATGTCACATACAGTAGACGTCCATTCCACTCATACGGCAAAATGATACCAACTAGGTAGCTTGAGCTTCCTTCGGATGCAACGCTGACTTGAACAGCACAGGACTCGGGAAGATTTGTGGGAAACTCTGTCGAAGAAGAGTAGTTCATTGGGTTGAGATATCCGCTTGGGGGGACATAGGTAGCCGACTGCACGGTTGCACTTGTTCCATTGGTATTGATGAAGCTTTGAAAAAGAGTTGTGTTGCAATCATCGCGAGAAGGGGGCTTGGTAGCAGCCATGCACCCCAACGGAGCAAGAAAAGCAGCAATCTTCCAACAGTACACCATCTTCGTTTCAACGATGTGAATGAGAAGTGCTTGCGGGTGAAAGTCCTCCGTGCGATCTGGACGAGTGGTGGTTATATCCAATTATCCTGGACGGAGCACAATTCGGTGGCCGCGTCATGACAACGGCTAGTACTCAAGTTGGTTTGACCTGGCAAGACGATAGACTCGGTATTGAACTGGATAAGGAATGATCTTCGTGTGTATCCTTCGCAGCGCCGAGCTCGGAGGAGTGAAATCAGCAGATCTCTAAACAAAGAAAAGGTTCCGGTTTAGAATGCGATTGTACAAGGAACATCGTGTGGGGCGCCAAGCTTTAACTGCGTATCTCAATGAGGTTTGAGTGTTACAAAGTAAGCCACAGTCCCGAGGTCAACTTCATCCATGGATCACACTCACCCTAGGAGCTGGAAGGTTTGCGGAGACTAAGCCGTTTTGGGAAAGGTACACATTACTGCCGAGCTTCCCGAGTTTCCCACCGCTACGAGAACACACTTTGATTGCTGGGTGGAGCTCGGAATTACTTGAGCTACGAGTGTACCATATATTGCACTAAAAAGCCTACGGGAGTCTCGGACAAATCATCTACGACCAGAGCCATCGACCGAGGGTCTCAAGGGGCGTGGGTGTTACGTCCGAGCTACGGATACCTACTGCGACAGTTGCTCAAGGTCAAACAAGCACGAGTCGGTTAAAATATTTCCCATTTGTTCGACTGTTTCTGAGCTCTTGTCTGATTTGCCCTAGGCTACCGTTATCAAATTTGCGGGTTTACCCATTTCGTGTTCTCGTCTGACGCGTCGAGGAAGCTAAGATCCATCATGAGAGGCCCCACGGACGGTTTATTCAACCTCACGACCCTCTGACTTCTCAACTCAACATTCTCCTTCGTCAATCATACCCCTTCATGCGTCACTCAGAAGAATATGGGAGGGCCTATCATCCCGTCCCGCCTCTGGGGTCCTGGTGTATCCACTTACCTAGTCTGAGGACGTTTGCAAAACTCATGAGGGTAATACCTCATATCCATTCCCTCTGAGCTATAAAGCTGATGTTTCCCTGGCCTCAAGAATAGGACCAAGTGCACATCCTTCATTCAGGAGTTTTTGTCTATTCTAATTCAAATGGCGAAAATGAGCTCCTTCGGGGTGTTGGCCTTGGTCGTGATGGCCAAGGCTGTTACACTTGGCAATGTCTGCACGCAAGATCATGTCCAAGATGCCGTACCGAGCTGGGACCTTCTTCCAGGCATCAATACTACCGGTTCGATCGTTACCGCCAACCCTGTTTACAACACCTCGGTTCACAATGAGCCGTACTATCCTGACGCGACATTCGACTATTGCAACGTGACGATGACCTACTCTCATAATGGCAAGGATGATCGAGTTCTGCTAAATTTTTGGCTTCCTTCGCCCGGGAGTTTCAAAAACCGCTGGGTTTCCACAGGTGGCTTTGGCTTCGCAATCAATGTCGAATCAACACTCCCTGGTGGTGTCATTTACGGTGCAGCCACTGGAAGAACGGACGGTGGCTTTGGGGGATTCGATACCTCGTTTGACGATGTATTTCCTCTGGTGAATGGGACCTCCAATCAGGATGCGTTGTACATGTTCGGATACCAGGCCCACCATGAGATGTCCTCCATTGGTAAAGCTTTCACCAAAAGTTTCTATGGTATGACTCACTCGAGCAAGCTATATGCATACTACCAAGGCTGCTCTGAAGGCGGTCGTGAAGGCTTCAGTCAAGTGCAACGCTTCCCTGAGGAGTGGGATGGTGCCGTCATCGGCGCCCCTGCTATTCGCTACGGTCAGCAACAGGTCAATCACTTGTTCCCGCAGGTGGCTCAAAAGACTTCGGGCTATATCCCACCATACTGCGAGCTTCAGAGGATCGTCAACCTCACAATATCTGCCTGTGACCCTCTTGGTAAGTTACCCGTGGCAGTATTCAACGGATAAATCTAATCTTCGGCACTCGCAGACGGAAAGAAAGATGGCGTTGTTAGCCGGACCGACCTTTGCAAGCTTCATTTTGACTTTAACTCGACTATCGGGAAGAGTTACAACTGTGCTGCTACCTCCGCAGTCAACACGAGAAAGAGACAGATGCCTGCGCCCGCCACTCCTGCTCAAAATGGAACAGTCACGGCCGAAGGCGCTGCTCTTGCAAGGACAATATACAACGGTCTTCATGACAGTGATGGTCGCCGTGCATACTTCTGGTACCAGCTTGGATCGGAGATGTCGGATGCCGAAACGCAATATGACTTTGCCTCGGGGGAATGGGAAATCGATATCTCAGAGCTCGGTGGTGAGTGGGTGGCACGCGGTCTGCAACTTCTGGAGCTGGACAATCTCTCGTCGCTCGAAAATGTCACCTATAACACCTTGCGGGACTGGATGGTTGAAGGCTGGCAGCGCTATGAAGACGTCTTGCAAACCACTTGGCCCGATTTCCGTCCATTTGAAGCAGCTGGTGGGAAGATAATTTCCTACCATGGGGAGTCGGATAACAGCATCCCCCCTGCCTCCTCCGTTCGCTTCCTTGAGTCTGTTCGGTCCATCATGTACTCGAATCTAACCTTCCAAGAAAGTACCGCTGCATTGAACGACTGGTACCGATTGTTCCTAGTGCCCGGTGCTTCGCACTGCAATACAAACAGTCTTCAGCCAAATGCTCCTTTCCCACAAACCAGTCTTGGGTCGCTCATTGATTGGGTTGAACACAAGGAGATTCCCTCCACTCTTAATTCCACTGTTCTAAGTGGTGCGCACACGGGTGATCACCAGCAGCTGTGTGCGTGGCCGTTGCGCCCTCTTTGGAAGAATAATGGCACACTCATGGACTGCGTCTTTCATCAGGAGTCATTTAATACTTGGCTCTACGACCTCGATGCCTACACATTGCCAGTTTATTAGAATCTAATCTTCCCTGAAAAGATTGTTCAAGCATGGCACCTTCTCCAAGGTATTGTGTAGGCATCATGGTTGTGGTTTTATCGAAGGAGTTGTTCATTGTGCGGTCTCAAGCTTCGGTTTCACTTCGCTCTTGTTCTCGGTCTATGGGAAAAGAATAAATAATTAGATAGAACTTCATTAGTCACTAACATGAATCATGTTGCATTCTCCGATCTCTTGGCAAGGTAATAGGCGACATCTTGCTGCATACAACTCCACTAGTGGGCCTATGTTGAGTTGTTCGATGGACCCCCGCCCCAATCGCCCAATACTCTACCAAGTGGAGTATCCATAGGCCCTGATGCTGAGGGGTCATTCTAATGCAATTTATCCAATGAAGATTAACTCAAGCTTCGCATGCATATGGTTGAGATTTAGTGTCAAGCCCTGGAGCCACATTACCAATCTCTCCTCAAAATTTCCAAAGACCCGGCTCTTGACTTTGGCTTTTCGCTTCATATGAAAATTTCAAGATGACCAAAGTTGCTCTCATCACCGGTGGTAGTAAGTGTTTCTAGGTCATCCAAGCTTTGCGCCATCCACTGATCCAAGTTGCAACAGCAAGTGGGATTGGGCTCGCGGTCGCCGAGACTTTAGGCAAAACTGGGAACTGGCAAGTGAACATCATAGGTAGCAATGCAGAGAAGGGCGCAGAAGCAGCAGCTTCGATTCCCACTGCCGCATTCTATCAAGCCGACGTGCGCGACTACGAGAATTTGGCTGCGGTCTTTGACCAAGTCTTTAATGCCGGTCATCGTCTGGACTTTGTCTTCGTGAACGCTGAAATAGCTGAATACAATGATTACTTTGCCCAGCAGCCAGATATCGGGATACCGCCCAAGCCCGATCTTTCGCTTGTTGATATCAACATGAGTGGGGCTCTGTATACCAGCTATTTGGCGATGCATTATTTCCGTCGATCTCCCATATCGACCAAGGGAGAACGGAATTTGGTGTTCACCTCCAGTATTGGTGGGATTTACCCGTGCGCGCTAACTCCAGTCTACTCCAGTACTAAACGTGCGTGAAAGTTACTCGAAACCCCCTCGGAAACTGCCTAACCAGTTCTTAGATGCGCTTATCGGATACGTTCGCTCTATCGGCCAACGACTGTGGAATGAGGGCATTCGGGTCAACGCCATTTGCCCCGGCGTCGTTCAGACGCCCCTCTTGGATGATGAAGTATTTGGCTCAATATTCCCAGCAGAGGTGTGGATTGAAATGCAGGTTGTGATTGACACCGTGTTGCAACTTCTTTCCGGGGCTGAAATGATGGATGGCAAAGAGATGCGCGTGAGTGGCGACGAGATGCACTCTAGGGCGCTTCAAATTTCCGGAAAGACATTCTTCTTCATTGAAATGCCGGATCTTCATGACAAAGCCGCGAAGCTCACTTGGAATGCCATGATGGGCGGGACTTTGAATTTGTAGCAATGCAGTCCCAACACTTCATCCTGTCTCTGATTGAATGCCTCATAGAGAATATTCTTAATATTATAATCATATAGACATGCGATACAAATCAATTTCGATATTTACTAGGAACACGTAACACAATAGTAATTTCTGAGACTCTTGCAACTTGCTAAGAACAGGTGTATTGTTGAGGGAGAAACTGACCTATGATAAGTACCATGTAGCTTCCTGTAGAATTTCATGGTCCCTTTTCTCGCTATAAGAACCGGTTTCATGTCTAGAGCTGGAACAGAGTAAGAGTATTCAAAAATCTGAAAATCATGTATGCACTACTCTACATCCGATTCTTGTTTATGATTTCGCCCATATTAAACCAATAAATCTGGTTCCTGGCATCTTTTGCAGCCCACATAGAGACCAGCATATTCTGGAATCGTGTCCGCGACTCTTTCGAGAAGGTCACAACTAGTTGGGTTTTATCAAGCGCTAATGATCGCGCCTCGGGGTCGGTGATTTCAAAGCACGCTGTCAGATAGGCGAGTGAGGTGCATGGCATCGAACGGCCTGTCAATCGCAACACTGTATCAAACTCCGCAATGATATTTTTGGAGAAAATAATTGCCTCTCTATCGGATTTTCCAAAGGGGTATTCCAGTCGATGAATAATAAGCAGGGCGGTCAAATGGAGGACTTTCGCCTGGGCGAGCATTGCAACAACCTCACTCTGGGTGAAATGCTCGAGGAATTGCGGCGGGGGTGTCACTTTCCATTGGTTCAAACATTCTCTTATACTGTTCACCTGCTGGGCAATTTGCGCATCCATGGTTCCGCCGGTTTGCCGAAGTCGATGCCCGACTTTGCAGATGTCATAGAAGTGGGCGAAAAGTGAGGAGGTGAGCCCAAGATAGCGATCAATCACGCCCGAACGATCATTCTCATTTATTCGCAGCGTTGGTATCTCCGATGTAAGTAGACATTCAAACGTTTCTGTACTGACAAGACACATCAAGTAATCCATCACATCCGGTTCCATGGTCAAAAGAGAACAGTAGACTGGCTTCACAAGAGCAAGGGTGTAGTGCGCTATTAAGAATGGCTGTCCATCAGCTACATGCATAGCGAATGTGATCATCGATACACCAAGGACCAGTGCTGTTATTAGATCCTGCCCTTCGGATATCCTCAATGACCGCAGTTGTGAGACAGCCAATGCTGCTCTCCGATGTCCAACCTCAAGACTAGTGCTTGTGTATTGGTCGTATTGATCGCCGAATAGCACTGCAGCGCAGGCGACCGCGGCGTTCTTGAGAGTGGGGTTTGGCCGTAGCATGTTTTGTACAAACGAACGATGGTGTGATCGGTGGAAACTGGGTCCAACCAGATATTTGTCCAGCGGAGAGGGTGCAACGATCTCTTTCATCAGGTTGAGAAAGTGGCGTTCCCATTGATCTAGCTCTGGGAAAAGCGCCGGGTTGCTCCCGAGCCGTCGGTTGAAGGGTTCGTAGAAGTGGGGGTATGGCGGCGGGAACTTCGTTGAGTTGATTGAAGTCAAACTTTGAGAGGTGGGAAGTTCGTAGGACAATCTGTTTGTAGCTCGTGGTCTTCGGCCGGCTTTGGCGAGATTGCGAGCAGTGCGACAAGTTTGTCCCAGTCGGTGACACCTCTCACACGGTGCCGTTAGATCCGAACGTCGGCACTTTTCCTTCAATTTGTGGCATTGGTCGCAAGCTCGCGTCGATGTGAAAGGAGTCATCGGGGGGATGGTTGGGATCTGCACAATCCCATAGTCTGAAATCCTGACGCTGTACGGAGTACGCAAGACTGAGATTGGTTGGCATCAAAAATCAGCTTCTTTTCCTTGACACACTTTGGCAGTCCGACTCACCACACCGAAGATTTTAGATCAATGATGCTGGGGGAATGGGATGGTTCTCCTGATAATATGTAGATTGGAGGAGAAGAAAGGCAGAGGGCGATAAGCTCGGGTGGACCTGACTATTTCATACAAGTCCATACTCCGTGGACATTTGCGGGGGCATCCTTAAAATCATCAACCTCTCAATAACAAAATCTCCTGTTGTCTGCTCAACACTCATCTCGCAATGTCCGAACATTCAAAAACTCGATTTCCTTGCAGGTCCCTGGCAAATAGAACACTCCCCAAGCCAAGAGGATGACTGCCGGTTGATAAAAGTCGAAAGCATAATTAGGCCATTCATTTATCGTCAAAAACCCCTCGGGACCCATGCCGAGCTGTGTCAATCGCATCAAGTTTCGGCCAAGAGCAACTATTGAAATCGCCAGGTCAAACAACTGGGTATAGTACTTCCAATGGACCATCCTCGGTGAATTGCTCGACGGGGATCGTCCAAATCTAATCCTCCAGACGATACTATCCACTAAGACGAATAGCCAAAATACCATTTGGCATACAAAGCTTGCAGTGAGAATCTTCGTTGCAGTCTCGATCAAAGCGACTCTATGGGCAACTGCAAGGATGACAGAGCCAGCCATTTGAAGGAGAAGTAAGGCAGTGTTGGCAATGAGGTATGTGGGTAACCTGAACCGAGCAGAAATCGCACCCAGGTTCTCGGAGTTCAAACAGCGCATCATCTTCACTTGCGTGACATTGACGGTAAACATGCAAAGGGTGGGCCCCAGCAGAAGGAACACGTATTGAGCTCCGTAGGCCCCAAAACTACTTGGATCTTTGGAAGAATAAACTCGGGCTCCCAGTCCCATGGCCTGTGCTGTTGATTCAGACAGTTGTCAGCAGACGCAAGGAAATCTCTTATAACGACCCCGGGGTCACTCAGTGCTTACTCAAAGCCGCTGCTAGCATGTATGTACCATCCCATGCTTGGGTCTGGTATATGCGGACAAGATGAACGGTAAACAGAGCAAAATATAACCCAACTCCAACAACTGCAGGGATCAAACTCGGTGTGTAGGGATAATAGTTATCTGAAGCCATTATCTGCAGTGAGGTTTCGAAATCTTTAGACAATAATTTGGATCAAGCAGTGGGGACCCTAGAAATCAATGGTAACAATAATATTCATGAATGATTGCAGGATCCAAGGCCTTTATAGCAGACCCATTAAGTCTGGAAATAGCCTTGAACCATAATCAGCCACAATCTTTGGGAACCCCATATGTAGATGGAGTACCAAGATAATGATCTACCACAACTTGAAGCTCTTGCCTATGATCGACATGTTTCAAGAGGATTGATTGGGTTTTCATTCGGGTCCGGGTTCGGGTTCGGGTTCGCAATCAGGCCTCCGGGTTCCTCACACACTTGGTGATTCTAGTCAGAGACCATTCACGTCCTCAATCCTTGTTGTTTTGAGTAGATCAATCCTGTAGCAAGTTTTGGTCCAGGGGCACCGTGGTCATCATTCGCACAAAAACCTCGAGGGCTTGGAATTACATTGTGAAAAGGCTGTTCACCAATTTGCTTTGAAGCCCCTGTTTGGTATGCTCTGGGCACTGGTCCACGGGTCTGCAAACATGCCAAGACTCTCAAGCTTTCAACCACAAGTGCTTCCTCAGGCATGATTGAAGCCTGAGGCCTCCAAATCTTGGAATTAGGAATGACTGACCTAACAATCAGGGATCTCGCACACCTGGGCAATAAAATATAATAACATATACCCAGGTGATGGTATAGCCCTGGGGATGTTAGTTGCCTCGCGCCCAGGCAATACCTATATGAATGCATGCAGCATCACCAGACATGTGTTCCAAGGTTTTCCTTGTTACCCGTGGACCCAGGTACATTCGAAGCAGCTGAATGAGAACAGACTTTACTCTTTCAATAATTCAACAATACCATCACACAAATTCCCATGTGAGCCTTGGAGATGAGGCTTGGTCGCCTGATAAATTGTGTGGAATGAGGAATGAATGATCATCCTCAAGATTTGCTCCCTTGGCTCGGGCGGGGCATGTACTAGGTATCACTTTTGGTAAGGCTCCATTAATGGGGCGGGCACTAAGGTTAGCACTGTAGGACTCTCCCCCTTGGAACATTAAGAACGCAACAGCCACGGGCAACCCGAGTGAGCGTGATTCAAGATTAATGGTACGGTTACAATAATATTTTAGACCAGGTGGCAGGTGAAGATGTCACACAGCGAGTTTATATTTCGGATCTACTCTGTCCTGTTAGTGACTGATTTAATATAAATGTATCGATTCAATCCCAATGTCCTACCTTGTAGTTTTATCCTACCTATTGAACTATTACAATTTCACAAACAGCAACTTTGGAATAAACGATAGTGCTTACATATCTTTCGACCTTTGAACAACGTATTTCCACTGCTACCAAGACGAATAGTCTGGACTGCTCAGCCACATTGCCCTATCGTCCACCGCCACATCTGACCCCTGATCACAGACGTGGGGTCGCTGTTATTTATAACCACGCCCAGCCGCCTGGGTACCGAAGTCCATTATAATAGTTAGGCTGCCACATAAAGTACCCCTCCATTTACCTTTTCGCATATCAATTTAAGGCTGACAGTCCCCTTCGCAATTGACTGTGGCTGTTCACTGGAAGTCTATTGCTCCACTTACTACTTTTGTGGTGTTTGTGGCTGTTCTGGTACATTACTCCAATTACATCCGTACCACACAACCTGCAACAATGTCTGAAATGAGATCCGTCGCCTACTTTGTGAATTGGGTATGTGTCCCTCTCAGCCTTGGTAAACTTTCTGATGCTGCTCTGCGTGATATATGCCCGGAAGTTGACAGAGGAACACCCGTGGAACGGGTAGTACTGACATGTGCGGCATTAGGCAATCTATGGTCGCAACTACAATCCGCAGGATTTGCCGGCAGGGAAACTGACCCATATCCTGTACTCATTTGCCAATGTCCGCCCGGAAAGCGGCGAAGTGTAAGCCCAGCCAGACCTATTCCCCCACAGCCACTGACATACAACGGTAGCTACCTGACCGACACTTGGTCCGACATTGAGAAGCATTACCCGACTGACTCGTGGAATGATGTGGGTACCAATGTGTATGGGTGTGCCAAGCAGCTCTTCCTTCTCAAGAAGCAAAATCGCAAGCTGAAGGTTTTGTTATCGATTGGCGGTTGGACCTATTCGGCCAATTTCGCCCAGCCTGCGAGCACCGAAGAGGGTCGTACCGAGTTTGCCGAATCAGCAACCCGTCTGATCCTTGATCTCGGGTTTGATGGTAAGCTGCATCGGCATGAATCTGCATAAATCTAGTCGCAGATCTATGGATAGAACGCTGGCTGACTAGTTTGTAGGTCTCGATATTGATTGGGAATACCCTAAAGGTGAAGTGATTGGTTTTTGCTGACCAAAACAAACTCCAAGCTGATCTTGTGTGCAGATGAAAATGAGGCTCAGAATCTCGTCCTTTTGCTTCAGAAGTGCCGTGAGGTATTCATGCAACCAACATTCTCCCGACTAAATCCAAGCTCATTTCAAACAGGTCCTTGACAGAGAGGCTGGTCCAGATCGCCACTTCTACCTAACGATTGCTTGCCCTGCTGGTATGTTTGCAAACGAAGCACAGGAAGAGCCAAGTGATTCGGACCACCAGACTGACTGACGCAGGGCCCAGCAACTACGAAAAGATGAAGTTCCAAGAGATGACCCCGGTTCTGGACTTCTACAACCTCATGGCCTATGATTTCGCCGGAAGCTGGGACACCAATGCTGGCCACCAGGCAAACATTGTACCCTCGAGCTCGAACCCTGCGTCTACACCATTCTCGACCGACGCGGCTCTGAACTACTACATCAACGTTGGGGGCGTGCCGCCTTCCAAAATCGTCATGGGCATGCCGCTATACGGACGTGCTTTCGAGAACACTGATGGACCGGGTGCCCCATTCTCGGGAGTCGGTCAAGGCAGTTGGGAGAACGGGGTGTGGGACTACAAGGCGCTACCAAGACCTGGGGCGGAAGAGCAATTCGATGCGGAATCTGGCGCGTCATGGTGTTATGATGGTGGCTCGCGCACAATGGTCTCCTACGACACCCCTCATATGGCGCAACTGAAAGCAGACTACATCCGCCAGCGTGGCCTGGGTGGTGGGATGTGGTGGGAAAGCAGTGGTGATAAGGGAGGCAAGGAAGCCAATGCCGCAGACGGCAGCCTGATTGGCATTTTCGTCGACGGCATCGGTGGCGAGGGGGCCCTAGATCAGGCGCAGAATGCCCTGGATTACCCAGAGAGCAAGTATGCCAATGTTCAGTCCGGTTTCCCGGACCAGTAGTCTGTCGGGTGAGCAACAAGCTTGAAGTTACATGCTGGGTGACTATAGACGAGCTACCAGCGTACTGTACTACGCGTGCAGAGATGTATTGCGGCAAGAAACCTCTTTTTTTTGGTTCATTTTTTTGTCATTGGTAGTAGCACAAGTATACACCATAAACCATGATCAGCCACAATGATCCACCAAATACTCTAGCTTAGCAGGGCCATGCCCGAGCTCGATGTCACACGATGGCACGACTTGGCCGTTTATTTGGCCTCGTCGAAGACGTAGGTGAGGTGGCACTTTCCGCAGTACTGGCGGTTGTGCATAGCGGCCATGAAGACACCGGCACCACACTGGAGATAATATGTCAGTATGATGAAAGAAATTTTCGTTGAGTGGGGTGAAACGAACCTCGGGGGCGGGGCACTCGCGGCGAAGACGCTCGATCTTGCCGTCACCGTCAACCTTGTAGTACTTGAGGATGGCGAGCTTGGTCTTCTTGTGCTTGTGCTTGATCTTCTTGGGGGTGGTGTAGACCTTCTTCTTGCGCTTCTTACCACCACCACGCAGACGAAGCACGAGGTGAAGGGTCGACTCCTTCTGGATGTTGTAATCCGAAAGAGTGCGGCCGTCCTCGAGCTGCTTGCCGGCGAAGATCAGGCGCTGCTGGTCAGGAGGAATACCTTCCTTGTCTGAATTGCGGGGTCAACGGTTAGTGGCTGCGTAGGAACGAGCGTTGGGCGCACTCAAAAAGGCTTCAGATCGGCTTACCCTGGATCTTGGACTTGACATTGTCAATGGTATCGGAGGACTCCACCTCAAGGGTGATAGTCTTACCCGTAAGGGTCTTGACGAAGATCTGCATCTTGATGAAGGCCTGCGACGAGCGTAAAAGTCAGTGGGCTGCGCGCGACGAGAAAACGAGGGAACAAGTCAGGGAGTAATCGATGGCAAGCGCATCGCTCAAGCTCATCACATTTCTGCCCGCATGTCAAAAATATAGACTCACCTCGACAGTCGTGTCTTCCTCAACCTTGCAAGATTAAAAGACCGAGCGGGCTAGTGGAGGGTTTTTCTTGTGCGAGAACCGAGATTGTCACGTGCACTGATTAGGTCAGGGCTCAATAATTATCACATGACCAGCTGACTATCATGATTATTAATCAGCACCATTAATCATCAGCCACGTGACCAGTACATCTTTGACCGCACGTGACATGTGATTACTGATGCCTGAGGCTTTAATGTGGATACCCGAGACCCAAGATCCCGTGTCGGACAGGTCGAATAGTTATCAAGTGTGTGACGCCATGGCTGTCTGCTTGGACGAGGACGGGCGTCTTCGTCTGGGCAAGGGTCAACTGTTTATCTACGCACTGCCCTTGATCTCCCCGGAGACGTGAGATCTAAAGGCCGTCTCTACGGACCAATGGGTTCATGGCTAGCTCCCTCGCAGCGACCCTTGCAGAAGGGATGAGAGGATACAATCACAGTACGAAGCACACAAGCAAGGCGATCCAGAGAATCAGAGCATAAATGGAAATAATCACACAGAATGCACTAAGTGGGCAGGGATGGGCCCACTCTGGTCAGAGCCTGGTTTCCCAGACGCCTGTGTGTTGCTCTGTTGCTATGCCAACACCCACATATTGTTGATGGGAACCGCGGGTCACATAGATCTCCAGTTCCAGACCCAAAACCTTCATACATCCGCGTTTCTGCTCTTAAGCTCGAGTCGTTCAGTTCGGAATTTCTTTGAACTGTGTGACCGGTCATTTATAGCTTCTTGAGCCTCTAACTTCCCACTGACTCGCGTATTCCCTGCTTTACCTATTCACATACTGACACCTTATCAGGAACAACAGTCAGGCTATACAGCCATGATTACCACTCCGAATGCGCTGGGAAACGGTCGCCATCGCCGTCAAATTTCCACCCCAGCAGCCCCATACGAGGTCCCCACATCGGCAATCATGCATCAACGTCGGTCACATCGTCGAGGCCAAACAATGGACTACGGGTCCTTCAACCCACACGCCACCGTTGACCGACAGTACATGCCCAAGACGGTTTCGCAACTGCGAGACTACTTTAACGAAAAATCAGGTTTCCCATCCCAGCAGCGGGACATCCAGCAATACACATCATATGCAGATGAGCCCGAGCAGTCTTATTTCCCGTCGGGACTACCGATGCAGCAGTCCTATCAATACCAACCACAGGCTTCGCTCGGGGGTGATTGCCAGGCCTTCGATCAAGGCCAACTACGAGCTATTCATGCCGCGAGTCCGGCGCCCTCATCCATTGGTGCTCCCACTTTGTCCAGGTCGAACAGCGAGAGCTCAGAGAACACACCACTGAAGCTGGCTCTGCATCGGATGCAGCGAGAACAATCATCGAGCCAGCAGCTTCAGCGCCAAACCAGTTATCAAGCGGATTGGGATTTGTTTTCTCAGCGCAATCTTCAAGTGGCGCCGCACGAACAGGTCACGGCCTATGTTGAATCCATGCAGCCAGTTTCCGTTCAGCCCAAGGCTCGCTCGGCCAAGATCTTGTCCCATATTTCTTCTGCTTGTGAGAAATCCCGTCTTTTGGTCGCTTCTCTTTGACTAACAACACCATAGATACATCCCCCC
The DNA here is from genome assembly GCA_026122735.1 of Penicillium bialowiezense. Classification (NCBI taxonomy): domain Eukaryota; kingdom Fungi; phylum Ascomycota; class Eurotiomycetes; order Eurotiales; family Aspergillaceae; genus Penicillium; species Penicillium bialowiezense. The sequence goes on from JAKZFB010000004.1 coordinate 90,244, forward strand.
TAACCCCCGATTCTACCCCATTGAAGAGATCTATTGATTATTCTATGTACAGCAATGACCCAACACCCTGCAAGTCCCAAAGTTTCTCATTTCCCTACACTCCTGCTACCTGTGAGATGCAGAGAGCGCAGTCTCTACAGCCAGTTCCTTTTGTCAGCCCGTTGCAGATGAAGCAGCAAATGCCCTCTCCCGCGACTTCCCCCGTGAGCTCATCGTTCACCGAGGTCGCCGATATGCCCACGCCCAGTCCCTATGGAATGACTCCACAGGAGCCATTGTCATCCGCCCCCTCGACACGAGGAGTCAAGAAGCGCGCTTCTTCCAATGTCTCACTGTCTATGGTTCCGATCTCTCGCGATGGCGATCTTGATGCTCGAGTCAAGGCATCTGTTCAAGAGACTGGCATCTCGAACGACGAGATTGCTAAGTTTATCTCTGGTCCCGATCCCAAGGATGGAAAGTGGGTGTGTCTGTTCACAGACTGTCTGTGTCGGTTTGGTCGCAAGGAAAACATCAAGTCACACGTCCAAACACATCTGGGAGACCGCCAGTTCAAGTGTGACATTTGTGAGAAGCACTTTGTTCGTGGACATGATCTCAAGCGCCATCTGAAGACGCACAGCGGGAACAAGCCTTTCGCGTGTGCCTGTGGTGCTAGCTTTGCCAGGCAGGACGCGCTTACGCGCCACCGTCAACGCGACATGTGTGTTGGAGGCTTCACTGGCGTTGTTCCGAAGACTGCCAAGCGTGGTCGCCCCCCCAAGAAGAACAAGAACCGACCTGACATTGATACCCGCCAAGCCAAGTCTACTCGTACTCGCCAACGTGTTGCCGATAAAGTGACATCAATTGCTTCCGCCTCGACGCGTCCTACCCTACAGGAAGCCCCTGTGTTCACCTCGCCAAACTACGCTCCATCAACCGCCCTGTCATCATTCACACCTCCTGCTTCACCTGGGCAGTCGTACTACGAGATGCCCTCGCCCTCCCAAGACCACGAATCTTACCCTTCGAAGGTCGAGGATGACATGCTGCCATTATCACCACCTCAAATGGCACACGCTCGGTATGAACAGGCAATGGCTCAGTATGGCACAAGCTTCAGTTCTCAGTCATACTCGCAAGAATCCCTTTACAGTGAATCAGGTCTCTCGCCCCGGGAAATGTCCTCTCCCCACACGGCACCCACCCTGGCGGAGTCTTCTGTCGGCTCCGAGATTGATATTTTCATGTCTCAGGACCACTCTGATGACGTACGCGAGGAATTTGGTCAGCTCGCAACACCCAGTCTTCCTGGATTCCCCAGCTACCAGTTCGTGGACACCAATGACTTCTCTGGCTCGTCTTTTTACCCTGCAAAGCCCTTCTCTGGTCTTACCAACTTTGACGACGACCTGGCGGATCCTATTGAATGCCTGTCGAGCGAATTCCTCGTTGACCCTTGAGCTCTCCTTTGAACATATACGCCACGATGGCTACGGCACGGTCGATCCTCTTCTTCGCAGCAACATATTCAACGATCTGGCACGACAATGTACACTTTAATGACATACGATACTAAAAACTGGCGCTCTCTTTCTCTGCACACATTCGGGATTTGACACGACTTAACGGGACTTTCAGGTGTTTGGGGACATTTGCTTTCCCCCTTTATTGCTTCTTGCACGCCTTGTATTCTTTCATTTTGTTGTTATTTGTTTGATTTTTCTCATGTTTTCTGCTTTCATTTCGTTCATGTTTGCTTGGCCTGTCTTATCCAATGCCGGATGCTTGATAATATGGCGTGGCTTGGACACTGTTCCCGGTGTTTCTTTTATTCTTCTTTGTCCTACATTTTATGATGCGATGTGTATTTGATGTTTCACTTTCAATGGATCTCGCCTGTACTTAACTGTCAACACGATGTGTTTTACCTGATAGATTTTGTACTTCACTTTACAATATATGTACGGCCTGTATACTACTGCTGCAATTATGAAACTCATATCTGATCACACTGACAGCTTCCCGGCACCCCAAAATTAACCTTGGAGAATGGCACCTATGACAGCTGCAGTCTGTCGTTTGGTTCCTGGCTTTCTGGCTGCTGCTTGACCTGGAGACAGAGGGGGAAAAAACAGAGCAGAACAGAACAGAAGACCAAATTTCCAAGTCCATAAACATCAAGGTTTTATCCTGCCAACTTCTGGCAACCTTGGAATGGACCTAGCAATTTCCAAACCCTGCCCAGGTGGGAAATATTCTTTCGGGTTGGTTACAATTTGGAACTCGTCTGGACATACACCCGCTCCCAGGCCCACGGCTTCCATATGGGCAGCAAATCTGCATTCCCTACAGCCTCCTGTGGACCCGGGTAGGGCCCCTGGAGACCTCGGGACCTCGGAAGTTCCCGACTTGTCTTCTAGACACCAATCGTTTCAATTGCACATATTCTTTGTAATTAGTCTAACAATGGAATTCAACCTTGGAATCTATTTCCAGTTCTACTTCTCCCTCCGATGATCCTCAAATCTAACAACCCCGTAAGATCGGCCAGTCGGTCTACCCAAGACTATATCGACCTTGGGTTTAATTTGGAGACCGTGGACTTACTTTGAAGCCCAGGTGATCTGTATTTCAATAGACCGACTCCCTTGCGAAGCATAAACATTGCTCTGCCTCCGTCCCTTTGGTGGCTGGTCTGCAAAGAACGTACTCTGGCCATTATAAGAAAGCTTCCCATCTTCGGTCTATACCACCAGCGTCAGTAATGCAAATAATTTGGCGGGAAACGGAACTCCATACGGTAAACTCGGCAGGGGTATTGACATGGGGTCCACAAGCAAGGGCGTCTCGCTCGAAGGCGCAAGGCCCCTTGCTAGATTCCAAAGAGAATTTGTCATCTGCAATGCGTCAATTAGTTTCTGGTAAAGAAGTGGAGGTGATCTTTGCTCTGCATATGTACGAACCTGACAAGCTTTTAGCCCGGAAAGTCGCGCAAGTACCCGAGGAGAACCATGTCCCGAAGCTAATAATGCAGCCATGCCTTCGGTTCGAGTTGGTCACAAGCAGATTTTCCCTGTCAGTGAAAGGATTTCCCGGATGTGTGGGATCAGGCTGGCCGGCAGTTGTCGTCTGGGTAGGCTCATTCCGAGAATGCTTTAGCGGGTATTTGATTCCCTTGGAAGGACAATTAGACTTCTGGCCATCTAAAAGACATGATGATTAGCTTTCGCCCCATGCAGTAGAGGTCGAAGGACGAGACCTGGCGATGCAGCAATAAATGCTCCCTTTTGCAGACTTCCTGCGATATTGAAATAGTACCAGATCTCATTGAGAGCACCGCCTCTGCAACGAACGGTGACTGGACTCCCATGGGCGCTTTCCAGTGCGCTCTCAATATCAACAAGAGAATATGTTTGGGTTCGAGAGGGTATGATCCCTGCATTGGCCAGGAACTAGAACTCTGTCAGTGACATGGTTTCGTCCAGGGGGCACAACTTACCTCATGCGTGGGCAGTTCTCTGAAGACTTCCACGGTCTTGTCAAAGTAATCAACAACCTCTTGCTGTGGTAAATAGTCATCGTAGCAATGTGTCTCAAGTGTGCTGACACAGGTCCCGTGCTTATTCCATTCATGTTGCCACAGGTTGGAATCATCTCCACGGAAGTCTTTCCAATACTCGCTCATGTACTCCAACAAGTCTCCACGACCAGAGTCCACCAAGATAAGAGATATATTGCTGTACTTGCGTTTGGAATCGCAGAATTGATCGAAGCCGCCGGCGCAATGATCGGGCCTGGAAGGGGTTAATTGTCTGTTCGCTTTACATATATTGGCTGTGAGAATCTCACCATAGCCCATGAATTGTCCATGCGTCTTCGGGGCCAATTGCGGGGTCTGCGTCCCAGAATTGAGTCTGAAGCATCTGACCACCGGGGTAGTTGAAACAGCAGGTGTCTTGGCCGTGATACTTAGCCTGGCAGCTGATTTCAGAAACTGGACAGGAGGATGCAGTGCCGAGGGCAGGCCTTTCCTCCGAGCTTTGCGCAAGCCACAGGGAACCGAAGGTCTTGAGAATCTTCTGGGGCCCGGGAATGCCCAGGAGCTGTTGTGGCAATCCCCGCATCTTTGTTGAACGAGCCGTCGCCGAGCTGACAAGGGTGAAGGATGTCTGAACGAAGACACAAAATGTTTTGCACAAAATGGAGCTTTGGAGGAACCAGATGATTCAAATCCGCCAGATTTTGGGCAGCTTTGGATATGTTGAGATGATAACAATGAATTGCTGCCCAGATGACTCCGCACGAGACGCAGTGACTAAGCGCGGGGAGATGCACATGTGCGGTCAGGTGCCGCTCTTCGGAGCAGTCACAAGGAGCCTTGATATACGGGTAACGTCCAGATTCTCTACAAAAACAGGGGTATCATTCGTATGCAAGTAAAGATACATTGTTCGCTCCAGAGCTGCATATCGGACTTTGTCAGTGTTGCAGTTCGCTCTTTCGTGCATTCTCTCGTTCATGAACCCTCTCCTTCCACAATCGCATGACCTCAAATCCAACTTCCACTGCGATAAGTAGAATGATGATCCATTCAAGTCTGAGGCCATGTGTCTCACTCAGGCGCTCACGGAGTACACTCGCAATCTCCTGTGCATAGTCCATCTTCTCGTTCAAGAGCTTGATACGTATGCCCACATCCAAAGCCCGTCCTGCTTGCTCATAGTATCCCTCCAGACCAAGCTCATGCCGACTATCCCAGAAAATGTCGGGAAGAGAGTCTGTAAGCTCGGAGTAGAGGTTGAGTTGCGCCCGGACGCTCAGAAGTTGTCCAGTCTTCCGCAGAATGAAGTCTCGCGTGAAAGGGAGGCGAGATCCTTGGGATAGAAGGGTTGGTATCGGCCGAGTTGACTCAAAATAGTTGGAGAGCAGGCTTTCAAGGACCGCCAATTTAGTGCTGCGAGCGAGACCAGATGAGAATGCAACCTTTGTCAAAACGGTATCCACGGATTGCTGTGTTGCTGGTAATCCGTCCTTCTGTCCAGAGTTGGTTCCCAGGATGATTGTGTCCCCTTTGATGACACTGTTTTCCCTCTTTGGGTCCTCCACGAATTCGAGATCTTCAGTTTCCAGCTCATCTACATGAGCGCCCTCTGCCGCGGGCAAAAGAGTTCGTGTTGCTAGGAACGACGCAAACCCTTCCGGTAGCGACCATGCCACCACTGTACCAGACGGAAATACAAAGACATCACCCACCTCATCGGATGGTAGGTCTGTACTGGAGGGGTTGGTAATGCGCCGAATAGAGTCTATCGGGATTTGGACATGCACAACTTGTGGGAAGAGCCCGGTCTCCAACGGATCCGGTTCATATCCTTTTTCTTGCAAAATGTCTCGGACTCGGCGAATATCGAATTGCTCGGCTACGGCGTAAGCGGTCACTGTCTAGATGCCATAGAGAAATTTGTCAGCTCTTCCCAAGTAGTTTCCACACAGTGGAGGTGCTCAATGTCAGCTACCTTGGTTCGATTTAGTCCTTGCTCTTGTAACAATGCTTTGGAGATGAATCCATCCTTCGACCTTTGTGCTTCCACCGCCACTCGCCGTAATGATGTGGGGGCTGCTGGGGATCTGCTTCCCCTACGTCGTTGCTTTTGCGAATCTAAGTTAGCTTCGGTGGGGTGATTGTTGGTGTCTCCTCCAAACTGGTTGAGGTGGGTGCTAGATGAGAAGAAGGCATTGCGCCGTGGGAGTAGCAATGAAGGAGGTGCGTAGATGTTTTGAGTCTGTGATTGCATGAGACGCCTTAATAGTGGACGTCTGCAGCTCAAACAGACATATGGTCTCGCAAACATCGTGAGCATGCTGCAAACAAAAGTCGAGGCTTCCGAGGTCCAGATGTCCGATGGATTGATGACATCGTTCCCGCTTAGTCACACCAAGCTCGGCGCCCTGGCATACGGGCCAACTGCAGACCTACGGAATCCCGCTTCTAGCGTGTCGCATTTCACTTCAACCAACTTGGGAGCTGCAGGTGCTGTGAGGGATACGCCATGGACGCGCCTGGCGCGACACCGCCGGACGAGAGTGCCGTTCAAAGGACTACTGCCAACACCTCCGTACGGAGCAGATCATCTACACAGACGAATCCGGGGACCCAGGATCGAAACCACCAACCCAATGACCATGGCCTGAGCAGCAGTGACGATGAAGGAGATGATGAAGAAGTTGAGGACGAGGAAGAATCCGACGACGAGGAACCCCGTCTCAAGTACGCATACCTAACGAAGCATTTGGGGTCGGTATACCGCAATGGAGATGCCACCAGCTCTTTCCTGGTCGCCGGAGACAAGATGGTATGCTCCTCCACGTCACATGGTATAATCCCAAGACTAACAGCTTATTCAGATAGTTGGAACTCACAATGGAAACGTCGTAAGTAAATCACAACGACGCCCACCAACTTCACAAGCTGACCCAATCTAGCATGTCATGTCCTTGCCCCTTCTCAAGTCTCTCCGCGTATACCATGCGCACTCAGCAAGCGTCACATCCATCTCCATATCGCCATTCCCTCCTCCGCTTCCGAGCCTCAAGCCAGACACTCTCGGCAGACAGACCTCAGAAGACCCCCGCCCGCCCACGCAATCCTCTACCACGACAGGCAGTATCCGTGGACAATCAAGGCTGGCAAACCACCCATCTGTTCCTCCGATACCATCCAACTCGATCTACATTGGCACATCCTCAATTGATGGCAATGTCTGCATATCCTCGTTAGTAGACCCCAAGGATGTGATGCTGCGCAATTTCGGCCGTCCGGTGCAGTCTGTTGCCTTGTCCCCAGACTACAAGAACGACCGAGTCTTTCTGTCGGGCGGACGAGCGGGTGATTTGATACTGACCACTGGTGGTCGTGTTGGAGCGACGTCTAATTCCACAACGATGGGGGGCGCAGCCGCGACGGCATCAAACTGGCTTGGGTCAATGGGTCTGGCATCTAATGGTGGGAAAGACACAATCATCCACAGTGGTGAAGGGGCTATAAGCACGATTAGGTGGTCTTTATCGGGGAAATACGTAGCCTGGGTCAATGAAGAAGGTATCAAGATTATGCGGTCCAACTTGCATCTAGATTCTTCGGAGAACGAGTTCGCTTGGAAACGAATCAGTCACATCGATCGCCCGAACCGGCCTGGCTGGGAGGAAATGTCCGGTGTGTGGAAAGCTCGCGCAGAATGGATCGACCAGTCTGCTTTGGACAGCCATGACCATCTTAACCCCGAAGACGGTGCCGAAAGTCCACAAACGCAATCTGCCGCGTCCAATGAAAAGGTTGAGAAGCTCGTTGTTGGATGGGGAGGGACCGTTTGGGTCATTGACGTCTATCCCGAAAGGGCAAGCAAGTCCTCCAAGGGCGAGAAACTTGGATCTGCGGAGGTCGTCACCATGCAAGTCATCGGTTACCCCAGTTGCTTTCGGCGGTTTGCTAACTTGACAAATCTAGATTACGAACTGACTGCGTGGTATCGGGCATATCTCTGTATACTCCCCGTCTTCTTGTCATTCTCGCATATATGGAGACCGAGAGAGATGAAAGCCAGAACGGAAGAGAGATAGGACGAAACAATCGGCACAAGGGTCTGGAACCTGAACTTCGCGTCATCGACATTGAAACCAAAGAAGAAATTAGTGCTGATACCCTCTCAATAAATCGGTTCGAGGGACTGTCGGCATCTGATTACCACTTAAGCGTTTTACCGCCGTGGAAGACACCGGAGGGGCAGATCGCGCAACGCGGAGCCCTGGGAGCTCTTGGATACGGGCTATTGGATGCCACTATGTACTCGGCTCGGCTCTTTAGCTCCGGTGCTAGCATCCGCAGTACCACTAGCAGCGGCGACAAAGGCTCAGGCAGAGCTCCGCCATCATTTAGGTCCAAATTCTCTTCGATCGAGGAAAATCTTCCAAAGGAGGTCCAAGAAGTCTCAGGCGCCTCTGGTGCTAAGATATTCGTCCACAGCCCATATGATTGTGTTGTCGCCGTCAAGAGAGACCTCACTGATCGTCTGTCCTGGCTAGATACACATGGCCAGTACAAGGACGCGTGGCACCTTGTGGATGAACACCCCGAAGCTGCCGGTTCAATACCAGATATCAGCGAGATTGCTTCCCAGGTTGCTGGGAGATCAGAAACCAGCCTGGGTGATTTTTTCGCCGACGACAGGTCATCTATAACAACAACTGGGCAACGTAAAATATCTGCCGCTGAACAAGAAAAATCTCGCCTTGGAGAACTCTGGGTGAAACAGCTTGTCAATCAGGAGAAATGGGTTGATGCTGTCAGGGTCTGCGGCAAAGTGATTCGCAATGCTCCGCAGTGGGAACATTGGGCATGGATTTTCATCAACAATCAGAGGCTCGATGAGATTACTCCACACGTCCCGATCGACTTGAACCCACCCCTATCGCCTGTGATCTATGAAACAATCCTCCTCCACTACGTGTCCCGAGATCTGACCAAGTTCAAAGAATTGATTGAGACATGGCCTTCTGATTTGTTCGAACCGAGCACCATCACAGAAGCTATCCAAGCACAGTTGAAATCGGAGTTCGTGCAAGTTGAATCGGACCACTGGCGAACACTCACAGATTGTCTCGCCAAATTATTCTTGGTCGGAGGCCATCACCGCGAGGCTTTGCGTTGCTACATTCGTCTGAAAGATGCGGACACAGCTATGTCCTTAGTTCGCGAGCACCGTTTGCTTGATGCAGTCACCGATGATATTCCGGCATTCATCATGATCCGCATTTCCAAAGAGCAGATGAAGTCAGCCCCGAAGTCCGAGCTGGAGCAGCTGACCTCTGAGCCTACGCGACTTCTTGTGAGTGAAGCATATACCGGGATCGTACTCCCGGAAACAGTGGTATCACAGCTGATCGGGGCAAACCGATTCTTGTTTCTTTATTTTTATCTTCGCGCTCTTTGGCGTGGCGAGTCATTGCCCCACGATGCATCCAAGCCTCGCAGGGGACATGGGGCTCATTCTCGGGACGCAGCCAGCAAGCTTGCTGCTGACGAAGGCAAAGCCTTGATTGACAGCTTTGCCGATACAACCGTTGAGGTTTTTGCCGATTACGATCGGCCTCTTTTGATGGAGTTCCTGCAGAACAGCATTTCATATTCTTTCGAGAAAGCCACATACATCTGCGAAGAACATAAATTCACATCGGAATTAATCTACCTCTTGTCTAAGATGGGCCAAACCAAACGGGCTCTGAACCTGATTTTGTCAGATCTCAAGGACGTTTCTCAAGCCATTTCATTTGCCAAGTCGCAGGAAGACCCGGACCTGTGGGAAGATTTGCTCGATTATTCGATGGACAAACCCAAGTTCATCCATGGCCTTTTAGTCGAGGCCGGGACAGCCATCGATCCGATTAAACTGGTGCGCCGAATTCCGAGCGGATTAGAGATTGAAGGCCTCAGAGAAGGCTTAACTCGTTTGATCCGTGAGCATGACCTGCAGGCCAGCATCAGCCAAGGCGCCGCCAGAGTCATGCAAAGCGAGGTTGCTCTCGGCATGGACTCGCTCCGCAAAGGCCAATGTCGCGGAATCAAGTTTGACGTCCAAGAAAATACAGAACAAGATCTCAACCTGACACCGACAACCAAAACCCGAGGTCAAGATCAAGTGTCTGAGAAAAGCGGCGCCAATAGACCCGCCGCCCCTGGGCAAGGAAAATGCGGGGGATGCAACACTGCTTTCCACGCAAACGGTATGCTTCCGTCCGGTCCAATATTTGAACAAAGAATGAGGGCTAATAAAGAGATTATAGAAAGAGAGATCCTGGTTGGATTTGCCTGTGGCCACATTTTCCACCTATCTCACTTGCATGCAGATACACCTCCTTCTGGTACAAACAGTTGTGATCGTTCTACTGACCACACACCTCGGCCCATGTCACCAGTTGATGAGTCTCTGTCTGCCACCGCTTCTCGCACTGTTGGCCCCAAAGTGACGACGGCAAGGATTCTACGTGACAAGATCGGCGATGGATGTCGGATCTGCACGCTCACGAGGGACATCGAATCTCTTGGTGAGGCTGAACACTGAATCTTCGTTTGGCAGGGATGTCTGCATTGTTCGCCCACCTATCATGTGTACACTTCATATGCACATACTCATGCATTCTCGTTAGTTATCTGAGATACCCTAGCTTTTTATTCTAAGCTACGCAATCCAATCGATCCTGTAGGGTTTATTAGCGCATTCAATCTTGTCAATAAATTCACGATCAGCTAGCCACCCTTGTGCCCAGGTGTCTCTCAGTGAAATTCATTTTCAGAGGCATGACCCCGGCCTCTTATCCCAGGCTGGCTGTGAGCCACGTTTAAACACGGTGAAACACCTTCCAAGGTTAGATGTATGATACCTCCTGTGGAAAGAGAGACCTCGGGAGGGTTTCAATGTTGCACAAAGTCAAGTTCCTGGCTGCTCAAACAACCTAGTTTTATTTATCCTGGTCATCTAAGGACATGCACGTTGAACGGTGAATTTCTTGAATTGGGAAAGCTAAGCTTAAACTAAAATATGATTCACCGGTAGAAAGTTTCAATATTAAAGGGAGCCAATGCATCCCATGTAAACATAAGGGCCACCCAGGAAAATCATAGGATCCTCAACGATCAAATCCCAGTGTAAAAGTCGCATTAGGTGCTATCTTGCTTCATCCGAAGATGGCTTGAGTCGCCTCCCAACACGGAAAAAGATATGGGATTCTCACAGAATCACAGTGTAAATCACATGTGAGATAGCAATGAGGACGCTCACGATAAACAAGCGACTATCCAAAGCTCCAGCAGCGTTGGCACCATTGAAGATGGGGCTGGAAGTGGGCTTTGGGGGAGCTGAGCCACTGGTCTCCTTGGTCGGCTGTTCAGGGCCAGGGGCCGGTGAACCAGTCTTGCTACCCTCAGGCTTGGTAGCGGAGGGCTTAGGAGCCACAGTAGTAGCCAGCGTGGTAGGGGCAACAGTGGCCGGATTGGTTTCCTGTTCCACGGTAGACTTCTGAGCACCCGAAGGTGTCTTGACGAGAGAGGTTGCCTCAATGGAGGTAGCGCCTGGAAGGGGCACGATATCAGTTGGGACGCTCACGGTAGTTTCCTTGGAGACAGGAGCCGGAACAGTAGGCTGAATGACCGTTGTCGCAACTTCAGTGGTCACAGCCTTTGTGGTCACCAGCTTGGTGGTGGTGGTCTCCTCCGGAGCTGGAGCTGGGCCAGGCACGGTGGGTGTCACAACAGTAGTGACGACGGTTGTGGTCTCCTTAGCAACGACACCAGGAACGGTTGGCTGAATCACTGTGGTCACGACCTCGGTAAGGGTACGCGGGCTTGGCACAGGGACCGGAATTGGAGTCACCGGGATGGTGGTAGTCTTTGGGGCGGTAGGGCCGGCTGGCTTGGTCTCCGTCGTAGTAGTTGCCTGTGGCACTGGAACTGGGACCGTTGTAGTGTTGTAAACAAGCAAAGTGCTGGTGAGAACACCGGTGCTAAGGCATCGGGTGGTCTCGGTGCAAGAGATTTCAACAGTGACGGTGATCACAGTAGTCACCGGGGTAGGCTCGGGGCAAGGCGAGGTGAGGTAATCAGTGGTCACCTTGGTCACAGTGCCAGGAACCTGGGGAGCAGTCGAGTTTGTGTAGCCAACCGAAGTGGTACCAGGAACAGGAGGAACCACCTTTGTGGAACGAGAAGATGTAGCAATCTCTGTATGGCCAGGAACAGAAGCCCCAGTACCAGGGATGGTACGTACCCCAGTTGAGATGGGGCAAGGGGAAGAAATGGTTTCGGTTGTGACAGATGTAATGGGGCCGGTAACAACAGACGTAGTGAAGCTCTTACCAGTACCAATGGGGACCGAGACAACACCCGTGGTACTAGACGAGGAAGTACGGGATGGGGTGGTTGAAATAGTCTGGGGCAAGGTAGAGGTAGTTTGTGTGTCGACGACAGATGAAGAGCCTGGAGAAACTCCGGTACCGCCCGGGGAAGAAGGAGAGCCCGGTGCAGTGATTGACACAGTGGTGGTAGGAACCGTAGACGAAGTAGAGCTGCTCTTGGTTGTAGTTCCAGTGGTGTCAGGGACTGTAGACGAAGTAGAGCTACTCTTGGTTGTAGTGGTGTCAGGAACTGTGGACGAAGTAGAGCTGCTCTTGGTTGTAGTTCCAGTGGTGTCAGGGACTGTGGACGAAGTAGAGCTGCTCTTGGTTGTAGTTCCAGTGGTGTCAGGGACTGTAGACGAAGTAGAGCTACTCTTGGTTGTAGTGGTGTCAGGAACTGTGGACGAAGTAGAGCTGCTCTTGGTTGTAGTTCCAGTGGTGTCAGGGACTGTGGACGAAGTAGAGCTGCTCTTGGTTGTAGTTCCAGTGGTGTCAGGGACTGTAGACGAAGTAGAGCTACTCTTGGTTGTAGTGGTGTCAGGAACTGTGGACGAAGTAGAGCTGCTCTTGGTTGTAGTTCCAGTGGTGTCAGGGACTGTAGACGAAGTAGAGCTGCTCTTGGTTGTAGTTCCAGTGGTGTCAGGGACTGTAGACGAAGTAGAGCTACTCTTGGTTGTAGTGGTGTCAGGAACCGTGGACGAAGTAGAGCTGCTCTTGGTTGCAGTTCCAGTGGTGTCAGGAACTGTAGACGAAGTAGAGCTACTCTTGGTTGTAGTGGTGTCAGGAACCGTGGACGAAGTAGAGCTGCTCTTGGTTGCAGTTCCAGTGGGAGGAACCACAGGCCGAGTGCTGATCACCACAGGAGGAACTGCAGGCACAGGAGTGCTGGTCACAGGCACGGGAGTGGTCAGCGAGGTAGTAGTGTCAGTGGTGCAAGGAACATCGGTGGTGACAGTTGTGGTCGAATCATGGGATACATCCGGTCCGCAAGTAGTCTCGGTGATGGTAACAGTGACTATGTTTCAGTTAGTCAATTGTTTGACAAAGAGAAAAGCAAACGAATGATGTTTGCTCAGAGGGTCCCATATGGTTTCAACTTACTCAAAGTGTTGGACGGGCGAACAGCACGGCCGAACAGGAAACGAGGAATCAGGTCAACTATTTTGAGCAGTCAGTGATTGGAGACACCACAGTCGACAAAGTGAAGGGTGCGACTTACCTTCGCCAACGGGGAATTTCTCTCCGGTGGTCGTGTCCTGGATCATGACCGTTTCGAGATGGCGGCATTCTGATAGAGACGATGTTAGTGTGATGAAGAGAGACTTTGGATCAAGTGAATGCAAAGCATACCAGCCTCCGCATACACACTGGCCACCATGGTGGTGACCATGAGCAGAAGCAACTTGAAACGCGTCCAAGTTGCCATGATGGCGATGGTTAGATGGAATAAACGAATGTGAGGTGATTACTTGATGGAATTCAAGAAGTAATCGATGAAAACGAGGGTGAAGAGGATGGGACAAACGAATGTGAAGAGAGGAGAGAGGAGAGAAGAGAGAAGAGAGAAGAGGGAGAGGAGAGGAAATATAAACAAATTGCGCAACCCCAACGAGGAAGGAACGATTGCCTCGCCAACACGTGCTGGTTTTGGCCCTGACTTTCCAAGAAAGGCAAGAGGGCAGAGGTCCAAGGAGGGAAGTCACAACCACTACTGAGAATCCGGTCAAGGTACCCAGAACGAAGTAGACCTGTGCCTTCTGATAAATTGAGCAATAACCACCGTACAACTCGAATATAACTTTAAACTTTGGGACATATTGGTCTCTGTACTTGTACGACTAGGGTGAGACAGGTCTAAATATGGTTCAAGTTCAACCGAGAGGGCCGCAGAAGATGGGATATCGGAGGGTTTAATCCAAAGCTCTTGTCGTTTGGCGCTGCACCAAGGACCTTGAGCCGTGAAGCTGCTCCTCATTTCTCGCCAAGTACCGCCTCGAAGTGATGGCAGCAGCCCTGGAGGTAGCAGTACTCTCGGGGAACCAGAGCCAGACCTGTAAATGAGCCTGGGTGTCACAGAGACTAATTGACGTGCTACCTGGACCAGACGGCGAGATCGATTGGTGCGAGTGAGAGTAGACCGATGTAAAGTATATCCTCCGCCATTCTTTTGTTAGCCTGTCCGGTCATCAAATGACTCGGAACAAGCCATATATAAGACAGTGTAGTAGGATGTAACCAGGATATAGACTTTGAGGTAACGACTCGCATATCAAGCATTCACAGACCAACCTAAATTTAGCTCAGATCAGGCAAGGCCCACGGGTCACCTGAGCCAAACACTTGAGCCTCGAGGTCGTCCGTCCTTGAGGAGTCCAGCAGAAATTTGTCTTCCGAATCCAACTTCCAAGGTTCTTTCCTCGTGTTATTTGGGAGGAGGAGGATGCTATCTGGCATGGAGGGTGTAGAACGGTGCAGGGCGTGGCCACCATCGGATAAAAACGCAACGATATGAAGACGGCTGCGCCATACTCAACACGAGCATTCATTCATGCCTTCCTTCCTATTTTCTATGTGATCTATTCACAACCCCGATGTTCAGATAAAGTTGAGTGAAAACCTTGATGCGACATCTACCTCGGATCTACTCAATGCCTACTCCGTACTAGGGTATCTATGGATGTGCAAACACTCCACCCTAAACAGCGCTAAATTGCCGGTTAACAGATGAACAACAGCCTTAGGGCAGAGGCACATATGTAGCCGAAGGCTAGTCCAATCAGCACCGCGAGTGGCCGCACTCCAATTGCCGCACGATTCGAACGTTGAGATCCATGTCCGAGTACCGAGCGATACCGGTATAAAACGGGTCTCGGTACTGTATCGTTGTATTTCCACCGCGGTACAGCCGCGAACAGGCGGTAAGTAACTATGCTAGACCCAAAGAGGCGCGGTAACGGGATGACCCGCGTACGAAACCAAACCGTCAGGCTAGTGGGAGTGGCTGCTTTCTCAAAGGCCCCCGCTTCCAAGGAACTGGTCGCTGACGTCGAATTAGGTACCGTTGGGCTTTTCGGTAATCTAAAATGTGATCCTAGAAGCTATTCCAAGTACGGAGGTCGGTTTCAAAGATTCATGCCGCAAAAGCAATTATAATTTTGCCTATAATGGGTTTAGTCCTTACAGCCACTGTATTCAACGCGTTTTTTCATCATTTCTGGACCCGCATTTCTGCTATTTTTCAACCAATAAGAATCCCCGAAAATTATGACCAAAAACCATCGTCACCAATTCAACCTTCCTTTCGACGTCCTTCCTGATAGCCATTTCCACCTTCTAATTTAATCACTTGTTCAATATGCCAAGGTATACGCTGGATCCATGCCTGGATCTGCTCTTGCGAGAGATCTGCCCACGCCTGCTCCCATATACGAACCCCGTCTTTACGGTTTTTTGGAGCACCATTTTTAGTGGTTTCTCGCTTCATATAGAACCAGGTAGGTTCAATCATATTAAGATCCGGTAAATTACCAGACCATAAAAGCTTTTAAATTCCTACAGCGTTAAAAATATCTTATTAAAAGTGATACTTATATACAAGAGCTCCATCCTCTTAAACCATTATACCAAGTCAATCAACCATATATTCTTTTATAAACAGAATTAATTTTAGAACTAAAATCACTTTCTAATAGCAATACCAATCGATTCCGTCTTTTAATTTACGTATAAGCTTACTAGTTTTCTCATTGAATCGCTAGGTTAGTTTAATACCAAGTTAATTCCGTAAACCTAAACAATTCATTCCTAAATTTAAATCCCACTCTACTTAAACAGCAAGCTCAAATTCGATATTTAAATATTTAAGTTCTATTACTGCATCACATTTCTCTTAAGTAAGTTTAAGCATCCAACAGTGATAAAAACCTTTTCGATCGTACGAAAATAAACCCTAGAATATAAATTCAGAAGCACCTTTCTATTATTCACAAATTATACTCCGAAAAAACCGTTCACTACTTAAACGCCATATTTAATAACTACCTTATCGATAATTCAAAATAACCGAGATCTCATTAGTCTAAATAACATTTTTCTAATCCTCAAGAGTCTAATCTTAGTATTTAAGACACTATTATAATCGAGTGTTAAACATAGCTTTAGTTAAACTAGGTTTACATGTCAGTTTCGTCTTGCGTATACCAGAGCTCTTCAAAACTCTAAATATAGTGATTCCGGAAACTTAATATCCTTTCTCAGAAATTTTACTTGCAATTTGATAACTAGATTTCTCACGTCTATATCGATTAAATTGTACTTTGATAAACACCTTTTGTTTAAATTTAGAAGTCTGTTTTGTTAATCTACCTAAGCGCGGAGCGTCTTCAAATATTCCAAGTCGCAAAGATCCTAGTTGCTTAAGGTCGAATCCTCTTGCGCATGCACGTTGATAGATTCCTATGATACCTCGTACACTAAGACCAAATGTATGGGCGAGGTTGTCACTGCGGAATCCTTTGCCCATTAATGCGCAAATTACCGCACGTTGAGCGGCATCAGGGTTTGATTTAGGAGAATTCGGAGGATCAGGCATTTTGGTATCTCTGACATTGGGTATAGAAAAATGCATGAATTTATTGTGCGTAAAATGCGGGGTTCAAAATGGCGTAAAATGCATGGAAATTCATAGAATCATGTAAAATTGATAGATCGAATACTATGAAAAAACCAAGCTAGTAATAATTATAATTGCTTTTGCGGCATGAATCTTTGAAACCGACCTCCGTATGCGACGCATGGTGTCGCTTCGATTGAAGGGTGGTAATACAATGTATGGTCACTTACTCTGAATTGTGGGCAGTGATTTGATATGCAAATTGGGATCCACCGCCGGATAAGCTAGGGGTAAGGGTTTTTCATTTGGATCCAAGATCGACAGGAGTTACTTGTACCTTCTGGATCATGAAAAAACCCCCTTATATAGTGACAGTCTACATTTTAACGGCACAGTCTGCATACTATGAGGATAAGTCTGAGGAGAAAATTGGAGATTCAGGGAGTATACTCTTTACTACAAACACACCATGTACAATAACAGAACATAACAGATGACTGCATCAAGATCGGCCAAGATGGGCATGGATTGTCAGTGCGTCGTACATGTGAGAAAGCATTTGGTTACCCGTAAAATCATGTAGGGAATTCCTTTGTATATTGTAGACTGCATAATTGTCTTCACAGGGGACCCGGGGGCTATCGTCTGAATACTAATATGTAGACCTGTTGATGGTAGCACCACTGACAGGTGAGAGTAGACAAATCAAATTTGCGATGGAAAAAAAGGAGGGGTATAGCGGATCGGACTCCGTAAGCTCTTTTTTTAATAAAAAATAAAGATAAAAATTTGAAGACCCCCTAATTTTCCGCGTATGCATTTTGCTCGTACTGCACAGGCTCCGTTAAGGAGGAGGTCCTGCGGAATAATTGACGAGTGCGTGAGGGATCTGGCTTTCTCCTACATTCTGACTCCTGTGTTGCACACCCTTTCTTGGTGTTCGAGGAATTCTCTAGAATTCTCCAGCGAGAAAACTTAATTACCAGAGCGGTGAAAGGGGTGCCTAGACATCCATGGATGAATGTGAGCTTGTAAACGTAAGATTTGGGATGGAACGGTAATTACTCCGTGCTTGTAGATATTTATGGATCTGTCAAAGCCGCTCTGGAACTCCCCATGCGAGAGCGCATTTTGATTATTTGGAGGGAACCGAGCCCAATACGGAGAGACACCGAAATTGCGACGGAGATACGGGAGGGAGAGGCATCTCCAGATCCCGAGCTTTACATTGGTTGGGTCACAATAAATGGCTTGTCAGCCCAGCCAATCACAATGTCGGACTGTTTCCGAAACAGCGGTCCATGGGATCTTCACCAGCCCTGGAGCCAGGCTGTGGCGGGTATCTGGGCTCTTTACCTGGTTGCTGGAACCGGCACTGGGGGTGGACTATCGAACCTCTAATTTCGTTCGTGTTCAAAGCTGCGTAAGCCACATTTGACATTTCCTTGGGTTGAGCAGCCACTTCGGGGAGGTGTTCTTTTTGGGGTCCCTTTCTTCTGCCTGCTCGCACGGCCGGTCCTATTCGGGGAGATCCGACTGTCTATCAGTTTTTCGTTGACGTGTTGGCTTGCCAAGAATCTGGATCAGATGATACACATTCTGCCATTTCGCCATACTTACGCGGGTCTCTGGGCCGTTGTAGTCCCACAGTATACCCATGTGTCTTTGAGTGGCCTGTATGACCGTGGTGGGAATCAAGAACACCCGGGAGGATACCGTTGATTGAATGAAGCGATCATGCATTTGGACCTTTGCAGTACTCGTGGGCCTAGAAAGAGCCCACCCTTGATAGCTTTCTATAAGAATCTCCTAAGGCTTGGGCGCATGCA
Source organism: Penicillium bialowiezense (assembly GCA_026122735.1). Classification (NCBI taxonomy): domain Eukaryota; kingdom Fungi; phylum Ascomycota; class Eurotiomycetes; order Eurotiales; family Aspergillaceae; genus Penicillium; species Penicillium bialowiezense. Next base: position 108,613 of record JAKZFB010000004.1, read on the forward strand.
AAGTAGGTACAAAAGAAGCCATAGAAAACATATAAATTTAACACTTTGCTGGAGGGACCAGCCGACCGAGGAAAACATCAAAATAATGAAATCGCTGGAGGAAAATTAAACAAAAATAAGAACATATGGTGGAACGGGGTATCAACGTCGTTTGCTCAGCCCTCGACCAGGTCAAAATCATAGCAGTAGCCCACTGTTCAAAAAGCGGAACGATCCATCGACTCTTTTATTGTCGTGGGATGAGAGCCAACGCCGAGCTTTCAAGCAAAAACGAAACAAAAAAAAAAGCAAAAACACATAGTATAACAGGGTATCATTGCCAGGAGACTCGTGTATTATCGCCGTGTGCAACTCCCCGTATAAAAAACAATAAGGGAACTCCCAGTTCGATTAATAGCGGAAATAAAACAAGGAAAGATCGGACATCGAGGAGTGAGGGTATGCGAGTTCCGTGTCCAGCGCTAAAGTGGAATGCCTCTGAAGGTGGATGTAAGGTTAATATCCAAGAGGTTGAGGGAGTTGGTGATCCCATGAGGGGGCTCAGTAGGTTAATTTCAGATCAAGAGAAGATCCCGACGTGCCGGAGGCACTATCACCAGGGCCAGGTGCGTCACTGATATCAACGACCATGTCCTGTCCCTCGGGAAGCTCGCGCACCACATTGTCATCGACCGTGATTCGCAGCCCCTTTTCGTTTATGCGCATAACGTGTGCAACGCGAGAGGGGTCCACATCCGAAGTCTCGAATATTTGCTTTACTAAATCTCGAACGGTACGTTCTGAAAGATAGATGGCACGGTAGCAATCCCTGGGGTTTCGATCCATTTCAGTGAAACGGACATAGAAGCATGCAACTGCAGAGATCAGAGGACATTCAATGGAAATCAGATTGGAACAAAACTTACTTGGCTTGGTCCGCAGTTCGACCGGGGGTTGGTATGACATGTCAATACCAAAGACCTCGAGATGACCTCGTGAGGCACCATCATGTGAGGGATTTCGCTTGATGGTAGATTGATGTTTCATTGATCTCATAGGGAGTGAAGGTGGGGAATTTGAGGAAGAGGTGTTGGTGTTGGCGGGTGACGGTATCATGGACTCTGCGGAGGTCGTGTCGTTTATGTATTGGCGGCTTGGTTTCTCGAATTTGACGGTGTTTCCATCGAGCCTTATCGGGTACAAGTCGGGGTCGTCGGCTTCTTCGCCACGCAAGCCGAGGATGCTCATTGGGCGGGTGGAGGAAAACATTTCTTGCATCATCGAAAGTTTCGACTGAAGATCATCCTCAAGTGATATCTTCTCTGGCGGTCCGTCTTCTGAGCCCATCGACCAAGTCCGTTTGTGGTTGCCAGGCTTCATGGATCGGTCGGTTGCCTTGGCAGAGGATGAGTTATTGTTCCCGCGCTTGCGCTTGCCAAAACCACCACCCATCTCGGCCTGTGATATTTGCTGTTTGAGTTTCTCGATTGTCTTCTTGACATGTGCGATGTCGTTGGAGAGTTTCCGTTCGGCTCCGTGGTCTCGGAAAAGCTTCACCTTGCAATAAGACAATTCCAGATCGCGGGGAACGCCAGATTCTTCGCCAGGCGAGATAAGTTCGGTCTTAGCGCACAGCCGAACAGGGATCCCTTTGACACCCTTGGAGTGGCTGAAATCGGTGGAGAGGAAGTTGAATCGAACGGGGATGTGACAATCGGAGATACCAGTTGCTGGGTTAGCAGTCCAAGTAACGCAGAAGCCGTCAACAGACATGCTTTCGACCTGGACCTGGCGGTGCTTGTGTACGTCGCCGCCGCCCTGCAGTGGATCCACGTACTCAACCGCTAGTAACTTTCCCCCACGTTGATGGGCTTCGCTGGTGCCTCTTCCTTCCTTCCACAGTTGCCAACATGTCGACGGCTTGGCTCGCTGTTCTTGCTCTTCAAAAGAAACACGGACACATGTTCTGTACCGGACTGGCTCTTGAGTCCCCATCGGGGGACACGAGTCCAGGACTGAGAGGTTGTATGCTTGTCCCTTGTTGAGATATGTGATGGGAATTTCTTTCTTGTTCTTCACCATTGCTGTTGGTGCTCGTAAAGAGATATTAAACCGGAATCTAGATGGGGATGAAGTGGTCAGCGGTCAAGAGCAAATATTTCAGGGTGTCGGCGTTTGACTAACTTATCGCCCTTGGCGTAAGACATATCACCACCTCCGCTCTCATGGGTCGAGAAATCTGTCGATGCGGTGATATTAGATGCGGTTTCGGCGTGGACATCGTTGAACGATGAATTATCCATTGCGTCATCCATTGCATCGTACCCTGCATCACGATGCATGAAAGCGCTAGGGGCGTATGAAGATTGCTGGGGATATGGGTTCATATCGTTCATAGCGTTCATAAAATGCGGATTGAAGGGCTCGAATCCACTGCCGTGCGGATGGTGTCCAGCAGGAACGCCGGAAAGAGAGAGTGGGGTAATCATGTGCATGCCGGTTGGGGTGTGTAAATCGCCAGCCTGGTTGTGGAAGATCGCGCCCATTCCCCCGGAGTTTGGTGTGTAAAATCCCGAGTGTTGGTTGGCAATAGGCATCATGGAGTAGGAGCCAGGCTCCATCCATGAAGGTGTCAATCCTAATTCGTGCATATTCCGGGGCGTGCGATCATTGGGATTCACAGCGAATTTTACTTCGTGACTTTCCATTTTCATATCGGAGTTATCCGCTTGCCTGGGTGCGATCTAGGGTAAGAATGTGCGCGTATTTTCCGAGTTGAATGAGATACATACCTTTGAGACATCATGGGGTTCGCAAGATGCGCTCCATCGTGCTCATGACTGTCCCTGCGAGGAACAATTTCCGAGAAAGCTTGCTGGAAACGAGTGATGAATTCGCCATCAGGCTTTTGAGAGTTTTGGCTACAATTAAAGACGGACATGTAAGCAATCGCAAAATCGCAGCAGGCCAGTGAAACTGTTCATGTCTAACTTACCGATTACTAAACATTGGGTGTTGTGTGGAGTACGTTTCCCTGGCCGAGGAGAACGCACAAGATCGGAGAGAGGGTTGACAAAGAGGAAGAGGGCTGCAAGTTTGCAGGCAACATCTGATCCACGCTGCACAGAGGGGTCAAAACTACTTGGAGGCCGGTGCCACTGCGACTAGAATTCCACGCGTCCTGGTCTCCAGCGAAGTGGATGTGTTGCAAATCGTCGGAATTGGAGATTTGTTCTAACGGTGCAAGTCCCGAAAATCGCAGATATCGACACAAATGCGAATGTTCGGGTTGAAAAATCGGTCTGGAGGTCGGAGGCCCTTTAGTGAAGGGGTTTGGTATGCACAGTTGGAGAGTGTATTGGTGAGGTGTGGAGGCTAGAAACGGAAGATCGCGGAAGTAGATCGATATGGTGCACGATCAAATCGACAAAGAGGAATCGAGGACAATAATAGTAACGGAGTAGGTTTCCTTCTTATACCCAGAGAGAGAGAGAAAGATAATTGGAGACGAGGGGTGAAGGAGGGGAGAAACAGACGTATGACGATCTGTTTTAAGAGGGGAGAAATTTAAGGAAGAGTCAGGATGGTACGGTCCATAGAGCCTCCAATAATGAAAGATCTATGGAAAATGTCATCCACTGAGCCACACTACAAGGGGGGAGCCCGGAGCATTAGAGAGAAAGAAAGAATAGGTCGCCACTTGGGGGGGGAACCGATAAGGTAACAGGGGCCACATGGATACGAAAGTAACAAATATTCACTAACTACAGTATAGTGTGTAGTGGGTCTCTTCTCACCAAAAGAAAAGAAAAAGAAAAAAGAAAAAAGAAAAAAATCTCTCGAATAGTTAACATACTGAATGGGGGGCTCACTCTACAAAAAGTGATTGGTAAAAGGGGGGGGGGAATTATGGGGAAGTGAGATACTTGAGCCACGGAAAGCCGTGCAGTGGGGGAAGAAAATAGAATATAGAAAAATATAAGAAAAAAAAAGAAATAGAAATAGAAAAAAAAAATCACGAGAGCGAGAGAGCGAGAGCCGGTACATTTCAATACCAATACCACCCCCAGTATGTGGGCTCGGTAATTAGGATACATTGCTCGGCTTATACATCTGTACTACTTGGAGACTCGGCCTTCAGTTTCATTCTACCCTAGGTGTTCATTGCGTAATCTCACACATAAGGATTTCCTTTCCAGTGACTGAGAGTCTGAGATATCATACACAATCAGCCTGTACCTATTCACTGTACCAAGTTCCACGGTGTCAAGGTCAATCAGAACCTCAAGGGTTTGGAAGTAAACTTCACAATATGCGGCCGAAAAAAGACGCATTTGCCACATTCAATACTTGTACAATTGTACTGTAGGCATCAATATACATATGCAGGTGCTTCAGATCAGTGGGGAACGGCCAACGGCCCTTCAGACTTGAAGTTTTTTGGGCCATCACAGCCACATCGTTCACGTCCCGACCATGGATTTATAGTATGTACACGCGACATGGTATAAAATGATGCTGCTAGTGGTTCCATGGCCAATTACTAAAGTCGGAGACTACTTTAGCATCGTCATTGATCGGTGATCATCACAAGTCGTGATATCAAACTGTGGCGTGGTTCACCGCAATGTATATACACTATGTACTTTTTTTCGATGGCCGAACATACGACCTCGGTACCGTCCACCTGGGTAATATTTTGTGTTCGGACCAAGGCTGTCTGGCTAATCACAAGATGTCTCGGTGGAAATTGATTGATGGGACATGAGAATCGTGATATGGATCATACTGTAATTGGACTCGAAGCTATACAACGTATATGTAGTATACAGATGAGCCCCTACAGTATAGCGTCCACTGTAGGTAAACAACCTTGGAATGCACGGGCTCTAGACGCAATACTTACTGTGTAATGAATGTTGAATCTGTAGTGCTATCATTAAGAATGTATCTCAATTGACCATTCTCAGTTGGCAACTACTTCGGACGAAGCTACTTCAGATAGTAGCGTATTTGGTACCTGGTCACAAGTTACGTGTACGCTCCAGTATGATACGGTATGTATAACGAACTCATACGGAATGCGAAACGAAAGCTAGTCAGCACAGTTCATTGCTGGGTGAGTTTCCGCCAATCACGTCATGATATTAGCGCTCGGATGCTCGGGCTGGGCACGTGCTGTAAGCCACATTACATTACTGTACAGTAATATAGTTCAGGGCATACATACATGGCGCTTCCCAGTGACACGCTATTCGCTTTAATTCCCCCAGGGCTAGGTATCCGTCTCTAAACATTGCATAGCAAACCCTTGGGAGTAATACAGTTCGATGACCGGCATTTCCTACTTGGTGTCAATTTCGGAGAGGGTAGGTCAGGCATATTCGTTCTACAAGTATTCAACAGGGCAACCGCCATCAGAGAAAGCCGTCGGGTGGACTCATCTCAACGACCCAGACTTTAATATAGCCAAGAGTCGAGCTATAAGCTACAAGAGACCTCCATGTTAAACTGTCGAAGCCCAAAGTACAAGTAATGATTACCAAAGGTGATAAGGGAGTCACTAGGAGCCTTAGGTATGTATGTGTATATGGATGTGCAGAGACGCCAAGGGGCTGGATGATTTGAGCCGATATCACATTACACAAGTCAACGTGTAACAAATCCCCTATGTTTGCCATTGGTTATAGGGCGCTCATTACGGAGTATGTACGTGATCAAAGGTCAAATTAAGAATGATATGATTTCAGTTATGCTTCTTTCGCGCCGTGGGTAGCGCCACCCCGTCATAAGCAAACGTTTTCGGTGACATGACAGGGGTCAACGGTTGGCCGCCAGTCGGATTGGAAAGAAGACATCCACATTGGAAATTGAGATTGAAACTTCGGTGCGATTGTCCTGCCACACTGAACAAACTCATATACGAGTAGCCCAGTGCTGTTCAACCATTTTTACCGTGTGCTTGTGAGCAATCGCATAGCGATCGATCGATCGGAAGATTTAGATAACTGTCCACGGGTGTCATGGGCTTCATAAGCTCTGACCAAGATCTACAAGTACGTGTACAAGTACCACAGATCCAAAGCTCAAGCCACAGCTACATTTGCTGTCGCAAAAAAAAAAAACAAAAAAACGCCCAGCCAATCATGTCATATTTAGCTGTGTTGTACATGCGAGTATTTGTCTACCAAACTCGGGAGTCACAGCCGTCAAGCTCGGGCGGCAGAAGTCTCCGGATCCATGGATTGAGGTAAAGTATGCTGTATATACAAAGGTTTTTGTACATGAAGTACAATATCTCTGAATACATATATGTACATCGGTACATTTATTAGTTAGCCCCCAATGTAGGTACATACAGTACTGGTACTTGTGATCACCACGGCGATCGGCGAATTGTGGCTTGCAAGGATGAAATGCAGCCCACTCAGGCCCGAGAACGCATTTTGCCACGGCATCAAACAGCCGCGGAGATTGAAAGCAAAAGGAGCAGCTTACGCACTGTGCATGAGCCACAACCAAATCACCCAATCTGTCCTCTGGAGATAGCGCGATGTCCCGTCTTGCCCAACCTGAGCGCGAATCAAAAGTATTGCGGGGTGGAACAGGCGGAACGGGTGGAACTGTCTGAGATTCGCAACAGCGAATGGCATTGAATATGTGAAGAAGGGAGTGGCAAAAACTACGCACATGCCAATTTATGGAGCTTAAGCTGTTCCGTTGGGAAGACGGTAGAATGATTCAGACCCCCTATGTTTACTCCGTATCCACGTTGATCCATTAGCCACAGTCAAATTGTAATGATTCGTTCTCTGTACGCTATACGGAGTGCGGTACGGAGTAAGCACCTCTGACTTATGACTAGCGGTGCACTGTATCCACATTCTCCCTGATCGACTTCGCACCATTGGCTGGGCCATCTATCCGCGGTTTGATTCGAAGTGCCTCTTCCGGACGCAAAGAAAAGAAAAAGGTCGTCTCACCTGGGATAGACCCACATTAGTATGGAACCTTTGGAATCTCCAGAAATACATGTACGACTTGCCGCTTTCGCTCTCGCAATTGGTCTGGAAAATTTCTCCCACGTCACCAGAAAGCTTTGATCTTTTTGTCCATACTTTTGGACTTTTGGTTGCCCTTTCCGTACAAACAAAGCCAGAGATTGGGAGCCCGCCAAGGCCACCCTGTAGTCTGTCCAGTGCTTTTCAGCCTTATATCGTACAACGTTGGCTGTGGCTGAGAGGTACTTTTGCACACAAACCGTCATCGATGAAATCACCATATATTCCGTACTACGCACGGAGTATATGCGGAAACCATGACCGTGGGAAAGGTGATCAATGCTAAGTTCCTTTGAGTGGCGATGATGTGGACTATGTGATTGGGATTGGGGTTTATGCAATTCTTGCTGAAGCTGTTTTGGGAAGGAGTCGTCGCTCCAGAGTTCAGCTTGAATGCCTCTACACCTAAAATTAGATACCAGAAGTAGATGCGATGACTTGTGCTTCAATTGTCGAATATTGAAATACTTCGATAAGACTCCCCATTCGCCTTGGAAGCGATGGGAATAAAGGAATGATTCCTTTACAAGATGAATTCGACATGTGGGCTCGACGTGCCCATAGATTCCCCCGTCTGGGTATGCTCCGGCGATTGCCCCTGGGATCTGTGTCCATCGGGCCTGTACCCCCCAAGAGAATCACCATACAGAGATGCAACCTGAAAACCAACAACACCATTTAAAATGACAGGAAACAAGCGGAAGAGAGCGCAAAACAAGATGTATGGACACGAACAAACCATCTAAGCCCGCCATGTACGTTGCGACGAATGACCCATTCTGTATTTGGGCATGCCAATCTCGATGAGGGGAAAATAACAGCATAGACAACAGGAGCCGAAGGCCCCGGTGCGTGGGGAGGAAAGTCGGACATTCCACGTCCAGAGGCCTAGCAGACCGTGCCATGACTCCACCAGTGACTGGATGGACTCATGGCGTGAGAATTAAGCTGGTGGGCTTCGAGGTTCGAATGGTTAAAATATGTAAAATGCGATGGCGAGGTAGCGAGCTCTTGCTTCAGTGTTGAATGATTAGTGAAAATCCATCTACCCATGAAGCAGAGGAGCCAGAAACTCCGGCGATCTTGTAGCCCAAAGGTGGGATCAAAGTGTGACTGTTATCATACAGTTAGTATATCTCGTCGGGGTGGTGAAGGGGTCGCTGCATTACCCTGAGCCACCAGAGGCGTTTCCATAGATGCCCGATTTCCTCCCTAGACTGGTAAGGATTTCAATTCCATCAATCCATTGACCAGCGCGGACGTAGAAGCCGAGGAGGATTTCACCACGTCGAGTGTCAAGGATGAACTCATCCCCGCCGGATTTCCCTCCTCGCTTGCCGAACAGCTGCGTAGTGGCATCCTCATAGCAGAACTCCAGACCGTCGAGGGCAAGGCCGTGGTAAACCCTGATTGAGGTCAACAGCTTCGTTTTGATGAAAGCACACTCGAGCAATAGTTGTTCTGGCTCGCTGCCTTCCATTTTCGAATGCCCAAGTTGACCACTCTTGTAGCCAGACTGGCTTTTCGGCAGCTTGACCAGTGATTTCTTTGAGTTCAGCTCACTGATATTCTCGACGGTGTAGCTGCCCAATGAGCCAGAGACGACCACCACCTTGATGTTCTTCTTCTTTTCTTTTTCAGTGCCGTACACCCGCTGACGGAGCTCGGTCTCGGTCACTGTAACTTGCCGCGGGAGCCCATTGGGGCTTGACTCGGTGTTTAAGTATTCAATGAATTTATGACAGAACGTATCGCCTTCTGCGTACAGTTCCATGAATGCGATGCCAGATGTGGCGGTGAACAGGATTTTCCCACTCTCCACGGGCCACACCTGGACACTGTCGTCCGAATGGGGGGTGGCGTCGGTTGGAAGTTTGAAGCTTGGGTGGAAACGGAATCTGAGGGCATCCAAACGGTGCCAGCCGCACTCGTCGTTGGGCAAGCATACTTTCAACCCCTGTGCTTTGGTGCGCGTGGAGAACGGTTCTTTGGTCAGGAATGTTCGATTCAACTGCACGTAATCACGGAGCATGACTCCTGATTCCTGGTGCGGGCATCCGAAAAGGTGGCCAACCTCATGCAGGTGAGCACCGATACCCAGATTGGCCGCTTCCCAGTTGGAACCTGCTTCGCCGCAGTCGTTGGCGACATGATTTGTGTCCGTTCGGGTACAATCGGTAAATGCATCCACGATTTCCTCGAAGCATGAAGGGTAGCTTTGGAGACAGTGAGATCCGAACATCGCCATCTTGATATCGCCGTCGTCAGAGCCCAATGCAGCGTGGCCAGTCACCATTTGCGATTCCGTGTCCCAGTGTGAATCGAGGAGAAGAACGGAGACGTATTGCTTCTGGCCGGGCTGCGGCTGGAAGTGGTTCCGTACTGCTTCTTTGGCGATCGTAAACAGCTCATCCTTCTTTTCCGCCCGGTCGTTTTGCTGGGCAATGTTGAGGTCCCGAAGTTCGGCGACCGTCTTCTCCGAGCGCACCACGTGGATCTTGGCCTCGTTGCGCATCTGAGCCTGTGTCAGGTCACGGCGACTCAAGCTCCCCGATTGCCATTCTTCCTCAAGTCGGAAGCAGCGCCGCCCGAAGTTGTTCCGGTACATCTGTTCGCCGGTGAAGGCTTGCCACAGGTAGGCTGCCATTCGATACTTGCGGATGGCCGTTTCCAGGCCATTGCCCTCGCGTTCTGCCCTCTCCGGCACTGCATCGTACGTGCCATCGGAGTCTTTCCCGAGCAAGACCACCAGCTGCAAAGGTGGGGTGTTGACCAACGGTAGGTAGTTGATGCAGATCCAAGCCGAGTGGATGGCGGGGTGGGCGCTGCCGGTGGACAGTTTTGGCGAGACAAAGTCGAAGCGAAGACGATTAGGTCCGGGGACTAGGTGGACGAGGGCTTTGAAATGGGATGCCGTGACGGGCCAGCCGAGCGACGGGAAATTATCTTGGTGGTGGTAGACCGTGACATTTCCGTCCAGCGGATGTTGTCGTGGGTCGCCAATCTGGCCATAGACGAGGAGAACTTTCTGGTTGACCTGTCATACGGTTAGCACGTGGGATTGGAATGGCCAAGCTCTTGGTCTCTCTGTCTCTCTATCTCTCTATCTCTCTCTTTCTCTCTCCAATGTGTAGACATGAGCACATACCCATGAATTATCGGATACGGAGACAATTCTCGGGGCGTAAGGCGAAACGGAGGGCTGTGACCGATACACGCCATTGACCGATGAGGCGCTGCTGCCCTGTTTGAAATGTCAGCTCCGGGCTCCCTCCACGCGGTATGACGACATACGATAACACTATTCCGGTTGGAGTTGGCCAAGGGCGGTCGCAGGGGAGCCAATGTTGTACTGGCTGCGGCACTTTCAGATTCGTTGAGGGCTGGGAGACTGGGAGTTGAGAGAGTGGGCTTGATGGAGGAAGGTGGAGTGACGGAGCTGGAGGTGTCGATCGTAGAGGACGATTTGCCGGAGACCTCCTCCACGCTATGCGAAGGGTTTTTGCCAAAACTGGCCTTGGAACGGCGCCGTAGCTGTTTGAAGAAGGGCATGGTATGATAGAGAGAAGTCCCTCTCAACGGCGAGAGAGAGAGAGAGAGGAGAGGAGAAGGAGATAGGCAGCGGTTAAGCCCCGCCAGATATCCAGGGGAAAAATCCAAATAGTTTCAGCTGAAAGGGGCGAAAAAATAATATTCTAATATGCTAATATGCTAAGCTAGTATGATAACCTTGGAATAAGGCTAGAAGGCTATACTTAGAATGAAAGTCTTACGTGGACCTCTTCCAAGGTGACTTTTTCTGTTTGTACCAGTCTTCTGTATACTCTCCACTGCACTCTGCACTTCCCTGGAGCCCTGGAGGTTCTCTGCACTTTATGTTATACAGCTATGATAAGGAAATCTCTGATTCTACTTGCCCACTTCTGTACAAAGTGCTATCTCATACTCTCATACTCTAGGCTTCTACGTAGGTGGCTCGCGTTCCCTACTGTTTTAGCGTCCTTTCTTCTGCCCGTTTTCATTTCCAATTTTCTTAACCTGTTCCCGGCCTTGTCGCAGATTAAGCGTCTCGGTTAAACCAGCTTCCAACATTCCCACATTCCAAGTGGATCGGAATCCTGCATGTCTGATTGTTTCTATGGAGATCCCGGATTCTGCAAAACGAAAACACCCTGCTGCGAGTACTCGTACTTATAGTACTTGTACGTAGACTTTGCCAGTGCAATGCGGTAATGTCTTTGAATGTTCTTATTTTCCAGTCCAACGGCAAGAGAATTAGGAAGACTTAGAAATAACTTACACCGAGACGATGCTATTCCTGTATTCCGTACTGTCCTACTATCCCTGCAGGTACAATGTGGACAATGTGGACAACGTGTAGGGAGTAGGGAGTAGGGAGTGTGGACTCTACAAAAAGTACATAGACTAAATAAAATTGAGCAAGTCAAAGGATTGAATAGCAAAATAGCAAAATAGCCAAATAGCAAACTGGCAAACTAGTAGAAACCCCATACTCCGGTCGAAGCTGCATCGGTCCAGTTTCTCCAGACGGATCTTCGATCTTTCGGCTCCCGTCAATCTTAGAACCTTCTTGGTCTTCTCTCACCCTTGCGACTCCTCCTTCTCCTTTCTTACTATTTCCAAGGTCACAATGCCTCTCTCACAGCCAGGGTCCGCAGAAAAATCCATTCGAAAAATTGACATTGCCCAGGTACGAAAAGAAAAAAAAAAAATATAGAAAAAGGCTTTCTTTCAACCTCTGTCGTCTGATGCCTGACATGTTGACCTGCTTCCTGATGTTCTTGATGTGCCTGCGCTTCCTGCGCTTCCTGTTGGTGATTTGGACTAACCCTGACCCTTCTCCGTCTAGGTTTCTCTCAGCCTGCAAGATCGATTGGGTCTCGCCAAACTCAAGTACCAGCATGGTCGTCTGCATGGCCTCAACCTGAACCAGCAGGAGGGCAAATCAACCCTCGACGACAAGCCGTCCGATTCCTCCTCCGAGTTCTCGCGCAGCCGCTGCGAAACCCCCTTCACCTCCCCTCCCCTTCGGACGTCAACCTACTCCAAGGAGCTTCCTCGCTCCGCCCGCAATAAACATGCAGCCACCTTCAACTCGCGGGTCATGCAGCCCATGCTGTCCGCGAGTCGGAAGCGCCTTCGTTCGGATTCCGACTCGGAGCGTCCTGCCAAGGCTCCCCGGACCTCATGGAAGACTTCTTACCGGCTGCCCGAATCCTCCCCGGGTATGAACAGGCACCACACCAACCGACGCACACAGGCATCCTTCATGTCGGAGGCTACCATCCCCGAACTCTCCTCCCCGGTCTATCACAGACGGTCTGAAGAAATCGATCCCGACCTGCCGCTGCACAGTTTCCAGAACGTGAGCTCCATGGTGGGCTCCTCCCCTCCCCGGACCCCTCCACCCAAACACATGCGGTTGCCCCAGCAGGGCCAACACCAAGCGAATGAGGACGGTGCCGATTTGCTGTTGTATCTGGCCAACTCCCCAACCCCTGCTCGAGTAGCGAGGGGTCACGGAAATACGGCCTTCCCACCATCCACCCCTCCCAGCCAGCACGCAGTACTGCCCGGCATGACTCCCACCCTCGGCGGGGGCATGTTTGCCAACATGAGCACTCCGAACCAGCAGTTCAATTTCGCCGATTTCGTCAACGTCACCCCCAGTCCCGCACAGCCGGCCTGGGGTGGCCGTACCCCCGGCAATCCCATTCGCACTCCACTTGCCAACACAGACGCCAGGAAGCGATTGAACTTTGATGCATTGGTTCCTCCAGGCTCCTCCAATACGCGACTCCGTGGCAAGGAAACCGGGCTGGCTCTGCAGCTCGGTGGTGAGCTACACCCTTGAGATCGAGCCTCTCTCCCCCTCTTCTTCTCTTCTCTGTTTATTTTTGCCCCTACCTCCCTCTTAAATCCCTGTTCACGAATCCCTCATGATCGTCATATGTACACAATGTGTCCATCCCCTATGTAATTTGCTCATCTCCGGGCTGCCGTTCTATGAACGCCCTCCCAGCCGGACTGCATCTCCAGGCGTTGTTTTATTTCTCTTCTATTTCTTTTCTCACTGTTTCTTGCTTCCAAGGCCCTGCATTCTATTCCATTTTCCCGAAACAGCTGCCTGTCTTGACTGCTCATTCCTTTTCCTTTCTTTTCTTTTCTTTTCTTTTCTTTTCTTCTGCTTGGTAACCCCATTGCACTCCATCTATCGCTTTTCATTGCTTCTAGCATATCTCGCTTATGATCCGTTAAACACTGAACGCATGAATGAATTTACTTTTCTTTGTCACCATTCTTTATACGTATCGAACCAGCCCACCTGGGCATTGCCAGAAGGTTTCAAGGTTACTGTGCTGGATGGTGCCTTCCAAGGTTACAAGGTGTTGGCCGTATATTTACTAGTAACTTTTCACACTTGAATAAAGCTCTGTGGGTGTTACGATTCCCTAGGCATCATGCTTCTTTTGGAGTTTCAAGATTACATATTTCGTTCCAAGGTTTTGGGGGTTTTGAATACATATCCACAGCGCCGGAATTGGCAGTTGTCATATTCGGTAACCCCGAACTTATAAATGCCTCCCTAGTAGCTACCTGGCTCTTTTTGGTCACATATTCCGACACTGATTATCAGGAACTTTAGTTTTTTTTATTTTCTACTTCAACTTGGAATATGACGCCCTTTTCGCGTCGCCCAATGTGGTCGCGTTCTTTCGCGTCACTTTCGCGTTGCAGATCCAGCGAATTGGACCAATCAGAACACCCCGATGTAAGCCTGACGTCATTACTCTCAGCCTCCAGGGCTTGTCCCAAATGCCTCAAGGTTGCCCAGGTGGTTTAGTCAACCTTGAAGGACGAAGTATATGTTCTATATATACCATACTTAGACAACTAGATAAGATTGACCACGGGGCCTCGGGATAACTATTCCTGCTCATCTGCTTCGACCTTTCCATCCTCGACACTGGCGCGTTCCATCTGTTTTCGCCATAGCAGCGCCAGATAGTCCGATGTCGTAGCCTCGTCAATCGATTTATCCTCGCGAATCTTCAAGAAACGTGGAAACCGTAGACTCAACCCGCGTTCCTCGCTGACCAGCCCGATCGCAGCGGGATACGTCGGACTGAGCGTGATGTCTGCAAAAGCCATTTCCCACACTTCCTGCGGTTCAAACCACACGTCCGGTGATCCGTGGTACTCCACGTAGCTGGGTCGAGAGATCACGTTGGTACTGCCCTCTGTGTACTTCTCTTTGTTACTTTGGTAGAACTTGTCCGTGAAACCTGACATGCATTTGGTGACGGCCTCTAGGCTCCCAGTCTCTGGGTTGCGGACCGCCAGCAGGATAGGCGACCACCACTTGGCTTTGCGGCCCTGGCCATGCCAGCCCGCAACTGGAATCAGGTCAAGGGTTTCCGAAGATGTGCTGTAGTCCTTTTTCACCTTGAGCCAAGATTCAAGACGCTTATCAGGCTCGTAAGTCGAGAGAAGGGCTTTGCGCCTCGTCCCTTTTTCTTTGGGGTTTGAGTTGGGTTTCCCCTTCGTTTCAAGAGCAGTGCCCTCGTCTGCATCACCGTTTTCTGTGTTGTGTGATTGGCTGTCATCCTTGGCCTCATTGTCCAGCACCTTGACCATGATGCCTTCGCATTTGACATCGGTCGCAGACTTAAAGAACTCAAGCACACCCTCAGAATCAGCCGACGTCGCATCTATACTCTTCACCCAAGTGAAGTGCCTGGGGATCTCCACAAAGAGACTGCGGAGTAGCTCACGACGTTCTCGGAAAGGTCGGTCCAGCAAAGGCTCTCCGTTGAGGTACATGAGGTCAAAGGCAAAAAGGCACACGTTGACTTTGATCTCCCCTATCTCCACGTTCTTTTTCGCGCGATTGGTCAAAGTCTGGAATGGCTGCAGGTCGCCGTTCTCGCGATCCACGGCAACCACTTCTCCCTCCAAGATAAAGCTGGATACGCTCTCTCCTCGGATCTGTGGGACAAGCGATACAAGATCGGGGTACTTCTCCGTCATGGTTTCGAGGTGGCGCGAGAAGATGGTGACTTTCCCCTTCTCATCGCAGTGGACTTGCGCGCGCTGCCCATCGTACTTGTACTCACAGCTGAAAGTCCTTCCTTGGAGCTTGGTCAACATATCAGATAGATCGCGCGTGATGCTTCCCAGCATTGGCCTTAATGGGATGTGCATGGTTAGACCGCATCTGACCAACAGTTCCTCTGCAGGCCCAACCTCTAATAAACACGGGACCAGGTCGTTGTAGTCCGGGTGTCGAGCGTAAGATGCCTTTACCAGTTCTTCCGCATTGTGGTAGATCTCACTAAGTTCCTCCTTCTTCAACCGGGCTAACTCATGTCGCGGTCGGACATTAAAGTTCGCCCCCGTAGGCTTGGAATAGAGAACCGCCCGTGCAAGGGCAATGAGCATTGTGGTTTTCACGGCGCCAATCCGCAGGTTTTGAACCAATGTCCGAACAATATATCGACTCTCTTCAGCACCCCGTGTATCTTGCAAAAGCTTCTCGACAATCCTCTGCTTGGCTTCTTGACTGCCAGTTCCTTTGCTTGTAGCGATTTTCGTCAGTGACAGGTAAACGCCTTTGATCTTCAAGGGCTTTGGCTTGACCAATGTGAAGGATTGGCGCTTTTTCGCCTCAAAAGCAACGTCGCCTGCGTCGCCGTGTTTATTGTAGAGCATCTTGAGCCCTGCATTATCAAGGCCATAGATCTTTTTCAGTGCCTTTGAGATAGAAGAGCCCCCCAGTCCTAGCTCCAGCTCATCGTAGGGTGGTGATATGGAATTGGTTGCCAGCCACACCGCAGGTAGGACACTGGAAGGGTCTGCCTCAATCAGAATTCTAAGAAAATTGACCAACGTATCGACAATTTTGATTCGACTAGTCGTTGCATTGGCCAGGACAAATGCTCTGGTCAAGAGGGCGTACGAAGCGTCCCCACCCTGGGTGAACCAGTGGGACTTCAATTCGGTTGCCCATTGACTTGCGTCGAAAGATTGGGGGCTTTGGTCCAAGGGAATAGCGAGGGATATGGTATCATCTGCACCGGAAGCTGATTGAAGCGACAGAGTGTTCTTCGACGTCACCGGAGCTGGCGGTACATCGGGCAATGTGGGTATAGATGGAGCTGCATTGGTATTTTGGTCTGTTGGTGTATCTTGAGTAGCAGAACTGGCCGTTTCCTGCTCATTCCACTCGGCTTGTAGCTTGCGCGCAAGAGCTTCGTCCGAGAGAGTCTGTTCGGTGACGTCGGGCTCTTTTGTACTAGCCTGACTGGTGGCTTGCCCCTGGAAAAATGATTTAATGCTGCGTGCTGGCGGGGGCGAAGAATTAGAACCGTTTATCTTGCGCTTTTTAGCCGGACTAGACATTATTTGAGGTGTGAAGGTGCAACATTTGAAGGCTTGCCTTGCCACCGGAAGGACACAGGGCGGAGATCAACGCGACACCTGACGCTTCCGCAGCAAGTTTCCTCCTCCAACAATGGCCCCCGTCACGGCTTTGTCTTCGCATGAGCGAACCCGGGTCGAAGATTATTTGAACGACAAGATCCAGGTTTCTGCCGACCTTGAAAGCCTGGACTCGCTGCTATCTAGTCTCCGCGCCCAACAGGAGCTTCAGCGGAAGCAGGTACCATCCCCCCGCAGTCCCCCAGTCTGGTCTCCCCACGCTGATCCACAATATTTGCAGCTATCGGAAGCCGGAGAAGCACTTTCGAATGCCACGAAAGCCTCTCGTGAACATGCCGAGGCCACTCGAAAGCAAGCCGAGGCGTTCGCCGCGGAGCAAGACGACATAGACCGACGACTCAAGGCCATCACACAATCCGAAACTAGCGATGAGGCGGCGCGCAGTCTTGAAAAGAGTATGGAGAAGCTCCAGCGACTTGAAATATCCAAGGGATATGTGGAATTGCTCAAAGAAGCTGAGCAGTTGAGGTAATGTCACATCCAGCGGTCGCGCAAGCCTTGAGACTAAGACCATTATACAGCAAGCAAGCATTAGACAGCATTGCCTCCGAACCACGCGCCGCTTTGAGCCCATATTCCCGCCTACGAAAGATAGTCGGGTTGTTGAAAAGCGCCCAACCCGCTGCTGAAGGAGCGGCTCCTCACCTCGTTGACTACACGGACAAATTGGCTTCTGCGCTGAGACAACAGATGAAGAAATACTTCGGGGACCGGCTACAGAAGACACTGCAGGAGTTGAAATGGCCCACACGGGAATTGAACGTCAATGACCAGCTCTTAGCTCGCTGGAGGCAAGATGTTGAATTGCTGCTCGACCTGCAAACACCGTATGATCATTCTCGAGGCTTCAACGGAGTTAGGTGCATATATTGACACTTTTTTTCGACAGTGAATTACAAAGCCGCGACGCGAGCGCATCCGACGTGAACCTCCAGCCGCCTGTTCTGTTCCCGTTAGAGGTCATGGTGCACCATTTGGATCTGCGATTCCAGTATCATTTCAGTGGCGATAAACCAACAAACCGGCTTGACAAGGTATATTGACTCTCCGATCCCCAAGTGTTGAGCATAGCTTTCTAACTTGACCATCAGCCTGAATATTTCCTTGCGCATATAATGGACCTCATTAACCAACATAGTGGGTTTTTCACGTCGTATCTGCAGCCGGTATTCGACGAAAGAGCCCAGGCGGTTGGTCCAAGCCTAGAATGGAACTTCTACAACGCCTCGCATAGCTTCATCACCGCACTACTTCCTATGTTGACCCAAAAGATCAGTCTGTTCCTTCCGCAAATCTCAACGTATCCCCAATTGCTCAGTCATTTCATCCACGAACTGATGAAATTTGACAACGAGATTCGAGACACATGGAGCTATATGCCAGATCCATATGCGGAAGATAATTGGAAAGGCATGACTTGGGAAGTTTTGACCAAACAAGGCTGGTACGACCGGTGGCTGCAGGTTGAGAAAGACTTTGCGTTGGTGCGATACAAAGACATCATCGACACAGCCGACAGTGGAGAAATCGACTATGACGGCATGGAGCCCATTGCCTCAAAGCCTACCAAGGCTGCTATTCGTGTGAATGATCTCCTCGAAACGATCACGGAGCGATATCAACCTCTGTCGTCCTTCAGCCAGAAGCTGCGTTTCCTTATCGATATTCAAATCACCATATTCGACCAATTCCACGAGCGTCTCTATTCAGCATTGGAGGCCTACCTCGCCATGACCTCGACAATTGGGCGCACTGTGCAGGGAGCCGACGGACAAGCCAGCGTGGAAGGCGTAGCTGGCCTGGAACGACTTTGCAGAGTCTTTGGAAGCGCGGAATATCTCGAAAGAAAGATGGAGGATTGGAGCAACGATGTGTTCTTTGTGGAGCTCTGGTCTGAGCTCCAAGATCGCATCCGACAAAACCAAGACAGTGGACGCAACGTGGCTGGCACAATGTCCGTCGCCGAGGTAGCGTCGCGCACCTCTTCCGCTGTCGTCAACAACGGCACCCATGTTGAGACCTCGTCCGACGGCGCTCTCTTTGACGAGACGGCCTCCGCATACCGCCGTCTCCGACTCCGCTCAGAAAGTATCATCACATCCACCTTGTCCGCGAATATCACAACCGCCCTGAGACCATATTCTCGAGTTTCCACCTGGGCAACGATATCGACACCCTCTGCCGCAGCAACCGCATCTCCCCTCTCGCCTACCTCCGATCTCGCCCCTGGAATGCGGGCTTTATCCACACAGCTATCCCTCCTCTCTCGTGCACTAGGAACTGCTCCCCTACGACGAGTTTCCCGCCAGCTTTTGCTGTCCATCCAATCCTACATTTGGGATAACGTGCTGGCCAAGCACACCTTCTCTGCGACCGGAGCGGCACAACTTGCCAGCGATGTCGATCATCTCTGCAGCGTGGTAGACTCTACCACGGGCGCCTCGAAGCATGCAGGAATTGCAATGCAAACCATGAAGAGGTTAAGCGAGGCGCTGCGTCTTCTTTGTTTGCCGGCGGCTGACAGCGGAGACATGTCTCCAGAGAAAGATGACACACCAAGGCTGTGGGATGTAGAAAACAGGCTGTTCATGGATAACGAAAGCGCCCGAGGCGTACTGGCGGAACTGGAGATCGAGACATTGTCAGAAGCCGAAGCTCGCTCCGTGTTGGAACGGAGAGCGGAGGTTGGCAATTGACAACTTTTGATCCCTGACTATGAACTTGAAAGTCTTGTTCGATTTTTGCAATGAACATGGCAGTCTATACATGAACAATTGTAGAAAGCTCCAGTGGTAGCGCTATAGATAACCTTCCAGGGTTGGGAATTTCTACAACAGTCTCTTCTATGTGGCTTTCTATTGCACCATTCAAACCTCAAGTATACCGTGAGCGCATTGGTCTACGGAAACCCCGTGTCGGTATGTGCAGTCGTTTTCATATATAGTTTGTGAACAGCACTTAATAGGTTACATTTATTCAGACACGGTGAACAACGGGACCATGTCCATGTTCGCCCGGGCGCTTCTGCGGGACGGCCGAGTTGCTCGCCTTCAAGGACTCAACAATCCCAGGGCCCACTTCTTCAATGGCATGAACGAGGGAATCAACCGTCTGTCGAGTTGTTTGGACGTTCACAACACAACGGAAGAACTTTCCATTCCCGGCTGCATTCTCGTCTCCACTAGGAGGTGCAAAGTCCACCATGAAGCCCTTTGGTACGATCGCATGTGTCACCTGCTCAGTGACCTTGCTGTTGTTCTTTGCGCGCTGGGTTTCATTCGAGACAACACCGCGCGGGTATACGAACTCCCTGCCGGGGGCATAGTAGAAGCACACCTGCAGACATGGCGGAGGGTTTTCGCTAATCAGAACGAAGTCGGGATGTTGATCAATGGTGTTGGCCAGGTGTGCGGCAATATCGCAAGCGGAGTCTATTTGCTGCTGGTAGCCTTCGCTACCGTAGTATGTCCACCCGAGGAAGAGCTTCAGGGAATCTGCGCGCCGACCGCATTGAAGGGTCAGGTCTGCCAAGTCCCACACTTCAGGGGATTCCACTTCCAATTCGGATTCTGTGTCCGCGTCGCCATTGGTAGCTGGCTCATCGTTATGGAAAAGATACCCAGCTGGAAGGGTGTTGGCCTTGTGGAACTGGCGCATATCCGCTGCCAGTAGGTATGAGCATGTCACAGGAACGCCGAGCATCTTGTGGGGGTTAATAGCGATACTGTTCGCCTTCTCTGCGCCCGCCAGCTTATGCTTTTGGTTTTCGGAGAAAATGAAAGATCCACCCCAGGATCCGTCAATATGGAACCATAGGTTGTGTTTCTGGCAGATTGCTGCAATCTCATTGAATGGATCGAAAGAGCCCATGACAGTTGTACCAGCAGTGGCATTGACATAGAATGGCGTCCGACCTTCGCTTTGGGCTTTCTGGACCAGCTTCTCAAGCTCGGCCGGAATCATGCGGCCTACATTGTCAATGGGGACAGGCCATACTGCACTGCTTCCAAACCCGAGCATCTGAGCCGCCTTTTCCACGCTGTAGTGACCATGCGCACTGGTGAAGAGAACAAACTTGTATCCTCCATTGCCATCGGTCTTGGTGCTCGGATAGAGGTTATTGCGAGCAATGACGATGGAAGTGGTGTTCGAGGCTGATCCTCCCTGCACCGAGATTCCTCCGGCTCGGGGACCGTTGAGGCCGAACAGGTTCGCCAATCGCTGGCCGGTATACTTCTCAATAACAGTGAGAGCGGGTGACACTTGGTAGACGTGAACATTGGTGTTTAGAGTGGCGAGAATGAGCTCCGCAGCTACACCAGGCGCATTGGTCGACGCATACAGCTTGTCCAAGAAGCCCTGGTGCCAGGTGTTGACGGAATATTTCAGCACTTTCTGGAGGACCTCGATGAGGCCTTCTTGTTTCGTGCCCTTCTCGGGGATCTCCAGCTGGAGAATATCCTTCAGCTGTTCGGGTTTCTTGTAGTCCACCAGCGAGGACCCCGCCAGCCCGGTGTGTCCATTGGCGCCATTGGTTCCGTTGACACCGTTTGTGCCGTTTGTGCCGTTCTTGAGTGAGGAATTGCTGCTGTCCTGGTCTGCGGATCGGATGAAAGGTATGAGAAGGTCTTCAACTGCCTTCAAAAGCTGTGCCGAGTAATCTGATTAGTATCAAAATCTCCGAAAGAGGGCCCAACCGCATGTAGATCATTGCCAAAGGTGACTTACGCCTTGCACTTCTTCAGCGCGGCCGGACTGTGCAATGCCTGACATTTGTACAAAGAGCCCGTAGAAGGACACAGAGGAATACAGACCAAGCAAGAGAGGAGAAAATGTACGAGAAAAGAAGCCGAGAAGAAGCCCTGGAGACACGGGAAAAAAAGTTCCCTAATGCGGCGATCTCGGAGATGGCGACAAACCCGCAAAACTTGACATCATCTACCCCGATGTTTAGGTCGGCTCATTTTTGGGGCCTCAAATATGGGGAATCAATGCCTCAAAATTTGTATAGACTATAATGATTGCATATGCAGGCATAGAATAAGGTATCGAGGCTATATGCTACAGGCTACAGAGGAAATCAGAGTTTTTAAAACAATCTCAATGGGGGGTTATAGTCTCAGAGAGCTCCAGAGTGTGCAAAAAGCTGACTCCAAGGTTATTGAGCACCGAGAAGCAAATATATACAGCATTGATTGTGTACTACGGAAATATCCATGGAAGATGTCCAGGGACCGGATCTGCAGGAACCCGTATACCTCTCGCATCACGTGTATAGTTCGCCTTCTGAAGAGTATTCTATGGATTGTAGTAGATCGATACCTTGAAACAGGTCGACTGGCAACGCTTTTGTGGTCAATAAATTACATATGTGGGTAAATATGCTCCTGGTATCTCTCCATCAGTCTTTACTAGCCACCGCAGTTGAGTTAGCACCAGTGGCCCCGGCCTCAACTGCCTCCTGAGTTGCAGCGTAGCGAGCTCGTGCCTGCTCAATCTTGGACTTGGGACGCTCGGCACCCTCATTGCTCACAACTCGCTCCTCAAGGCCCTTGGCCTTGCGAGTCCACTCGCCACGACGACGCTTGAACAAGTCCATGGACCAGTTGCGCCAGACTGCGCGACCCACAAAGGAATCGCGAAGAGCATGCTCATTCTGGTCAAGTTCTTGTGCCATGCGTTCCTTAACGAAGAAAATGTCCTTGGTCGCCGACCAGAGAGCATCAACCACGTGTGATCCACTAGGGCTCAATGCCAGCGTTGCGAGATGACCCTGGAAGCGGGTGGTGAGCTGTCGCCGGATTTGAGGAGTTGAGCTGGTGGAGTTTAGGGCCGATTGAAGAACACGGGAAGTAGTGGGCTCCTGGGCAAGCTTTACGATCGTCTCAGGAGACTGTGCGAGTAGACTTGTGTAAACCAGTTGGCTGAGGGGACCCGAAACTGTCAACATCGCCTGCACCAGCAAAGAGGCATGAAGTTTCTCTGCCTTTTCAGCGGCAGATAGCGGGGGTGGACCCCGAGGCTTGCGCTGTTTCTCCTCGCTGTCGCCATCCATATCGTGGTCTTCAGGTTGAGGCGCTGGGGTCTCTGAGAGGTTGAATTTGAGCATTTCCTGCAGTCTGATGGAAGGGTCCTTGCTGTAAGCACCCTCGAGTGCTTCGGCTAGAGGTTTGGTATCGACGCCACGAACGACACACCGGTCGATCAGGCACTTGGGGACAATGAGTCTCGATCGCTCAATGAGGCCCGGAACTTCGGGGACAATGTGACTCATGGCAATCTTCAGATCGTCCTTGCCAAGTCTTTCCAGCATGCGGAGAACCACGTATCCAGCGGTGCTGTTGCGGGAAAGAGAGCCGATTCGTTCGCCCAGGTTGTTTCTGTAAAGGTTTTTAAAGGCCTTTCCGGGAAGGTATCGCACCATTGTCTCCAGTAGGCGAGAACCAACCGGGTCATAGAGCAGACCGCGGATAAAGATTGAGCTCTCCGATTCCTCTTCGAACGACTCGTCAGGAACAAGTCTTCGGATGGTCGATTTGGGGTCTTTGGCGCTTGACTTGCCGAAGTGGGAAAGCTCAAGGAACAAAAGCACCTGAAGCACAGGATTTCCCACAGGATGTGTGGCCATGGCGCGGAGATAAGTATCATCGAGACCGGCAACCATGTCAGTCATAATTTTCTTGAGTGCAGGTTCGAATGATTCTGGAACAGTGTGTTTTTCGGCCTTAGATTTGTCCACCTTTTCCTCGCCTTGGATGGTTGGAATCTCCAGTCTTTCCTTCTTGCGACTGGCCACAAACGAGTCGGTTGATGTGACATCTACGGGCTCTCCCGCAAGAACCAGCAGCAGGACTCGAATCGTGTGCGACGCAAAGCGCTCCGTCAACAGATATCCCCAGTTTTCCTTCAGCTCCTCAATCACAGCCATGAACATGTCTGCGATCGACAGCTCCGGTTCCTCCTCTTCCTCCTCGTCGGAATTTTTGTTGTATTTGGTCTTCTGCATGACAGCAGGCGCGGCGTGAATAAAGAGGGTTTCACAGCAATGGCTTGCAAAGCGGTGCTGTACTAGGTGGAGGAATGAGCCAACAAACTTGCTGAATATCCGGCGCAGCTGTTGAGCGTTTGACATGGAGATCAGTTTTTCCATGAGCCTTGAGCAGCCCTGGCTGCAAGCAATCTTCAACTCCTTGCCATTGGCTTCCGAGTATACACTGTCGACAAACAAGCTGCGCTCTTCGGCGTCTTGGAATTGGTTCAATTCGAGCATCTCGTTGGCACGTTGGAAGTATTCGGACTCCTCCTCGTCCAGAAGACCATAGAAGGGCATATCACCACTTAAATCGGGTCCCTCGAACTCCGCCTGGTCCCCCTGATCGAAGTCGAGGGGAATGTAGTCCGCGTTATCTTGGAACTCGGCATTGTCGTTGGCATTGTCGTTGGCATCATCAGTGGAGGACTTCATTCGTTTCGCGGGCGCTTCGGAATCTTCCTCGAACTTTCGTTTGGTATCATCTTTCTCGGCCTTTTTTTCGGCCCTGCGGCCTCTCTTCTGCTGTTCGCGAGGCATAATGGAGGTATGTGGTGAGGAAGGTTGCGACAGAATCGCTGGAATTTTTCTGGATAAGCATCGGCCCAAGCGCCTCCGCGGCGATAACAGTTTGCACTGTTTGCAATCAGCTCATAGCATCCAACCCCGAGAATGAGCAGAATATTACACTGGAATTCATTATAGCTTCACTAATGTACAGTTTGTTGGATCTTATTACACCGCAGAGTAGAGGGCAGAGACGTGGCGCCCGCATTCAACACGCTGCTCCATGTTCACATTGCGCTTCCCAACCTTGCCCTTGTGATTGGGCATGATCTGCAGGCGCGCCTCTTCCTGCTTTTTGTTCTCAGGAGGTGCGTTGATGTAAACCGGCTTGGACTGATTGCTTCGCTTGCCAGTTCCAAGCTGGAAATGCTCGTTTCCTCCCCACCAAACAGCGTCGTAGCCATAGTCCTTGGATTGGTCCAAGGTTTCCTTCGTCTTCTTGCCGACATTGACCTTGTTGTCCAAAACGGCAGAGACATGTGTGGTACCAACAGACATGGCTCGAATGCGGATGGGGATGACCTGGTTGGTCTTTTCGTCAAACTCACTCACTCCACTCAAGGCTTTGACCTTGGTGGGCGAATCCTGCACATGAACCCATCTGCCATTACCCAGGGTACCCCAGATTCCTCTGCCACAGGAGTATGTGTCTGCAGTCACATTTCCAAGGTCTCGAACTTCGGCGGCTTCCTCCCCAGAGCCCAAGATACGCTTAACATCAACAGTAAAGAAGGTGTTAGCCCCTCCCGCAGCAATGCTGGTAGCCTTTGCCTCGTACATGCTCCTTCTGTAGAGCTTGTCCACTCTCAAAGCACAAGGCTTGTCTTTGAAAGACCGCTCAGGTTCATAATCCACTCCCAGTTGGCCAAATGAGTTGTCACCGAAGCCAAATACACGACCATCCTTTGTCAGTGCTAGTGAGTGGTAGTCACCGGTGGCAATCTGAGCAATTTGAGAGCCTTTGAAACCTGTGACTTCGTGGCAATGATCTGCTGGTCCCTTGGGTCTAGTAGACCACGTGAGTCCCTCGATACCAAGCTGACCCAGGGACGGGTAGTTTTCGGTGGATGACGCTGCGGAGAAAAGGCGACCGGAGCTTGTCAGAAGAAGTACATGCTCGTTTCCACCACTAATAGAAGTGACCTTTTCGCCCAGCTTCAAGGATGGGCTGAGCACACGGTAACTCAGCTTAGAATTGCTAGCCCAGAACGGAACCCAAGAGCTCTCCCGTGATTTCGGACCAGTGCTCTGCTCTGATTTAGACAGAGGCAGAGAGTAAACAGTTCCGTCCGAGGACAGAGCAATGATTCGACTTTCGGACATCGCAATGGAGGTGAGATTCTTGCCCGTGAGGGTTTCTGTAGGCTTGAATTCTGTCTCCGAGAACGCCTGACCCCATTGCACCAAATCTCCTTTCTCAGTAATTGCTGCACCGGACTTTTCCTCAATCTTGAGATCTCTTAAAGCTTGTCCATTGAAGTATTTGAAGCGCCGGGGAGTCTTGATGTCGGTCTCTTTGGACCCTGGATCCACCACTTTGTAAACGTTTGAGCCCCAGGTATAGACCGCAGGGCTTTTGAGGCTCCGTTTCTCTTGGACAAACTGGGCACGTAGATCATTGACGTCAATAGCCTCGTTCTTGACCTCCGGAGTGGTCAACCAAGGTTCCTTTCCCCCATCAGCGAAGTATGAGTAGCCCAGGAAGGCCGCAGTTCCCGTCACAGCAAAGCCAAGAGAGTTGCGGAGCCAGTGTGAAGACGGATCTCGCTTCGGTGCTTGGCTACTGGCAAATCGAGACCATGGCGCATTGATTGTCCGGGTTATTGAGGCTCGGGGAGAACGGAAGGCAAGGATGGAGCGCGCGGGTCGGCGCATTCGAGTTGGCAGCATCTTGAATAGTCAGATAGCCCGTTAGAGCATATCGAAGCCACAGAGCAGAATGAGTTCGGGCAAATGTATTCAATGCTCGAATAATGCAGAATGCGGCGCGTGTGATTTGTTACATCAGACCCAGGCGGGAGCCGCTGGCAGAACCCACGCGGGACCGGAGTTGACCACATCGCAATTCGGCCGCAACAACAGACTTGGGACGTAAGTTGTTTCGCACGTCAGCAGCAAGAGATGAGCTGCGGGTTGACTTCTACTACGCTCCCCGGGACTTGACCGTATCATGCCTTCCACAAAGCAGCAGCGTGCCCGTCGCCAGACCGCCCCCTCTGGCCCGCCGCGCAAACCCACCGCCAGTGAAACCCAAGCAAGCCTCTTGGCCGTCGAGGAAAAGTCGCCTGGCGCTCACGAGTGGAAAGCGCCAGGATGGAGCAATGAACTGGAGTTTACACAGTGGCTCAATGGCGTCAAAGATGATCTGATCGAAGAGAGCTATGACGAGTACCAGTAAGTATGACCAACATTCGATGACTATTGGAGTTTTTCTAACTGCCGAATTTCTAGGAACTGCTTGGATGAACTAGAACACTCGAAAGACCACATCGACGAAATATTAGCGAATACTCTGACTCTCCTCGATGATCTGTCCAGCCTGTCCGAATCATTTAAGTCGGTTGAGACCCAAACCTCCAATTTCGAGAAGCAATGCGAAGGATTGCTGTCGGCCCAAGAACGGGATACAAAGCTTGCAAATGGAATTCAGAACAATCTCCATTATTATGATTTCTTGGACCCGGCATCACGGAGACTCAACGCTCCCGGCGCAGGAAACACTGTCCGCGACGAGGAGTTCTCCGACATGCTGAGGCGACTGGATATTTGCTTGGACTATATGGAAACACATGTGAGTAGCGCAACTTCGCACATCTTGCGTGCATTGCTGACTTCCACACAGTCGGATCAAAAAGAAGCCGAGGTCTATCGATCCAGATACCGGCTACTGTTAACGCGCGCCCTTACGTTGATACGAGGCAACTTCGTGTCTTCTCTTAAAGAGATCTACCAGAATGTGTCCAAGAAAGTTTCAGATCAGCAACTAAACGACACAGCCTTGTCGGCTCTGTTGTATGCCAAGTTCAGAGTTGGAGCACCAGAACTGAAACAGATCGGAGTCGAAATCCAAAAGCGAGCTGTCCCGCCACTGAACCCAGATCAAAATAATGAAGCAGAATATCAAAGTCTGATGAACGAACTGCACAGCAATTACTCCGCTATTCGCGCGAAGCTGATCATCCCGCTCTCCAGGAAAAAGTTGACCGAAATCACGCAGACACCTAGCTCATCCAAGGATCTGGTCTCCTTTGCCCGGGCTAGTATTAGCTACATTCGCGGGTTGTGTCTCGATGAATATGACCTATGGGGAGAATGGTTCCACGGAAAGGGTGGCCTGTATGAGTTCTTGGAAACACTATGCGAACCATTATACGATCACCTACGTCCTCGAATCATCCACGAGTCTGACATTGTCAAGCTATGTCAGCTGTGTAATCTACTGCAGACTCGTTATTTCTCAGATCCAGAAGAGGAGCAAGAACAGACCGAGACCAATCACCTCGACTTCTCTGCCTTGATACAGCCTGCTTTGCAAGATGTTCAGGCTCGACTTGTTTTCCGTGCGCAGGCTATTCTAAATGACGAAATTGAACGGTACAAACCCCGACAAGAAGATATCGACTACCCCATGCGAAATAAACAGGTCTCTTTGACCGTGTCCGATACCCAAATTTCCGGCAAGAAAGACACCTCTGCAGATACTCTAATCGACATGACTACCAAGCTAAGCATCGATGCCGGCGAACAAGACTCGGAAAGCAAATGGGACTTCGAGACCCAAACCGCCCTGAAAGGGTGGTACCCTACACTGCGGAAAGCGATCTGGCTTCTGAGCAGGATCTACCGCCTGGTAAATGTAAGAGCATGCTGTTATCTATCCCTGGTGGCCATGTAAACTAACAAGTATAGTCCACCGTGTTTGATGACCTGGCTCACCAAATTGTGCACCAAACAACCCTCTCCCTACAGAACGCCAGCTCCATGATTGCCGCCAAAGCAACACCGGCTGATGGTCAACTCTTCCTAATGAGCCATCTCCTAATCTTGAAGCAACAAATTGTCGCCTTTGACATTGAATTTGTCGCCCCAGAAGTCTCCTTTGACTTCTCTGGCGTAACGAGCACATTCTGGGAACTCCGCGAACGTGGCGGTCTCTTCAACCCGCGCAACCTCATGCGCCTGGTTGGTCATGGTCTCATCCCGCGGGTAGTAGAAAACATGCTTGACGCCAAGGTAGAGCTAGATGGCCGTCTCCGCACTGTCATCAATGACTTTATCAACGCATTCGCTGCACGCATGACTGCCTCCCTCCCTACGAAATTCGTGGATACACGCAATCTGCAGCGCGGCGAGCTTATTCTCCCATCCTGCCGGACGATTGAAAAAGAGGTTCCTGGTCTCCGTAAGGTCTTGAACGAATACATCGATGACACGCGGATGAAGGAGACTCTTGTCGGCGCTGTTCAAGACCGCACCATCCAGATATATGAGGACTTCTTTGAAAAATACACCACCTCAGAGAAAGGCAAGGGCAATCATGTCAGCAAGAAGGGCAAAGGTCGAGATGACGCAGTCTGGGACGTCAATACCTTTGCCGAATGGTGTGAAGGCGTGTTCCGAGTCGGTGTATCGGGCTTACAGGCCGACATCCCTGAAGACGATGACGATCTGCTAAGCACTAGCTCTTAGAGATTGACGGCCCTTGCAGTTCTGTGAAGCTTGCATTTGAACATAGATACCATGTGAAATTGAGCGTTTCTGTACATAAACAAGGCTAAGTAAGAACAAGAAGAAAAACTATATCCGTACTTTGACCTAAATGCCAACAATATTAGTGCGGATTAATCAGACAGTGACATGGTATATCCTAGGTAGTTTCTTTTGTTGATATGATTATCCACAGCATGGGAGAAAAGTATGTACAGTTGACCATGAAGCCCAAAACATCGCTCAAAGAACACCTGGGTCTAAAAGAATTCAGAAACAGGGGTATGTACAGCTTACAGTAAACAAGATATAGCGACGGGGGTTCACAACGCAGCCCTATATGGAATACTACGCCGGATCGCGAATTTTTCCGTACAGCTCCGTGTCGAGGAAATCGTAGGTTGCATCAGACTCGCAGAAGGGATGGCGGGTGAGTAGGGTTTCAGCGGTAGGACGTTCAGCCGAGTCACTGACGAAGACAGTTAGCAGGGAAAGATAACAGAAACAAGACAGAGGATGAACTTACATCGTGAAACAGTCATACATGAAAGCAAGAGCGGCTGGGCTGATGTTCATAGACACGTCCTCTGGGATTGGTGGAGCCTGGCTCAGACTACCAAGCTTGAAAATGGCACCAATGGCTTCTTCCTTGCTCCATGGACGACGACCAGCGAACATCTCTAGAACGACGCAGCCAAGAGACCAAATATCAACCTTGGCGCTATAACCCTGCCCTTGGGACTGAATAACCTCCGGGGCCATCCAGAAGACAGAGCCCTGCATGGAATTGGAAGAATCATTGCCGTAAATATCGTCTGTCTTCTTGGAAATACCAAAGTCGGAAATTTTGCATGTTCCGTCGAGATCGAGAAGGATGTTATCTGCCTTCAAGTCTCGATGGAGGATCCCCATGTCGTGGAGATATGCGAGTCCACCGAGAGTTTGCCGGGTCAGTGATCTCACGACGCTCTCCTCAAATTTGCCATGCTTGCGCAGACAACTGCCAACAGAGCCACCGGAAATGTACTCTAGGTAGATGGAGATAGAAAATTCGCCACGCTCGCATCCCAAGTACTGCACGATATTTGGGTGTTCGAGGTGCTGCATTGTGTCAATTTCCTGATCCAGGGCAGCTACCATTTCCTTGACACGGTCCTTGTCTGCACCTGCGATACGTGGATTAATCTCCACCAGCTTGACCGCCAAAACTTCACCATTGTCCGCGTTCATGCCGAGATACACTCGGCCGAAAGTACCCTTGCCAATAAGCTGACCGCGGATGATACGGAAAGTAGGTTGGCGCTGGGGAACGGCACCCGTGTTTGGCGCTACCTGATTGCTGTTTTGCGGGATGGGATCAAGCTGGCTGATTCGGCTACCAGGGCGAGGTCTGATCTGCATGATTTTCGCGCCGAACATTTTGGTGCTCTTTCGGCGCAAGAGATCACCCGATCTTTGAGGACCGCCCGCGTTCACGCTCTTTGTCCTATTTGCTCCTTGGGCAACCTGTCGAATGGATTTCATGCGGGACAGACCGCCACCACCACCACCACGCGCGATATTGCGTTTGGCGACAATGTCGGAACCTGATGGCCTGACAGTTGCAGCATCAGTGGACTGGGAATTGGGGACAGTGGGCGGTGGCTGAGGCATAGGCGGGTGGAATTCTTTCCTATCCTTGAAGTTTGCATCATGATCGGCATTGGCCCTGATACTTGGTGATGCTGGTTCATCAAGATAAGGGGCGTCAAGGTCGACATCAGGGAAGAAGTCGTCAAGGTGGTCAATGACACCCTCAACAGCAGGTCTGCTTGCCCAGACATCTGGAGCAAATGAGTCTCGTCGGGGCCCAGGTCTCTCATCCTCGGGCGAGACGGGCCCGTGGGTGCTCGAGAACGGGTCTCGGCCATCAGAGGCTTCCCCGCCAGAACTGTGACCGGCGGTACTCGGGGACTTGAATCTAACAGAGTGGCTGGGCTTGAGTTTATTCGTTGTGTTTAGCGTCAGAGATGGCCGCTCCGACTTCTTTTCCGGCTCAGGCTCGTTGGGTGCTATGTTGGCTTCTTCCTGTGCCCTTGAAGGTCGGACTTGGAACAAACCGTCATCGGAGTCATCGTCGGAGTCACCATCGGAATCCTCTTGCATCTGAGGAGTTCGCTGGAAAGAGACTGGATTCTCCTCAAAGTCAAACTCGGGGCCGAATGACTTGCGAGATTGTAATCCTGGTCTTGGATGATCTTGAGATGGCTTTTCGGGCGATTGCTGGGCGAACGAGACAGGCGGCTTCTCGGTTCCTGGAGTATGCTTCGAGGAGGGTCTCGAAGAGTCTGTCTCACAGTTAGCAAGAAATAAGAAGTGATAGTAGCGCGTGTGACTGACCTAGAGTTGTTCTGCTTGACAGACTACCAGTAGAATCAAGTGTACCGGGCCGGTCAGACTCGGAGCCCGCACTGTATCGAGTTTCGGTGGTGGACGTAGAAGATGCTGGTACAGAAGGAAGCGGCGTGCCGATGGCGCTTGTGATACGGCCCACGCTGGCGATTGCAGCCCCCAGACCATGAGTTGGAGTAGTTTGCTGGGGTCGGGAGTCACGCGTGGTAGGCCTCCTACTAAGGGAATTGACCTTCGTGAGGGTGTTCGACTCGACTGGCGCCGTTGGGGGCTTGCGCAGTGGTACAAGCGACTCTCCTTTCTTCTCATCATAAGGCGAGATCCGAGGAGTATCGAAATCGATGACTTCGTTACGCCTGTACCCGGTATCCCCATAAGCATTTTTGTTTTGCTGAGACTGCGGCATTTTGGACAGTAAATATTGCTTTTGCTTCCGTTCAACTTCCCGCATGTGTTCCTCATGCCGAGCAAGCAGGTCTGCTTTATCAGGCCCAAGACCTTGATTCGGGTCTGGTGTGCTTTCTGCTGTGGGGGTCTTCACCTGTGACGCCTTCAGTGTGTTTTGTCGAGAGCCCAAGGATGGCGAGTCTGGCACAGTGCGATGCGGCGATATTCTGTTGAGAGCATCCTCATCCAGCGGCTTCCTGTGGACCTGGTGATGGGTTGCCGTGGGCGACAGATTCGACTTATCCGGGAAAGAGACCCCCAGCCCATCAAAGCGTGGAGTATTAGGTGCTATACTGTGAGAAAGGGTCCCTCGCACGAATAATTTAAGAGAGCCGTACGCATCTGACTTGCTCCGGCGAGTGTGCGTGAGGTTTGCGTCACTGATGGCATCCTCATGCTCGGTTTGTCCGGGTTCTGTCAGGTAAAGCTGGGCAGTAGTCCAATCAACCCCGATATTTTGACATATACCAACACGCAATGCCTCAACAGAGTCCATTTCAGTGATGTCGATCAGGCGGAAGTTGGAGCCGTCCATGGTGACAAATACCCATTTCTTCGATTTAGTGGGCGATGTAGAGGGCCGTTCTCCAACCGACATGTCGCTAGCATTGAAACCGGGCTTTGAGTAAGGCAGATACGCCTCATTCGGGCGAGTCTCGGGACTTGTGGTCGTCGACGAATCATCATGTTGGTCGGGAGATGGGTGACTGGAGTCGTTGGCTTTGGCTTTCTTCTTCAGAAGATTCGAGAAGAAGCTCTTGCCATGTTCTTTGGAATAGGAGGATGATGTCTCACCGCTCCACTGCCGACCTGACGCATCATGGGGCGAGGGACGGACCCCTTCATGGGCTTGTCTTCGAGAGTCATAGTACCGACCCGTGGCGCCCCGACCCATGCCGGGGATCGAGTCCGTACTGTTGCCCCGAGAGTGATCATACTTAAGAGACAGATCTCCGGCAGATGAAGAAAATGCTGCATAATTAGGCGATATGTGCTGCAGGGCTGGACTACCGCTCTGCGGGCTGTCTTGCGGTCGCAGTGCGGAGGATTGGAATGTGCCAGTTTCGCTGCCAACCGACGGGCTTTGACGTCGGTGATCACTGTTGATATTTGCCAGCGCATTTCTGGAGTATTCAGACCGGAGCCAGTGTGGCGTTTCTCGGGCGGGAGAGTCGTATCTTGGGGACTCGTATCTTGGCGAGTCATGACCCGTGGGAACTGGCATGGTCACCGAACGCTGACCACTCGGCTTTTGATTATAGTTGGAGGTTTGCAATGCACTCAAATGCTCCGGGCTAACATCATTGACACCGGGAACAGGCCCTGCAGAGCGGGGCTCGGGGAAATGATGAGCGAAGTAGCCCGTGCTGCTTTCCGGAAACGCAGCCGCCGGCGGTTGCGATTGATTTAATGGTGTAGAGACGCTGTAGTCTTGCGAGTCATCGTGAATTTGACGAATCAATTTGCGCATGCGCTTTCCTTCGTCTCTTTCGCGGCTTGGTTCCCATTTCTTGCCGTTTAGGCCGACCTCTTTAGCCAATTGAGGATACACCACCTGATGCATTTTCCCTAGGTTTCCTCGTCCACCAGCCCCCAAGCCAAGCTCAAGGAAGTCGGCTCCTTGAAGCTCCAGCGACTTGAAGGTTTCCTGCCAATCATTGGAGAACCCATTTCGCGCAAGCCATATAAGCACTCTGTCCAGTGGCCACTGGATCGCAGCTTCGCTTGGAGACAGGCCTCCCAGTGAGACATTGCTGTTATTGTGTCGATGGCTTGAAGATTTGACGATATCAGTGGTTTGCGGTGTCCCTTGATGCTGTGGGCTGTCGTTGTGGGACAACTCATGGATGTTGCCATGAAGAGCGTAGGGAGGAGCGATGGTGCGCCCGCCCGGGGTTTGAGGAAGATTTGGATCGGGTTTATATGGGCCTGAGGTATTGACATGGTCATGCATTTGACTGAGACCCATTCGTTGTCGCTCGGCGGCACTGTGAGCGTAGGGATCATACGGAGCCCGTCCGTGGGGATCAAACAGCCCCGGAATCCCAACACCGATTGTATCGTGCCCGGGTATATAGGTCGCAGAGGTGAGAGGCTGGTGGTCGTGCCGTGGGGGAACTATCGACAGCTGAGCCGGCGGGCGACCGTACGCCAAATGTTGATTTTGCGCGACAAGAGGTGGTGGCGGCGGAGGTGGAAATCCAGGATTGGCCGGCTGTCTTCCCCAGCTTTGCTGCCACCCTGTCGGTGCCCCATAGGTTGCCCCCGGAGGCGGACCAGGAGGCGGAGGCGGCACTAGGGTTGGAGCTTGGGCCGATGGATGACGGGGTGGTGGTGGTGGTAGGTTCATGTGAGCCTGGGAAGGAGGTGGTGGACCCGGGACATACTGCTGCCGACCGTCCATTGTC
The DNA here is from genome assembly GCA_026122735.1 of Penicillium bialowiezense. Classification (NCBI taxonomy): domain Eukaryota; kingdom Fungi; phylum Ascomycota; class Eurotiomycetes; order Eurotiales; family Aspergillaceae; genus Penicillium; species Penicillium bialowiezense. Next base: position 142,725 of record JAKZFB010000004.1, read on the forward strand.
ACGATCGAAACGAAGCACCCGCTGTGCAGGATCTGGGGGTGGGTGATTGATGGCCCGTTTGCTCGATTGCGATGCCTAAGACGGTGTTTGGGAGTGTATTTTCGACGGTCGTGCGGGAGCGACCATTAACGCATCGTATCAAACGATCACAGCAAACAGACAAACAGGATTCGGCCGAATCCTGATCTCAAATAGAACGAGTGTAGTCTCTCAAGGCGTCGGTGCACATGTTTTGCCCTGTTATCGCGGTGATTGCAGAACAGGCTGAGAGAGTTTCGGAATGAAGAGGTCGTCCCACCGAGCTATATGATTCCCTCAAGAAGCTGAGGCAATGTGAGCCGAGAGATGACCAAGCTAGTTCCCTTGCGGATTAGGGAATAAAGATACGAAGATACCAGTGGGCCGTTACCTTGACAAGTCAGAATGATTCGCATCACGTGCCCCCCGCTGTGGATCGGTGGAGTGTTTTGACTCTGCAGGGCTGTAACAGCTCATATTCTCCGGCAAATGGCGAGAAAGCTAGTAGACCCTTTTTTTGAGCCCTGGAGAACGAGTTGCGTACTGCACAGGTGATAGTGTCTTGTTAGTCATCTGACACTACTCGCAAGATATCCACTTGGTTCTGAAAAGTAACATGGTATTATTATTCGCTTGATATGACTTCGAACTAATTACTCCATACTAAAACATTGGCACTTTTTGAGAGGTCATTGCACTTCAGACTGAAAATTATCTTACACAGTCGAGACTCGTCTTCACAGAATCCCTGGGGTCTAGAGCACAGTGCCCTTGTTCTGCTCTTTGTCAACCTTGTAATTCTTCCACATGGCGATGCAGGGGACAGCGAGCACAAGCACGGCAGTGGCGGCAATACAGCCATATTTCTGACTGTAGCCATAAGCGAAGTTAATCGCATCACGGGTTTCAGTGCCAGGAAGGTACTTCATTTGAGCCAGGTAGCCACCAGCGTAAATAGCCGCCCACTGGTCCTTGGAACCGGCTGGCAAGGCATCGCGCAATCCCTGGGGGAAAGTGTTGGCGTAAATAGCAGCAGACACGGCGTAGCCAATGGCGCCTCCCAGGCTCGCAAAAAGAGAGACCAGGGAGATCATCATGGGGATCCCTTCGCGGTCCGAGGCGCACATGACGGCCATCTGTTCTCCAATGACCAGCATACCACCAGCGAAAGCGATGAAAATCTGGCACATGATAACGTATCCGATATCACTATCAGAACCGCGGAAGTGGATCATCAGACCGGCACCCAGAGCCATAAGAGGAAGTCCAAAGAACAAACAAGTGTGCTTGAAACCCTTCACATAGCGGATCCAGATACCGAAGATGGGGGACCAGAAGCAAGATCCGACAGTGTAGATAGCGGTCATATATCCAGTCTTTGTCACATCAAGATTATACACAACCATCACAAAGTAATAGTAGTACAAGTCCCAAGAGTAGAAACTGAAGTAAAGAATGGCCGAGAGGGCGCAGGCACCGAAGACGGTGCGGTCTCGGAAGAGCTGGTAAGGGATAAAGTGGGTGCGAGCAAACCACTTCTCCCAGGCAGCAAACACGAAGAAGAGGACAAAGCCAATGACCAGCGGAGCAATAAAGGCAGCTTCACCATATTGAGCTCGACCATAATTGTTCAGGCTAAATGGCAACAAGAACAAAATGAAAGCAGCCATCAGGATAAGGGCACCGATAACTATGCGACAGGTTAAAACCAATTCCAAGAAGAAATGTCAGAAAGACTTACTGTCAAACTCATGCAGATAGTGAATGATAGACTGCATGGTAGTGCGACCACTAACCCGTCGCTGCAAAACGCCCATCTTTCGAGCCTTGTTCTCGTAGTACTTGAAGACCGCGGCCAGAGGCAAGAAGACAAAGGGCATGATGATGGCAAAGGCACCATAAGCCCAGCGCCAGCCAGAGGTCTTCAGAAAATGGGTCGCAGCCAAGGGACCCGCGAACGAGGTGCAGATAAACGGAGTTGAGGCAAATGCGAATGCGAATGCACGATTACGCATACCCGAGGTATCAGCGATGAAGATATCCAGGATGATATAGATGGCATCATATCCAACCCAGTAGAGGACATAGCCAGCAGCATAGCTGTTGGGCCCATCGCAAGCAGCGAGAATGATGATACCGATGATATAGACGGCAGTGAAGATCACCAGGCCTTCAGCACGTCCCCATAAGGTGAGGATCTTTCCAATGGGGAGCTTGAGGACTCCACCAACGATGCTTGCCAGGATAGAGGCCGTACTGACCTGAGAAGCATCCTGGAAGTTGGAGTAGGCATAATACAGAACGTTGGAACCAATGGAGGAATGCAACGCCAGCATGAAGAAACAGACCCAGATCCTGGGTTGGCATTAGAGGGAGAGTCCATCGGGGCAGATAATTTGATGTACTCACCAAGCATATGTCGCAAAGACAGCCTTCTTACCCCAGACCAAAGCCACGGCCTCGGCCTTGCGCACACCGGAGGCAGCGGTGGCGCTGACCTGATCAGGGTGCTCCTGGATTTCCTTCTCGGAGCGGTCGAGGTTATCGAGGTCACTTCCTACTATGTTCTGCTCCACATTGACATCATTCTTCACTTCAGTCTCCTGAGAAGGGCGCAGATCCTCAACAACAGTACGGTCGTTACGACCACGAGTCAGGTTGATGACACCCATCGTTGAAGAGCGTTCGGAACTGGTTGAGAGTGCGACCGAGCAAACCGAGCGACGATCGGGATGCCGCTATTTATAAGATCTTTCATCTTGATCCATCGAATTCCACTAGCTCCTAAAGAGGCGTCAAGTGATGGTATTCTTTTTTAGTGCCGGAGTCACCTAGATCGGATCAGATAAGTTCAACCATGGAATCAGAGGCAAAAGAACGGCCGAGTCACTCATTCGCCAATGGGTTGTTCCCGGCTGAAATCTGCCGACACCGCTGGGGATGATGATTGGTTGTTGAAAGCATTGGTGATCATAGTTTGGCTAAGCAATTGCAGGAAAAGTCAGTTCAGCGGCACTTGCCCAGGTGCGATTATTCTCTTTCGTAACATTTTGTCTCGATCTTCTTTCGAAAGATGTGTAGAAGGGATTTATGTGCCATATCATACAGCATCTGTCGATATCTCCCATGAAATTGGCACTGGGGAAATATGCAGAAAACCGAGACCCGAAGACCCGAAGACCGCCGGAAGAGCCGAGCAATTTCGGGGTCTGGTGGGGGCATGTCTTGCCGGGCCACGCGAGCAAATTTTATCAGATCCTGAACGCTAAGCCTCGCAGTGGTGCTTCATAAGTGTTTGGCCTTGAACTTACTCTTTTAATACTGCATGAAAGCTCTGGAATTTATTTTTAAATGTGATATAATAACTAAAAGATATTCAGAAAGACAGCAAAAGAACAGCAAAAGAAAATGGTAGATTATATCATACACAAGATGGTTGGGCTGCAAAGGGGAATCGATTCCAAACCTTGGAAGAGCTGGAAGTTGAATACTTAGAAAATACCACCGTACATCCATGGATGTCAGTTCGGTATTTGGGGCATTCCTTCGACCTTTGGTACTTCAATTATCTGATCTTAACACAAATTTAGAATTGACGTCTACAAGTATAGTGATATCTCCAAGTTCCTACATCCCTCGCAAGAATAATCGAAGCTTTGAAAATTCGCCTCTGGCCGTTGCTCGAGCTTGGCACTTACGATATCTCATTTGGCCCCATTTGGCATTTGCCGCGCTGGGCGGAATTGGGCTTTAGCCCGCTCAGCAGTTCACAGCCTTGCCTTGGCACTGGAAATCTCGATGTAGTCTCTGGTCACCCGACCCTCTTATTTCATACATCTGAGCTACTTCTCATTTTAAAATTGTAAGCACTTGAACAATGTTTGAACTCAGCCGGAGGTACGGTCATTGACATTGGTGTGAATAATCTAATTGTTGCCGGTACCTCCGAAGTTTGGATCGTACCGGGAGAAAAACTGTGCCTCTTGCCAAGATTCTTTTTACTGTTCTAGATCTTGCAACCTTCCACGGCTTCCCTGGAACAATCGGCAGTGGGATATCATACCCGATATTGATGCCGATACGGCGTACAAGCCACCATCGATCTGTGCAGGTCGTGGCTTCGGTGGCTATATACGCGTCTGTGTCTATCAGAGCAATATTTAAGCTCCATTAGCTTCTGCAGCATTTGATTTGATTTGATATTGCAGACCACTTTCGGGTTGAGTTCTAGACTATCGGGACTATGGGATACCTCGTCCCGAGGTATCGCCTGTGCACTCCCGAGGTCAGCTTCCAACATAATCATGATTACCTTGGAAAAGGACTATCAATCTCCCAGTCCCTGTTGAGATAGTCAAATCATTCCGAGTTGTCCTCGATCCGATATTATTGCACTATAAGGTTTGTGTGATCGACAAGAATTGTGACAAGATATTAATCCAATTTGTGGATACTGATCGCTATGAAATCCTATTTGAAGCAAACGCTGTGAAAACACATTATTAAACTGTTTGAACTCTGCACATGCAAAGTCCAAGCATTAATCATGTCAATCGTGCCCTTCGGAGTAGTTCTCCTCATGGGTTTGTGCATTGAAAGCTCATTCGTTTCGCTTGGCAGCCGCCTCGGCGGTCAACTTCAGGCCTGCTGGGGCATCATCGCGAGGCATGTACAGCTCAACCAACTGTCGTTATGGATTAGCACGAGTTTCAAAAGTTCATTTGGCAGTCTACTCACCCGAAGCTTATCAGATACATTGAAGGACTCATCGGCAAACAAGTTGTGGAGCTCATCACGGGTCTTGATGCGGTAGCCCTGGTAGTTATCCTTGGCCCCGAAGACCTTGGGGATGTTGGCAAAGTCCCAGGGTTGGATGTCATTGTAACCGGCATCCCAGCCGTGGATGTATCTCTCGATGGTGTAGCCTTCGTTGCAGATCACAAATCTGGATTCCATGAGCGTGAGAAGAGGAAGACCTGGGTTTAGGGTGGACTTACACAATAGGGTTCAAGTTGTTCTTCAGAATGGTACTCAACTCTTGCACGGTCAATTGAATACTTCCATCGCCGATGAAGAGAATTGTCCGGCGATCATTCTGCTCCTTTGCAGCAAGGGCAGCACCCTGACAGGCTCCCATGGAGTACCCGATACTACCCCAAAGTACCTGACTGATGGCAGTCACATTAGCAGGGAAGCGTGTGTCCCAGATACCGAAGTTGGCAGTTCCAGTCTCTGTGAGAACAATGTCTTTTTCTTTCAACCACTGTCCCACGATTGGCCAAAGCCACTTGTGGGTAATGGTTTGGTCAGTGGAAGCCTTCTCCTCCTCAGGCAAGCGGTTGTTGATAGTAGGCACAGGTGCAGGACTCAAAGCCTTCATCTGCTGGACAACCTTCCTCAGCACACCCTTCATGTTGATGTCGGGGTACTCCGAGTACCGAACTCGAACAAAGGTGCTGTGGAAATCAATGGTATTCAGCTGGCCGATGCGATAGGTGAACCCGGCAGTGTTGAAGTCAGACTTGATTCCACCGATGCTGAGAATCAGGTCAGAGGCCTCGACAGCTTCGCTGACTCCGGGGTTAGATCCAGTTCCGGCGTAAACACCTCCGAAGTTCTTGTGGCTTTCGTTGACCGCTCCCTTGCCCATGGGAGTCACAAAGGTTGGCAGGCCCGACTTTTCCACCAAGTCACGAACCTCCTCCAAGGCGCGGTGCCGAATGGCACATGCATCGACTAGAATGATGGGGTTCTTGGCCGCATGGAGATACTTCAGGACAACGTCGACCACGTAATCCTCCTTCTCAGAGTCATTCTTGGGAAGTGAAAGATCAATGGGCGTCTGAAGGCGATCCCCATCAACCTTGGCGTGGATCATATCAGTTGGCAAAGTGACGTAGACCGGACGACTCCGAATCCAACACTCCCGGATCGCGTTGTCAACCAGGGTCGCCGCGTCGAGGGGATTGGTCAGGCGAGCAACGGCGCAAGAGATCCCTTCACTCATTTTGTTGAATACATTGAAATCACCGTTTCCAAGAGTATGGTGGAGCAACATCCCATCTTTCTGCGACTGGGTGGTGGGCTGACCGACGATGTGGACGATTGGCACGAATTCGGAGTAAGCACCGGCAATGGCGTTGAGGGCAGACAGCTCTCCCACGCCGAAGGTAGTAACCAGAGCGCTGATACCCTTGACACGGGCATAGCCATCAGCAGCGTAACCTATCATAGACCTCTGATCAGAGACAAGCCACTTTTTAGATTTCTCATTGGGAACATACCGGCGTTCAGTTCATTGCAGTTGCCAACCCATGAGAGGCCACACTTAGGGAGGTAGTCGAGTGCCACAAGGTTGTAGTCACCGGGCACACCGTGCACAGCGCGAATCCCAACCTCATGAAGACGGCGGAACAGGTATTCAGCAAGGTCAATCGGGTTCTTTAACTCCCGGGTAGCAATATTGGTAGACGCCATGACTTGAGAGTATTGGCACAGGTAACTTTTGAAGTGGGGGAAAGAAGAGAAAGGCAGGTAGCACAAGCCTTTTAAAGGGACGACAGAAAACAATCGGGCGATGTGCTATCCGGATGAGTGAGACCACCCGACTACGTCATGGATTGTGTATTGATGTCATGCAATTGTCCCACCTTGACAGTAAATTCGTACCTTTTTTTACACTGATAATCACACCAAAGGTACTCGAATTACCCCATCCAGATAAAAACATCACCGGATAGGTGAGTGTACGTCGATCTAGAAACAAGAGTAAATAAAGGTAAATAAGAATGAAGCTCGCGGATCTCCGCCTAAGCCCAATCATATCTCCGTGCCGATCACACAAAACTCCGAACCCCCCACTAACAACGTCTGCACCACTTCAAAGAGCAAAGAGCCATGCCGGACCGATCACAGCACTCCAAGAAGTGGAAGGTAAGCCTCTGATGCGAGCTCCTTATCTTCGGGTCAAGGCTAACAGGCCACCAGGGGGGCGGCAAAGGAGGAAAATGGCAGAAACAGACCAAAATGTCTACCATTGAACATGGTGATGTGGGTGTCTTCGTGACATGCGATATGGGCAAAGAGAAAAAATGCCTCAATGAGGCAATCGATTTATTCTCACAGGTATCATCGCCTGATTCTGAAACCACCTTGGCTTCACTAAATACTTCTGTAGTTCACCGAGGGCACCACCGAGGAGGAACAGGAAGACGAGCAAGACACCGACGATGAAGATATCGAGGCTCAGATCCAACGGGAATTGGAGGGCTTACAGCCCAACAAAGACAAGCCGCGTCAATTCCGGCCCGTGCAGCTGGAGATGCCATGTGGTACGCCTGGCCATCCCGAAAACGCCCTTTCGCTTATGCGCCCAACCTTCCCAATGCCCCAATGTCCTAATCAGGCAAATCGCTAATCTCCCAGCAGTCACATTTGTGCGCCTGGATCCCTCAATAGAACCGGTGCAGCTGGTCCATCGTATATGCAGCGAGGCCTACGCCAACCCAGAGGTCAAAAAGAGTCGATACATTCAGCGCATGCATCCAGTGACGAAGATTGAAAAGACTTTGCGTGTGGATCTCGAAGCTTTCGCGAAAGAGATTCTGAAGCCTTACTTCCACTCTGGTGGCCCCCCAAAGACGGTGAGTGCAATGCAGGGCCCCATTTAAGCCACCGGGGCTATACCAATCAGGAATAATGCCCGACAAGTAATCTGGTGAGGGGAAATGTACTTTGAGCACCGCTGATCTATCAAATCTAGTACGCCATTCGGCCTTCCGTGCGAGGAAATGCAAAGTTCAACCGAGATATTGTGATCAAGACTGTGGCCGATGCCGTCGGCCCTGAACATCCAGTGAATTTGAAGGACTATGACTATATGATTCTTGTCGACGTCGCCCATGTAAGTTTCGAGCACGATGACCGCTGAGCCGTGAGCTAATTGATCACAGAACGTTATCGGTATGAGCGTCGTGGGACGTGATTATGATCAGCTGAAACGCTTCAATTTGGCCGAGATCTATAATCCCAGCCCCAAAGGAGGAGCAACAACTCCATCCACCAAGAAGCCCAAGTCTGAGGGCCAATAGCACATACAACTCTTTTGCTTCAATTGACGGATGCCTTGTGATTTAGATACCAAAAATTCCCTATAGGGATTCTATCATAAGCCATAAGCTCAGTGGGGCTCGCTAATAGTGTGCCTTGGCACTATTGTACGTGCGATGAGTGAAGTGCACCGTACCCAGATGCCGTAGTGCCGTGTCGGATAATGAAGTTCCAGAACACAGACCATCCCTGTTCATGCAGCCACCAGCCGGCCCGCGCGGGGACTGGCTTGTTGAAACAGGCCAACAATGACAAATAGGAAGCCTGCCGCTGGTGAAACCAGGTTACTTGTACTCCGTATATCCACTAAGAATGCAAGTACGCCATAAATTCCAATGGAGAAAAAAAAGGGAAAAACAAAAAAAACAAAAACCAACAATAAGCACCGAGAAAGGAGGTGAATGAACCAACGTTTGAAGCGGAAGAGGTCCGAGACTTGAGAGTCAAAATGCAGCAGATCGGCTGTAAACAGAAGGAGTCCGGAAACCGAGAGGAAAGGGGCGCAGAACACCTCAGAACAAAAATGGAAGTTCTCAGATCCTAGCTGGTTCCAGTTGGTCCAAGCTGGTCCTAGCCACGGAGAGAACTTCGGCAAGGCGTGGCTGTGATTGGCGGGTGGGCGGTGCTCGGATGGCAACTTTGCTTAGAGCGGGAGCGTTAGGCGAGACGGCTTCACTTAATTTCCAGCTACCTTCGATCTTCTCTGGTAAGCCAATGTGATTGTACACATTCTTGGCCCTCGCTTGCCGTTGAAACATACTTCCAATCAGACCTGTTCAATCTTTCATTATTGTTTGGATCCCTGACAAGCTACCGCTCGCGTGTGCAAACCTAGTAGAGTCATGGCGAAGAGGGACCCGAGGCCACTTTCCTTTAAACGTTACGTGGACATGCTACTATGGCGGTCTGATGATCGATCGTCAACATCCTGATGTCTCCATATATGGGGGCCACAGTAGGCTCCCATCATTCGGAAATACGCGCCCCAAAGTTGTTTCATCCCGACCACTATACAAGTAGCACTACCGAGTGGCCAGTACGCATTACTGGTCAAACTGCCGAGTATACCAGGGATCAATACCCCTGCCCAGCTCCATGACTCGTGGGGCAGTCTTCTTCATACAGCCGTGCCCCTCCCATCAGCCGCATTCCCACATGAAAGCAGTTCAACATGCAACAACTCGATCTCAAAACATGGTCTGCGATGCCATCGCTTGGAGGAGCACAAAGCCATGCTAACACGGTTTACCGTCCGTCTTCCGTTGTAACAGATGAACAGCATCGACTAGATGCTGCGCTTTCTTTGCTGTTTCCATCCACGGTCCATGTGCATAGCTCGCTGTCACTCTCTGGGCACATCCACTCGCTGCGAATGATTGTGCTCTCGAACGGCGCACGTCTGTTGTTAAAGGGGTCTCCTTCTTCAAGCACTGCTCTCCTTCGCCGCGAACGGTCTTTCCTTGAAAATGAGGCCCAGTTCCTTGCTCTTCTTGGACAGAGCGGAAATCCTTGCATCCCCCAGCTCTATAATTACGATCCCTATGGCAGATCGTGGGGATCTCCCTACCTGATTCGGCAGTACATGAGCGGAAAGAAGTTGTCGGAAATGGAGAACGAACTTTCACATCTGCAGCGAGACGGAATCGATCGCCATTTGGGTTTCTTGTTGAGCACAATCGGACAGAATGCTGCTCCAGGGTTCGGAACTCTGCAGCAAGTTGCAAGGGGCGCTGGAACGCCCTCCTGGAGAGATGCTTTCTGTGCTCTGCTTGAGGGTATCCTCCGAGATGCCGAAGATACCTTCGTTCATCTACCTTACTCGGAGATTCGAGATGAGCTGAGCCGTCTCGCACCCGCTCTCGAAGATGTCACCCTGCCCCGGTTGGTGGTGGTGGATTTTGGCCGGCCTTCTCACATCTTGTTGGATGAAGAGTCCAAACAACTATCGGGCATTGTGGACTTCAGCAGTGCACTTTGGGGCGACGTCTTGATGGCGGAGATTTTTGAAAACCCGTCGCAGGCGATCCTGCAGGGCGCCGGGATATCCTTGTTCAGAACAAGGGAGGAACAGATCCGGTTGTCGCTGTAAGTGCGGAATGCTATATAGGTCGATGCCTTGCTGACTATGCCAAAACACAGATATGCATGCTATCGGCTGATATCTCAGATCACAGTTCAGTATTACCGAACTCGAGACGAAGCGAGTGAGTTTGACTCACGGCGACGATTGACGACCACAATTGCGGAGATGATGAGGTTTGAAATTTGACACCATCCCATTGTTATCTGTGCATTCGGTGTCATTTTCACGGACCCTCCCCCCCTCTCTCCCTCTCTCTCCCTCTCTCTCCCTCTCTCTCCCTCTCTCTCTTTCTCCATGGGCAGTGTCTTTCCCCACAGCGAATTCTTTTCTTTTTAGCCCAACATAGGTCCACGTCCATAGTTGCATGTGATTCGGAGTTTGGTTCTTTAGATTATAACAACTCGAGCAAATTGCCCTCATAAAGGGCGAAATCAAAGAACTTCCAAAATAAGAGGCCGAAGAACCAGTATGAGTTATACAAGACCAGTTAAACTAAGAACCGGAAGTATCCAAACATTAAAGAATCAGGTTAGCGCCAAGTCGTAGGGCGGAGCGGGGCAGATCCGGATGTTTTTAGCTTCTGCATGGCGTCAGCTGTCTCTCTCTCTCTCCACATTTTGTTTCCCATCTTAACTTTCTTTCCAACCGCAAGAGATGGCTCATTTCTTGCGCGGAAAGCAGGCCGGTATTCAAAAGGATTTGTCTGAGGGTTTATCCCCAGACCTGTTCCTCCTGGACGATGTAGGTCTTGGCATCCCAGGCATCTTCGTTTCCCGCAACTGACACCGCTGTTTCCAGTTTGCACGATGCGGCGTGAATTCGCAGATCAGCGCTATCGCCTATGATCCGATTCAATCCCTGATCGCCGTGGGCACCAGTGATACCCAGTTTGGAAGTGGGCAGATCTATATCTTTGGCCAGCGACGGGTGCTGGTGACGTTTGACTTCCCGCGCAAGGCGTCCGCCCGCTTTCTCCAGTTTTGCGCCGACAAACTCATCAGCATTGACTCCAAGAATGAGATCTGCGTCTTCTCTCTGGAGTCCCGGCGCATGGTGATCTCCTATGCCCCACCGGGTCAGGCCACTGCCCTGTTGACGGACCCGAGCTTGGATTATGCCTTTATTGGCTTGCAGAATGGTCGGTTCAAGACAGTCAGAACAAGAGGAAGAACTAGTCGGGACTGACTTTTGACTAGGTGAAATAATTGCGTACGATCTTGATCGAGAGTCATTGACGCCTTTCAGGGTCCCGAATCTTTGGTTAGAGCGCAATCCCCGCGCGCGATTCTTCCCTGTTGTGTCGCTAGAATTCTCCCCACGAGACATTGGGAAAATACTGGTGGGATATCCAGAAGGAGCAGTGACATTTACTTTCAAGCAGAATCTTGCGCAAAAGTACTTCGTCTATGAGATTCCTCCCGGAGCTCCCGGTGGCGATTCACTACCAACACATGAAGTGCGCCGGCCAAAGTTGACTAACGCGATCTGGCACCCAAACGGAATCTTCATCTTGACTGTTCACGAAGACGCAAGCTTGGTGCTTTGGGACACAAAAGATGGCCGCAAGCTCCATGCCCGAACAGTTCAGACACCCAACATTGATCAGCCAAGCTCTGTTAGACCTGGCTCACCTAGCGAGGATGCTGGACCCAAAGAGCCAGTGACAAAGGTCGTATGGTGTGCCAAGGCAAACCCTGATGATACCGGCCTTCTTGTGGCCGGTGGTCGTCCGGTAGGGGACCAGAACAAGGGCCTCACTTTCTTGGACATGGGTCCAACCCCCAACTACCAGACCTCCTCCTGGCAGGTGTTGTCGACTTACTTAGAACGGTTTCGTCGCACAATAAATCTGTCTGTCCCGCCAGGAGCTAAAGTGGTCGATCTTTGTTTCATTCCCCGCTCTTCGCCATACTTCAACGGTGCCCACGATCCCATCGCTCTGATTGCCATGCTGTCCTCGGGGGAAATCCTCACGTTGAGCTTCCCCAGTGGACATACAATCACCCCCACCAACATGCTTCATCCATTCCTGTCGCTCGTCCATCCTTTCGTGAACAAAGCGGTACTTACACCTGTCGATCGCTCCGTATGGCTGGGCCTCAAGGAGCGCCGATTGCAAGGTCCCAAATTTGTAGTTGGTGGCGCAGAGGCTAAAAACCCTCTTAAGCGATTTGAGAACCGCAACGTCATTTCGATGGCACATGCAGATGGTACTGTCCGAGTTTGGGACTGCGGGCATGACGATGAGATTGAGAATGGCGACGTGGTTCAAGTTGATCTTGCCCGCGCTATCGGTCGTGTCAGCAACATCGAAGTGACCGAGATGTGCCTCGCGAGTGGTTCGGGCGAGATGTCTATCGGACTCAAAACCGGAGAGCTTGCTGTCTTCCGCTGGGGGAACAACCCCGCGTATGGACGCGAAGAACCTCCTGGTGCCAACCAAGGACCGGGGAAAATGACTCCCATCACACAGAGAACAGACCCCGGTCTTAAGACAGGAATGATTCCTCTCACCTTACTGGATATGCAACAAGGCCCAGTCACGGCGCTTAAACACGGCCAAGTTGGATTTGTGGCTGCCGGTTATCAAGGTGGTACTCTGGTCATCATTGATTTACGGGGACCTGCAATTATACATACGGCGCACGTATCAGATTTCACCAAGGCCCCTAAGCGGAGTAGCTTCCTCAAGTCTCGGGGTGCAGAGGATGGTCAGCCAGAATGGCCTACTCAGATTGAATTTGGTGTGATGACATTGGAAGGCGAAGGTAATAGGAATCATGAGTGCGATGGAGCGAATTGTGGCGCTGACTTCTTCCAGATTACTCTAGTATCTGCTGCTTCGTTGGCACGAACAGAGGCAATGTAGCAACCTTCAAGATCGTTCCTGCGTCCAATGGCACCTACGAAGCTGCTTTCGCGGGAACGTCATCAGTCGACGACAGTGTCATCAGCGTCATTCCCATCGACGCAGACTCTGGTGGTCTTGCTCTAGCCACCCCCAGTGCTGTCGGAGGGTTGAGGAATGGCGCAAAGGTCAATGGCGTCGTGGTTGCAGTCACCGCCTCTGGATGCCGAATCTTCAAGCCCCCAACCTCCAAGGGCGCTCACAAGGCATGGGAGGACTATCTCTGCGACTCGGCTGCGGTAGTCAAGACCGAAGGACGGGGCTATAGCTTGGTTGGTCTCTTCGGCGATGGCAATGCGCGGGCATTTTCTATTCCTGGTCTTAAAGACATTGGTTGCACCAAAATCAACCATCTCGCGGAGATGCGGCGCCTTTCGGAGGCATGCATCACCCCGACTGGAACCGTGATGACTTGGGTCGGTCCTTCCGAGGTCGGCCTTTTCAATGTCTGGGGAACTGGAAACGGACTGTGAGTTCTCCCATCGAATTTTCGCTGAGAGCAATGCTAATACTACTGGTAGACACCCCTCAAACGACAAACTTTACAACCCCGAGGCTATCCTTCCTCAGCGCCCTACAATCACTAACGTGCAATGGATCTCAGGCACACAATACATATCACCAGCTGACATGGATATTCTGAGTATGCTCTCCTTCCCCCTCCAGACGCAAAGTCTACGTGTGCTATTGTCTAATGTGAAATGCAGTTGGCGGTCCAGGCCGACCTCCATCCAAGCGGATGGTTGAGCAAATGAAACAAGAAGAGCAGGAACGTCGCAACGCTTTGAGAGAAGGCCGCGCCCCGCAACCTGAGGCTAGTGGCAGTCAAGAAGGGTATTGGTCTTATATGTCCCGACAAGTCCAGGAACGCACGGAGCGCCTTAATGTCGCCGGGGACAGCATGGACCGTCTGGAGGAGAACAGTAGCAATTTCGCTAATGATGTCGGCAAATATGTACAGTCCCAAAAGAAGAAGGCTGTGTTTGGGTGTAAGTTGATCGACAATACGCTATCACCCCCTTGCTTGATTGATGCTGACCGGTCTTTCGTACAGTGCTGGGCTCAAAGTTTGGACTCTAGTCCTCGGGGTGGCTATTTTACAGTGTGCAGGTTTAGAATTTTCGTTTCGTTTTGGGCGTTTTCCCTTTATTAACCCCTTCCCTTTCCCGGCGCGAGTTTGGTAACATAGCCAACCATGTATAAAAGATAGGAAATAACAAACCTCACTCAGAGTATGTTCACTTGTGGACCGGGCGGGCTATCCAAGGTTGTAAATGTACTTACTGACCTCGCGAAGTGCTTCCACCCGAGCCAATTGCGAATAGGATGAACATCCATAGATCCCTCTCTGTCTCCAAAGCTAGACACCGACACATGAGAATCTTTCCAAGGTTGGTCTAGTTGCTTCATAGATAGATTCAACATCTAAGTCGTGCGTCAAGGTATCCAGAAACGAAACTTCCGTACCTGGGCCTCCGTCTGGCTACACAAGTGACATCAGTTCCATGCCGAAGTATATGATTGCGGGACCCCAGACCTCGGGAGACATATCATATTCTTCTCCGGCAGGAAAAACAAAACAGAATGTCGCAGGAAGCTAGTCATAATTGAAGTATGCGAAAAAGTCAATTTCAAGGTTTGCGTCTTCCAAGCCCTGGAGGCTAAAGCAAAACATCCATAGATGTTCCAAGGTTTCCCACCTGGACCTGCAAATTAACCCGGGCATTCGCAGTCAGATACAAAGCGCCGTCACCCATTTCCCCAAACTTGAATGACCTGGGGACCTACTCTGTAGGTAGCCCTGTATTTGTGCTGCACTCACGTCTAGTAAACCGATTATCTCCATTTTACACAACATTCCAAGGTTATCGCCACATCAGGCGAGAGAGTGCAGCTGCGTCCCTGGAGTACAGAGGGGATACAGATGAGTCTTGATCGCCAGTTAGGAATTTTGAATTATGTTGATTGATTTTATTTCATAAACTTGGGACCAATGGCCATTGTGGGTACAGGAACATGGCTAAATCCAGTCCTGGGGTCGTAACGTTGCGTTCTGGCTGTCGTCAAAGAGCATGGGAAAAGGGAAGATGATAAAAAGCATAACACTCATGGCAAGCGGAGCTCGCTCTCACGTGGGACATGGGATCTAGTGCACCATGACCTCAGACTGAGCCTGGTGAGGGGCCTTGGCGGACTCGTCCTTTTGCTCGGTGTCATCGCCCATTTCGACATCGTCATCGCCCTCACCGCCATCTTCCTCATCGAGGTCATCCTCGTCGTCATCACTTTCAGCCTCGAGATCTTCACTCTCAGCATCGGACACTTCTTCCTCTTCCTCTTCTTTGCCAGCAGGGGCCTCGGCGCCTTCCATCTCGTGGTCCTCACCGGGAGGAGGCTTGTTGGAATCCTCGAGCTCCTTCAGGAGCGCAGCCTCGAGCTCACGCTCTTCAGCACCGTAGGCACCGCTGTCGTCGTCAAGGCCGTCAGCCTCAGGCTGGTCAGGTGGGTACTCAGCCGGGGCAGAATCCTCGGAGTCCCTAGTGAGCGATAGTGTCAGAAACAAGCTCCACTATGTAAAAAACAAACCAAGGGGTCTCACCATTTGATAGCAAAGCGGGTCACACGGGGCTTTTCAGCGAGGACATTGCGGCGAATGCGTTCGATAATGGGCTTCGCAGGGGGCTCTGCGGCGAGCTCTTCGCTGTCGTACTCATTGTTCACGTAGTAACCGACACGAACGAATTCCCTGCCGTCGTAACTGCATGTGAGGAGGATGACAGTGACACCCAGCATCTCCGAAGTGGGGATGCGCTTGACATCCGGCGCATCGGCCTCGAAGATGAACTTGTTCACACCGACTGGGATGGGGCCGACGAGCAAGGAGTCAAGTTCCTGGTCATACTCGGAACTAATGCGATGTCAGAATAGGGTACAACAGTGGGGAATTCTGGTAATTGCAGCGTGGACGTACGAAGTGGCGGATCCGACGTAGGTGAGTTTCCATTCGAGATCTAAAAGGCAAATGTTAGTATGCCGGAGGAAACGGTGAGGGATGAGGTCTGCACTCACCCTTCTGAAGTTGTTCAAGACACTCAAATGTAATCTCGAATTGATAAGAAGCGGTGAAAGCAGCTGGGTTGTTGAGGTTTTTCACCCCGAGGAGTGAAACGACGGACATAATGATAAAGGGAGGTGTATGTACGAGGTTAAAAGGAGTCGAAGATGGGAGCAGTGGAAGAATTGTATAACAGGTCAAGGGGGGGGGGGGGAAAGAAGAGAAGTGAGAAATTATAAGTGAAGGGAAGAAACAAATAGGTCCACCGGAATGCAGTTAACTCTCGACCCCTCTAGTACAATGCGAGGAGCCCATCGATCGACGCGCCTTCGCGTCCCTCGCTTTTGGCCACGTGACCGTCACTACCCGGGCAACCTGCAAGTCTCAACCTTCTGCACACCAGACTGTACCTACTCTTCGGTGTCTGCTATCGCAACTCTCTGCGGCTGAGGCCTATCTCAAAGTGGCTGTGTTCCACCGTTCTCTTCCCTTTGAGATCTTTTCTTTCCATTTATCCCCCACTGCGCAAATCTGCTTCCTATGACTTGTCGCTTGCACTTCTAACCTCACCAGCTCCGCACATTCCCTTTATCACAACCATCACACCCCATCTTAGAATATCTGTCTACCATGGCAGACGATGAAGCCGAGGATGCCTTTTTCCAGGCCCAAGCCTTGAGGACTGAGTCGCATCCCCCCGCCGAAGAAGAAGCCGAGAGCTCGGATTCAGACGATTATGACCCTTCACAGGCATTGGGCGAGCAATATGCGACCTCTTTCGCCGATTCCAAACAGAATGATGATGATGCTACCCCTGATCAACCTGCGCTGAATGATATCGTCGATGCGGCTCCCAGCGTGGCCATCGCATCAGAGACCGAAGCTGCCCATGACAGTGTCGCCCTTGATCCTTCTCAGAACTCCTCCCTTGCTGGATCTCAGACTTCGACACCCGCACCACCAACTGGAGATACGGCACAACACAACGCCACAGCGAATGGTGCAGTTGGGGTTGATGAGGACGAGGATGACGAGGATGACGCGGATTATGAGCCGCCAGCTGTACTTGAGGGCGAGGAGGCAGATGTTAATCCCGTGGCAATGTCTGAAGATCCCAGTTCAGGAAATGCAATTCAAACCACTTCCCTTGATGTATCACCACACCAAGCTGAGCAGGGACCTGCCAGTGGGCCAGATCTTTCCCATAGTTCTTATTCTCCTGCTCATGTTCCTAATATTGATCCTTCTTCTGTTTCTGGCCAATCCCAGTGGGCTGCGCAAGATTTGAACTCCACGGAGCTGCAGAACAGTACCGCTCCTACCCCTGTACCTGACTCTCCTTCGGCACAGGGCCGCCTGTCCCATGATCGAGTGGGAATCCTGCAAGACCGCACCGAGCAAGATCCCCGAGGTGATATTCCCGCGTGGTTGGAGTTAATCGCAGAGCACAGAAGCCGCAACAGACTAGACAGCGCGCGTGAGACCTACGAGAGCTTTTTGAAGGTCTTTCCAATGGCTGTAAGTATTTTCTGACTTTTTTTTTCACTTCCATTGCCTGTTTCGTTTGCTCTTCTTGCCCACCCCCAGGCTGCAAGATTGCTAACCTCAAACCCTAGGCTGATCAATGGGTGGCCTACGCCAACATGGAATCTGAGCTCAATGAACTGTTTCGTTTAGAGCAGATCTTCAACCGCACGCTGTTGACGATCCCCAGCGTTCACCTCTGGTCGGTGTACCTGGACTATGTCCGCCGCCGTAATCCTCTGAGCACAGATTCCTCTGGACAAGCAAGAAAAACCATTTCGTCCGCATATGACCTCGCCATCCAATATGTGGGCATGGACAAGGATTCCGGTAACATCTGGACGGACTACATTGAGTTCATTCGATCTGGACCTGGCAGCGTTGGAGGGTCTGGGTGGCAGGATCAACAAAAGATGGACCTGCTCCGAAAGGCCTACCAACGTGCTATCAGCGTTCCAACTCAAGCAGTCAATACCTTGTGGAAGGAATACGACCAATTTGAAATGGGATTGAACAAGTTGACGGTATGTGAGAACCCTCTCTTCTTCCGGCTCAACCTAATGATTTTTCTTCTAGGGTCGCAAATTCCTGCAGGAACACTCGCCATCTTACATGACTGCTCGCAGCTCCTACACTGAGTTGTTTAACATCACGCGTGATCTGATCCGCACATCCCTTCCTCCTATGCCTCCAATGCCAGGAGCTGAAGGTGACGCCGAATTCGCAGCGCAGGCAGAGATTTGGAAGCGGTGGCTTGCATGGGAAAAGGAAGATCCTTTAGTGCTAAAAGAAGACGATCTTGCAGCTTTCAAAACGCGCGTGGTTTACTGCTACAAGCAGGCACTCATGGCACTGAGATTTTTGCCTGAGATTTGGTTCGACGCTGCAGAATTTTGCTTTTTGAATGAAATGGAGAATGACGGCAACGACTTCTTGAAGCAGGGCGTGGAAGCAAACCCAGAGAGCTGTCTTCTTACATTCAAGCGAGCGGATAGGTTGGAGGTCACCTCCGAAGCCGAACAAGACTCCTCCAAGCGCGCGGCCAAGGTTCGGGAGCCCTATGACAAGCTACTTGACGCTCTCTATGGATTGATCAATAAGGCCCGCGAACGGGAAACACAAGATATTACCCGCATCGAACAGGCATTTGCCCCCAAAGCTGCAGAGACTCAACCCGACAATGACGATGAGCCTGATCCCGAGGTGAAGGAAAGAGAGGCAGCGAAGGCAACACAGATTGATGCAGTCCGCAAGGCTCACGCCGTTCACATCAACGCGCTCTCCAAAACCGTCTCCTTTGGCTGGATTTCCCTAATGCGCTCCATGCGCCGGATTCAAGGCAAGGGCAAGCCTGGCGAACTAGCGGGCTCTCGCCAAATTTTCGCAGAGGCCCGAAAGCGTGGACGGATAACCAGTGATGTATACATCGCTAGTGCTCTTATGGAGTATCATTGCTACAAGGACCCTGCCGCAACAAAAATCTTCGAAAGGGGTGCCAAATTGTTCCCAGAAGATGAGAATTTCGCACTCGAGTATCTGAAGCATCTGCTTGATATCAACGATGTCATTAGTAGGTCCACCGCTTGAATTTTGATGTCATGCACAACTAACAATAGTACCCAGATGCCAGAGCCGTGTTCGAAACGACCGTCAGAAAGCTAGCTTCCAACCCCGAGAGCGTCCACAAGGCTAAGCCTATATTCTCCTTCCTTCACGGATACGAGTCTCGGTACGGTGATCTCACCCAAGTGATCAATTTGGAGACTCGCATGCGTGAATTGTACCCCGAGGACCCTGCTCTGGCTCAGTTTGCCCACCGCTACGCCAGTCCCACGTTTGACCCCACGTCTGTCAGACACATTTTGTCGCCGTCCCAAACACGACAAAAGTCTGACAGTACAGGGTACCCCATGACGACACAAGCTTCCCCCGCGCAAAACTACGCGGACCTGTCGCTTAACTCACCCAAGAGACCCTATCCTACCGACGATTATGACGACGAGAGCCGCCCGCGCAAGTTTGCCCGCGCCGAATCTCCTATGAAGGGGGGACAAGCTCGACGCCTCGATCAGCCAAAACGAGTTCAGCAGCTCAACGGGCAAGGCACTTCATACAAACCTCAAGGATCCCCTGCTCCTCTGCCTCGAGAAGTGGTTACCCTTTTGAGCATTATCCCCCCCGCCCACTCATATAATATCAACCGCCTTTCCCCCGAGAAAATGATTGAACTCCTTCACCACGTCAATATCCCTGCCACTCCCGCTCAAGCACAGTTGCCTCAAAACTCCGGCGGAGGAATGTCTTACTCTGGTACGTCCCTTGCTGTCCCAATTCGTCCTGTATCATGACATCATCATGCTGACATGCCATTCATTAGGCTCTTACCGTTAAGCCAGTGGAGTCAAGTTCTTCTTTGAGGACTATCCCCGCTCTGCTTCCTGTGTACAATCTATCCCGACCCTGCTTTGCAATTCTTCTCATTTTCACGACGCGTCAAATATCCCCGATTTGTCTTCAACATCGATGACCCCGAATCTTCCCCCTTTCTCTCGCAGGAATCTCATGAAAAACACGGCTAGAGCCCATGCGGTTGCTGAGAACTCTCATTGCATCATCCACCGGCGTCGGTCTCTGGCATCAGTTTCACTAGGCATTCAATCCCTACGTTCGCTTGCTGGTTGGGTTTCCGTGCCCAGTCAAGTTTTGTACAGTCGCGAACCAGCAACACAGATAATCCCTACGTTC
Source organism: Penicillium bialowiezense (assembly GCA_026122735.1). Classification (NCBI taxonomy): domain Eukaryota; kingdom Fungi; phylum Ascomycota; class Eurotiomycetes; order Eurotiales; family Aspergillaceae; genus Penicillium; species Penicillium bialowiezense. The sequence continues at coordinate 163,167 of JAKZFB010000004.1, forward strand.
GCTTGCTGGTTGGGTTTCCGTGCCCAGTCAAGTTTTGTACAGTCGCGAACCAGCAACACAGATAATCATTCAATCGAATTACAGCAAACCCCCAGCACTTTGTGCCATGGAGAATTGAATAAAGTCAATACAACATTCACCTCTTGATTTTCATGTAGATTGCGTAGGTATCAAGAGAAACCTTGGATGCTCATACTTGTATGTTCCCTTGACACAGTCCGGTTGCTGCTCGCTGGAAACTTATCCATTGCCCGATGACTCTCAAACCGTGACCTGAAATCGCAGCGGTAACAGATTTTAGCTTTTGTCCATTGCATTTTCAACGACCATTTCTCCCCTGCTCTTACCTCTCTCGATGACCTCATGATTGAAAAGTCACGCTCGCTTTGGGATCAGCCATACATGCAGAAGGAAAGCACGATGCCTCTCTCTTGGCAGACCACTTCGAATGGTGCGAAGTATTGAAGTGTAGTTTCCATCATCTGACTGTGGTCAGGTTGAACTTGAATCTTTTTGATATTCGGAAAACGCTCTCGCTGTGCTAGCAGGCTTTGAAGATTTTCGATGGCTATTTTGAAGTCTTGCTCGTGACAGTCGCCCAGACCCAGTATCTCAAGGGTTGGTGGTAGCACCTCCACCAAAGATACGTTGGCACTGTCGCTTGAACCAAATTGCAGAAGTGTACGCAACGGTATATGAAGCTCACGCAGCTGGTGGAACTCGACGAGGGATCCGAACCCTTTGAGATGTTCACTCTCATCATCGCATCCGGTATCGCAGTTGTCCCCGTTGTTATTCAGTCGAAGCTTTCGGAGACTGCGTTTCTGGGAACAAAGAGCATTGTAGAACAGAAGAGGACGGAAGTCCAGGTATGATTCGCCCCAAATGGCTTTGTTGTCGTGCTGATAGCTGAAGACTTCCAGAGCGGCACACGATGTGATCCAGTCAGCAAATCCACGACTCCCATTGTTCGTGTCAAAGGCACCAAGCTCAAGTTCCGTGATGCTAGACCCCCCCTGCTTTGGCGACATCATACTGGGCTCATCTTCGCACACCCCGGCCGCAGTGAATACTCGCATCGCGGGAAGATATAGGAATGGGATTAATTCACCCGCATGGTAGTACACTTTGATATCGTCTATCTCGACTGACACCCGTTGCAAGTGTTGGAGGATCGGGATGGTCGGGGTCTTACCACCAGCAACTTGCGCTACCAAGGGGAGAAAGTAAGGCGAGTTCCAAAAGTTCAAGGACAGACTTCTGAGGGAATCCAATGACAGCACAAGCACTGCCAGCCAAGCATCAGGACAACCTGTTTGCAGACTCTTTTTCCATTCGGTTACATCGTCAGAATCGCTCGCTTGCTTCAAAGCATCCACCAGCGTATCATCGACTTCATAATCATGCTGAGATATCGACATGGAGCGCCATTTCAGCCTTAAATTCTGAATTGCAACACCGATTTCAGGGTTCCGCCGAGCAGTCCGAGCGAGGAGACGTATCTGAGGGGCATTGACTGATATGGCTCGGTATGCTTTGGAGATGAATAACGAGTACCAATCACGACACACCAGGAGAAGGTTGAGTTTGTCCCTTTGATGTAAGTTCTCATATATGAGAAGCCAAATATCGTTATTCAAAGACATGAGGAATAAAAGCAGTATGAAGTAGTACCAAAGATGGATTGATCAGCCCCTATTAAACTACACTAGCGTGCACGCTAAGAACTAGCCCTATCTGACATGTGCCATCAGTAAAAATTTGACCACGTCCACGGTGGAACGAGATCTGAGCCTAGGAAATAGAGTCTCACGGTGGATACAGAAAAGGAAGTGGTCTCCCGTCACTTGGGCGTTGGTCAACTGGTTTGGATTTGAATGAGGTAATTTTCAGGTCAAACATCACCCCCCTAAACATTAAATATTCAACAGCACAGTTTGAATTTTTCCCTTCATAGATACTACCCATGGATGAGGGGGATCTACGATGGAAGCGAATCGTAACCTTGGAAAAAGACAGTCTCTCTGAATGACGAAGCGTATAGAAGAGGGAAGAGAAGAAGTCAGCAAGAAATATACCGGTGGACGAGAATTGGAAGCGGGGGATGACCTGCCCAGAGGTGGCTTTCAACCTTAGAATTTTCCAGCAATATCCAAATGTCTTTATTTGGCGATTTTTGGTCATTCCAAAGCCCAGAAGCTTCTTTCCGTTACTAATGATGTCTTTGCAAACGGCGGGGACCAGAAAGAGCTTTAGTGGTCGGTTAAAAATAGTTCCTTGTTTGCATATAATGTGTCAAATTTTCTATGTTTTCTAATGATAAATATCTGTTTCTTTCATGCAATTCTACATTCCTGCAGATTCACATGGCCTTGATACTAGCCCTGGAGAATTTAAGCCAGAAGTGTGAGTTAAGTAACGGGATGGTACGTCGTTTTGTGTGGCTCAACCTTAATCAAAGAAGTATTTTTTTATCAGATTTCATCGACTGTAAACTTGGATGTAGACTACAGGCATACTTCACCCGTGATTATCTGCCACCTCAGCATGTCCACAGGTCCGGTGGACACTTCAAGCCTGAAGTGCGAGCGAATTGACGATATGATGGATTGTTTTCCGTGATTGGTTACTACGTCTAGCGAGGGCTTGAAGCCTGAAGTGCGAGCGAAGTGACGACTCGGATATGATTTATTTTCTGTGATCCCCTGCTGTCATAGGGCAAGTCTGGGGTGCATTCCAGAATCCAGACCCTATCCTACTGCGCCGGGCAAAAGACTAGAATTCCAAGTCCGGCACCTTGCAACTGCACTCGCTGTATACGGGATGAGTTCGTCACACCTATTACCTCTAGCGGGGGCTTGACGCTTGAAGTGCGAGCCAAATAACGAAATGTGTCGGAAGCCCTGGGTGGGCTGGGCTGCCCGTTTCGTCAGGCTCCCCGCAGTCTAAGCAACGTAGTTCGAGAGCTTCTCTCTCTCTCTCTCTCTCTCTCTTCTCCATCTTCTTCCAAGGTTCCCCCCGTCTCCAAAATAAATACCATGCTTTACCGTACGCTTCTGCCTCTCTGTTTCTGTCAGTTGTCTATGATTCTCTGCTACATCCGGCGGGGCATTTGGGCCGGAAGTGCGAGTTAAGTAACGAGATGATGTAATGTTGTCTGTCTGTGACTCTCCCGAGGTCTGCTACCTATGGCCGGGTGAGAAGTGCGAGCCAAGTAACGAGATTGTCAGGATCTGAGAACTTCGTGGATTGCGTGACGCCTCTCACCAGCTCTCCCAGCTCTCTTTCTTCTTCTTCCTCCTCCTTCCCCAGATTTAGTGTTTTAGCCAAAGGACTATAAGATCTTCTCTTTTTCTTATGAATTCACCAGAGACTGGTAGATATGGATTGTCTGTGATGCTCTACGACCTCTAGGGTTTAAGCTAGAAGTGCGAGTTAAGTAACGGAATGGTAACAATTAACATTACGGTAGGCGAATTCTTATTGTTCAAATGAAGTCTAAAAGCAAAGAAGCTGGTTAATAAAGAAGGGAGAGATGATAACGAATCAACCAAAACTCCCAAGGTTGTCGACTAGTCTTAAGGCATCTTCGTACCACGATTGATTAATGTTTCCATCTAAGCTCAATAGTGTTAGATGGTTACACAAAGGGAACAATGGCCTTCCTGTAAATGTTCGAATTGAACCTCTGGTAATTCCATCTGTACATGTATGTACATATATGTACATGCGTATCATTCGGACAATGCTCTGCAGAGTTGATGTAAAACTACGTATTGAAGTGGGAAGAGCGCGCTGGCGGTCTGACACCGCAGACAAGACGGTAGGGGCGTTCAGTGCTCTGACAGGGGTCATCGGTAGGAATGCGCATACGAAGGACAGAAGAATGATGCTTTCTTGTGATATGTAGGACGCTGAATTGCTATGCTATCATACTGAGTGCTAGAAATACCCTTGCTGCCGAGGCGTAGCTAGTGGCGCAGGTAGGAAAGTGGCGCTGTTTCCCCACTACAGTATGACTATCTTACTCACACTGCACGTAACCACCCAGCAGACTTAAGTCCGACTAGAGTGACGATGATATCGTGGACTTCTGTCTCAGATTGTTCGGACTTCCAGTTCATTCCTATGACTTTGTAGATATTCACAGGCCTAAATAGGCGACTATGTATCTGGATGTTCGCAACCATCTATTGATACATTATGTATGATTATCATACCCACACTATCCTTAAAGATATAAGTCCGAAAGTGACGATGGTAGCTCGGACTTATACCTCAGATTGTTCGGACTTCCAGTTCATTCCTATGACTTTGTAGATATTCACAGGCCTAAATAGGCGACTATGTATCTGGATGTTCGCAACCATCTATTGATACATTATGTATGATTATCATACTCACACTATCCTTAAAGATATAAGTCCGAAAGTGACGATGGTAGCTCGGACTTTTACCTCAGATTGTTCGGACTTCTGGTTTATTCCTGTGATTTTGTAGATATTCATAGGCCTAGATAGGCGACTGCGCAACAAGACATTCACGACTATTCGGGACCATTGATGCATTGATAGGTATATACATTCAGGAAAATAGCTCAATTGTCCCTTTCCGCTATACCCGCCTCTCCAAGATCTTGCAAGCTTTGGCCTTTCCTCTACAGTCTCCTTCAGTATTTATCTTCTCTCTCTTTCTCTCCCTCCCTCTTCTCCCTTCTCTTCTTCTTTCCTCTCCACTCCATTTTCTACCCTTTTCAGTTCCGCGTTACCCCCTTCTACCCCAAACCCATCAACCAAGTAATCGGCTGAGTCTACATCGGCAACAGAGGTTGAGACAGGCTAGGGAGTCGTCTGTCTTCAAGCTCATCCTAAACTCGGAGGATATTGAATCAAATTCACTAACCTCACTTTCGATCGAAAACAGTACCTCTGAAAAGTAAGTGATATCTTTACTTTCACCTCGACAACTTCCGTTTCGGCTCCGAGACATCCTATCCGGTTACTTCACTTTCCGCTTGATCTCAATGAGGTTACCACCTTCCCGAATATTAAATCCCCAGCACCAAGAAGCTTCCTCACTTGTTCTTTTCTGACTACGGTTGCAACTTCCTCCGCTCCGCGCCGTCCTTTACTACTTCAATCTCAGCGAATCCTCCTGCGCTTAGCTTCATCCTTCATCCTACAACTCCCCAACTTCCATCATCCGACATCCGCTCGAGCATTAACTTCTAACTTATCAGCCCAATTACTGACGACACATTACTAGCCAAGCTTTCCTGCCTAAAATGGCACCAAAGCCACGGCCATCCTCTCCTGAGGAGGAGGATCGCAAATCTCGTCATGAGAGTCATTCCTCTTCCAGCAAAATGAAATCAGCTGCAACCTCAAGTTCTACTTCAAAGACACCCTCCAAGCAGCCCATTTCAACCCAATCCCCTCGCCCCTCCACTTTTAGCAGGGAGATGCCCATTCGTGGGAGCCAGCCTGCAAAACCTTTGAACCCGCGCGAAATCCAGGATTTGCGTGAACACAAGGCCCGTCTAGAGCAAGATGCAAAGCGCAAAAAATCTGCCGAAGAGACCGCCTGGATGCGCAGGGCTGGAATCGACCCCGCAACTGGCGAAAAGGTTAAGCCAAAGAGCACTGGCTCAAGTAGCAGTGACTCCCCAATCCGTCGTGTGGAATCCCCGGAGCCATACCCAGCTCACTGGACCGAAGAAGAAAAATTGAATCACGAGCGACTGATCAAAGAGGGCATCCGAGCAGCTACTCATGAGCCCTATCGGCTCAATAAAGACAAGATTGTCAGACACAAAGACTATGTCACTATTGCCTGGGACAGTTGCAAAAATGTCGACGTCCCTTGGTACAGATTCAAGACCAGTGGCTCTGGAGTGAGTCCCAGTTCTAGCTAAGAGCTATTAACACCCCGATGGATGATAAATAGACTGACTTTGCTCTGTAGGCTGGCAAAATCCAGAAGCGTGTGGGGTACAACACCTCCGGAAAAGAGGTCGAGATGACGATGAACGCTTACCCCATCACTGATTTCCCGAAAAAGTCGGTCTATCAGTATGAGGTGTGTTGCCCCAATGAACAAGTTATGATCGACCCTTTTTTTTTTGCTGACGACCATGCCTAGATCAACATTCTACACGGGTCTCAAAATGAGACGGACAGACGGGTTCTCCGAAAGTGTTGGAACAGCGAAACCCGAAAGGCGCGCCTCCCGGATGGTATTTGGGATGGCGGAAGAATCTGCTGGTAAGACTGAGTACCTTTCGATATATATCGTGGTTTCTAACGGATAAAAGGTCCCTGGAGAAGTTTGAAAAGTGGAATGAGGAGATTGTCTTCAAGGGCGATATGGCCCGGGAGCTTAAGATTCTTGCCAGTGGCACAGAGTTCAAGAAGAATCCGAGCTTGAGGATGTCTGTGATTCCAAAGCGTCAAGTCAAACTTTCGGTCATTCAAGGTTGGCTGAAAGGCGATCAGGAACTTGATCAAACAGTGATTGAAGCCCTGAGTAAGTAACCTTTTGCCCAAATCCTCTCACTTTGCGTGCTGCGTTCACTATTTTTTTTTTCCATTTATGCTTCTCCTCTCCTGCTATAATTTACATTACCTCTGTCGTTTTTGACACCCAATCTGACATCAACAGGCTTCCTAGATCACTTGCTTCGCGAGTGGCCAACAAAGCAGTTTGCCGCTATCAAGCGAGCCTTCTTCTTCGACAAGCTCGATGATGATCCGGAGAAAGCACACGACTTCTATCGACCCCTAGCCAACATGGGTGCTTCCGTATATCGAGGTATCTATCAGGCAATTCGACCAACACCGGTAAGTTCTAATTGTCCACTGAACACGAAGCATGAGGCACTAACATTGTCAAAAAGACTGGCTTAGTTCTGAATGTAGATGTGGCTCATTGCGTTTTCTTTTCCCGAATCAGTTTGATGGGATACATGATGAGCGCCAACAATTTCAGCGACAAGCATCAACTCGTGAATAGGTTGATGCCGGAGCGTGACCAGTACGGCGGACCGAAGGAGAGCAAATGGTTTGCCCAAGTCAACAAGAAGATCCAGGGCCTTCGGGTGGCTCCAAACTACGAGGGTTGTCCATTCAAGATGAAAAGCTTTGTGGTCAAGGGCATGCTCCTGGCACGGCCCAAGGATTATCATATCGACTACTTGGACAAGGCCTCAGGAAAATCGACCCGCATGAATCTCCAAGAGTACTTCATGAAGCGATACAATGTTCGCCTTGAGTTCCCCAACATGCTGTTGGTTGAAATGACCAAAGCCGACGTCCTTTATCCAGCGGAGTTCCTGATAATCAAGAGTCTCCAACGGTACCGTTACAAGCTCAGTGACGTGGAAGCCGCCCAAATGATTCAATGGTGTGCCACCCGGCCCCCAAAGCGCCTGGAACATGCTCGTCAGGCCAAAGAGATGCTCCAGCACAAGGATGACCCGGTGTTGAAAGCCTATGGTATGAAGATTAGTGAGAAAATGATCAAGACCAAGGCTCGCCTGCTCCCAAGCCCGGAGATTCAATTCGGCGGCAATCGAAAGCATAACCCTGGACACCTGGGAACTTGGGATCTGCGAGGCAAAAAGTTCTTCAAGGGAAATGAAAAGGCGCTCTCACGCTGGGGTGTTGGCTTCTTTGCTGGACACCGTCGATCGATCAGTCATGATCAAGCCCTTCAGTGGGCTGATCAGTTTGTCAAGATGTACAAATCCATGGGCGGTGACATCAGTGAACGCCCGGTGGTCAAGCCCTTGAACGAGGATGTCGGGAGCAGTGTTAAAAAGCTGTACGATGAAGTCGCCTCTCGCGGTCACGGCGAGCCCCAGCTTCTGATCTTCATCGTTCCCGACAAAGACTCTTGGGTCTATCTCCGCATCAAGAGATCTGCCGATTGTCGATATGGAACCCCTTCCCAGGTTCTTCAGGCTCCCCACTGCGCCGCCAACAAGCCTCAGTACCATGCGAATGTTTTGATGAAGGTGAACGCAAAGCTTGGTGGAATCACTGCTCGTGTGATCCCCAAGACCAAAGGATCTGGTCTGCGTCCAGGATCTATGATCATTGGAGCAGATGTCACTCACCCAATGATGGGCGTATGGACTCCTTCATTGGCAGCAATGTCAGTTTCTGCCAATGCCACAGCTACACGCTACATGGGAGGATGCGAGACCAATGGTGACAGGGTTGAGATTATCCGGGACAAGGTTGCTGAATACATTTTGCACCCTATGGTTGCAGAGTGGAAAGCCACTGTTGGGGAAGGCAAAGCCCCCCAGTTTGTCTACTACTTCCGGGATGGTGTGTCTGCGTCGGAGTACCGTCGAGTCCTCACCGAGGAGGTTCCCGCAATCCGCAATTCCATCGCGCACGCATGTAGCGCACCTGTCTGGGAAGGGAAGATGTGCGTGGTGGTTGCTAACAAGCGCCACAACCTCCGGGCATTCCCTGATCACAAGAACCGACAGGTTTCAGATCCCAATGGCGCCCCTCTGCCGGGTACTCTGATTGACAAGGATGTCACCAGCCCCCATGATTGGGACTTCCTTCTTTACAGCCACATTGCGTTGCAAGGAACCCCACGCCCAGTACACTACCATGTCCTGCTGGATGAAATAGGCCTCAAGCCCAATGATCTCGAGAACATGATCAACGATCACTGCTACCAGTACATTCGCTCAACTACGTCTGTATCTGTTCATCCCGCGATCTACTATGCGCATTTGATCTCCGTGCGTGCCCGCCACCATGAAGATGTTCCAATCACCTCTGGTCCTCAGAGTGGTCCGGAGGTAAAGACAACCAATCCCAAGCCCAAGGAGCCCCGGGCCAAGCGACTACTCCCTATCGAAGGCACTTCTAACCGACTTGCCTTGGGGATGTGGTACATCTAAGCTCAATCAAATCGGTGCAGCGTTTGCTGTTCCCATCGAAGTATTATCTTTTATCAATGAGCACCTGTGGAGATCATGTTCTTCAACTTGACACTACTCCACTCTTTCTGAAACTTGAAATTGTTCTCAAGCCTATCTATCCAATTGAGCTTGAGAGCCTTCTACCTTGAGTTGTTTCTCAGTCTTGTTTCTCAACAGTTTTCCCATGCCATGTCTACATTTGCACTGTTATTCTTTGAGATTTGGGTTTGCATTTACCCTCGTCTACGCAAGGCCCAGCGCTCTGCTCGACATCGGTCAACCAAATCGACATGAACAAGTTACTTGGTGCATCTTTACTGACTGGCCCCGGAGCGGTGATTACCCGAATTAGCTATCTTTCCACGTCGTTAACCCAGAAAATATCCCCCAAAAAAATAGAAGTTTATGCCCACATTGTCTCGTGCCGCGTAATATCAACATAGACATTCTAATCTACCTGGGTTTTGGTTCGGGTTCCAAGGTTGTCTCTAAGGTTGCGCTTGTACTGGTAGGTGAAACGCGCCATGTGAGCCTACAGGGGTGAAAACTTCCAAGGTTTGCTATCATCTCCGGAAAACCGAGGAATTTAAGATACAAGGTAAATGTAAAAAAGAAATTATATGGTACAAGAGGCTAACTAAGCCCCCTTCACGATGAGTACAGATTTTCATGGCGATCCAACGTCTTCACGCCCACTTGATTAGGGGCAGGGATTGAGGTGGGAAGAAAGCACTGCTAAAATACAGGGACTGGATTATATGCATCACCGAGACCCAAGGACCGCTGTCCAGCATTGCCCTTGTTGATGTGATGATAGGTATCACGGCAGGGAGCACAGCCGTCGGAGAACAAAAGGAAGTCTGCCCGCCAGAGTATGCAAAAATAAGGTAAAATAAGGATGGCGCATGCAGGGCTGGAGATGTGAATAGAATGTCAAAGATTGTTATGGCCGAAAAACAGCGGGTTATGTCTAGCTTCACTGAAACAGATTGTGATCGCTCATCAGGTTTCGTTGGCCGTAGGGTCAACACCGTCGACTGATCCATCGACTCGCGCGTTGACACCGGCGGATGCATCTCCGATGCTTTTATCCCCTTCGCCGTCAGCATTAAAGTTGGGCATTTCAGGGATTCCGCTGTGTTTCTTGGCTTTCTTCTTGCTTGGTTCTGTAGTATTGGTTTTAGAGGCCGCGGGTGGAGCAGCTCGTTTCTGCGGGCTGGATGTCGGACCGGCGAGACCATGCTGAGGAATTTTGCCAGAGGGTGGAAGACGCGTCTTAGCAGCCATGGGCCTCTGCTTGGGTGGCAGCTCAAGGTCCTCAACAAGAGGTTCATTACGACTGGTGTTCAGCTTGCCCTTGAAGAAGGTATGCAACAGCCCAATTTGATTGGATGCATTGTCTGCCGAAATGCGGGCATATGGGGGTGGAGGAGGGAACAGGGTAACAGACTGTGAGACTGTGGTGTTTTGCGGATTGGCCGCGTTGAACATCCGGTTTTGGAGCAGATGCAACGGGACGCTGAGCGTAGATAGACCGAATTCTCGGTCCAACCCTAATTCTTTGAAACCGAAGAAGTCCTCGTCAATGTCTTCCGCAAAGTCACCTCCCACAAATTGTTCACTGCCATCCTTGAATGCATTTGAGCCGTCTTCGCCGCCCTCAAGAGCAGGTCGAAGGAGTTCAGTGAGCAGCGACTTGAGACGACTATGGGCTGCTGTGAGCTTAGTTCCCAGACGATCAACATCATCCTTGATGTAAAGTTCTAGTTCGTCGAGGTGGACGCCCACAGAAGACAACGTATGCAAGATTATCTCTGGCTCGGTATATGCAGATTTCCATTCAGCCGTTGGGGAGGCAGGGTCCTGGTGCTCAGTGGCAGGCATTTTTGGGGTTTCCATATACGACTTCATGGTGGATCCGAGTTTCTGGAAGAAATCGGCCGCGATGTCGGTCACAGCTTCAAGCGCAGAGGGTTGATATTCTTCAAATCCGGTATGATAGAAGACCTTGGCAACTGACCGCTGGAGGGCTGCTCTGCAAGCCCACGGAGCGATGACGGGGCCGTTATCGTTCAAGACATGGGGCTCAGCATCTTGCTCCACAAATGGTTCGGGCTGATATTTTTGAAATTGGTTTTGGTACATCTAGATTGAAATTAGTCAAAAGGCCAAAACAAATCAAAAGACAACTAAGGGCTCACCTGAGACTGGAGCTGCATCTGCTTGACAATGCCGATTTTTGAACAAATTTTGCGGGTATCTTGCATTTGCCGCATGTTCGCGTTCATTCTTTGGGTCAGTTTGCTATCGGGTTGAGTGAAAGAGCCCTTTGGAAGCATTTTCAGGAATTCTTCAGAGGCATCAACCACGTTACCCTGTCCGTCTTCTTTCCAGAGCAGCCGGTCAGGGATATCGGGAACCCCAGACATTACATCATAATAAAATGGAACCATCTGATCTTCATCAACCTCAATGCCCTCTGCGAGTGTTTCGCTTGCAACCTCGGGCTCCATGGCATGAGAGCCTGCATCGCGAGACCTGTCAGCTTCGATGGTGGCAAGCTTTTGATGGCGAAGCCACCGGCGCATGCCGGCCTTGGTCCTGATCAGAGCCGGTTCTTCGGAGTTAAGCTTGTCACCTCTGAGGAGGCGGTGCCGATCGGCCGCGATGAGCGCACGGTCTTTCTTTGTCACTTGCTTCCATACTTTATACTCCGGATCTTCCAGCTCTACTCCCCCGGGGACCGACAGCGCACTGAGAACGGGAGCCAAAGTAGTAGGGCCATCGATGTCCATAGATTCGTCCTGGCTCCCCATAGCAAGTGCTGCTATGCCAGCAGGGTCAGAAGGTGTGTGTGAGCCTGGAGGAGGCGTGGCAAATCCATTCTGAGTGGCTTCTCCGGTCGCGTCTGAGTCTGCCCGCACGGGTGGGGGTGGTTGGGTGCTGGGGGCCCCAGCAGGGCCTTCTGAGCCGCTGGGGGTGTTGCGGGATGGCGCGGTGCCCTTCTTTGAAGTCTTCTTTCCAGGAGCCTTCCTACCTCGCGACGCCATGATGGGCTCCTCGTCACTTTCTTCAGCGCCGTCGAGTTCTGCAAGCTGAAGTCGACGTTCTTCGGCCTCGACTTCAGCTCGATCCCTGATGATAATGTCAGGAATGAGAGGAACTAGCTTCTCCGTCTCCTTGCGCATGTAAAGCGCATGCTTTCGAAGAGGATGGTCCGAGTTGGTGTTGTATTTGAGACAATTGGCCCAGATCAGAGTAAGATCGTCAACAAAGTCCTGCTTGGATCTGTATGCAAGTCCTTTCAGCTTTTTCGTCATTGAACCGAGATCCATTGGATGTTTGATGACTAGGGAGTGTTAGAGAATGATTTGTACGATGTAGACAAGGTTCCAACATACCAGTATGATAATCCGGCGCATCGCGTTTGTTAACACGGGTCAAAAAGGCAGTCGAGTGCTCAGTCATAGCTTTGAGCTCACTGAGAACTTTCTCGCAAGCTTCGTATAACTCCTCCTGGCCGACCTTATCTTCATTCGCCCATTTGCTGCGGTTTTTGCGAACCTCGCTCAGCAAACTGCGTAGCTCTGCATCTGATGCCTGCACCCTGTCGCGCTTCTTGTCGATTCTTGCAATGAGGTTCTTCAATGTCAAGCTAGATGCTCCGAGGTTTGTATTGCTCAAGGAGCTGTAACCATTCGCGGCGCCTTGGGTATTGTTATCGCTCATGTTGACCTGTCCAGATATCTCTGCCTCGACTTGTCTTTCTGATTCTTCCAAGCGCTGTTGATCAAGCATCGCATCTCGATCATTCTCGAGCGTGTAGAAAAGAGTATGGAAACTTCTTCTAGCAGCCTCCTCGGTGGCCTTCTTGTCTTCTTCAAGTTGTTTTCGAAGTTCCTCCATTGTTTCCTTCTTGACCTCTTTAGTCTCATCTGCGCCGGTGGATGATGATACGCTGGGGTGGTGGGCCGATGGCGCGCTACCATTGGAATCGGGGGGAGCGGCGACCTTGGTCTTCGGAGATTCGGCAGCGTCCTCCATATCTTCGTCTTCGTCGTAGTCGTCATAGTCATCGTCGTCGAGCTTTCGCGCCGACTTGCGCGGTGCAGTCGGGGGTGGTGGAGCATCTTCGACGCGTATGGTGTGAGCCTCGGGCGGGTCTCCTTCCCCGGAAATCGGGCCTCCCGCTGTATCTTCGTCGACATCTTGTCCAGAAAATAACAGACTTATTTTCGCCTCACTCCGGCGATACAATTCTCGGAATTGGGCAATGCGCGGGTCTTCTTCGGTCGCAAGATCAGCTTCCGATGTCGAGTTGGGGTTCTGCCCTTCGGCGCCGACAGAGCCGCGTATTTGAGGTGTCCGCGAGCCCGATAAGGTCTTTACCAAGCCATTGGCAGGGCGAGGAGAGTCTTGAAGGTCATCCGGAGGCCGAATATTGCCCGGGGGCCAGGCGTTGTGGCCGAGCGACATGCTCGCTCCGAAACCCCGGTTCTGGGGCGGGCGAGACTCGATTCTCCGCGATTAGGATTACGAGCCGATCGGACGCGACGCGGTGGTCGGGGGAGGAGCAAAAGGCATAGAGGTGGGAAACACCGCTCGTAAAATAGACTGGCGATGTCAAAAACGCGAAAACAGATAGCGTGGGGGAGAGGTTTGATGAAGAAGGTCGGGGGGAGCTTTCTAGGAAGTTTCTCTAGACGGGGATGAAGTACAGGCAGGAAGGCGGTGGCAGATCCCTGGGATGTCACTATTCAACTCTTTGCGATTCACCACGATACTTCGCAGAACCGGCTGTTTCAATTGATTCATTCCAGTCGCAGCTAATAGACCTTGTTCGCAAAGCCTCCCGACCCGTCCAAGCTCCAGTGGCTCTTCATTGTCGCCGACACCCACCCCTCGGCATATGACGCAGGCAGCAAAGCTTGGGCCGAACTCCACGTCTGACAGCTACGAGAACGGGACCGCAACCTCCTCACATTGAATAAGGGTCAGAGCAAAGGATTCCTCTCAACTCCTTGTCGCTTCTATCATTACAATCTCGGCATGCGCATCCGCTATCCTTTCGCAGGTGAGCTTCGGACCTTACTTCTGGTTGCGGTGATCCAGCTAACATCCACCCAGGCGCCTTTGCCTTCCTGCTCCTCTTAGCCGGCTACTTCGGTCTTCTCCCACATAGCACATCCTCTACGATACCGACACAGCTCCAACCGAATGACAAATTCCTCCATCTAGTCACATTCTTCCTACTTTCTCTGGCTTTTTACTGGGTCTTGGACACCTCACGTCGGCGCACGCTGCACGTGACCCTTCTGGTCTGCACCTTAGGGCTTGGAGTCGGCTCGGAAATCGTGCAGGGATTCCTCCCCAATGGCCGAGACTTTGATCCGTACGATATTGTTGCCAATGTTGTCGGCAGTGTGGGTGCCATCGGTCTATGCGGGTGGTACCACCGTCGCATGATGGAGCGACGTCGGCAAAGTCGGTATGGCCTCATGGACGATGGCACCGAGGATGTCGAGCTCGGTGGGGTCGAAACGGATTCCCGTCGTGACTCGGAGCCAATGGGCGCGCAAGAATCCGGTGTCATGTCGCTGGAGCAGGAAGTAGATAATTGGGACGAGAACGCGGTCGACAATTGGGATAACGAGGATATTGCAGACCACGAGCGGGAAACTGCGCCTCCCAGCTATCATGAGTCCAGTTCTTCCGGTGGACAGGCGGCCGGTGTGCCCACTGGAGCCAAACGAGCCGACTAAGCCATCGTCTGATTGGCCTTGTCTACTTCTTGACTCTGCGATGGAAGTATGTGATGGTCCCAAGGTGCTTGTCCTACGATCTGTGTTATGATAATGGGTTTATGCGTTGTCTCATGTCTGTTCTATACCAGTCTCTCGGTTGTGCGAAACAGCGCTTGACAGTCTTCTTTGGTTGTTGAGCTATTTAATTGTTTATACTGACACTCGAATACTTTTTCCCCTTGGAAGCTATGTTATTTCACACAGAAAAGCCTGGTCCACTTTGGAGAAGCCCACGGGTGGAGACCTCCATTGGTCTGAATCCTGGATATTCCAAGATGCTGTATAGTTTGTTTGGGTAGCACTATTTCGAAGATTCTTTCGCAGTCTATCATATGATTAATGATAACAAAGTCTGAAAATCTTGCAATGCAACCTGTTTACCAAGTAGGTAGACAGCAAAATATTAGAATAGACTTCAAATAGACTTCCACGTTGTTTGCCAGCCCTTGGAAATTGAAGCTTTTTTTGCAAGCCATTGCTACAAACCTCCGCAGATCGATCATTTTAGTAGGGAATGAGCCATGCTCGCCGGCAAGGAGTTGAATGACTTATTTCCCAAACCTGGGTGGATAAAGCTCCAATAACAAATGTGGTTTACGAAGTATGAGTTTCCGAGAGGATCAACAAATTATCAGACTCACAGTTGACATGTTTAAGGTAATGCCCAGGTGTGAGATCTGGAGTCACAATCATTGGCTCCTACGTGTAGGTCCAAGGTTGGAATAAGATGTCCTGGATCATGCTGCAAAGCAAATAAGATCACCGATTTGCTACTGTACAGTAATTCTAAAGCGAGACTGCCCATGTCAGACAATAAACAGGGTAGCTGGCCACACTGGACATGAGCGAAATGAAAGAGACAAAACAGGGGGGTATTTCGACAAGGGAATGATGGCAACTAGCAAGGGGATTGGTTAGAACAAGATGTGAATTGAAGACAAAGCCGCAGAAATGGAGAAAAAAGTAAACACCGGATGCCATGTAATGCAACATAAACATAAACGACATAAAGGTCCGTCGGGAGTCAGGAGCAGACCGAGTAGGCATTATTCATTATCAGAAACCTCCGGCGTGCCGGACCAACTTCTGCTCGGCGTGTGGGCGCGATCAGGTAGGGCTTCCAGCTCCGGCTTGGCAGTTGGCAGGTAATCGGTCTGATCATCCAGCCTTGGGACTTTGGCAGAACGTTCCTCACCGTCGTGGGGTGAGTCTGTGTTCCAATCCGACACCTTGCCCAACTTCCGATCGGTTTGTTCGCGAAGTACTTCATAGATGAATTGCATCTGCATCTCGTTGTACACCATCATCATCCGCTGCTCGCGCATCTGATTGACAGTTTCAAAGACCGGGTCTCTCTCTGGATCTGTCACGTCCAACAGATGGCCAGATTCGAGCTCGCACAGCAAATGGTCAAGAGCGATGAAGGTTCCCGTTCGACCAACACCGGCGCTGCAGTGCACGATGCGCGGATTGTCGGGATGCGATTTGGAGGCTGACAGCTTGATCAAATCGAGAAGGGCTTGGCGGTCGCTTCCTTCGGGTTTCGAGTAATCAGCCCAACCGGCGAACAGGAAGTGCCACACGATCTTGGACTCGGAGCCGATGGCGAGCTCGAGTTTGCGGATCTCAGATCGGGATCTCGCATCGAAAGTCGACTCCAGGAGGGTGACCCTACCCAAGACGCCTGGTTCCACTAGCTCGCTCTCGTCGAAGAAAACATCGGACTCCTCCGCCGACAAGACCATCGAGGCCTGCTCCGTATCCAATGGAAAGTACTGGGCGCACTTCTCCCGGCCGGCTTCAAAAGTCTGAGTCAGCATTACAATCACGCCGACCTCCTGGCATTCATGGAAAACCATGTGCCAGAAATCCGCGAGATGTCCGAGTTTGGGGCCCTATTCTAGTCAGCGATAATGTTGGCCTCGATCCGCAGGATGGTACCAACCTGAGTTGCAATGTATCTCCTTCGCTCCCGTGTGACCGAATCCTCCAGCCGAATGGGAGAAGCGTTGATGAAATCGCATTCGCCATCGGCTACCCGCAGATGAATGCGGCAGTTGGCCCAGGCCTGTACGTTGATGTATCGATTTCGCTCTTTAACTTTGGGGTCGGCTTCTAGGGCCCAGGGGTGCGACAGGTCATTGGCCAGCATTCCCTCGGCCAGTCGCGTGCGCTGCATCCATTCCAGGTCCTCGAACTTGTCATGGATTTCTGCATAAGAAGCGGTCAGTCACATTCCACGTGCTTGCGTTGCCGTTCTCCGATAGGCTTTTTTTTTTTATGGGATTTTATTTTGAGTGTGGTTTTTTTCCTCTTCAGGCCTTTTGACTTACCCGCGACAGATTGGCAGAGGAAGGGTGGCACGTCCTCAGTGTTCCCAGCCTCCAACTTGGGGTTGTCTTGACCTCCGGGGATGTCGAGGCCGGCGTCATCGTTTTCGGGCAGACCGCGTTTGGAAGATGGAACACTAGTGTCAATCTTGATGGACGGATGCGCCATCTTTGCGGCGGCGATCCGTTGGAACGCTCGAACTTTTCCGATGACACCACGGGCTTTCCTGGAGACTGATCTCGCCTTGGAGCGTCGCTTGTGCGGGGCAGGGTCGGGAGAAGGTGAACGCGAAATATCCGTTCTGGCGTCGAGGTCGGAATCTGCAGGAACCGAAGTTATCTGCAGCGACGACAGATCGGGACAGCTATAAAAGCTGTCCCGGGAAGACGTGTCCAGGGCCAGTTTTTTGGAGGGATCGCGGGGGTGGGCGTCGAAGGAGGGGAGGGGAGCGTCGCAATAAAAATAGAACTCTATACGAGAGTCCTAGACCATGTGCCTTTTGCCTCCCGGAGAGATATGAAGATATGAAGAGAATAACAGGGATTTAAAATGATTCCCCTATTATCTGTTCAACGGTTTTGAAGAGAGAAGATGAGCACACGGGCCAAAAGGAGAGAAAGAAAGTGGAGGCAAAAAACAAGAGTGAAAGTAGTAAAAGACCCGAGGTCTCCGAGTATTTATCTATGCGACCTACTCTATACGATCTACTGGGATACTGTACTTGTTCACCTTTTGCGATCTATAGACCTGTTAAAGATATTTGAAAACGGACGCTTCTACCCCTTCCCGACCTGTTTTGTATGACCGTATACTACAAGAGTTACATACTTTTGTTTTCGTCTAGCGCTTCCGTTTCAACTATAATTCTTGCGCCTTGGTTGTTTTTGTTACCTTGTACTCTTGTGCTCGCTTGTTCCCTTGTATTCCCCCCCCTCCCAAATATACCCTTTGTCTTTTCTTGAATGAACGACCCCTTGCGCCGATAGGTGTTCGTCACCTGCGAAAAATGGTCTCTCAGGCGCAAATCATCGAGCGCACCGCGACCGCGCAAAGTACCGCGTCTCTCGTATCGCGACCCTCCCACTCCAGACGACATCGCACCGGTCGATCGCACCAAGGGGGCTCCTCGAATTCCCCCTCCAACGATTTCCCCATCTTTACCTACACTGGTGACACCGAGATTGTGATTCGCGCGGGGTCGCAGGAGAAGCGCTATCTACTCCACCGATTGATACTGGCACAATGCTCCGGCTTTTTTGAAGCGAGTACGAGTGAGGACTGGTCCTGCCAGACAACTCTGGGCCCCTCGAAACCGGATGGTCATCTCTCACCCGTGAGTGAGGATGATTACCTGTCCAACGGGTCGACCCTGGTACCCTCCGATCATGGGGCACTGCCCACCCGGCCCGGCGAGAAGAGACGATGGCGCTATGAGCTAGACTGGGAGAACTGCGCCGAGGACGAGGAAGTGATTCTGGTACAAAAGGTCAGTTGCGCATGTGTCTGGTCGAAAGCGCGAATGGAAAATGCTAATGGTGTCCCTCGAGCAGCCTCCGAGCCATGCCCCCGTGTTTGGCGGCGACCAAGCGGCATTCCCTCCCACAATGACCAAGCCATCTCATGCACAAGCTGGGTTCTTTCGATCCATGGCGAATCTGACGGGGATGCAGTCGGTGGCACATCTACCACAGACTGGAGAGGGAACCACTGACCCATTAATACGCGATTATGAGAACCTGCTACGACTATTTTACAACCACCCACCCATAATAAACAGTGTCAACATTGCTTCTGCCTACACAGAGTGCAAGGCTCTCCTCGCACTGGCAGACATGTACGATGCGCTCCCCGTGACGGGGCCGCGCGTGGATCACCATCTCCTCGGCTTTGGGTCGCGTCTCTTCAAGCAGATCGCGAAATACCCGCCCAGCTATCTTAAGCTGGGATACCTTGCTCGGAGCCGAGTGATCTTCTCAGAAGCATTGATCCACGTTGTGGGGCAATGGCCTGCTGCACTACCAAGTATGCGAAATGGCTCGTACGCGCCTTTGCCGGAATCGCTGCTCGACATGATCGAAGACAAAGTGGAAGATCTCGAAGATCTGAAAGCACGCATTGAATCCAAGCTCCTGCGGTTGTCTCTCACCACCTCTCGCGGCGAGCGCGTCGGTCCTTCAAACGCATACTTGGATTGGCTCGCGGTATCGCTCTTCCGCCAATGGCTAATAGAGAGCACCACCCCGCCGCCAGCCCCGATCCTCAAGAACTCAGGAGCAAACGACGGCCCATCTCACCCTACCCCCTCGGCATCTCATCCAACCAGTACCAGTCGGCCGGCAAGCCCTCAAGACCCGTCCGCGCGCATCTTCAAGCTGATCGGCTCCTCGAGCACGCAGGCGTATCTGTCCCACGAGGAGTTGAAACGCTTCCTCAAACTCCACCCTACGCCGTCGGCTGATTCCCTGTACACCCGCGAGACCCTGAAACGCTTTGAGCGCAAAATGGACGAAATGAAGCGGCTGGCGAGGGAGATCGTGAAGCCGCTGATGCGCAATTTTCTTGAGTTGGAACTGAAAGCCCCTGCTGGCCAGCCGTCTGGTACTGGGCCCCGCGAGGCAACTCCCTCAGGACTACCATATTTAACATGTACACGTGTTGAAGATATGGATCTGCCTTGGAACTAAGTCTAAAGTCGACAGCCAAGTCTTTTAGATCTCCCCCCCCCCCCCCGGCTGTTTTTGTTTTGTGTTTTTTTCCTCTACCTAATGTTTTTCAGTGCTGCGATTTCCTGGACTACCCGTGGCGTTTCTTTGGATGACAGATGGTCTTCTAGTTTTTTGCCTATCAGGCTGCTGGTCTTGTCTGATGGTCTGATGACTATTGCGTCGGATCGATTTTGCGATTTACGAACGATGTGATCTGCTATTTGCTTGATGTCTATTATTTCATGTGTCCACGATTTCACGAATTGGTTTGCCGCCGCATTGGCACAACAATATGTACTTTTTCTTCTCACTCTTCTCGGCCAATTTGGCGGCTTCAGGCGGCTCCGTTCAGATTATTCCTGTATCCCCACTGCCGAGTCTGCTACTCAAGTGCGCTCCAGTGTAGACAACCTTGGAAGGCAGTGTGCAAAGCAATCCCTTGTATAAACATCATGTAGACAGTCAACAGACATGCAATATATTCATGACACATTCATGAGACTTCAAAAATACATAATATACAGTGCCCTCCAGGGCTAGAGGGCGAATACCCCGACGACAGAGAACTTGGAAGCTCTCCAAGTTCAGTCCTCGAATGTTTTATTTTCTCCCGATGGCTTCCATTCCATCCATCCACGGCCGTAGAACCTCGGGGACAACAACGACACCACGGTCCACGTCCCACCCATTCTCCAAGATTGCGGCAAGTACGCGGGGCACAGCCATCGCGGTGCCGTTCACGGTATGCGGGAATCGAGACTCCTTAGCCGCGCCACGGACTCGAGCCCCCAACCGCCTACTCTGATAGTCTGTGCAGATGGAGGCTGAGGTAACCTCGCCCCAAGCAGATTCCAGCTCGTGGATCGACGAGTCAACAGCCGCGGCGCCGGCATTGGAACCGTGTCGTAGGCGTGACGGGAACAGAGCCTCGATGTCGCGTTTGCGAGTTGCGCTGGCTCCCAGATCGCCCGTCGGCATTTCCAGAACGCGACATGGAAGGGAGAGGGAGGTCAAAATCTCTGTCTGCATTTCCAATAGCTCGTCAAACAACTCATTGGAGGTTGGGGTTGTTGACTTCGACTCGGCGTCGACATTATCCGTCCAGCCGAAAAGTTCAACTTTGGTAAATTCATGGACTCGGTAGAGACCTTTTGTATCTACCCCGCGCGATCCCGCTTCAGCTCGGTAGCAACGACTTGCGCCGACCAACTTGATCGGTAGTTCAGCGGCGTTGATATCGCGACCGGCGTACATGGCCGCGAGGGGTATTTCAGCGGTACCTGTGAGAGAGCGTTGGGGCTTATTGTGACGATCGCGCTCATTCTGCTCAATGGACCAGATCTGCTGCTCGTTGTGCTGGTCGCGCGGTTGGAAGCCGCACGCCTCGGCGATGTAGGAGTAAACGATGGATGGGGGCGCAACGGTTCTCCATCCGCGACGCCGTGCTACGCTCAGCGCGTATTGAACGAGAGCTTGTTCAAGCATAGCACCCTCGTTGACCAAGAAATACCAGCCCCATCCTGTTGTCGTAGCAGAGCTGGCGAAGTCTATCAGGTTGAGCTCGGTGCCGATGGTGACGTGCGACCGTGCTTGGAGCTCAGCGGCCGACTGGCGGGTCCATGACGGCGCTTCTTGTGGGTTAAAGTTGATATAAGAGACGAGGCTAGGGTCGTGTCCGATGGGTGTGAATGGAGAGGAGAGGTTTGGCAGGGCCAGGGCGAGTCGATTGATCTCTTCGGTGCAGGTCGCTTTGCGGGCCACCATCGCCTGAGAATCATCCTTCAACCGCTGAGCTTCCGATTTGAGCCCAGCCAATAGCTCACTGGGTGTCAAGCCCTCCTCATCATCGGGGACCTCCTCGTCCTTTGTGTCTTGCCGCGTCTTAACATGCAGCTTGGCGATCGTCTGTTCCAATTGTTTAATGCGGGATCGGGGGGTCTTGAGATCGTGATCGAGTTGTTTCGCCTCGTGTGATAACTGTTCAATCTTCGACGGGTACACGGCATGGGCGGCGTAGTTGCGATCTAAGCAATTTTGCGCGTATAGCTCGGCATTTTGGCGGATGTGCTTGACGTCCGGCGTGGACTTCGGGGCTGTCGCGGGTCGTAACACGTCACGGTTGCTCCGAGCGGTAGAGAAATTGCGCAGCGGCACTCGGCTCAATCTGGATGAAAGCCTGCAATTGAAGCAGACATAGGAAATGGGCGCCATGGATAGTTGAGAAAAAGGAAGAATTGGAGAAGCGGCGATTGCCAGGTGGACCCGCCTTGGCCCTTTTGAAGATCGGCATACGGAGTACTTCGCGTTTACATCCCCGTCCATCCTACTTCTTTCTCACTATGACCCTAGAATCCTTGGGTACTGTTTCAAGAGGAAATCTTTCATCCGCGATATGGATTGACATAAATGTCCCGCACTTCGATATTCTGATTCCTGATCTTCTTCTCACAGCCCCAGCTTCTGCTTCTTAATCCTCGCTCCCACGCCCGAGAGAACCAAGACAACCGAAACAAGCACACCCCATAGAGGAATATGTATCGCCGCTAGGTTGTACGTGGTCTGCGTCGCCGCCACGACAGTCGAAACCTCCAGCAGTAGCAAAACATAGCCACTCCAACGATGGTACTTGTAAATTCGCTTTCCTGCGTCGACACTCCCGAAGATGGTAACGGGAATGAAGAATTGAGAGACTCCAACCAGTGCTTGAAGTACAATAATGGTTATGGTTATCAGACCCAGGATTCCGTGTGGGGAGACAAAATGCGGGTGAGAACCCTTGTTGATCTCGATGATGGTGAAGCCGGATAAGAATAGTATAACGCTTAACAGTTGGATTGTGTAGTGGATGCGAGTACCGGTAAGCTTCTGCTGCGGGGTCGCTGTTGGTTGAAGGATGAGCGCTGCTTGGACTTGAAGTAAAAGGCCTGAAATGACGAGGAGCTGAGACAGTGTCAGTAGGGGTGCTTTGCTGCAGTGTAGTGAACCTTACTGGATGGGGAGTAAACAGCGAGAGTGGCTGATTCAGGACTCCTTGCCAGACTAGTGCTGCTAGCTGGAGAGGTCGTTAGTTATAACATTCATACTGCGCGTGCAGACATGCTCACAATCCAGATGCCGGCCTGCGCGATACTAGCGGTGCCTGGGACGAGGGTTAGTGCTGCGAAGTCGAGTTTTTTCAAGTCTTCTCACCTGTGAAAAGGTTCCGGTAAATGCCCTCCTCAGACCTTTGTGTGACATCTCCAGGGCGGCCTAACAAAGGTTCATCGTCTCGCGACTCGAGCACTGGATCTGGCGAATTTCCTGACATTACCCGTGGACGTTGTGGGATGAGACAATATGAGAGAAATGAAGCCCCAAGGCAAAAGGCACTGAAGTTCTATATCACCAATAAGTAAGGGAGTACGTTTGGCGTGATCGTCAGTGGGTATGACGATTGGACGCACATCTCCCGTACGGTGGAGCTGAAGGTACCAACGGTTCCCAGTCTTGCCAGTGCTACATTAAAAAGCAAACATTCTTACTCGTCACGCCCAGACTTCGACAATTCACACTGTATGCTCTGTAATCCCTACCCAATGACTGCTCGCAGACTTGCAGACTCTTGAAATATCTTTTGCAAGTCATATCTAACACAGCTTTTCACTCTGCACGAAGTACTCCGTACTCCGTAGCTCCTCCAATCCACTGTTAATGAGCTGATCATTCCACCCCTGCCACTTACCTTTTCTTTGTCCTAATTCGCCTTGCGCATATTTAGGCGCCCGCTGCTTTACTCATCCAGTGTAGCCCCTTTCTCGGGACTTGAGAATTGAAACACGGGGAATCCCACTGTTATTATACTGTATTGTCATGATAGGCCTGTTCTCAATCCACGAAGAGCGGGTGCGCCACGATAGCTTCATTGCTCAGATATCAGTCATGAAGTAGGTTCCTGGTATGGATAGCTCAGATAGGTCTCGGCGAAAGAACTACCCACAGCGATAACCACATGGCCGATATTTGTGCCGGTACAGCCCAGAACCCTTCTTGTTGAACCTCAATTGAACCAAACTGACCAGGAAAGCACAAACCAAATCTCGCCATTCAACCTCGACTTACCAGGAGCCATAAACATAACTCAGAGCAAAAAGCTTGACATCTGGGCACTTCGAGGGCATGACGGGTGTTGTCTCACTGTATGATTTTTTCCGCAAATAAGTCACAGAATTTGCAACGAGTGTTTGCAAAAAGTTCCGTAGAGCTATGGCTAGAGCCAAGGAGTAGAGATCGAGCCTGATAATTCGGCTTTTGCTAGCGTTTGTAAGCAGGGCCTCCGAGGCCTCCGGGGGGTCTGGCAGCGAAAGAGGGTGGGGAAATTTCTCGTTCCTGGCAGGCCCCAAATCCTGGGGTTTCAACTCCAACGCGCAGGTTTTCCCCAACCTTGGCAGTTATCTTGACCCCGTGGATACGGGGAAATCCCGCCCGAAGGCGCAAGATTGCCACCTCGAGTCAGCAACTCTGCCCCTTCGCCCCCGACGTAAACAAGGCTCTAGACGTCAGAATGGCTTGCATTGTCGCCATAAATGGCTCAATTCCCCAGACGCAAGGCATGTCCCTCTTCAGGGCAACCAATAGGGTATGGAATCCCGGGTTCATGCACATGGATGGGTTTTAGCTTCCGGTGTGATTAGGTTGTAGGGTTCGGGACCCTTGACCAACGACGGGCCCGGGATGGCGCCCATTATATATCAAAACTGAGACGGAGAAATGAGACCCCGTAGAACCTGGGGTATCCGACCAGTTAGGCCTTTCCCCAGTGTAGAATTTGAGGGGTATGCGGGAAGACACGGGGGCGACTGAAAAGGCTTCCAACACCGAGGCGTAGATCCATCCCGAAGCCGAAAGTTTCGATTACGAGAAAAGAGGGTGCAAGTCGAGTGAAAGAGTTATGAGGCGGCGATCTCACTTTGAACTGAGAGAGAGAAAATTCAGTTCAAAGTGAGAAGTGAATGACCAGAAGGGAAGTCTTGGAGTCTTGTATCCTAGGGTTAGGGCACGTAGATAACAGTTACAAGTAGTCAAACAATTACCCCAGCTTTCCCCTATATCGTGCAACTTTATCTGGGCAACTTTAGGTAAAAGTAACACCAATCACGCGCCTGGCATTCACGACTCGTATCTCCGAGCCTGCGCCGAGAGGCGAGGGGCTCAAACCTTTGGACCGCCAAGAGATGCCAAGATCCCGTCCGCCTTGTCGGACCAATGAGCGGCTAGCTGTGGCTAAAGTCGGCATCCTTCCTATCTGCTTGGAATTCCCCGGGTCTCGGCATTTGAGGCAAAATGTCCAAGTGCTTTTGCGCGGAGAATCAAGATTTACGGGGGCCAACCATGTCAATTTCTGTTAGTCACCGCGTGGGGAAATTCCCCCGTATCTGTGTGCTAGCCCTATCTTAGGCCTGTGTACAGATTACTATCTCACCTCTCCCAGGTCAGACATATCCCGATCTCTTGCGAAGGCTACAAGGTCATAAAGTGATAAGCAATTTTTAAGCCAGAATGATCTTCCGCCTAGGGCCTTGCGCCTCACCCGGTGCAGAGAAGGATAGAAGCGAGACTGGCTCACCGGTAGGTTCACCGGTCAGCCACTGCCAAGTAGGTCCGAGGCCTAAAAACGTGGTAACCGTGTGCAAAAGTCTTGGCTGGGAGGCCAGCCATGTGCTAGGCTCTTGGCTTTTTACACTTCTCCGCGATAGGCTCCACTCCCTGGGAGGCAAACGAGGTGTCAGAGATTGGACAGTACCCCAGGATTCGCTTATGGACTGTGCGCTCTGTCCGTGCCTTTAAGTCTGCAGTTCCCCCCAGTGCTTGAGGCTGTGAAATCTCTCTCCCTCTCTGTACTGTTGACTGTATACCGAGATGGGCCACCCCGACGAGATCAATGCCCTTGAGGCACAACCTAGCTACTATGATGACTCTAAGGTCGAGGCGACTGATGAGCCTGTACAGCTCAAGAGGGAGCTCAAGGCCCGTCACATCTCTATGATTGCCATCGGTGGTGCGATTGGAACTGGATTGATTGTTGGAACTGGAAGTGCATTGACGTGAGTCTTCCAAATGCAAATTATCGTTTCGATTGCATCGCTAACCAAACCCACAGAGCCGGAGTATGTGAAATTCAATGCCCACAATGCATATCGTACTAATTAATCATGTTTAGCCGGGTTCTCTGCTCATTGCATACTGCTTTATGGGACTCGTCGTTTGGACCGTCATGTGCGGACTGGGTGAAATGGCCGCCTGGCTCCCCTTGTCTTCTGGTTTCACTGGTTACGCTGGTCGTTTCTGTGATCCCGCTCTAGGTTTTACTCTCGGATGGTGGTTAGTATGCCCTGATATATGAACTCATCGCAGGCCCAAAGACTGACCGTTCACCAGCTACTACCTCAAATATATCATTCTTCCACCCACACAACTTACTGCAGCTGCCCTGGTCATCACCTACTGGCCTCAAACATCCGCCGACAAAGTGAATCCAGGTGTATGGATTGCCATCTTCATGGTGGCAATCATCGTGATCAACTACTTCGGTGTCAAGGTTTTTGGTGAACTGGAATTCTGGCTTTCGGCTTTCAAGATCATTGTTATCCTGGGAATCATTCTGACCTCTCTCATCTTTGCACTCGGCGGTGGACCCGACCACGACAGAAGAGGGTTCAGGTACTGGAAATCACCCGGTGCTTTCAATCACAAGTATGTCGAGGGAGACCTCGGCAAGTTCCTTGCGTTCTGGTCGACCATGGTGCAGGCCACCTTTGCCTTCCTCGGTAAGATCATGCGAGCATCAATGGACTAGTATATAGCTAACTTATCACAGGTACCGAGCTTATTGGTGTGACCGTTGGCGAGGCCCAGAACCCCCGAAAGACCATCCCCAAAGCCATCAAGCTCACCTTCTGGCGAATCATTGTGTTCTACATTCTCAGTGTCCTCTTCGTCGGCATGTTGGTGCCTTATGATTCTCAGGATCTGGCTTTCGCTACCAAGGCCAAGAGCTCCGCTGCTGCATCTCCATTCGTGGTTGCTATGAAGCAGGTCGCCGCTCTTCCCCACATTATCAACGCTTGCATTCTCGTGTTCGTCCTGTCTGCTGCCAACTCGGATCTTTACATTGCGACTCGAACTCTGTATGGTCTCGCTCGTGAGAAGAAGGCCCCAGCAATCTTTGCCCGCACCAACGTTGCTGGTGTTCCTATTTACGCTCTGGCGCTGTCCGCGTCGTTCTGTCTTCTTGCCTTTATGAGTGTCTCCAAGGGCTCCAAGGAAGTGTTTGGATACTTCACTGACATGGTCTCTATCTTCGGATGTATGTTGCTGTCCCTATCTTGGCATTTGGATCTTCTCCCTTACTAACCTAACTCTGCAGTGTTGACCTGGATCTCACTCCTCATCACCCACATTTTCTTCATTCGCGCCCGACGCGCTCAGGGCGTGGACGAGAAGACTCTCCCCTACAAAGCTCCCCTTGGAATCATCGGTTCATCCATTGCACTCTTCTTCTGCGTTCTAGTGGCCTTCACACGCAGCTTTGGCGTGTTCGTTCACAACTCCGCCACCTATGGCAACTTCGACTACAAGACTTTCATCACCTCATACATTGGAATTCCTCTCTATGTCATGGCATTCACCGGTTGGAAGTTCTTCAAGAAGACCGAGATCATCAAGCCCCACAATGCTGATATCTGGACCGGAAAGGCCGAGATCGACCGTGAAGAGGCTGAGTTCGAAGCCCTGGCTGTTATTGAGAAGCAAAACATGTCAGGATGGAAGAAGATTTACACTAAAGGCTTCTCATGGCTTTTCTAGACCTGTTTAGACCGGTTATTTACGGCTTTTTGCTTACATAGATGTTTGATGATGAATACGGATATACCATTTCCAATTTACTTTTTTGAGACACAATTGGTTTTAACGCACGAAGTTTTTTTTTCTTTTTCTAAAAACAAAAATAAGTACTAGTGAGCAAGTCTATATCATGAGGCCTAAACTGAAGGTTGGGAATCGGGATGAACCACCTGTGAAACAGTAGTACTAGAAGCTATGCTGTGTCCTGTCAACGAAAGAGCCTGGTTAATGTCTGGATCATTTCGGCACAGGTTCTGGCGATGGTGCACCACTTCGATCACCTCGGCGAGGATCATCATCCAAGTCCTGGGGATCAAGAGGATACAGGTTGCTGTCAGAAACAGCAAAGCCGAAATCGACCATTGTGGCTTCTATATCATCGGCCACACGGTTGGTGGTATACGGATCATGGATCAGCTCATGTCGCCAATGCGCGACATCTTCATGCAGTGTGTTGCATTTATCGGTCCATCTGGCGACATCCCGACGATAGAAAGCCTGTCCGGACACTCTAAGACCCCGAACGCGGCCGAGAAGATTACCTAGACTGTTAATTGCCATTTCACGACCCGGGGGGTGATTGTCCTTGAGAATGTGAACCTGAGCATGCAAGGTGGTCTCGAACCACCTTCGCTCCTCATCGTATGTGGCGTGGGCTGGTCGTCCAGACATCTTGTGCGAATAAGATTATACTTGTGATGAAAACTAAAGGGTTTGTTGAGCTTTGATATGGATTCCGTATGATAGTTGAAGGGTAGATAAGCTTGAGCTCGTGAAATGGAGATTGGCTTGGTTGGTGGAGTTTGAAGCGTGCGAGCATTGAGACTATTTATGTGTTGGCATCGAAAGCCCTGCTTTGTTAAATCCTTGAAGGAACACGGGTATTCTTTTTGGAGAATAAAAATGCCTTAATTGCCATTGTCAAACGCTTTGTCTGTTAAGGCAACCTATGTCTAAGATTACTCGATGCAAGACTCGTGTGGGAACAAAGGACGATGTATATCCAAGTTTTCGATCAGTTCACTTGCCCTCCCATTGAACATCGTTCATACGAGAACAAAGAGCTTTGTTGTTCAGTATTATAGATGTTGGGTCAAAGACACATTGTCATGCTTGTAATTCACAGCATCGAGACCCTGGTGCACCTTTCCTGGCTCACAGGAAAGGTGGTAGTTTCCAGTACATAATCAAAAGCTGAGACATTAGAAGAAAAGCTGAGATGTCATGCCTCGGAATTATGTTCACCAAGGCATTTTGATGACAGGTCCCTCTTCCCCTGATCCTACACGACCAAAGACCACCTCTGCTCCTAGACTCTTTGGGTCCAAGTTCATGACAATGTTGAACAAAGAGCTGCTTCTGTTAGCAATAGGGCGCAAAGGATCTTCCTGACAACATATTGCTTGAGGGAGATTGAAAGTGTCAGAGAAAATGGATTCTCGCAGCAAGACAGCGGTCAGATCATCGCCCGTAACACCCACGTCAATGAGCCCCTTGGTCAACTCTCCTAATCGCTCCAATCGGATCGGTGATCCGGAGAGCCATGGCGGTTCATCAACATAGCGATTCTCGAGGAAGTGGTTGGTATGACCGATGATCCCTGAAGCATCTTCGGTGAGGTGCTTGTCTCCGACTGGGGACAGCTCAAGACCTAGGGCGGTCGTGTAATCCGCACAGAGAATGTGCTGTGCCGAGGCAACTCCACCTAGAGATTCAATTGTCCGGACAGCTTCATGGACGGATGCACTTTCCAGGCATAACCGAAGTGCAACGTGAATGGGCAGCTTGGTACTCATCATCGGTTTCGCTCGTATCGCATTGAGGCAAGATCCAACGCCGCTCAAGTTGAATCCAATCTTGCCAACTATGCCTGCCTAGAGTAGTTTCAGCGAGATGTTGAAAGGGATTAAGAAGCCTCCCCGAGTCCACTGTCCACTGACCTCGGTGACCATGTAGATCTTAGGTTTCCCCTCTTGCTCGATTGAAACCATGGCAAGATTCTTTTTGACATTTGCTGTCCAATCCCAGTTCTGCGATAAGACTCGCGCCCCCTCGTTCTTCTTCCAACATAGTGTGGTGCAGCCATCGGAGAACTTGCCGAGGGCGATTTCACTTCGGCAGTTTAACGCGATGATGTCGAGCACGGCAAGTTCGGCACCTTCGGCAATACCTTCCATCTCCACGAGGAGATGCGGTGTCAAAACCTTCAAAGTTGACTGGAACTCCTTTGCGACTTCGCGGACATCCTCCCAGGTCAACTTGGACGTCTGCTGGAACATAAACTCGTAGATAGATATTTGACTGCGAATCTGCTCTCGCAAAGCCCGGCCATGTTGTACTCCGATCTAAATCGTAAGGTCAGCAAATTCAAGTGTATTGTAGAGAGCCCAACGTACTTCTCGTGGAGTGCCCTTGAGTGTGAGCTTGATCGGGTTATTTTCTGACATCTTGGCGCAGTGAAGCGAGGATGTCCGATGGTGACTGCTATTTAACCACTTCTCGGTTGGAGTCGTGCGGGGGTGTCGAAGAGTCAATATGCCTTTTTAGTTGGGATTTCGCAAACGAAAGGAAGACACCTCGGTACCCCAACTGACTCCAATAGATAAGGATTATTTACTCCGTATTCTGTACTGAGCTCAGTGCTACACACCTTCATTTGTGGTCTGTAGTTATCTGGATCTATCATTCATAACTAACTCCACCTATCTATGCATCCCTGATCAAGTGCTTGAATAGTCGGTCCAAATAATAAGCAGACTGTTTTGGATAACGAGTCTTCTCTTCAGAATCGAAGTCGATAAATGTACAACCGAAACGGTCGGCATATCCAGCAGCCCATTCTGTGCGACCAGTTAGTTGCTTGTGTCATGAGCACTTGAGATGCAGCGGGCTGACTTACCCCAGTTATCAGTGAATGTCCAAGCAAAGTAAGAGCGAATGTCAACGCCGTCTTCCTTCACAGCTCGTGCCAATGCATTCCCAACGTAGCCCTCGAAGAATTTAATCCGGAACAGATCATTCAGGACCTCGGCTGTGGGTGCACTCTCTCCTTTGGCGGTAGTTCCGTTCTCGGTGACATAGATGGGCATCTGGTATCGCTTGTAGATCCAGTTCAACAGCTTCCTGAACCCCCCTGGCGCAGCTCGCAGCCATGGAGTATCGCTCTCCTCGCCACGAGGCACGCCTTGCTTATTTTCATCATGGATCTCCACGTTCCCTTTGTGATCATTGACATCTGGAGGTGTCAATTTATGCTTGGTGAAGAAGGTCGTATAGCTGTTCATTCCGTAGAACTCGGAACTACCAAGAACAAGTGAGGATTCTTCGGCCGTGAAATGTGGCAACCGATCACCCAGCTGTGCACGCATTGATGCAGGATAATCGCCGGTCTTGTATAAAGGGTCCGCAAACCAGGCGATCTCAAATTCGCGTGCCCGTTCTGCAGCTTCTTGATCCCGCGGATCTTCTTCGTCCCAGGCTTCAGACCAGTTTCCATGCAATGTGATACCAATGGTTCCGTTTTGCTGAGGCTTGAACTCCTCACGGTAGAGACGGGACACATGACCATGCGATACCAATTCAGTGTGGGCCACAGTGAAGGGTTCGGTAGATGAATCACCTTCCTCATTCCGTTCCCTAAATGACGATCTGCCAGGGGCATGTACACCTGCTGCATATCCAGCGAGCGTGTATACACCCGGCTCATTGTAGGTGATCCAATGCTTGACTCGGTCGCCGAAGCGCTCAAAACAGACACGGGCATAACGCACGAAATCCGGGGTGTATGCATCTTGGTTCAACATGCCCCCGTATCGGTCCTCCAATGCCTGTGGAATATCCCAATGAAATAGTGTGACAAATGGAGTGATTCCGTTGCGAAGAAGCTCGTCGATGAGATTGGAGTAGAACTGGATACCTTTCTCGTTGACTGGATCATCGCGACCGCCCAGTGGGATTATTCGGGACCACGCGAGAGAAAATCGATAGGCGTTGACCCCGTAGCTTTTCATCAGGGCCACATCTTCCCGGTAAAAATCATAAGCCCGGACGGCATCGTCAGCGGTGCTCCCGTCGGCGACCTTGCCTGGTGTGTGTCCGAAAGTGTCCCAGATAGACAGCCCTTTACCATCTTTCTCCCAAGCACCTTCTATTTGAGCAGCCGCTGTGGCATAGCCATGGAAGAAATCAGGTCGCAGGACGTGCTTAAGATCTTGTACCGAGTTTAGATCCATGGTGTTTAGGTTGTGGTATTATGAGCAGGGCGAAGCGACTGACAAGTCATTCAAATTGCATTTCAGCCATAGAAGTCCGTAAAATGCTAACCGACAAAATCGAATAATTAGCTGTCGCATTTAACCGGTAGGTGGGACACGCGGAGAGTCATCTCCGTGATGGATTGGGAAATCAGGACAGGGATACGAAGCGGGGGAGAGCAGAGAGAGAATTCGATGGATTTGGACCCCAAATTGCCCTGTAAACCCAATATGAGCCCAATTCTATAGGATTTCAATTACATGCTCGCCGTGGCCAACAATCTCTCTTTGGAGGCCATTGAAGCAAAGGGTCACCTTCTCTCCCCGCTCGGACTGCACTCTCACTTCTCCAACAACGTGACCATTTTCCCATTCAAACTGCAGTTCGAATCCTCCTCGTGCCCGTACTCCCCGAATGGACCCAGTCCAGTCCTTTGGGCAGGCTGGGAGAATTCGAATCACGCCATGTTCGTGAGATTGGACCAACATTTCAATAATGCCAGCTCCACCCCCAAAATTCCCATCTATCTGGAAAGGCGGATGGCTATCCAGCATATTGGGCAAAGTAGAGTTAGCCAAAAGCAAGTCGAGATGCTCACCGCACTGTCGGGCTTCAAGTAAACGCGCATGTAGGTTGGTCAGCCATGCACGACTCCAACCGGTATGACCACCGCCGTGCTCTGCACGACGGCGCAGCACCACTCCACAGGCCGCCGCTAGCTCGGGTGTGTGTGCTGGTGTGATTGTGTCACCGGGATGTAGCGCCCATAGGTGAGAAGTATGGCGATGTCCTGGTTCGACTTCGGCATAGTCTGCAGCCCATTCCTGCAAATAACCCCCATCAGAGATCTGCATTGGTGGTAAGCGGTCTCTGGTCAATTGAACTTCTGGGAGAAGGGAATCTTCTACGTGAAGCCTGTTTGCACAACGTTGAAACGCATGCAGAACAGCGCCCACAATCTGAATATCGATGGTGGATCCTTCGCACAGAA
This sequence comes from Penicillium bialowiezense, assembly GCA_026122735.1. NCBI lineage: Eukaryota > Fungi > Ascomycota > Eurotiomycetes > Eurotiales > Aspergillaceae > Penicillium > Penicillium bialowiezense. The sequence goes on from JAKZFB010000004.1 coordinate 196,080, forward strand.
TTCCCTTTTCCCCCATGTGGTCATAATATGAGTTTTCTGGAGAGACAGATGGGCTTGTGATCCGATATCTTCCCGTCGCATCATCAATCAAAAAGTCCAGAAGAAACTCCACGCATCCACGAAGTGTGGGAAACATTCGACGCAGAAATACATCGTCGCCTGTATACTGAAAACGGTCCCAAATGTGGTAACAGAGCCATGCACCACCCAAGGGCCAGATGCTTGCTGGCATCCATCGGTCAGCAGGAGCGGTGTCAGCCCAGATGTCTGTGTTGGAATGAGCTGTCCAACCCCGACACCCGTACATGATACGCGCAGTATCCCGCCCGGACTCGGCCATGCGCTCCAGCAACTCGAAAAGAGGCAGTTCGCATTCCGATAAGTTACACAAATTTGACAGCCAATAGTTCATTTGCAGATTGATGTTGATGGTAAACCTGGATCCCCATGCCGCATGGAAAGATGGGTTCCAAATGCCTTGCAGATTTGCAGGCAGCGCCTTGTGTCCATTTCTGCTACATGATATCAAAAGATAGCGGCTGTAGTTTTGATAGAGTGCGATGAGTCCCGGGTCGCGACTGGATTCCAGCCGTTGGTCGGTGGGAATTCCAGGATTGTCGGGTCCAAGTCGCAATTCCATCCGGTTGTACAGGGACTGATAGTCTGAAATATGTCGAGCTCTTAGCTCGCTTGGAGAGACACGTAGTGCGTTCCGTACATGCTGCTCAGTTTTCTGCTCGATGTCGTCGTGGCGAAATGTAGTCTCCGCTGCAATGACCAGTAGGGTGTCACTGGAGTTCACCACCAGGTTATTTCCGATCTTGGTGACGGTATCTTCTTCGCTGTCACAGCGGACAGACACAGTGCAGCATGCTCGGTTACTATTCTTACCACCGGGCGTCACATGCATTGTGATCGAGCTGCTGCTTGCGCGGACATCGTCAAGCCACTCGTGCGTTTCGAATTCCAAATCGCTCATCCGCGACAATCGAACCACAAACTCTGCTTTTCTCGAAGACCGCATTCGGATCACAAGGACATTGTCCGGGCAGCTGGCCAGGACCTCGCGTTCGAATTGAACACCATTGTACTCATAGCTGACATGTGCCACAGCATTGTTCAGGTCCAATGAGCGTCGATAGTTTGCCACAGCTTGCGGGTCGTGCCCCAAATCCAAGAAGAGATTTCCGAGAGGCTCGTAATTCCGCTGGCTCGTCGGGTTGGCAAAGAAAGCGAGTTTGGCTATTTTCTCAGCTTCTGCATGATTACCCTCACGTATTGCGGCTCTGAGTTGGGGGAGATGCTTGAGAGCATCTTCTGGGGTTCGATCTTGAGGACCTCCATACCACACCGAATCCTCGTTAAGTTGTAGCATTTCCGTATCGGTGCGTCCGTACACCATGGCCCCTAAGCGTCCATTTCCCACTGGCAATGCCGAGTTCCAGTCGGTAGCAGGCTGCCGATACCATAGCTCAGACATCTTCTCCGGATTGGCTGTGATCTTTGTCTCCCGATTTGTTTGTCTCGCATCTGTCAAAACTCTTTGGCGCCAGTTCTATCATCCGCCACGATCTGAAAGAATGATCACGGCAGATCCAACCTATTGAGTGGAGTGTCAGGATCCGAATTGCCTGAGCCACAAATACCGGGCATATCAGGCTGAATGGAGTTCAACGACAGCCCTAGTTCCCGCTGCCCCGGATTCTGGCTAAAGACTCATCACTCCAGATGCGCTTTGAGCCGAGTCCAAGTGAGTCAAAGCGATGATTCTGTACCAAGATTCAGATCCACTGCTAGCTTCCCCCACAGCCAGATCCCAGTGGTGGGAAATCTCAGCGGGGGAAGATGGCGCTCAAAGGAAAAAGCAAAAGGAGCCAAACAAGCAAGGATACCACCAGGAAACGACAACGTGACTGACGCCAAAATTTGCCTCTCTGGCGTCTCTCACCAATCATTATCTTTAATGGATTCAACTTACCACTACAAATCAATATTGTCGCAAGTTCATGTCGTCTCCGTGGCGGAATAGGCCAGCAGCATAGCTGCCGACCGGTGGCTGCTGCCCCTAGCTTCGATCCCACTCCCATCACACAAAACAGAAATACCTAAAAGACCCCAGATCACCGAGGCCTTGGCTTGACCGCAGCTTTCGGATTCTCTTGCAATCCTTGAAGACGATCGCATCTAAATCCCACCCGACATCCTGCACTTTCCGATCGCCAGTCATGACCAAGTCAAGCACCGCCTACGCGGAGGCTGATATGGACAAGGGAAATACCCGGGAACATGTTGAAGAAGTGGCACTGGCACGGGTGACAGAGGAGGATCTGTGGAAGCTTTCAGAAGATTCTTTGACCGTCTGGTCATGGACCGGAGTCCGTCTTGGTCTCATCATGTTCATTCACGGCTGCAACCAAGCTGGCTTTGGAGTTGACTGGGGAGTCATCGGCGGTATCAACTCGATGGGCCCATGGCATGAGTACTTTGGATTCGGTACGGCGGGTGGTACGTACGGTCTGCTCAATGCTCTCATGCAGATCGGCACTGTCTGCGGTGCACCGTTCATGGCTCTAGCAGATGTCATAGGCCGTCGTGGGATCAACTTTATAGGTAATGCCATTGTCATCTTCGCATCGCTCATGCAAGGGCTTGCAGTGAACCTCCCCATGTTCATGGCGGGTCGGTTCTTCATGGGGTTCGGCACAGCACTCATGTCCAGCTCCCAGTACATTGGCGAGATCGCACCCATTCATCTACGCGGTCGCATGGTTGGGTTCTTTGGGGCTTGTTTTCAAGTCGGTAGTCTGGTCATGCTCGGTGCCATGGTAGGGCTCACCAATCTGCCGGGCAACAATTGCTGGCGCATTCCTCTCATTCTTGAGGCTCTGTTCCCGGCAATTGTCTGTCTGGGGATCTATCTTGTCACACCGGAGTCACCTCGTTTCCACGTTTTGAACGGCAATCGACAGAAAGCCAAGGAGGTTATCGCCAAGTATCACACCACTAGCACCGATATCAATGAGCCCATTGTCGAGATCGTGGTCAGGCAGATCGAAGAGAGTCTCGAAAATGATCGAACGGGCTATAGAGCTTTCTGGGATTATCGGGTCTTCTTCACCAAAGTAGCTCGCTATCGACTCTTGGTGTTGGTCCTATATTCCTTGTTCCAGCAATGGAATGGTGGTGGCATCATCACTTACTATGTAAGTTGTGCGAATCTGAATGGCAATCACGCAGTCACAGTTGGTTACTAACATGCTTCAGCTGGTTCCATCGCTGCAGCAATTGAATATCAATGGCCCTAAACAACAACTCGGCATCACGATCGGCACTACTGCAGTCTACTTCGTGTTTACGGCCGTTGGCTCACTCTTAGTCGACAAATTCCGCAGAAGAACCTTGATATTTACAGGCCTCATTAGCATGATCATCTTTCAAACCGCGACGACAATCACATCGTGGCAATATTCCCTGCAAGCCACCTCTGCTGCGGCCGCCCTCACGCTTCTGTGGATATTCCTCTATCAGACCTTCTCCGCGACATTTGTTGCCACAATGCATAATTTGTATCCGATCGAAATTTTGTCACTGCCTCTGCGCGCAAAGGGAATGGGGCTGTATAGTCTCATCCAAGGTGGCGCAGGGGCGGCACAGTCGTACGGAATCGGAGTCGGCATCGAAAAAGTCGGATACAAGATTTGGGTCGTGTACATTGCGTACAACTCTATTCAGCTCGCATTGTCCTATTTATTCTTCCCGGAGACTGGCGGTCTGGCTCTGGAGGAGATTAACACGGTGTTTGAAACCCCGGGTATCCACCCAGTGAAGATGTCGTTGGATATTCAAAAGGCCAAGAAGGCCAGAGCTGATGCGGGACGGGACGAGGAGGGCAACGCTGAACTATAAGTGGCGTGTGATATACTTCCGTTCCGGGCTGTTTTCTCTGCCGTAGCTACTTTAGGAGAGAGATTATTAGGAGAGAGATTAGTAGTCACCATACGATTGTAGGTTTCCTATCTTGTCAGGTCGAAGCTTCTCAAGAGATCCTGCCCAGGTGCTAGCTTTCCGCAATGATCTAAGAATATATGCCCTGAAGATATACAAGCTTTGAATTTTTCTTGAACTTACCTGTCAAAAGAACGTACCAATGAAGCAGATGAAACGCGTCGGATCCGATTTAAGTGCCTACCCATCGCGTGTTACACAGTTTCCAGGTTTCGTCTCCTCAGACGTGGATGAGACAGGAACACGAGCGTGTAAGTTCTCTTTGCCCCTACCAACTTCCCCTTCCAGAGGTTCCAAGGTTATGTGGACTCCAGCTCGGTTCTATTCTGTAGGTATCAGATGACCTCATAAGCCCTAAGTATTAGGTCTACGGACGATCACTCAGACTAAGCTGATTCTCCCAGTTTCGTTTTTCTCCGAAACTCACGAACCCATCACCAGTCCAGAATCCAATCAGCACTCAGAGGTACCCTACATCTCGGGCTGTAGCGTTGCACAAACGAATCAGGCACCGAGCCAAGACCCTTTTCATGCCACTTTTCTGTCTACGTTTTCTTCTCGCGACCTTTGCTATTTTGTTTGTTTTATGTTTTCTGATTGAATTATCCCACTGCTATGTTTCTTCGACGTGCGTCATGTGTTTTGGGAAAATCTAAAATCGCCAACGGGTTTCTTGCAGTCTGCCGTGTCACAAGTGGTCTGAGTGGTCTGAGTGGTCTGGGTGGCCTGCGTGAGCTCTATGGCCTTGATATGGCTACCCTTGAAGAGAATGGAACCCTATTTCAGCTTGGAGATTGTGTCTTTAGTTTCGTCTGCCAAAATGAATGTGGAACACATTTTATCTCCGTGCAATTCAAAGGATCACTGACAATTGGAAATCACTATCGGCTCTCGAGACTACATACGTCGAGGAGCCCCGGGACATCTCCCACGCTCATCCAAATAGCGGGTAGCAGAGACGTATTCTTCTTTCGTGCAGATGTCCGAGCTTGAATTGAAGACAATGGCCCGCATCAAATTCTAATAACATGGAATAGAAAGCAAATAGAGTGGAAATGACGGGCAGGCTACATCAACTCTATTCTCGTGTAATGCGGTTGCTTGCCTGGGATGTCTAAATGACAGGACCTCGTGGCTTAAACAACATTGCAACTTTCCAGAGATGTCTCGTACTGGTGTAGATCTTCCGATGGGTCAAGTGGGAGTATATGTCCTCCCTCTCCGAGGTAAACGTTTCAAGTACAGGGTGTACTACAGTACATCCAATTGTCTCATCATCTACAGACCCTGATACACAGACCTGTACGCACGGCCATACGGACCGCGACGGGACTGCTGCACCTCCCGATTGACGCTCGACCCTTCGAGGAAAATTCCTTTAGTCATGCAAGTCCATTTGCGTGGTCCGGTCATTCAAACGTCGTGTCACCATGGCTTTTTCTCGCCATAGGTAGACACGCCGACTATTGAACTCATTGGCTCAACGGCTATCATCACGAGGGAAAGGGCACTGCCGCCAAAAAGCAAACGGGTCATCGCCACTCAACACGAGACCCGCATGGTTCTTCTTTGGTCGGTCTCAGAAGCGAGGGTTTGAGGGACCGTTGGGTTTGTTGAAATTCTTCTTGATATGCGTGTTTGCGCATGTGTGTCTCGATCTCCTTCTATTTCTGGGATGGCTTGACCGTGGCCATACCCCCCTTCTGTGCTGCAGAAGGGGTGTGGATTGACTGTGATACGAGAGTTTCGGGTATCGGGCGAGGGACGATGACGATGGCTGTGTTCTTGTTATGATATAATTCACCTGGCTTCCTCAATGCTGCATTCTCATACCAGTGTCATCTTTTTCTTCGCATTTGGAACTCATTGTGCTCCTATTTTTAAATGTTCATAGCGTGAAATTGACATTGTCCGGGACGCTCCCTTTACTGTTGGACGAATATACATACATCCTTTTCGATCAAGCCACCGCCTCCAGGGTTGTAAGTTGGCATTTTATCTCATCTGGCCTCAGGAGACCTCGGGAATATTACCACAAACTCCAATCTTGGGAGGAGCTCGCACAATACTTTCCTATCACATCGCCCTTCCAACCTTGGAAGCTCCCTACCGATGATTCAATCCAACATGGCCCCGAGAACTATACAAGACACCATGATGCCCGAGGCGAAAGGGCTCAAGTACGACGAATGCGAAATGGCCTTGTTCCGGGCCAAGCTATCGTACCATGCCACAATTGATGAAAGGCTGGCCTCCCAAAACTCCAATCTCACATCGATTGCGGAGGCTCAGGCCAAAATCCTCAAAGGCTGGGAGATACAAATGCAAAAGGGAAGGGATCTAATAGGCAAAGACGAAGGTCGCTCTGCAAATGACGTGAGGGCAATGGCACAGTTTGAGTGGAGATATAGGGCGTTGGAAAACGCGGCGGTTAAGGGCTCAGGGAAAGGTTGAAAAAGTGATTTCATGGAGGCACAATTTGTTGTTAATCTCAACTTTTACCAAAAGCGCATTTCTGGCGTCTGATTAGAATAATTCGTAACCCAATTGATGATTTGGTCTCTTTCTTCTTACCCTAACATCGGCTTCCGCGTACACACATCCACTTCTTGTAATGCACATGGGTCTAGTAGATCATGAATAATTTCGGATTAGCTCTATAATCGTATGTAATGAAATGCATCAACCTGCCCACTCGGTTTAAATCTCTGGGTTGGAAGAGGTTTTGTTGAGTGTCACACAAGCAGCCCGGTTAATATTGCAATACTGTGTATTCAGATCGTTGATGTCCAATTTGTTGAAATCTACCCGAGAACTAAGCAAATCGGCATCAAATTCACGAAAAGATCTAGACTGCCATTGTATAACTTTGTGGCACGTTGACGGGCAAAACACAATGCTGCAAGGCAGGCCCAGTTCGGGGTTTTACCGCCGATTGAGCTCTCGAGCCCCGATGGAATAGCCGCCAGGTTGCCGGGAGATGGCGTCGGAGACTGCCCAAGTGGTCAAGATTTCCGACGCGTAGCTAACAAGGGAGCTTCCGCTCAAACAACCGTGGCAGAGGAATAATACGTGGCGGTTTTTCTAGTAACAAATGCACCGCGAGACCAGAGTTCAAATACAAAGCCTGTAGCTAGGTTCGTTCGGTTCCGAGGATTCCTGTCTTCAAAATGCACATATATTCATTGTAAATGTAAATGGAGCCTGAAGTAGAACCAGTAGACAGGACCCCACTTCGAAGAAACTGTATGGGCAGGAATTGAAACGGGCAAAAGACTTGGAAACACCAACTCAACATGGAACATCATATGCATTCGCAAGGATATAAATCAGAGAAAATCATGCACCTCAGTGACGCCTTCTATCTTCATAAAATCGGGGTATAAATTAACAAATGCGTTGAATCATTTCTTTTCCAGAGACAAGGGCTTCGGCTCATCAGAGGCCGAAGAGGAGAAACTGGTAGGTGTGCCCGCGCCAGCATCCATACTTGCCCTGGAACGCTTTTCTCGAATGGCAAGGCGGGATTTGGGGTAGGATGGCACCGGGGCGAGGTATTTGTCGAGAAGTTCGCTCAATATGGGCGAGCGAACCGGTTTGGGAAGGTAGTTGTTCATGCCGGCCTCCAGGCATTTTTCACGGTCGCCTTCAATGGCGCTTGCTGTCATGGCGATTACAAGGACTTCATTGACATTCGGATCAGGGTCGCGACGCAGCTCACGGGTGGCGTTGTATCCATCGAGGGTAGGCATCATGACATCCATCAGGACAACATGGAAGGGATTGCCTTCTTCGGATCGTGCGCGAAGAGCATCAACGGCTTGCTTTCCGTCGCTATAGGCTTCGCATTGAAGACCGAGGCCTGTGACGAACTTGACTGCGATCTTTTGGTTGATGGGGTTGTCCTCGGCGATGCATACTCGGATTTGATCACGGGGTATTTGAGTGAGATCCCGGGCTGATGAGCGACGTGCTTCATTCTCCGCTTTGTTCAGATCTTGCGCCCATGTGGTCTGCACTGCTGTCTTCTTGGGCGCCTTATTGAAGACCAAGTGGAAAGTCACAGTGGTTCCTACCCCGGAAGTGGATTCAAGCCAGATTGCGCCGCCGAGAACATCTTCGATGATGGCTTTGCAGATTGAAAGACCAAGACCACTGCCACCGTATGATCTCTCCGTGGAAGCATCGGCCTGCGAAAATGGCCGGAAGAGACGGGCTTTCTGTTCCTCGGGAATACCGATACCAGTATCGGCGACTGAGCATTCAAGGCGAACGCGACCTTTGCCTTCGCGGGCAACCTTGGCTTTGACCGTAACAGACCCAGCGGGTGTAAATTTGTAACTGTTGCTTAGGAGGTTCATGAAAATCTGGTGCAGACGAACGGGGTCCCCAAGAACCACAAGTTCCGATGGTACCTTTTCCAAATTTTCAATCGTTTCCAACCCGCGGTCGCGATGTGTGTAACGCAAAGCACGGATGACCTCCGAGATGGTTTGCTTCAGGTTGAGTGGGACGGTGGAGATCTTCATTTTCCCAGCTTCCAACTTTGAGAAGTCCAGAATGTCGTTGATGAGTGTGAGCAAAGTATCAGCGCACACGCGGATTGATTCAACGTATTCATCCTGCTCCTTGTCTAAAGGTGTACCCTTGAGAAGTTCTGAAAGACCAATCACGCCGTTCATGGGAGTGCGTAGGTCATGCGAGATGTTTGCAAGGAAAATTGATTTGGCCCTTGCCGCATCTTCCTTCAGCTTGACGTTGTGCTTGGCTTCGGCTTCGGCGTTTTTGGCCTTCTGTTCGGCTTCGCGCGCTAGCGCCAGTGCCCGTTTTTGAGACTCAATCATGGATGCATTCTTGGCGCTGACCTTTCGAATCTCACGGAACAGCAGGGCGTTGGACAATGAGATTCCGATTTGATTGCAGAGCAGATGCAACACGACAACATTCCGTTGTGTGAACCAATTTGGCTTTCCCTCCAAGTGAATGACACCGAGGAGATGATCGCCTTGCACAACTGGCAATGCTATGACAGACCTGCCTGTGGGGAAATTGGCCAGGTAAGACTCGCTCACGTTGGAGAATCGTTCGTCTTCAAGAACGTTGTGAACAAGAACTTCCTCCTTTGTGCGCATGACATAGTGTGAGATTTGTAAAGCGATCCGATCTTCCATTTCCGAGAAAGGAAGACCTTCGGGGAATGACTTTTGACCCTTCTCGGCATCGCCCGCTGCGGCGATTGCAAAGCCGTTGTCATCAAATTCGGTGGCGATTACTGCAAAGTCGGAACCATTGCACGACTCCAAAATGATCTCGAGCATTTTGGTGAATAGCTTGTCGATCTGAAGTTCAGAAGACATTATTTGGCTGGACTCGAGGATGCTTGACAGGTCGATGATATCTAGCCCCACGCTTGAAATGTCCAACGATGGCTCTCCGGTAGCTATTCCATTTTGCTCGATCCAGTGTTGTCTCCTTTCGCTCTGTTCCAACTGCTGGGGGACCAAGATCTCTTCCTGGGCAACCTCGCGGCCAATCTCCAGTAGCGAGTCCACTGTCTGACAGCCAACATCGACAGTCTTGGCCGAGGTGGCTGTCTTGAGTAGCCATTCGTGCTTCTCGGCCAGTTGTGTTGCTTTTCCAGCAGCACTGAATGAGCCCCACGCAGCGATGGCCTCTTGTATGACGGCACGGGCTGCTCGTTTAGCGCCCCGTCTGATGAGGAACTCACCTTGAAGTTCAAGCGCCAACGCTTCTTCAAGGGGCCAGCCATGGATTTGGCAGTGATCAATGGCAGCTTCATACCCCTGTATAGAAGCGCTGTGGTCATTGCGGACTTCTGCGATCAACGCCTCCAGGATGAATGCCCACATGCCATAATTTGCTTCCGATGCGGATCGAACGCAGTCGATCTCGGCCTTGTATTGCATGACGGTGTCCATTTTTCCGTCAAGATACCCTTGTGAAGGGTTATCGTTGTGAAGCATGAGAAGGGAAGCTGCCAGGTAGAACTGGATCACATAAGACACACGCGCTGACCAAAGCCTGTGTCGAGTAAATAGTAATTGAGTGCCAACCTCAACCGCTCTAGTGTGGTGACCAAACAGGAAGAGTGGGATCATGGCAAGGCCCCAGTAGATGTCGCGGGGTCTGTCAGCGTTACTGGAATGAGCATCCAAGTATGTCATGAAGTCGGATGTGTTGTGCTCGGCATCAGACATGATACCATCGACATTTCGGTAGTCAGTCTTTCCTTGAAGGGCACGAGCGACCTGTTGGACGGTGATGAGACTAGCTCCACCGCGTGTGTCTCGTTGCCAGTGCGGAATTTCTTCGGGGGTCTCTACACAAAAGGCTTCAAGCTGGGCCATATCTTGACCAAGATGCAGCCGTGTCATGGCCATTGACGAGATACTGATTAGAGTCAAATAGGGATCGCCCATCGAGAAGGACGCCTCGAGTGAAGCTTCAAGGGCTGGAAGAGTAGACACCATGGGAACACGCAAGTGGCTGACGTAGAGGTTATGAACGATTGAGCCTCTGCTTTGGGTCCAAAGTTCGGGGCAGCGCTCAAGCAACTCCAACGAGAGATCGCTTAGCTTCCCGCCAAATTCGATGTCTTTGAATCGACCGAGGGAGACCATGGCGAGATGAGAGCATCCTATGGCAATCTGTGTGAACCCACCCTTGAAGATGTGAATGTTCATCACTTCCAGTGCCATTCGATAGAAGGTCAAGGCATCATCCCAGTAAGTGACTGTCATAGCCTCGGCCATGACTGCACCAATGTTCATAATAGCAGGATCTTGGGAAATTGGCTTTCGTGCAATGGAGCTCAAATCGACAGTCTCAAGATAGGTCTTCAGGCGATGATAGGCAGCGTCGCATTCCTTATAAGTGGTGGGCTTGCGCAAATGCACTCCAAGCTCATCAAGGCAGGTAAGGAGTGCTTCCATGGAGTGGTGGTGGTCGCCTACCTGGGCGAAGATCTTTGCCTTGATTATCCAGGCTCTTGATTTGCTTACAGCGTCTTTGCCATGGGCAAAGACCTCGTCGATCAACTGAAGAGCTTCCTCGTTTTGCCCTTGAGACCATGCCATTTCAGCAGTCGCAATGAACAACCGCATGGTCTCGTCGTAATAAACGTCAGGTTTGAGGTCATTCCACAGGTCGTCCTGGAGGAGAGCAATGCAATGGCGGAAATACCAAAGGGCGGAAGGACGGGCGCCAGACTGAGATGCTGTTTGCCCTGCATCCCACAGGATACGGCGGTATTCGAGTCGCCTAGCAACACGACATTTGATAGTCCGTGAGGCCAATGCCACATGATGAGCCATAGAATAACGGCTGCGATGGTCGTGGTAATATTTCATCAAGGCTTGCGAAACAATGAAATGCATCTTCTCCACGTTTCGGCTCTCACTCAAAGAAAGAGCAGCCTGTACTAGACGCTCGTTGCCGAACCTTCAGATATGATTAATACTCAACATACTCAGCAATCTGTAAAAGGAGATAGCTTACCTGAATTCGTCATCCGTCTTCCCGGCGTTGAGCAGATTGGCCTGGACCAAAAACTGCAATCCAACGACTATGTCACCTTCTGACTGCCTGATCAGTGTCACATTTTGAGGTGATGTGAGATCAACATCCTCGTCGTCATCGGTTGAGTATAGGAACTCGCTGGTGAGCAGCTTTTGAACTAAGGAAAATGAGAATGGGCTGCCCAAAAGCGCACCCCAAATCATGATTGACCGGGCTGTCGATGGAATCCCCTGAAGGCGTCTGGTGAGGAATCCAAGCCCAAGACCTTCGCCATATTCTGGGGCAACAAACTCCGTGAATATTCGATCCAGATCGAACAGCCACTTGGAGTCCTTCCATGAATACCAGATACAATTCGTCCTGTAACAAGTCTCAAGCATCACTCGCACGTAGAAAGGGTTGCCTCGACTTTTTTCTTGGATGACAGCACAAAGTGGTGTCAAAGTTTGATTGGGCTGTTGATGCATGGTCACTGCAATGATCTCCATGACGTGCTGTTCTTCAAGTGGCTCAAGTTCGATTCGAGTGACGCTGGCTAGGTCCTGCTCAAACAAAGCCCTCACCTGGTCTGAAGCAATATCATCCTTGCGACTTGCCAGTATGATCACACATGGAAGTCTTGCTTTGATAATCTTCAGAACTAGATCCAAGGTCTCATCATCCGCATGCTCCAGATCATCAAGACATATAGTTATCAGCTTAAAGTGGCAAAGCGTTCTCAAGATCTCAAGGAACGTGTCCAGAAGCTGCATGTTCTTCGAGGCGGCGTTGGCCAGGAAGAAATCGAGAGAGCTTTGGCCCTGGTCGAGTCCGGGGATCCGGACATGCTTGGATGGCTCACCCTTATCCGGCACAAACAAGTCAGCCTTGGCATCGGTGGGTCTGTATTTCGCACCGGGAGACATTAGTTGCTCTGGAAGCTCCAGTACTTTGTGAAGGGTAGGCCACATTGGCCGCAAGGCCGTCCGCACATTGTTGTGGTAATCTGTAGTGACATCGCGTTCCGAGAAAATCTGGCGCAAAAGACTCGCCAGTAGCTTAGCGAAGGGCTCGAATGGAACACGCTTAGCTCGATCTAGGCGAGTTATCGCTATACACCCGAGTTTGCGAACTGTGGGCTGGATTCGATTGAGAATGTCTGTTTTTCCAATACCGGCAGCGCCGCTGATGGTGATTACTTCACAGCGCTCGTTGCGACGGATCTTGCTGCTGGCCTGCTTCTTGATCAGAGAATGGTATGAATCCGGCTGGCTTGTCGTGTTGTAGCTGGTTGAAGGGAGGCTCTGGGGGCCAACCGAAGGTTCAGTGTTATGTGAAGACCGAGAGTGCGACGGGCTTTTCATTCGGCTGGACTGTGCTCGTGGGCTTTGGTTGTATGTATCGGGGATTTGGATTGGTCCATTCTTGGGCGTTGTCGACAAATCCTCTCCGCCCAACGCGGCCGCTTCGTGGGCGTTGGCCATTGCGATGTGTTGGCTTGTGACATTGGAACTCGATCGGGGAGGTAAATGGAAAGAGCCAGAATCACTAGACACGGAAGCAAACTCGAAGCTCTCAACGCGACTTTCGGCGATGGACGAAGCTGAGGTGAGCGCATGCATTGTACCGGGACTTTGGGTCCCGGCTTTGACCAACGCGGTCGCCTGGCGCCTATTGACTTTGTGTATGACACTCAAAATCTTGTCGTACTCTTCTTGCCGACCAAACATCTTCATGGGGAGAGTGAAGAAAGACGACACATCTCCTTGGGCAACTTGGAATTTGTTCAGGGCTTCTGTATCTCCATCTCCGAGCATTTTCAAAATGTGTGCCAGGTCTCTCTTGACCGAGGATATGGTGTGGTAGCGATCATGGACAACCTTTTGCGTCATCTTCTGGACCACTGCCGACAGAGCATCCGGGATGTCCATTCGCTTTCCAGAGACTGGGATCAGCCTCTTTCCGAGCACGTTTTGCACGACGTCGACTGGGTCATTGCCTTCAAACGGTAGCTTGCCAACCAGCATGGACCAGAAAAACAGACCCAGAGCGTAAATGTCAGTGCGACTATCTGGCTCTGTGGGCATTCTCCCTGTCTGCTCTGGCGCGATGAACTGCAACTTGTACTTGGCACCGAGCTCACGGGAGACAGAAGACCACCCCTCGCTGAGCACATTGTCGAATGATCGAGCACCGTTACCGGTGTTTGCAAGTTTCACTGCGCCGGTCTCAGCCGAGAAGTGGAACGCATCTCCTCTGATTTCACCATGTACGGTTTTGAGGCCGTAGTGTAAGATTTCTAGGCAATCGCATGCGCCAATGGCAAAATCGAAGAACGCTTGTAGGGAGACCTGCTCGTTGGGCGTGGCATTGTTATCTTCGCCCCGCGACCCCGCCACAAATGAGGCGGGACCAAAAGTCACGAGGTCTCGCAATCTATCGTGTCCCGGGGATTCAAAAATGGCTACCAGCAGTGTTTTCGAATTGTCGGAGTCTTGTTGCAGCCTAATCAAGTCGAGCGGTCGTATCGTATGATTGCAGTCGGGGTCTGACGATTGTACGATCGACCGGAGCATGTGGAACTCCCGCTCCAGGCGCACGATGTTGGTAGATATCCGCGCGATAACCGGGATCCATACTGCGTCTGCCTCCAGGCTGTGGTGGTTCGAAAGGGAGACCTCGCTGCTGGTATCGCTGACACTTAGCCTGCGCAGAGCACGAGCCGACGGCCGGGTTTCCGTACGAGGGGAGAAGCGTGTGAGGCTCGAGGGTCCGGAGGAGGCGGGGCCTGAGGAGTTAGCGTGGGGCGTGGAGAGGTCAGACTCCAAGGCATGACGGTATCCTGAGATGTGCCAGTGGTTGTATGTGGAGTGAAAGGGTTCGATCGCTTGATCCCATGTGTAGCCAGGCAGCTGGCTCAGACGTTCGAACAGCCGAGCGGGTGGCAGCGGCAGGTCTTCGCCAAAGGGGTTACTCTCCTCCATCTCGTAGAAACACTTGTCCGGCGTTCCACCATGCGCGGGGGTCTTCTTGTAGGCAAGTTCAGCGGTGACGGCGAGTGGGAGATGTGGGGGACATAGGCAGAGTCCAGGAAAAGTGTCGCCTGTAATGTCACGGCATCAAAGGCCAAATACACAGTATGAAACAATATAAGATTGCCGGATACATATTTCCTAGGTTGCCTAAGGCTGTCATTAAGTAATCGGACCCGCTTTTTGATTCACCGGATCGGGGCGGCTGATGGACTGCCCTCTGATTTACTTGCATTGCCCTGGTGACGGTCTACTCCTACTTGTGCTAGCTCATCTCCACCAGTCTACATGCTAGGAGTCGCATCTCAAGAGCAGATGTCTCCTGACGTCATGATTTCAACGTGGGCGTGATTCCAAAGTCAGGGTTACTATATATAACTACAGCCTTGCTCTTTGCATAATCTAGGTCAAACAACCACATACACATCCCAGAATAAACGTTGAGGAGTGTCTTTTACTAGCTAATAGCACCGTTTGCAAATTTCGAACCTTGGAAACCCTGGAAGTGTTCCAACCAGCGAACCTGGACACAGTTCAATCAACGAATAATCCATTCCCAAGACCCAGGTTTCACTGCAGTTAGGCACAGCTTTGCTGTAAAGAGACGGTGTGACGACTGGGGTCCCTAGACCATGTATAGCTAGATACTTAATGATTAAGCATACAACGTTGTTCCTTGTGCCTATGATCTACATTTGGAAATTATGTAGTGTGGTGCTATAGTGGGTACCCATGTGAGATAGGCTTTGGAGTTTAGCTTGTTTCATGGAGCTTGGGACAAAAAACCTCGGAAGGCTTAAAAGGGGAGATCTTTATTATTCCATTATTCTGTTCTTCTGAAATCACCCCCAGAGTTCCACATGGAGACTTAAAATCAAACCGAAAGAAGTGAAGCATATACTACAGAGTAGATCCACCTGGGGCATATTGCGCTGCAGGGCTCACAGGTGTGAGTCTCCCAGACTTGAGAACAATATTTCCCGGGTCCACGGGTATAACGAACTTCCCAACCTTGGAAGGTTACGTATAGAGCGCCATATAACTGGAGATAGCCAATTTTCAGGCCCCAAACACGCAAAAAGAAGGTGTGGAGTGCATGCGGACCTCGGTACAGATCGCCACCCAGGAACGGAATCCGGTTTCGAAATCTATAAAAATCAAAGATCCAACCTCACGTCCATTGCTTCTCTGTCATTTCGGCACCTATCGGCATGAGCTCAATTAAGGCTCGCCTGGCCCTTTTGAAGGCGATCTTGGCCCGTGTCCCACTGGTCTTGAGGACCATCCTTCTACATGGCGCTCAGATGTCCCCCGTGAAGGGGAAACAGGATCTTCGCACCGAGTTGACTGTCACTGTGATCCGCTCGTTCTTGCGAACCAGTGCGCCACTGGGCAAAACCCAGCGTGACGGCATTCGCGACCCTGGCGTGAAGGGTCCCATGTGGATATCCAAAGTGACTCTCCCGCAGCCCGAGATTGACGTCCGCGATGCAGTTCTGCATGCGATCGAAGCGCTCAAGACTGGAAATGAAACTTACGATATCCCAGAGGCCATGCCTGTAGAGGGTGAATGGACTGGATATCGTGCTGGGGTGGGAAAGCATGCCGCGGAGCCTGATCTCTCGGAAGCGGAGAAGTACGCCAAGTTGCGTGAGGAATCGCCCTCGGACATGACAATTCTATATTTCCACGGAGGCGCATACTTGTGAGTACTTGGGAAGTGGAACGCCCATCTTGTGTCTGATAATTGACGTGTATAAAACAGCCTTCTGGACCCCTGCAGCCACCGCGTTCCCCTCGCCCACTTGTCCCGCTTGACCGGCGCCCCCGCCTTCTCCGTCCGCTATCGCCTTGCGCCCCAGAACCCATTCCCTGCGGCGCTCGTCGACGCCCTCACGGCCTACCTCTCTCTCCTCCACCCGCCCCCGGGCTCTCTCCACAAGCCCGTGCCAGCGAACAAGATCATCTTCTCCGGCGATTCCGCAGGCGGAAACCTTTGTCTCGTCCTCCTCCAGACCCTCTTGACCCTCAACCGTGCAAACCACACCATTCGCTTCCATGGGAAGGATGTTCCAATTGAACTGCCCGCTGGCCTGGCAATCACCTCGCCCTGGTGTGACCTGACACGCTCGATGCCGTCGTGCTCCCGGAACGCGTATCTCGACTATCTCGACGCCCCGCCTCCGCCTGTCGATGACACCCCGTTCAAATCGATTCCATTCATTCCAGACGACGTCTGGCCCGCATCTCCGCCTCGAGCCGACGTATTCTGCAACTCCGCCATTCTCTCTCATCCCTTGGTGTCCCCACTCGCTGCCCCAGCCGATTTATGGAAGAACGCACCGCCAGTTTGGATGTCCATTGGCGAGGAGGGTCTGAGTGATGAAGCTCTTATTCTGGCGCGTCACTTGCATGAGGCTGGTGTACCACTCGTAGCAGAAATGTTCGAGGGCATGCCACACTGCCATGGTATGCTCATGATGGGAACCCCGACCAGCCATCGCTTCTTCGAGAGCTTCTCTGAATTTTGCCGTGACACTGTAGTCGGTCGTGTGAAATCGACCGGCACACTCACGTGGCGAGGCTTCAAATTGCGGACGACCAAGGAAATCCCGATTGAACAAGCATGTGAGACCACAGATGAAGAAGTGCAATCTTTGATGCAGAAGAGTACTGCCTGGCGCGTGAAGGCAGAAATGGAGATGCAGAAGGAGTGGCGTGCGAAGGCACGGCTCTGATCATTATCCGTTTGCTTTATTGCCATGCTGCTATGCCTTATATTTGTGATATACCCCGTTTACATTCATGACCATGATCCAGTCGATGAGCAATCTTGGCGATACATAGACTAGTCTTTGACTTGTGTGCTCATTCTATGTTTACATTAACCCAGAGGATTGTAAATATTGATTTCCTTTACGAAGACAGTTTTTTTTGAGCTTCAATTGCTTCGCATCCATTTCATTGTATGCAACGATAGCTAGGGATATGGTATGTTAAGCTCCTCGTCAAATGCCGACGGGAGATATTATTGGCTCATTGTGGGGAGACTTGTAAGCAGCTCCAGGAATTAGCACATGCTGCCAACTGGGTAAAGGCGCATTGTGCAATCAGATAAACTCATCGTCGTCCATTGCCTCGTCCCCCGACGGGAGGTCCGAACCCCAACGCGGTGTATATGCATCCGGAGGTGGCCAAGCGTATTCGGGGCGTTGGACAGGCTGTTGGACTTGAGGAGGTGGCTTCACTGAGGAAGGCTGCGGTACTTGAGGCTCGATAGTTGCTGGCGTGGGAGCTGACAACCATGGGAAGGCAATTGGAGTACCGTTGATGCGAATCTCTCCAATGATATTGGTGAGCTCAGGCAAATCATCGACATACCCATCCGAAAACCCAAGCAGCTGGGCCATCAGTCTGGAGAGAGCGATAAAAATAGTGAAGATGGGGGTGCAGATCACAGAGAGATGAGACCACCGCCATAACATAGTCACGGTTACCCATGGATAGACAGGCGCGTCCGGCTGTAGGCAATAGCCATCACAGGGCCCAGAGATATCTGAATAGCTGAATTGATCTGACATCAAGCATTCGATGATCCACCAGCAAAGTGGGACGACAATGAACCAGAAAAGTCGAGTCGGTTGAAGGCGTCGAGATCGAGGGTGTCGTTCAAATAGACGGGGAAGACGGATGGCAGCGTATACTCGTCCATCAGAACATGTGCCGCATCCCTTGCAGGGCTCGCCTGCATGTACATCCGTTGATATGCTTGCCTTGGCCGAAGAACTGGGCCGCGATGACAGTGCAACGTCTCGTGTGACATGCCCTTCAAGCCCGTCGAGCCCTTTCTTCACTTCGTTGATGTGTTTCATCAGCGAATTGAGTTTAAGATTCAATGAGTCAAGATTGACGCCGTCGGGCTGTTTTGACGCGGCTTGTTCGAGACTTGCAACGACAGCTTTCTCATAAGCGTCATCACTGTCCTCGTCTTCTTCTTTAGTTTTGACCTCGCTCGGACCGTCCATGATAGCCTGAAGGGATTCAATAGTGTCATCACCAAAATCAATTTCCTTGCCTGAGCTGGCGTCCTCAATTACTGTTTCGAGAGCGCTCTTTGGTAGATGCGGTCGAGGCAACGGGGCCCTTGACGCCGTTGTAGGCTGTGTTATAGGGGGAGATTCTGAAGCAACATGCTGAGCGGGCTTCGGTTCCTCCAGCTTGGGTGCAATCTCTGTTTGCTGGACAGGAGGCTTTGTATCCTTCTCCTTGGGTGACCGTGGAAGCACGATATCTTTGGTCAGGTCTTCGGGGAGCTCGATCTTTTCGGCTACGCGCTGGGTCATGGGCGTGTCGATCCAGGCACCTGTAACACGCGGAGTCTTGTCGTAAACTTTCCGCTCAAAAAGCTTTGGTGGCTCTGGAGTTTGAACCTCATCAGCTTTGTGGCTCTCAGACCTGGAAAGACTGCGCAATAAGTCCCGCGAGTCTCGCTTGGTGGGACTCGGTCTGGTAAACGTCGAATTCTTGTAGATAGTGATTGGGGAGTGAGGGATTTGCTCGCCGTCAAGAGCGATAGCGTCCCTCCCTGGGCCCGTCTCTTTGATACCGAGCCCTTGTTGCGTTCCCAGCTTATTGATGTTTACTGTCCCTGGACGTTCTTCGAGGACGCTTCGAGCTGGAAGCTTGCTCCGCGCCGGGGAACGCGAGCTATGCGTAGGCTTGGGTGGTGCAGTGGTTGTCTCCGACAAGCGACTGTACGGTCTTTCTTGTTGTTCAGGAATGTTGGGCGGGCTCACTTTGCGCTCCCATTCTTGTCGGTGACCTGCGCGGTGACCCCAGCCAGACGGTAAATTTGGAGAAGGGCCGGAAGGACCAAGGTTGCCGTCATCCTCGGACACATTGTTCTCTGCCTCAATCTGCGCTTCCCGGCGCCTTCGCCAATTGTCCGCTCTCGAGGGGTCTCGCCCGACCTGAGCTTTGCTGAAAACCGGCGAATGCTGCCCTGTGGCGCGTCTGAGGCGCTCTTCGTCCTTCGTGTAGTCTCTGCCCTTCCGAGTCTTGTACTCGCCGAGGTCACCACCGAATCCTGCATCGGGGAAGGCTGGATCCATGGCAGACCCCGTGCCACTGTTTGTCGCACTGTATTGGAGAGACGTTTGACGAGTCCGGCTGGCGGGGCGGCGCGCGGCGGGCGGCTTGTCCGCATCTTCGTCGCGCACATAATCTGAGATTAATTCTCCGTCGTGGATTTGGTCGTATGCATCTTGGAGTTCGTAGGGAGGAGGTGATAGTTGGAATGGAGAAAGCGCGTTGTAGGACTGCCGCTTCTGCTGCGGACTTGGTGTCGTCACTGGTGTGAGATCCTCATTGGCGACAGGCATAGTAGTTCTGGACGCGTCTCGATAAGCCTGAGCCAAGGATCTTGATCGTATAGCATGCCGCGAATGCAATCCGTCGTCCGGGGAGGAGGGTTTCACATGTAGATCGAAGTTATCCTTGGACGCGTATCGGAAAGGCGACGGGGGCTGCCTGTCTCGAGTGCGGGTTTTGTCAAACGACATGGCAAAATTGCCCCTTGCAGCGAATTCACATGTATTGGAAATAGGAAAATAGTCGGACGCGTGAAGGTGAAGAGACGGAGGTAAATACGGAGATTCCTCATTGCCCAATGTGGTTAGTCTCTGAATTCCTGCATTACGTCTACAGCAACATTTGAACTGCGTGCCCTGACTAAGTTACTACATCTCTCTGCGTTTCAGCATACGACCTCCGTACACATCAGAGCCTTGACACCTGGACTCTGCATGCCCAAATGACCCCGGACATGTGAGACGTCCACTTGCATCATACTTGAAAGCTCCGCCAAAAAAGCAATATACATCTCCCCGACACCTCCCACTTGCCTGGGCAGCATTCCGGTGCTTTATATCCATTTCCACCATGGCCAAATCCTCACGGCGATCCGGTCGCAAAACACCGGCCTCCTCAGGCGCCTCAACACCCAACTCTGCATCGTCGGGCCCGATCCCACCATTCATAAAAGTTCCAGAAGCTTTGAGCACCTTCGTCGAACCATTATCCCCCGATGAAGTATATTTACTCCATATCGATCTAACAGCTGAAGAGCTGAAGCGACAAACCTTCACCGTGCCCCTCCTCGTCAATCTCTTGGTCGCTGCCGTCATCGGGTGGCGGATCTACACGGGCATCGAGACATACCCAGCCCTCGTGGGAACGCTCATCGGACTGCAGAGCTCCATGACCGTGGACACGGCCGCCATCCCATGGACAGAAGCGGCGCAAATAGTTTTGATGCGCACGGGAACATTGGCACTCGACTACATCCTCGTGACCATGTTTTTGTCATGGCCAATCAATTTCGTCAAGGGGGCCGTGCGATGGCGCCGCGCGGTCGGATTCCGTGAGCGCGAGGTCATTGTCCGCCGCAGCCACCGCAGCTGGAGCAAGAAGCTCGAGCGTAACAAATGGATCCGCGAAGACGAGGCGCGCCGCGACAAGATCGTTGCCGCTGTGACACCCGAGCGTGTCGGCAAAACTGGCTACTTGCTCATGGACGAGGACTGGGACCTCGACTATGCGGCCATGATCCGCGCGCACGCCCTTGTTGATCGCACGCGTCGTGGTGATGGCGTGCAACTGGACGAATTCCGGACGGCGGTGCTGGTCAACACTGATGCCGATGGCTGGCTGATCTGGCGGGTTGGAGACGAGAACACCCCCACCGGTCAGCAGCGCTCCGCGCAGCGTGACCAGATTATCGCTTTCAAGGAGAAGTTGACAGAGATGGGCAAGGAGGATCTTTTCCTCCGCTGGGTAGAGTTGATCCAATGGGAAAGCTCACAGCCTGGTGGCTTCACTGCGGAGCGGCAGCGCTCCGCAATGTTGCAAGCAAAGCAGATGTTCGAGGATGAAGATGTGGACTTCAGTCGATTCTGGGACGAAATGGGCGGTATGGAACAATTAGATTAGTGGTCTACTGTATCATTATAGTGTATGCGCTGTTACTACACCATGCCTGGTGCTCTTTGGGCTAGCATGCCGATCATTGAGTAGTTATGACATGGGCAATCACGAGCCTGGCCTGAGACTATGTTCAGGTCGCTTACCTCTGCTAGCCACTTGCACATGTGGGCAAATCATGCGGTAAGTATATTCGACGAACAAGTTGCATTGATGGGTATCTGGAAGAACAAATTCAAAAAATAAGGGCGCACGTCACATGAATGGGACCTCGAGTAGAACACCCATTATCCACAATAGTGGAAAAAGCAAAGCGCACATAGGAAGAAAGCTCAAAGTTTGAAGCAACGCCATGAGGTGCCCAGAATTGGAAGCAGTCTATGATGCGCCGCCCTCGAGCCGATAGTCAAGGGACCACAGCTTCTCCCAAGGGCGAGATCGAGCGGGTTTTCGGCGGTCTGATTTGGACGGCGAAGAGGCGGCGCCACTTGTGTTTGGTTCAGTCGAGGCAGACACAAATCCCTGGGACAGATAGAGCGTATTAGCCTCAGTGCCGAAAGAAACAAAAGACCCGGAAAAGATGAATGGCAAAGCAAGTCATTTCCTACTTTTCACGGGCCGGAGAGTTGGTCACGGCGAACCTCGTCGTTGACCGGAGCAGCCTCCCTGGGCGCCGAGCCGGCATCAACTTCCGCAGGACGAACTAGTTCATTGGTAGATTCGACGGCGTGGTGAGAAGGTGTAGGGGTTCCCCGTTTGGAATTAGAACTGTCGCGGCGGCTGTCTAAGCTTCTGGAAAGGGTTTTGGCAACACCGCCTTCATTCGTAGCACGCTTAAGGCGAATGCTACCCTTGGCATCGACATTCGCCGAAGCGACTGTGCTCTTTGCGATCCCTGGGGTAGCGGGCGCGCCAGGCTTTTCTTCGACCGCGTCCAGCAAGTACCACCGTAGGCCGTCTGATAGCTCGAATGGGTTTTCGTCGTCCAGAGAAGCGCCGTCGCTCGCGTCTCCGAGGGAGCGACGATCTGGGACAACGCCATTTAATGACTTCGAGAGATCAACAACGCGCTCTTCGATCTTGGTAATTCGTGCCAGCAGCCAATCACGGGCTTGTAATTTGTGTGAGTCGAGTTCGCGGAGGAAAAAGTGCGGCGCGCCAACATTGAAGGCTGCCCAGGAGCGGATGGCCTGGTTGCGCGTGGGAAGGAAAAGAGCCAGATCACCTTCCTTGAAAGAGCGGTAGGCAATCTTGTCATGCGCTTCAACCTGTATGCGATGGTATTTGTCACGGTAGCCACGGGCTTCTTTTTGCCACTTGCGGGCTAGGACTTCAATATCCTTCACACGCTTGACAACAACATCACCGAAGACGGCGACATCAAATTGAGATAGGCTTTCCATGAAAGCTTTGAACAGACTATCTTCGTCTTCGAGACTTTCAGCCTGTATCCAGCCCAGGAGCGCTGGGTCAGGTCTCATGGAAACAATACCCGACTGGGCAAGGCTTTCACCAAGGCTCGAAGAAGCAGTGAGCTTTGAAGCACGCTGCACCACCAGTTGGCCCTCCTGCTGAATGATAGTGAATCCCAATTGTTCTAGCATTCGGCCGAGCTTCTCAACCTGTGTAATTAGTTGCGTCGAAAGCTCATGTGATTTGGTACCTCGAGCTTCAAACCGCGCCATGACTTGCTGCTCGATCCCTGAACTGGCGCCTGCCTTGCTCTCCCACTCTGCAGCTTGGTCCTTGGATTCCTGTGCTTCACTTTGAGCGTCTGCCAGGCGTTTAGATAGTTCGGCCAGTTGGTGGGACAAGTCTGCGTGTTTCCTCTCGCCTTCGACAATCTCTTCGCGTAGGGCCTTGGTACCGCTTTCTCCGGTTGCAATCTGAGAGTGTAGCGAAGTGAATTTGGATCGCTCACTTTCCAATTCGCCATTCACTGCTTCTAGCCTTGAGCGCTCGTGAGAGAGCTCTTCAGCTAAACGCGAAGATTTCTCTTCGCATTGTTCCAGGATCTTTGTCTGATTTTCTGCCTCTGTCTCGAATTTGGAAATCCGCTCTTCCAAGGCCTTGTTGTCAGCAGTGGCCTGGGCCACATTTGCCTCCACGTTATTGGCATGGATTGACAAGCCCTCGGAGAGAACCTCAATGGCTTTGATGATATCGGGGAGTTCGGAAGGCACTGCCCCCCCTGGTGAGAGATTCATGAAAATTGCTTGGAGAGCCTGATGATTCTCTTGATTCTTTTGCACTAGCTCCGATTGTTGACGCTCAAGCTCAACAATCTTGAGTTGCAAAGTTTCTTCTGTCCCTTGTCGGCTTTCAATCTCTTTATTTAGATCAATGATCATCTGTGCGTCTTCGGCAGAACCAGCATGAGCAGTTTGGAGGTCGATCTCAAGCTGGTGCATTCGCTCGTCAATCTCCTGCCTGCCATTCTCTCGGCTATCCATTAGTCGATCGAGTTCTTCTTCCATTTCCTCCGTACGAAGCCTGAATTTCTTCAGCTCCGCGTCCAGAAAGCGACGCTCATCTTCGAACTCGCGTTGACGTGCCTCGAGATTGCCAATGAGGTCCTTTTTGGTCGATTGCGCCTCTTGGAACTTGTCCGAATTCGTTTGACGTTCGACATGTGCTTCCTTGTGAAGTCGCTGGATAGAGTCTCGCTCTCCTGCCAATTCTGCTTCGAGACTAACGATGCGCTGGATGAGCGCCTTTTCTTCGGGAGATTGAGTAGCCGAAACACGTCTTGACGAGACAGATGATCGACGCGAAAGGGTATCAGGATGAGGAGAAGCAGGAGAGCCCGGAAAGTCGGGGCCAAAATTGCCACTCGATGGCCGGCTCATCTGGCTTTGGCGATGCAGGAGGTCTTCTAATTTTCTGACGCGGCTGTCAGACCCTCTGAGCCTATCCTCCAATTTTGTCTTCTCTTCTTGTAAGCTACGGACTGAATCATCCGCACGTAACATAGAGCTCCGACTTAGGTCAAAAACGCTCCCCTGCTTGAACGCTTTGGCTCGCCGTCTTTGCTGTCGACTTGGAGAGTCTAGGTCCTTGAGTTGTTGGGTCAGTTCTTCTGCCAGATTGGCCATGGAATGTCTGGTTTTCAAGTCATCGATGTAGTATTCAATCTCTTTCCTGGCGACATCAGGCCATTCCTCGTCTTGGCCCTGCATGTTAACTTCGATCCCCGGTGCAGTGGAGTCAGTGACTGTCACGAAATCTCCCATGCTCTTCAGCCACTTCTTTCTCCGGCGCTGCTCCTCGTCTCGAAGGACCGCCATCTCCTCAACCAAACTCAAAGAGTCGGACTTGATTTTCTGGCTCCATTCTCGCCGGCGCACGGATTCAATCAAAATAGAGCCATAGACCATCGGTATCTGGAAAACCGAGTAGATCACATCGAAGGCATTGCTGTCCAAATCCAAGTTGACAAGTTGGCCATTGACATCAGCAAGTCTGGATTCAAGGGATGAAATAGTGCGCATGTGCCTGATTGCGGTTCTCTCCGCCTCTGATCGACGCTGCACAGCGTGCACCAGTGCCGCTTGTAACTCGGCCGCAAACTCCAGAAGTGTAGGAAGAAGATCTTGGGTATGATTGAACGCAAGCCGAGATATGTTGGCCAACGTTTTTTGATTGTTTGGCAGGCCAAGAACATGCTCATAGTCCGACCCGATCTTCTTAGCAATGGTTTCTACCTCCTCGACTAGTCCATCCACGCCTTCAAAGTTTGGATCCGCAGCCTCGTCCACCAGCTGTTGGGTATCTGAAGCGATCTCATCAATTGCTTTCTCAATGCCCTCAACATGGTTGGCAAAGGTCGGCATCACGTTAGCTGCCTCCACCCCAGCACGTTGAACCTCGCCTGAGTCGACGAAGTCGCGAAGTGTTCCGCTGGGCCGGTCTTTGTCCATTTTGGGTGTGGAAGGGCGCCCTAAGAGCGGAAAGTCCTTGCGTGCCGGTATGTTGCCCAGCGTGGAAAGGGCTTGCTGCCAGCCATCCAAAGCTGCCCGCTGCTCCTCCAGTAGGTTGTGGGCCCACGATTGCGCCTCTTGGAACCGCTCTTCCAGGTGGCCAACGTGGGACTTGAGGTTCTCCAGAGCGACGCCCACGGCCCTGTGTATGACATCGGTTCGCTCGTTGTGTTCCCGCAGGTTCTTGTCAATCAGTCCACACTGGGTGGAGAGATCGAGCGCCCAATTGCGTCGCGCCATGTAGAGGTTCCGCCATGCCTGTAGGTCGTTTTGGTCTTTGAGGGTCGCCGGGGGGATTCCGGGCTGGAAGGGCTCTGGCGGAGGAAGTTCCGGAAATTCGACGTCTCCTGGCTCGCTGATATATTGTCGGTCGTATACAAAGATTTCATTCTGCGATAGTGCCCGTCATGTTAGCAAGCGCTAGACCGCCGTTGCAGATGGCTCATCCCATACTTCCGTAGCGAGGGTTTGTATCTTGACATTCTTTCCCCGGGCGGTCATCAAGATCTGCCGCGGGGAGGGGATCGAAGTATTACGAACGATCCATGACTTCAAAGCATCGGGACTAGAAACAAGGCACGTGCATCAGCTGTGGTTCATATAGCTATCACAAACAAGCATAGGAGCTTTCTGGGTTCCACAGGACGCAGAAAAGGTACATACGAGGCAAAGGCAACTGGATCGGCCAGGAAATGCTCTCCCGTATGAGCGATATAGATGTGCAGCGACATACCCCCCCTCTAGATCGGTAAGCGTAGAAGCTCCAGGGACAGTACAAGCAGAGAGGAATGCAGGCTTATTCCCATGAGCATGGGATGTTCAACGGGAAGAAATCAGAAATCGAAAACGAGAGTCCTGAAGCCCCCGATCAGGCTGGTCAGGTTGAAGAAAGGTTGCTGAGCGACGCTCTCTGGTCGGGGAAGCTCCACCGCCTCCGCTCTTATCTTCATCACAAGATGCGCCCGCCATCGATCTGCGTTTATGGCTGCAAAACATGGCCAGTCGCTGCCTCACCTGCAAGCGGGTGAGGTGACACTCTTGAATTACGCTGCAGATGACTCTCACGATGTCATGACGTTGTCAGACAAAGAGGCTTTGGTGCTACAGCTCTACAACCAAATCCAGGAACAACAACTGGAAAAAGCATTTCTAGAACAAAGTGAGTTCGCTTGACTATTCATTCTTCAGTCTCTAATGAGTCTTCTTTTCAATCAGAACTAGAAACCGCGTCGGGCGGGAATGCCGAGGAGCAGCTCGCGATTGCGGAACGTGAGCTCCTGGAGGCGCGATCTACCTACACGGTCAGGAGGAAAGCCGTCCGCACGATCCTCATGACCGACCCGATCCTCAAAGCCGTCCACCTGAAAGCTGCCACTCCCGCCGAGAGGTACGGACCGAATTCCCCCTGGGCCAGACCGCGCGGTCTTCTAACAGATAGGATAGGGCACTGCTCCGCTTGGTGAATCGTCGGGACGTGCTTGCTCTTGCACATGAGAATCTTACCTCAGCGCATGACTTGGTGATCAAGCAGATATCGAACGCCGAAGTTCAAAATATACAGATCAACCGCGACAACCAGGAGCTAGTTCGTCAGCTCCTGCAGCTCACAGCGCAGGATTCATCATGGCGGGACAAGCTTCAAGACCCGCAACTATCCCAACTTGAAGAGCTAGAGCGCGATTTGAAAGCCCACAAGGCTCGATGGGAAACTATGAAAAACATCGCAAGTGCGGTTGTGGTTGCAAGTGGATTAGATTGGGCTGATGACGACATGCTTCGCGCTTTGGTGCTTGATGAAAGTGACGATTAATTCTTTTTCTTTTTGTTTTGGTTCTATCACGGTTCTTTACAGCCGAGGCGCGATCAATACCCTTCCTTTTTTCCCTTATGGAAAGATATTAAATTCATCTCAATGTTCCCGAGGTCTGCGCTCTTAAAAGTGTGATTTGGAACCGGATTAGGAGACTCAACCCAATGCGGATGTCCTTTGCTACTTCCAAGAGCTTCTCAGCTTGACCCACCAGCTTATATTGCCACTTCAAGGTTGGGACGAAATGCTGTTCTATAAGTACGGACCACCCTCCGTACATATTGTGTCTCGAGTCGGTGTAGGAAAATCACTTTTGAATTGAGGTAAGGGTTGATCTAGTTCAAAAAGAAAGATTTTCTGGTGGAAGAAGAAAGAATGAAAGGAACAAGGTATCAGATTACATGGAGTTTCGATTACCGACGCGACTCTTCGTTGTATGACGCTCGTCTCGGAAAGGCAGGAACGTTAATACAGGTGGATTCAGATGTTTTGATACGTACGGTAAGTTAAAACAGCAGATCTGCTCTCTCCCGTTCAAGTGCATTGACGTCCAATTTGTGAATTGCCTAGGCATTCTTGATATGTCAATTCCCCTAGCAGGTACGGGTGTGCGTTAGCTTGGTGTCTGTACGGAGTAAGCGAAGTACGGAGTACCTATGTCAAAGACCTACTCGTACATCAAGTAGGGGTAGGCCCATATGCGATCCAATCTACAACGCTAGTTATATTGGAGACTTCATCCGTATGTGCAGATTGTATTCTATTAGCTTGTGATGATGGTGTGATTCGGATCTGTAAGGAATAAGTCTATCATCGTTTCAAAGCCTAGTACACTCGCTCTTGTCTCACTCCGCACCATGCAGAGATAGTGCTAGTAATCTAGGCGTATCGGTTTGGGATAATGATAGGCACTGTGATTCTATTTGTCCGCTGCGTAGGTGCTCTACGATCCTTCAAGACCGTAACCGCCCATGAAATGAGAAAGCGAAGAGCTGGGTACCTCTCCGGCCGTATTTCCAATTGGGGGTTACGCTAAAAGGGTACGCCACGCTTATGATTGAGCAACCGTCCGCCCTTGCCTAGAGATACCCATACTATAGTATGTACACATGTACCCATTTTGCCTTTGTAATTGGGTTTGCTCTATAGCACAGAATGCTTGGGCTATAGTAGCTTTGGCACCGAGAGGCTAAGTAAAGTTTGGTCTGTTTTGATTTTCCATATCCCAAAAACCAGTCTGAATGGGCCAACTCCAGAGCATGGACCATACTCACCTTGGAATGCGTACCGCCTTAGACCAGTTTCTGCTACACCAGAAGTATCTTTTGTATACACTTTGGTACGTACACATGACCTTGCAGAAGACTAAGGCCCACGCGTGTGGACGCTCGGATTCTTAAGCAGGCTGTTTGCAAGAGCTCTTTCACAGGTCTACTCTGTATTTCAGACTCTGTGAAAGAGAATCAGAGTTGGTTTGCCCTAGCTTTCGTCATTTGATACATGGGTCTTTCTCAAGTCAGCTGGTTCATTACATGACTTTGGTGGTTGTGATGGGCTTTCATCTTTCCTGGGCTCCAGGCTGGTCCGACTTAGCTCAAAGACGGCTACTGCGTTTAGAATTATTTGAGATTACGGTAGATCCCATGTAGAAGTACAAAGTACCTCACAATATAAACGACCGCTGAGAGAATCTATCAAGTGTACGGAGTACAGAGTACTGAAGACGGGTAATACGCATGTACTGGCTACCGCGCCGGACAGCAGACTGACTATGCGACACGGCGTATTGTGTACCCGTGTACGTTTGCGCGGTTTATTAATAAGACGGAGCAAGACGTAATTCTCCACAGAGTACGGGAATGATGGACTGGTTTCAATACGGCGATGGGCAATGTGCAATGTGCAATGTTCTCTACCAAAGGCAGAGTGAGCAAAGAGTGGAGAAATTTACAGAGAGTAAAGCAGTGACCAGGTGCCTTTGACTCTTTCGACGGAAATGCAGCCAATTGAGCAAAAATACGGTGTTTCTATAGCGATGTGAGCGTAAATTACCGGTATGTACATTCCCATCGGCGAAACGGCCCTTGCTGTGGTGCCGTCCCCTCTCTTTGCTACTACTACGGCCCTCCCCCCTCTACTCTCTTCTTCTCTTACTATCTTCCTACACTGCCAAACTCCATACAATCCTCTCCCATACAAAAAAAAAGGTACTGCATACCCTCTTCTATATCCCGACTATCAACACTTCTGAGTCGCTTTTCAACCACCACCACCATTTTCCTTTTTTTCTTGCCTTCTTATTACCCCTATTGTGTCTTCTGTCCTCACTTCATTGCCCATGTCTTTTTTTTCTTCCACCTGGTTGCGCCGTCTATACCTCTCTGCTGCAGCTCACTAACAAAACCAACAGTTTCGACTTTTTTAATAACATCTTCGAACTCTTCAACCTCGAATTCATGTAAGTATTGAGTTGCCTGGATTCATTCATCTTGTGTTCTCCTGCGGTCGCAAGTGCTCGATTTGCGCGCAACGCGCCTGAGCAATCCGTCGCGTCCCTCTCACTTCCCACCATCATCGTTCCCTCTCCAGAACGCGTCTCAATTGCCCAGTCAATTAATTGCTCATCTGCCTTGCACACTTCTTGCCTTATCATAACGCGTCCTCGTTCAAATTTCCCTCATTTTCAGCCCCGTCTAACCTGTAACAGTCATCATGCCTAAGGAGAAGTCCACCCGCAAGGCTCCTGAGAAGCGCCAGCAGCGCCGCAAGAAGGGTAAGTGATCTGATAACCCTGAACGCCTCGAGCATGAACTTGTACTAACCTGCTCCAGACCCCAACGCCCCCAAGCGTGGTCTTTCCGCCTACATGTTCTTTGCCAATGACAACCGTGACAAGGTCCGCGAAGAGAACCCCGGTATCAGCTTCGGTATGTTTCATTCCTAAACCTCTGATTCGACCAGCATGGCTAACAACCCCTGCAGGCCAGGTCGGCAAGGCGCTTGGTGACAAGTGGAAGGCTCTGAGCGAGACCGACCGCAAGCCTTACGACGAGAAGGCCGCCAAGGACAAGAAGCGTTACGAAGAGGAGAAGGCCGCTTATCTCGCCAAGGGCGATGATGAGGAGGAGGAGGAATCCTCTTAAATGCCTCCCATCTGACTTTCATCTTCGACCTATGGGCGTTTGTGTTTCTCTAATGGTTTCCTCTGGTTTTATTTTTTTCGGACGGTTTCGTGCACGGCTTCTGGATTTGATGGACACGGAAGGGTTTCTTTGCTTCTGAGCTGGTCTGGCTCTTGAGGGTATCCAGTAATCAATAGGAAATCACTCTTAACTGGTGCCAATGCCCCATTCATTTTTTTTTTCTCACTTTCTAGCGTTTGATAGTTCAAATCGTAGTCGACACTGCCAGGCAGTTTCAATCTCACTCGGTTGATTGCAAAGCTCTTGAAGTTTCTGCAGCTCCAGCTCGAAGCTTCCAAGTTTGGCCCCACAAAAGCTGGGGGTCCGACTGACCGCCTGCGTCATTGACCGCCCGAAAAGTCCGGGGGGAAAGCTTGAAGTTTAACCTTGTGTTTGTTGCCCTTTCTCGCCGTCTTGTCGTAAAGAGAGCTCTGGCCTTAGAGGGCGGAGGTCGTGAGTCAAATCTGGGGACCTGGGGCCAGGCAACAATATGAATTCCCCCATTATCTTACAGATCACATCGGGCGCATGCTAACAAGCTGCATGTCGGGCATTGCTGTATGCACTTTGAGATGCACTCGCGCATACATCAATTCTCCTACGGTCGCTCGGATGTCAATTGATCTGGCTGCAAAGTGCTGGTTGTGGGGTCATAATTGCAATTTCTCGGAGTTGGCTAGCCTCGGTAGGTGTGCTTTGACCCTGGAAACTCTTCATTCGGCTTGAGCCAAAAGACATGAAACCTAGAATGCAATACAGGGATCTCAGATCATGAGTTTTCAGTTACACAAGACAGCGTCCGTCATTCTGGCGTGAGGGTGCAGCTCAGTATGCGACTCGCCTATCAAGCATGGCCCTGGCGGCCCAAGAAGGGGTTGGAGGTCATTGGTGCATTGCGAAATTGAGTTTATCATCCAACGAGTGCCCAGGTGCAGTGCAAGTACGGAGTACTCAGGGCACATTGAGTCATCTCAACACCCCCAAGTCAAGCAAATGAATCAGATTGTAGGCTAATGCACATATCAATGTCATGCTTTGGATTCTGAGAATTACCTCGGGAATTAAGATCCGTAGATCCTTCTTTGTGAAACGTGACTTTTGCTTAGTTGAAGCCACTGTCCTTCCAGAGCATCTGAGCCTATACTTCATGCACCTGGGCATTGGCGGATGATGGTCCGATAGTACATATTGCATTCATCGACCAAAGAAGCCCCGCAGCTTAACGCATCAGTATGTGTGCATAAATTCTGTATGGCCTGGCGATTCCGCGTTAGGATATCAGAAGTGACCAAACTGGAACAATCTACGGAGTACATGGTGAGAAAACAGGCTAGTCACAATATCGAGGGTGGATGTTAGGGCTTGGGAGATCTACAGATCAAAAGGTTACGGTCAGGCTCCGACGGTCTAGAGCATCCAGGCCCACTCGGAGCTGCTCGCTGGGATGGCCAAAGAGCAAACACCTCACATTGCTTGGTAACCAGTACCAGTACAATGGTCCGCGATAAAAGGAATAGATGGTCGGTTGGATCCGGTACTTCGACTCTCGGACATTAAAGCCCACTATCTCGCTGCCATGAATTCTCTCCCTATATTTCCTATATTTCCTATATTTCCTTCTCATGGACTTGATTTACTGGCCTTTCAATGCCAGAGTGCGGCATGAGAGCTAGAGGCTATCAGGAAGACCTGTCTCAGATTTTGACTCTCACAGCCTCACAGTGATGGAGCCAAATCCCCACATTTAGGGCTGGGAGCGAACCATGGGACACAAGAGTCAAAAGGGGAAATTGGAGGATTTGAGTATCGCATAGATGCATAGATGCATAGATGCATAGTCGCATGCTGGCATACTGGCATACTCGCATACTGTACTGGCATACTCCGAGTACACCGACTATGGAGCAGATGGCCAACACACCACACTCCACCCTGCCCCGCCATTCCCACGCGAACACGTCAATTGTCGGACGCAAGGGAGAACCCTGTCCGTGAGCCTCACGGTGGTTCCATTAATTTCCAACTCGGATGACTTTGGTTAAATAATCTTAATTCGGTGCATGTGAGCTTATTGGCTTTGTTCACGCCAAATTTTCCGTTGCCCCTCTATTTGTGACCCCCCCCTCGGATACAACCTTGGAAAGAATATTCCACGCTTTATGGCCTGACCCTGTAGACTCCATGTCTCTGGGCTCGTCTGCCGATGACGCTGAGGGCGTCGCCGTCTGCTTTCATGCCTTTCGTGCCCCTCTTCCCGAACATACGGCCGAGGTGACTTCGATCATCTCCGACTTGTACGCCATCAGCTCGTCGCTGTCGAGTTTGGAGGATCTGGACAAAGACTTGCGCTATCGCCGTAACTTCAGACTCTATTCAAACGAACTTTCATTGGCCCAAGCGAGTCTCAAATACACCCTCGACGACATTCTGGTATTTCTCCACAACCTCGATTACGACAACAGACCGGCAGCCTACAAGCGCGTATGGTTGGGCTTGAATGATCATTTCTGGGTCGAAGCACAAGTTACCCTAGCCACTCGTCTAGCAAAGTACAAGACCATCCTTAGAGAGATAGGCGAATTGGTGAAAGAGTAGGCTCTCCCCCACAGACGAGATGCAGAGATGCAGAGATGCAGAGATGCGCATGTGTACTCATGATCGCTAGGGATTTACCGGACCCTCACTACCTTGCAGGTATCAGCAGTAGCCTGAAGGATTTGTTCAACGCACAAGTAGTGGATGTGAGGGAACGCGTTAATCGCGTGCCGCTTCGCCGCAACCCCTCGTTCAGCGGAAGTGCTGAGCCTGCGAGCCCCAGCAGTGATCGAAGACCGGGACAACCACGACGCAACGAACGCGTTAATCGCGTGCCGCTTCGTCGGAGCCCCTCGTTTAGCGGAAGTGCTGAGCCTGCGAGCCCCAGCAGTGATCGAGGACCGGGAAGACCACGACGCACCTCATCATACGAACGTGTTCGTCCCGCCCATATGTCCCCTCGATCGCCGACTTCCCCGTCCACGGGAACTTTCTCCGATTTCTTACCCTCCGTCCCTGATGTGCCACCCTCGCCGATGACTTCGGCAACTTCGGCAACGACGGCCACTAGCCGTTCGGCAAACAATGATGCTCTGAGAAGCCACTGGGCTAAAGAGGTGTTTAAATACTCTTTTACAAGCCATCCACTACCGACAACATCAAGAAGGTGAGTCACAAAAAGGGTCTATCTACTGCTGTGTTAACAAATGCTACAGATCTAACTGTCATGGCGAGCCCTACCCTGACGCCAAGGGGACACTATTGGGACGAGGATTTGAAGAACTTGTTGTATAGTGAGTGCATCTCGTGTTCGCGTTGGCCATATCACTCACAAGATGAAGCCGCCCCGTATGCGATTCCAATATTCGAGTGTCCTTTTATATGAGAAGACGCGACTCCCACACCCGAATGCTTTGCAAGGTCCCACACCGGGCAAAACCTAGCGATTATTACACTTTGCCTCTCGATGTGGTTGAAATAATCAGAGATGGCTCGTGCCTCAAGCTATGTCGACGTCGGAAAAACGGAGTCGAGCTTCTCCTGTGGACTCAATTGAAGTTCAAAACCATGGAAGGTAAGCACTCACTGAGGCGGGCACTTGCAAATCATTTTTGAATCATTGTCAAGATGGCATGCTTACATTGTCTATTCAATAGACATGGTTGGTTTCCACCACGTCATCTGCGCCCTGCGCGCTCAAGACTTATCGTGTGACTCGGAGGCGAATCAATATCAAGACTATGAGCTGGAAGGCGAAGAAGAACGTTATGGGGGGTAGGTCGACCCTAATATAAAATTGTGGAGACCGAGAAGGTGGCTAATACCCTCTAGACAAATCGAGGACGATGGGTATCCACATGCCCTACGAATATACGAGGATCGTGTGACAGATTCTGTACGGCTTCAGGCCGCAGTGCTTCATGGCCCAATGAAAAGGTAACTTCCTAGTCGCCTGCAGGAAAGAGGTGCCAAGCTCGCTAACACCAATAGCAGAACCCCCGTCTGGAGTGCCTTCATCACTCATAACCTTTCTAGTCCCCGCTGGATCAAGCTTGAGGGCTCTCAAACGGTCGTGATGCGCAATCTCAAACCCGTCGTCTTCATGTCTGCGGATGACTATCGCCCGCCGCAAACTCGGCATGGAAGCCTCGTTGTGAAGTTCAAAACTGTCTCCGGTGAGTGATGACCCCGTGTGATTACTTTTGGGCTTTCTGCTGACTGGTTTTTGTTCTAGATGCCACTGATTTCATGGACGTTGTCAGAGAACTGTCTCTTAAGCGTCGTTGAGGGATGACTGGCCAGGACTGTGACAAAATTTGCAGTTACTGCTAAGGAATATTTTCCGACGTAATTAACGAGGAATAATGCCGATATGATTACAATGATCATAATTTCAAATCGTCGAGTTTCAAGCCATTCTGGCTGGCTCATCTTTAGGAAGATGTTTAATTTTAATAGCCATCATGCTTTATGCCGGCAGAAAGCTGAACAATTGCTGCTTCTCTCGCTACTGTGATCAGACCGATAGTACATACGGTTTTCAGGCTGTTGCTGCAAGCTTCTTGGTAAGTTCTGAGGCCAATGGAAAGTGCTTGGGTCATACAGTGTCCTACCAGACTACTTGGTATCTTACGCCGGTGAAGCCAGATGAGAAAGTCCCTAATTCAAGTGATATTTCGCTAGCTCGAAGAATATGAAGTAACTGTAACTGGGTTCTGGCAGAGGGGGTATCAGGCATAAGATAAAGTAAGAATGGGGAAACAGAATAAAAATGGGGAAAGAACAATTTAAAGAGCTGGGAACCGGGGCAGCTTGGGACTTTCTCGACACTTCTGGGGCTCATGTCCTGTCGGGGTTTTGGGAGTCCATCCATCGAGTGGGACGATGAGTCCGATAATAACTCGGTCTCTGCATGTCTTCATTGCAAAGGAAGTCAAGCTCCGGGTCAGGCAAGTCATTTGGGTCCTCAACTTTGGGGTTAAGTGCATCCTGAATAGCCTGTTCAGCTCGTAGCTGCTCGCCGTACTCGGCCTCTTTGATGATCTCTGCCCGTCTCCATTCCCAATAGGCATCTCGCTCCGCTACCAATTCCTCCAAGGTTTGCCGTTTGTTGATTGTCTGGAGTCGCTCGGCCGCGAGGTCTGCCATCTGCTCTCGACGCTCATCTTCGTTGTTGGAAAAGCTGAAGAAACCGGTTCCGCGATTGCGCACTTCTGCTTCAGCGTCGTAGTGGGTGGACTCAGGTGGAGTAGGCGAGCGATCACGACGAGCAGCGAGATGAGACATTTGCGACGCGATGTTGGCATCAGGGTTGAATGCTTCGGTTTGAACAGCCTCTCCATAGATGAGATTGTCGGGACGGGCTGGTCTCCAGCGTTCCTGGGCAGCAATGCCACCGGCCTCTTCACCTTTGGCGCGAGCAGATTCGGCGGCCTCCGCACGGGTACCACGGCGGGAACGGCCAAACTCATCTTCGTAGGAGATGACTGAGGCCATTTCGTCATCTGATTCATCACGCTTGAACTCATGTTCGTTGGCATGCTTTTGGTCGAAGTCAATCAAGCCCTCCTTCTCCTTGCGACGCAATCGTTTCAGATAAGCCTCTGGGTCGAGTGGATCAATTGGAACGTTGTCGTCCTCGTCGCTATCGCCGGCAAGGTACATGCCCTTCTTCATGTCGTCGTACATGCGCGCTTTCTCTTCCATACGGCGGCGAGACCGGCCCAGTGTGGCGGTGTCGACGGAACCGAGGTCTTGAGTGCTCTGATGAGCTTGCTTGAGTGCACGGTTGTCATCGAGGAGATCAGCGGCAGCACGCTTCTGAGATCCTTTGTTGTGGCTTGCGAAGATATCCGACTTCGGGGCTTTGGAGGGACGCTGGCGCCCTTGGGACGACTGGGTTGCGCCTTGGGAGATCAGCGACGAGAGCTGAGAGCTGAAAACGAGGTCCGAAGCTGTTGGCTCATTGTTCTTCTTCTTGTTGCGGGGCTTCCCATACAGGAGGTCCTGATTGGCAGACATTCTTGCGTGCACCAGGAGAGTGATGCGTGAGTTGAATGCGCAAGAAGAGTGAGAAGAGTGCGATGGGGGGGGGAAATGTTTCCCCTTATCGATAACGACCCTTATCGATAAAGCGAAGCCGGTGTGAGGCTCACCGCTTCTTTCTGCCACCACCATCGACGGAAGCCGAACATCGGCCCCGGGAGCAGCCCCGCAGTCCCCCCACCGAGAGATCGCTCCAGTGACTCAATTGCAATTTTATTCTCGAAGTCAGCTCTTGATTAAGCCATCAGAAACAATCAATTGGTTTCTTTCCAAATTCGCACAAAATGTCTAGCCCTATCTTCCTCGGTGTTGTTGGTGAGACTCTCCCTAACCAAGCGTTGAGCTCTACTCTATCCGAAGAGACGGTTCTAACCATTATCAATTAGGTGTCGGCGGTGTTGGCACTGCATTCCTTCAGCAGCTTGCCCGTCTGCCTAACGCCCCTCAGCTTGTACTTCTTGCTCGTTCCTCCCAGACCCTTCTGGCTCCCGCCCCAGCCTATTCACCAGCCATCCCCGCTGCTGACTGGGCCACGGCATCCGCCGCACCATCGTTGACCAAGAGCGGTGCTCTCAAGGCCGAGGAGATTGCCACATACCTTGCCTCTGCCCCTGGCCGCGCTATCCTCGTCGACAACACCTCCGACATCAACCTGGCTCGCCAGTACCCCACATTCCTCAAGAAGGGCATCTCAGTGGTCACTCCTAACAAGAAGGGATTCTCTGATGACATTTCCCTATGGAAGGACATCTTTGCTTCAGCCGCTCAGGGCAAAGCCCTCGTCTACCACGAGAGCACTGTCGGCGCCGGATTGCCAGTCCTTTCCACCCTGAAGGACCTTGTGGCTACCGGTGATGAAGTTACCCGCATCGAGGGTGTCTTCTCCGGCACTCTCTCCTTCCTCTTCAACACCTTTGCCCCCGCCTCCGGAGCTTCTGATGCGCAGTGGAGTGCTGTCGTTGCTCAAGCCAAGGAGCTGGGCTACACCGAGCCTGATCCTCGTGATGACCTGAACGGCATGGATGTTGCGCGTAAGCTCACCATCCTGGCTC
This sequence comes from Penicillium bialowiezense, assembly GCA_026122735.1. NCBI lineage: Eukaryota > Fungi > Ascomycota > Eurotiomycetes > Eurotiales > Aspergillaceae > Penicillium > Penicillium bialowiezense. Next base: position 233,721 of record JAKZFB010000004.1, read on the forward strand.
GTATCGCTGGTCTGGAGGTCTCCAAGCCCGACTCGTTCCCTATTGAGTCTTTGATTCCATCTGAGCTTGCGTCTCTTCCCTCTTCCGCAGACGGAATCACCCAGTTCATGACTCGCCTTCCCGACTTCGATGCCGAGATGGCCAAGGTCAAGGACACTGCTGAGAAGCAGGGCAAGGTTGTTCGCTACGTTGGTAGCATCGACGTTGCCGCCAAGGCTGTCAAGGTTGGCCTGCAGTACTTCGACAAGGACAGCGCCATTGCTGGTCTTAAGGGCAGCGACAACATCATCAGCTTCTACACCAAGCGCTACGGTGCCAACCCCCTGATTGTCCAGGGTGCTGGTGCTGGTGGAGACGTCACCGCTATGGGTGTTTCCGCCGACCTCATCAAGGCCGTCGAGCGCCTGCAGTAGACTATTGATCTTGAAAAACAAAAGAATAAATTCGAAATTGTATATATGACTAGCCTTCTGGCACAAGCCGACAAATTTGAAATTCGGTTCATTGCCAAACACCCGTGAACACCAAAGTAGCAGTTCCTGATTCCCAGATCACCCAGATCGATGGGTGGGACATTCTCATTTCTTTCTGGGTGATGTAATTTTCTTCTAACATCCATGATGAACGGTGAGCACCGCAGAGGTCTATAAATAGATCCTGGTAGCTAGAGGTACATAATTAACCCCATTTCCAAGGTCTAGCGTTGACTGATAAAATGGCGGTTGACAGTCCACGAATAAATCCATAATCAGTCAGTATTAGAATTGACTGCGTATTTGCTGTGCTTGCGAATACGGGGGCCGTATTTGTAGAGCAAGTAGGGAACTGGAGTCATGGCTGCACTGATGGCACCGAGGATAGTCAGAGTATACTGCACGCCAATCGATCGATAGATCGGACCACCAGCGACGGTAATTCCCCCTGCAACAGTGTATCTTGTGAAGACCAGGAATCCGAGTGCGGAAGCCGCATATATGTCGTATGAGTCGATGAGATACATGTACGAGATGACGAAAATAGTTGTGATTCCATAGCCAAAGGCGACAGAGGCAATGAGAGGAGACCAGATGGAGATAGATGACTAGGTGCGTGAAATCATGAGAAGTTAGTGACTGACATGCGCAGAGCTGGGCATGCAAATTTTCCAAGGTTGAAGACTTACATTGCTCGTCCATCCCATCCAAAACAGACTGATTGGAACTGACGGGGCTCCACCAAGCATTGCATACCAAAGCCTCATCTCCGGGGCAATAACTGATGTCTTTTTGTACTCTTTCGCAGTCCAGGAATAGACCACCGGGATCAAGAAACCGACAAGCAGGACACCCACAAGCATACCTGCCCAGCAAACTGACGTGAGTCCCTGTGAAATGCCATATGCCTCGCCAAACACGTATGTATATCCTTCCAGGAAAGTGAAAAGGACAATGTACATGATGGTCAGGTAAAGTGACAGTAGAATGATGATGAGCTCGGAGTAGAACATTGCAAAGGGCCGGTAGATGGAGACTCGCAGACGCTGACCAAAGGTCTGAGAGTTCATCTCCATTGGAGATCTATACCTGTCATCTCCGGTCTGTTGTCGAAGAGCTTTGGCCTTCCAGCTTAAGATGAGATTTCCATAAGTCTCAGGCTGAAATATCATAACAACACAAAGAACTGCACCACCTAGAATGAGCATGATCCATTCCAACCAGCGCCATCCTAGGGTAGGAGTGGTCGGAATAAAACTTCCAATGATTTGACCAACCATCGGCCCAACAAAAGCAGGTATAGCGTAGGCTGGGAAGGCGTATGTTTTCTGTAGCGGGTCCCATAGATCTGCCACTGTACCACCAGCACAACTCAATGGGGTGGAGGCAAAGAGCCCTGCTAGAAATCGAAAAATAAGGTGACTTTGTAGGTTGGGGGCCAGTGCCGAGGCCATGATAAAGATCAAAAAGAGGACCATCGTGGCAAAATAAACCGCATTGCGCCCAAACATCTCGGACAGGGGGCCCGAGAATAGAGAGCCGCAAGCAAAGCCAACCAGAAAAAGACCTGGAAACGTCAAACATTAGCTCTTTGATCAAAATAACCACATGAATTCTCACAGTACCTGTGGCGAGGGATCCGACAACCTCTGATATACCAAAGAACTCACTGTACTGCTTAACACCACATGCATCGATCGCAGATGCAGCAGTTACAGCGAGAGCGATTAAAGAAACCAGCAATGTGAGGACCATTTTTCGCTGTGTGCTCTGATTTGCTGGATTCAAAGGGTCATCTTGGCCATCCCAATGCACGAGGATTGGTTCATTCAAGCCATTGGGTTGATTGTAAAGTTCTTTCTCGGAGCTTCCATAAATGCATATAGAAGGACAGCTGTTTGTTTGATTAGACTGGTAGTATCACTCGTCTGTTTGTGTTAGGACTTACTTCGGACTATGCGGAGATCCCACAGTATAGTCTTTGCATTTGCAAGTTTGCTCAAGTTCTGATAGATGCAGTCGAACCGCCTGTTGAACTCGGCGGTACTGGAAGTAGGCCTCCATCGCAATTGACAATTTGATTCTGTCCACGGGTGGTCATAAACAAATGAAGATACACTAGAGTTGAAAAGATGTTGTCATACAATTCAAGTCAAGCGAACTAGAAACGGTACCAGGTAATTTTATGTCAACCACAAGAACCAGTAGTAGATTGAGAACAAGATCAAGTATATAAGATCAGAGGAAGAAAGCATGAAGAAAATTCCAGACCAATCCAACTGACTAACTCTTCGACTGATATCATGTCCGCGCATCGTCTCCGATAAAATGGGTTCGATGTCTCCGTTGTCTCCGATGTCTCCGATGCCTGTGCAGAACACCTCGTTTCATACAATATCAACGATTCGATCGCTGGCAGTCTCTTTCTTTTTCTCGCAATTTAATTTCTGCTCAAATGTATGAATCATTAAGGCTTGCGTGTTTTGAATATAAACAAGTATAATGAGGCTTGAAAAGTGAATGGGTAAGAGGTGTCTCAGCATGAGGCTTGTCCAACTTCGGCGATCCGATCTATACAAGGCCAATATGTACTCAGACTCGGCCTTATATTTCAAGGGGGCTCGTCAATCATTGGACCTGCTCGCCGAGATCAATTTACCGACAAATAAACCACTGAGGCTCATCCTATTTATGACACCCTGGGCTCCTCGAAGTATATCTATTTATCTCCACTTGCGAAATCCCCTCGGGTTTTTGTGTCACAACCTATTCCGATATTCTCACTTTACTATATCATTATCATGTATCTTCGTGCGGTTCACGCGGAGTCCTATATTCCCACCCTGCGTCAGTTCATCAAAGAGAATCCTCTTGGAACCCTCACAACGGCCATCGCATCCCCGCTGTACCATTTCATCCAATCGAGTCATATTCCCTGGGTTCTCGATGTCAGCGATGAGTCTAGCGAGTCTGAATTGGGCGTTCTGCGAGGACACATGGCCAAGCAGAACCCACAAGCCAAGGCAATGATAGAAAATGCTAAGACTCATGTAAAGGAGGGGACCTCTGGAGGAGTACAATTGGAAGCCGACGTTCTGGTCCTATTCACAGGGAATGTTCATCATTATGTTACGCCCAAGTTTTACACCGATACAAAGCCCGCTACGGGGAAAGTGGTTCCGACATGGAATTATTCAGCTGTGCAAGCCTATGGGAAAGCAACCGTCTATTTCGATAATGGACCTGAATCCACCGATTATCTGTCTCGCCAGATTGACGACCTTTCACAACACGCCGAGACGTCGGTCATGGGCTATACTGGAGGAGAAAACAAAAGCCCTTGGAAGGTGTCTGACGCCCCCGAACGCTACATTGCCATTATGCAAAAGAACATCATTGGAGTGGAAATCAAGATTACCGACCTTGAAGGTAAGGTCAAAATGAGTCAAGAGTCGAACGAGAAGGATCGTGCTGGCGTTGTGGACGGGTTCGAGAATTTGGGAACGGACGTGGGCAAAGCAATGGCTCAGACGATCAGGGCAAGAAATTCGACTGATGTCCACTCTTAAGGGCTATAGATTCCAATGCTGTTTGATACCAAGCAAAAGGCACTGTAATTAAAGATGCTACTTTTTTGCAAGTTTAGCTACTTACGGAGTACTATGGTGCTAATTACCGAGCCCAGCATGAACAGGTATCCCTGCGATCTTATCACCAAGCACACACAGTATAGTCATTTTTCTACTCCGAACAATTTGCTAGATTATGCATGGAATGATGATTTATCCCTTCAGACCCAGGTGTAAGTGCATGACGTCTCCGAGATGACATCTCCGGCATCTCCGATTCTGGAATCTGCACTTCTCCGCCTTCTCCGATCAACTCCGACTCCACCCTTGCTCGATCATATTCCACTACTCACGGAGATCGGACTTTGCGTTGCTTTGTGCCCCCTTGAAGACTAGTACGAGAAAAACATGAGCCAACGGCGTTCGATTCACGACTTACAAGGGCAAACGCAGAGTTCGGAATCTCCTCGCCGGACACGAAAGCCCATTAGCTGTGATCACTGCCGGTATTCGAAACTAAGATGCGATCGCCAACAGCCCTGTGGCTCTTGCAAGAAGCGTGGGCGTGATGATTCCTGCTTATTTCCGACTAAGACTGGACTCGCGCCTGGATCTACCAAATCTCAAGAATTACCGCCCCGAGTGCCAATTCGGTCTTCCAGAACCATCGAACCTCGCTCTACTGCACGGCGGCAACCAACCGCTAGCTCTCCAGATTCCCATCGAGGGCGAGGTCGGATTGATACGAATGAGCTATTTCCGGATAGTGGGTGGGAGTCGGTCCTTGATAGACCGGTCCCGCAAAGTGATTCGGCCTTTGCGCCGGATACATTATCTCCATTCTCAATGGGTCAACACACCTCGCTACAGAGCATAATAGAGCTTCTTCCTCCCGAGAATTGTCGTGACTATCTGGTCTCTCACTTCTTTAATCATATATGTGCCTTGTTTCCTATTCTCCATGGTCCAACGTTTGAAAAGCAGTACACTACTTTTAGGCAACTACCACTTGAAGTGGATCTGTCTTGGCTGGCCTTACTGTTCTCGATGTGTGCCCTCACTTTGAGTGCTGTGGAGCCGGCTGATCCAAGACTTGCAGATCTATGGCCAAGGGGGTCTGGTAACCCAGCAGAACAGGTTGTGGCTGTCTGCCGCAGGCTCCAACAAACCGCGATGGCCTGTTTTGTGCAGGATCACTTCTTCACTCGATATAAGTTCAGCACATTTGAGGCTTTACTGATGATGATCTATCATCAGTCTCACAATGAGTCGGTCGACCAAGGCTGGGCCTTGTTGGGGATGGCGTTGAACATGGGCATTGCACTAAGATGCAATGTCACCACTGAGCACCTTGGTACGATAGAGTCTGAGCGACGGCGTCGTTGCTGGGCTGGACTCCTGACACTGCACACATACCAAAGCATTCTATTTCGAGACGTTGATATGACGTTTTTGCTTGAGATCAAAGCGTTAATGCCGGCGGATATAAATGACTCTGATATCACAGATGAAGGTATCTTACAGCCGTCCAGCCAGCCCACCCAGATGTCTTTGATGATGTTCAAACTTCGCATTTTCAATCTTTCCACTCAAATATGTCGCCATATCTCAGGCCCTTCACGACTTGACCAAGGTGCGCCTCTGAAAAGGTTTGATGAAGCTATAGCAGAGGAGCAAAAGTTATGGGACTCAAAATACTTGATCAATGGGTCTCCGAAGATCATGAACTCTTACTATGCCCATTGGTGTGTCTTGCAAACCTACGCACATCACCTCTTTCTCCTTCTGCACCGACCCTTCCATCATTCTCAAACGTCATGCTTCATACCCGCGTCTCGAGATAGATGCATCAGCTCTGCCACTGCCTTGATATCTATCCATAGGGATCTGTACGAGGTTCCCTTGCTTCGGGATTTCCTTTGGCTACTTAACGGAGTGACAAGCCTGAAAGCACTCCATGCCGCCGTGGCACTGAATTCGTGTCTTCGAGAGATGCCTCCAACCTTTGATACAAGTTGTTATCGAGAGGAGCTCGAAAAGCTGGCCGTACGCATGGAAAGCTTCTCAAATAGAAGCAAAGTCTGTTCAAAGGGAGTCCATGTACTTCAACATCTAAAGTACGTCGTATCTGATTCATGGATATCAACATTGGCTGACCTTTTTTCAGAGCGCAATTGGGCACAGGAGACCCCCATTATTCAGCTACCGAGGCCCATATCGAGGGTATATTCGAAGATTGGACTGACATGCGGGAATGGTTCGATGATGATTTGATCAATTGGGTAAGATGCACGTCGCACAATTTGGAATCGCTTGACTCACTGTTACAGAATCTGGATCCTGGTCCCAATATTCTGGCTGGATGAGCCATTTATTAGATATAGAATTTGGAGTTATATGTATGATTTCGGAAAACTCCCGAGGATCATGTCGATCACATTGTTTTTCCGCGAAAGATCTCCTCTAGTCAGACATGAATAAAGCGGGGCGACATCGGCTATCGCGTTTAGTCAACAAGCACCGGCTGGTTGTTCGTTGTACGGTCATAGCCCAAATCTGATAGCGCAACATGTTGAGCTCATAATCAGGAAAGAGAGCCGACCTCGGGATCTAGGAAATGGTGATCGAAGGATGTCAGATCCGTAGTCACTAGACCTTTGGACTTGGTAACCAGGATACTTTTACCAGTGGACTTGAATCCACCAGAGCAGGTTGAGAAAAAGGCACTTGGTGTTGATTTATGTACTTTTTTTATTGCTTTTGGCCTTTACGGCTCTATCAAACTGGACATGATCATCCTCCTCGTGTCATCATTTATCTGTACTCTTGGGTATAAATAACCCTACAGGAAAGCCTCGACGTTGAGCTCCAAAACACTGGTGGGGTACTTCAGATCGTAGTTCTGCAATACTGTTGGGTGGAGAACACCGAAAGAACCAATTTCTTGGTCCTTGCCGCCCATGCGGACGTGGATGGTACCAGCATGGCCAGGGAAGTAGGAAGCATCTATCAAGTTAGCAGGATTACTTGGATCTGGATCATTCAACAAGGACTCACCATCAGTCTCCTTGATATAATAGTGGGAGTCGTTCGCGGCGGAGTTCTCAAGGCCCTCTTCGCCAGTAATGAAAGCGCTCTTGAGCATGGCCATGACACGGTCAAGAAGACCGTGAACGATCTCGAAACCACCGCTCTTTCCGTAGAATGCAGCAGCGAAGTGTCTTTCGTTGCGACTCTTGCGCTCCATGGACAGGTCCTTGAAGGCAACATCACTGACCTCGAAAATCCTCATGGGAACGGAGTGGTGCTTGTTCTCACGAATGGTCTTCAGGAGACCGGGGAGCAAGCTAGTGCGGACAACCTGGAACTCGGTGGTCTTGGGGTTGGCCAGCTTGACGGCGGTGTTTCCGTCATCCTTGCGGTTCAACCAGCCGAAGTTCTCATCGTGCGAGCACAAGATAAGAGGCATGACTTCGGACCAGCCAGCCATGGCAGTCTCCACGCGAACAATGTCGGTGAGCTTGTTGATGGGAAGGGGCTGGGCAATAGTGCCGGAAATTTGGGGGAAATCACGGGGAAGTGAGTTGAAACCGTAAGCAATAGCCACATCTTCCATAATGTCACACTGGTGAAGCACATCGGCACGGGTTGGGGGGATTTCCACGTCGATGATATCGGGAGAGCTTGTGGACGGCTTGGCACGGTAGGACATCTTGGTGAGCTTGGTGCAAATCTCAGCAGGGCTGAGCTCCAGACCACAGCACTGGTTGATGTAGGAAACCTCAGCCTGGGCGGTGCGGGGAGCGATGTCGGGAGTGACACGAGTCTCGTTGTTGTGCTCAGACACAATTTGGACGGGCTCGATGGTGAAAGGCTCCGAAGTGTATTGAGAGAACATGGTGACCATCATTCTGTTGACAATCTCGAGCTTTGTCCGGTCGAGGGCTGTGATTTCGATGAAGATATTGGTGGTGTTCAAGCTGATCTTGGAGTGGTCGCTGTTGATGATGGGAGGCAGGGAGCAAACAGTCTGCTTGGAGTCATAGATGACTGGGTAGACTGGAGAGTCGCGAATAATGTGCAAGTACTTGCCCAGTTGCTGGTGCTTTTCGTAGAAGTTCATCAATTCCTCGCCGTTCATTTCCTGCGTCTGGTTCAAAGGAGTGAACTTGATATCATTGGGAGCCTGTGCGTCATAGGTGAAGGGGCCCTGGACGGTATCATAATCGTGGGTACCGATTGAGACCAAGGTTCGGGCGCGGGCCAAGTTCTGGTGAAGCTTGTCCTGAAGGGCAATGAAGGACTCGTAGCGAGCCTGGTCGAATTTGACGCCTCGAAGAATGGCGCCGGAAACGTAGGGACGGACTTTTGTGGTCTGTGGATTGTCAATTGACAGTTCAATGAGTCTGATGCGGGTATACACACATCCTCCTTCACAATGATCTGCTCCATCTTTGCGGGCTGAGTCAACTTGTACTCGGGGAGAGAGACACGGCCCAAGAAGATGTTGAGCATGAGCGCAATACCCTCGAAGCAGAGCAAGTCATATCTGCAAAAGTTCAGCCCAAATCCAAGCCCTTCATTGTTGAATGTCACGCATACCGGTTGGCGGGGATCTCAATCTTGAGCTGAGGCGGTTCTTGGACTCCATTGACGAAAGGACGGTCCTGATCGGTAGTCTGGGGAGGTTTAGGTTTGATCCACACGTATACTAACAGGTACACATACATCCTCATCAAGCTCAATTCCTATCCAACATTGTCAGCCAGTGCCCGCGCAAGATTGACCGGGTCTACTTACCAAACTCGAAACACAACTCGTCAAACTCCTCTGTGGTGTAACTAAATTTGCGCAACCAGCGATCAGCATTTCTTGACGACACTGAAAGCATGAACGACGAAGTTCTTACTCTCGGCCCAGCTCCTTGAAAAGAGCGGCCTTATCGACCGAAATGGTGGGCATGGTGGGGGTTGTTGCGGCGCAATTCTAAGAATTAGTCAGTGATGATCTTGGATTGACCGAGACTCAAGCCACTTGCTGATTTCCAGTGGCTTCCAAGGGGAAATTCGTACAGATATCCAGTTAGGGTGGGCTCACGAGAAAAAGCACAAGGCCGTTGATGACTCCGATCTGGAAATTCTGCCGGGAAAAGTACAGGTCACGTGGAGCGTTTTTGGGCGCGAGCGGAGGGGTACATTGCGGGCAACTGCCAACATTTGAAAAGACCTGGGAATAATAACAATCCTCAACTTCCACCCATCCAGACCTCCATCTTTCTTGTCCGAATGTCTCAATATGCATTGATAATACCACGCTTTATGAGGCTGTATAGGTATACGAGGAACGACATTCAAGATCTAGAAGAGACCTTGAAAATGTTCGACGCATGGAAGTACGAATGACCGACTTTGGATCGGCGATATACTAGACAGGGAGAATTGTTATATTTCAATTTAAAGGATTTGCAATGGAACAGCATCCATCCTAGTATCCGATTCCAGCTTTGGAAGGCTTTACTGTCTCTCCAGTGCTTTGCAGACATATCCAGATGTTCTGGAGGTCTACGGAGTACATATCTTCGGGTATTTCAAGGGTTGGGTATTTAGTTTGGGGTAGTCAGGAAATGAGATCGATTATAAGGAACAATGAAAATGCAGATATAGATCATAGAAGAATATAGATCATCGAATATACCATGTATGCTGTCCCAAACCTTGAAGACATGACGAAATGCCCCTCCTGTACAGTATCGGTATGGTCATTTGGCTTTGCCCTCATGGGTTAACGCCTTCACCGCCAGTATGTAAGTTACAACAACAAAGTCGAAAGCTAGACTTCCCCCCAGGTGTTCTTGGTGTACATCGAAGCATTGTATTCTTCTTCTCTTCCCACACATCATTCAAGTCTGTTATTTTGGGTTGATCCCTTCACTCAGAGTGTTGCTTCAATCGTCGAGGTATGTGTTTGCTAGTGTCCATGCGGGCCCAACACCACCCCACGAAACCTCGCTCCGGTCTACCTCTACCACCGACCATCCCCTTGCCATCTCAACGCGCCAACACAATCGGAACTAATCTCCCATTGAATCCAGGTGTTAATTTACCGCTACCTCCTCTTGCACCACACGCCTTTTCAAAGGGCCGATACACCAGACTGTTGTGTCAGGTCCGACTACCTGAGACCGACCCTTTCCTCAGGACCAGGGACCTGTCGCATATTCGCCGCTCAGACACACCTTTTTTCGTCTAGCTTCACTTCATACCACAAACTTCACCATGGAGGGTCAGAACGAGAACGATGAGCTCTACCCCATCGCCGTGCTCATTGATGAGCTCAAGGTACAAATTTGTCCCCCTCTCGGCACCCGCGTGGAGGCAATTCGGAAGCTCACCTCCTGTCTTTCCTAGCATGACGACGTACTCCTCAGACTCAATGCTATCCACCGTCTATCTACGATCGCGCTTGCCCTCGGACCCGACCGAACCCGGGAGGAGCTTATTCCATTCCTTGATGGTTTGTCATCGCCCTCTACCGAAACCACCATATCTGTCTAACAATTACAGACTCCGTTGAGGACGAGGACGAGGTCTTGACCGCGCTCAGTGAGGAGCTGGGTAATTTCACAGAATATGTTGGAGGCCCAGAACACGGGCACGTGCTCCTCTCCCCGCTAGAGAACTTGGCAGCCATTGAGGAGCCCTTGGTGAGAGAAAAGGTATGTCCATTATCGCTCCGCTGGCAGCTAGTCACTGACCGTTCTTGTTACGCAGGCCGTCGAGTCCCTCAACAAGGTTTGCGAGCAGCTCTCCGAGAGCCAGGTCGAGGAGCATTTCGTCCCTCTCGTCCTCCGTCTGTCCAAGGCCGACTGGTTCACCTCCAAGGTCTCCGCGACTGGCCTCTACTCCACACCATACAAGAAGGCCACGCCAGCTCTGCAGCAATCCCTCCGCCAGCACTTTGGAGCTTTGGTACACGATGAAACCCCGATGGTGCGCCGACAGGCGGCGAACAACTTGGCCAAGTTCGTCAAGGAAATGGACAGCAAAACCGTGATTGAAGAAATAATTCCCCTTTTCCAATACTTGGCGAGCGACGACCAGGACAGTGTGCGCCTGCTCACAGTCGATATTCTCATTGCGATTGCGGAAGAGATCCCCAAGGAGCAGCAGCCCAGCCATGGTGTTCTGTTGACATCGCTGCGGAGTCTGTTCGAGGATAAGAGCTGGAGAGTCAGATACATGGTTGCCGATCGTTATGAGAAGGTTGGTGCTCAGTGTTTTGTCGGCGTGTTGGTTTGAGGCCAGACCACTAACTCCCAGTACAGATTGCCAAGGCTGTTCACGAAGAGGTCGTCACCCGGGACATGGTCCCTGCTTTCGTTAAGCTCCTCAAGGACACAGAGGCCGAAGTCCGCACTGCTATTGCTGGCCAGATTCCCGGTACGTTCGACTATGTGTCGTATGCAACATGTCTAACATTTGATAGGCTTCTGCCAGTTGATCGATCGGGAAACTCTTCTCAATGAAATCATGACTAGTGTGGAGGATCTGGTCTCAGACCCCTCTCAACACGTCCGTGCCTCCCTTGGTACTCAGATCAGTGGACTCGCGCCCATTTTGGGCAAGGAAGAGTAAGTCTTGAATCTTCATATGGAGGACAATATTGACTGTCTTTAGGACTATTTCCCACCTGCTTCCTATGTTCCTCCAGATGCTCAAGGATGAATTCCCCGATGTCCGACTGCACATTATTTCCAAGCTCGAGCAAGTCAACAAGGGTAAGCGCACCGATCCAGTACCGATTGACTCCGACTAATATTGTGTAGTCATTGGAATCCAGCTTCTCTCTCAGTCCCTTCTTCCCGCTATTGTCCAATTGGCCGAGGATAAGCAGTGGCGTGTGCGTCTTGCCATCATTGAATACATTCCTCTTCTCGCGAGCCAGCTTGGAGTTGAGTTCTTTGATGAGCAGCTGAGCGATCTCTGCATGGGCTGGCTCGGAGACACTGTCTTCTCCATTCGAGAGGCCGCTACCGAGAACTTGAAGAAGCTGACAGAAGTGTTTGGCGTTGAATGGTCAAAATCTTCTATTATTCCCAAGGTTATGGCGATGGGTCAACACCCCAACTACCTTTACCGCATGACAACGTGTTTCGCCGTCTCTGTAAGTTTTTGTCGATCATCTACTTTACTACAACCCTGACTGACTATGATAGACCCTCACTCCTGTCGTCACACTTGAAATTATCGAGAACTCTCTTCTTCCCATCCTGGAGCGCCTGGTCACAGATGAAATTCCCAACATTCGTTTCAACGTTGCCAAGTCCTACGCCGTCATTATCTCCACGCTGCGTCGCCTGCCAGCCGATAAGACCCTTGTCGAGGTTGAAAAGTCCGAGGAGACCATTGCGCCAGCACCCGAGAGCCAGGAGCTGATACAGTCAAGGGTTGTACCCAGCTTGGCGAAGCTGCAGGAGGATGATGATGTCGACGTCCGCTACTTTGCCACGACTGCTGGCGGTAACCAGGAGGAGGCCATGCAGACCTCTCCTTAAAAACGCATCATACACCCATAAATGCAATGCCCTGGCAGACAATACCCGCAAACCCGGGTGCAGCGCATCCTGTGGGGTTAGAGAATACCAGTACGCGACTGGGATGAGATTTCGTTCCCGGCGTTTTAATGTAGATGTTTTCCATACACAAACTTTCATCTTATGTAGGTTCAAAAAGAAAATCAAGTTTGTCAAACATGAATCCGGTGGCGCATAAGCCGGGCGTGCGTAGACTTCGTAGACGAATCCAACTGCGGACCAGCTCCGCACGAGTTAAATCTGACCATTTGTCAGCGGGTCTGAAATGCATCTGCACACCTGTCCTCGAACTGCAATTGTTCCCTGTCAGAACGACGGTTGCTTAGCTTGTCGGACGACTGGTCCTTATTGATATTTTGACTTTTGGTTCATTGACAGTCCCGCGTCGCGACCATCCGGCTAACCCTGCCCACGCGCAACTAACTACATCGACAACCCGAGGGGGAAAACGCACTGTAATTTGGTCAGCTGGGGCACTGTGACTGCTGTGCTTAGAAGTCAGTTGAGAAGCCATGTCATCCCCATGGCCATATCAATTCCTTGCGCTGCTATCTGAAGAGGACAAAGTGAACCGCCGAGTACTGCTAGATCTTCGGGGTCAATATGCACAATGGTCGATCATTTTCGCTATTCTCGCAATCAAAATTCTGAGAGCCTTGACTACAATCAATTCGAAAAATCAATCGAAGCGATCGTTGAGTGGCTGGGATCGTCCACTTTTTGCCGGATGGTTCGAAACTCGACGACAGTATCTGATCTGCGGGCTCTGGCTGTCGTGGCTCGTCGCTCTTTCGGTGTGGAGTAGTGGTGAGGGTATGCGATTGATACTTGTTCTTCATGCAGCCTGGAATACATTAGCTAACTGATATGGCAGACTACCTTCATTTGACAAAAGCATTGGGCCAGGTCGGCCTGTCTCAACTCCCGCTGCAAGTCTTGATGTCTCCAATGGCATACATCTCGTCAAAGCCAGCAACTTCATCCGTTCTCTCCGTTATAACGGGCGTCCCTCAGTCGACTCTGACGCCTTACCACCGTCTCTTCGGTCGGGTGGTCATTTCGCCGCTGTTGCTGGCCCACGCCACGCTTTATTTGCTGTTCTTCGTGCAATCTAGTCATCCAGAGTATGGCACACTACTCTTTAAGCGGGTACAAGACTTGGATGTCCAATGTGGTATCGTTGCCGTCATCTCCGTGGTGCTTCTCTTCCTCTTCGCAAGACCTCGTGGCACTGCGCAGAGCGGACTCCAGTCTTGGTTGATGCAGGGTTCGCTGCAAGAGCGCAGGCGCATGTTCTATTTTGGTCATGTATCTTTGGTGATATTGTTCAGTGTCGTGGCTTACATTCATGTTAAACAGGCGCAGAGGTATATTCTGCAGACTCTGGGCGCTTCCTTGCTCAATGGGGTTTGTTCCTGGGTTCTTGTAAGATTTGTCGAAGTTTGAAATGTAACGAATCCATTCATCCATTGTCCAGATGCCGTCGTGACCCGTGGAGCTCTGGGGCTTTTATACATAATTAATTTTGATTTTGTCTTTTTGCTCTCTTTTTTGCTCTTTCCAAGAACCCCAATATTTATTTCAAGGTTTGTCATCTTATATGTCACCTGGACATCATTGTGAGCGTATGGATCCACTGACATGTACCCAAGGTTGCGTGGATAGGGTGTGAGTTTCCTGCCCGCAGCCATTCTTGGTATACAACACATGCGTATGCCTGATCGACGCGACATCTTTGAACCCAGACAGATCCCCGTATTGATACCCTCGCTTCCCCTATTCTGGCGTCTCGAGTCTCTCTGGCCATGTCCGCCTTAAACGAAATGCTTACTCGGCAGCGACCCGGGCCATGGCAAAGGTTCAGGGCCAACCCTTGCGTTTTTCTCGCACAGAAGCTATACAGTTGGCATCAACCTATTCCAGCTACGCCAGTCACCCGCCCTATTTCTATCGTCTGCATCTCCGATACCCATAACACTCAAGTCAGCATTCCAGACGGAGATATCCTGATTCATGCTGGTGATCTCACGCAATCGGGGTCTTTTAAAGAGCTTCAGGCCGCCCTCACCTGGATAAACACCCAGCCGCATTCTACCAAGCTCGTTATTGCTGGTAATCACGAGCTTTTGCTTGATGTAGCACGAGATGATTCGTCCGATCAGGCAGCCTCTGAGCGGGCTCAACTCAACTGGGGTGATATCATCTACTTGGAAAATCAAGAAACAACGGTTTCTTGTTCGAATGGCCGGCAACTTCGAGTCTATGGAAGTCCTTACACTATACGTCATGGCAATTGGGCATTCCAATATCCCAAGAATCAAGACATATGGGCTACCTCGGTGCCAGATGGAATCGACATACTCATCACTCATGGCCCACCACTCGCTCATCTTGACTTGTCGAAGTTCGGCTGTGCTCATTTACTACGGACGATCTGGAGAGTGAAACCAAGACTACATGTGTTTGGGCATATCCATGAAGGTGCAGGCACCGATTGGATGTTATTTAATGGACTCCAATCTGCTTACGAACGCACCATCTCTGCCGGAGGGGGCGTTATCAACCTTCTGTCTACAGCATGGGAGCTCGTCAAGGCGTATTTCTGCCCGCCTACGGAAGCACAATGCCTACTTGTGAATGCCTCCATTGTTGGAGGTTTACGGGACCACGAGCGGAGACAACCTATCAAAGTTTTTATTTAATAACTTATCCAGTAGGCGAGCAGGTAGGTAGTAGCCCTGTGTACCTGCAATACCTGTGCCCAGGTGCTCACTGCGTACAATGGTGTCTCATAAGTATTTGACCTCAAGTACGTTGGAATCCACCTTTTAACCTGACCAACTAGTATCCATGGATATAATAAACTTCCAAGGTTGTCTGTCTTTTTTGCTGTCTTTTTTGCTGTCTTTCCAAATATCTTTTAGATATTATAGCAGCCCTGAAGATCGAAATCCAGACCTCGGGAGCTTTCTGCCAAGCGGCAATAAAAGAGTAGGTCTCCAGGGCTGTGGTCAAAGTATTCAAGGTCAAAGACTTCTTGGAGGCTATGGAACACCCGTGGACCACTGTATATATTGGCTGTTGCCTATAATGGATGGAGACATAGTATTCCCCACAAAAGCTTAACTATGAGCATATATATATCCTTGGATACGCCTTACTACTAGGTAGACCCTAAAACTATTGATTGAACAACAATTGAATTCATGATGCCAAAACTACATTCCACAATCTTGAAAATGGGCTAACCTATGTGTTCCTCCGTGACTGGTTGGACGGCCGCCCCTGCAAACGCCACTC
The DNA here is from genome assembly GCA_026122735.1 of Penicillium bialowiezense. Taxonomy (NCBI): domain Eukaryota; kingdom Fungi; phylum Ascomycota; class Eurotiomycetes; order Eurotiales; family Aspergillaceae; genus Penicillium; species Penicillium bialowiezense. The sequence continues at coordinate 249,656 of JAKZFB010000004.1, forward strand.
TGCAATGAACACAAAAAGCACTGGCTGAGCACAAGACACTCATATATTCAGAGTATATTCGGTTTCCACCAATTTTCACCTCAAATCAAGAGTTTTGAAACAAGTGCATTGTTTGCGATTACGTTAGAAGTCTTGGCAGCGGTCTCGACTCCAGGTTGATGGAGAACCCTCCCTAAGACCACCTCCAGCCCTGCCTCCTTCATGCCTCTCTCCAATGGCAGCATGCGAATTCAACGGTTGATTGTGTTACTTGCCATTGGTGTAGTTGCCATTTTCTCTCTTTTGCTACTTCGATCCTCAAACACACCTGCGAAACCCAGAGCTATAGACCTACCTCTTCCCGAACCGGCCCAACCCCCTCAGCGCCATGCGGAACAGCACACTTACCCTCCCGAGAAGGAACATCCGATTTCGCGTCTGATCAACAATGCCCAGCAGACCTTTGAAAATGCGCAATCACGCCAGTCCCAGACTCTGGCCGAGGCCGTGGAGGAGTACAAACGCCGCTACAACATGCACCCGCCACCACACTTCGACAAGTGGTTCGAATTTGCCCAGTCGAAAAACGTACAGCTAGTCGATGAGTTTGATTCCATCTACCACTCTCTCCTCCCGTTCTGGGGTCTGAAGCCACACACGATTCGTGAGCGGGCACGCGAGACTCTTGGCTTCGACAATGCGGTCCTCGGTGTTTTGATTCGCGACGGCAAGGTGTCCTTGACGGATGGAGGAGGTGACGATCGGAAGTGGCAGCGTGATGCTACTGCGGGAATGATGGCATCCTTTGTGAAATACCTGCCGGACATGGACTTGGTATTTAACACCCACGATGAGCCTCGCGTGATCGTCCCGAGTGCAGACCTGGAGCGTCTGGTGCAGTCAGCCAAGGATCAGATCATCCCTGCTGCATTCAAGAAAACTCCCACCAATGCGTGGTCTGCCCGGTCCGCGGACCTCAACAAGGGCGACCGCATTGATGGGGTGCGCACCACCCGCTTCAACCGATTCGCGCACCAGCCGACCTGGACAAACTCCCGGATTTCCTGCCCTGTCAACAGCCCTGCACGCTCCCTCGACGATGATGTCCCGGACGACGTTGACTCTTACGCCTATGGTGAACTTGGATTTATCTATAACACCACGGCCGCCTCCGACATCTGCAACACACCTTCTCTCCGCTATACCTACGGGTTCTTCGACCGGCCCAATGCATTTGACGTTGTTCACGATCTGTTCCCCGTCTTCTCGCAGAGCAAGATCTCCAGCTTCCAGGATATCGTCTACCCGAGTCCCTGGTACTGGGCAGAGAAGGTACCATACGATAAAAGGAAGGACTACGAGTGGGATTCCAAGACCGACCGAATGTATTGGCGTGGATCGACCACCGGTGGATTCTCGCGCGCAGGTGGCTGGCGCAGACAACACCGGCAGCAATTTGTTGGCAATGTCAATGCCTTGGGTAACAGCAAGATCATGAATCACCAGGATGATTCATGGGTCTCGCAGGAAGTTTCAAAAGCCAACTACAAGGAGATGTTTGACGTCAAGTTCACACTCATTGGGCAGTGCGACCCGGACGACTGTAATGCGCAGACCGAATACTTTGGGGTGTTTAAGCAGACCGGGCAGCAAGATGCCTGGGCACACAAGTATCTGGTCGACATCGACGGTAATGCCTTTAGTGGGCGGTTCCATGCCTTCTTGCACAGCAACAGCTTTGTCTATAAGATTGCGATCTTCCGCGAATGGCATGACGAGTGGTTGAAGCCTTGGGTGCACTATGTGCCCCTCAGCTTGAGGGGCAATGAGTATCTCGAGAGCATGCGATACTTTACATCCACCGACGGCCAAAGCTCTGCTCGCCGGATTGCCAGTCAGGGCCAGAACTGGGCCCAGAAAACACTACGCAACGAAGATCTGGAGGTTTGGTTCTTCCGATTGCTCCTGGAGTAAGTCATCCCTCTGGCCGATTGAAGAGCTTGATTCTAACTTTTGCAGGTATGGTCGTCTGGTCGACGATAACCGCGACCAACTGGGATTCAATCTTTGACCTGTACATTCTTCGACGAGATCATGGCCCTTTTGTTTGGTTCTTTTTTTCTTTCCTTTCTGCTAATACCCTCCTATATTCGATTTTGCCCCGAAATAATGTTTGGCTGCATATGAAGAGATGGCCGATAGCCTGGAAGCTGTATAATATCCCACAGTGCTCATGGAATGGCATAGTTCAAATAACTTAAATAACCAGACTAGTCAAGTACTCTGACACATCCCTTTGGGCAATGATAGTCGGTTTCATGTGCCCCCTGCAGATACCCGCCGACAGCGTCATGCAACCGCAAACATACGCTTCTTTAGGCTCTGGAGACACGTAAGACATTTATATGGCACCTGGGAGCTTGGCGGATTTCCAACTCCTGGGCTATTTCCTGGAGCATCCTCTAGACTCTGAAGGCGTTTGTTCAGCCCAGCACTTGAGCTTTCAACCGCTTACTAAGGAGTGACGCAACCAGTGACCTCGGCTAGATTGCTAGATTGCTTAACTGAGACACTCTTATTTCTCTGCTATTAATACACTTCGTTTTTTTCTTGCCTCTGTTGACCTTGATGAAGCTTCAATCATGGGCAAATCTCTATCTCGAGCTTTGACCGTGGTCATTGTGTTTGCCTATGGCCTATTCACAATCGCCCTCTACTCGCTATCATCCTTATCAAAAGGGACGTATTTCAAACGGCCCACGGAGAAAGAGAAATTGGAGCTACAGCTCGGTAAGGAGTAGTGACCGTATTCTATGTAAGCACTCGCTGACAGGCCAGCTCGTGATCGCTTGTGGAATCTATCAAAGGACTTCGAAGGTCTTTCCCACCACCTCTTGACCCTGCAGAGCGGGTTCAAGTTTCACTTTCTGAGCAACGATACTCCAAACACTCCAGAAACTATTGCTTCTGATAAGCCGTTGGTCATTTTTATCCACGGATTCCCCGACAGCTGGGCGATTTGGCGACACATCATTAAGAACCCTGCTTTGCAGAAGGCCGTATCGATCGTTGCCATTGATCTTCCTGGATATGGAGGAACCGACAGCCTGGAGAAATACACCGCGACCAATGTGTTGGAGAAGCTGACTGAGCTCATCGTGACCCTGCGAACACAGTATGGTGTCGACACAGATACCGAGAGCAACAAGAAGAAGACCGTGATTGTCGCTCATGACTGGGGCTGCGTCTTGTCCATGCGACTGGCTGCCGAAGCTCCCTCTCTGGCTCATCGCTTCATCCTGTCCAACGGACCTTCGGTATGCTCAATTTCACCCACAGTCTTACTTAGCTAATTGAACAGATGAAACTGGTCGAATCAAATATCCGGCGCCTACTATTCTCATCCAAGAAGATGCTGGGCAACGCCTGGCGCAACCCTCTTCAATCCCGCACTCCCCTCACGCAGGCATTGCGAACTATCTTCCCTCTGTTGCGCCAAATTTTCCTCTCTGGCTACATTTTCGCCATGCAACTTCCCATCCCGCTCGTCTACTACTTCCTGACCGGGGGTAACCTGGCACTTTTGAGAGGTATCCATATCAGATCGCACGGCACGGCAGAGTTCAGCGCCCACGATAAAGCCGAGAGCATGGCGAGCAGCATGGGCCCATCCGTCGCGGAATCCAAGACCAAGACCGCCAATGGCGACCCTTACCCTGACACCCTACAGGACGAGCGCGCGTTCGCGCACATCATCCACATGGCGAATTACTACCGCCACCGGGCTTCCATCGGGCGCTGGACCAAGTCCATTGAAACCGTCGCCAGTCTTCACAGTATCACACCGAGTGCCGGACGCGCCAGTAGTGGCGCGGGCCTCTTCAACGAAGGACCACCGGGGGCCCTGAAAGCTAGCACGACGGTCTTCTGGGGCAAAGAAGATATCGCGCTCGATCCTAGAATCTGCCTCGACGGCATGGGGGATTTCCTGGTGCAGGGGTCGCAGGTGGTTCTACTTCCTCGGACGGGTCACTGGACCCCGATTGAGGTCGAGAGTCGGGCAGCTCTGATTAAGGCCGTGGAGTGGACTGTTCAGGGAGAAAAGGGAGATATCGGGGCCGCTCTCGAGACCTCATATCCCGGTGTGCAGGTGACATTTTCGCGATAATGCAGCTAGTCATAGTCTGTTTTCCCCCCCTCGTATAATATGCGCGTACGGCGTGGGGGTTAACTGGATATGGTTAGAGTGGAGGAGGCCCAAGGGTTTCATGTCAATCACGCGAGAATCGAGGATTTCATTGTTTCCCATCTGAAGAAAGGCATTGAGTAGAGAGAGTAGGTGAAATAGCAGAATCGGGAAAAAATTGTTGAGGCGACACTAAGTTTTCCCCGGGCGGAACTTGGGAAGCGGAGAGATGATCGTCAACAACATGATTTACCCGGTGAGGGGGAAACCTCTCCACTTTGTTTTCCAAGGCCTGGAGGCGCCTACTCTTTCTCAAACACTCTTCTCCTCTTCCCCCCTGATGGACTGCCGTTTCACTCCTCGGACACACTGCACGGGTATGCAGTGAATCGCTGTTTTCGTCGTGTCCGGTTCAGGTACCACAAGAGTATTGGTTCGGCCCGAACTGTTATTGGCAATTGACAGGTTAAATTTAGCCTGCCTTTTTCTATCCTCGCTGTTTTGCGAATTGATCGCGGAAAGCTTTTCCCCCTTTCTCTGCTCCTGTTTTGCCCAGTGGCATGATGGATTCCAATGGGGATGCAGTCTACTGCACGGTGGGTGACCCCCCTCTTTTCGCCATGGTGAAGCGCTGACGACAAGGCAGCTGCTACTGAGTGATCATTATCTGCCAGGTGGGTGACTCGAAGCTCAGTCAATTGCACCCCGCTAACCGTTTAGGTGCCATGGTCCTTGCCCATTCCTTACGCGACAATGGATCGACAGCGAAGCTGGTGGCTCTGTTCACACCCGACAGATTACAAGCGGCGACCGTTGATGAGTTAAGGGTATGGGAGACTCCGCCCGAGGGTGCTATCCGATCTAACTCTGCCAATAGACGGTATATGACGAGCTCATCCCAGTGACCTCCATGGTCAATGGCACACCAGCCAACCTCTGGCTGATGGACCGCCCTGACCTCATCGCCACATTCACCAAGATTGAGCTCTGGCGTCTAACACAATACAGACGGGTGGTGTACATTGACTGTGACGTGGTGGCTCTGCGAGCCCCCGACGAGCTATTATCGTTGGAGGCGGACTTTGCCGCCGCGCCCGACGTTGGCTGGCCGGATTGCTTTAATAGTGGACTGATGGTCCTCCGGCCCAATCTGCAGGACTATTATGCGCTCCGGGCTCTCGCGCAACGAGGCATTAGCTTTGATGGCGCCGACCAGGGATTGCTGAATATGCACTTCCGGGACTGGCATAGGCTAAGCTTCACGTATAATTGCACTCCCAGTGCCAATTACCAGTACATTCCTGCGTACAAACACTTTCAAAGTACCATCAGTCTTATTCACTTCATTGGTTCGCAGAAGCCTTGGAATATGCCGAGGCAGATTGTGCCCCTGGATTCCCCGTACAACCAGCTGTTGGGCCGGTGGTGGGCCATCTATGACAAGCATTATCGTTTGCCATTTGTAAGTTGGGATTGGGCATTGCACGAATTCCACTGACATATATACAGGTGTCGCCGAGCGGACCGGAGCAAGGATCTTATGACGCCGGAGTATCTCACCACGAACCACCGGCAACGTCTGAGACATGGCCACCACCATACCATGTTACCTCACAGCACGAAGACGAACAACCTGCTAGTTCACACCATGAAATTCCGCACCACGATGCGTCTTCATTCGAACATACTCATGAGGAAACACATTACCAGCAAGGACATTCTGAGCCAGCCCAGCATACTGCACATCATGAGCCGCCGCCCATACCCATCCTGAGCATGGTCCCGCAATATGTTCGCGGAGAGGAGCATGTCTCAACATTTGTTCCGCCAGCACCTCATGCTGCGCCAGTTACTTTTGCACCGCCATTGAGCCATGAAACATATGACCCCCCACAGACCCACCATCAATCATCCAGCGATGGCGGCCACGACCACGCCCAACATCATCAAAGTGATAGTGGCTACATCCATCAGCCACAGCCAGTGACCCCAATCCCACCAATCACCGAATCATTCCAGCCGCCGCGTTCTCCGTCGCCCGAAGTTCCCATGTTCGAGGCACCTCAATCTGAATGGAATCCTGCACAGTAAGCCCCACCATATCCCATTGTGGACTGCCGTCGGACAGCGCTTATATTTCACAGGGAGCCACCACCAGCCAACACAAGACCCGAAGGACTAAGTCTTCAGGAAAAGACCTACTTTATGTCGGAAGACACCCAACTATTCCAGCCTCCATCTTCCTACCCGGAGGCACCAAAAAACATGTACTACCAAGTTCCCACCACAAGACCAGAGCCTCAAAGTCATTCTACGGTCTTCCCCTGGGAACACCATGCCCCCAAACCCACTCGTGTCTTTGCCGAAGAGCCCATTTGTAATAAACCCTTCCAACCGCCCACTTACGAGGGACCCAGGGAAGTTCCCCAGGAGTATCCCCAGGAGAATGCCCAGGAGAATACCCAGGAGCACTCTCAGGGACACACCCAGGAATCCTTCCATCACCCTGAACAGTCCTCAACTGAACCACAGGGACTTTTCCACAACGAGCCACCCACACCGGGACCACTGTACACGCGCGTCCCCTACCAGCCTAGTGCCTCATACAACACCTACGACCGCTCGAACGCCTGGGACGAAGACCCGGAGATCCAGCGCTTCATCGAGCGACAGCAAGCGCGACGCAAGCCCGCTGTTTCGCCGGGCTCCGCGCACTCCGCGCACTCGAGCGTGAGCGACAAGTCGTCAAAGGTCACAGACTTCCCGACTGAGATCGAGCGCCCCAGTCTACCTGTTACCCCGGCGCCGATCCATCGCACCCTCAGCGAGGATAGCACCTCTCTGCCGTCGGCGGAGGGGGTCCCTGACCAGGAAGACTGGGTGGGTGTCACGGTTGATGCGTTCTCTTCTTTGCTTAGCGCAACGTACTTATTGTGGCGGTCTACAGAATCCAATGGCAAGGCTCGAGGAGCTAAGACGGATGCAAGAGGAGGCTTTCCGGGATCCGGAACTGCTGTTTGAGAGGCTTGAGAGGATGTGAGAGGGGCCGAGAGATATACTTGATTTTTTTCTTTCTCATATTTTGATTTCTTGGAGATTTGTTCGCAGTTTGGAGATGTATAACATGTTTTGCATTTGCATATTCATTTTGCATTTTGCATTTCTATTCAGGCTTGGAAATATTAATGATAGTGAATATTTGATTTTGGAACAAAGTGATAACAAACTAGCTATGACGTGAATGTTGAGGTCCATGGGTAGTGTTATATGGATCAAACCTTGGAACTAGATATATCAAAGGATACATCCACCGTTTGTCAAGATCACCTGGGCAGACTTGATAGTTGACCATGAGAGCCTGGGTACGAGTGAATAACTAAGTGTAATTCTAGTATCTTGAGCTTTTCTAGGTATTTGGAATCTAAAGTCGAGCTGCTACATAGATGCCCAATGTGCAGATCACTGCCATCATTCTAAGTTTACCTCGACAGCAGAATGGAAGAAAATGATTGGACTAGCACTTGAGATTGGATCTGGTTACCTGAATGATCTTCGGATCGATTTGATATGCTGGGTATCTTATTGATCGATATGCGATTCGAGCTTTCTCCATTTTCGAAGCTTCTCTGGGATCAGCAATGAGCGCAGGAGACCAAACATTTGGTTGAACAGGCTCCAATAGCAGCCATCCGGCTCATCGCGTAGCATACTGTCCACCATTGGGTAAAAATAAAGGCCATAGCGATGCTGCACCAACTTCCAAGGTTCGTACGTCAATTCTCTCGCAACTTCACCCCATGAGAATACAGTTTAGGATATCAATAAAGGTCTTGAAGGTCATTCATGTAATTTTGATTGCGTGAGGTAGAGTATCAGGTTAGGTTAGGAATGTAGTAAAGAACAAATTTACTCCTGAGCGAAAGTCTCGGCGGCACCCTCACCCTCGGTAGCCTGCTGCTCAGCAAGACGCTGCTGCTCAGCAGCCTGCTGGGCAGCGACGGCCTTGGCACCGTAGTCCTGGGAAACGGGCTGGAGGACGGGCTGCTCCTCCTTGGGCTCGATGATGGTAACGGAGTCGGGGAGAGTCTTCTGGGGGCCGGCCTTGCCCTCGGGGTCGGAACCGCGCATGATCTTGACCTTGATACCGAGGACACCCTGGCGGAGGAGAACGTGACGGGTAGCGTGGTCGATGAACTCCTTGGCGGGTTGACCGGAGTGGATCATGAAACCGTCCTGTGGATTGTTAGCTGAGTTCATGGCGGTTCGAATATCGTGTTTGGCGGGTTGTCTAGACGTACAGTGAACTTCATGGACTTGGCACGGGCAGCACGGAGCTTTCCGGACACAACAACCTCGCAACCCTTGGCACCGGACTCCATGATGAAACGGAGGACACCGTAGCAAGCACGACGGACGGCAAGACCGTTGAGGAGCTTGTAGCGGAGGGACTCGCACTGAGCGACAGCGGAGAGACCGCGGTTCTGGACCTTAGCGGCGTAGAGGGAAACGGAGTTCTCGGGGAACTTGAAACGCTTCTGGATGAGGGAGGTGAGCTCGCGAATGCGGCGACCCTGCTCACCGAGAACCTCCTGGGTGTGGGTGGCACGGACAACTGGAAGGAATCATCCGTTAGCATTCAATCCACCAAAGACTTGAATTCCGATCCCAATCCATATCCGTCGATCCGATCGTGATGAGCCTCCCAGCGTTCTTCGGTCCAGCCCAATTCTTCACCAAGCGATCGGACGGATATGAAAGGTTTTCGGGGTTGCGACGTACTGATGTCGGTGACGGTGGGAGTCACGCGGACCTCAACACCGGAGTAGCCCTCCTCGGCCAGCTCGCGCTGGAAGAACTCGTTCAGCTCGGCATAGAAGACACCGTCGGCGACGAACTTTCTGCGCTTGGAGATAGCACCCTGAACAGCGGCCATTTTGACGTTCCTTTGGTGATGGGAGGGGGTTGTCGTGGGAGGGGAGTCGTAGGTCGAAAGTTGCTTCAAACAGTCCTCCAATTCTAACACACTTCAAATTCTTTAGTGGGGAATAGGGTCACACTAGACCTAACCCTAAGAGTCACATGATACAGGCTTCCGGCGCTATTCCTATTTTGGGGACGCTAGGCGGAAAGCCTAGGCACCAGATCAGGCACCAAGGCACCAAGGCACCTCTAAATGTATTGGAGTACCAGCTAGGCATACTCCGTCCCTCGACGTCATTGGGATTGTATTGATAAAAGGCTGAATATAATTGGTATTCAACCGCAAACTCGCTACAGGTAAAAAGACTCGTAAATGTTCGAATTCCACCAATACCTCCTGTAAAGCAACTTTATTGCATCTCAACCTCCAGCTCTTTCGATTGGTTCATGTCACGTTCTGGTTGGAAGGCAAGTTTGGACACCCCGGACGTCACAGCGGCCATACTCGCAGATGCAACGTTTGGCGTGAATTTACCGCCGCCATCGCTGGACTGGTCTGCAGTCTCGATTCCTGTCACCACCGAGGATGCTTCCGTGGACTCATCATTGGAGGGGGGTGTCATAGGAGAGCGGGGTCCGTTCATGACCCCGTTCATTTCAGCGTCTGTTCGACCGAACACTTCGTTCCACCATCGTGTTTCACTCACTCGAGGGAAAATAAGTCGCTCCTTGCCCCTCTGGTGATCATCGATGACAGGATCGTACAGAGGATTGGTAAACTGTTCTCGGCGAGCAAGGAAATAGTCCCAAACACTACGGGTCCGATCCCGAGCCTTGCAATCGACGCGCTCTTTTTCATTGTTGAACAAGAAGGTGCCAAATTGGCACGAGTACAGATGGTAAAGAAGACGTCGGAGGAAGCGCTCATTGAACTCAAATCGAGATGGGTGTTGGTGAAGCAACTGGTAGGTTGCGTCTAAGAACTGATGGAACACAGGACTCGTCTCCTTTGGTTTCGTTGTTTCTTTTTCAGGACCTGAGCGCGGTACTGTGGGTTTCTTCGGCGTGTCTGAATCATAATTTTGGAGCTCTCCATCGGAATCGGGCAAGGAGTCCTTGCTGTTGTTGTCTCTGTTGAAGAAGCCCTTGGCACTGAGGAATGCATTCTCGAGGGCTTTTCCTGCACCCCCACCGTCACCAAAGCTGCGGTTGGGGTCTCCCCCGATGCGCTCGTTCTCAATTTGGAACCACTTTTCACTGTTCAAATGACCCGATCGATGGCGGAACATGTGTCCAAATGAAAGCCAGTCCTTCTCCACGAGCACCATGAAGCCTTCCAGTGTCCGGAAGTATGGATCCAAGCAGATTTGGCTGAGCGCACTCAGCTGACTAGTGCGGTCCCAGCCATCAGAGCAATGGATCAGAACATGGGAGTGCGTAAGGCCTACTTGACGAGTGATTATCCTGGCTCCCTCCAAAATTCCACCGATGTGCTTCAGCCAGCCGCTGCGCGCGAGTTGATCACGACTAGGCCCGAGCGGAGTCACATCAGACTCTTTGAGGGCATCAATGACTTTGTTCAGCGAGTCACGCATGACATGGATGTTGTCAATTCCAAGATATGCCTTAGTAGCGAATTTGTAGTTGTCCATGTTCTCAGAACCAAGTCCAACCGCTTGCATGGCAAATGCATTAACTGTAGGCCGCGCATCTACAATCAAATTTGATTGCTGGGCACCATAAATCGAGCGATTCTCCTCCGAGTCACCACCGGCAGCGGCCATCAGGTCATCTTCCAGTTCCTCGGCGTTCAACTCCGGAACCATCACCTGACTTGTTTCGGGGCTTCCTTGGCTGGAACCCCCTTCTTTCTCTGGAGACTGCGAGAAAGCAGCCAGCGGTCGTTCAGAACGAGACGTTAAGAATATGGCAGACATAAGCTTCTCATCTTGAATGCTCCGGTTCTGGCGAACACCGACCAGCGGCTGCGAACTTCTGGTAATGGTGCAATTGTTGATTGGGTGGAGGTATGACAATGTAGGAATTCTTGCGCGAGATCGATACCGTCCTGCGTAATTAAGTGTATTGTCGGAGATGCAGGAAGGGACGGGTATAATAGCGGGATAGGTGGGAGAGAACTGTATGGTCAGCAGGGAACATCCAACCCGTCGCTGGGACGTACCTCGTAGTTTGCATTTATGTCTGACAGGCGCCATTGTCCGTTGTCCACCACACCCTGGCGCGTCCATTCCTTGCGCGCATCATACAAATCCCAGCCGTTGAACTCCTTCTCCGGCGGTGGAGGCTGATAACTGAAGGCGTATAGCTTATCGATGCGACTCGATTTGCATGTCCACTGTTTGATGCTTTCAAATACTTCTCGCGCTTTGTTCTCATTTACAAAGTAAAAACAGACGAAGGTGAAGTCGCGGCATCGAAGGCGGATGGAGGAGAGCTGGCGGGAGGCCGCGGGAGCCGGTCGCAAGGTGCAAAATGCGATAATGGGGTATGTAATCCAAAGCTCTCTTGCTCGTGCTGTCACGCCCTTTATCTGATCTTCGGGGGAGATCGCGGGGGTATGTGAAAAGATGAGGTGGTGAGGGGTGAGATGGAGTGTACCATCAACCTGCTCACCGCGACGAGTCAAGGTCACATTTTCAACCTGCAGTGAGATTGTGAGTGAGGTGTGCATCTCGCCCCAGACAGTTTGGACCAACCTTAGCAACCCGTGTTTTCTCCATTCCGTTTGTGAATCACTGGCGCGTGATCTTCATTCTGAGCGTGGAAGAAGGTCGGAAATTGGTGGTGACACAGTGTGGGTCGCAGCAGCAGGAAGTAGAGACAGTATGAACCTTGGAAGAGGTGAGATCAAATCGACTTCCATCTGAAGGTAGGAAACGTGGGGAGAGCGCGGAGTTGGAATGAGAGGGTGTTACACGTCACGGGCTGAGTGGGGCCTCAGGTCTCAAGTGCTCCTACTAAAACATACTACACACATAACCTGAGCTTGGCTCTGGCATAATACACTCTCGGCCTTGATGTTTTATAGTTCAACCGATCATTTTAAATAAATTATAGTGCCGTGCCAAATTTAGAATTCAACTGGGATAGTTGAACAAACCTATTCAAAGACTCAAGGTTGAATTTTCATTTTACAGATCGGGTTGATGTCATTTGAAACTCTACTAGTTAGTATACCAGATGACCGATGCAGTCGTATATCGCGCCTTCTCAATTTGAGCGTATAAATAGATATATTAAGTATACACCATGTCGGGTGTCGATCGGAGTCCTTTCTCGACCAAACAGTCCACTATTCTCCTAAGATATTCGAGCTCGCACGTATACTTGCATTTATCTGCACTGAACACCTTGTAAGCTGTCTGCAAGGGAAGCATTGCGGAAGCTGGACCAAAGAGTCTCATCTCGTCCTGTAACAGATAATTCATGCTGCGGTATATCTTTCGTGAAGCTGCTTGTATAGTTGCGGAGCCTTTTGGCAAAGTCCACGACCTGCACGAAGTGTGCACATCTGCGAGGTGGTTGAGCTCAAGGATGCAGATGATCTGGAATGCCCAAAGATGCATGTAAAAGTTGGCCTTGGTGATGTCTGTAAACCAGATGTCAGCTCCCAAAAGTGATGGCCTGGAATCTGAGCCTAAGGGTTGGCTCGACATCCACTGATCATGCAGAGATTCCTCCCAGCTTTCCAACCGAGAAAATAAATGCAGAAAAGAGTGCCATAGGTCTAACAATTCAGAGTTCTGCAGTGCACTAGATATCTCGGTAAGATGATCCACTCGTTCAAGGAGTGATGGCAGGACGAGCGACACGTTTATCAACTGTTGCATGAGTGACGGCGGGGAGGCGGAGAAGGGGATATCAATCCAATCCTTTGATGCAATGAACGCTGATTTTCGTGATTGGACACTTTGGACCATCTGGAATATGTCAATACCTCAGCCATCAACTACTATGTCCCCAAGGTACCTACAAATAGAGGCCTGAAGCCCACAAACAAACTTTGTAGGGCTCCCGACTTGAACATGTTTGGTCCGCTAGCTTGAAATAATTGTGCCACGCCATTGATATGCATCGAAAGACCAAAGCGAGAGTCTGGAAGCATTACCTGAGAAACGTTAGCCAGGAATCTAGGAGGCTCGTCAGAATCGATACCCACTTCGGCTAAGAAAAGACACATGATCGCCGCGGCAAATTCTGCATCGAGGACTTTAAGCTCCTGTGCATTTGACCGAAGAGCATCAACGGCGTTTGAATAGTCCTGTACACTCCGTGCACACGATTTGGACATGATACATGAGCTCAATGCTGTGACCGCTGGAGACAGGACGCTGTCATATCGTGCGGAGGGGCCTTCGGCAAGAGTTGAAAGAACCCCCACCCAAGCACCACATATTCGTGGGGCATCAGTAGCAGCAGGATAGATGTGAGATAGCTCCTCCTGAGGGATATATTCTCTGGTTATTGATTCAATGGTGGACTTGCGTGAGGCACAGAGTGACTTGTGATCATGACTTGAGCCATGGAAGTTTACTGGAGTGGACTCCTTGGGAGTAACAAACGTCCATGCAGGGGTAATCCAGTCGCAGACTCGACCTCTCAAGGTACACTGGGTACAGCACGGCCGTTTCCCGTCACACTAACTTGCTTAGCACTAGAATCCGATATTAGAGGGCAGTGCCCTCAGAAGTGACATACACCAAGCTTGCGAGTCCTGCACGTCTGACAGACGTTTTGCTCTCTGAGCCTCATGTTTCACGGTGGAAAAGACCGAGTAGACGAAAGGGTTTAATCAGAGATGGTGGCGGATCCGAGCAAAGTAAAGTAGTGGGCCTGTCCACGGGTAGTTGTCTCCTGCTAACCAATCAATGGTATTGACACAGGTCTTGGCGGAGTAAATATCCCAGGCTGGTAAAGCGTCCACGGGTATATGGATCCAGCAGCTTTGTTATGTTGCAATATCTCCAAGGTCTTAAGCAGTGATGAGTGTGCTTTTTCCTTGGTAATAGCAACCTTTGAAACGGTTCCTCGGTGTTAGGAATGAGGTCCACGGGTGCTTGTATCCATGGATGTCCACCTGGGCATTTGGTCATAGAAATGTCAAGTTGAGCATGGACCAGAGCCAATGTTGATGATTAGATAAATGTGTATTCTCATAATGTACAATAAATAGAGATGAAGGCGACGTCACTCTATGTGAACGGTCCCCCAGGTATGCACGCTGTACAAAAATTTCCAAAAAGACAATCCATGCATCTCTACTCCGCATATCTGCTTGCGTGGATCTTGAACGCGATGTCACATGCTGTGTTATAGAACTCATGGAACTCCTGATCCAAAAGCTCCCGAGAGGCGTCACTTTCTGAGGTTGAGTCACCAGATGGAATGGGCATGAGCAGCGAGACTTCGTTTGCACGAGCAGCAAGGAACGGGCCACTGTCGTAATACTGGTAGTGGAGTGGTAGACCATCAAAATCGTACTTTTGGACAATCGCACCCCGAATGTCACTCAGTGGAAGGGCCATGTATTCCACGGCGACGGTTTTGCTCTGACCTGAGCCGCCTACATCATTCAGTTCACTCTGCAGGCCAACCTGACAGGCCAGTTCTTGGGGAAGGGAGACATGACAGAATGTGGGCAGTGGAACGGAATTATTAAGAGACCCAGTGGAATCAAAGAGACCCTGAAGAGGCTTTCTGATGCTCTGTAGCATTTCTTCGACATCCGGTGCAACACGAACCTTGCGAGGGTGGTCTTCCATGTTCGTGTCTTGCGAATAAGAAGAGGGTTCTTGCCAAAGGTCTTGAGAGATTGTCCGCGTGAAGCGCAGGTCCAAGCCGTTCTCAGGAAGCAGGTAGTCGACACTGTTCCTGCTTCGAATGGCCTTGACGCTGTCAATAATAATTTCGCCATCCACTTGGGTCTCAATTGCCACCTCGACCTCGAGTTCCGGCAAATCATTTGTGTTAGAAGTTGGGATCAACCGCAATCGATACGACTCTCCGTCTTTCCTTGGGAGGTCGGGCCAAAGTGCGCTCATGAGCTGGGTCACTTGAGGACCATCCTTGGTGAAAATTCGGGGGAGAGACAATTTTCCTAATTCTGCAGGACTGATGGATGCATTATCGAATGATGGCTTTTGCATGAACAAACACTTTCCGAATGTAGCTGTCACCGATTCATGCAGACCACTGGTCGAGCCGAGATTCGAGGGTTCCATTTTTTGGAGAAGTTTCAGTAGCTCATCTGAGAGCCGAGTTTGATGTTTATCGAAGAACGGAGTGTCAAGGGATTCCGCCTCTTGGTTTTGACTCGAAGACATGGCCCATCGGAACCACGATTTTTGCCGCTCAAACCATGATGCATGAGCTTCCGGTCTGTAGCTGTATGCAGTGGCGAGTTCCGAAGCGGGTAGATAGGTAGAGAAGGGGGTTGATGGTGAGGTAGTGTTGAAGAGCGCCAGATTCAATGTCCGGCGAGCATTCTCGGCTCCCATTTTATTTTCTGCAAGGTAAAGAATTTTACTGGGAGGCATGTTGGCCTTGTGCTCAACAAACACTCCGTATGTAGTGTTGACCCATTCCAAAAAGTCGGAAGTGAAGACCTGATTCCCATCACCATTGAGGTGGGTGCTGATTCCAACATCCTCCTCCCGAGTTCTGGTGGTTGCATCGGTAATGATTTCCACGACGGCTTCACAATCGTTGCGTCTGCCTGTTAATGACACCAAGCTGGTAGATTGCGTGATATCGATACCGCAGCCGTGCAGATTGGCCAGTTCATGGAATGAGAAGTGTTTGGCATTGGCAAGCAAGCCTATGAACCGAGCTGAGAGAGGGAAGTCGAGTCGGCCAATCTCACCATCAACTACCAGCTGCCAGCAGTCTCGTGCAATGGTCTCTGCAAGGCGGGCCTTCCCCTTTGACTCTGATGTCGTTTCTCGGCTGAATCTTTTCCCCTTGAGTTGAGGAGCCCATGTCCAATTTCTCTCTTCAAGTTCAAAAGAGTTCCGTTTATACTCCAATATGTAATCCGACAGTTGTTTCCATGTGAATGATGATTTCAGTTTGGACAGAATCGCCTTGAAATCGCCCTTCGGTAATGTTTCTTTTATATGGTACGTCCCACGACTCGCATTGATACTTTCGTGCACTGAAGCATCACTAAGAGTCGAAGATTCGCCGTCAAGATCATCTAGAATGGAAGTAATCGTATCGCGGGATCGGCTTTCGGGTTTGCGTTTTCGGCCATTTAAGTGTGGACGACGGCGCGCAGCGACGACAACAATCTGCCCTGGCTTTCCCAGTGAGTCCACATCCAATGTATGTTTTGAATCATCACCATGTCGCCGCCGTCTCTGTTCGCGGTGTTCGGAATCCTGCCCATCGAAGGCTTCGCGTTTATCGGACTTCCAGCCACTCTGGAATCGGGGGAGGTTGGCGCCTGCGTATGACAGAATGGGTCGTTGATATGAGAGGGCTCGGGAGCCCAGATACCCTAGGGTATTCCCGACAGGACGTCGAAGCATGGCAGCAGAGCAATGCTATTGCACATGTACGAAAGACAAATCTTCCTGCAATCGCTTTTCTCCGGCGATAATCGCGGCGCTAGGCCCCGATAAGAAACCGTTGATGCCTCAGGCAGAAGTTTATAATATACGACCACTGGAACAACACGAAGCAAACAATTCACATATCTAAAGACCAGGAAGCTTTTGATGAAAGTTTTCAGAGGGAGTAACTTGATTTTCAGTGGTATAGTCAATTTTACTTGTACATGATGTGATGCGTGCCAAAAATTCATTCTTTGACCTCCCAGCTCCGTAAATCCTCCCTCACGTCGAATTCGGACAGCTCATGGTTTGTGCTTGGCATGTTCCAGCCACGACCTTTTGCTCCGTCGTATAACTGCTGCTCAATACTTCCTCCCTTTTTTGAATGCCCAAGTGCCGCAAGAGAATCCGCGGCCTTCTCGTTGCTGTGTGAGTGGGCACTGGAAGAGCTTTTGGGGCGCCGCTCGAAGCTCGGTGAGAGGTATTTCCCTGGACGACTTTGTCGCGTGGCTGCATCCGCACTCAGCATTGATTCTCGTTGATTCCCTGAAGAGGCACCGGCACTAGTATTGTGGGCGTCATTGTTCCAGCAAGAGCTTCCGGCGAATAGTTCTTCAATCAATTTATCGGCAGGGAGGTCGCAGGCTCTCGAAGACCACGACGCTGCCAGGGTACGCCGGTACATATCCTGCATGTCTGCAATTTCCCTAGTTTTGGTGTTGATAGACGGCAGTTGGCCAGGGTCATCATCGATCGGCTGTTCAGTAGAATGAACCACACCAGCGATTCCTCCAAATACCGTTGCGGATTTCAATTGCGGCCTAGTATGCGTCAAAAACAAAGATCACAGTAGAATCCCTAGGATCAGCTCACGTTGTGAAATTGCGATCGCCTTCTATCTGGCGCATTGCTATGCCGATCTTGACAGTGCTGTTCACCTTGCTCTCATGCATCAGATAACGCCGGATGACCCCTTCGTCTTCCTCAACTTTGTCCACATATTCAGCCAGATTGAGTTTGATTTTGCCCAACACGCTCTTTTCAGAGATAGGCGATGAGGTGAATTCTTGTATGACTTCAAAGTTGATTTCGCACTCCTGTAGCATTGATGATCTATCAATGGTGAGTCTCACTTGAAGAGTTTTTTCATATGTCCAGTAGGCGCGGTGGTCAGAAAGGCTAGCTTTCTCCGTGTGGCCCTGGTGCTCGGTGGCGCTTGACGACGGTAGCCGCCATCGCACGAATGCGACACTGCTCCCAAGCGGAACATTGTTAATGTCAATGATCTAGAGAAGTCAAAAACTTGCACATGATGATTAAAGGGGAAGATCATGCATACTCTCAGCACAAGCTCGAATCTGGGCTAAAACGAAAGGTTAGTGCACGATACCCCTTTTGAGACCGTCGGGCTACTGCGAGCAGCTTACCCTTCTGTTCTTGGGGACTGTCAAATCATAGAATAAGTAAAGCCCCAAAGTGAGAAGTATAGAAAAGAACGTACCAAATGCTTGCATGGTGGCAGTAACGTCACCAGGCTTGTTTGAGGGTTGAGTTACACTTTCACCCCGTGTGGCCAAATTAGGCCGGGCCTAAGGGTTCTGTCTCAGTTGGATTATGGGAAAATGAATAAGCATGAGTATCAAATGCCAAGTGATGTACTGGGTAATTTGGCTAACTTGCTCCCCGCATGCGCCGGCGTCGTAGGCGGTGAAAGCTGGTGACTTGGCAGAATACATTCAGCCCGCGGTCACTTCTACTTCACTTCAACACATGCCCATTCTTGAACCTTCAGATCATCTCTTGAACCTTCAGTCTAAAAGGTCCACGTTATCCTCTCAGATTTGAATCTAGCTACAATCATGGTGAAGCCAGAATCAACGCCTCCTATCTCGACAGCAGAACCAACTTCACCGTCCATTCCTTTGGATTCCTCATTGCGCGTCACTCCCATCCACCCCGATCTCGCGGAGATCAAAGTCCCAGGAGGACCACTGCCATCATACAACTACCACCCAGTGACATGCGAACCAATCAAACCTCAAGATTATCCAGATGAGCTTCGGCAACTGGGGCAAGAATACACATCGAGGGAAGCTCGACTGCGTGCCCAGGAACAAACTGCCAAAGAGGTACGGGAAATATTTGAAAACCTCCAGCGTAAACGTGAGGATGTTCAAAGGGCGATGGACAAGAAGGTCAAGGAACGCGACACGGAGATGAAGGTTGTTTCAAAATTCCAGGAAGCCCAGCCTGCGGATATCGCATGAAGGTGGCGGATAGACCTGGGAGCTACTACCACCACTTCTGACTTTATGGATGGTCATCAGGAACCGCATTCCTAAATAATTGGAATCGGCGGCTGCCTAGAATCTACAATGTGGTCCGCTAGCAACGGACTATGACCATATCCATCCATCTGCCAATGATGATCACCTGGACTAAGCACCTCAGAGGTAGCTCAAGATACTTGAATCTGTGCTGAATAACAGAACACGCCGGGTTCCAGGCTAGCGGTCGCCGATTTCCACTTTGGTGCGGTTGTCGCCTCCCCTAGTATGCTGCAGAATGACTGCGTGCTTGTCGTTGACGTGCAGTCCGACACTTCTCCGATCCAGGATTACAACCACCTGGTCCTACTGCTACACAGCGACGATTCTTGCGAGCTAGTTTATGTCTGGCAACTGGCAGGGTTCCAGAGCCGTTTGACTGCCACCCACGAGCCTATGCTCTAAGAGAAATAGTCCATGTCAGGCGATAACCCACGCCCTTACAGCCTAGATTGGGTGGATATGCCAGCGGCCGACGCCCTCCACGTCACTCTCCTGAACAACTTCAAGAACTTATCTCCCACAGTCCAGTCTACCAACATCTCTATCGCTAGTACCAATAGCGATATCCGCAGTTTCTGGCACCCCGTTAAGGATTATCAGACAGGAGATCTGGCCCTGACTGCGGAGAACCTTAACCAGTTCGACCTACCAGGCTGGCGGTGCATTGGCAGCGGGAGTGCCACATCCAGCGAGGCCCCGCCAACTCCACCACCCAAGCCGCCTAAGCGCTTGCGCCTGTCAGCCACAGCAACACTCTACTCCGTACAATGACTCGAGATGCTATATGACCAGTAGCAAATTCAAGACAAAATTCAGTAACCAGATTCCAATCCACATGAAGAAAGAGCAGCGTACATGTGCAGCTTCCCCGATCAAACCGAGCCTCTTTGACAGTAAACGTTGGCCAAGGGCTGTGGTGTGATAGCCAGCGATGTTGAATCGATCAGCCCCTGTCTTTTGTGCACAAATTGCGGTGCCAATAGGTCACTGGCACTGGAAATAGGTCACTGGCACTGGAAAGCAAGTCCCCCTTGTCATCTCTTGGGTTAATTTCATGGAAATACCGCCGATCGGGCCCTGGATGTTGTTCACAACCCTCGATATCAAAGGACTGCTGCAACCTCCGATGAGGCTACTGGTTGATTTGACAGGCAACATACCATGGAATGGTTTAACAGCACACATTTGACCAACCGGACTCTTGTATCTCCTGTTGTGGGAGGGACACATAAAAAAAACTACATCCTGAGGTCATCGCTAGTAAGCTAATTTTTACCTAGTTCTGTTGGTTTTTCTGCTACACCTTTCTAAGGTCCATCAAGGGTTTGCTCTGGTATGTGTTCTATTGTATCTTCAAGGTTATTCCAGCGCCGGAGTATATTCGTGATTCAATTAGTGGCCTTGATACTAAGCGATGTCTGTTTGTCTGGGCTCACGGAGCTCATGATGTGTGGACATAGATGGATGGATTCCAAGGTTACAATGGAGGCATGCACTCTCGCCAACCTTGGAAACCGATAAATATCAAGAACCCTAGAAGCCCCTTCAGTTTCGCGCAAAGTCCAAGCATGATGCAAATTCCACCCGGGTGAGATATGACATAAAGCAAACCTCTTCCAATGTGAATCTTCGATATTATGATTCACCGTTTTGGAAATTCCAAACACAGACCTTTCAATTCTAAGCGCTGACGGGGATGTATCAAACCAGCAAAGGGAGATTAATTCTGAAGCCTTGGGTAGCTCACAGGCAAAGGCCAACTGTAAGAACAACCTGGGCAAGGCTGCCAACATTCTCTATACGCTTGATCACCGGATCGACTTTCCAGTTGTACTTCCAAGGTTTTACCGAGTGCCCTTGTGACACAAAGAACGAGCATATGCCGTACATTGTGACTCGAACTACTACTCAGGAGTAGGCTAGGTATTTTCTGAGTAGAAGAAACCCAACGATGTTGAGGCAGCGTTTACTCCGAAGCTTTCGTTTCAGATCCACATCCACCGCAGATCATGGATGGATACATGAGTCATAGGCTTGGGTAGCAATATCTTGCCTTGCAAAGTGGAACAGGGTGCACGTTCCAGTATCTTGCCAGAGTTGTAACCAGGTAACTACGATAACCAAAACTTATCCGAGTTGAATATAGACCCGGAGTTTCAGCACCCGCCTAAACGTGAGCCAGAGGCCCATGGCAGTTTCCAAGTTCTGTCGACAGCCAACGCATCGTACTCAACCGGTTTCTTGAAAAACATATGCACCATGTATATCGTATAGTCCGTATATAGAAAGTGAAGCAGAAGAATGAAGCAAAGGTGGGGCCGGAGATGACCGCCACATGGTGTGGCGCGTGCAGGCACCGCCCCATCTATTTTGGGACAACAACCCCCCACTGCGGCTTTTTCTTGCTTTTTGTTTTTTTATTTTTCTACTTCCCTGTTTTGTTGAGAATCCACAAAGTCTATGGACAATGAGAATTGTGTACGACGGGAGATACAGTTACAACTGCCAATGACAGCCAATCCCCCTACACACCAAAGACCATGTGACCGAAATCATATGCAGCAGGGGTTCCATTTCAGGGCAGCGGGTGTGAGATGATATCATCGTATCATCGGTACCGGGCAACGCACATACCCGTCGACCAGGAGAGGTATAGCGGAGTACAAGTAGGTATAATAGAATATTGATAAGATAGAGCGAGTGCCATGGTAGGGAGACGGAGTACGAAGTATACGAAAAAGATGGAAAAAGATGTATTCTTTCAATACTCCGTACACACTACTGTAATTCTAGTGGCGCCGGCCCAAAGTATGGCCATCGAGGCTCAGCCCAATAAGCGATCGTAGCAGGGATCTCTCAGCTCTCAGCGCATCGGCCAGTCTCGGGCGTCAGCGAATCCCAGCCCGGAAAGGCCCCAAGACTACTCATGCCCCACGCTTGACCCTCCATCAGCTGAGGTCTACGACGGTGTCGTCCAAGCGTTCGATAGGTCTAAAAAAACACCATCAGAACGAGATGTTTGAAATGTGTTTTGAGTGTTCATGGAAATCTAGAGTTCCCTTGTTGGTATGTAGATATTGATCGAACACTTAAGGCTTGGCCTGCAGGCTGCAGCCAGATTTGAATAGAATCTTCAAGTGCGGTGATAGACTAGTTTAGTATCCCGAAAAAAGTGTCGATCTTGGCGCACACTGGGAATCTGCACCACGCCCAGCTGAGGAATGCGTGCCCATTCCCCGCTAAAATCAGTTCCCCTAAACTTGGCTCTAGAAGATCTATGGGGGAGTCGGAGGATTTTTTCTCATTCGTTTGGGTCCAAGGGATGTGCCGTTGCGCAGATCAATGGGGCTTAGCTTTTGCAGTTTAGGGCTTCGTGCATTTTGGTTCTGGCCAAATGGACGTGCAACGAGTGTGAGACTGCCAAATCCAAGGTACGGGGTACTGTGCGAGGAACTCGTCAACTCGGATGAAACACTGTATGTATGTACGCGGTGTTTCGACATATCGCCACTGCGCTGCGCAGACTGAGGAGTCAGGACATGCCGTAGATCGGGGAGTCCGAAGAGTGGCCACTGGACACTGACTCCATTCATGCATGTCGACTAAAATAATACGAACCCTAGAGATGTGGTATAGAGAAGAAAAAATATGGTAATCTCCACAGGTTCCACCCCTCTATTATTCTCGACCTCTTTTTCTTTCTTCTATAACCACTCTTGACTGTCACAGTCCTCTCTTTTCTTTCCCATATTCTAATTTCTGTTTCTTTCGCGCATTCGCCCGCACATTAATCTATACTGACTATCAACTATACTTTACAAAGCCTCGGATCCCCCCCTTTTTTTGTGTGGGCGAATGTCGCCTTTATGATTTATATTCTATTCTATCTACATTCTTTTATATCATCAAACGCAGGACGTACCACCTTTCAGTCATAATGCCAACAGTCTTACTGCCATCGTCCGCGGCCGCCTTCGCGCCGCGATCTTCTCCGAATGTCGTGTTGACGAGCAAGGTTGCACCATGGTTGACTGCAACCTTGAAGCGGGTCAACCGGGTCAAACGTCCTCTGAACAATGTCACCCAACATACCCGGTGCCTAACAGAGACGCTCTCCTCGCCAAATGCCATCTGGACGCTGTGCTCCATGATGTTCACCAAAGCCCCCGAGGCGGAGCTAGAGAAGGATGCAAACTTGCTTTGGGAATCCATACACCACTACCAGACCATCCATATCGAAGCTTATGTGGTCCACGTCGACATGGTCTCCCGGAACGAAGTGGCCTTCAAGCTAACCCCGGAGACAATTGAGTCCCTGGTCGACTTTCACAAGGAAATCTACTCCGTAGATGCTGTCGCCAACACCTACAACTGGTCTGGAAAGCACGCCCAGTTGAAGAAGCTCCAGGAGGAGTTTGTTCAAGCCGCCAACAAGTTTGTCTACCGCACGGATGCCGACGCCCTCGAAGGACTGGAAGACGATGGTGCAGGAGAACTACTATGCGGCCGCAGCGAAGATGTGAAGAACGCCATCGGCAACCTCTTCGTCCCACTGATCCCTCCGCCACCCCCAATGGTGGAAGTCATGCGGCCCGTCCCCCTTCTCCCCAGCTCGACGGGGCCAGAACCCTGGTGGAACGTGCCCGCGCCCGAGTCGTGGAAAGTACTGCCGCCCAGCCCCAACTCGACAACGGGTGATTCTAATGCGAATCTCTGGGCTAGTTGCAATTTCAGTGATGCGCAGCTGTCTCCGACCCCATCTTACAGCCAGCCTTTCACCACCTCGTACGGATATGATGGTATGCCGACTTGCATGCCGACTTGCATGCCCGCCACGTCCGCGTTCAGCGCCCTTCCACTGCCGAGTACCCTTGTTCAACCTTGCAGCACCGCTGTGAACATGATGGGCTTCGGTTGGGGAGATTTCGCTGCGTTGCCCTACGGCACCATCGCATAGATCCTCGGCTGTGGTTCTGATCACCTGTTCGGCCTTCCCGAGATTTGCAACCTGGTCTCATGGAGCGTGGATCGTTCCTTGGACCAGGGTGCGCGCGCAAATCTCGGTTCACCTCTCCTCTCTCTCCCGGGAACCCAAACGACAACTCGCATTCCTGACGGCGTTCTCCTCGATTTGACTGTGCATTGTGATACTCCCTGCTTTTCGTTTGCATGATAACCAGAATATTCTCTCTTTGCTCTCTGTTTTTTTTTTTTGCCCTTGTTTTGATATTCATGTTCGATTCCAGCGTCAGCGTCTCTACTTTCTCTTTTCCTTTTTCCTTGCATCAAGAATCGGCGGGTCGGCTCTTTGTTATGTTTCTGTTCTTTTGTCCGCATATATGTCATGAAGACTGGTCTGCCTCGCGGCATGTGGAGGATATGAATTTGGATGTGGAATGTCCATTACGCCTTCGATTCTTTTATCGCGTCGATTGGGAAGACAAGGGAATGGCATTTGGTTGGCTGGGTCAGCCTGTGGCCTTGTTCTCTTGTTTCCCCTTCGGGCTATCCTACTGGTACTGGATACCGGACACTCTTCGTTGAGCGTTGGGGGATATGTACACGCGACGGTGTGTCCTGCTTTTTTACATCTGTGATGTTTGTTCGGGCACACCTTTTGATCAACCATGGTTTGAGGTGCAGATCAAGCGACAGAGTGAGAGGAGAATTGTCTTTGGATCTCGTTAGCCTCGAGTCCATTCGCCTGTGGCGGATACCGAGCGCGAAGGGCGATGAACCACAGATCACTCGGTCTGTGACCGGGAATCTGCTTATCCCGCCCCAAGCGACGAGATTTCAAGACGTCCTGCTCTATCCTCGGCGCTCTGATCCCACCGAAAGCCATAGTTGACATTAATAGGCTCATCTCCTATTGTTCAGGGGTTTAGAGAATCCTGAACATGCTCAGACCGTCGGTGGGCCCTTTCACTGGTGAAAGGCCCTTTCTTTCTTTTTTCCGACGGCGAGAAACGGATGCTCGACTAGGCAGATTCATTCATTATTGGTCTGTTCTAGTCGAGGGGCTGGTCCCTCGCGCTGGCTGCTTCACTTCTCTTGGTTCATTTTGTTGATCCGTCAGCATTCTAGTCCAATCATTGTGTGTACCTAAATATCTAGCTTTGAAAAAAAAGTGCATACAACTCCTTTTCGCAAGTTTTAGACCGGTATGACTGAATAACCAAAAGGGGTAATGATAGTAGTGATTAGCCAAGTTTATACATCGGCGCACCTCACTACCCCACAAATTTGGATATGACGTCAGCTGAACGATAGGCACCGGACTGGACACCTTCCTCTTTTCACCTTCCTCAATGCATTTCAACACCGCAGCTACTTTACCTCATTCTCTTTTCCTAAGCTGTGCATAGTCTCTCTCTTGCTCTAGCGCAGATCCAACCCTCACTCATCATTTGAGCCCATTGTCGCCTGGCCCGTGTTGTACATTTGACGCACTCATCCTACACTTGATCAAACTTGATCCAAAGTGAAAGCTGTTGAACATAAACTGTCCGCAATTGACACTAATATTTGTGGCCCGACCTAAGCGCGATCACGAGTTGACGACATTCATACCCCGCGACTCCCACAACGTGCAAACCCACCATCACCACCACCTCATTCTAAACTGTCCATGAGCTCAAGATAAATATTTGAATCCATCGTCATCCACCACTATGTCTTCCTTACACGAGGCACTTCAATGTCTCAAGCCAACAGCGTGGGATGACGTCCCGCAGGAACCCGCCGAGCTTCGCAAATACGTACGCGAAATCTTTAAGCACAGCCGACTGGTCGCAGAATCGCTGCCAGACCCCCCTTCCCCCGAGAGCGACTCTTATACTGGGCTGGACCTTGATAAAGATGATCTTGCTTTCCCCGACATCGCGCCATCGCATACACGGGTTGGAGAAACCGATCCGGAAATCACAGCCTTACAAAAGGAATGGGGGAAACCATTGAAGATGGGTGGGCCCAGAGACAATCCGCTAGATGTGACTGTGTGGAAACTCTCTGCAAATGATGGCGGAGGCTCGTGGTTTGGGCGGAGGAGTATACATGAGGGCCTTCCTTTTGACCGATGGCGGAACAAGATGTCATCTGAGTATGATGAGACACTGAAAACCAATCAAAAGAAGATCGCGAAAGGACAGACGCCTGATGGGAGTATTCGCGGGATTGGGGCCGAGGAAAAGGTAGAGTCAATTGAGATCAAAGACGACAATGGATCCGTGCTGGCAGAGTTGATTGTCTACCATGTCTCGGCCCAGTTCCCCAAGCCCACCGCTCCCCGCGACTTTGTGGCCCTGATCATCAACTCTGATTCTGGATTGCAAATCGGGGGCACCAAGCAGCCGGGCCGCAGCTGGATGATGATTTCCAAGCCGTGTGACCACCCCGATATACCGGCTAAGAATGGCTATACCCGAGGGAATTATGAATCGGTCGAGCTTATTCGCGAAATTCCCAGGGAGAGCAGCGGCAGCAGCGGCAGCAGTTCCTCCAGCCAGAAAACCAAGAAGAACAGTGATTCCTCGTCTTCTGGTACGCAACGCTCTGGCGTGAGCTCCAACAAGGAGGGGAAGCCTTCGGATCCGGAGGGCGATGTGATAAACCCGGTCGAGTGGATCATGGTCACTAGAAGTGACCCAGGTGGCAGCATTCCACGCTGGATGGTTGACAAGGGAACACCTCGAAGTGTGGGACTAGACGCTGCAAAATTCATCAATTGGGCTGTCCAGAAGGACAAGCCTTCTAAGAAGGATAAAGACCCGGAAACGGAGGCTACAAATGCATCAACATCCGAGGCCAGATCCGGACACTCTGTCAACGACCAGTCTGACGGCGACCAAGCGGAGGACTCGGACTCGGACTATGAATCACTTGAAAGCGACGGCGAACACTCGCATCACGGTTTGATTGCCAGTGTCACTGGCCTTCTCAGCTCTGGCCTAGAAAGATACGGACCACAAGTCCTGGGCTATGGATCTAACACCCATGAAGCACAGAGCCACGGTAGACCAAGTGAGGCTCCGGAGGATGCACAGTCCACAAATCACCTCAGCCCTGGAAGTGCACGACGTAAGCCATCATCTGAAGTCGAATCTTCCAAATCCCGCGAGCCAGATCTCGCGTCGTTGGCATCCGTTCAGTCTGACATGGCAGCACCTGCCGTTGACGATCTCGCACATAACAATATGAGCCCAGAAGAGCTGATACAAATGACAAAGAACGGCAAGCTCACATCTCACGAGAAAGAACTCGCCAAGCTGGCTCTTCGCAAACGCGAAGTCGAAGCCAAGCTTGAAGAAGTCCGCGCGGAGCTTGAGAAACTCAACATCTCACAACTACCCACCAACCCAGGAACGCCACTCAAAGGCATCAATGAGACAGACAGTGATGCCAGTGGACTTCGCAAGCGCGCAGCAACCAATCGATCTTCCACGCCTTCCAGTAATGCCACACCGCAGAGCCCTCAAAACAGCAGTGAGAAATCATCACAAACTGCCACGCCTGATGCAGTGTCCAACAGCAAAGTCGCCACACAGCTTTTGAGTGGAGAGACTAAGCTTCTCAAACAGTTGCGCAAGATCGAGGCTAGTCAGCTCAAGGTTGCATCAAAGATTGAGACCAAGCAACGAAAGAACGTGGAACGCTCTGAGAAATCCAAATCCAAATCTGAGGTTGAATCTCTGCGGCAGGAGGTCCACAATCTCAAGAAAGAGGTTCGACAACTGAGGGGTGATCGCCAGAAATGGGTTGATTTAGTAAGCTCATTGCAGGCGGAGAATTCGAGACTGGTAGACCAAGGGGAGAAATGAGGTTGAAGTGTAAGATAGATGCCTTGCAGTTTGCTCTTGTACATGCCTTTGGCTTCTGGCCGCTCTTTGATACGATACGTGATTTGTTGTTATTAGTTGCATACTCATGTGATTACCTTTAATAAACTGCGTATATTGTTTGAGCTGTCCTGTAATTGTTATGTAGATAAAGATATCTAATCGAGGAGCCATCATATTTGTAGGTACAAAATCCCTGCGTTCAGATATAGCAGGCCGTCTATTCAACTTAAGCAGTTTTGTCAGTCGCTTCAAGCAAACACCAAGTCTGCCCTTGGAGCGGTTTCCCTTCATGTTCATTTGAGGTGGAAGCACGTTTCACACCGAGTGCCTGGGAGGCTGGGCAAGTGGGGAGGTCTTCCAATTTGAAGACTGGGTATGAACGGCAAATTTTCTACCTCAAGCAGGTTTGGTTCAATGTCAAGGTCGCGAGATTGCGGTTTTTGCCAAACGCAGAACCTGCGAGGTGAAGGCAGCGGGATATCGCGTTGAGTAGTTCCGAGCACATCAAAGAACAGATAGTGCCATTGAAGAGTGGTGTGTTGCGACATGGGGTATTAGGAAAGCGAAAATGAAGTCACGACTGGGCGGTCTACTCTTGAGTCTGGCGCGCGAAAAGAAAATGTCAGTTGTTAACTTAAGAATCGTTTGTGTGCACGACGTACCTCTGGTGGATTTCCTGCACCTCGCACCATTTTCTCCAGCATTGCAGTGCGCACCATCTCCTTGGGCTCGCCCATGCCAACAGCCATATAGGAAAGCAGTGGCGGATGGCCGACGTAGGAGGAATAGCTATCGCGGAGGATGTTGGACGTCCACTCGTACTTGGTCGTATCGGCGTGTCCAGTGCCGATGTAACGAGTCTGGAGAGCCTCCAGGTTCTGGATTGTGCGGAGCTTGTCGGCCATTGTGGATATATGTGACGTTAAGTTGGTAATGGGAAGCGCGTTAATGAGGTCTGGAGAAGGGAGGAAAACAGGCCTCAGGCACTAAGTGCATAATCTCACGTGATCGAGATCTTTTTTGAACGAATTGTCAGTTCTCAAGTTCTATCCTCCCGTGTGTATAATCATTTCAGGTTATTTTACGAAGTACGAGACTTGGTTGCATCTCATGTATAGTGAGAATTCCGATGCTCCATTATCCTCCCGGATCGCGTCACTGGTGCATACACATTTCGATGCTCTACCCACGCGTAGCAAACCATCCATTTTCCCGGATGGATCTAGGGAGTGGATTCCTATGACTGGCATTGTAGCTGTTAAAGGTGAATTAGTACCTATCTGAAATCGTGCTTGTGGGTGTTAGTATGGGGTTAGTATATCCAATCGAGTATAGTTGAACTAACGATCTCTTCGAGCCGATAGGAGAGAGCACACCTTCGGAAACCCTGACCTGCCTCACTGTTACGTGAGTCCTGGAATTCCCCAAGTGCCCAAATTCTATAGAGTCTGACATATATACAGGAGCGGTGCAAAATGTCTGTCAGCGTCACACATTCCACGCTGCAATGGCCTGGTGCTGCATGATTGCCATGCCGAGATCCTGGCTATACGAGCTTTCAACTACTGGCTACTTACCGAATGTAACGGTATCTTGTCTCAGGAACGGCAACTAGCACATGATCCTCTCAGCTCCGTTGGTAAAGAGCTCCCAGGCTCTTCATTTATACAAAAAAGGAGCAGAGAACATGGAGAGGATGGCCACAAGCCGCACTCCGAGTGGCCACCGTTTGAGATCCAACCGGATATAAATTTATATATGTACTGCACATGTGCTCCTTGTGGCGATGGAAGTATGGAGCTCTGCATGGCAGCTCAGGAAGACGCAACGCCATGGGAAATTCCACAACAAACCCAAAAACGCCACGACACTGAGGATACATCCACAGAAGAGATGTTCCTCGATGGTCGTGCTCACTTTTCCTTGCTCGGAATCGTTCGTCGGAAGCCTTCACGCACAGATGCCGAATCGACCCGCAGCAAGTCCTGTTCAGACAAACTCGCACTTCGTCAAGTGTCCTCCTTACTGTCCTCTGAGACCAGCCGTCTTTTGGCTCCCACAAAGAATGTATATATCGCTGGACTAGTCCTTCCCGAAGAAGAGATCAGCCGAGTCGCTTGTGAGCGATCTTTTGGAGTCGATGGTCGGATGAAAGGTCTAGCAGGGCGTTCTTGGCCAGAGACGATCGACCATGACAAAGATACAGGCTATCGATTCCGGCCGTTCCAAATTCTTTCGGTGCCAAGCGAAGAGGTGGCAGCGCTGTGGCCCTTCGCGAAGCCGAAACCTGCCACCTCTCCTGCAATGAGTCCGCAAAAGGAGGATACCCCACAAACCCAGAGCACCAAAAAGAGCAAACCAGGAAACGCAAGCGCTGTATGGACACTAGCACCAACATACCGTGATCCATCTGAGATTTTGACGGAAACGGGTAGCAAGGCACTTCCAAATCTCCGCCGCTCAAAGACAGGTCTATACGAGACTGTCATCAACGGGGTGAAGCAAGGAAATCGTGCATCTGCACCTGGCGCACGAGGAGCCTCGGCTTTGTCGCGGGCTAAAATGTGGGCTCTTTTCCGCAACATAACTTCTGATCCCACATCTGCTCAAGTTGAGGATGTCTCCGCGGTATCTCTGGAGACACAGGCAGCTCAAAAGCTACAGAACATTACTTATAGGGAATTCAAAGAGCCTAACGGCAAAAAGGACCCGTCGAGTATCCGCATGCAGGCCATACGTGATGCACAACAGGTTCTGAAAGGATGGATGCCGAACTCGGGAGATGAAGACTGGGGCCTGGATGTCTTGGTCGATTGCAAGAAAAGGAAACGTTGATACAAAATATAGCTCACCTTGGGTTACTAGTCGAGGATGATGCATTGAGGCAAAGATCGCTTTGGTTGCTTAATGGCTGCTGCATCTTCAAGGTTCATGTTGGGTGGAAAACCAAAGGGCAGCAGGAAAAACCGCCCGCCAAAAATGAGATGCCCAACTACGAACGATTCATCAAACTAATAAGATAGAAGTCTTGAGAAAACAGCTTTTCATTTGGGCGACAAGATATTGTCTTTAGCCAAGGGACAAGCTTGACATTGAATGAGCTTGCCCCTTGGCCGATGATAACTGACCCAAAGAATCTTAGAAGATTCGGATCAATGTACAGAAAGATGAAACTAGATTAAAGGGCGTAATTGAGAAACCACCAAATCAAATCTCCTAGTAGATTCCAGGAATGATGCGGCTGCGAACAATAGAAGTGTAACGCTTCCAGTCCGCACCGTACTTCTTCTCACACTTCTCCTCGTCACGCATCTCACGATGAATCAAAAGAACACCAAAGTACAGCATGTAGAAGTAAGTGAAGATCATACCAAATCCGCGGATCTCAGGTGTTTGCACAGCCTGCTTTTGGACTGCGCCACTGGCCGGGTTGATGCTCTCAATCAGAACATAGCCTGCAACACCGGTGGGGAGACAGTAGGCCCAAGACATGGTCCAGTCACCCAGGTAGTTGATGTGACGGGCCAAACCCCACCATCCAGATATCATGAGCTTAGAGCCAGCAGCGGTCTCGATGTACTTGACGTTCTTAACGCGAGGGTCATTGGGGTTGGTGCGGAAGCGGTTCTTTTGGTTGTTGGCACCACGGAAAATGGAGTATCCAAGGGCGGTGACACCCAGAACAACAGCCATGCCAGTCCAGCCGAGCTCGTAAGGGAAGACGGAGAGGTAACGACTCTGAATGCTGTACAGATGGGGCACCCAGACTACGTCACCGAAAGACAACATGAAGCCGAACCCATCCATGATGACGTCCATGGTTGTCATGATCGCGGGTTCCATGTAAAGTGCATCCAGAATGTAGAATGCCTGGAAGATGGTCACCAGCACGATCGAGTCGGTGATGTAGCCGTAGGTACGGTACTGGTGGGCTACGTTGGACAGATTCATGATTGTCCATCCAAGCAAGCCGGGCCGCATTTCCATAAATACCTTGATGTCAAGAGTGCGAGATGCCTCGCTGACAAATGGAATAGGTAGGCGGATGCGTGGGTTGAGCTCACGGCCGATGAAGAAATCGTAGAGCACGTTGCCTGTGTGGCCACCAGGGGCCAGCTCGCGCAGACCAACATTTGCTGTCCCGGGTGCCGGGACTGTGAAGCTCTTTGCGTACACGAAGAGCGCGATGGAGGAAGAGATAATCAAGTTTGCTGTGATGACCTGGATGTAGTTGTCCCAGAGGAAAGTCCAGACGACAAAGTCGGCTCCGTAGAGGTAGGTACCGCCAGCGAGGCCGGAGAGGATGATCAGGGCGGAGTTGAAAGCTAGAATGGCGCATATTAGTCGATATTCAGAAGTTAGGTCGGCACGTCTTCATACCATTGAATTTGTACTTCAGGCGTCCTCCACAGGCAAGCTCAACACCCTCCGCCTCCTGGCCTGGAAGGAAGACCTGAAGGAACAGGCTGAAGGCATAGTAGCTCAGTGTCCACAGGGTGACCTTGGTATCATAAAGCGCTGACACACCCTCCTCCGGCCAGCCCACTTCGGTTTTCAATTGCTCGAGGGTCAAGGTTGAGGGGCTCAGCAGGCCTGGCGCAGGACAGCCGGTGACATCGTTGCAGACGAAGGTGAAGAGGTAGATAAGAACCGGAAGGCCGAAGATGATACCGAAGGCACCTAATCTGTATCAAAAGTCAGCTGTATCCAGCGCAATGGAAGCTGTTGAACATACGGTCCGCCAAACTCATAACCGCGCTTTTCTGGCACTGGCTGCACAGTGCTGGAGCTTTTCTTGGGAGGCATAATGAGATGGAGTAATTGAGCCAATGGAGAACGAAGGAAATAATCCAATGGCGGGGGAAAAGCAGGCAACTAAATAAGAGACCCTGACGTCGCGCGTACGATGTCGGATGGTGGAAATCCGCAGATTGCCCCGTCTCCGCGGTTGATCTCCGCGTCACCAATCACAGCCGCCGCGATGCAACGTAAGCTGTTTCTTTCCCCCTTCCTCTCTCAGATTTAACCAGATCGGGCATTTTCTCTTTGATCGTACATTTGAGACCTTTCCTCTTGTCTCCACATTCTCTTGATTTGCGTCTGCCTTGGGCCCCGGTCCGACATGAAGCTCACCGGCTCCCACTATCTTTTGCTGCTATCAACACTCCTTGGTCTTTCCAGCGCAGACTCCTCCCCGCACGATGACTCCTCATGTCTTGCTCGGTCGCCGACAACCGGGCTGTTCTTCGATCTCAATGCGATCTCATTATTACCGCCCGAGATGAAAGACGGCAAGAAGGTTTCGCAAGATGCGCGGGATGATAGTTGGCATGCGAAAGGGCACGACTACCCAGCCAACTTCACAATCAACATCTGCGCACCGGTCATTGAGAATGTGACGAACGTGGTGGGTGTGGAGGCTTCACGGTGGAAGAACGTCAGTGCATACTATGAGCGGGATGAGAAAGTGTATTCTATTGGGTATGATCTTCATTGGCCGAGCCTCATGGCGCATGCTAATCATTCACAGAGAACAAGCCTCTGAACCCTTCTTCCGTGGTCGCAAACTCGTCCTCAACTATACCAATGGATCGCCATGTCCCGATGACTTGGGTATGGCCAGCACAAATGCTTCAACTCGGAGAAAGTCAACTATCATGTCCTTCCTCTGTGACCGTGATGCTCCGGCAAGCGTGGCAACCCCCTCGTTTGTCGGCTCCATGGATTCATGCACATACTTCTTTGAAATACGCAGCTCGGCGGCGTGTGGGGGAATCGCTGTTGATCCCCAGGCTGGTGGTCTGGGACCAGGCGGCGTATTCGGCGTGATGTAAGAGTCCTTGGCATATCTGGGTCAATTCGTCAACTCATACTAACCCAATCTAGTATGCTTGTTGCTGTCGCGGTTTATCTGATTGGTGGTTGCGCCTATCAACGAACAGTCATGCACCAGCGTGGCTGGCGCCAGTGCCCAAACTTCAGCCTTTGGGCTGGTGTTTTCGACTTTGTCAAAGTAAGTATCCTAGCCTTGATTCCGTGTTGGTCTGGTCGCAGCTTCAGACATGGTACTTTTACTTCACACAACTCTCGGGGTTCGAATGGAGGGTTGCCCAACTCAAGAGTGGATTAAACTCCCTGATCTCTACGCTCATCGCTCTGGGGGCTGTTGGGATGTACACTCCTGTCTCTTTCTTGTCTTCGCGATTGTGCATATGCTTTTTAGCTACGCTGGCCTGTGTTGATCGCGGCTGTACGTTCATTGGTTCAGATCTCATCCACATGGGCAAACTGCCTATCAGGCTGCTTTCAATGGTCTGAATCATTATGGTGGCTTTCAAAGTATTTCATATATTGTTGTTTGCTTGTCTTTTTTTGCCTTTTGCCGTGTATGCGGTATCAACCGGATCTTTTTCATTGTGGTTGCAAGCCTCAGACGATGACGCTGACCTATTTTTTCCCTGCCCAATAGGACATGTTCATTATCGTCTTCTCTTCGCTCGGAAATCTTCTGCGGTGCAGGGGATCACCTTCGAGCAATGGCTACACCCGTGCGGATTCAAACGGTCGAGGAGGTTTCATCGGCGCCATTGGAGGACGCGGACGTGGCCAGGGAGGACGTGACGTGGATGCTGAAAATCGTCTCATAGACCAGCTGGATGAAGAGTGGGATGACTAGCGTTTTGCTTTCGGCCTTTTTGTCTTTGGTGGCCTTTGCTTCTCATTCCTTTTCTTACGCTCCCTCTACGGTATATACTGTACTTCGCTTGGGCCGTAGTGTGATGTAGACCATACACTCGGGTCTTGATCAATTTTTACTTCACTCAATTATTTTGGAGACTTGCAACCCAGGTGCCCGAGAACGCGCTTATCTGATGTCACTGGTGTGTCTGAAGTACAATGAAAGTGCCTCGTCTAATGCTCCCAACCAGAGGCGCAAATACAAACACGAAATAGGTAAGGTATTCCCATAAGAATCATATATCTCAAATTCGATTCCCATTTACAGGTCAAACCTTCTTTTCTTGAGAACCACCGGTGTTGCCGTGCTTCTTTCCGCGGTCCGATTGCCACGCCAATATATCCACATGGGAAATGGCATCTTGGGGATATTCCTGGTCGATACCCGTCAGACAGGGGATTTGACGAATGGTTCGGCATCCCGAGAACTACGGACGAATGTCAATTCACCTCAGCGCTCGGATATACACCGGAAGTAGCAGAGCTTCCTTACATTATGAAAGGTACTGCCCGAGAGCAGTCAGCGAATGTCGCAGTATGCGATTTGGAAAAGCGAAGACTCATTGACGAAATGCTTGTTGACCAGTCAAAGGACTGGCTCACGAGACAAGTCGATGACAACAAAGCATATTTCCTCTACCACCCTCTTGTTCACCTACACTTCCCAACACTCCCCCACAAAGATTTTGCAGGCTCTACCGGCCAGGGAGAATTTGCCGATTCAATGGCCGAAATGGACTATCGAGTCGGACAGTTGATCGACCACGTCGGCGACCTCGGTGCTCGGGATAACACCATTCTCATATTTGCATCCGACAATGGCCCTGGATTTTGACCTGCCTATCGTGGAACAGCTGGGCCATGGTCTGGTACATATCACACTGCCATGGAAGGTAGTCTGCGGGTGTCATTCACCATTCGATGGCCTGGACAAGTGCCATAGGCCAGTACATCGAACGACATCTTACACGTCAAATATATTTTCAGTACGATTTTATCGATGACAGGCTCGGAAGTACCATCAGATAGTCCTATTGACGGCATTGGCCAAATGGGGTTCTTCCAAATCCCCAACACCATGAAGTCAACTAGAACTGGGTTTTGTTCTACATCAAGGAGGAGCTGCGAGCCATCAAGTGGAAAGACAGGAAGTTACATTACGTGTGGGAGAGCCCAAGGTCAACCAGTCATCTGGGTGTCTCGAAAGTCCTTACTTGTTGAATACTGTCGGGAATCCAAAAGAGGAGAGCGACATTCTTGCATTCAACACTTGGGTTTTGCAGCCGATGATGAAGCTCAAAGGTGATTTTGACAGGAGCTTGAAGTATGACCCTGCACCACCGGATCCTTTGAAACAGATCTGAGTGCTATTGAGCAATGAGGTAACATAGATAAGCTCATACACTCTGTGATGGGTCATTATAATACCACGATAACGCATCAAATTCATCAGGCGCGAACAGCGTCAAACAAGGTCAGCTAGACATGGGCACCTTCTCGGAACAACTCCGCTGTCTATATCAGTGCTCACGCAGTCGGTCCCAGCGCGTTCGCAATTAGAGCAAGCCGGTATTTTCTGGTCACATCGCTGTTTGCGACTCCGACACCTTGTGCAAGCAGTGACGTTAGCCCGGCGGACATTGGATCTTCGCTTCTTACGAGGCATGGCGCATTCAGGTGCTTCCAGGACCGTTGGTATTATCTCGCATCACAATACGCGTGTTCAGTGGTTGCCCCCGGGCGAGGTACCCATGAGATTGGGGAAATGATGTGATTGCCCGTAAAGTCTAGACGCTTCACTAGCGTGTCGCGCTGGGATCCATCCACTTTGCTTCATTTACAAGTCTTTAAGCTGACTCTCTTCTCTCGTCTAATCGTCTACTCCTCAATTTCTCCATTCGCTGGACGCCAAGGGGCAAGAACGCGGGAACAGTCGTCACCAGCCCACGGCAACCTGCATGATCGCTCGCCCCGACCGAGATGGCTTGAATCAAGGGATCGGAGAGAAAGAAAACATCGCATTCTGAGTTTGATCAAGACAGCGTTCAAAATCTCGTTTGTGTGTGAGGTCATGATCTCATCTCAAACACTGAGTACTTTCTAGGGGAATATCAGGCTCAAACGCTGCAACGTCTAGGTATGTCAAGACAGGCACGATCCACAATATCAATCCTACTTGCGCTCCATCCACTTCTGTAGAATAGCAGCAACTTGCAAACTGTTCTTCTCCATGAATACCATATGTCCATTTCCATGGATGCCGACGTCCGCCAGCTGGAGATGTTGCGCCGGGACACCTGCCTGTTGCAAGAACTGAACTGTGCACCAGTCATAGGGCGCGTGGTAAGATGATTCCGTCGTGAGAACCAGCACGGGCACCTTGGCGAGATTAACGAGCTTTCTCGGGGCTGGAGAATCGGCCTGGATCACGCAATCGGAGTACATCGACGAGTTGGAGGCAATAACTTGCTTCACAAGCTCGGTCGGATCAGACAGGGCAGGCGAGTATGTGATTGGGATGTCGGTAAGTCCGTATGCACGCGAGGAAGTGTTACTGAAGACGGCTTCCTGGAATGGAGGGCCAGTGGGCTCAATTGAGACGATGGAGTGCACGAGCTTCGGTCGCACATCCGCAATGAGCCAGGGCATGGCTCCGCCCTGGGAGTGGGAGAGGAGAATAACGGGAGTGCCGATGGTATCGAGCAGGGCGGCGCTGGCGGCCTGGACGGTGGACTGCTGCCATGTTGCCGAGCTGAGGAACTCCACCGTCGAGGAATAGTAAGTGTCGAAGTTGGGGTCACCCATGACACCCGTGCCGTTCCATTGAGTGTGCAGTGATGCCTGTGGCCAGAGCTTGTACTGCTTCACTGCGGTAAAGCGCTGTTGGAGAAGCTCGGCGCTGTAGGTTTTCATGGTCCCATTGCCGGGGAACCAAGCACTTCGGCCGCGGAAGGTCTGATCAATGATATAGCATTCATATCCTTGGGAGAGGAAGTAAGAGGCCCATCCTTCTCCTCCGTCAGGCTTGTTCAGCCAGTTCTGTCATGGTCACGGTCAGCCTTTGACAGTCAGGGAAAATCGCCTGAAGAATATACATACAGTGCCTGTTTGAGCTTGTCCATGAATGAAGACAATTGGTTGCGGCTTGGTAGCACCCGCGGCTGGGGTCAGTTTCTCCACGTACATCTGATCCGCGAATACATGTTCGCCAGCACTATCCAAGATGTACTGCCCTCCAACATACATGTATGATCGCTGGGCTGGGACCTCGCCATGCGAGCTCGAGGCCGTGGCAGCAAGCGCGCAGGAAATCAACAATAACAATGATTTATACATGCTGCTGAGACAAAAGACCAAGGGTCGCACAGTGCAAGGACAAGGTTTCTCAGCGAACAACCTTATTTATGTCACAGCACTAGATGGCGCTAGATAAAATTGTAGGATTGGTCCAAATCAACAGCTTTACGTGGTGGTTTTACCGGAAATTCTCCGCGGTCGCGGACCTCAACCTTGGCGGGCCCACGCAGCGGAGCATAACGCGGGACAAATGGCCCCTAAACTTTGCTAAGTCGACCTGTGAAACTTACTTCAGGCTTTGTCTCGGATTCGCAGGGAAATTAAATGAATCCTGCAGATGAATCTGCAATATGGGCAGCCGAAAGAGGCCGAAGGAGTCCCCTCCTTTTGATATAGTTCGTTTCCGTCTGGGTTCTGTTCCTGTCGCTGTTTCATCTTTTTTTCGTTGTTTCTTTTCTTATTCTATGAGCCTCCCAGAGAGGGTCCCTTACAGATCATGGATCCCACCCTCATCCTTCTGTGGGTGTTCACCTGGGTGACCGTCGGTTTGATTGTCCTTCGGCTGCTGCTGCGGAAGTCCAAAGGACTCCAGTTCGTCTGGGGCGATTACTATTCAATGGGTGCAATTCTCTGTGCAATTGTACGCCTCGCCTTGGTCCACGTCATTCTTATTTGGGGAACCAACAACATGTCCATCGCTTTCAGGCAGAGCCACGAGTTCACCACCGAGGAGATCCATCGTAGAGAGATTGCGAGCAAATTTGTACTCGCCAATCGGGTGTTCTATAATTCCTAGTACGTTCTGGCTCCAGTGAAATGCATAGTCGTTTGGATACTCGTTTCTCATAAAATCTCTTAGTCTCTGGTTGCAAAAGTTAGTTCTGCTTGATACCTACCGCAGACTACTCACGAACCTTCGCTGGGAAAAAGCGACGATGTTCTCGTATGTTGGTGCATTCGCAGCGACATATGTAGCCGTACAAACTGTGACTTTCACAGAGTGCGACCCATTCAATCATTATTGGATGGTATTGCCAGACCCTGGTATTACCTCCTCCATAGGATATCTGATTGTTGAAGCCTCTAACAAAACACAGGCATATGCTGCCAGGCACAACTCCAATTGATCGTCGTCGGCAAGTTCTCTGTTGGGAAGGATATTCCAATGTAAAACCGCTAACGCTCGGGCTACTCCAGGTGTTCTCAATGTCATCACCGATCTCATGCTTATAGCCCTGCCGATTCCAATCTTAATCTTGGTCAAACGCTCCACTGTTGAGTAAGTTCAAGCCGTCGCACATCAAAATATTGCCACAGATTCGTCTCACTGATATGTCCTCCTGTCTACGAGTAGAAAGATCCAACTTACAGCGCTTTTCACTGTCGGACTCTTCATTGTCGCTATCACTATCGCTAGGCTGCCGCAAAATGCCAAAAATTCCACTGCTCAAGTGAACAGAACAACTTGGGCATCTATTGAGCTACTTGCCGCTGCCATTGTTGCCAACGCTCCTGTTGTCTACGGACTTCTCAAGGGACGGCAACAAAGGTCCAGGGACGCCGCCTCGGGAGCTGGATCATCTGGACCGTCATGGCAAGGGCTCCAAAGATCGGCACCTGAGCCTGAGTTCGAACTCCAGGGTACCCGTCACAGCAAAAGAGGGTCTACCCTTGGGTCAAAAATGTACCCTGGGAATTATCTTGAGATAGGCGATGCAAGTAGCCATTCGCCATCTCAAGGTCGGGAACCCTGAAGGGGCAAATGATCAAAATTACCTTAGAATATATATTAATGAAAGATTACAAGCCATGTCTTTTTACCAAGATAATCATAAGGCTCCACCTGCGCAATACCTACTCCTGCGGCAACTATGCTTCGAGATTGACAATCAAGGTTGTCGCTGTCTATTCCAAGGTTCTCGAGGTGTAAGCGTCGATGAATATCCGTGGATGGTATGGCATTCCAATCTCGGAAGCTTGGAAAACACAGATGTGGAATACAAAGTTGACACCGAGGAATACTAATGTTCAATACCTAGTAGCCCATCGCAAAGAGTGTTTGGGTAATGTCCATCTAGATATTCTAGGTGATGATCGAGACCGAGTTCGTGACAGAGTTGGGTACACCTGGGCATCGAGTTGGAACGGTGAAGCTTGAAAGTTGGACCTTATACTCAAGCGCGCACGGACTACCATACAACTAGCATCATTGGTCTAGTGGTAGAATTCGTCGTTGCCATCGACGAGGCCCGTGTTCGATTCACGGATGATGCACATCTTTTTGCGATATTTTTTTGATATTCTGTTTCAAGACTCCCGAATACATCGGAAGATCGGAATGTAAAGAATGTACCTGTGGTGTCTTGGGATTCCCCTTCAAATTCAGACTTCCGACCTCGGACTGCCAACCTTGGAACCTTGAAGGTTTCAAGGTTAAGGTTTATCCCACCAACTTGGAAATGGCATGCGTATCGAAAAAGAGATGTATGTTTGAGCGTGAGCCCTGGAGGCTGCTAGGTAGAATATATTGTACATTATATTGTTCTTTTTGTACATGGTCAGTTCCATTCCAACCTTGGAACCTTCCAAGCCCTGGAGGTTGGAAGGCTTCTACCTATCTCGTCTTGCCGGGACACCCGTGCACATCGAAGGCATTCAGATTGAAATGAGAAACCTAGCCCTGGAGGTATTTTCAAAGTTCAAGGTTCTGGATGAATGGAGAAGCAAGAAAAAAAAAAATCTTCATGGAACCTACTCAAACAAGAATATACAGGTAAAGGCCATCCATGGATATACACACAAAGCAACGCATCAAGGGGTTTGAAGCAAACAAACACCCGCCCGCAAGATTGGACAGAGGAATCATTAGAAATATAGAATCAAACACGTAGCAATCATCGCTCCCACACATCTCGGCTTTCATTGCCGTGGATTGGGCCCAAGCCCAAGATCGTATGCACTCAATGGCATGCCCCCAGCACCGAACTCTGGAACGGGAGGCATGTCGGGCGGAGGGGGATTGCCGTTGCTAGGGCCAGGGACTGGTGGTGGGGCCTGCGGCGGTGGATTTGTACCGACGGGATCGAGGTTGAAGGGAAGGAACCACGCGCTGGGTTGGTAGAACTCACCCATCCCGGCGGGGGCACTTGGGTCCAGTTGGCCGGTGAACAGAGTTTGGTCGGGGTTCTGTCCGGCATTCGGTACTTCGGCACTGTTGACTTGTGGGATAGGGTGGTTGTTTGGAACAAATGAGGTAGGGTCGAACTCGGAGAATGAGCCATAGACAAATTGTCGGTCTAGCTGGGGTAGTTGGTCGGTCGGGATGGTGAAGTCGAACGGTGGTTGGCCGAAGGACATTTGTCGGTTCTGATGGAACGTGGATGCTTGGGGGAATGCACTGCCCGGAACACCTGGCGTGTTCCCCATTGTAACTTCCATCATTGGCTGAGGAGAGGTTTGATCCATGCCTGAAACGCCGTCTGACAGTTTGCTGTTTTTACGAGGTCGCGAGTGGCGCGGTATACTTGGCTGGGGCGTGGGTGAGAGGCTTGCAAAGAAGTCCTCAACGCTTTGAAGATCGGGCTTCTGTCCCATAACTGCGTCGTCGCCTGTCTCCTTGTGGCGGGTGTCGGGATCCTCCCAGTGAACCCTTGACACGCCATGGGGATACTTGTCGAACCAATCACCATATTGGAACATGGGTGCTAGTGAGGCGCCGTTCTGAACAGCCACGGAACCCTTGATAGCTGCATCAGCAAATTGCCGATAGCGATCCTTGGCACTCTCGACCATATAATGGAACATTCCCCAATACTTCTTCATTTTATTCAGGTAGCGGTAGGTGTGCCGAAGATTCTCCTTAGAGCGTGCCTCTAATTGTGGATTCTTGGAGAAAATACCCCAAATGTGGACAGTGCTGGCAGAGTAAGCACAGTAGCCGGCGAAGGGAACAGTGAGAGGATAGGCAGAAGCGCGGTCGAAAAGTACCGAGATGTGATGCGCTGCTTCCACTGCGGCTCGACCCGCATTGCTGAGGAATGGTTTGGGCATGTCTCTCGGCGGGCGTCCTCCGGGTGATAGGGGAATGGCAAACTGATTCAAGAACAGCATGTTTTGATGTATGATTATATGAAGGAACAGAAACTGGTTGGCGATCTTCTCTGCAGCATGGATCTGCAGATTTTCATAAGTGAATGTAAAAGGAGCCGGAAGGGAGGCTGAGAATTCGTCGATCTGCCTCTTGAGGTGACTATAGCCTGACTCCGGGTGCCAGAGGGGATGTGAGTCTTTTCTTTTGCCACCAAGGTTGAGATAGTCAACGATACGCCCCCAAATGACGATTGCTCGAATGATGTACGCCGAGACGCCCATGTTATCCCTGGCATTGGATAGCTGGCCTGAATCTTCAGACGTGGGGTTGAGGATATCACCGTCCAGGTCTTCCGTTGGACCCGGAATCTCCATTTGGAAATGGGTTTCTTGTATGGGTAGTTGAATCTGTAGGAACTTTTCGTTTCCAATCGGCGGTCGTTGACTTCCCGACGAGTTATATCGATCCATCAAGTAGCATGCCCACATAGTGCGCCGGCGAATTTCCTGATCGGTGAAGCTAAGTTGTGAACCGTTGCCGGTTTTCTGACTGAGCAACGGATCCTGATCAAGTTCTTGATGGAGCTGC
Organism: Penicillium bialowiezense; assembly: GCA_026122735.1. NCBI lineage: Eukaryota > Fungi > Ascomycota > Eurotiomycetes > Eurotiales > Aspergillaceae > Penicillium > Penicillium bialowiezense. The sequence continues at coordinate 292,198 of JAKZFB010000004.1, forward strand.
AAGGCATATGCCATCCTGAGTGCCTGTCCTCCAAAAGACCAACTCCGTCCTCCGTGACAGGTTCCAAATTCATGCAGACCAAGAAGCAGGAACACGGTCAAAATGGTGATGTTCGGTTCGTCGTGCCGACTCAAAGCGATGGCCGCTGCAGGATTGGCCCAATTTTCTCCGCGTAAGAATTGTGGCTCGGAATTGAGCAGCGGGTGTGTGGAGAATCGTGCAGACACAGCGCAAACGGCTAGAATCAAGACAGGGGGTATCGTGCCTGCTTTGAGGCGCCGCATAAAACTAGGCTTGTGAAGAAGAAGGTATGACTGTCCATAGACGCAATCGAAGAAAACCTCTGCGAGGTGCTCTTGAATTTCCAATGAGGGTAGGAACTCAGCGCCCTCGGTCAAAAGTCCGCTCCCGTCGGTGGATTTGATTTCGCGGTTCATTGGGAACGCTTCCTGGGCCGCTTGGCGATCCGCATGTGTCCACCCGTCCATTTCTGCAGCAAACGCCTCATCTGCAGATCGCTTCTTCTGGGCTTTAGATGGCTGGGTGGTGGTCGAAGGTTTCACGGTTGATCTGCCGATGGAAGACATGTCTCTCGTTTCCTCCTTGGGTATCGTTTTGATCACGCGATCCTCCATCCTCTTCAAGCGTTTGTCCAACATAGCCATGTAGTCTGTGCGAGGTGCCGCCTTTCTCGTGGTCACCTTGTAGACACACGGAATTCTAGACCGGGTGCAATGTTTGCACGCCGGCTTCTCACCGGAGCAGCGAATTTTCTTGCGGCGGCACGCGATGCAAGCCAGCGGCAAGCGCTTCCTCTCCTTTCCAGCCTTGGTCTTCATTTCGCTCCAAGCCGGCTTATCGGCGTCGTTGTCGTTGTCGTTGTCGAAATTGGATGGATCGTCGTTATCGTCGCGGTGGGCGTCTAGCCCAACGTTCTCCGCTAGCGCGGGGTCGGCGGGTTGTGTGCTACCGGGGTCGCGGGAGCTTGCATGGCTTTGCGTATCGAAGTCTTCGAGGGCTGCTGCTGCCTCCTCCTGGCCGAGGCTGAAACCTAGAGAGGTTTTCAATGGTGATTCATCCTCCGGTTGGATCATGACGGGTGCGGATACCCCAGGACCCAGCCCCGAAGCATCCTTTGACACGGCCGGGAAGATGTAAAAATAATTTCCTGAATCAGGGTATGATCAGACAAATCCGGGGTAGGATGCGAGGACAGGGTAGAGCAGTTAGGGACAAAGTGAGGAGATGAAGGAATATGGGGAAGGTTCAGCGGCGAATGGCTTGGCAAATGCGTCCAGTGGCAGCGCCCTTATTACGGAGGCTCCGGGCCACATTTTCTGCTCTGAACGAATGGCAAACCTTGGAAGGCCATAGCAAAGGCTATTCGCGCAGTCGAATTGATAGACGCAATCGGCTTCGAGGTTACATTTGAGATGTGGGTAATCCTTTGATTATTTTGAGCCTCGTATTTCAGGGATACTCCCCAATTCTAGAGTTTGTACTCCGTGGACCTGCATGCAAAGGGGATTTAAGTATATGAATCATGTAGATCATGTAATTTAATTCTGTATTTTCTCCGTCCAGCTACATCGCTAGGAATGCAGCCGCACAATCGCATGATTGACTATTAGACTAGTCCATCAAAGCTTGACTATTGTGGAGATCAGGAATTGGGTATTCGCGCCCAAAAGAATAAAGATACCGGTTGACTCCAATGCCTTTTGCAAAACTCATGACATCTAAGGTAGTGCCCCTGCCATTCCTACAGACTGTCGACCTAACCCGATCTCTTCGGATTATCATGATCGCATGTGTCACGTCTGGTGGGCAAAGCTCTCGCGGGGACCCCTTCTCAAGCCCGCCCACCTAGTTGAAATTAGGTTGACTTGGGTCGCCCTGCCTTCTGGCGAGGTGCTGCAAGTTCCAAAGAGCTCAGAATTTCACTCCCGAGAACGTAAATGTTGTAGCTGGGGAACACAAGCCACGCGCCACTGATCTGGATCAGTCATGTCCAGACAAAATATAGACAGGAAGCAGACGACTTACTTGGGAATAATCCAGTAGAGAGTGAGAGTGAGCACATCGTTGTGGCCGACGTTATCAAATCCAGAGAAGTACTCATTGAGCCCTGCGCCATCACGTTAGAAGCCACAGATTAATATTGCAGTGGTGAGGCTTACAATAAAGGACGGTCTTGCTGAGGGTCATGACAGATGCGGAGTAGGCGACCAGAAGCGCGACCGTGCCGATGCGCCCAGCAACCACCTTGTTTCCCTTCAACATCCACAAAAAGCCTTTCTGAACCGGCTGTGATCCGCGACCGCTCACAACTGTCGATCCATATATGTAGACGACAGCGAGATACCAGAGATAGCCAGCCGTTTCGAAGAGGTTCAGAATGGTTTGCGCGGCGGTGAATCCGTTGCGCGCCTTGAACGCAGGCCAGCCGTAGATGTAATCGACCTTTCCGTACAGCGCGTAAGGGGTATAGAGAGGCGAGTGCCACTTTCCACCGGGCATACTATACGGTCGCAGCAGGACATAACTGGCATCCCACAGAACCAAAGGGACCGAGACGAGTAGCCATATTGTGACCGCAGCAGCGGGTGTATGGGTCCATTTGCGCGAATTGGCGGTGGTGGTTGGTGATTTGACAAGTTCTTTTGCGGCGCGTTCCGGGGAAGGGAATTCGCGGGGATGGTGTCGCGTGGAGACCATAATGAAGATATCGAACAACTGAGATGTGCGGTATTTACTCAGATGCAGTGAAGGTGGCGGAGAAGGCAGAGAGGAATGGGGGGCATACCTTCCTGCGGTGACGACCAATGACGTGGAGGAGGTGTATGCACGTCCGCTTTGGGTAATTTGCCTCGGTCTTGCGTCCAGGTGGAGTTTGTTTGGAGAGCTGACCAGACGTCGTAGAGCTAGCCAGCGCGCTCTCGATAGTTTGTTTTCCAGCCCAATCAGAGCACTGCATTGCCCAATGGCCTGAATTCCAAGTCACCTTCATGTTGTACACGGGCCATTAGTTTGGCAATTGGCAAATCAGCGGGGCCTCCAGCCCCTACACATTTGTGCTTTGTATCTTCTTCGCAGACCCTTGTTCTAATCATAATTGAAGAGTATTCATGACCATTAAATTATTTTTGCGCCCGCTCGGCCCTGGGTCTTGCCCGATCAATCAATCATCGTACTCCATTTCTTCACAAACCACGGCGTTGCTTCCCAATTCTTCTGATCCCATGGCTGACAGGTTCCTGCGGCCCGGTGACGTCGTACAACAAGCGCATGTCGTGTATAAACATCCAACTTTAAATCCCATAGGTTGAAATCATTGGGCATGGCAAAAGACTTCATGATGGCACGCTCTCGAAGGAGGGGAATGGGTATGAGATCCAGGCTGGCATGGTGAGGAACCATAATTTGTGCCATGGTCGGTTGGAGATGGATTGGAATTGAGGAGTTGAAGGTTGATGCAATGAGGTCCCCAGGGTGATCTTGTTCTGCGATGGATCTGTAAAATGGGGACATGTATGGTTGGCTGCAGTCTGATAGTTGATCAAGATTGAATCCCAAGCAAATTGCATTATGAAGCAGCGCCACCCAGATGGTATGTTGAGAGGTTTGCATCGCATTGTTCATCGGATCGGCGAGGAATAGTGGCGAGGCACTACCTCTTCGACTGGCGATTGATATTTGGGATGGAGATATTGAAGATATTGGTTCTGCCATAGAGTCTGATACAGTATTCGGTGTCGTGCTTGATGATTCTGATGATGGTCGAGGAGCGAGCTTCCTTGTTCGCCCGTCATGGTCGATACGCTTCTTGCGTTCTTTCTGCCGCTCACCTATAAGTTCACATCAGCCGTGGCCCCGAGCTTATGAACGACATCCCATACGATACGCTCGCTGTGCAGCCCTGTTTTGCTCCTGGCGGGCTGCGGTAATGACTCGTTTTTTGGGCTTATCGGCATGAACCTCTGGGCAAGAATCACCCCCCACTAGAGACGTAGACATCATCGCCTAGATGCCATATCCAAGTTGAACTAAATAGTAAGCCAAGGCAATCCAAAAAAGTGTAGCAAGCTAAATTTCAAGGTCGTTAAGTCCGATTTGCCTGAAAGTTGTAAGCCACAGCGTGGGCCTGTGTGGCTTACACTGGCTTACGCTTCTGGACCAATCAGATTACCCGAACTATATCCCCCAAGGTCGAACTCTTTCTTTGGAGAAACCGGTGCTGTGAGGTATAAATAAGAGCTCATGCGCCTAAAAGCTCTCAGTAAATCTTTCTCTAGCTTTTGAACAATCCGAATCCCAGCACAATGACCACGCCCAAGATCATTGCAATCGTGGGTGCCACCGGCACCCAAGGCTCCTCAGTTGCCCGGACATTCCTCACTCTTCCAAACTGGCACGTTCGGTGCTTGACCCGAGACCCAAGCTCAGACAAAGCTCTCGCACTCTCTAAGCTAGGAGGCGAACTTGTTCAAGCAGACTTAGACGACGAAGACTCCCTCACGCGAGCCTTCACCGATGTACACGCAATCTTCGTCAACACCGATTTCTGGATCCCCTACCGCGCAGCACTATCTTCAGGTGTCGATTCCCTCGCAAGCGCCAAGATCGGATACGAGGCAGAGATCACCCACGGAAAGAATGCAGCCAATGCCGCGATGAAGATCCCAACTCTGGAGCGTTTCATCTACTCTGCTCTGGGCCCGATGAAAAAAGCATCGGGAGGGAAATACCCCTTGTCCTACCACTGGGAAACAAAAGCCCATATCGCCGAGTATATCGAGCAGTTGCCCGACTTGGCGGCCAGAACTTCCTTCATCTACATCGGCGCTTACATTTCGAATCCTTTCCTCTATCCGAAGTTTCAACCGGAGAGTGGCGCGTTCCTTTCTGCTATACCCGCAAGAACCTCCATGCGCATGCCAATCATCGATACCGCCAGTTCAACTGGTCCTTTCGTCAGGGCGTTGGTAGAAGATGAGGCTCCGGGGATGAAGTTGCTTGCGTATGATGATTATCTTTCCGTGGATGAGTTGATGGCTGTGTGGACCCGTGCCCTTGGAAAGCCAGCCCATGTCATTGAGATGAGCGTCCAGGAAATGCACGAAAAGACCGGAATTCCGGTTGAAGTTCTAAGTGGCCCCGCGTTCATTGATGAATTTGGCTACTGCGCTGGTTTGGAGAATGTGGTGGAGCCTGCTCAGTTGAAGTCTCAGATCCAGGGCAAAAGTTTCGAGGAATGGCTTAAGCACCAGAATCTTGAAGAGATTTTGGGGTTGAAGGATCAGAATCAGTGGGATGGTCTTGTTCAGTAGAAGTATTGAGTCCCAAATTCAAGGTCAAGTATATTTTGCAATATCCACGCCAAAAAATGAAAAATAGGACTATGCCTATATTTATCGACTTCCTACTCCATTCTAACAGCCTGGAGGCAATATACCAAACCTTGGAAAGTGCCATCGATTCAAGTCCTACAAACCTGGAATAGTCTTTCTTCCAATCGAGCGTGGACGAAAAGAATTGAAATTGAAAGCGGCCGACCATCATCATTACTCTCCCACCACCAGACTGCGATAGATTTTACAACCCAGCAGCAACAGACCTACATTTACAAATATGAATTTGAACACCGGAATGAAAATAACCTAATTCTGTCTACTGCATGGATACCTGAGTTGTTTGTTACAACCGGGAGCTGCACGTGACCATCCGCGGCCAAAAAAGGAGGTTGCCGAAATCGTCATTTCACTCATACAATCAACCCCCGGACCATGTCCAAACCATCGAACACAGACCACCAGGCTGTCGAGAGAAGTGATTGAGACAGCTCTACGTAAGACGGAAATATTCGCCGTGTAAACGAGCTACCAATGGACATCAAAGAACATAAGGTAGCCACTTGTTCGTACCAGCCACAAGACGTCTGACCATTTTTCTAGGATGTGGATCGACTATCACGGGTCCGAGATAACCAGCGCAAAAGCCGGGCTCGTAAACAAGAATACGTGAAGGAGCTAGAACAGCGCCTGGCAGCATGTGAAGAAAAAGCCAAACAGCATGATATCCAACATAGACTCATGAACCAGAAAGTCGAAGCCGACAACCGGCACCTCAAAGCTCTTCTGGGAAAACTCGGTGTTTCTTCGGGCTCTATTGAGCAATATTTGCAACATGCCAGCGCAGCAGCCGTGAGCGGAAAGATTGCTATACCCGCTATTGAGCGGCCAGAAGACAACCTGACATCTCAACCGGCCGCGGAGATGAACCGCGTGTCTACTTGTCCGCAAACCGAGCAGGCCGCTACAAACAGCGAGGAGCCAACAGATATTGTGAAGCAAGAGAACCCAGATCCATCATTTTGTGGATGTCAACCCGAGACGCAGGCGACTAGTGATGAGGATGTACTCAACTCGACACTTTGTGCCATCGCTGAGGAGATGATCAACCAGCACAATACAAGAGGAGTCGATGTGGAGGAGATCCGACAGAGAATCTGGTCTGGCTTCCGGGTTGGTGTGGACGGCACCGGTTGCAGAGTGCAAAATCATGTTCTATTCCAAGTTCTGGATGATATCAGCCATTAGCAGGGACCCCGAGCGAGTGTGTCAACTCGCACAACAGCGCCGGTAAACCCTCTTTGACATTTTCTCTCGGCATTCCGAAGGAAAACGCTTTGGGCAGTTGAAATCGGAGAGAATTGCCAAGAAACGGGTAAATGCACATCATTCCGGCATTCAAGTCCCTTGTATTTGTAAGGGGAAATTGGCGGGGAGTCCATGTTGCATTCACGATGCGGGTCAGATGTGCGTGCAAAGGCCGTGCATTTTCACCCGGACGGGAAGCGGCACGTTTGGGTCTCCCGCGGCACAGGCCGATGGTCTGACCAGAATACACCCAGATCTCCGGCAGAGGGAGAAGGGAGGGCGGCTGGGTCCTTGTGTTTATGTACCTCACACCACACCGGTTACATTAGGTGACCACCAGGCAACTTAATGCGACCTGAATCGCCCATCGAATTTTGAGACTTCCAAGTTCTTCGTCGTCTTCGGTAGATCCAGAATTCCGGCGAAGCATCGACAGAGTCGGCGTGGAATGATAGTATACCATCTCTTAGCCGACGATTAGCCGACAAGAGGGCAATGGATTTACGATGATGCCTTTGGGTAGGGATCGACGTTGTAATATGTACAAAACTTTAGGCACCCGAGGGATATCCGATTCCGAACATCCATGTTTCGCAGACAACTTTGTGGAGAAATCCTCACTCGAACTGGAGCCGAAGACTAGTCCGGCTTTGTCGGTTCGGTGAGGGTGATTTCAGTACAGCGAGCCAAGACGGTCTGAGAGTTGACGTAGTTGCGGAGTCGATGAATTTTCAAGCAAAGCGTCGAGCCTATGACAAACGTAAGATGTATTAAGCCGAAAGACGGGGAAACGGGGATTTAGCGAATGTGGGGGGAGCCGAGTTGCCGGGTAAAGTGGGAAGTTGGGGTTTAGGGTGGGATGATACGAGGGACTCGTGCGTCCAACGTCGCACTTGCTGCAGCCGATAATGCCGAAGTGCACCCCGAGCTAGCCAAGCTGCGTGTTGGAACTGCTTTGGCGAATAGCGAGACGGCTCTTCGGAGGTGTGTCGGTTAAGGACCGAGATGTGTTGAAGTGCCCCGCAGTGGAATTCAATAATTTAATCGCGCAGTGGTATTTGAGGCTTGATTAATTGGAGAAAAGAGAGAGAGAGAGAGACAACTTACGAGTAGAAGATAGTCTGCGATACTCTCCAGAATATACTCAGCGGAATGGCATACTCGTTTCCGCGGTACTGAGCCGGGTTCCCCACAATTTCCCCATCGGGATTTGAAGATCGGAGATCAGACATCCATGGATGGCACTGTATACGGAGTACTGTACTCTCACTTGTATACTCTGTGATCTGTACCTTGCATGCTCAAGACCTGGAACACATCAGTCAAAGGGTGAGGGCTGTGCAGAAATTGGATCCGCAGCAAAGGGATGCCGAAGTTCAAGCGAAGCAAGGCGTGAAAGCGTGCTCAGATGGAAGCGTGGGTAAAAGGGATTGTCCCTACGCCAGCCACAATTGTACCTGTATCCCCTTTCAAGGAACCTTGGAAGCTATCTGTTCCAGTGTCAGTGGCCAATGGGAGTGGGTGGGTGTAAATATGATTAGTAGAAAGAGTGCATTTTTGTCGATCCCTTTCTCCGCATTGTCTTTTATGGAGCTTCACACTATTGGACCCCCTGTCCTGCCCACACATTTAAACACTTTCCTTCCCCCCCGAGCAATGCAGCTTGATAAATTCACCTGAGATTCAAGTGGACTTCGACTTTGGAAATTTTATTACCTTTTCCAGTCACAATGAAGTTCGGGTGGGTTGAGGTAGCTCTGACATCTGCCTCCGTGGCAAACGCCAATGTGAGTCGCGTCACGGATCGCCGTTTGGTATTTTTATTTGATCGTTGCTGACTATATCCAGCCTCTAGCACACTCTCCTCCGTTCTACCCCTCACCATGGATGACCGGTGCAGGCGAATGGTCTGAGGCCTACACCCGTGCCGTGGAATTCGTCTCGAACCTCACACTCGCCGAGAAAGTCAACCTGACCACCGGTGCCGGCTGGGAACAAGAGCGATGTGTCGGCGAGACAGGTGGTATCCCCCGACTAGGCATGTGGGGAATGTGCATGCAAGACTCACCCTTGGGCTTGCGCTTTAGTATGTTTTCCGTCCCGCTCCTCGACCAACCTCCACTAACCCACGACAGGTGATTATAACTCCGGCTTCCCTTCTGGCGTCAACGTTGCCGCAACATGGGACAAGCGACTGGCATACCAGCGCGGTATGGCCATGGGCGAGGAGCACCGCGACAAGGGTGTCGATGTGCAACTAGGTCCCGTCGCCGGCCCACTGGGAAAGTACCCCGATGGAGGTCGTAACTGGGAGGGATTTGCGCCTGATCCAGTCCTCACTGGTGCGATGATGGCCGAGACTATCAAGGGTATGCAGGATGCTGGTGTCATTGCTTGTGCCAAGCATTGGATCGGAAACGAGCAGGAGCACTTCCGTCAGTCTGGCGAGGCTGTGGGATATGGATACAACATCACCCAGAGTGTCAGTTCAAACATCGATGACAGGACCATGCACGAGCTGTACCTGTGGCCCTTCGTGGATGCCATTCGTGCCGGTGTTGGATCTGTCATGTGCTCCTACAACCAGATCAACAACAGCTACGGTTGCGCGAACAGCTACAGTCTTAACAAGCTTCTTAAGGGTGAGCTCGGCTTCCAGGGCTTCGTGATGAGCGATTGGGGTGCGCACCACAGCGGTGTCGAGTCCGCGCTCGCTGGTTTGGACATGTCCATGCCCGGTGATGTCTATCTTGGCAGCCCCTACTCCTACTGGGGAACCAACCTGACTATCTCCGTGCTCAATGGCACAGTCCCCGAATGGCGTATCGATGATATGGCTGTCCGTATCATGTCTGCCTACTACAAGGTTGGCCGTGATCGCCACCGTACCCCTCCCAACTTCAGCTCCTGGACTCGTGACGAGTACGGCTACGAGCACGCCATGGTCAGCGAGGGTTGGGAAAAAGCCAACGAGCGCGTCAACGTCCAGCGCGATCACGCCAACGTCATTCGCAAGATGGGTTCGGACAGTACCGTCCTGCTGAAGAACACACGCGGCGCTTTGCCTCTTACTCACGACGAGAAGTTTGTTGCCATTCTGGGAGAAGACGCTGGATCTAATGCTTACGGCGCCAACGGCTGCGATGACCGTGGCTGCAACAACGGTACCCTCGCAATGGGCTGGGGCAGTGGAACGGCCAACTTCCCATACCTGATTACCCCGGAACAAGCCATCCAGAATGAAGCCATCGACTACAGCCACGGTCGGACCAATGTCTTTGCTGTGACTGACAACTGGGCACTCGACAAGATGGCCGCTCTCGCTGCTCAAGCTGACGTTTCCCTCGTTTTCGTGAACGCCGACTCGGGTGAGGGTTTCATCAACGTCGATGGCAATGAGGGTGACCGCAAGAACCTGACCCTCTGGGGCAATGGCGAGCAGGTCATCAAGACCGCCACTCAACACTGCAACAACACCATCGTTGTCATCCACAGCACCGCAGCGGTGCTCATTAGTGACTGGTACGACAACGACAACATCACCGCCATCCTCTGGGCCGGTCTTCCTGGCCAGGAGAGCGGCCGCAGTCTCGTTGACGTTCTCTACGGCCGTGTGAACCCCGGTGCTAAGACGCCCTTCACCTGGGGTAAGACCCGCAAGGACTACGGTCCCGACCTTCTCACCGTGCCAAATAACGGAGCCGACGCGCCCCAAGATAACTTCGAAGACGGACTCTTCATCGATTACCGCCGCTTTGACAAGGATAACATCGAGCCCATCTACGAGTTCGGATACGGTCTGAGCTACACTTCCTTCTCTTTCTCTGATCTAGAGGTCACTCCTCTTCACGCATCCCCCTACGAGCCTACCACCGGAAAGACCAAGAAGGCACCTGTCCTCGGCGAGATCGGCGAGGTGTCAGACAACCTCTACCCTAGCGGCATCAACCGCGTTCGCCAGTACCTTTACCCCTGGTTGAACTCCACCGATCTGCGCGCTTCATCCGGTGACCCTGACTATGGCATGGAGTCCTCGGAGTACCTTCCTGAGGGCTCCGCTGACGGCTCTCCCCAGGACCTGCTCCCCTCCAGTGGTGACTCTGGCGGCAACCCCGGTCTCTTCGAGGACCTCTACCAGATCACCGCGACTATTACCAACACTGGCTCGGTGACTGGTGATGAGGTGCCTCAACTATATGTCTCGCTTGGTGGTGCGGGAGACCCCAAGAAGGTTCTCCGCTCCTTCGACCGTGTCACCATTGCTGCCGGTCAGACCTTGCAGTGGACCACCACCCTCTCCCGACGTGATGTGTCAAACTGGGACGTCAACTCCCAGAACTGGGTTGTTTCTAACGCACCAAAGAAGGTGTTTGTTGGAAACTCCTCGCGCAAGTTGCCTCTGTCGGCGGATCTGCCAGCTATCCAGTAAAAACAAACCTTGAATCCGGGATTAAGCAGCTCGGCAGGTTGTTGCACATTGCATTTTTGTACATAGCCTTTTTAGTTTCTTTTTCTTGAAACGGGGAATATCCCCACTCATTACGTGATCATAGTTAATGAACCTTCAACCAGTTTCAATTCGTCAATCTTCCCTCGGTAATAGCAGAACCAGCGGCAGTACCCGGTCTCCACAATAGCCTATTGAGGTCGTCCCGGGTATCTGCCGAAAGCCGACGCCATATAAGAGCGATAGACCTGACCTCAGGACCGTACTCATAGATTGCATCAAATCACCGCGTCCACCCCCCTTGTTCAAAATGCAAGCCATCCGGGTTCACCCTTCACCAACAACCCCATATTCCCCAATAAACCCAGCACCAACGGAATCCCTGCACGTCGACACAATCCCAATCCCAGCGCCAGGTCCAGGCCAACTCCTCATCAAAATCAAAGCCACAACCATCATCCGTGACATGCTCACATGGCCCGAGACATACGCCAAGGACTACACAATCCCCGGCCACGACTTCGCTGGCATTGTAGCAGCCACAGCCCCAAACTCGAACTTCAGAATCGGCGACGAAGTCTTCGGCATGGCGCACGCAGACCGAGCCTCAACATGGGCGCAGTATGCAGTCGTACAGGAAGACGAAGTAGCTCGCAAACCGGCGTTGAGCTGGGAAGAGGCCGCGGCATTACCGCTCAGCGCGCAGACGGCGTACGAGGCGCTTTTTGTTCACGCCGGGCTTGCGGCGCCGGTGGTAGGAGAGGAAGAAGATCAGAAGCAGAAAGATGGCCAGCACCGCCAGGTCGATAAGCGTATTCTTGTGACCGGGGCTGCGGGCGGGGTGGGGATTTGCTTGGTGCAACTTGCTGCGTGGGCGGGCGTCCATGTTGTTGCGGCGAGTAGTTCGGATGAGAGGAATAGGGAGTTTTTGGAGAGCCTTGGGGCTGATGAGGTTATTGAGTACGGTGCCCTTGAAGGCGCGCTTGAGGGTACGTTTGATGTTGTTGTTGATTGTGTTGGTGGAACGGTGTTGGAGAAATGCTGGGGGCTCGTGAGAGATGGAGGTGTTCTGATATCTGTTGATTCGGGGAGCTTTGACTTTGTGAGCTCGCACTTGAAGAGTGGAATTGGGAGACCGAATGTGACGGCGTCGTTTTTTATCGTCGAGGGTGGGAATGCCCTGGGTGTCTTGGGGAGGTTGGCGGATCGGGGACTTTTGAGGTCTTTTGTTGCCGCTTCCTTCGGCCTTGAAAGAATCAGGGAGGCTTATGACTTTGCTAATGGCCGATTTGAGGGGAGAGGAAAAGTGATATTGACTATCTGAACGGTTGTGTAGCCAGTTAAGATATTGTACGAGGTTATACTAGTACTACCTCACATGTGGGACCGTTTGAAAGAGGGACCCAGGCATATTGAGTGATCTGTTAAAGAACAAGAAAAGCAAAAGAAAAAGAGCGAGAAGGGGGAGTCGAACCGGTGATGTCGACAAGGCGATGTCGACAAAAAAATGGACGCTCGGGAGTGGGCTTCTCGACGGGGAAGCTTGGGGTGGCCAGCCCCGTGTTCCCCAATAGGCTATCCCACCCACTGGCTTGCTATTTTGCTCTCTGCCTTTGTTTTGACCTGTCTTCTGAGGTCTGAATACGAACCGTCTCTGTGGTATCAAACCGCTACCAAGCTACTCAGGATCACGAATAGTACATGCTATGCTACCGGTTAGATAGATATGGCTCCCGGAAACCGGAATCTTGGGAAGCGTTAGAGCAGTCGAGTGGATTTTTATCGTCACTTTTATCATTTGACTTGCTGGGTGGCACAGTGCAACTCCATTGAATACCCGAGGAAATGAGCTCACATGAGAAGCTACTTTGGGATTCGACTACAATCCACCGATCTTCGTATTCACACCTCCTCCCATCAATCATCACATTCACTGTGGAATGTCTCATATAGACTTTTGAAAGCAGACGCCTCCCTTGACAACAATGCAGTTGGCGTATCGAATTCCACAATTCGACCCTTATCCATAAAGGCGATCTTGTCAAAGTCGAGAATAGTATGCAGCTTGTGCACGATTGCAATGATCGTGCATTCCTTGAACTGCTCCCGAATCACATTTTGCATGAGAGTTTCTGTTTCAGAATCCACACTTCGGTGTACATTAGCAGATGGCCTAATAGTTGAAATTTAACGTGCTTACCTGCTAGTAGCCTCATCCATAATGAGCAGGTTGCCGGGCTTGCACATTGCACGCGCAAGGCAGAAGAGCTGCTGTTGTCCATGAGACAGAAGCTCATCTGACCAGTCAGCATCTAATCCGCCCTTGGATTCAATGTGAGACCACAGGTTGACCACTCGAAGGGACTCAATGATTGTGTCATCGGTGGCCGTCCCTTCTGGATTAGCGTTGAGGCGTATTGAGCCATGGAGAAAGAACGGTTGCTGGGGAATTGTGTTGATTCTCGATCGCACGTGTGCTCGAGACGCTCTGGAAATGTCCATGCCGTCAATGAAGATGGAGCCACTGCTCGGTTCAAGGATTCGAAGCAAAGCCGAGACCAGAGAAGATTTGCCACTATGTAGAGTTAGTGTCTTTGTTCCTTTTGCTTTTGTCCAGAGGAATAACTGCAGCGGCAAAGATGGGCGACAAACCTGCCAGTTCTGCCACACAAGGCAATCTTTTCACCGTGCGAGACTTTGAGATCTATTCCTCTGAGCACCGGCTCGGATGTGACCCTGAAAAATATTAGGGGGACTGAGCATAATTCGATGGCCGCGAAACTCACTCGTAAGAGGCTGAAAGGTTGTATATCTCAACACAGCCTTTTTGCGGCCAGTCTTCAGCAACGACTTGTGTCTCGGATTCCAAATCCTCGGTAGTAGTTTGCTGTTCATACGATCTTATTCGCGACACGGCACCAATGGAGGTCTCCAGGTCAATCCAGTTGTTCACAAGTGCTCGAAGCGTCCAACTGAAGTTGACAATGTTGAAAAGGGCAATGCCTAAAAGGTTATTAGAGGAGCTGCCTCTCAGAGAGAGGGCCACAGAAATGACAATGACAGCGATAGCTGCCACAAGTAGATCCAAGACAAGGGTGAGCCATCTCTGGATGCAGTAAAGCAGGTAGAAAGGGCGCTGAGAGGCGTCGAGTGCGACCTGATTCCGGTGTTGGTAATCGCCCACCCAGCCATAGGCTCGGATGCTGGGTAGACCACCGAGGGCTTCCAAAAACTGGGAGAACAAGGGTGCCTTCTTCTCGATGTCCAACAGACGCATCTGGCGTGAAGTCTGAACGTAAAAGGCTGCCACATTGTATACCGCCAGGGCACAGATCGGAACCACCGCTAAGGTGATGTAAGAAGAGCCAAAGAATACGAGAAAAGCCTCAATGACACAGCTCAGGACAGAATTGATAGTTAGCTCCAGGGCACAAGGAAGCTCGTCATCGATAAGCTCTAGGTCCTGGCTAAATCTACATGATGAAGTGCGTCAGGGACTGAGACGAGCCAAAGTGGCAGTGTGTATACGCACCTGTTTGTGGTGTTTCCAGCATCGGTGGAAGTTAGGAATGATGTTGTCGCACTGTGTCACCGGCTTAATATAACCACCGTCTAATAAGAATCGTAGCATCTTACCTCATAGTAGTCTGTAAAAGTTTCTCGTGAAACTTCCGAGATGTCTTGGGTTGGATAATCATGATGATAACCCTATGATATGTTAATAAAACAAGGATATTAACCCAATCAGAATCTGACTGTACCATGAGCCCAGGAAGGCAGTCAAAAGAGAAAACAAGCCAAGTGCAGCATAAACCGAAAGCCAGTACCAGACATGCTGGTTTGGATGCTGCTCGTTTGCACGAGTCCACCACTGGAGCCATATCTCTGTGAATCGGTCAGCATTAAAGAAAGTCGAGATTTCACCCAGAGCACCCACGTGGAAAGCTGAGTCCAAGAATGAATAGAACACAACACGCAAGGAAAATAAACAGCAGAGACCAGCCGATATTTTGGAAATAGAATGAATAGACCGTCAAGTCACCAGTCCTTCGACCCAAGTCTTCTGGCTGATCCTCGTCGATGTTCAGTCCCTGAAGCATTTCTTGGTCAATTGTGATGTCTGGTGCACGGGTAGTGTTGAGCGTTTTTGAATTTCCAGAAATGGTGCTAACATAGCCTCCAGCGCTCATGAGATCCTGATAGCACCCTTGCTCAATGACCCTTCCATCCGAGTTGAGGGCAATGATATTATCCGCGTAAGCCATATGGTGGGCTGTTGAAAAAAAGTCAACATATTTTCTCTTTGACTGACTCCAGGGGAGTGGTCAGTCTTCAAGATGAACCTACCTGAGTTTGTTGCCATGATAACTGTTCGGCGAGAGACTTTGACGGTTCCATGATTTGAGAATACGCTTTCCAAGATAAGCTTTTCTGTCTCTCGATCCAGGCCCGTCAGAGCATCATCCAGAATAAGAACTTGCTCCTTTGAGTAAATGGCACGCGCAAGTGCCTATGCAAAATGTTATTTGGATGGATATAGAGCTTGAAATTCATACATACCACCCGCATTTGCTGTCCTCCACTTAGGCGAGATCCACGTACGCCGACCTTTGTTTGATCGCCTGCTGGAAGTTGCTGAAAATCGGGGAGCAGAGCGCAGAACTGGATAACCTGGTTGTACCAAGTTTGATTCCATGGCGAACCGCCGATAATATTTTCCTGGATGGTCCCAAAGGTAATCCAGGGCGACTGGTTGCAGTAGGCGGCGTTGGTAAAATTGGTCGAGATTGTACCCGAATGTTCGGACATTTCTCCAAGAAGCACTCTCAGGAAAGATGACTTTCCACTCCCAACAGGCCCGACGATCATCGTGATTTGAGAAGAGGGGATGTCAACATTGAGATCCTTGAGCACCGACTCAGCATCAACAGACCATGATGCAGATAGGTCCCGTATGGTAACACAGGGCTCAGTGAGTGGATGTTCGCTTGATACCTCAACATCAAGAAGAGGAGACTCCATAGTTCCAGTTTCCGACCGGGATGCTTGATTGCCATGATTCAATCGTCTATCCGATCTTTCTTTCTCCAGTAAATGCTTTTGTATACGCTGGAAACAGTTGACGATCGCCAAGGAATCCTCCGAGCCGTTTACAATGGCACCCATGGGAAGATCCAATAGCGAGAAAAGAGTGAGCGCAGAGAACGCTAATCCGTTGGTGAGAGTAGCCGAATCATTGGCGCGTGCAATTAAAATATAGGCACCGAAGCCCCATGCTGGTGCGAGAGCCGACGAAGCGTACGCTAAAAGATTAGCCCAGTCTCGTGGTGAGGATAAAAGTCTTACAAAGTGTGACACCCAGGGCCTCGTAGAGACGGAATCGAAACGAAGAGTTGATCTCGGCTGAGCGTAGCTCCCGAAGGCTATTGGATATGGTCTCTGTCAAGCCCGTCATTTTGACGCTTTTCATCACGCCGAGAACCCTTGAAGTAACAGCGACTCGCTCTTCGACGGCCTCAAGCCAGACCCCTTGCGCCTCGCCACAGGAGACAGCCAAGGGCACTCCAGCTATCAGACACACTAGTGATAACCGAGTCAGCTATATTCTGCTCAACTGAGCTGAAGACATACAGATAACAAACACTGTAGGTGCAATAATGGCCCAATTCAAAAGTCTTGCCAACAGCCACAATGCGAGGGTTATTTCGATGAGACTGCAGTATACTTCGTGAATTTCTCTCAGGCAACTGCTGATTCGTTCGATGTCGGTGCTCATCAGAGTGATTGCACCGGAGTCCCCAACAGCCGTGGTGCTCATACGCAGAGTCTTCTCGAAGATGAGTGTCACCAAATTGCCTCGCATCATGGTGATAAGTCGATTTATCTGATGCTCATAAGCCGCACGAGAAATCTAATTTTGAATCAGTAGCGCTCACGCGATCCAGGCCAGACAACATACGGCAATACCGACATACACAATGGCGTATGCGGCCACGAGTCCACGAGCATAGTTAGTCGAGTTGACATGTTCGGGCTCTGTCATGAAGTTGAGTACGCGCTCCACGAGGAACGGTTGTGCAAAGCAAAAGCCCGTGTGCGCAAGACGGGGTAGAACGCCCTGCAGGAAGACCCATTTGTAATGGGAAATCATTGTCCACAAGAGCGCGTTAGGTCGGTATTGATTGGCTACGAGTTTCAATCAATTATTAATTGAATATAGACATGATTGTGTTGGGACATACCGTGGGCCCATTTTTCGGAAATGAGAGTGCAATCAGAAGCGGCTTTGATATCATTGTCAAGTGCAGGGAGGTTCTCCACCGTCAATTGAGATTTGGATCCAAGCCAAAGCACAGGATTCAACCACCAGAAAGTGACACGGCTCAGTACACCACTGGTTGACTCGACTGGACTGTTTTGATATGTCTTTTTGAGCAAGGATCGTTTCTCGGTCGCTTCCAGTACGAGAGTGATTAACTTGATCACCCATGATATAGCGAGCACATTAGTTACCGACTGGGGGCCTGACATGAAATGAAGAGTTCGAAGGCGAGTCAGATCGAACAGAAGTGTGAAAACGAGAAAGACATTGAGGATAGTTGATGGCCGTATTGAGCGAAGATGCTCCAGATGAGATAGGTAGAGTAGCAATAGCGACGTTACGATCGTGGCAAACTCCGTAGCTAGCGTTGCGACAGTCTTCGGGGTGTTATCATGACCCCAAAGGGCGACCAGCACCATATGGCATGACGTGTGGAGGAGCCAAAGTAGCTGTGCGGGTTAGCGTGAAGAAAGTATCACCGGAAATTTGGTAGTTGACCCACCTCTTTCGCCGCGTATGACCATGATCTATTCACTTTTTCCGATGCGCCTTGAAGCTTCCAAGAGCGAAGAGATGCTGCGAGAAAGGTGACACCAAGAGGGACCAGGGTCAGAATGGTTTCTTCGAAGAGTAGGGTAAAATCAAATCCATGCAAGCAAGAAGACCCAACGATAGGGCCAAATACATTCTCTAACTCAATAGAGCATTTGGAAGGGTCCAACATGGTTAGTGCGCCATTGGAATGGGTGGGAATGAGGCTAAATAGTTTGGGGTACAAAGGGGGGATCCGCACCGGGATCGCTGCCTAAAGGCCTCGAACCTTGACTCATTCTGACTCGATCGGGTTCCCGAACATCCGCACAAACCCAAAATGTTTCTTCTGCACTGATATAGAAAACTCGGAATTGGATATAGGGAAAGTATCATCGAGAATGGCCGTAAGCTGAACCCTGCATGCACGCGTTAGGTAACATTCAGTCACCCGAAAAATACGAGGCAACCCACCCCGAATTCTTCCAATATTCTGACATTGAATCATTCCAAGATTATAGTGGTATTGCCGTTTATTCTCACACTATATACACATTTCATTCATTTCATTTCAATCCTGTATGGAACTAACGGCAATCACGGGGTGGATAACCCCGACAATACCGTACTTGTCCGAGGTATGGGTACCTCCTGACCCTGAGCCGATCCCGTCGATATGACATGCAAAGGCCAAATCATTAACCATTTCCACTCAGCGGGAACGATGCCATTGATTCCCTCCACTTCTCGCGCTGGAATCCCGCGAAGCCACCAGATGTCCTCGTGTTCGTGGACCAGCGCAAATGCATATGCCAGAATGATAAGAGCGCGAGGCCGCCTGGCCGCCACGTAGGCAATGTAGGCCTGTGGGATTACTGGAGGGAAACCACAGAACATTCTGCGGAGCATATAGTCTTCTTCACCCTTCTGCACGGCGATGTAAAATCGCTCTATATATGCGACCGCCTCTTCGTATACTTCCAATGTCTCCTTGTCCATTCCATCGTCCTCGGGACGATAGTGGAGGAGAAATTGAAGTGGTTTTTGAGGCCCGTTATATATGCGTTGCTCGCGGTCGGGGCTCCTCCAAACATCCGGGGCGGCGAAAAGCAAAGGACACAACGCGGAATTGTTCGCAACTAACTTTTCATAGGCAGATTTAATAACGGTGCGAATACCCTGAGCCAAAGTGAGCCACATGACTGGTGGGTCATAGGGCAGGGTGGAGGGTTCCGACCGGAGAAACAAAGTGTATAAAGACAGAAGAACGGTGTTAAAGCATACTGCGTCGGTGGTGGTATTATCGAGACTGGCAGTGACGGGCCGATGCTTCCGAACCGCAGAGTCAATATATCCATGATACACCGGGCGCAGTGCGCTTGCTTCGTGGGGTAGAAGTGTGGAACGGTGAGCGGCTCCCAACGCTAGTAGGGTATGTAGAAGCGGTTCATACTCGAACGCCATCTTTGGCACCGACACACCCCACATCTTGGCCATTGCGGGTACTTTGGCGGAGCTCATGGTGTTGCATGTTTCCGTGACCCATTGATGAACCAGCCTCATCTCAAGGATGCGCATCGACCCGAGCTCCGGGGATGGAAGACTGGGGCGGGGGCCGGGCTGAACCAAGCGCTTGGTAACCGCCTTGGACTTGTCGGGATCATACATCCGGGGTTTTAAGGTCGGCCATTCACATGTAACGCCATGACGGGTACAGTGGCCGCAATCTGGGCGTTGCTCATCGCACTGGCAGGGGTGTGAGTGGAATGCGGTGAGCAAAAGGACGGATGCCTACGTACCTTCACTTTCCGTGCTTTGCATCGGAGACACCCAGTGGTCGATTTGCGGTGGGTGAAGCGGGGAGGCATCTGGAATCATGCAGCAATGACTTCGGTATCGGGGAGGCGTAAAGTGAAGTTGACTTTCGGCCCCCACAAGGCTCGGAATCGGGCTCGGGACTCTATATTGTTTTGGGCAAAGCGTCCACGGGTGGTGGTGGGGGGCTGTTTCAGAGCTGCTGATTGGCCAATGGCCCTCGTATTCTTTTCTCCAACGCTGTGCCTAATCTTTCTATAGATTAACACAGCCTTGCGAGAATGATGTTCGGTTGTTTAACGTTGATCTCCGAGTGGATTGAGAAGACTTTTACAAGCTTTCAACTGCCAAAGTGTGGATCCTAGGTCCTTGGGACAATATAAAAGTTTATATGACGCCCATGAGTTTTGGGTCATTATCTACACTTTCCAGAGTTCATATTTACACTACTTTCAAACGAGACTCTGTGACGTAGCGCCAAAATCGAATCAGCCAAAATGGGTCTTATTAAAACCGGTCTTACATTGGCTGGTGGTTATGGTCTTATAAAAGCCGCATCCAAGTATGTTCAAGTATTCTGGAATTCCTTGTGATCGGACACTGACAAAGGTACCAGGGCTGCCAATAGCCATGAAGAAAAAAAGCAAAAACGTGGTAAACACCCACAGTATCCTCAGAGCTTTGATCCAGGCGTGCCCTACCACGGCCCCAACCCACATGGGCCTCCTAATGGCTATAACCAAACTCATCAACCATATCAACCGCACGAAATGCCAGCCAACGAGTACTACCAAAATCGCCAAAGTCAACCTTATGAAATGCCAGTCAACCACTCTGCCCCGCGTAATCAACCTCAGTACACATCTGCACGACACGAGATGCCGGCCAATGAATACATCCCCAACGAGAATTCGCATCACCATCGTGGATATGACAGTAGTCATCCGTCCCAACCACGCAAGGAACACCACTCATCAACAAGCTCAGTGTCAAGCATGGGAAATTTACCGCCGCGGTACCAATCGGGATACAATACGCCGCGACAGGATAGTCCAGTCTCATCACAACATTGAGATACTACAGGCGGACTCCTAGTCTATTTCTATCAATGGCAAGTTTGTTTACATAGAACCTTGGGTAACTTCGAGATTGATTCAATTTAGCGCAGCAATTCAGCAACCTTGGAGATATCCGTACCTAGCCTTGTAACTTTGACGCCTGATACCACCGTAAAAAGAAACTCGGATCTTCCAAGGTTGTAGACTTGATTGTCTAGATCCGAGGAATGGATTGTATTGTATCTATGATAGGACTCAAATATCCATTTCACAACACCGTCTTCAGGTCAATCACGCTGGCTGACACCCGGTTATTGGTTCCCGACAGCACACCCGCGGAATGGACGACCAGATAGCGACCACCATCCTCCGACAACACCCTCAAAGACCGAGTATATCCATGCTCTTCGGGGGATGCAACCTCAGTCCATTCACCTTCACCAAGAGCTTTATTGATAAACAGGGTGCTCTGTGTTCCAGAGCTTGCGATGATAGTGCCGTTCTTGCCACCGTAAGGGGTCCACACAACGTACGGCGAAGAGGTCGGCTTAGTACCACTGGATACCACGAGGCGCTGGTGGGGAGCGGCGGCAACCTTCTCAGGGTCCGATGTAATGCGGTAGTAGAGCGGGAACGAGTAACTGGAAGTTCCGAAGAAAGAACCATATTCGTAGATATAGAAGTATTTCCCGTTGGGAAGCTGCGAGGGGTCAGTATCTTGAGCCCAGTAGACACCGGTAGATCGCGTGAGTGCTCACTTTGGCTACAACCGGCATTCCAGGGCGGTCGGTATAGGTAGGATAAGTGACATCTTCCACGACGGCTCCCCACTTCTTCAAGTCGGAGGAGGTCTGGTGTACCATTGTCTGACCGTAGGTTGCATTATCCCGCTGGTCAGAGTAGTAGCAGATGAGCTTCCCCTTGCTAATATGGTGTTAGCGGTGAGATCAGCGGGTATAAGAGTAGATCTTAAACATACTGAGCGAGCAGGAAGGGTTCCCAGACTGGGGTGAGTCCGTTGATGGGCTCTGCCCTCCCACCGGCGGCGATGTGGCTGACAAATTTCCAAGTCACGCCATCGTCTTGCGACGCGTAGAGATCAATGTTGGTGGACGAGAGATCAGTCGGAATACTGCTCCCGGCGAGCAACAGAGTTCCCTTCTTGAATGAACCGACGCGCTCGGGCAGGTAGTAGAGGAAGGGTTGATAACGCAACCCATAGCCATTGGCGGTATCGTGAACCTTGGAGATCTCCTTCCACGTCTTACCGTGATCCTGAGAGCGGTAGATGGGGAAATAAACCTGTGGTGGCTCCGGAGAGTAGTTCTCCCAGGTTGCTAGGAGGTCACCATTGGGAAGCTGTTCATTACGAGGGTACAGTGTTCGCGGGACAATATAGTCAGAGGGTGGGGTGAAGATGGTCACATTGGCGAGGGCGGATGGAGAAGAGTGTTTGGAGCGCGGAACGGAAACTGCCGCGGCAGCTGTAGCCAACCCAAGGAGATTTGAGATCCTCATTGTTCAACCCTTGAAAAAGCACAAGTTACCTGGTACTTCCTAAGCAGCATGATACCGGCTTTTATACGTGTGCAAAATGTACAGAGTACAAAACAAACCGAGAAACATGCAATACTCCGGAGTTATCCCACCGGAGTTGGCCTCATTTTGGACTAAATTGAGGCGATTTTGCTGGGCCAAGGACTTAGTGAAGAATTTCCATCAATCGCGCGAAAAGCTGGGGTTAGTAAGCCGACCCCAGCCCAGGTGCCCCGGGGCCCGGCACTTCCAAGCCTCGGAGGCTGGGCAACCCTCGGGGACCGCATTCTCCCCCAGCTTTCCTGCCACCGGCACACAAACAACTTCCTTGTCCACGAAATTTCCAGGATCCAAAATGAGGATTTGAAAGCCGCGACAGACCGCGCGAGAAGCATCAAGTAAGGCACCTCGTCCACAGCTTGCTCACCTTGTTCTCTCATTTTTATTATCACACATTCGGCACAAGCATCTTCTGTCGCAAATTTTCCTCTAAAGTATCTTTTGGGCAAACACCGGCGTTATCCTTGTCGTGGATGCCATCCGTTGCCCAGACGAGTCTTTCAAATGGTGTCTTTTGTCGCAACAAAAGTAGTTTCGAGGTTGGTTCCAAGGCTATCTTCAAAGGAACCTTGGAACTGGTCGCGGATTAGCCTCTTATGGGGTCTTCTACTCCCATGGTTCGGCAGTATAACCTTACTCTATCATGTAGGATTTAAGCATTGGTATCTATGGATACTGTCGGATGCGATTTCACCTGGGCATCAGGTAAAGGTGGCTCCAAGATTTCTACCTGGTCATTGGATTGGCTAGATTGGCCATGGGGATGTAATGTTGCCCAGGTGCCCAGGTGTAAGCGCGAAGCGGAGCAATCACGTGTCTTCGACTTTTTATCAATCTTGACAACTTCCAACCTTGAAAGGTTTGCGATGTGATACCTCTACCGCGTAGAGGCAATCTCTGCAGCGCATCGTTCAAAAGATCGTGATCCTGCAGCAGGGCCACAATTCGAATCCCCGGATTACCCGAACGACGTTTCGGAAGATTCGGAGCACAGCCGTGTTTGAACCAAGGCGCAATGAGGTGGACATGACCCGAGGTTTTTGCCCTGAGCTCTGTGATGCCTACCACGTTAAGCGCTGGATGGTCCCACATCCACCGTCCCATGTGTACGATCCATGTGGTTGAACCAGGGAAAGAAGAGAATTGCGCAGCAAGGCATCAAACCGAACTGGCCCCCAACCACCCCACATCCAAAATTAGCGATTTGTTACGACTCAACCAATGACAGCCGCCCAACGCGCGGGGTCCTCCCGCGCTGTCAGCACACAGCCTTCGAACAACGCAACTCCTTTAGCAACCCGCGTTTTGAGGCTGTTGATTGGAAAATTAAACACACATGGGGACTGGCTAAGCCCTGCGTCAAATTAGCTTTGATTAGCGGTGACCATGGGGGTGTGGAACTTATATACCGGTATGCTTCTACGAAATTGCATCGTTTTACATCTAGGAAAACATCCCTCTCGTCTCATCGTTGGAACATCGACACCCCCTCGAAATTTCCGTCTATCCCAAGATGGCCTCCACAGAAATGACCAACAGACCCAAGCTTTGCCATAATTCCCTCGAAATGTGGCAGCGATCCAAACAAGATTGGATCGATCGATCGACAAACGCATTTCAGAACTCCAAAAACCGCGCCCAGAAATCGACTGCGGACGCATGGAATCATTCCAAGAGCCGGGCGCAACAATCCACCATGCAAGCGTGGACCAGCTCAAAATCTCGCACCCAACGAGTGTCGATGGGCGCCTGGAACAAGTCTATCGACGCGTGGGTCAGCTCGAAGGAACGGTGCCAGGAGTCAGCAACCAGTGCGGTGGATCGGTCGGTCGCCAAGTGGAATCAGTCGGCGGATCAGATGCACCAGGCCGTCCGCGTGCAACAATCAGTGAACCGTCGCTTGACGCGACCGAGCCAAACGAAAGACAACACCTCACCGCCATCATCGCCAGACTCATCAAAGTCTACATCCCGATTTTATGCCCAATCAAACACATCGACACCATCTTCGCCTGTTACCAACGTTGAAGTGCCCGTACTAAACACAAAAGTTGTGCGGCAATCATCCGTTGTGGACTCTTCGCTGTCTCCCAAAGACCAGATCGGCGCATTGCACGACGCTGCCACCGCTACCGGTTCCCTAGTGGAGCGAACGAAACAGCTCCGGGATGACAGGAACCATATCCTTGGCGAGATCGAGCTTGATTGGGTCAACTCCACCATCGCCGAGGCCGACAGCACATCAAGCGATCTATCCACATTCATACAACCATTCTGGGAATCTCAATACAACAAAGAGACCACAGAACGTAAGAGCTTGAGCCGCCGTGACATCCAACGGGCCCTGAAGAAGGAAAGCCGCATGCTCGATGCTCACAGCAAAGTCGAAACGGTCTTCGGTCACCTTAAGTCCCTACCTGCAGAGTTGAACATCACCAGCGTTGAGCTCAAAGACGTAGAATCTCCCACCTCTGAAGGCATTGCGGAACTTCCTACCACCCGCGTGGTATTTATAGCAGAGCTTCCCGGTGACTCACCCATTGCGAGCCATGGTGCCGGGCTGCCTTCGTCCATGACTATCCCAACGATTGTGGTGACACAGCATGAGACTGACCACCACGAGGCCTCGCCTGTTCGGGGGCGCAGCCCTCCTCCAAGTTATGAAGCGAGTGCTCGCACAGATGTTGATGAGACGCCATAGAGCGATCATCACACTGGTCAAGTTTTGTACTCACAATACCACAGCTTGGAGTTATGGAATTTATGAGATATAGCCTCACGAATGATGAATAAAATGATACACTTGTGACTTGAGCTCGGTTCAATTATCTCCTGCGTAGAGAAGCATAGCTGTAAGATGTTTGATGGTAAATTGCCAAATCGTCCAGTCCCTATCTTGTCTACCCTGGTACAATTCTTGGGGTCATCGACCAAAGGGGGAGGGGGACGGCGCCGGTGCTGCCGGTGATGTTGGTGATGTTGGCGCTGCCAATGATGCCGTCACGGAGAGGGAGGAGTGAGAATCCTGCGAGCAGCGGGACTCTAGCGACCATTGAGAGTCGTAAGGATTATGCTCGTAAAGTGAGTAATCACTGACGCTGTAGATGTCGTCTGTGATCTTACTTGGCAGGGTGGGTAGGTCACCAAACATTAACTTGGCGCGGAGGTCGTATAGGTTAATACCCTTAGGCCCGGGGGCTGGAGGGAGTTAGCGAGGCTGCTCTGGCTGTGCAAGGGTGACACGCTTGTTTCGTGCCACACGTTGCTGGGGGAGGCTGAGCTCCTTGTCGATATCGCGGAGTAGGAAGGATAGCCGTCGTGAGATAGAGGTAGCATCGGTGGCCGACGGGGCGATGGCACTGGGGGTAGCCATTATGTGAAGATTGGTGGAGGAGGAAAGGAGCCATTCATCGTCGTGGTGATGTCGCTTTCGTTATAACAGGCAGCCTCTGCAAAGGACAGGGGCTCATCAAACCAGTCATTTCCAATACAGCCTGTGTTATTGAGACGCGCCCAAGTCAAAGTGCAGTTGAGAGACTCAGGTCTACCCTCCGGCCACGCAAACCCAATTTGGGATTTCCCACGAGTGTGGCGTCGGAGCCGCTGAAGAATAGCCGAGTAGATGGAAATCGAGAGATTGATTCAACCAGACATGGGCATATCAATGTCAAGGTCTGTGAGAAGCAGACTCATGGCCAGAGTGTAGGTATTCCGAATTGGCTGCCTCAGTCCCTGGCCCCCAGGTCCCCATGACATCCCCGCGGGGTTCGGGGGCCCCGCGGGGCTAGGAACTCACCAGTTGACACATAGTTCCATGATCCGGGGCACGTGAACTTGAGAGAACTCACCGAAAGGGAAACAATGGGCCTCATCGATTCAATGCCATTGATGCAGCACCAACCATGGGATCTCTCTTGTATTGAATCCATTGTGCCCATTCAATTAGTACAATGCAGGCCCAGGTATCTATTCAGAGCTCAATGGGTTAGTTAGGCTAGTCGCATAGCGGTATTGTCAGAGAACGAGAGCCAATTGAAGTCACTGTATCATTCCAACGCTAGCGCGCTAGCGCATCTTTATCCAACGCTAGCGCATCTTGAGGCTCTACCATAAGTACTCCATCTAGCTCCCACGTTGCGTTTCCTTCGTTCTCTTCCCTTCGTTCTCCGCCGTTACTTCTCTTCTTCTTCTCACCCATCTCGGTCTGACGCTACGTTAGACCACCTGTGTGCTTTCCTTCATACCAAAGTGAACTATTGCTAAATGTTCAACATGCGATCCTCCAGCATGCATTCCCTGCAGTCCTTTGTGGCAGAAACCGAGGATGAAATTGCCACGATGTACGCACAATTCATTTTCAACATGGCAATCATGAGCTAACACTACAAACAGCATCTTCAACCCAAAGGACAGGCTCATTGCAACTGTCGGCAAAATGGATGTGGACACTCCTGTTGCTGCCAATTGCATTGTGAGTACTAAGGGACCCTTTACCTTCAAAAACATCGAAACCGACCTGAAGCCGCCTGGAAACTGTGCCTCGTGGATCATGAAGAACTCTGAAAGCTGCCTTCGACCTCCGATTGCTCATCTACTCCAATCCTTGGAGCCCAAGCAAGAGCCTTCTTTCCGCAAGGGCTGGTCCTCCACAAGTTTTCACCAGGAGCTCTTCGTCAATGAGCGCAGTACCGAAGCTGCAGTCATGCAAGTTGTTGGAGACGTTTGTCCCGCTCCCTGTGTCGCATGTCAATTGAAGATGGGCCCTTTCTCTCACTGCATTCGCGCTGCGGACATCGATTGTTGCGCAAACTGTTGGTCAATGGATGGGGACAGGCCTTCCGACGACGACGACGATACACTGGTCTTCAACCCGCACCATGAAACGTTCTATCCCTCTTCTCCTCTTCGTATCGATCTCCACACAAGCCAGCTTGACCAAGCCAATTCAACCATGGGAGACGAATGCATGGACATTGTCATGGAAGAAGACCACCCTGTCACTGAAGCCCACAACATGAATCAAATGTACGATCACCTGGCCCAGACATCGGATTTCCTTTCAACTCGTGCCGAGAGTATTCAGGACAAGTGGCGAGCCTACCGCCGAGCCGTCCGCTTGCAGGATATCAAACGCATGGAAGAGCTCAACACTACTTTCGAGGAACATTTCCTTGAGCAGCAAGGTGTGGCAGCTGAGATGGGCTACCTTGTTGGTCAGATGGGGGCTCTGTTGCAGCAGCAAGGTGCGACCCCTGAGATGAGCTCTCTCGTTTCTAAGATGGAGGCTTTGTTGCGTGCGAACTAGGGCCTGGGAAACCGGGGGTCCCGTCTTCCAAGGCAACCAAGTCGAATGGATCTGGGGCTCTGACAAAAGTTTTTACTTTTTCTTTTTAATCTTCTTGCTTGCTTTTCACTTTTTCTGCTTCCGCTGATCGCTGGTTTTCTTCTCTTTAATTCTTTTTCCAAGTTCCTTTACTCTGATGACAATAATGACATTCAAGCTTTAATCTGAATCCTATTTGCTTTATCTCGCTTACACTGCATATCCAAGTAATAAGTAGCTTCCCAGGCACCCCAAACAGTGATGGTGGTCTAGGATTAAAGATGGGATTGCGGGAGAATTCGTTGAAGCTCTTGTGCCACAGTCTGAACCGCTTCAACTGCCATTCCGTATCCAGCTTGGAAACCTGTTCCACCAGCACCATAGTTGTGTACAACTATCCCTTGACAATTCGTCCCATTTAATGTGATATCCTCCCTGGCGACTCGAGCGCCTCCTTGGCGGGACGGGCGTAAACCAGAGAACGCGCCCAGGATCTCAGTGCTGGGTGAATCCAGAGCAGGCAGCATTCCTTTAGTTCGACTCAATATGGATTCTGTTTCTTCGCCGAATGTGTCTGCAGTGCTTTGTAAAATCAAGTCAGAATCGGAAACACGAATTTATGAACTCGTGTCACTCACCCGACCCCCTTTTGCATGAATCCACCCAGAATCACGTTTCCGTTAGAATAGGGCCGAGGGATCACATATGTTTCGTACTCCTTTCCGTGTCTCATGATGTTTTGCTGAACTTGGGGAGCCTTTGCGAGAAGAATTTGTCCTCTGGTGGGAAAGCACTTTGAGTCCTGTACTCCTTCCAGGTGTTTTGCTGCATTTCCGGTACAGTTGAAAACCACTTTTGTGTTCGGACGCAGGAAACCCGATGAGATGTTTGAGAGTTTGCTGCGGATCACTCGAACACTGTGCTCCTTGGTGAGCTTTTCGAGTAGATACTGGATATGCAATGGTGCATTGATTGCAATCGTGGTAAACGATATCCCAAACGCAACCCCGGAAGGTAGTTCATGGTTGGAAAGCCTTCTGAACTGATTTATCTCAGTACTTCACTTGGAATACTTGCAGGGAAATGGGCAACTTACGTCTTTGAGATACCCAGCCATGGAGTCAATCTTCGCAGCAGAGGGCAGCTCATCCCAATACTCAGTCGACGACGTCTCCTTCACATATGAGTTCCTTCCGTCTCTCGCCGCTAGATCAAGCAGGTAAGTGTATCCAAGCTTATCCCAACGCAAGGCATTGGCGTCGCTCGCAGATATCGCAGAGAAATTCGCACCGGCCCTGTGTCACGTCAGATGGCAATTGCATAGAGTGTCAGAATAGGCCGCAAACCATGGTGATGTGTAGTTTATAGAGGTGTCCCCAGGAAGGTGCTCTGCGATGATAGTTGTGTGTCGACCATGGCCCATTTCGGCGAGTACTAGTGCGACGTTTAGTCCAATCACGCCAGCGCTGGAAGAACACAAATATTAGCATCAAACTACTTCTTTAACACGATGAACTCACCCAACGACCACGATGGAGTCTTGCTTCATCTTGCTCAAAGTATTTCCTCTTTCAATCTCTCGCACCTAACTGTCGAAGCTCAATCATATATGAATCATTTGAGTTTTAACCGCGGAAAAGTCCGCGGGCCGCGGGCCGCGGTGCATAGAATCCATCTTACAGAATAGAGTATGGAGTATGGAGTACTACAAAATTATCTGATATGTGATATGTAAGACATATGAGAATACGAAATACATTGCATCAACGAGACGGCGTACTCCGTAACTACTGAACCCCCTCCTAACCAAGTAAGTACAGAGGCAAATAGCCCCACCTAACCGAAGATATCAGAATGAATATAGTGCGTAGCATTATTCAGTAAAGACAATCTCCCGGGTAGATATCACAGCTACTAAGCCCTACTCTCAGCACTGCTTTAGTCCTTGTTTTTCCCGAACCTCTCTGCCTTTTTCCCTTTTGACACTTGGCACTCCTTTTTGTTTGCTCGTGCCTTTTTGGCCCGTTCTCATTCATCCTTTCTCTGCTTCAAGAGGCAATCGCAAAAGGTATAATGTGGGCCCCCTCAGTCGGGCTGAAGAAAGCGTTTTCTGGTTCCCCTTCGTGCTCCCATCGATCGGTGTTCAGTTGACCCGTTATCACGCAGCGATCATTATCCCGTAAATAGGGCTGTGCCTCGAACGAAGGGTCACGCCTTTCCGGTTGATCAAGGGTAGAGGAAACTGTATCGACGTGCTCCTGGCGCTTTGGATGGGGGCTTTGCACCACAGATGGTGCTTATCGTCGGATATTTCACTATTTAGCAATGTTAAGAAAAGTCAACGGATACTTCTGAACGGAACGTTCTTACTCGGTGTGGCAAGTCGGGTGTAAAGATTCAGGAACACATCGTATAGCTGTCGGTTGGAGCTTGTCTCAATAACATCCCTCGCGAGTGGGGTTGTGCCGACCTCTTGTAACCATGTGGGAAATGCATTCAAGCCGCTTTCCAACAGCGTATCGTAGCGAGGAGGCGGGTCTTTATACCCCTGGATCTTGGCCCGAGTGTCTTTCTTTAAGCTGAGCAGTGAGTCCACAGTGTCTGTGGAATGGGAGAAAAGGTTGACACGATGGAAAAGCTCCATTTCACCTGCCAAAAAGGGACTTTTCTCTCAGCTTCCTGCGTACCTGCCGAACAGGACAACCTCTTTGTTTATTTGCCCATACGTCATAATTCTTAAAGTTGAGCGTCGCTCTCTCCACAAACATGCTTGTTAAAAGAAAGAAAAAACTTGTAATTCTACCCATTGGGGCTCTTATTGCAGGAAAGGTGGTTTATACAGAACTGGCCCATTTCAAGTGTGGTCAAATCATCAGGTCATATTTATCGATCATAAAAAATTGGTGAACCTTTATGGCTATTATCTAGGGGGTAAAACCATTGTCTCATTAAAGGAAAATACATCTAGTGACGATTCCTGGCGATGGGCGCACAGAGAGAGAGAGAGAGAGAGAGAGAGAGTGCGTGTGTGCGTGTGTCTGCGCATGTGATCAAATTACCGAGCAGCATTTGCAGTAACAAATTCATGGATATCGTTTCAGAGAATCGCGGGCATGAGATATAAGCACTCATTCAGTGGGTCGATGGGAGCCATCGGGGTTTGAGAGCATGCCCAAGTGACAATGGGCGCTTGCAGCAGCCAGGTTGGGGTTGGGGTTTGGTAATGGGTGGGATCGGAGTCTTTGTTGAACAGATTGTAGGAAAATATTGCTGGGAGCCCCTTGGGGTGATCATCCCATGGCCATCATGTTTCGTCCGGGTTTCTAATCCCCTGGGCTGCATCGAGTGTGGTGGCGGATAGTTGATGACTGTCGATTTGACGAGTGTTGTGTTTGTTTTGAGGGGTTTGAAGTGATGAAAATCGATTATTCTTTGAAACTGTGAGCTTCTGTGCATGGTAGGGGTAGATCAGTTTAGGTCAACTTACCATTATGTCCTCAGATGGTTTATTTTTGAATGCCCTGGCCAGCGTAACGGCCGGGTGGGAAGGTGTACTCGTCGTAGAGATGTTCCTTGGCCGCCATCAGAGGCCCCCACTCCTTCTTGACGTTTTTCCAGTGGTTCTTAAGGCGCAGAATCGGCGTGGATTGCGATGCCACGGGGGAAGCAAAGTCTTCAATAGAAGAAGTGCTTGAAGTGCTCATCTTTGGTGAGGAGCTCGTTGAGTCGGCGAAGGTAGACATGCTCGAAGGTTTTGCGGTAAAAATTAAAGTATTAGATATGATTAGATGGTGTGGGTACTATTTGTTTTCAACCAGCGACCTGGCAGGTTTATATCTATATCCCAGAGAATGACACCGGCGCTAAATGTTGTTTAAAAATTTCGACCGAACGTCAGCCGACCGAGCCCCGACATATTTCCGCCGAGATATTTTCGTCTGCGCTCTCCGCGCGAGGGGTTGTCTTCCCCTCAAAAAGCCGTTTAACCCGTCCAGACCCTGCCCAGGTGGCTCTGATGCGCTCCAGGGGCTCTCATCAATTGCTTACTGTGGGCATTCATTCGGCTTGCCGTGCAGGCCCGAGCACTTGATCTTGTGCGGATGATGCATGATTCCTTCAATCCCTGCCCAATCGGCAGGACTGGTCCGCGACTTCCCGGTGTGCGATCGTAGTCCACCGCTAGAATAGTCCTCACCTCATGGCAAATACCTCAGACAGTCTGAAACTCTGAACTTTTATGCAGTTTGTCCTGATCGGCTGGTTCCCGAAATAGTCCCGAGGTTTGGAACGTCCCGGATTGCTTGTTGAGCGGCTAATTGCAACGTCCCGATTCAGTTTTCGATCAGATCGGAACAGATTTCCTGTGGAAAAGCTTCTCCAACTTTGTCACCATCGCGGGAAACGAACGGGAGAAAATTTTCTACTGTGGGTCGTTCCCCTCATAGGGCTGACAGCGATGTTTCTTTGTCTAGAGTCACGCTACCTCTGTCCCAGCCGCTTTCTCCCGGTTGTCCAATGCCCAAGCCCGTTGATTGGTCCATATCTTGACTCCAACTCACATTTAGCACTCAGTGCAAGTTTTCCATTCCATGAGGGGTATCTGACGCACGCTCTCCTCATTTCAAATTGATCTGATCGCTTTGAAGGGAAGGCGCTATGGGCAAGTCAACCCCAAATCACATGCTGGCGTCATTGAGTTCGCTGAGATTGGAAATATCCTAATGAGGGCCGGAGCAACTCGCCACATTCAGGTATCCCAATGAGGGAATCCTCATGGATCGCGCCAAATGCCCCAATTGGGTTAAGAAACTGAAAATAAATTCAAAGGGGTATAAGCTTCTAAAGACACATGCTGAATCCCAATCACCCGGATTTCTGACCATACACAATTCGCACCTTGGTGTATATGTGATGTGATGTATTCCGCAGTTCTTTCCGAATACCCGCCAACAAAGCTTCAATCTCATCTCGTGACCATCCAAGCATCCTTGTGAATAATGCGTATGTGTAGGGCGCTATGGCTTCCATCATGTTGAGTTGGTGATACCGACCAAGCTCCTTCAGCTTCGGGTCCTTCGGCCATGGGCTTTGGGGTAACTTTGGGGGGATCAGATTGGTGAGTTCAGCTAGGCAGGACGGCACATACCACGTAAACGTCTTCCGCCACGTTGACGAATCCGACTTGCTCCATTCGAGATTTCCACGTGGGTGATGATGCCATGTCTTTCCCGAAGAGTTTTGAAGATTCATGCATATTCTGGATGGCGTAGAGAAAGTTTGTTGCGTCAAGGTGGGTATCATCATCTGAGTAGGTTTTCGTTTCAAAAGTGGCCATCTCAAACCATCCATTGGGGTTCAAATGTTCCAATGCTTGCTCGAACAATCGGTCATGGTCACGGATAAAACCCTCTAGCTCACGACCGTGTATGAAGTCAAATGATTGGGTGTGTGACCATACTTGTTCAAAGTCATCGACCTCGAATCGACAATTTGGCGGTACCCTGGACAGACATTAATATTGAGAAAGCAACAGAACTGGCATTGATGGGATGATACCATGATGGCTGAATAGGGCTTAGATCGATTCCTGCTCGGTCAGTTCATGATATGATTGGCGCGATCAGCGATGGATATCCATACCGATTACCTCTGATTCTGGGTTTGCACTGTCTTAGATCTTAGCTTGAGATCTCGAAAGTCAGATCTCGTGGCTTACTCCGCATAATCAATGGCCCATATGCCCGTCCCTGTCCCGAGATCTAAAACTCTTTGTGGGGCTGTGACCGGAGCTCTGATTAGCTCTCCCTTTAAGAGCAGCGAATAAATGTGATGCGTCTGCGATTGGTTAGGAATCGATCGAGTCTGCAATGTGAAGACTAACCAGATCGAGACGATCTTGCTCCCGCTCATCGTTGGGCTATCGGAATGTCAGAATCGAGTTGGAAAAGGGGATCGAATCACATACCAAGTAGTATTCTCCTTCGTGGTATGAATGGTACCTGCGACCGTTCTTTTTACGATCAACATAGCCCTCGAGGACTGGTGATACACGTAGCAGCTTACCTCGTATCTGGGAAGGTAAGGATTCGTGAAGGGTTTCAAGAATAAGGCAGAGAGAGCTTACTGGTAGTTCAGCGCACTTGAGGTGACACTTATTGTGTAAGTCTCATCTCCGAGGCTATCGCCGTCAGCATGGTTTCTGTATTCACCACTGCCTCTATACTCACGATCCGGGGAATAATGAATCGTCGTCGGAGTTGGACTAGGAAAATTAGTTCAGCGATGAAAAGTTGAAGATTCAAGTCCGTCAAATACACACATCAGGCTCAATGGGCGCGGGCACCTGGGCGTTATTATGCATTCCAAAGCCTCTAAACCTTAAGGTACCAGTGTTTGCGGAGTAATCAGGGCGCGCCAGAACGATGGAAGGGGAAGAGAATGGTTTTTTTCTCCCGGGAATCGCTCAACCACACCGACTGGAGTCTTATGACCCCCTCTGGCTTCAAGACAATTAGCGTGCCAGAGTGCCGGGCCCAGCGCTATTCTCTGATAATTGCACCGTCACCCGGGCCAGCATTGCTTTGCGCAATTCTCGGTCGCGGTACCATATCGTCGGGTTGAATGTTACGAGGTACAAAGCCTTTCGCGGGCAAAACGGTAGTCTAAGGGGTTGGTTACCCGCTAGCGTCCTGATCGCGGCGGTCTGATTCGTCTGCCGCTGAGTGATGATCCGCTGGGCCAAAAGGGGGCCATTCGACAAGCCAATCAAGGACGGATCGGGTGGACACGAGCAAGCTTGTGATACAACGGGCCCTGCGAGTGATTTGTGTTTCATGAGGGCGATCACGATCACGAGAAGATCCTCTGGAATACAGATAGCATCTCGCGATCGCCCGTATGGGGCACGCCGTAAGCCGTCAGCCGTGACTCCCAACTCCCACCTCGGCGTCCGACCGCGACCACGTCCCCAGAGCGGGGCAAGCTGGCATCCTTGAGTCCCAGCAGGACGGTTCTCTTAGCAAAACACAGTCCCATTCGGTGCTGATCACACTTTGTGGGCGCCGTCGGTCCCGACAGTCTGGTTCCTTTCAAAGGTCGCCACGGGGGTTTCGCAATTGAAATTTGTGACGGTGAGATTACTGACTCGTACGTTTGAAATGTGACAACGCCCGCATGGATGAAAATCAGCTTGGGACATTGGAAGCCAATCAGTCTCCCTCTAAAACTTGGCCTCCAAAGTCGGATCTTAGGCTGCTGCATGAGCCACCTTTCCGCCTTGCCGATCCCTTTCAGAGTGGCAGATTATGCATGTTCCAAGGTTATCTGAGACAGTTCCACTCAGATGGAGGGAAAAAGGTCTCCCGGGGTTTGATATGGGGTTCCAGGCACCCTGCGTCCCGTTAACCCTCCAAATCGCCTGGCCGCCTGGGCACTTACACAATTGTCAGCACCTAATGGGCATTGAGGGCAGCATTTCTGACTGCAGTGATTGATCCGGGGCGGCGCCCTGGGCACCTGGGCACGGGGCTCGGAAGAGGAAACGACCTAGGTAGCCACATAACACATACCATATAGTCTCGTATGGGGTAGTTCACTGGGAAAACTTTCTCCTTTTATTGGGTATTGAAGTGGGAAGAGCGCGCTGGCGGTCTGACATCGCAGACAAGACGGTAGGGGCGTTCAGTGCTCTGACGGGGGTCATCGGTAGGAATGCGCATACGAAGGACAGAAGGATGATGCTTTCTTGTGATATGTAGGACGCTGAATTGCCATGCTATCATACTGAGTGCTAGAAATACCTTTGCTGCTGAGGCGTAGCTAGTGGCGCAGGTAGGAGAGTGGCGCTGTTTCCCCACTACAGTATGTATCTCTTCTTTATTTTGAAAAAAAAGGAAAGAAAAAATTTATCGTCAAACTCCTGGGGGTGTACGCGGGCGCGAATAAATCCGACTGGAATGAATTGTTTCGTATGTGTGAGTTTGCTATTTGGGTAGATAGTATCGTCCATTCAAAGCAGAAGCCCAGATGCAACGAAGCATGAAATCCACCATGCAAATACGCCGGTTATATTTTTCGTGCCCGCAGCAGATGCAGGCGTACTCATGCTTGGTCTCAGACTAGAGGACGAATGGCTGGACTCACTGGCGGTCGACATGCTAGTAGAAGCTGTGCTGGACATTGTGCCAGATGAGACCATGTCTGTCGTCAGGAACGTAGCGATGGTCTCAGCCGTCGTGGCTGGAGATGTGGTACCGGATGAGGAGAAAGGAACTTCAGAAGACGATGAAGGGGAATCCGACAAGAACGTTGATTCGGAAGTGGGGTGTGAAGTCTCTAGCGTGAAAGTTGTAGTCTCATCTGTAGGCGAAGCCGTGGTAGACTCATCGGAAGGCGAGGCCGTGGTAGTCTCATCTGTAGTGGAAGCCTTGCTTGTGGTAGTTGTGGCCTCGGGTTGTGTCATTGAAGTGGTCGTTGTTTCCGGCACGAGGCCCCCAGTGAGTGGAGCCACCGCGTAAGGAGGATCGAAAAGCCCAAAATTCCCACATGCGTTGCAAGGCGATGCCCAAGACTTGACGGGTTTGGGAGCTGCAAGAATGGGATCACATCGGCCATTAGGCGCTGCGGTTGCGATCACCGACTCATCTTCCGTTTGGGGGCAGTCGGTACCCAGATCCCTCAGGGTGAGTTGCTGTGTGACCGATCCTTCAGCATTAATAGTTGAGACTTGATCTAGGTCCAGAGGGAATACCACGCTTGTGCCAGAAGGCCCAGCGCGACCGGCGGTGTTGTACCCATACATGTAGTCGATAACCATATAAACCGACGGCGATGTGCTGATGGGGTTTGTCAGCTAAGAGGAAGAAAACATGGGACGATTTGGTTCCTACAAAGTCCAATTCAGGTGTGTGTTGACATAGGTAGAAGGATAGACGCGGTCATCCGATGGCCAATAGAACAGGTTGACAGTACCGGCAGAGCTAACGAGACGTCAGTTTGAAAAAATATCACCAGAGGGTGTATTTGGACGAAGAGGGGACAACATACATGCTGCAAGTTGTCGGACATGGGTTTGGGGGTGGGCTTGGCGGGGGTGTGATGGTTGTAGGCACATCAGTCGTAGTCGAAATAGGAATAGGAGTCGTGGTACTCGTCAATGTGAAGAAACTCGAGGTTGTGGGAAACACTGATATTGTCCAAATTTCTCTAGACGACACGGAGCTGATTGGTACAGGACTGACCGTGGGGAGAGCGTTACTCCCACTTCGTCGGACCGAAGATGCAAACGAAGAGACCCGATCAGTGGTGCAAAGAGTGGCAGTCTCAGTCGCGGTGCCCAGGACAGTGGTTTCGACCTCACTGCCCCCAAGAACGGTAGATATGGAAGAGAATGTGCTTGGATTGGGGGTGTATGTTATGATATCACTGCGGCTTGGATCGTGACTCGGAATCATTGTAAAGTGTGGAGAGTGCGGAGAATGCATCGCTTCTGTGTCTTAGCGGTTGCAATTCAAGTGATCATACACGGCAACTACATACCAGGACCATTGAAGGCTTTTGCTTCGGCGGCTAGCAGCCCAAACATCCATAATTGAAGTGCAAAAACCATGATGAACTCTTCCAATCACACGACAAACCCAATAATTGTATGCCCCGAGGTCAACGGGGTGAATTTAAATAGTAGAAAAAATAAAGAAAAATCATACAGCAAGACGAGATATCAAATCTCGATTTTAAAATATCTCGAGCATTGGAGCGAGAGCGAAAGCTGCGCCTGAGCACGATCCAGCTCCGATGACATATGAGAAGAAACATGTCAAGTTATCTTGTAACAGCCGAGCGGTCTATTGGCCGGAATAGGTAGCGAGAAGCAACTAGCTCGCTTAGAACGGCAATTAGTTTGCGGAGAATTGGTTCTAGATGTTTAAATCGTTATTCTTCCACGCGATTGTTCCTGATCTGAGAGTGGAGCAGGTTTTGACGTCCATATCCTTGTTTTGTAGACCCCAACGTGGACCTGTCAGGGACTTCCGTTGCCCCCAATGAAATAACAACGACGATCGCAGTCGACTAGCTCTGTGTGATAACAGGTTCGAGCACCGAAAATGATGTCTGGCGCAAAACGGCCTGCAAGCCGTGCAGATCCCCGGTCGCAACATCACATAGGAATCGAGATTACCCAATTCAACTTATTTTTTGCCAGATAATATCACCTGAATTCGACGAGCTGTGAAATGAAGCCTGCATTATTTTGGATAGGACTGGATTTGAATTGGGTGCTGAAATGCGCGGCATCCTCACCTGCGAAACGTTCATCTTCGGCTCTCGTGGTCTCTCCCAGCCAATATTTGTAATTATTTGCGCTACAACTTGGATTTCTGACTGTTTTTTATGCTAACTGCGCATTTAGTGAAGGTAATGACGGTCCATGGAGTACTTTTCATTTACGAGTTGGAACACCCGAACAATCCGTTCGAGTGCTTGTCTCTACTGCCTCTCCAGAATCCCTAGTTGTCTTGTCGGACTATGGCTGTTCTAAATCAGAGTTTCAAACTGTTCCCTCAGACTGCGCGGTATCTAGGGGCACCTTGTTCAATGCAAACCACTCTTCAACCTGGGATG
This sequence comes from Penicillium bialowiezense, assembly GCA_026122735.1. NCBI lineage: Eukaryota > Fungi > Ascomycota > Eurotiomycetes > Eurotiales > Aspergillaceae > Penicillium > Penicillium bialowiezense. Next base: position 330,569 of record JAKZFB010000004.1, read on the forward strand.
ACTTGGGACTTTACGGGATAAATGACAACGGAGTCGGCCTCGAAGCTAATCTTGGCTACTATCAAAGAGCGGAGTTTGCTCGCGAGACTTTGGGCGTTGGCCTCACCGGAAAAAGGCTTGAGAAGCAAACATTAGCAGGAATTGCAACCGCGGAGCCTTTCTACTTGTAATAATGAACTTGCCTTCTCTGGCCGAGGAAATTTACTGACCCAACTTGTGATTAGGGGAATATTTGGCCTGAATCCTCAGCCCGTCAATCTCACTTCTTTGGGCAATGATTCTTCGTCTTCTTTCTTCACAGCCCTCAAAGACCAAGATATAATCCCTAGTCTTACCTGGAGTTATACTGCTGGCGCCAAATATCGTGAGCATAACCGGAGATTTTCATATGATTTATGATTAAGTTTGGCTGAATCAAGTTCGAAAATAGGACTCAAGCAAGTATATGGGCAACTCATATTTTCCGGATATGACACATCACGTTTTACGCAGAACTCTGCGTCCTTCACAATGGCAGATGACATTACCCGAGATCTTGTGGTCTACCTTCAGTCCATCAGCTATAGTGGATCAACCTCTGCCACTTTACTGTCAAAGGCCATTCCGATCTTCATCGATTCGACGGATCCAAATCTCTGGCTTCCGGGGGATGTATGCAATGCTTTTGAAAATGCGTTCGATATCTCCCTTGACAGCGAGACAGGACTATACTTGGTCAACGACACACAGAACACCGAATTGCTGAATTCAAATGCACAGGTGACATTCAGACTCTCTGATGTGCAGTCCGGTGGTGACGCTGTTTCCATCACGCTGCCATACGATGCTTTCGCTTTAACCGCCCAGTCCCCGTTGGTCAAGAACAGTAGTTACTATTTCCCACTCAAGCGCGCCGCAAATTCCACGCAATATACACTAGGCCGGACATTTCTTCAAGAAGCGTGAGTTTGATCTTGCGTATAGCAATTATCAGAGCTGATGAATTGCTTGTCATAGATATCTTTCGGTCGATTATGAACGTGGGGTCTTCAATGTATCGGCATGCAAATGGGACGATGATGCCGATCAAAACATTGTTACTGTCACATCCAAGGACTCAAAATCATCGGACTGTTCTGGAAGCGAGTGCTCCGCAGATTCAGACAGTGAAGGAAGCTCCTTGCCACTCAGCCGCGGTGCTGTAGCGGGTATCGCCATTGCAGCATTGTGCGGAGTCGTCATTCTGGCCGCCATTATGTTTTTCTTCATCCGCCGCCAACGCCAAAAGACAGCAAACAAAGCGACCCCACCCGAGTCAGATGTCTCCGTTCTGTCCGGTCCGGTACACAATGCGCCTCTCACCGAGTCATCAAACAGCGAACAAACCCCACCAAGGCCGAGATTTTGGTCCCCAGATGCAGTCCTTGGTGACACTAGCGAGAGTAATGTTGGCGGAAGTAGTGGTAGTCGCACTACCCACGAGCAAAGCGTAGAATTGGACGGTCGGAACACACAGATCAAGCCAGTATATTACGAGCTACCAGCCAATGGGCCTTGAGCCACGATGTCAAATTCCATGCCGACCTTGGAATATGGGTCTGCAGTAATTATTTTCTGTTGAATTTCATGAAGAAAACAAGACCAACTGGGCAGCTTTTTCCCGACGCCGAAGCATGCGCTTACATGCTTGCCTTTTCATGCAGGATCTCCCTGCTTCTGATGGTCAGTTCCCGTCACTGTGCTTTCGCTTCGTATCTCTAGTTTTCCAAGAAGTCTTTTTGATTTTGACAGTGCGCGAATAACTATTCACGCATAATTGATAAACAATGGGCTCGTAACGACCTTTGCGCCACTCCATTCCCTGCCAACGAAATACACAGAGCGTTCCTTGGTGTTCCCGACAGGAAGTGATACAGATCCTTCCACTCGACGGGGTAGTTTGATGTCCGGCACAGCTTCGATCCGAACAAACAGGCCTGCACCGCCACGGATTTCGATTGATTTGCCGCCAGATGCAGCCGATGCCTCTTCCCAGGTTGCCTCAATTTCAAAGTTTGGCTGGGGTTTGTGCGGATTTCCAGCCAAGGCATCTCCCACTTTCACGTAACCGCCAAGGGACCCAGTTATACTTATCCTTGATGGCGTCTTGTCTCCCGTGAAAGCGATATTCACGCCATCGATGTCACCGCTAGTCTTGCTCGAGAATCTGACAGCGTGATTATCTGAGTCTTTGACGAAATCCTCCGGATTGTCTTCCAACCCCCCGAAAGGAAGAACACTCTTCAAACTGGTGTTCTCTGAAATTTTGATTTGGCCGCTCCAAATTGCCTCTCGATACCGGTCATAGAGTCTTGCGCCGCCCCAAGTGACCCGTAAAATCTTTGCTGGCAAGGTTTGCTCTTCTGACCAGAAGCGTCGGTGCCAGATCAAACCAGATGCATCAAAGGCTTCGATTGAGGAGAAACCCCTGTCGCCCAGGAAATGATACTTGAGCTCTTGGGCTTCAGTCACCGGGGCCTCAATCTCGTCTCCCTGCAAAGCGACGCCATCTTTGGTTCTGGTGGATATAAGGCCAACTAAACGTTGACCCGTGGTAGCAAAGGTACGTCTGGACCTGAGAGATCTGGCTACAGTAGCTCGATCAAGCTGATGTGAGAGGATACCGGTCAGGCCTCCTCGAGTTCCGAACACTGCAGTTCCAGGTACACCACCACCGCACCGGCCACGATGCTCATCGGAGTTGGCAGACACACCTAGCTTCCATCCCCGCCGAACAGCATCCTGCAGAAGCCATTCAAATTGACCCCAAGCACTACCGATCTCAATCAACCGCTCAAGTTTTGGGTGGTGCCATCCAAGGTTGCAGCGACGTCCTCCGACATGCGGAATGAGGAGGTGCTTCTCTGCGTCTTTGGCATAGGTAGCATACAACTCATCCAGTGGCCAGGCCCCTGGTACGAGGTCCTTTGGTCCATGTTCAGACCATTCGAAAGAACGTGCGACGTTTCCGTGCCGATCATAGGGAAATTCGGGCGGACATTCCTCGGGGTCTTCAAGGAACACAACATTGTGATCACCTCCAGCGGCCGAGTTTCCACACCACTCGGTTCCAGGATAGATGACAAATTTCCCCGGCTCATTTAGCGACTTGATGAGCTGCGTTGTGGCATCCCAGCGTTCCTTCGTGATTTGAAAGTCGTTGGCGGTGTATCCAAGAACATCCAGGCCTGCGACTTCGCGTCCGTATGAGAAATTATAGATCGAATCCTCGGTGCCAACTGTATCATCAGAGTGAACATGTAAGTCTCCAAACAAAATTTTGGGAACAGTCAAGTCGGAGGACACGCTTATGTAGGAGCGGCTAGACTTCAAAATCGGTCCATCTTTGTTTTCCAAAGATATATCCACCGCGTAGTCGCCATTACCAGGTATCTGAAGCCCGGAGAAAATTGCATTTGTCCATCCTGTCTTGGTTACCGGCATTTGTTTGTCAGATATCAGTTGATGTCCGGCGGCCTCGGTAGATATACGCAGTCTGAAAACGAGTTCTTCTGGGCTATCTCGCGTCACATTTCCCCATTTGTCTTCTACATGAGTATGAATTGCGAATGGCACGTTTGGCTGGACTAGCCTGGGCGAAACAGCTTGAATGCGATTGGGCGGACCGGAAACAATGCTCCAGGATATGTCTGGTCGAATTGGAGCGAAGCGACTATGATAGCTACGTCTCAGCAGGCAGCTTCTCATACGTTGAAGAGCATGTACTCACGAGGTTCCAACAGGGTCAATGTAGAGCCTCCATCGAAAGTCCTTTTCCACAAAAGTTTGCACTCGAGTGCCTCTTCCACCGAAGCGTCGATCGCCAAGTCGAATGAGGATTCGATCTCCCGGATTCAGATATCCATCTTGAATATCCACGATGACGGCTTTCTGAAAAGGTCGTTCGTGACCCTTTTGGTCGAATCGAATGCCCAGTGACTGCACAGTGGCAGGTGTTTGTCCGCTAACCAGGCTGTGGGGCACATACTCGGCACTTACATAGTTGTCTTTTGTCGGGTCTGAGGTCTGAAACAAAGCCCAATCCTAGCAGCAAAACATCCTGTCAGCATTTGGCTTTTCCTTGTGAAAGGTAACACAAAAAGAAACATCTTACTGAGTAGAACTTGAAGGTTGCTTTGATCCACGCGCCGTCCGCAAGGCCAGACGCACCAACTTCGTAGTCAAGGACAAGTTCTGTCCATTCACCAGCAGTCAACGTGGTGACATCGCTTTTCACTCGACCGAGGAATGGAAGGCTCTTCGTATACTCGTAAAGCCCCTCCGGAGCGAAATACTCCCCCACTATCTGTCGTCTCTCGTCTGCTGTGAGATACTTCATCATGCGCTATGGCGGGTTTCGAGTCAGAAGCACCAGTCCAGACAAGCAGACTACGCGCCTAAATATGACCAAAGAAAAATATTGGAAAGGAAAGGAAGTTTCATGCAAGCAATATGGAATCCAGATGTCTTGAAGGTGATCGGGGAAATCCCGAGAGTGGGTCCTACGGCAGTACATAGCCGCCACCAGGCCATAACGTATTTTTCCATATTAAAGATTCACCGCCTTTCTCACCGCCTTTATTCAATTACATGCGTCGTACGAGGATTATTAATTCTTCTTTCTTACATACCTATCCAAAACACCTATAAATCAAAAACGCCAAATCTAAATCATACCTCCTTCTACTATTAATATTAATACCTATAAAGATCTGATTATATCTCTCTTTAAAGATAATATCTTAATTACTAATATTATTACAAAGCTATCAACTAAGTTTTTAATTATAATATTAATTTATACAATAAAAAGATATCTTTAAAAATAGAAAATCTATAAACTTATAAAACCTACTATTATAAATACTAATCTTTATTTCTATTTAAAAATATTTATTTTTTAAACTAGGATAAATAATAAGACTATTTATCTAATTCTATAAGATAAAGGTTATACAATCTCTCTTTATATAATATAATAATTATAATATTAACTTAATATAATTTATTATATAAATAATCCTTAATAATAAGAAATATAAGATTCCTAGATTAAATCTTTTCTTTCTTAAGAAATTTAATATAATAATATTAAAAGTTTTAGAAAGATTTATTTATATAACTATATTTATCACTATAATAACCTTTATCCTATATACTATCTATTTAAAATCTACTCTTAACTCTAACCTAATATATTATTATATTATATAGTAGACTTTTAATATATAAAAAATAGCTATATATTATATAGTCTAAATTAAATTTAATATCTTAATAGATATATAAAATTATAGATATTTAACTTTAAGATATATATTATAATTAATAGTTATTCTTAATATATTATCTAGCTTTATATTAAGATTAGTGTTTATATAGCTTAAAATATATTTTACTAATATCTTAATACTATAGATTAGATCTAATTTATATCTTATAAATTAAAGATAGATCTTAGTATAAAGACTATATTAATAGAAGATATATATTAAAAGCTTTATAAGTTATATAACCCTAAGATAACCTATAAGAAATATTTTATTTATAAGTTAAGTATTATAAATTAAAGGATTAAATCTTAATAAAAATAAATATCTAAATTTTCAAACTTTATTTATAAAGTAAGTTTATTCTCTACTATTTATCTTTATATAATATTCTAATTCCTAATATAAGATTATTTTAAATAACTTTATACTAATAAACTTTAGTTACTATTTAAGATTATAAATTAGATTATACTTTTTACTATCTATATATTAATTATATAAAACTATCTATAATCCTTTATTAAAATATAAAATATTTATCTAATTTATTTATAATTATAAAGATTTACTACTATATTAAAAAAATTATTTCTTAATTATTATTACCTAAAGATAGCTAAAAAACTTTAAGTTAAAAAAACTTATTAGAAATTATATAAAATATATAATTATTGATATTATTTTAACTAAGATATCCTTATCTAGCTCTATATTTATAATAATTAGAATAGTAAATAATATCTTCTACTAGATATCTTAAATTAGTATTATATAAAGCTTTTAAAGATAAATTTTAATCTTAAAAATCTATTATTAATCAAGCTAGATAAGATATATTAACTATATTATATAATATATCTTAAACTTTAATATTATATATAGATTTATTATAGTTTAGAGCTTTCTCTTATTCTTTTATTTTATAAGAGACCTATATTAGGATTAAACTAGTTTAGTAAATTATCTAATTTTTATATATTTATAAATTATTTTTTAATTCTTATAAAAGATTCTTCTTATACAATATCAAGATATTATTTTCTTTAAAAATTAATAAGATTATTGATCTTATTAATTTACTATCTATATTATCTATATTAATAGGTCACTTTATTCTAATATTATTTACTCTTTCTACCTCTTGTATAATATTAGAATATTCTTCTCTACCTCTAATATTTAGTTATATTAACTAGAGATAATAAAGATATATATTTAGATCTAGATTTAAATCTAGATCTAGATCTAGATCTACCTAACTAAATTTCTAATTATAGCGTTAACTTAAACTTATAAATTAAGATTATATAAAATCCTAAATATAATAATAAGTAATCTAAACTCTTAGTATATAAATATCAATTTATATAAGGTTTTTTCTTTAGATTAAAAAATAATTAATCTAAAATAATATGATTATATCTAATTTAGAAAATAAAAGTATATATTATTATAAAAACCTTTTATTAATTTTACATTTATTTATTATAGTATAAACTATATTTAATCTAATATCTTAGATTATATCTAGATTTTATAAATTTATTTTTAAATATCTTTTTTCTATAATCTAATAAAACTTATTTTTATATAAGCTATAAGAATATGATATTTTATTTCTTATAAGTAATATTAAATTTAATAAAACGCTAATTTTTCTATCTAATATATTAAATTAAAAAATAGATTTATAAGATCTATTATTAGAATTTATAAAAATAAAAGATAAAGAATCTACTATTTATATAATTCTTTAAAGATTTAATAAAGTAGAGAAACTTAGATTTTAAAAATCTAAAAAAAGATTTAAACCTTATATAAAAAAAATAAAGATTAAGATTAAAGAAGAATCTAAAATTAATTTTAATATTTTAATATAGAATAAAACTTTTATATAAAAAGATTTATTTTTAGGATATCTTAATAACTTTAATAGTTTACTACTAATCTTTTTTTAAATTATATTCTATTAAGCCCTTACATATACATATAAAATTTTTATATCTCCTATATTTCCTAATTTAATTATAAAAAATCATTTACTAATTAATCTAGTTATATAAACTCTTTCACTAAATAAAAGATCTAGTATCCTAAGTATACTATAATAATAACTATAAGAATAGACTATTCTAATCTCTAACCCTATATTAATACTTAAATTATTATCGTAACTACTTTTAGAGAAGATAAAAGATAAACAGTTTATAATATCTAATTTAACTCCTCTAGCACATCATATAAAGGCTAGTTCCAAAAGATTTTAAAATACAAACCAGAAGAAGTAAATTATTTATGTTTTTTAAATTTTTATGTTTTTAAATTTATTTTATGTATATTTTCTGGTTATTTCTGATTAGTTTATCTTGTTTATCTTGTTTATCTTGTTTGTCTTGTTTGTCTTGTTTGTCTTGTTTGTCTTGTTTGTCTTGTTTGTCTTGTTTGTCTTTGTTTGTTTCTATTTGTCTTAGTTATTTTTTTTATTAGAAAATCTAAAAAAACTTGCTTTTTAAAGCATATAAATCTATTGATCTAACTACCAAAAATAATATGAAAAATAGTAAGAAAACAATAAAAAAATAATATGAAAAATAGCAAGAAAATAACAAAAAAACAGTATAAAAAATAACAAGAAAATAATAAAAAAACAGTATAAAAAATAATAAGAAAATAATAAAAAAACAGTATGAAAAATAGTAAAAAAACAGTATAAAAAGATAGATATATATATTATATAAAGATATATCTATAGATCTTATACTAAAGCTGCATCTCTATATCTATTTTTATTAATCTTTAACTTTACTATTTTTATAATTTCTACTTTCTCTTCCTCTTTCTCTTCCTTTTTATTATCTTCTAATTCTTCTATTTAAAAAACTAGAGAAAAAGAACTAGCTATACTTAGTATAAACTAAACTTTATTCAGTTGTTATACGGTACAATAGTGAGTATAATCTTTCTATTTATAATTTATATAATATCCTTTTTAAAATCTAGAAAATCATATAATTTAGAGTCTAAATAGATATCTTATAGTTAATTAATATATTTAATATTAGTTTAGAAATCATATAATACAATTAAAAGTATATTTATATATAATTGTTAATCTATTTTAACTTAATATATATATATATATTAATTAATAATTTTAAAAATTAAATAGATATAACTTATCTACTTAACTAAGAGTATAGGAGTACTATTTAGTTTTCTTTTAATAAGAAATTTGTATAAAAAAAACAATTAGACTAATTGTTAATCTATAGTATAGTAAAGATTGAATAGAGCTATATTTCTATAATTTATAAGTCATATAATAAAGTATTAAGATCTTCTCTCTACCGTACCTATAATATAAATTTATTTAAAAAGATATATAGATCTTACTATCTTAGTATTAGAATTATATATTATATAAGCAATTATATTAGAAAGAAGAGCTATAATTTAATAGATTTAAAGGATTTATAGATAGCGTTACTAAGATAAATTTAAAGAACCTTAAGTAACTAATATTCATATAAATAAAATTAGCTTAATAAAAGAGGTATTATATTAAATCTATAGATAAAGACAAAATCAGTAGGTTCAATATATCCTAGGCAACTAATAGTTGTATAAATAAAATTAGTTAGCTTTATGAGAGGGTAGTATATCACCATTTTACAGGATATAAAACCATGCAGCATATGTCATTATGGCAGCCCTATTTTGCAGGCTCTAAAACCATGTAAAACCATGCGGCATATGCCATTATGGCAGCCCTATTTTGCAGGCTCCAAAACCATGTAAAACCATGCGGCATATGCCATTATGGTAGCCCTATTTTGCAGGCTCCAAAACCATGTAAAACCATGCGGCATATGCCATTATGGCAGCCCTATTTTGCAGGCTCTAAAACCATGTAAAATCATGCGGCATATGCCATTATAGCAGCCCTATTTTGCAGGCTTTAAAACCATGTAAAACCATACAGCATATGCTATTATGGCAATCTTATTTTATAGGTATTAATAACTTCCTAATTTGGAAGTAAACTTACTAATATAAATTTCTTTCTCTCTCCTCTCTCTCTTTCTCTCTCTCTCTCTCTCTCTCACTATCAAACAAAGCTTCTTTTTTTTAATTTTTTATTAAAAATATCTTTTTCGTACAGTACTCTTATTATTCTAATCTAATCTCTAAAAGCTCTATATAATTAATATCTACCTAATTTATCTAGATAAGATATATAATTTTATAAAAACAAAAACTAATCTACATTCTTGTATAATAGGTTTCTTATCTTTTTAAAATCTTACTCCTACTATATTAACTCCTAAAGTATAGATAATTTTATTTCTACTAAAGTTTATATATATGTTACTCTAGAAACGTACATTTATTTTTAAAAGTAGGTAGATAGCTTTCTAGACCCTACTAGTAAATAAGAAACTGTATTTTAATAGCTTATTAAATATTACAAAGAATATATAATAACTAGTTTAGATTTTAGTTAGCTTATAATATCTATATTAAATATTAGAGATCTTAATACTCTTATATAATATACTAGTTTACTAGAAGATATTATACTAAAACTATTTCTAATAGTAATTTATCTTTTTACCTAATTTATATATAGCGCTCTAAGTTATATATTATTAGCTATTCCTAGTGTTAATATATTCTTTATAAAAAGTAATATTTTAAGATATTAACTTATATTAATATAACTATTATATATAAATACTTTATTAATTTAATCTTATAGAAAAATCTATATTAGAGAATATAATTAATATTAAAAAAAGTATAATTATAATAATAGTATTCTATCCCCTTTTCTATAATATATCTATAAATAAGATTACTTTAGTAAATATTACAGTAACTATAAATTCCTTAATACTATAACATAATATTCTATATAAAATAATATAAATAGATAAAAAGAGATATAAGAATAACTAGTTACTCTAATTAATATAATATCTTTATAGGATCAGTTAGCTATTAGATTATTAGAATCTAATCCTATTAGTATTAATAATAATAATAAGAATAATCTTTAAAAGTAAGTTTATAATTTCTTTATAAAATACTTATACCTATACCTATATTTATACCTTAAAGCCTAGTTATATAAACCCTGTGTACAGTACCTGAGTAAGGTTTGCACCTTTACGTGGTGCTTAGGATTAGTAGCTATTATAGTGAAACTAAGTAAGTCTAAAAGGTATGAATTCTGATTAGTTATTTATGACATCTCATACAGAGGTGTATTGGCAAAAATGACCGTTTTGTGTATTTATTGAAATGCTAATTTGGCAGAATACGTTATGGCCCGGTGGCGGTTATGTACTGCCGTAGTGGGTCCCCATATCGCGCCATCACCACGCGGGATTCACCATCGTACCTTATTTCGATGCTTGACATTTTGAGCTTGTCCGTTCAAGATTTCACGCGTGAGATCTTATCACGCAATGAGATCCACACTGGTACTCATCACGTCGGCTACTCTCCGGAAAGTCTGTGTTGAATTGTGAAAACACAGCAGATATCATGACCTACTCCCATCTTCAAATTTGTCACCCCCAGAGATCGCTCAGCTCGGCTCACCTTCTTCTGGAGCTATGACTGGATTCTGAATTGCACATCCAAACTCCAACTCAGCTACAAAATGTTAAGTGCCCGGATCAGGGGCCTGCGAGAGTCCGCTCGCAATGACGAGAATCTGAATCGGTTTCTCAGTCTCACCAGAGTCTATTTACCAAGGCTACCCAAGGCAACTTCAGAATACCTGACAGCAAAGGTACCTGTTGTACAGTGGACGCCAAAGTATTCTTTATCGTGGTTATGGAGCGATCTGGTCGCTGGTAAGATCCCCCGGCGCCGCCAGACTACGCTCAACAGCTGACAAGGAGTAGGTATCACAATTGGAATCTTACTAGTCCCTCAGAGTCTAGCCTATGCCAAGGTAGCGAACATTCCTGCTCGCTATTGTCTCATCTCCAGCTGGCTACCAACCCTGATATACGCTATCATGGGAACTTCCAAAGGTGCTTGTTCCTAGGTCATGCCCTTCGGGCCGATGATGCGCTAACATCTGCTCAGATGTGACAGCTGGGCCAACAGCTATCATGGGTCTTCTCACTGGAGAAATTGTTACTGATTTAGTCAAGGAAGGTTACGCAGCCGAATCTATCGCTACCGCGGCCGCATTCTGGATTGGCGTATACTCGCTCATCCTTGGTTTATTTCGCTTGGGTTTCTTGCTGGAATTCATCTCTTTGCCCGTGTTGTCCGGATATGTCTCCGGCGCGGCCGTCACAATCGTTCTTCAACAGTTGAAGGGACTATTTGGCGAAGGAAAATCTGCTAGTAACACTGCTGGTGTCATCCGAATGTTTTTTCAACGGTTACCATTCACGAACTGGCGAGCATTCTTGATTGGCCTTTCCACTATCATCCTTTTGGTCTCTTTACAGTATGTTGGTCGCAAATGGGGCAAGAAGCATCGCAGCTTGTGGTACCTTTCCATTGCCCGCAACGCCCTCGCGCTTATCCTGTTCACTGTGATCAGCTGGGGGGTTAATAAGTCTAAGGGAGACAATCCTCTGTTTGGAATTTCGAAAGTCACCGGTACAGGAATTATTCCTCCCTCTGTGCCTAATACCAACCTACTTGTGAAAACCGCCGGTCGAAGCATTGCCGTATTTTTGGCAGCTGCACTGGAACATCTCGCCATCGGAAAAGCGTTCGGTCGGCGCCATGGCTATATCATTGAGCAGGACCAAGAGCTTAGCTATATTGGGGTGGCAAACCTAATTGGCAGCTTTTTCTCTAGTATGCCGGTCACCGGAGGATTCTCACGAACTGCGGTGAATTCGGAATCTGGCGTGAAAAGCCCACTGAGTGGGCTGGCTACGACTGCCTGTGTCTTGATTAGTATCTACAAGCTCACGGATGCCTTTTACTGGATACCTTCCGCAGCACTTTCTGCTATCATCATTGTTGCTGTTTGGCAGATCATCTTGCCATTCCAGGTTTTCTGGCACTATTGGAAGACATCTTTTGCGGACTTCATTGGAAGTATGATTGCATTCTGGGTCACTCTCTTTGTGGATGTCGAGATTGGTATCGCCGCTGCAGTGGGGTATAGTATCGTCTATGTTTTGTTCCGGCTAGCCTTCGCACCCGTGGAGATGGTGACAAGTGACAACTACCCCAAACTCTACCCGGTCTCCACACCCAACAAACTACCACCGAGGCTACCCGAAGATAAAATGATCTTCATGATCCACGATTCAATCTTGTATTCAAATGCAGCTCGAATCGTACGCCAAATTACTGACCACCTTTACACCTTCAGCTCTGGGGAGCATGAATCACCAGCAGGGGTCACAGAGGCTCATCGGAATTCAAAAAAGTCAGTTGACAGACTTTGGAATGATACCAAGTCTAGGCGCATTGAAAACTTGCGAAAAACGGCTGGTACAACAAACAACGAAGAAAGCTTTCTGCCTCATGTTCAAACTTTGATCATTGATATGACCCGCGTTGCTCATATCGACACAAGTGGAATGCAGGCTATAGCAGACATCAGATCCACACTCAAAGATTGGGCGGGTGACGGTGCAGAGCTTGTCTTTGTGGGTTTGAATCAACGAGCCCATGAGCGGTTTCAGAGGGCTGAAAACTGCTTTGTATCCTCAAAAGGTCGAGATTTTCCTCAAGACCAAGGGTATATTGTTTTTGATATCTTACAGAATGCATTGTGTAGCAATGAGGGTCGGAGTGAGAGCGGAGATGTGGAGAACAGGCATTTTCAGTCAAAATCTGATTGATGGGCTTTAAGAGCAAAGATAAACCATGGTACCATGATTAAATCGACATCTAAGAAAGGCTATATCCCATGCCATGAGTATTTTGGAGTGTCAAAGGCCACTTCATTACATGGTTAGCGAAAGTTTCTCCGGCGTGAAGACCTGTAGGCCGGCCCAGCAGCTTTTGATGCCAAGGCGCACAGGTTCAACGCATCAACACCATGATTGTGCAAAGCCATCTTGATTTCGTCCAAGTCCCTAGACTCAATCTCTTGAACATAAATACTCCGTCGATCTGACAGAAAGAAAACACCGTTCGATTCAAGGATAGTTTGTGATTCGTTGGCCAACACTGGTCGGCAATTTGTAAGGCCCGAGAGAGCACCAAGCTCCTGGCCCCTGCTGCCTTCGTTGGACCATTGGTGGGCGCAAAGCATTTTGGGATCTGTGGACCAGCCGGGAGGATCAGGTGAGACAAACTATGTCTGTAAGCAATGATATTTCCAGAATTTTGAGCGTAACAAAATGCTTACTTGACGTGGTTCACCCTTTGCACCAAAACCCCAGGTAGAAACTTCCTCTCGTGGGCTCGCTGATTGCGACTCTATGGCCCGAGGTTGTGGCCCACTTAGTGCACCCTGCTCAGCTTCTCGTGGCCTTCGAGGCTTGGATAAAAATTTTGCCATTTGTGGCCTATTCATTATGATATCAGTTAGCACGTATGATTGGGTAAAAAATGATGCTCAGTGGGCTCACCCTTGGTTCTTGTTTGGATGATTCTTTTGCCTCTTCTATTCCTTGACCTCTCTCTTCATTGCCTGAATCTGTACTCAGCAAAGACCCCATATCGATTATTGTTCAAAGCTGTTAATAGAAGTTTGGTGACGGACAACTTTGTTCCCTCAAAACTGGGAATGGCAGAATGTACAAGCTTATATAGGGGATGATTTAGGGGCATGTAAGGGAATATTCAGATTAAACATTTGGCCTTGCTAGATACATGTCTTGAAGAATTGTATATGAATCGGGGATCTCAGATCAAAGAGCATCCACAAAGAGCGTCACCTGGGCAAGACCAACGGGATTCACTCACTTTTGTTAAGCGCTTTGCTTTTGGTTTCTAGGGTCTTCCAATTGGCCTGATGCCCCAATCCCTTTCATACCTGCTGCTTCTCGCCGTTGACTGTTGTGAAGTGAAAGTGTTGAAAGCACCAGGCGCACCCCGGAGTCGGCTAGCCGCGGCCCCCCGGAGTTCGGCTCCGGGGTGACACATGGTGGGTCGATGCGGGTTGAGCCGCCAACAGTTTGAAACACAAATTTGTGACTCAAACATTTCTTCTTCCACTTCACATCATGGCTTCAGACGGCTTCGTGTCTGTAAGGGCCTCTTTGCCCACACTGCCCCTTCCTCCTAACAGCAACAGGCCTGAAATAACCACGAGGCGCTTGCTACTCCGCCCTCTCCAGCCAAACGACCTGGACGCGCTGCATGTCTTGCGTACCCAGGAGGATGTCATGAAATGGACCACGGCTGGCTGCATCGACGAAAACATTGAAAAAACAAAATCGAAACTGGATCCTTTCCTACCGCCACACGATATTGTCACCGCCAATTGCGCTATTTGTCTCAAGGACACTGGCGAGCTGATTGGCATCGGCGGATGCCATCTTTACCCTGGATCACATGGATGGCCTGAGATTGGGTATCTTCTCCGACAGGAAACATGGGGACAGGGGCTAGGGACTGAATTTCTCGGTGCTTGGCTGCGATTCTGGTCTGAGCTGCCTCGCTCTGAGCGTGAACTGCGTGTCAAAAAGGAAATGGTTGTTGGCGAGGGCCATGTTGACGAACATCTTATCGCCATAACAGAAGCCAGCAACAGCGCTAGTCAAAGGGTTCTGTTGAAGTCTGGCTTCCAACGCTTTAGAGATTTTACCGAGGTGCAAGGCACCAAGACAGTGAATCTTGTTGCGTTCCGCTTCCTGCCACAGGAAACGACAGCTGGCACTGAATAGGCGCACATTGCAATTACTCGGTGTTTTCCGAAGTTTCTAGCGCACAACCCGATTTGCTGTGGTCATGCACCGTGGTCACATTCAAAAGGGAGGCTGGGAGACCATTGCCCCCTGGTGACTCACATGCCCCAGCCAGCCTCCTCAAATCCAAATATTCCATGACCAGCCCTGTTGATAAACCATATATCCAGATTATGCGGCATTTTGTCTGATTGTTCGCCCCAATATCAACATCTTTCATGTTCAGTATTCCCGACCCGTGGCGGCGGGCGCGCATGCCCAAATTAATGCCCGTTTGGGAAATTTTGTGCCGAGCCCCCTGCCGAGGGATCCACCTTGTGGCCAACGCCCGGCCGAAGGCCTCCCGATCAACGATGGTGTAGCAGAACATGATTGGAATTTATGTAGTATTATTTAGAGAGGTTTCATTTATTTCAGGTTGCTCTTCAGGCCGTATCGGGTCTGAAAATGCTGAGGCTTGGGCTCGGCGAGTCTGCCTTTCGTTCTCGGCGTCCGCATGTGTTCGAAGATGGAAATCCTGCCCAGATAGGCATCCGTGTTTGTATACTTGAGCTTAAATCTCGGAAGAAACCTTTTGTTTTAACAATGTAGTGGGAAACACAGAGTATTTCCCAATAATATTCATATCAATCAAGCACGACTAATGTCTGATAGAGATCAAATTGTACATAGGCCCCGCCGCTACCCTTCGAGTCCTGGCATCGTAGTCACAGAATCTAATTGACATGCTCCACAAATCCACTTTCACCGGAGATTGCTTCTTTTGCATGTTTATGCACCTCCTCGTCCTCATGATAGATGAACTGAAGTGGTCGCTTCGTCGAGATGGCGTCCGCATCGCCAGACACGATGAGCGGGGGGTTGGATCGATAGTATGCATCCATATCTTCCAACGTTCGGTTCGCTGTAGATGGTCAGTACACCCTTGCTGTGGCTAACGCAGATATGATTAGCTCACCTGTCTCCGGGTAGAAGAAATAAATCACTGGCAGGAACAATGCGTTGAGAACAGTCCACACAATCCAAAACTTCCAGCCAATGGTTTGGATGCCAATAGGCGTGATTTCGACGATGGCAAAATTGGTGATCCTGGAAATCAAATATATCAGGGCCAAAATCAAAACGGGTGAGAAACTAACTCGACAACTTACCAGTTCGTCGCTGTTGAGACGGCCACGCCCTTTGTTCTCATTGGCAACGAGTTTATCTCGGTTGGATAGAGCCACGGAACCCCAAGCATACCCATTCCAAAAGCCACATGGTAAAAGAAGAAAAAGGCAACAGATGCAGTGGCGTACACGGTGTTCCTTTCCGCCAAGTATAGCAAAATCGTGATGATCAGGAAGGAGATGAATTGGCCAAAGCCAGAGAGCATCATCAATCCTCGACGGCCAACTTTCTCAACAATTGAGGCAGCTGCGCACGAGAAAATGAAATACGATGTTGCATTGCAGGCTGTGAGGAGCCTGGCCATTTTGTCCGAAAGTCCGACCGAGTTCATGAGCACCAAGGGAAGATAGTAACTCATGATATTGATGCCTATCCATGGCATAGTCAGTAAGTTAGACACGGCAAACGGCCTTATGGGAGGGTTTTGTGCTGAAATACCTTGGAATTGCTGCATAGCCTGTGTTCCAGCACCGAGGAGTAATCGACGGAGAGTTTTGGTAGTATTATCGCTTTTGCCTGGGCGAAGCAGGTCACACCAGCTAACGGCATTTTCGTTCTCATACGTGATGCTGAACTTGATCTCATCACGCTGAGTTATGATAAGTGGATCGTCGATGGTTTTTGCTTCGACGCAAGCAAGTATTTCCATCGCCTCATCTTCCCGGGCTTGGGTCATCAGCCATCTAGCTCCATGTTAGGCTCGTATAATTTTTCTGGCAAGTGAATTTGCTCAAACCTTGGTGATTCCGGGAGCCATGGGATAGTCACAAGCAGTACAGCAACGAATATGAGCTGTAGCGAGATTGGCAACCGCCATGCAATAGCACCTCCGCGAAATGAAAGACCATAGTTGATCCAGTTGACGATACAATACCCGCCAACATTCAGACCAAGATCCAGAATGACCAGTTTCCCTCTCCATTTTGCCTGTGCCGTTTCCGTTTGCCAAATTGGAGCCGTCGCGGTGTTGATTCCGTTGCCGAGGCTAGACATATTAACATCGAACACGTACCATCAGGATTTGAAACCTGCTCACCCTAGCACGATACGACCGATAAACATTTGAGGCAGGCTGTATGAAGATGCCTGGAGGACAGTACCAACGGCCATTATGACCGTTCCCAGAAGGATAGACTTTTTGCGACCCAGTCTCTCGCCTACTGTGAAAGCGAGTATAGCTCCGAAGAAACACCCAATGTCATAGATAGCAGCAACAGTTGAAAGAGTTGTAGTTTTAGTAGGGCCGACTAGATCGTGGACTTCGAGGAAGTCGCGAGTCACGACGACACCACCTGAAAGGACCGCACCATCAGCATCTAGCGAACTCGGCATGGGCCGTAAAGGGGAAATGGGACTAACTAAAGACACCCTGATCATATCCAAACAACATCATATCAGTAGCGCAGGCCAACTATAGCAAGGTATATGTTAGCATGCATCCTGGTGGTTCTGAAGGACACGAGATGGTGAATATTTTTATCTTACCGTGAGCCAAAAGGTAAGCCATCCTCCAGTGAGCCCAAAGTAGGGCTTTTTCGTAATAGCCATCGTTTAGTCTAGCAGGAGTAGACAGAGGTATCACAAAATATAACAATGCGGTATTGAATCATCTTAGAGACTGGCGAGATCATGCTTTATATAAGTTTTGCTCATGATACCAGTAGTAGATCAGGGATCCGAAATCCCGACCCCATGGGGAGGCGGGATGGAGACAAGTGGCGGGGTGCGCATTCTTGTAAACCTTCTTTTTTGTCGTTTCGAGTGGCAGTGAAAGTGGTGTTATGTGTGGCTTCGTGTCCCTGTGTTGACTTTCTTGAGCCTGTCTGTCACCTCCATCAACTCACCCTCATCGGATGAGATTTGTTGTCATCACCTGTAGAGTCTCAGCTCACATATTCATCATGAAAATGAATTGATCACTGGATTTCAAAAGTCTTTGCATTCAAGCGAATGGCAAGCAGACATGGTCAATGTTTCCATGGACGAGACTGCTTGTACCAAAATGGGTTAGCGCCAAACCGTCTCTCGGTTCCAAGCCCCGGGATTTGGCTTCGTCAACGGCCAATCAGCGATTCGGCTGTACCGGAAAAGATTTCAACCATCGGCCCGATGTATGCGTCGCGGGGATGCTTACCTGGAACGGATAGCAACGGGTTAGTACGAACCGCCTATATTGTGGAGATGGCATACTTGGCTAACTTGGTGGGGTTTGTTGTTTGCTATGATGTTCGACAAAAGAGTCATCCGGAGCGTAAAGCCAGGCTGCCCCCCTGAGCTGTCTTCTCCAATTGAATGAGGGAATATCGAATGGCTGCCAAGTCCCGCCATCATTGGACACTACTAAGCCCGACTATCCAGATTGCCTCAAACCGCGTTCGCCCCTGTTCAATCGAAATGCGCGTCCAAATGTACACTGAAGAAGACTTTCAGTCGGGGGACTTGTCATCGGTCTCAAGCCGCATTGACATCATACAGAGCAAGCCCCGATTTCGACGAAACCAGTTTGCCTGTGACTCGTGTCATTTGCGACGTGTGCGGTGCGATCTGGTATCGTCATCACCATGTTCACGTTGCCTACGCACGGGCATGAACTGCGGGCTTTCCCGCCCGCTACGGAAACGAGGACGCACGACGCGATCCAATTTAGGCAATGGAGCCACAAGACGCGAGCAATGCCATTCACCAAAACATATACAACCACAACAAGCCAACAACAGTTTTGTATTTCACTCCCCATCGACTGCGTCCCCAATGAGCCCCACCACCCCGGCTTCGGCGACTAATACATGGTCACCACCGACCAATGAAATCGATACCCTTTTGGCCTTGTGCACCGACGGTCATCACTCTCCATCCGGCACTTCACGGGAATGGGAAATGCCAGATGTGGAATCTACAGACGACTGTCTGACTATGGGCACGTTGCCAAAAGAATTGTCTGGATTGATTTCCCAAGATGAAGGTCCTCGACAACCGCTGGCGGGCTCGTGGGACTGGGACTTCGATGGCTCTCACGGCCTCAGCCACGAGCAATTCCCTACATTGTCTCTACCAGGAGAAGGTCTTTCGGGTGCAGCGGGCGAGACAATGGTACAATCCACGTTGAGGTATCCTGTGCTAAGTCCGATCATGATCACTTTGGAACCACATATCTCCTTCCAATTTGCGTGCCATCTGCTCGAACTCTATTTCTCGGAGAGATCGTCAACCAATGCTCACGCCATCTATGGACACGTCCCTTGTTCTCTTTTGCGCAAAGCCTCCTTTCTTACCGATGACTATCGGCCTACTAGCCCTGCACTATTGGCGAGTATGCTCTGGATGGCTGCTGTGGATTATGGTCACTGTTCAGTGTCCATCTCACCTTCTCAACAAACCAACATCTGTCAACTATTGAGAAATATCACTTTTTGGTTTCTATCTGTTTCAAAGGATGGGGAGTGCAAGAATGTGGAACCCCTACTGCCGGGTTCGTACCCACATACAATGGCCCCAGACCCTTTGGATCGTACATGCGACCTGGACGATGTAATCACTTACATGCACATCGCCTCAATCATGTCCAACGAACAAAGTTCTTCAAGCAACTCGTGGTATGTGCCCATCCTTTCTATCCTCTGATCGACTATGGTTTCTCATTCCATGACAGGTGGAAGGCAGCCACCGATATGGCCCAGCAACTCAACCTCAACGGACAACCATATTCTTTACCAAACACCATGAGCTCAGATAAATACCACTGCCAGTCCTGCCATCACAAAATATCAGATTGTCTCCAGACACCGGATTGCTCTGTTCATGGTGAGAGAGAAAGCAGTCTCGGGGAAATGTGTGAGAAAATGAATGGCACCCACTCGCCGGCCTATACAGAAGAACATATTGAAGAACGAAGACGAACATGGTGGCTCCTTTATATAATAGACCGACATCTATCACTACGCCATAACCGTCCGTTGGAGCTCAATGATGCAGAATGTGCAGGTCTACCACTTCCGATGGACGAGATATCCTGGCAGAATGGTGCATTTTCCAAAGATCATCTTCATCCGCAAATGCGAAATTCTCATGAATTCGAATTCCGCGATTGTTCGCTGTTTGGATTTCTCCTCCCCCTCATGAAAATCACTGGCGCTATCTCAAGGATTAGCAAGCAGCGGTCACAGGGGAACCATGAGCATGAACTTGAAGAACATCAAGTAATGCAGCACGTCGATACCTATCAGGCCAGTCTATTTGCTTTTATAGGATCTGCAGAAACCTCTGACCCTGAGCCAAAGATGTCAGGTGCCTTTTCCGATACACGGCGACAAACCTGCATTGCATATGCGTCATATCTCATCCGAGTTGTACGCATTTTACTATTGGGGAAGAGACACTGGCTCTTTCTGGTCGAAGAGGCAGAATTTTGGAAATCTCCGACATTTCTGTCCACAATCTCTCACACATTAGATGGAACATCTTGGCTGCGAAGGATCTTGCACCTTGATCCGGATGTCAGCTTTATGCCATACCTTTTCGGTATCATGTTATTTCAAGCAAGCTTTCCTATGCTCTTGATTGTTGAGCGTCTCCAAAACAAATGCGGCAAAGATATTCTCAATGCATGTGAGGTTTTGATTCGAGCCACTGAGTCGTGCTTAGTGACACGGAACACAGACTATCAAAGGAAGTTTCGGCAGTTGATACGCAGCACAGTATCTCAAGCCTGGGGTCGTCCTGTGGGCGCAAGCGAGATTCAACGTCGCCGCAAATCAGTATTTAATTTTTACTTGTGGACAATAAGGGGGACTCATCTGCCTATTGATTATGAAAATTGCAACCGGGCATGACTGTGCGCCTGCCTTGGTTACGGAAAATCATGTTACATAGAGTCGGTAGTAGGTCGGAATTGTCGTTTTATTGAGTAAAAAGAACAACAGAGCGGTTTAATACCCGTCCGAAATAGGAAATGACCCTGGGAGTTATAACACATGCCTATCCCCATCGAAGAGCACCCAAAAAAAGCTTTTGCAAATCTTCTTTGCAAAGGTCCCGAGGTCATGTCGCGTGTATGTTCCTATTATTTCCAATGTTATCTGCAAGCCAGGGCTTTTTGAACATTTATCTTTCCGGCGAATTGGATAAGGCTGTACAAAGGACCGGGGAGGCGGGGCGACGCCGTCTCAACTATCACCAACTGCACCCCACATGACTTGATCCCGTGCTGAATACAGTATTCTTATTATGCTCTGGGCTTGGGCGAAAGGTCGATCTTCTTTTGATCCGATTCGCTCTAAAGCGGGGAAGATGACGGACAGGCACGTGAGCGGACCGATCACCGTCCAGCATATACATCATTATCATCGCCATAAAAGGCGGTGATTTCCAGGCACACTAATCAGATTCTCATGCAACCAGAATTCCCCGAATACAAAGAGTCGAAGACATAATGGACCAATATGATGTGGCAGTGGTTGGACTCGGCGTTCTTGGAAGTGCAGCGGCGTACCATGCGGCTCTGAAAGGGAAAAGAGTTGTTGCTTTTGAACAATTTGAGCTCGGCCACGTACACGGCGCATCGCACGATACCTCTCGAATTGTGAGAACGACAAACTCTTCTCCTGAATATGTCGCATTGGCCAAGTCTGCGTATAAAGACTGGGCCGACCTCGAAAAGGCAACGGACCAAAAGCTTTTAACGATCACCGGCGGTGTTTTTTTCCTCCCCAAAGATGCTCCCACGCCCATTGGTGATTTTACCAGCAGTCTTGACGCCAAAAACATTCCATATGAGGTTCTCAACGCAAAGGAGGTGAACAAGCGGTGGCCTCAGTTCGACATCCCGGAGTCGGTCGACACAGTATACACAGCAGACACGGGAATCGCCCACGCTGCCAAAACAGTCCTTGCTATGCAAAGCTTGGCACGCACTCATGGCGCAGTATTGAAGGAGCACACTCGAGTGGACCGGGTGACACCGAAGAAGTCAGGATCCGGTGTTGTGATCGAGACCTCCAAGGGTCAAGTTCACGCCGCCAAAGTCATCATTGCAGCCGACGCCTGGACAAACAAGCTTCTTGCGCCTCTTGGCGTCCATATTCCTCTGTCGGTGATGCAGGAACAAGTAACATATTTCAAGCCAACAGACGAAGCAGCGTGGGAGCCTAGCAGTTTTCCGGTGTGGATCTGGGGCGGCGATCCTTGCTTCTACGGCTTCCCATCTTTCGGCGAGCCGACAATCAAAGCTGGTCGCGACACATCCAACAACTTCATGACACCTGAGCAGCGCACCTATGTACACTCTCCGCAACTACTCGAGCAGCTCTCTTCGTTCATGGGCAAGGTCATGCCTGATGAGGGCCGCCAAGCGCTTCGCACTGTGACTTGCCAATACTCCATCACGCCAGATAGACAATTCGTGATCAGTCCGCTTGAAAAGCACAAAGATATTATTGTTGGTCTAGGCGCTGCCCATGCTTTCAAATTTGCGCCCGCATTTGGTCGTGTTCTTGCGGAGCTTGCTGTTGATGGAAAGAGCACGGAGGATCTGTCAAAATTCGGAATACCCAAGAACGCTACTTATACTAGTAAACTTTAAACTTCTTGTGGCTATTGATTGCTTAATCTCATGCAATTATATTTCAGTCCGTTTCATTGGGTTGCAAAATTTTTGTTGTTTACAGAAACCTTGGAATGATAAGTCTCGTCAAGGTCGCAATCAAGGGATGCAGTGGTAGATGTCAATAGAAACTTGTACGCACATGGACTAGGGGGGATTGCAAAGGGCCAAATTTCTGACCACGGCTTTGACACAAAAAGAAATACACTCAGGTATAGGCTTGGCTTCGGAGCATCATGCCTAGCTAAGCAAGGTGCCTTCATTGCCTGGGCATTGGTCATATATAAAAAGAATGGCGCCATCTATCACCATCTTTTCGCCCGAGAGACGCGTTTAAACATCGGTTAAACACAGTAAACCTACTTGAAAAGCCACTGCGGAGTATACTAAGTCCTGGAGGCTATTTTCACATATTTCTGATAAGCGTTGTTTATTGAAGGACTGTCACGACATAGATCTAGCTTTTTTTGCAATAAACACCCCGCATGTCGACCTACAAGAACCTCTCATTTAGCACGATAAATATAAGATACATTTTCCTCATTTTAATGTGATTCAGAGAAAATCAATTGAGCCCTGATAGATTCTTTCAATGGCTGACTCCATATCTCGAGCGGAGGGTGTTCCTTTGAAATCCAGACTCCATCTCCTTTATCGGAGCCCCCTTTTCAATGCCATCATTCTTGGCTTAGTGAGCTTTACCCAGCCGGGAATATGGAGTGCTCTAGCTGGTTAGTATTCCCTTGTGTCAAGGTTGGCAGTGAAATAATTTTGTCGATTCCCAGGTCTCGGAGCTGGTGGTCTGGCCACGCCGTTCTTTGTTAATGCAGCAAATGTGATAACATTTGCTATTATGATTGTATTAAGTCCTATCTTTGCGATTGCGGGGAATAGATGGAGCTTGAAGTGGGTACTTGTGGTCGGCACCATTGGGTATGCCCCGTATTCAGCCTCTTTGTATACAAACAGTGTATACGGAACACAGTGGTTCATGTTGTTCGGCGCAGCAACTTGTGGAATTTCGGTTCGCATATCCTCTCTGCTACGACCCTCTTCTCAGTAAGACTAACAGTTTCCAGGCCGCAGCCCTTTGGGTCTCCGAAGCAGCCATTGGTGTCGGATATCCCGAAGAGAACAAGAAGGGAGTGTATAGTAAGGAATTTTTCTTTCTCTACATCAGATGCTCATTTCTAATGCACGCACTTGCAGTTGCTATCTGGTTCGGTTTGAACAAAATTGGAACAATCATTGCCTCTTCAATCGAGCTTTCCCTGAATCTCGGAAATGATCAACAAGGGTCAATCAGTTCTGAAACCTATCTCATTCTCATCGGATTGCAATGTCTTGGTCTACCGCTTGCGCTACTGATATCCCCAATCGAAAAACTCATTCGCAGTGATGGAACCAAGCCAGAGAGACCAGAGCGCACAACATTTGCTGAGGGCTTTCGTCGGTTTTGGCGTATCATGAAGCGTCCTGAAATCGCGGCCTTGATACCAATTTTCCTGACTAGCCAATGGGCTCAAACATACGAGGGCAACTACTTGACAACTTACTTTACAGTGCGATCCCGTGCACTGGCGTCGTTCATCATCACCTTTCTTGGGCTTTTCATCAATATCATCTTCGGTTGGTTCCTCGATTACGACCGTTTGAGTCGAGCTACGCGTGCTCGTGCAGGATGGATTATTTTGGTGGTGGCGTATACTGTCACCTATATTTACAACCTGGTGTTGGAAGCTGAGTATGGAAAACAAAATCCAAGTCCGGTCTTTGATATTGAAACGCCGGGGTTCACACGCGCAGTCGCGGTTTATTGTGTCTTTTTCATACCTTACAACGCATTTGCTGTGTGGGGTTACTGGATTCTCGGGTGTTTCGATCACAAAATTGAGAATTTGACATTTTCGACTGCCATCTTGCGGTCGGGCGAATCTTTGGCCAGCACAATTTCTTACGCTCTCGGTGCATCACAGAGCGTGTCGCTACTGAAGAATTTGCTCGTCGCTTCGGTTCTCTTCTGGGCTGCCATTCCGACAACTACCTGGAGTGTGTGGCAGGTGAAAGAGCCCCAAAAAATTGACGAAGTCAGCGAATATGCCAACGATGCCCCGCAGGTGGTGAACATCGCAGTTAAGGGGTCCGGTGTCTGATTATATCTGATGTCCGATTGTCAGGATATATCCATACACACAGTGTCGCCATATTTCAATATTTGAAGGTTTCAAATGACAGGCCATGTCAAATAGTAGCCATAACAAACTCTCGTGGACATTTGTGATGGGGTTCGCGAAGTCCACCTAGAGAACTCCCGAAATTTTAGGAGAGGCCGCCCCCCAACATCAACCACCTGCCCTAATTTTTCCTTTTCTTTCCTCTCATTCCTCGTACACGAAATCACTTTGAAGCCTGGTCGCAATGTCATCTCAAATCAATAATCGCCTCTTCAATCTCCAATCCCTACTTGCTCTTCAGGCCATTCTCGTGGCTCTCGTGGCGTACCTTGTTATTCGCACGCATGAATATTTTCCAGAGGAGAACTCCCTTGTTTTCTTGCTGAAATGCTTCTTACTGGTACTAGTCATGGTACTGATGGCTTTAGATGCTCTAGCTTAAGCGAATAAGCGCATGTGAGCAACTCCGCCGTCCCATTTGACCTTACAGCGCCAATGCGAGTCCGCACAGAACACCGAAAGGCAAAACACCCTGAATTACATGTGGATAAAAAAGTCCCAGGAAGCAATCGACTCCTGCATCCAGCCCAGGGAGAGTTCGTCACTTCGCCGACCAACACTTGAAGCAGTCGCTAAGCGACGGCTCTTCTTTTTCCTCAGTTCCACACCGTCGCAAATACCCTTTTGATCAGGCTATATTCGAGATAAAAAGGCGGGATAAAGTTTTCCACCGTGCGAGTCCATGAGGCTCTCCAGCGGTAACAATGCATGGCCCTGTAGAACTCCCAATACTCAGGCCAAAACCCAGCAAGGCCCCAATCCAATAACACAACGGTGCCATCGGCCCGAACAATGATGTTCCCTGGATGCAGATCCCCATGTGTAAACACGATCTTGTGATTTTTGAGATTACGGACCGTCTGGTAAAGCATGTATTCCGAATTGAAAAACAGCGATTCAACGTCTTTCTCTTGCTCCTTTTCAAGAAAGTCCTTTGGCAGTCGATCTTGCAAGGCTTGCACAAGTCCTTCGTTGAAACTTGTTTCGTCCGGGTATGGGCCGTAGCTGTATTTGGTGTAGTCGCCGTAGCCGGCCTCGAAAATGCCGTCTCGGCAAGGTGATCTATCAACTCCACCGATAAAATCCCCTGTGATATCTCGCATTTGGCTGACATATTCCCGAAGCTGCTGTATCACGCGGTCTTGGTCACGCTTAGGTACGCGGTCCAAATATTGCTCAAGTGGCTCACCCGCTTCATATGACATAACAATGTACCCAACGCCGTCAAGAATATACGCATTGATGAGCTTCGGTGTTGCTATGCTTGTACGTGTAGATGCCAAATGCATCGCTTCGGCTTCTCCTAGGCCAACACCATGGCCGAATTTGACCACCATGTCCGAATCCGCAAACACGACACGGGCTCCCATTTTGTCGTGGCAAAGGTCTTCTGCTTTGTGCAAATCGCTAGGGTCAAGTACAAAAGATGGAGGCCCGATCGTTTCTGAAAAGACCAAGCGAAGTTGAGTTTCCTCAACCTCTGGCTCTGGCTCTTCGGAACCGGTGCACGATATGCTCATGGCCGGATCTGTGTGATCCTGACTAACCTCTCCGTTCTCTGCTCCGGTTTTCTCCACGTCATTTTCCACGGCTGTGGGGGTCTCTAGCATCCCAAGAGTTGTGCTGCCTTCCGAATCTGTCGTATCACAGGGATTTCGAAGAAAGTCGAACTCTGCGAACAATTACACTGACCCACCATATCGGGAGGGAATTTGCGAACCAAGATATTGACGGAGGTCTTCGGGATGGTCCAAAAGTACCGTGTGTCTCAAAAGATCCTCATCAATGTCAAGACCTGCGAGGTATTCATTGCAAGGATTGATGATATAGGTATTGCCAATGACACAGGGATAGTATTGTCGAATGTAAGTGCTCAGTCTCTCGAGGGCGGTGTGAATCTTCTTTGAAAACACCTTTCGTCCTTTTTCACCATTTTGAGTGGCAAGTAATTTAAATTCAACCACACAAGAAGCTAGATGATCATTTGTATCAGGGCTGGTGGTTGAACTCGTCAAAAGCGTTGACAGCTTTTCCATTACAGCCAGACCTAAATTTACCAATCCAGGAGGTCTCACCAAGGACTCATGAATGGGTGAATAATCTTTGATGGTTCTCTCGTCCACGCTCACCCACAGCACATATTGACCATCATTTGAGGTGATATGGCACAGGTCTAGTTTTGGAAGGATAGATTCTGCCTCAGCAAGGTGTGCCCGGGGGTCAAAAGAACGTCGCCATATCAGATTCTTCTCGAGTGACGCTCTTGCCCTGGGTAGCTGGATAGCAGGAATGGTGGAATGAATTTTAAGAAACTGCCAATCAATCAGTATCGAACTCCGGACATTTTAGTTATCCAAATACCTTTTCTAAAATCAACTCAATTGTGTGCCTCTCTGCACGCTTCAAATCAAACCCTCATATCTCGCTATGGCGGGAATTCTCAAATATAGAAGGTAAGGCTTCTCGGAAACGACAAACGAGAGGACTGGGGTCCTCCAAGGGATCGGACATATTGGAACGACACAAGGAAAGGTCCGGTCGAGCGAGATAAGTTGAAAATGTTTTGAATCGGCGAATTCAGGTCATATGATCAAAGTAGTAATCTTAATCTTCTTGCTTGCGGTAGGGGAAAATCATGCGACAATGCGCGTCTCGAGATTTGTCTGTCCGTTGCCCAACCCAACCCCCGGGCCGCGCCGTGTGCTTAGTCATTTCGACCCGCTGCCCATGTGCACATGTGTGTGTGCCCAGGTGCCCATGCGCCCAGGTCCCCGCCCGCGGCCCGGGGCCCCTGCCAGCGACCCACTGAGGCATCCGCCTACGAATTCGTATGACTGGCTTTTCACTGGCTATTTCCGTCCGAGGGCGCCAAAAAGCCGCATTGTGAGCACATTCATGTACATCATGGTTCACCTGCCTCTGCGTATCTATTTTTAATTGGTGGGCGTTAATACGCGCCCAGCAAGCAAGGTGTTTCATCAAGAGAGAAGAAGCGTCTAATTAAGTATTGAAGTGGGAAGAGCGCACTGGCGGTCTGACATCGCAGACAAGACGGTAGGGGCGTTCAGTGCCTGACGGGGATTATCAGTAGGAACACGCATATAATGGGAGCATGCAATAGACAGAAGAATAATGCTTTCTTGTAGTATGTAGGACGCTGAATTGCTATACTATGAAACTGAGCGCTAGAAATACCCTTGCTGCTGAGGCGTAGCTAGTGGCGCAGCTAGGAGAGTGGCGCTGTTCTCCCACTACAGTATGAAGTTGAATGTCCAGCCACATTCGAAGAGTGCATATGTGTCTATCACTTAACCGCCAAAGGATACAGCATGCAGTATGTGGTCTTCCCATGGATATCTTCTGAAAGCCACTCAATGTCCAAGGCTCGTAGGGTCTTTGAAACGCCATGTCTAATCCAATGGTTCCCAGGCGTCAACGCTGGGCCAGGGCGAGCGCCTCGAGAAGCGGCTTCTTTGACAGGCACACCTGGGCAATCTGTCCGAGGTTTAATGTCGGGGCTCGATAAATAGTGCTCGATGTCCCTTGGAGAACATGAATTATTGTTATCAACGGCTTTCCTCCTTACTCCTGCTCCGTTGTCGATTGCGAGCCGCGAGCTATATCAAACATTTCATTTAAAATCCGCAGCAAGTTTGGCTATACTATCGCCATGCACCGCGGTTCACGTCCTTCGCTTACGCCCTCAAGATAAGGCAGTAACCATTCTACCGACTCCAAGAGTAGCGCAAAGGACTATACACTGAGTCTCAACATCTACGGAAATAGAGACACTACCCGCGAAGATGAAGACACTACCCGCGAAGAAGTGCTCCCGGCCCACTGGGGAGCTATGCTCCACAAACGGGGGGCATCGAACGGTGATCTTCACCATGTTCGAAAGCAGGACGCCTTTTTCTACGACGATCCGGTACCGACGCGCCCACTTGAGTCAACAACTAGCTACGGTCGTAGTGAGGTCCTTCATCTCTCAAGCTCACGCAAGGAAGCTGCATCAAAGGTCTTACATTCATATGGCAGAGACAAATCCAACCTTCCCTCGGGGGAGGCAAACTGCCAAGATTGGACTGTGGGAGCACTCGGGGCTCTCGAGCAGGGGAAACTGGCGCCTAAAGGCACCAGTAAATATTGGGGGGGAAAGATTGGAAATTCCTCTGCAACTGTCGCCCAGAAGCTACAGCGAGATAGTGGCTCATGGATTCCAAAAACCGCCAGCAAATCTGAAAGATAAGGCCCTGTAGATGCAACCTATGGAAGGAAGACCGTTAGCCAGCCCACCGGACGCCTCGATATGAGCAAATTTGCTGGGCTGAGTGGAGGCGGCAAGTCCAAGCGGTAATCGATTTCAGAGATTCGGGAGTTTATACGTACCCGTGGAAGGCATCCCGCCTTAGATACGCACGCTACGGCGTTTTGGCATGTAGGATCTTGAGAGTTGTACGAAGTACGGAGTACCTCAGCTGTGTTGCACTCCTTGGTGTTGTTTTCGCTGTTTTTTCTTCCATATTTATGTTCAATGCCATTCGATTTGTTCAATTTCAAGGTTATTTATGCTCTTTCGTTGTCAGGTTCAGAGTCAAGTACCAATTAAAAATATCTCATGCATAGATGTGCAACCCTGGAATACGGCGCACACGGCTGTTGAATGATCTCCTAAGACCTCGTCGTTTTTCCCCAAGCCCTTTATCATCGGCAGATTCTACGGTCTGGAGATGGACGATAAATAGCAAGACCCGTCTCGGTTTTCTGTAGCCAGGCAGCAACTTGAAATGGAGGGTAATGCCCAGGCGGTGGCCAGTCTCGAGCAGCCTTCGGCCAGTGTGACCAGGCCTTGGTTTATGAGGTTGCGCACTCTCCAAACTCTCCAAACTCTCCACAGTGGAAAAGCTCACCGCTCCAGAGCGGTGCGGAGCGTAGGACTATTATAGCCGCCGACGCGGACAATAACAAAGACGACTTGTCCCTAAACCCTTACCAACGCTCATCATGGAGACTGCTTCTTGTGGTCTTTCGATAAACATTTATGGCCGGGGCGATAAAGCACACGGGGATGGGCCCTCTCACATGGGAATTGCCACCTACGAACTCGGGTCCTCAACATGCGAAATGTATCACATACGCAACCCATCAGACGATATGTTCATATTTGACCCGCGAACACAGCCGATGGAGGATCCGACTCTCAAAGGGCGCTGTGAACTTGTCTTACTCTCTCCGAAACAGCAGCAACACGCCGCCAGCTTGCTTTCTTCGTTTGGTGACAACGAATCAAACATCCCCGAGTTCGGTATCGGAAATTGTCAAGATTGGGTTGCCGGTGCCGTTGGATTCCTCGAACAAGCCGGTATTGTCTCTTCTGGCGAGGGACAGTTCTGGAAGAGTATGATCAACAGAAGCTCGGAGGAAATGAAAGTCCAATGTCTTCAGGGAGGCAAGAATTGGATCGATGGGCCAGAGTCAACTCATGAAGGGGAGCCCGATGCAAGATTTGCGGATAAACAGCTGAATGAAACAAAGCCTGTTGGAAAGTTGAGTCAGAACGACGCGTTTCGGGCACGAATGAACTCGCTTCTGGGTGCTAATGGTAGCGGAGAGAATGATCGGAAAGAGAAACCAGCGGAACGGCCTTTCTATGTCTCTAGCCCTTTCTTCAGCAAGATGGATCAGGACAAGGATTAGAGTGGTGTTTGGGTGGTGATAGAGAATCAATCTTGTGTTTTGCCTTTGTTCTTCATTTCTTTTTCTTTGTCTCCCCCGGGGCCCGACACTTTGTACGTAAATCCAGGAGCCAACCGTATACACTAGATCAGCATCATTTGTTGTACTAGTCGATTGGTATGTTTCTCCTCCTGTGGCTAAGAGACATCTCTGACTTTTAGTGGTAATCTACCTCAGCTCCAGATGTCTGCATCGCGTCGCCACCGCCTTGAGGCCACAGGAATATTCTGCCTGAGGCCCGTCACGGCCTCGGCAAAGCCTGATGTCATCTGTCCAGGTCACCTTCAAGTTTCAAGTTATTCTACTTTGACTTCAATTGCCACAACTATGCTCCTTGCTCACACTTGAATGTGCTACTAGAAAAAAAATCTGCGCGCTCTCACATACTCTATCTTTTTTTTGGAACCTCACCGTCTGCAGTTATGGCTGCACTCACCTCGCGACCGACCTCGCTCCCCGCCGTCGCACTCCTTGTATACCCAGCAACATTATTACTGGGCTCCTTATTCTCCATACTCTCCCCAACCGCACGACCTTCGAGAGACTCCTATACCCAGCCCGCAGCTCCGCTGGCCCCCTCTCTGGCCTCAGATCTGCACCTTTCCGAGAACCCTGTCAATTATTTCGCCAGGAAAAACAATATCTTCAATGTCTACTTTGTGAAGATCGGATGGCTTTGGACTACAGCTGCCCTTGTGTCACTTCTCGTCTTCTCGCCCCTGTACTCCTCGTCCCATCCGCAGTCCACATCACAGCAAGAGACACGATTCCGACGCACCCTCCAAGCCGTCCTACGCTATGCGCTCATCACCACCGCATGGTACCTTTCCACACAATGGTTTTTTGGCCCAGCGATCATTGATCGTGGATTTGTCGCCACAGGAGGAAAGTGTGAGCGCGCTCTCGAGGAAGTTGGAAAGATGGGGCTCGGGGGAAGCAATCCGACCGACTTGGAAGTCCTATTCACGGCCGCGACCTGCAAGGCGGCCGGTGGGGCATGGAGAGGTGGACATGATATCAGTGGTCATGTTCTGATGCTGGTTCTCGCGACAAGCCATCTGGCATTTGAGGTGATCGGAGCTAGCGCACCTGCCTTCCTGTCCCGCGTTGGTTTAAATGCAGATACCGGGCGCGATCGCAAGGCCAGCGATGCCGATAGCAACCTGCCACTTGAGGCCAATTCATTTGCGCGAACTTGTACGCTCCGCCTTGTGTGGGGTGTCATCGGTTTGGGCTGGTGGATGCTCTTTATGACCGCAATCTGGTTTCACACCTGGCTAGAGAAGGTTTGTGGAGTCTCAAATCGTTTCTCGATCTCCAATTCATATGCTGACTTTGCTGAATTAGTGGTCTGGCCTGTTTATTGCCCTGAGCACTGTCTACGCGATCTACATCCTCCCGAGACGCTTGGATTCTTTGAGAGATGTGATCGGCCTTCCTGGAGTATAGATGCTACATTCCTTCATCGGCTGTTAATTGTAGAAACAATAATGATAGATCGCTGTGTTTTGGGAACAGAAGCCAAGCACGGTGAACATTGTCCCGCGCTAGCATTCGTGAATTGACAATATTCCTCTCCTTCCTACGCACTGCTTCTTACAATGGCTGACACGAGATTTCTCTCGCTGCGTTTCTCGAACCTATGTCCATGTCTCCGGTGTTGGCATGGGTTCCTGACCCAAGTAACCAGCTCTGAATGCTGGAATTATGAAATGTCAACACAGAGACCACGCCAATCATGAGAAAGAGATAGATTCACTCACCTCCAGGTATCAACGCTGCCGCATACATCACTCGCGTGATGGGTCTCAAGTCTTCCGGTGTCAAATTCTCAGATATCGACAGCTCCATGTACGGATCCCACGCTGCGATGATGCCATCAGAGTAACATTTCATATCGACCGAGCCTTCCTTTTCCGTATTCACCTCGGCCTGACATTGTATACCCAAGCAGGTACCAAATTCACGAAACGCCAACCTGAACTTTATGTTGCGCTCTAGATATTTGTTGATCTCGAACAGATTGTCTTTGGGCAATAGTCAGCAAGGTGTCTCTCTGGGTATCTCATCGCCAAAACTGCACCAAGGGAAACTTACAAATTTGCTCGAAGCATTTGTCGATCAGATCGGCGGCCCAGTCTTCTGTTGTGGAGAACCAATGTGCTGTCCACAGTGTCATGCCCAAATCCAGCGTATCGCTCGAGACAAAATGCTCTCCTTTTCGATCCATGGTGCGCTTGTAGTCCCCGATCTCCTCGCTCAGAACCTCGCCATCGCCTGCTGCCATGGCCGAGGCTTGTAAAAGTCGAAAGACAACATATCCATCAATCGGGTCCAAATTGCCCTCAGACTTGACCATTGGCTCTGAAAGGTCCATGCTCATTTTCCAGATCATCCTTGGCTCAGCTGCTGCCCGGTCAATGAAGAACTTTGGGTGGATCGCTTTTGCCAACTGTACAGCGTGACGGTTGTATTTTTGATCACCCGTTGCCCTCGTCATCCGGTTCAAAGCGAACATCCACACCGTCAGGTAATGATGATATTGCCCATCGCCATCTGATCCACGATCATCTGTCTTGCCTATCCTCAACCCGCCACCCAAAGGGTTCGCATCGGTTGCACCGGGCAGTCGTGAGCGGCCGTCTCGCTTCCTACCTAGGACTTCATGCACATTCTCAATGAGACGATCTGCCAGAATCAAATATGGGTTGTGATCATTTGCGTGATTGCCGCATTTACTGATCTCGCTGTGCATTGTTATTAGGTTGATTACGCCAAAAGCATCTGTCCACAGATATCTTCCGCGATGACCGCCTGACATCGGGGGTGGTGTCCAAGTCTTTGGGTTTGCTATGTCCGCGAATTTGCCATAAAGTGAGTCCATGGCCTGTCCGAAACGATCGAAGCGGGGTGATGGACTGCTGATTGGGAGGGCCATCTTGAGGATATTATGTGCGTCGCCGGTCGACTTGGCGTATATACAGCTCACCACATGGAAAATAGCTGCCTAGGGAACTTCTTTTTGCAGCGCACAAGACACAGCCGCTGTTCGAAAATTACCTCCAACCTTTGCAATGCCATTCGTATCGGGATTCGCCTCCAGCTGCTGAATGAAGTCATGATGACTGGTCATTCAACATCTCGGAAGAGGGCAGACTCGCTGGAATCGGTTCCGAGCGAATCATTCAAACGAATCAGTATTTCGATCAAAATGAAATGCTTCTCTGTTACTCTTGCCCTCTATTAGTTCCATCTTCATCGGGATTCCGAGCGCTTTGGACCGAAAGCAACATCTTCCCATGAACACATGCGCTTGATTTCCCTTCTACGCCTACCGACGAGAATGCCTCAACTACAGGAATTGTTCAACTCGGCAGTTGAACCATTACCGGAAATTCACGACAAGACCTTCGCCTCTCATTTCGATACTTTTGCTGGGAAACAAGTCGTGCTTCTGGGCGATGGAAGTCATGGCACATCTGAGTTCTATTCTGCTCGCGCAGAAATCACGAAGCGGTTGATTGAACGACATGGCTATAGTATGGTAGCTGTGGAGGCAGACTGGCCCGATGCAGAAGCTATCGATCGATATGTCCGCCTACGCCCAGGCCCGAAAGCACAAATAGGCGGAGTTGCAAAAGGATACGAGCCCTTCAACCGGTTCCCAACCTGGATGTGGCGGAACTTCGAGATGCAACGACTTGTCGAATGGATGCGTGACCGCAATCAGAGACTGCCACCTGAAAAACGAGCGGGATTCTACGGGCTGGATCTGTACAGCATGGGTGCCTCGATCGGCGCGGTCATTGATTACCTGGAGCGAGTGGACCCCCAGGCAAGCAAAAAAGCACGGCAGCGGTATGGATGTCTAGAGCCCTGGATTGACGATCCCACTTCTTATGGCCTGGCATCCCTGCGTGGGATGGGAGACTGCGAAGGCGACGTGATGAAGATGTTGACAGATCTCTTGGAAAAACGACTCGACTACGCACAACGTGGCCCGCGAAATGGCGATGAGTACCACAGTGGCGAGCAGAATGCACATCTTGTTCGTGATGCTGAGAAGTATTACAAGGCCATGTACTATAGCTCAGCAAGCTCATGGAATATGCGTGACATGCACATGTTCGAGACCTTGGAGCGCCTTTTGCGACACAATGAAGGTCAAAAGGCAATCGTGTGGGCGCACAATTCTCACGTTGGTGACGCTCGCTATACCAGCATGGGATTTCGACGCAAGGAGCTCAACATTGGTCAACTGTGCCGTGAGCGACTTGGAACTGACAACGTGACCATTCTTGGGTGTGGAACTCATACCGGAACCGTGGCCGCGGCTCATGAGTGGGACGATGATATGGAGATCATGGATGTTCGACCATCCCGTGATGATAGTTGGGAGATTCTGGCCCACGACACTGGGATCCCCCGCTTTGTACTAGATCTGCGCCGCGATCGGATAGATCCTGAACTGCGCTCTGCGCTTGCTGCTGAACAGCGCCTGCAGCGATTCATCGGCGTAATCTACCGCCCGGACACAGAACGAATCTCTCATTACTCGCAGGCGTTTCTTCACAAGCAGTTTGACGGCTACGTCTGGTTTGATGAATCCCAGGCCGTCAATCCTCTAGAGGTCATCCAGCCCGACACGCCACTTGGTAAAGGTGAAACCTATCCGTTTGGTCTGTAACAATGGACCATGCGTACGAAGGTGCATACCTTTACAGCTTTGTACTATACACATACACACAGACCAGACCTCCAAAAATATCAACTCAGTCACGTTCACAACAAAACAAAAAGATGTCTCTCCCTCGGGGAATCGAACCCCGGTCTCCCGCGCTTATCGGTGTTAATGACAAGCGGAAATCATCACCACTAGACCAAGGAAGATGAGATGGCTGAGTTACTGCTCGGCCACTTGGCTGGTTGATGAAGGGGGTACTCTTCGTATGATCAACTAGCCTTGGAAACATGAATTATCATGCAAGTGTTGGTTTGTAAAGACCTAGCCTCAAATTTGAACTTTGTAGGGGAAAAAACAAATAAAAGATAATTTCACGTGAGGTCTAGACTATTCCCTTTGTGGTTTAGTCTCACTTCGGGACCGAACACCTCGGCACCGACCATGTCGGACTTGCCTTCTGTCAGCTCTGAGCACTCCAGATGTCAGGATGTCTGGCATAACAAGAGGTCATTCATGTGCACTGTGCCAGCGGCGCAAAGTTCGCTGTGATAAGCAAAAACCATGTGGCAATTGTGTGAAAGCAAATGCCGAATGCACAGTTATTCCTCAGCGGCCTCGTGGAAAGCGGAACGCCCCAAAGCCGCAAGGGATTGACCTACTGCGCAAAATTCAAAGATACGAAGACCTAATGACTCGGCATGGTATCGAATTTAGTTCAATTCTTGACGACGATCGTGGTTCCGGCAGGCCCGAAGTCTCCACCGACGACCCATCTCCCACACGAAGTGCATCAAGTCAACATTCACCACGGATGAAAGACAAGAGGTAATTGGGTTTTTCTCACAAAGCTGATTCTATCCTGGCTAACTCTTGAAGGGACTCGAAGTGGTTTGCATATTACAATGATGTATGGACACACACCGTTGAGCCAGGTGCAAAGCTAATATTACAAACTAGTATCAAACCACAGATCGACTACTTCAAGACTACCCGGACGAGGAGCCTGACCGACCAACGGTCCATCGTGCATTTGACGCCATGTTTGATGAAACAATTGGCTTTCCATTTGTTGCAACTAGCTCGCGGACGAGTAACGTTTCGAATCCGACTTCGATCCAAAGCATACAGCTGTGGCAGATATATATCAACAACGTCAATCCACTACTGAAAATCAGTCACATCCCCACCCTCCAACCTCAAGTGATCGAGGCTTCAACGGACCTTACCCGTGTATCTAAGCCCCTCCGTGCCCTTATGTCTGGAATCTGCTTCACAGCTACCAATTCCATGACCGACGAGGAGGTCCGAACTACATTCGGAGAAAACAAATCTGCTTTCATGGCCAATCTCCGAGAGAATACCGAGCATGCGCTTCTCAGCGCAAGTTTCATGAAGTCCAACGATATCATGGTACTTCAGGCCTACGTTTTATACCTGGTAAGCCTTTTTGGGGGTATTCACTTGCCCAGGCTAGACCACATGTGAGCTAACTCAAATAGATCGGCCTGAGGCTATATGTGGACCCTCGGTCACTCTTTTGCTATATCGGCATCGCAGTTCGTATAGCCACTCGTCTTGGCTTACATCGAGACGGTGCCCAGTTCGGACTGCCCCCCTTCGAAATTGAGCAACGGCGCCGACTCTGGTGGCAGATCGTCGCTCTCGACAAACGTGTCGCCGATATCACGGGATCACCAACCAGTGCACTCTCTTCGATGGGCACGGATTGTAAATTCCCACTTAATGTGAATGATATAGATCTGCATCCGCATGCGAAAGAGCCGCCATTGCCCTCAACTGGAGCCACTGAGATGACATTCTTCCTCACCCGGATCGAAATCACGATTGCGTCTGCCCCCGATGGCATTCGACCTAGTCCAAGGATACCGGAGAGCTTCGAAGTGGACCTCAGCTCACGTCCTGTCCCATTGGGCACAAATTCGACCCGAAACCAATCCGATCATCTCGATCGTTATTGTGCCTACATTGAATCGACCTATCTCGCAAAATGTAACCCGAGCATCCCCATACATCATTTCACAGCCACCATAGCCCGTGTATCTTTGTGCAAGCTTCGAGTTCTCGACTTTATATGCCGTGATACATCTCCTACCGACGGCAATGGTAAGCGACGAGATATTGCTTTTTCTGCCGCTATCGACCTTCTAGAAGCGGATAACGAGATCAACCAAACGGAAAGTCTCCGAGGCTTCATTTGGTACAGCCACATGCAATTGCCACTACCAGGGTATCTTTTCCTTGCAAATGAGCTGCGCCACCGTAATACGGGGGAACTTTGCCAACGTGCGTGGGACGCCCTTCTCCAGAGCCCCTATCACCAAGGCCTCAGTAAAGATCTTCGAAGTCCGTTACATGTTGGACTCGCACAAGCGGTTTTGAAAGCCTGGGACGCTCGTCAAAACACAGAGACGCAGCTGGGTCGGTCATTGCAACAACCAGAGCTCGTTGCCGCACTTCGTGTGAGCGTTGCTTATCATCTTTCCCAGCAGAAATCTACGCAGCCTGGCGTCGAAGATGCCGAGCAGAGAGACATCCCACAGAACAGCTTCCAGTCTTGCCAAATGGATGATGCTGCAGATATTCTGTACCAGCAGAATTCGTTGTATAATCCTACGGGTCGAATGAACGATACGTTGCCATCAATTGAACTGGATTACAACCAAATGGCCTGGGCAAATCTTATGCAATCTGGGGCCATTGGTGGATTTTGGGGTAATTTTGATTCCATCGGGCTGTGAGAGAGTTTCTCTCACCATTATTTCTGTTCTGTGCTGGATCTGATCTTTGAAGAGCGGATCCCATGCTCATGTCTAGACTTGCGACTCGTTTCTACCGCAAGGGCAACTTACCGTTGAATTAAAACCCGTGTTTCTCTAGTGTGACGGTGAACTCGCGCCACTCATGGGTGGATGGTACCCAAGGTCCAACAAACCGAGCCACAGGGCCGCAATTGCCGGCAGCATTGGGGGCGGGAATTGGCCATGGTCAAAAAACAACCCATTGATCCAGCTTTGGCTTGAATGACCTTCCGAACAGCTCCGAATCAGCAGGTACTAAGCATTATTAGTAGTCAAAAATTGACTTTGCAAGACCGTGCCACCAACTTGGCGCACCGTTAGCTGCGTAACTATCCTTGGCGTGTGCCCATCTCTCGCTTATTTTTGAAATCGGCATGTACTCAAACCCAGTTCTCTTCGGCCGATGATGAACACGGGTAATCCAGCTACACCCAAACCCGAGATACAACCCTGGGAGAAAAGCACTCTCGCTTACAAGACAAACGGCCAAACAGAACAAGAGTTCGATTTCGGAGATGCCGAAACCGGAAAGTCAACGCAGATCAAATTCAATCAAATCAATCAGATAACACGGAGGGTCCACCCTCGCTAGATTGGAATTTTCCTGTCAGCACTAGCAGAGTGGCACCGCTAAACTCCATGGCTGATTAGCTCTGGACTTCACTTCATTTCCATTAAAACATAATCGATCATCACCGGCGATGTCCTGAAACAGAATAGACGGATGTTAAACCAGTTTCTGTCTAGCCCCCCTTGTTCTAGTCAGGCTCCTGTAAGCTTCTTTCGGTCATAAGATCTAGCTTTTGAAAATTTCAGTTACGCCGCGCGAGGTTGTAGCGGCTGGAATATAAATCCCTTGACGAGCTACCACCCGGGCATATTGATCTTTTCTCCGTGTATAGTTTTGCCGAAATCCTCGCTCGCTTTGGACGGGTGTATCCTCATCTCCCACGCGACATTATGGCTGTCAGAAAGCGCTTTGTGAACCCTTTTGCGCGCAAGGAATCGGTCGAGGAAGCACCGACCGATACGCACGACATCGAAGCCTCCGAGTCCAAGCCTCCCTTTGAAAAAACACACGAGACCGACCACCCCTTGACCGATGAGGATGTCGTCGATGAAAAGGCACAGGGTGGCACCCAGAAAGCCCAGGCGAGTACTCTGGCGTGGACAAAGAATACTTTGATCGCAGCCTATGTTCTGTAAGCATCAACTTCCGCCCTGTCCACGCCCGACACATAATCTAACCCATTCCCAGCGTTTGGGTTGTCAACTTCTTGGAGTATTTCAGTTCCGGGCTTCTAAGTGTCCTGTCGCCTTACATTTACAGTGGTTTTCAACTCCACTCGCTCACGGGCTTGACAAGCGTCATCGCCTCGCTGGTTTCCGCGCTGATCAAATTCCCATACGCAAAGCTTATGGATATTTGGGGCCGGCCCCAGGCTTTCGCACTTGGTGTTGGATTCCTTACTCTAGGACTCGTCATGATGGCTGCTTGCCAGAATGTGCAAACCTACTGCGCGGCCCAGGTGTTCTATCAGACTGGTTTCAGCATGATCGATTTCTCCATGACAATCTTTATTGCCGATACCACGGCATTGAAGAACCGTGCCTTTTGGATTGCGTACGCCGCCTCCCCATACCTCATCACCCCATGGATTTATGGTTATGCCGCGGACGAGATTCTTGCTCCCAATGGCATTGGCTACCGATGGGGCTTTGGCGTCTTCGCGATCATTATGCCCGTTGTTAGCGCTCCTCTCTGGGGTCTATGGTACTATATCCAGAAGAAGGCCGAGAAGATGGACCTCACGGAGAAGAAGAGCAGTGGTCGAACCTTTTTCCAGTCTGTCATATTCTACTGCATCGAGTTCGATATCATTGGCTTGCTCATCATTGCGACTGGCTTCTCGCTGTTCCTCTTGTCATTCAACTTGTATTCCTATCAAGCCGAGCAGTGGGCCTCTCCGATGATCATCTGCTTCGTTGTCTTTGGTCTCGCGTTGATCGTCGCCTTTACTATCTGGGAAAAGTACTTCGCCCCGGTGAAGTTCATGCCATGGGAGCTGATCCAGAACCGGACTGTCTTCTTCACCTACTCCATGGTAGTATCCCTATATCTCGCCTGGTATATTTGGGATAGTTACTTCTATTCCTTGCTCCAAGTCTTGTTCTACCAGACCGTTCAGGAAGCAACTTACATTGCCAACATTTACACAATCGGCTCTTGCTTCTGGTGTCTTGTGTTCGGAGCAATCCTTCGCTACAATGGTCGCCTCAAGCTATGGGCGATCTGCTTTGGTGTACCTCTGACTATTCTTGGAGTCGGCCTCATGATCAAGTTCCGCCAGCCCGATGGGTACATTGGCTACATTGTAATGTGCCAGATCTTCGTTGCTTTCGGTGGTGGTACCCTTGTCATCTGCGAACAAATGACTGTCATGGCTGTTTCCGCTCAACGAAACATTCCCGCCGTCCTCGCCATTGAAGGCGTGATTGCCAATATAGGTGGCGCCCTCGGTGGTACTGTCGCCGTCGCTATGTGGACTGGAATTTTCCCCGTCAAGTTGAAGGCCTATCTCCCCGCATCTGCTCAGGGAGACTTTGCTTCCATATATGGCAGCCTGGAAATCCAGCAATCTTTTGCAAAAGGGTCGACTACTCGAGATGCTATCGATCATGCGTATGGTGATACTCAGCGACTCATGCTCATTACTGCCACCTGTCTCTATCTTATCACTTGGACTTCTTGCTTCTTCTGGAAGGATATCAATGTAAAGAAGATGAAGCAGCAGGTGCACGGTGTTCACTTCTGATTGAAATCGCCGTGTGCCATAAATGACTGAAGGCATGGCGTAATGATAGGCTTCTATATAGGATTTACTAAATTTAATAAAGGCGCCACCTTAAATTCCTCCATGATTTTCACCTGCTAAAACCTGCTATTGAATGATGAGATGTCATTATGCCAATGTATTCGTGAATATCAACTATTAATGCATGTAGACTCGATACAGATATACCCAAC
Organism: Penicillium bialowiezense; assembly: GCA_026122735.1. Lineage (NCBI taxonomy): Eukaryota > Fungi > Ascomycota > Eurotiomycetes > Eurotiales > Aspergillaceae > Penicillium > Penicillium bialowiezense. The sequence continues at coordinate 371,980 of JAKZFB010000004.1, forward strand.
CCTTCAATGATTATGACGAAGCGGCGGGCCCTCTTGTGCAAGCCGCTGGAATTTGACAGCCTTTCGCAACACCATACCCTGACTCAACTGATCTGTTTCCTGGCGGAAGATCTCCTGCCATGGAGTACCACTGGGAGCGATGGAATAACCATCCACGTCAAGTACCTTTCTCCGCTCGGCAATCTCTTCATCTGTGATAAGAATGTTGACTTGACGTTTCCGCAAGTCAATGCGGAGTCTGTCACCATCTTTCAGGATTGCGAGATTTCCTCCAGCTGCAGCCTCGGGGCTAGCATTCAATATGGAAGGTGACCCGGATGTGCCCGACTGTCTTCCATCTCCAATGCAGAATAATCCATCGATGCCCTCCTTCAACAGACGACCAGGCGGGTGCATGTTCACGACCTCCGCTGCTCCCGGATATCCGATCGGTCCCACGCCGCGCATAACGAGAATAGTCTTCGCATCGATATGAGGGGAGTTCTCAAGGCGATGTTCATAGTCTTCCGGTCCGTCAAACACCACAACCGAGCCCTCGAATGCCTCGGGGTCGTCGGGGTTGGACAAATATCGCTGGCGGAATGACGGTGAAATAACACATGTCTTCATAATGGCAGAGTCGAACAGATTTCCCTTCAGATGAGCAAATCCAGCATCCTTCATCAAGGGCTCATCATATGACTTAATCACTTTGCGGTCCCAAGTATGCTTTCCGCGGACATTCTCAGCCATCGTCTTGCCATTACAAGTGAGTGCATCTCCATTTATCTTGCCCTGGTCCAAGAGCTCAGCCATAATTGCAGGAAGACCACCGGCGCGGTAGTACTCTTCGCCGAGGTATTCTCCGGAAGGTTGCATATTCAAGAGCAAAGGGATCTTCGAGCCGAGATCATCCCAATCGTCCATGGATACCTCTACACCGGCGTGCTGAGCTATGGCGTTGATGTGAATAGGTGCATTGGTGCTACCGCCGATGGCAGCGTTGGCCACGATTGCGTTCTCGAAGGCCGCACGCGTCATGATGTCGGATGGCTTTCGGTCCGTTTCTACCATCTCCACGATTCGCTTGCCTGTTTCGTATGCACACTGGGCTCTGTGGCGATAGGCAGCGGGAATGGCAGCTGAGCCGGGAAGAGCCATTCCAAGAGATTCTGCAAGGGCGTTCATCGTGGACGCGGTTCCCATCGTGTTACAGTGGCCCACTGATGGTGTTCTGGAGATTCGGTTAGATCCAATCCCCATAGACGTGTAGCTTTATCAGGACTCACCCTCTGGCAATGTAGTCCATGAATTCGTTGTCGTCAATTTCTCCAGTGGCATATAGCTCTCGGCCATGCCATAGCACGGAGCCCGCTCCAGTCAATTTACCCTTGGAGTACCCATTAAGCATAGGTCCCACGTTCATACATATAGCAGGAACATTCTATTTAGTTAATCAGCGAGAGACTCTTTCAAAGTTTGGAAACAAAACCCACCATTGTAGCCGCAGCCATCAAGCAAGCCGGCGTGGTTTTGTCACACCCAGTCAGCAAGACAACACCATCCAAGAAATATCCGGTCAGGATTTCCACCAAACCGAGATATGCCAGATTGCGATCCAGAGTAGCAGTAGGCCGCCTTGACGTTTCCTGAATGGGATGTGTGGGGAACTCGAATGGGATACCACCAGCAGTCCGAATGCCCTCTCGGACACGCTTGGAGAGCTCAATATGATGGCGATTGCAAGGCGCGATATCCGAGCCTGTCTGCGCGATTCCAATCATCGGCTTTCCGGACATGAGCTCTTCTTTGGTGATACCGTAGTTGAAGTATCGCTCCATGTAAATAGCCGTCATGCCGGGATTACTCCGACAGTCGAACCACGCGGAAGAACGAAGTGTGCGGCCGGGCTTCCGGACAGGAACTTGAGCTTTCTCGCCATTTTCAACGCCCATTCGGGTCTCCAGTTCTTGGTTGCGTCGACGCAAAGCCTGCAGCTCACTTAGACAGTCTTCGATGTTGATAGACTGGGGCTGGGCTTCATTGCTGCATGAGCAGCCTTCACAGGACTTTTTGTCAGAACACGCCATGATGTGGGATGTGACACTGATGGATGTGGGGGGTCACAACGAGATTATATATGGAAGCGTCTCCATTCGTGCTTCGAAAATGCGGAGTGCAGCCGGGAGAGAGTTTCCGAACCATTTTCCGCGTACAATTTCTAGAAGATACCGTGGATGTGATTGGCTGGGGATAAAGGAATGCCGGGATGACAGCCTCTCGGAATGTCGCCTTCCGCCGTTCGGATCATCAGATTCTCCTATAGATTTATGAGCATCAGATCACTTGACAATTGCTTTCACTTGGAAATCTTTCCAATAACCCGAATTGAAAATCAATCGTTGTATACAAAAATGCAAGGCCTTAACCGCGTCAAGACAGTACTAGACAAAGGCGAGCTTGCCTTGGGTGTGTGGCAGCTGTTACCCGGTAGTAACATGTCACGCACTCTCGCCAGAGCTGGGTACGATTGGGTTTTGGTGGACTGTGAACATGGAAATATCGATGGTGAGTCAATCCAACGATTATGTGTATCAACTGCTAACAGCCTTCAGATGCTGCGATGCATGAAGCCGTCCCTGCCATAACGTCATATGGCGTGAGCCCGATTGTGCGGGTTCCGGACTTCCAGTCCTGGATGATCAAACGTATGCATAACATTCCAATCCAATTGATTGCTTGCTAAACTTTGAAACAGGTGCCTTGGACGCAGGTGCACATGGAGTTCTCGCGCCTCTCGTGCGAACAGTGGAAGACACAAAGGCGTTCGTTGAAGCCTGCCGATTCCCACCACAGGGCAAGCGAGGCTTTGGATCACCTTTCCCGATGGACCGATTCGGCCGCAATGTATCAGCAACGCAGTATCTCACCGAGGCTAACGCCAACTTGTTACTTGCAGTCCAAATAGAGACCAAGGAAGCATTCGATGATGTCGACGCCATTGCTGCCGTCGATGGGCTCGACGTGTTGTTCGTTGGTCCATTTGATCTGGGTAATGGAATCGGCCACCCTGTGCTGGGCGCTACTTTTGCGCCTGAATTGGAGCAGGCCATTGAAGTGATCATGAAGGCTGCGCATAAGGCGGGCAAGAAGGCGGGCATCTATTGTGGCAATGGAAAGCAAGCAAAGCAATATGCCGATTTGGGCTATGATTTGGTCAACGTTATGACGGATGTTGGTGCTCTGACTAGCTCGCTGGCGAGTGAGATGGAGATCGTCACTCAAAAAGCCGGCAAGACTGCGTCTGGTCCGTATGGCAGCTAAAGGCACGGCATTGCAAAAGAATTTAGAAAGAATCAGAGATGCCCTACATTGGCAATTCTCCTAATGTATGCTGCATTTGAGATCGTAAATATTTGACCATAATATGAATTTTCACACTCCCAATGAGTGCCAAAATGAATGCGACTCGACGTCGACTTGGAAGCCTTGGGCAATTGCTTCAAGGTCCAGGTCCGATAGTTCCAAGTTCATCAACGATGAACTAAACTCAGGGGCACGCTCTGTGATGCCGATTTCCCCAGGGAAACTTGCGGATGCCTCCATGACAACGTTGTCCCTAGGAAGGCTTTGGCTGGATTCCCCAGCCTCGTAATTTTCATCAGTGCTTATTCCCAGGTGAGATATCAACTTGTCAAGATTCTCCTTTGCCTTTTCTGCCGCTGCATAGAGACTCGTATGCTCAGTAAGAATGTTGCGGCATAAGACAAGGGATTGGAACACAGAGGAGTTACTTCCTTTTTGTGCGACGATCCGCGCATGAATGGTCGCACTGATGTACGTGGCATACGAGAGCATGTATGGTGCTGTGCTGAGAGAGAAGTGCTGCGAGTAATCATGAAGAATCTGCATGATTTGATTGGCGGCTGCTGTACATGCATTTACAGACTCGTGGGCAGTTGCTGGATTTATCACGCCGCTTTGGCCACCGGCAATCAATGGACGATGCACAAGGATGATCAGCACGTTAAACAGTGCTCTGGGTTGATTTCAGCAGGTGTCATTGATTTGGCATGAGTGGACTCACAGCAGACAGGTGGATTGAGGTAGAAGCACAGCCTGAGTCGAAGCCGATAGATAGTCGAGCTGAAGCGGGAGGCTTTGACGCCAGATCCGTAGCTGCGACTTGATGTCTTCTGACATAGTAGCTCTATGGGCTGAGGTTGATTCTCGAGACTCGGAGTAAATCTCGCGTTGAATCCGTTCAACGATGGTTGTGAGCTCGCAGAGCTTGGTGAGCAAAGACACGTTGAGAGAGGGAACCGCACTTAGGGGCTTGGTGGCCATGTACGAGATGTCTTGGAACGGCTCTAACTCATCATAATCATCTAGAAAATCCATGGAAGCTTTCAGGTTGACATGGCTGAGAAGGATGGGCCTTCCCTGGAAAAGACACTGTATTTTGTCGATCACTATCTCAATGTTAGCAAACATAGTGAGGAGGTGGGGAAAATGAATAAAAATGAATCTCACAGTATGCTCCCCAGAGGACCCTCTTCCTGATTTCCAGCTCCTCGGCTGAGATGCTATCCGCCGTGGGCAGTACATGAAGACCAAGATCAATGAACATATTGAAAGCATTGCCGGCATACAACCACGACAAACTTCGTTCGTCGCATCTGGAAAATAGCGCGTTGGACATAATAAGCAATGCCTGGAGTGTTGTTATCTCGCTTTTGTCAAAGCAGTCCCGCAGCAATTGAGTGAAACGCTGGCGAAACTTCCACCCCGCTGTACTCGGGTCGTTTGGGTCGGATCGGAGCTCGAGTCGAGGGCAGTGCTTTGATACCACAAAGAAAATGGCGTTCAACAATAGTTTAGAGAAATATGGTCCCTGGCAGGCCATATCTCGCATGAATACTGGTCGATAGATGATCTGTGCTGTATAAAGCTGGCGGCTCCAGTAGATCGAAAGCAGATGCATCCCAATCTCAGGATCGACATCATCAAAGTCAAGCTTCCCTGCAGCAAGATTCAATGGCTCTAATTGTCCTGTTTTTGTTTGATTAGTACCATAAGTTATTGAGGGCTTTCCCCGATCAGACTCACTCTGTCTTGCTGTTTGGGCAAAGAGGAGATGCCGTGTTCCCTCCTGGTTAGATTGGCCCCCGGGCCTATTTTGCTCAGTATGGTTTGCACTTGTATCATCATACACTGTGCTGGTTGGGCCATGGTACAAGGATGTGTTTCGGTAGTCATTTTCCGGTAGTTCTGGATGTGATGCGTCTCTAATCAGATCAGAGGAAGAATCATTGCGCGAAAGGCCGATGCCACCAACCCTCGAGAGAGGTAATGGGGTCCGCGGTGTGCTGGATGCTGTAACAGAGCGATCCGTCTCTGACTGAGGCCTGCCAGGGCGAACGATACTTCCAGAGCCTAGCTGAGCACATTGCTTTCTTAGAGCTTCATTCTCTAGCTCCAATTCAGCAATTCGGTGATTTGTTGGCCTTTGCAAAAGTAATTAACACAGCGTTGCGGACTTTGAAGAGAGCACTTGCCTTGGCTTATTTTGAGTGACTCCCAAATGGCAGCTGACACCCTTAGCTAGACAGTTACCGCACTGTGGTCTCTGCGCGTCACACTTCAACTACTCCAATACGATCATTAGTCCCAACTGCCCAAGCAGTGACGCACGGAATCCATGGATGTATACCTTCTTCTGTCGGCAGTAGACACAGGCCGCTGCGGACCTGTTTCTCCGAGCTGGCATGCTTCAGGTGGTTCATGATCTCCGGAAAGTCTCATCCCGAAATCTTCGGGTGTGCAAACTGATGACGTCAGCGATTAACTAGCCAGCCCGGCCATACTCCGAATTGACCTCGGATACTCGACACTCCTCCGGATGCTAGATTGGCTCATCCATGTAACTCGCGAGAGATAGATATCCCCCAGCTGTCCTGATTGAAAACATAAGACATCCACGAAAGAGATCTGGTCATACTTTTGATTCTGACTACCATGTATAAGTCTTTGATCGATTTAGTACATGAGTATCTTCGGGGTTATATCTCCAACCCGTCCAGTATATGATGACTGAAGAGGGGAATCTTCTCAAAAGTCCGAAATCAGACTTATCACAACATCGTGAACTCCCAATGCTCTGCCAGATGGGCCGTGTGTGTTGTGTAAGCACAACGTTGTAGAATACCAAGTTGATTCTCTAGCCTCCAAAGGCCCCATATCGAAATCAAAAACGCCAATCTCAAGATGCACCGCAAGCGCCATGCTAAAATGCAATCAAATCAACTCCAAACAAGTCTCCAGCGCCAATCCAAGCTGCTAGGTCCAAGCTCCAACCCATTCAGCCAGCGATTTCAGTTCCCGGTTCCCTCCTCAACCTTGCCCCCCGATGCCTTGACCGCGCGATCGACCTCAGCACGGCACTCGGGCATGGCGCTGCGCATTTCGCGCGCCAAGACGTCCCTGAACCCGGCGAAAGCCAAGCGCTTTCCGTGCAGGTCTTGATTACCGCGCTGGACAAGCTCGACGAACTCGCGGGTATAGATGTCCGGGTTTCGGGCAGAGTCGACGTAGTCGATGATCTCTGGGGGGAGCTGAATGTTTGCGAGCAAGGGGTTGGACGGGTCGGATTCTGGTAGAGGTTCTTGGGATTTCGGGGGCTCGGAATGTGTAGAAAGAGTTGAAAGGGCGAGGGTGAGGCTCTTTCTATGAGTTGGACCATGGGTTAGCTTCTGTGCGGCCTTGCTGCGGTCCTGTGATGGCTGTCGCGAGTGCTTTGAGTCCCGCGCGCAACGAGCAATGAAGACGAGCGTGCTGCTTTAAGTAGACTTCAAGCCACCAATCGAGGTAACGTACAGTTTGCGCGTAAGCTCTTGTTGTGTCTCTGGTCCTAGGTAGCCGTGGACAGCGCTTTGCATCTCAAAGAGGTGCTGGATGACATCTTTGAGATCGTCTGGGGTGGATGTTAGCTGGGTGCACCTCGCGCTGCTGCAAAGAGCTCCTTACCATCGATAGTTTTCAGTGTCACGGGTGCCATGGTGTACTGTAGGTAGTGTGAGGCCTAGCTGTGAACTTGAAGTGAGATTTCTCTTGATCTTGCGGGGAGAAACAAAGGCGGTGTCGGTGGGGATCTAGACTAGACGCCGTAGGCTATTTCCAACTACAGCTACAGCGATAACTAAAACCACGTAGAGATCAATCCAAAAAGAACTTATATCATGTCCAAAATTGCACTGTCTATATATGCATAGCTCGAGGGAGCCAGTGAGCCCCCGAGTTGCGCCCGTAGGGCGAACACACTAACACGCTGAAACCGCATTCATGTGAAACAAGCCTTCTTTCTCTTACTTTACACTTCCCGCGTCCTCAAGTTTGGGAATTTCGGGACCTCAATCTCTGTCTCCACCTCAATTCCAGACAGGCTTGGGAACCGCTTGCTGAAGTTAGCCTCCCAGTCTTCGCCGGGGCTTTGCGGGGTCACCTGTGAGGGCGGACGATTGTCATTACCAGTCCCCGGTCGCGAGGTCTCGCCGCCAACTCGCAGGTTCTTGGGCTTTGGCGGCGCAGTTGGACGAGCGGCAGGTCGTTGTGTAGATTGATACCCAGTGGAGGCAGATTGTTGAAGTCCAGCCGGGGCACTGGCACCGTCTCGACGATCCGGGGGTGTCATTGTGTTCTCGCGGGCGCTGGAGGAAGGACCTGGGGTTCGAGAAGTGGGTATTTGAACAGGTGGTTTAGATGCAGCCTCGCTCTGCTTTGCCTGCAAAGCAGAGGGAGTCGCTGTGAACCGACCATAACCAGTAGCAGTCTTGGGGACGGCTGGCTTTTCAGACTCCCCGAGCAATGACTGCACCTTGTTTTGGATAGTCCGAGAGCGAAGTCCATCGCCTGGCGCTCGGCCACCTGCGTCACCTTTTTCGGCGACCCGGCGACGATACTCGGCTGCGGCGTTGGCGACTCGTTTCTCCTCCTGGGAGAGTCGACGGCGCTCAAGTTCCCGGCGCATTTCTGGGGAAATGTCGTCGCGGTCCGCGTCTTCCAGCGCAAACTCATTATTGGGCGAGTTGGCATCATCGCCTGAATCGGAGGCCCCGATCAAGCTCTGCTGGGGCGCTTCTTCGGCGGACGGTGTCGAAGGCTTATCTTGGTTGCCAGCCTCGAATCGGCGGAACGCGTCTCCGAATCGGCCAGCGAACAGATTCTTGCCCCCGGAGAGAGACAGAGTGGAAAGACTGCCACGCTTGTTGTGCTTGTGGCTGCCACTAGAGCGCTTCTCGCGCTTGCGATTGCTCTCTTCTTCTTCCATCGCGCGCAGGTAATCCACGTCAGATGAAATATTGGCCCGATCAGACTCGCGGTCTATGTCTGTGCGAACTGAACGCAGCGGTGCCCCGCCCTCATACTGCATCCGTGACATATCGAGCGAAGAGCGCGGGCTCTCAGAATCACGGGGCATGTCGTATCTCGCTCCCGATTGCACCGACAAAGGTCGACCCTTTCCAACGGCAGATCTGGAGCGCGCTGTATGATCGTTGACCTCTAATGTGGACGGCCGTCTCAGGGTTTCCATGGAGGGGCGGGCAGAGCTGGAATGTGTAGATACACGATCGGCTGATAGCTGGGAACTTTCCTCTGGCTTAAATTTCGACGCAGGAGGCGACCGCGCTCGATGGGACCTAGCTGCCCGCTGTTCTTCTTCCGCCGTCCAAGGCTGACTGGAAGATCGCTGTTCATTATCCGAAGAGGGGAAGCGATAAATCGGACGGGATGAAGTCTTTGGCTCCATCAAACGCGGTGTCGGGGCGGGTGAAGTCATGGTACCCGTCGACACCATCGCAGGTCGCTGCGGAGTGGGCTGGTACAAAGGAGTGGCCTGTCGAGGGGCTTCGCGAATGACTGGTGCGCGCACAGGGGAGGCTTGTGACGGTCGCTTGTATACGGCCTTTGGCGCGCGTTCAGGCGATGTGTGTCGAGCAAAGGCATCGTCGGCCAAGGCGTTGGTGAGTCTCTGCGAAAGGTCGTCGTCCTCGGCTTTGGGTTCAACTGTTGGCTCAAACTCAAACTTGTCACCCTTTTCATGCAGTATGTCGAACTGATCTAGGGATGGGAACCGTCTGGCTGCCTCTTCTGCAGTTTTCTTTCGGGCTGCATCGCCGTCCAAGGCAGCAAATGGATCATTTGATGAACTGCTAGCACCAGCTCTGTACGGCGAGGGGCTGTGGCGTGACGAGGCGATCTCAGATGCTTGAGATTTCCCTGGTCGGCCCCGGCGCATTGGCGCGATTTCCGGGATGATCTCAGTTTCTTGTACCGGGGGCGAGAACTTTGCACCGGGCGCGGGAGCTTCTGTGGGGGTTGGAGGTAGTTCCTGGTTTTTGCGTGCTTCAGACGTGGAGCGATTGGAGTATATCTATCCTTCGGTCAGTACACGATTGTCACCACAACAGCGCAGAGCAACTTACGTCTTTGATCGGGACGTCTTTTCCTTGCATTTTGCACACTTCGCGCACGACCTCGTAGACATTAGGTCGATTCCGCGGGTCTTCTTTCAGCATTGAGCCTGTAACCCTCAATTAGCCATTTGCATCAGCAGTGAGATCAGCCTCAAACTTACCAATGAGCAACTTCAATCGACTCGAAAATGAGGGGTAGGAGGGGTATTTGAAGGTCGCGTTCAGAATAGCCATCTGGCCGACTTCTTCGAAAGGAGTTGTATAGTAACACAATTTGTACAAGAACACACCGAGTGCCCAGATATCACTCTTCTCGTCGATGGGCTGCTTTCGATAGACATCAATCATCTCCGGACTGCGGTACTGCAAGGTCGTGTGTCGCTGCACATCATCCTCAATCAGTCGACCCTCAGCAGCAGAAGTAGCTGCCGGGCGAGGGGCCGCCGATGATCCAAAGTCACACAGTTTGTAGGTTGCGGAGGGGCCCTTGCCCGAGATCAAAACATTCTCAACCTTCAGATCGCGGTGCAGAAGAGGCGGTTTAAGGTAATGCATACAAGCAACACCCTCCGCGACGTCGGAGAAGATCTTCACAATCTCGGGCTCCGTCAGGCGATGCTGAAGCCGGGTGTTCATAAAGTCAATAAGACCACCCCCGGCGCAGTACTCCATAACCAGGAACACCTCATACCCGCCCCCACGCAATTGTGAGGCATGCGAATCAATATATTTCACAATATGACGGTGCCCCTTAAGTTTCTTCATGGTTTCCACCTCGGTGCGCATGTTGGCCAGAGCCGCCTTGTCGGGAACAGCGACTCGCTTCAGGACTGCGCTCTCGGTGCCATTGACAGGCTGGGGTAATCGCACCACGTAAACATGAGCGAAGCCACCTTCCGATAGATACTTCTCAACCACTACACGGTGGCTGCCGACCTGGATCTTGGTGCCCGGAAGCAAGGTCCCCGCAGGAGCTGCCGCTGCGGCAACAGGGTTATAGGCGGGGAACGCACGAGACGTCGCGGAATGTCCATGGGATTGGGTAGACATGGTGGCGGAATGCCCTTCAAGGGCAGGTCGTAAATCGGTTCTCGGTGGCTAGCGACGCGGCATAGGTAAAGAGGGAGGAACGGGGGGAGGACAAGGTTGGCGGAACTCGGTGCCTGGGAGGAGGGGGCTAAAGGACAGACTGGTGGGGAGGCGGAGACACGGGGTACAAGTAGTACCTGACTACCAAACTATGAAATGAATACCAAGAAGTTGAAGTTTGAGATGAGGGCGAAAGAGCAAATGATCAACTTGGACATTGGAATCCGAGGCCGAAGGTTATCCAATCACCGACTGCGGATCACGTTCTGCCGATTCCTGTCGGGGCGACGAACTATATGCTGTACTTTGAACCTTCAACTAGTGTGATTATGACCCTCAACGTTCGTCCTATTGAGCTACTGGCAAGGGCTTTGCAATTCAGACTTTGCCTTGGAATAATGGAGTTTGTCGAGATCACTCTCAGGCCTCAAGTCTCAGGTCATATACCCTCGTCTCATGTCCCGATCATGGGATGTCTCTGCGTGTTAAAGCACTCCAGTGAGGGCCATGGGCAAGCTGCCTGCCGTTCCCTTGCGCTTCCACTGGATTCTCAACAATCCTCTCATCGACTTGAAAACCTTGGACCCACTCATTTCACCCTATCTGGCCCCAACTGCTTGACCGCAATATCAATCACGGATGTTCTCTCTCCACTTTCTGCGCTATATGATCAATCCTTGGAACGAGCAACGGGGGTTCATTGCAAGAAAGCCATGCAAATGAGTAGTTTAACTAAGTGGCTCCCTTTTGGGTCACTGATTGAGATAAACCCATTGCAGGACCCAGTGTAGTCCAGTGTAGTACTCCGCGTAATCCGTCAGTGTGGGGAGGCTCAACGGGGGAATGTTCTTCCGGGCCGACAGGCCCAAAACGGAAAAAGCAAAACAAAGGCAAACGCACATTTGATCTGTGCTGTTGGGCTCTGAGCACTGCCCTCTGGTTCGAATTGAATGTAAGCGCTAGCTTTTATGCAGCAAATTTGAGATAAATCAATATCCGAGCTTTAATTGATTTGAACCAAGAAGATACATACCCGTAACTGGGTGGACGGAGTAGAAGTGACACATTGGTTCATTCCCACTCCCCTTGTTACTCCTTATATCGCGGGGTCAGGGGCCTCTACATACTTCAAGATGTATAAAGGTCTGATTAGATATTGAAAATCACCGGGTAATTCCTCTTTGCTTCCCCCGTACTTTGTAGGACCATGTTTGGGGCCACGTCGATGCAGCGTTGGCGCCGATCCTTAGTGGCTCCCACACTTCTTCCAAACAAACCCCCCGTGGCAACTCTTCCCTTCGCACGCGCCGCTTCAGAACTTTTTTGTCTCGGGATCTCTCGTTCGTTCCTTTTTCTGTCGATTGTCTATTGTTGTGCTGGCATTCGATATATACCAGCACTGAGTGCCGCGCGGCCTCAGTGCAACTCACATTGGATTAATATGACCTGGCAGTTGACGCTTCAGAACTTGTCCATCTAGGAATTGGTCCCGGCGATCAATCCAGGTCGTATACCTTTGCGCCTCATCATCGATTATATACAAGCACGCTCGATCTGACATGGACGGCCCGCCGCCGCCGCCCCCGCCTCACGGCGAAAACCCTCATACGACTCATGGCGAATACCGCAAATCCTCCGATCTCCCTGATGGCAACTACGATATATTCATTGTCCCCCCTCACTCTGCTGGCTCAGGATTCCTCTATCTCCCGTCCTTAGAATGCAACCGAAACAGCTTCTTAGCCGGTGTCGCGAGCACACTTCTGGTCGTGGTGGTGTGGTCGCTGATATCCCCGATTGTGAAGACATGGTACCTGGCTACTGTCGCTACCGGTAGTGGCACAGGTATGGCAGTTCTTGCGGTCGGGATGGGCTTGGCTGGATGGGCTGTTGGATCGACCCAGTCCAATGGCTCGGGGGACAAAGGCAATGGCGCCCGGGGACGTTTCGGCTCTGGTGGCTCCGGAGGCCCAGGTGGCCCTGGAGCTGGTGGACCAAACCCCAATGAACAGCCATCGGGCGCCAACTACGGCCCCAACGGAGGAGGGCAGCAACGACAGCAACGTGGAAACTACGGTGGGGGACAAAGTTATGGAAACCAATATTCCGGTAATCAACATGGCTCTGGTCCTCCTCCAAATTCTGATAATAACACTCGTCAAAAGGAGGAGGCTGAACAGCGCACCCGAGAAGAGAGGGCCAAGGCGGAGCGCGCCAAAGAGGAGAGGGCCAAGGAGGAACGGGCTAAGGAGGAAAAAGCCAGGGAAGAACGGGCCAGAGAGGAGAGAGCCAGGGAACAGCGGGCTAGAGAGCAACGGGCCAAGGAAGAGCGGGCCAAAGAAGAACAGGCCAGAGCGGAGCAAGCCAGAGCGGAGCGAGCTCGGGAGGAGCGAGCCAGGGAACAGCGGGCTCGGGAAGAACGCATCAAAGAGGAGCGTGCTCGAGAAGAGCGAGCACGAGAGGAGAAAGCAAAAGAAGAGCGCACTCGACAAGAACGTGCGAAGGAAGAACGTGCCAGGGAAGAGCGCGAAAAAGAGCGCGCAAAGGAAGAAGCTGAGCGTGAGCGAGCTAAAGAAGAAACCAGGCGCAAAGAGGAGCTGCGCCGGAAAATGGAAGAGTTCAAGCGCAAACGTGATGCAGAAACCAAAGAAAAGGAGAAGCAACGTGAACGCGAGGCAATGGAGAAAGAACTCCAGGAGCGTCGCGAGCAACTCGAGAAGGAGATGGCTGCCGCCAAAGCCGCCGCAGAGAAAGAAGCTCGTGAAAAGGCTGAAAAGGAAGCTGCAGAAGCCCGTGAAAAGCGCGCCAAAGCAGAGGCCGAAGCGAAAGCCAGAACCGAAAGGCTGGAAGCTGCAGCTAAAGAAAGGGCTGCAAAGCAAGCTGCCGAGAAAGAGGCCGCCGCAAAAGCCGCCGCCCAGAAAGAGGCCATGGCCAAATTTGCAGCACTCAAAGAGGCTGCGAGCAAGAAGTACGCCGAGAAAAAGGCTGAAGAAGCGAAAAAAGAAGCGGCGGCCAAGTCACCTCCACCTAAGCCAGCGAGTACTACCAACGTGCCTCGCACGCCTTCTCCCAAGAAGTCAAATCCCCCAGCAGCCAAAACAGTCGACGACGATGCATACTCCTTTCGTCCCTATGACCGACCAAGACGGCCCTACGTGGCGGGCACTTCAGTATACTCCGAGTCTTCATATGCGCCTTCTCACTCAACTGCGCGCACAACTCCACCTCCCTCGCATCGCAGCTCATACTCCACCAAGGATCCAGACAAGATCGTGATCCAAGGAGTATACGCCTTCAACAACGCCTTCATGAAAACTCCCATTGCTCAGCTCGTCTCCGGGCAGGGCATGATCACCGACGGACTCGTCCTCCGCATCACGACAGAAGGACTCTTCATTGACGACGATTTGCGCGGGATCGGCCAGCGCGAGTGGGACGTCAAAGCCTGGACCCTCAAACTGGCTGAAGTCTGGTGTCCACAGGCCAATGCACCTACATCTGCCAAACAGCCCTCCGGCAATCCATTCTCCTTCCGTCGTGGAAACAACGTACCCACCAATGAAGAGTCCGAGGCCTTTCTCACCAATCTGCTCAAAGTCTGCAAGAACACTTGCCGTCTTGCCTCCCCCGGTGCGTGCTTCACGCGCGGTGCCACGGCCAGTCAAGATGGTGGCGCTGCCAAACCAAGCGGTCTCCATATCCTCCGCGCGAGTGTGCGCGACCAAGAAGGCAAAAAATACGTCTTTGTTCTGCAGGATACCGAAGCCTGGAAAGTCGCTATCGGTTTGCAGAGGCTTCGGGCCGGAGCTCTGGTGCGTGCGCTTGGCGTCACTGCGCTGCCGGTCCCTGAATGCAAGACTATGCTCGGTTCGTTGGGCTATGCTTGATTGAAGCATTGGCTGGCGTTTGCCTTGATTTCTTCTTGCATTTCCTTGTTTTTTTGTTCATCGTTTATATATGCCCCTTCTTGTACGCCCCTTCTTGTGTTTGAGTTGAACGTCATCCTTCATAAGCGGCGGAGTTTGCTTGAATGCTCATCTGTCCGGTACATTCATTCGCTATCCTTGATTTGCCCCCTGATTTTCTGAGATTCCCCTGATTTTATTGTCCCTGATGTTTATGATTTTTATTAGTACATTGTTTAGCATGTCGAGGCCAGGAGAAGTACATACCACCGCACATTACGGCAGTTAATTGATTATATCCACCTAGATTAGCGAACATATCAATTCTATTCCTATACATAACGCTTACACGCAGTGAGAACACAGCGCACCGTAAAGCATGACCCGAGCCCTGGAGGTTAAGAGGAACCGCTTCCAAGGTTAGGGCAAGGGTATCAACATAGGAACCCGTGATGATACTAGGCCAACCTCACCTTCCGTCAAGGGCTGTCTCCAGGGCTTGCTCGACTGCTTCCACGATTCCCCCGGTGGGCAGACTCGACAACCTTTGCAATGAGTGCCTAATGCTGCTTGATTGTCTTTTCAGATGAGCTACATCAGGCGAAGGTTCCAAGTTGCCACAAGAGTCTCCCAACGTACTGAACGATCGAGCAGGTGGTTAGGAACTAGAGCGACAATCGGTTTGAAGAGATCGTTGCTCGCGTGTGTACTACACAAAATAACCTTGAATTGGCGCAAAAGAAGTATGATTCTCTGCTGATGTATCTCTCGCATGCTTTGCTTGACCAAGTTGTATTGGGATGCTTTCATTTAGTAGAGACATGGAAGGTGAGTACTTGACTCTTTTAGATGGCCCCAAGAAAAATAATAATAACCAGCTATCAGAACGCCCCGAATGGTCTGTCGGATGTGTATGTGGGTTCCTAGGACTCGACTCGCTGTCCAAGGATGCACTGTTCTCGTTCATTCATTCCAGATTGCCAAACTCATGTACAAAGTCCGAAAGCAAACAAGGTGGGGGAAAGGGTACCAAAAAAAAGAAAAAGGTGAAGATAAAAATAAAAGTCGAATCTATCAGATCGGGAATCATATGGAAGGTTTCCGTAGAAACATGGTCAAAATCATGATGACATGGCAGTGGGCAAACAAAAAGCCTCGAACGTCCCAATGTTCGTCGAGGTGTAACTCCAACTCCGGTCGAAGACATGCGAATTCGTTTTGTTTCTCCCCGGCAGGAGAAGGGTGGTATCGAGATGAAAAGGACGGCCTAGATGTTCATCTAGAAGGGGAAGCCACCGCCGCCACGAGACTGGCCGCCGAAGGGGTTACCGCCTGCTTGGGCGAAACCGCCGCCGCCGCCGCCGTTCATCATGTTGAACAGGATGTTGGGGTCGATGTTGACGTGGCTGGCGCCGCCGCCCATACCGCCCATGCCACCCATACCACCCATTCCACCCATGCCGCCGAAGCCGCCGCCGCCGAAACCACCACCGCCGCCGAACATGTCGTTGGGGTCCATCAGGTCATCACCGTTATCGTAAGCGGCACGTTTCCTGGGAGAGGGATTAGTTATGTTATTGTGGCAAGGTTGGGGGAGTAATGGGAACTCACTGAGAATCAATCAAAGTCTCATATGCCTCGCCGACTTCCTTGAACTTCTCATCACCGGCCTCACCGTCACGGTTCTTATCGGGGTGGTATTGAATAGCCATCTTGCGGTAGGCCTTCTTGATTTCCTGGTCACTAGCATCCTTGCCAACCCCGAGGATCTTGTAGTAGTCCTTGCGCTGAGACTTCTTCAGCTCGAACTCAGCACGACGGATCTCCTCCGCAATGCCGGCCTCGCCGGGGTTGTTCTCAGCGACGCTCTTATAATCGCGGATAGCCTCCTCCCAGTTATCAGCACCGCCGTGAGCCTTGGCACGGACCTTCATGGCCTTCACGTAACCAGGGTCAAGACGGAGAGCCTCGGTACAATCTTGGATAGCGGAGTCGTATTCCTTGAGGTTGATGTAGGCCTGAGCACGGTTTCCAAGAATCTTGGAGTTCATGTCCTTGTTGGAGGGGTCGACCTCGAGAGCCTGGGCCCAGAGGTCGATGGCGCGGCGGTAGTCCTTTGCCTTGAAGGCGTTGTTTCCTTCCTCCTTCGTACGCGCCAGCTTCTGCACAATGCGCAGCAGCTTAATGGCCTGCTTCATATCCGGGTCCAGCCCGAGGCACATCTTCAGAAGTTTAAGCGCCTGTTCGGACTCACCGAGGGCATAGAAAGCGCGGGCGCGAATCATCATCGCGTCCGGGTCTTGGCTGTTCTCGCGAAGAAGGGAGATGGCGATGTCTTGCGCCTTGCCGATCGAGTTGGGGTTGTTCAGCTTCAGCTGGGCCTCGGCGGCCAAGAGGGTCCACTTGCGAGGCTCCTTGACGCTGTATCCAAGTCCCTGTCGGGCCTGATCCAGGCAGAAGATGACCATGGATACACCGCGGTTCTCGGCTAATGTCTCCTCGGCTTGCGTGACGGCGCGCAGCATCTTTTCGGCGGGAGCGCGGTCGGTCGCGCTCGCGGGGGGCTGGACGCGGGACAAGACGTCCAGGGCCTCTTGGGGACGACCGAGGTTGGTCAGAATCTTGGCCCATCGGTGGAGGATCTTGGGATTATTGGGGTCGAGTTCGTTGGAGCGTTGCACATCTTCAAGCGCGTTCACGTATTGCTTCGCGGACATGTATGCCGCTGCGCGGTTAGATAAGTAGGCAGATGAGTTGGGGTTGATCTCGATAGCTGCAGTAGAAGAAGAAAAAAAAATCATCAGTGACCCCGCTCATCTCAGGACTCTAGGGATGAATCCATGTGAAGCCAGGTGGGCATACCCTTGTTGTACTCCTCGATAGCTCGTCGGTAGTTGCCATCCTTGAAGAATTTGTTACCAGCCAACTTGAAGGAGTCAGCCTCATCCGCCGAGGCAGCGGTAGGTCGATGAGGAGGCGGGGTGGGACTCCGTTCCTCCTTGCCATTCACGCCGTTCTGCGGCTCTTGGGGATCAATGTCCATGGAACTGCGCTGATCGTCCTTGGAAGCGGCCATGGCGGACAATCGACGACGTAACTCGTCGGGGGGAAGGTTGAGCGGGTGAGTGTCCTGGTCACGCGAAGACCGGGAGAATTTGAAGTTGGTCGGTCCGGAGGAAGAAGACCGACTGTGGGAAAAGTAAGAAGGTTTGGATGATTTGGAGGGGGATTTGGCGGGCGACTTGGGTTTGGTAGGCGACTTGGGTTTGGGAGATTTGGTAGATGGAGAGCGTGAGGCGGAGAATGAAGGTCGCTGGTCAAGATCGTGTTTCTCCTTGTCCTTGTCCTTCTTGAAGATATGGGCGAGTTGAACCATTGGCCCTTCTTTTTTTTTTGTGTGGAGATGACTTTGGAATCAAATCGAATCAGAGAGATTCCTCAACCACGGAACCTGAGTATATACACTCAACGTATATATCGAAGGACACTTTCAGAGTATATGCTCAATGTATAAGCAATATATCTCACTTGGCTTTCACTGTTTTAAGTCATGCTCTTTTTCTTTTTTTTTCCTTCCGTTCTCCAGGGTTAGTCTTAGGACTGGGTCTCGGCAGAGTAGGTGAAGAGAGAAAGGCGCCTTCGGCCCTTTATAGTATATATAATTTCCCCCTCTATGTCTATCTCCCCTCCAATCCTTTTGCTACTGGCTGGCAAATAATCCAGAGGCTGGAGAGCTGCTGGTCTGTGTTAGCGTGCAAAAAGAATTGGAGCAACGGAGTCAGGACTTTCAACCGGGACGTTTCCCAGCCGTGAAGGGGGGTGGAAAAATGTGGTCAGCTTTTTCGATTCGAGAATCTTCTGTCTTATTAACGTCTGAGGATCCCAAGTCTTCCATCACCCCATCAACGGAGGCTGCATGCGAGGCAATAAATGGAAACTCCGGAGTGGAGCGGTGGATCCGAAGTGCCAGTTTGCCTCGAAGGTGACAAGCATACAGCAGCGCCGTGACTGGCGTCTTGGAGAGGGGAACCCCTGCATCGCACTCTTTGCGTACTATTGATCCCCCGGCATCTCTGATTCAATCCTCGGCGTTGTTCATTTTTGTTTCTCTACCCGACCTATCGCGTGCCCAGCGTTTCGCCTGTCGGTCCCCATGTCTCTTGTACGAGAGATGTCTCTTATAAGCGAGACAAGAGTCAAACATCCATTATTTCGAGTCCAATCACCGTTGGAAGTTCATGTGTCGAAGTCAGCCGAGTTCAATGCCGAGTCCAACTTCCCGAGGTCGATGGTGAAGTCACAAAATGGACCTGGTCTAGTATAGTCAAAACTCTAAAATCTTAAAAAATCCCCAACGTCGCAAAAAAACGATTGAGAGCTCCATTCAGAGTTGACAGCCTCGAAGTGTTTCATAATATCTCGGGTCGGTGATTTTCCCGTGTGTAACCTTGAGTTGAGCTGAGGTTACTGTGTCCAAGTACGATTTTCAATCCACAGAGTACGTTGTGCTGTACGCTATACTATCGCCATGCTGCCCTCCTTGCAGCGGATCTCAGCCTTATCGTTCCCGAGCCATGAGTTATAAATTGGGTGCTTCCAATTATCACTTGAACATCAAAATAGTGGGGGTCGCTTACCCTACGTGTAATTCCAAGATTGAGGTTATATCATATCGCGCACATAGGGGTCCCATTCACAGCCCCTATATTGTCATAAATTTGAGCTCGAAAATCAAAGCAAGGTTTCCAGCTCTTTTTTCTAAAACAACTGGAAAACCCTTGGGTGGAATTAGGAGATGAATTCGCTAGCATCACCTGGGCTTTCTTGAAGCCTTCCAAGGTTGTTCCAGTGGCATTTCAGACTTCCACGGCCGAGCGGATGATAAGCGCCGTGAAAAAAAAAGAATTCACAGAATCAACCCTAGTGAACCCCGAACAAGCGCTGGTGCTGACCTCGATCCCGGGAGCCGCCGGCGACGAGGAATCTGCAGGGGATGGCCCAGTTGGAAATTCAAACGACCGGTGGGGCCTTGACAAGCCAACGCCGTGGCATTAACGCTTTGATCAACTGTTGACCCAAGGTTTATTGACATAGAGCAACAAGCTAAGCAATTAGCAGAGTCCGGCTCAGCCTCTTCTGCCTTGCTGTGTTCTCTCCACCACGGAGATCCACCTAGAAACTCGATCGTCTCTCGACTGTGTGACATGCGGTGGTCCGAAGCCGTGGCCACTGGATACCGGCAGCTGATTCGGTAAGTTCTCTCGGGCCGAGTGATATTGATCATATTCAGTCCTGTGAAATGATATTGGGTGATATCCTGAGAGTGGTGAGACGGGCGACGTCGAATGCCATGGGTCTCTCTCGTGGAAACGATCATCTGGCGGGATATCGCTGTCTGCAACGACCCAGAGTTTTTCATCCTCCAACCAGACCAGATTCGTAGGTATGGAGCTGCGTGGCCGTCTAATCTGGGAAGCGGAGTGGTACTGCTGGGGAGTGTGCAAGGAAAGGTAATGGCCATTTCGAGGGTCGCAATCGGGAAAAACCTGATCTGATGGGCCCCTCCCTGCGCTTATTGGTGCATGTCGTGGATTATTTTCGATCATCTGTTCGGACGGCCACCCAGAGTGCGTATGATAACGCTGTTGGGGAGAGGCCGGATCGGCGGAAGCCGGTCTTGGTGGTAGAGGTTTCGAAAACAGCACATGAGTGGGAGTGCGAGAGCGTTGGTAGCGAGCCGGCAACTCTGGCTGAACGATGAATCTCGGATTCAGCATTTGCGGGCCTTCCAGCGAGGACAGGTCCATGCCAGGCAAATGTCAGGCGGATCGAAAGTTCACTTGGATGAGAGGTTGCGTCGGATCACGTTGAAAAGAACAAGGTATCATGGCTCGATGCCATGTATGAGCGGGAGGTATGAGATGGGGCACGCTATCTTTAGACACAGTCTTGTACTGATGTGCGCGCCGAGATGGTAGATCGTCGCCGTGGCTCGTATCCAAAGCCAAAATAAGATTTGGGACCCTGAGGTGTAAAAGCCTGAAGAGGTTCGCAGTCTCGCATTTAGCAGTGATCGCGTGTGGGAGCTAGATATATGCAAGCTTCTCACTATGGGATCTCCACCAGCAGGTTTGTCGCAAGGCGTTCCTTAGGGCTCAACACTAAAATCCTTCGTAGTGCTCATCCAATCGTTTGAAAGGACCAACTGCCCGAAATCGAAAGAGAACCACCTGTTCCAAGCAAAGGGCCCCGAGCGTGGCCAATCCCAAATAGCGGTGATCAAAAATAGTCTGACATATTCCCGAAATCGATTAGCTGCTCGGGATACAACTTGGGGTCCAAATTCGGCATTCGAGAAAGGACCCCCATTATGGATTCGGAGTAGCTCAATCTAGTGCCGCATCCCGATACCGAGGTCGTGGTAATCTCCCTTGCGTGGAATCTCACCAGTAGATCGAGTTCTGAAGCCCGCCCTGGAGATATCTTTAATTGCTCTTGAAGGGCTCTGGGGGCTGTGATTTTGCTGTCCCCACACTGAAAACGCGGATACGATCCATGGATGCCCTCGGCTAGTGTTCAAGCCACGAGAAGCGCACTCTCGGTCCATTCCAAGGCTGTGGGTACTGCCAAACACTCATTGTGTCCAAGTGTGTTTCTTGCGTTCTGGTAATGGACATGGCTCGTGTGTGTTCAACGGTCGTACATGGCAAGCCGGCTCCGATTCAGCCACCGAGGTCACTTATAGTAGACTCCACCATAATTTATGCTGGCCAATGAGGCACAGTTCAATGCTTGCGTGTGAGTATGAGTAGTACAACCCAAGGCTTTCCAAGGCCACCAAAGGCTGTAAACGGTAAGCAAAGAGTGATACTGGATGCACAAGTTACGGCCCTATGATCTAGGAGTGAAACGGGTGGTTCTGGGAAAGTAGTAGTATCAGAAACGGGGCACACTTTATTCAAAACAATACATGCATTATTAGCCTCATTTATGGTCTGTTTGTGTGGTATTGTATCTGGCTCCCGAGAGAGGCCCAAACACGGTCGCTTTAGATCACATTTCTCGAGCCGCAAACCATGTCCATAAATTCAAGACTCATACGATGAATACACGATGCATGGTATTGGAGGTTTCGGGGGGTTTCTGAGTTCTAAATTTTGGTGAGGTCGCAACAGTCACTTTGGGCGCACAGTTTCATATTCCATCGTGAAACTCGACCATCAGTTGTGTCCCGAATTTGCGGTCAGCAGAGATCACCCTGGACAGTTGGATTTGAACTCCGGAAGGCAAGCCACATGGTCGGCTTGGCGAGAACAGTTGAGGCGTATTCAGCCCTAGGAAATACGAGGCCCCCAGTCCACGGCACCCGTCAGGGGCAGGGGTAAGGGCCCGGGATCTCAGGTACGGGTTGTGACAGTTGCGATGGAAATTGTCAACACACTTCCATTTATGAGTTACGATCAATAAGATAGGAAGTCGTAAAATAATTATGGAATTATAGACAAAAAAGGTAAAGATACATTCCAAAAAGGTTACGGGCGCTGGAAAGAAGGATAATGTGAAAAGCTGTCATGGTTTACATTAAGGTCGTGCTCAAGCCACCAGCGAGCTTCGCACAACTCCGAAGCTATCCAGGGAGCCCAAGAAGAAATAAAAGGAAATATATATAGCATAGCAAAAAGGGATAGTAATATCCAGTCAGAAAACAACAATTGTTAAGAGTAAATCACCAGAAACCCTAAATAACACAATCCTCTTCTCGTACCTCCAATCATCCACTGCGATTCATACACTACCAACTAGATCACTAGGATCTAATCAGATAGCTAGCATGATCAATCCCGAGGGACTGATTTATGCGAGGAAGAAGGCAGCGGCGGCGGCAGCACCGGCGAAGCCGACGGAGCCGCTGAGAGCACCAGCACCGCCAGCGTAGACGAGGGAGGAAGCGGAGGGAGAGGCAGAGGCGGTACCGGAGGTAACGCCCTTGGTGCCGGAGGGAACGTGGGGAACACCACCACCGTTGCCGCCAGCGGGGCCGGTGGGGGAGACACCGGAGGGAGCGGGGCCAACGGGCACAGTCGAGTAGATGACGGTGGGCACGCAGGTGGTGATGGCGCTCACGGTGTAGGAAGCGGAGGTGACCGCGGGGGGAGCGGGAGCAGGGGCGCTGGAGCTAGGAGCCCAGCCGCCGACAGAGCTGGAGGGAGCCCAGGTGGGGACGGAGGAGACGGGGGTCTCGGACCAGGCAGGGGTCTCAGAAGACCAAGCAGGGGTCTCGGAGGACCAAGCAGGGGTCTCGGAGACAGCGGGGGTCTCGGACCAGGCGGGGGTCTCGGAGGCAACAGCGCTGGTAGGGACGGCGGGGGTGCCAGTGGCCTCGGCGGAGGAGCGGCCGGGGCAGTCGGTGACGGTGGGAGCGCAAGAGGTGATGGTAACCTCGTCAGTCTCGTAGACGGTCTGGTCAGCGGCACCGGGGGCGGCAACGGCAAGGCCGGCGAAGAAGGCAACAGTGGCAGCAGTGAAACGCATTTTGAATGTTATGTACGGAAACCGTGGGTGTTCAAAAAGGTATTTATAAAAGCGAGGCTTTTGTTTGAAAGAGAGTGTGGTTTGAAAGAGAGTGGAAGACCGAAGTCGAGAGAGAGTGACTGGATGCTATGCAACGAAGATTGTACTTGAAGAAGGAAAGAAACAGGAACAGCACGGGGGAGGTAGGGGGCCTTTGTATGAACGGGGAGATTGGCCACTTGGGATCAGCGGCCAGTCATTGCCCCTAAAATCTAAAATAAAATACAAAAAGGAGAGAGACTCGATTTGGGAGTCAAAAGTGTAGTCTCCGGAGTGTGGTGGATTGGGGGAGTATTGGAGTATTGGGTACTTGTTCCGCCACTAAGCCACACCGCATCCTGACAAGTACCTGGAACCTTCAGCATTGAATGGGCCATGATGGCATCCAAGCCCTGATTGGATCAACGGTTAGGTTTGTTTTCATTATGTTTTTCTTGTAAATGAAGTGACCAGCGCAAGTCTGGTAATTTTGACCCGCTAGTGTTCTTAGCGTTGAACGCTGATCGTTGTAGGCCTGAGACAACCCTTGCCTGCTATCGAATTAGATACTCCGGGAGTATATACTACGAGTACTCTACTTCCTGAGGTCACCATATGCAACTTTCCTGCATATTGCATCCCTTTGTTTCTTTTCTTTTTTCCCTCCCCTTGTACGGAATACGCTATGTTCTTTTGTTTAGTTCGTTTCCCTCCAATCCATGTTTCAGACCGCCGATCCACTACCCGTTCCTGGCGTCCCAGTTGCAGCGTTGTACCCCCCCGTGGGTCAAGACCCCACTTACCCCTGAACAGCCCGCGATTCATTTCGCCAAGATCACGTATTGTGTAAGGACCAAAGCCACGATGATGTGCACTCTACCTGCGGAATGAGGCTGGTCCTTACTCCGGATGTTCATCTCATTGAACCAAACAAACCCTGATTCAGGGCGTGTCGGAGCGAGTCGCCGAGACAGGGTAATATTACTGCTTTATTACGTCCTGCTCACCTCTGTGGAGCAATAATGGGCCTGTTCTGCATCCTCCGGTCCCCTGGGTATATCATCGTCCGTTAATGTTTATCTTGTTAATCTATAATCAACGGAGGATTTTCTGCAGTACCTACGGAGTATGAAGTACACACAATATAGCCCGGCCTGTCCTGTAGACTTTCCACCTGTACGACTTCTACCTCCTCCATGTACTCGTACTCCGTACAAGTAGTACAGTGTCCCTGACCATTGGGAATACCTATCCGATAAGTCCGAGCCCGTCATTGTAAGCGAATTGCCCCCGCAACGGGAAAGTCTCACGCGCTTCACGCCATAACGGCTAGACCGCATCAATTCACTTCCGCGTAAAGTGCTTAACGAAGCTTGCTCGTGGCGTGCCCCTGGACTAGCCACACCGGTCTATGGGGAAAAGTCCAAGCGCAACCTCGCAAAATATCAGGGTCTAGACGTTCGGTGTCCCTGACATGATGCTTATGCAGATAACTTCCCTGGCCTTACGAATTGTATGCACTTTTGTGTTGTTGACTGCGGATTGTAGATCTAACGCTGGTATTGGCTCAATGCCATTCGAAAACCTGCACCAGCGTGTCGATCTTCATCAGGTTCTCAAGTCGAGACCTCGGATCAGACACTCGAAGCGGCTCGACCACCACACCCCTACGAGTACGAGTGCAAAGTAAGATCACAATGGCGGACCAATTATCAGTTGTCTCTTGACGTGGCGTGAGATACATAATGTGGTGACTCCATGATAGGGGTTCAGCAAAGAATATGGTTCCTCTGTCGTGGCGCCCCCCGGACTCCACCATGAAGTGTACATCCTGGCCCTTTTTTCAATAGATCGGACCGCTTTCTTGGAATCCAACGTGTAACTGTGCTTTTTCCAACCCCATATTTGCTTGAATACTATCTTTAGGTACATTTAGGTTTGTGGGATATAATTATTGGTGGAGCGTGTCTGATCCTCAGTACAGTGTACAGTACTTACGGGGCATGGCAATAGGGGTGTTCATGAGATAATTATAGCCGGTGTGGACCAAGACTTTTACCGAAGTTCATCCTGGGTCGCTTTCCTCTCGTATCGAGTACTTTTGCTCAAGTCAACGTGAAATCACCAGGGGGTTATCACCACTCGCTTACATCGCCAGGCTGGCGGGAGGGAGGTCGACGCCCAATCCCTCTTGCACTCTTACGCTGGACACCTCTCTTCACTCGTCGATTTACGGAGTATCCTCTACTGAGCACAGAGGGTAGCCATATCTACCCAGTGTGAATGTGTGACTTCAGAGTGGACTGCCAGCCGCCCTCTGTTCCCAACCTTCGATTGGAAAAATCTTCCGACTTACCCAGTTCAGAATATCTCTAGACTATGTCGGCATCGCTCAGCGTGAAAACTCATCACATCAATGGACCAACCATCGCAGTCGATACATTACAGTACCATTCGATCGTCGAGAATCATCTGTCAACCCAATCCTGATCGGCAGTGACGCGTCACGTTTAGCGCCGATGACACAAGCAAGCGACAACAGCACAACTCGCGTGCGATGAACCTTTCAATAACCGGGCTACCGAGTACTACATACAGTAAACACTCGATTCTGTGGTTTCGTTTATTCAGGCACGCGCGTTCTGCTCTACTTCATCCGGTAAATACAGGTATAATATGCAAATACTCGTTGACGGGGATCGGATCACCGACGTCAGTGCCTTGACAAAATGGTTCCCAAGTTGCGCGTATGCCACTCCTTTTTTTAAATTGATGGATCAACCCTGGAGGTTTAGTGATGAATGCGGGATCTTTGATCACTCGAAAGTAAAACTGATCGGGTTTCGGAGGTATGATGCAAGGTAACTTGAAAAGGTCATATTTCACTGATTAGGTTCTCTCAAGTCGTCTAAGTTTTCTCCTGGCTAAATTGGAGTCTATCACCCGGGTATCAGATGCTGAAAATGAATAAAGAGCCCAAGATTCCTGATGCGTTAAGCCTTTTAGTCTAGTTGAGAAATTCTGCATCAGAGTTCTAATCAAGAAGCCATACAATATGCGCTGATTTGCGAGTACTTTGTACCTTTCAACTTTCCCAGGTTCCGTGGTTGACATCAGGAACCTTGGAATATGTGTAATAGCCTCCAGAACCACAGCAAAGTACTCCGTACTACGTAGAGAGTATGTCCTATAGTAGAGTATAATGTGGCTGAATAGGTATGTTCTCGATTTCAAGCGCCAGCCACACCCAGGCAATTGACAAGATCGACCTGTATCCATCCGATATGGTACATTTTCGGCATACCGAATCTCGCGATCGGCGACATCCCAAATCCGTGGAATTGATGAGGCAATCCCCAATTACTGACAGAGCCTAGGGCGAACTGGGTCCGATGATGACATAGGACCCATATTTGCGCGGCCACAACTGCGTACAAGCCACAGTCCTGTCAATCTTCCAAGTTTAGATTCACCTGGATGACATATGCTGATGTTGATGTTAATTTTGACATATCTCATTCTTTGTCATACTGGCCATGTGATTACTCGTAGAAATTGGGCAGCATTGCCATGTTGACTGTTCTGGACTCTTTACATAGTACAATATATACCTCTGATAGGTCACATAGTGAATGGCAATCTCGAAAATAAATCTCCAATCTGCTCTGGACCCTGTACTCTGTGTGCTGGCATCTGGGCAATATCGCCAATTGCGGCTCCAAGGCAACAACATATTCTAGGTACTCCAAGGCTGTAAATATTCAAATTCCCTGCAATGCATGAAGGCTATTGGATAGTCAAATTTTCCGTTGAAAAACGGGCAAATTCGTGCCGAACCATGGTTGTAATGAATTTTCTGTTTGTTACTCTAACAGGAACATGCTGGACATCAAAGTGAGCATCATGATGCGCATCATTATGAGCAAGCGAAAAGCCGACAAGTACAGTAGGAGTAGAAGCAAGAAGTAGACGTGTTTCAGCTCGGGCGCTTTCTGAAACATAGGGCCCCCCCACTGCCCGACACCCGAATCTGGCTCCCAGGGCTGTGTCGCTCTATTAATATTCATGGTATTCTTAGAGAATTTGATTCAGATTTTGGATGCAATATTTTTGATCTCATCCTCAGTTCTTTCTTATAAGCCAAGTTAGAGCACTGTGGGTTTCTCTTTGGTGTATATACTTGAACTCGACCAGGTCACCTGCTCCTCTCGCTCCTCTCGGCAACTTCCCATTCGCAACTCCACTCGTTCAACGTCTTATCGCATTCTGCCTGTCCCTTTTCCTTTTGCATTTACGCAGTATAATTTGTCTACTGTTTTTTTTTCTCTCTTTGTCTCTTCCCGCTTCCCTGTGACAAGGTCGACACTGTGGCTGCACTCGCCGATCCAAACGAGTTGTTCTTGCCTGGGGAAAGGCAAAGCAATCTCGCCATGTCCTCTTCCGTGCCTCTCCTTCGTCCTCCAATTCCTGGCGCCCGCAACAACAATGGCAGCCCGAGAGCCCCCAAGCTCACTCTGGGAATCCCCCCTTCCCCCAGCGCCAAACCCGTCACCGACAACCCCCCCGCTCTGGTCCCTCAGCAAGTGCCTCAGATCCAAACCCAACCCACACCTCAACCCCAGCGCGCTTCAGGTCGACCTGCTCCCCCACGACTTCAGCTTGCTACCCCCTCAGGTAGCCAGCAGAATGTGTCTCAGCCAGCGCTGATGCCGAGCGGGCGACCAGCCCCGCCCCCGCTGAGCACGAATGGGCTGGGGGGTGCACCCAAACTGTCCCTCCAGACAAGCAGCACGCCGGCAAACTCATATACGACAGCCAATTTTGTCATGGGTCTACGACAGCCAGATGGATCATCGGATCCCTCGTCGGCGATCAGTTCGGTGTACTCGGATCGCGAGGGTGGAGACCGCGATAACAGCGTCAATGGACTCCTCCCTGATTTGGACAAGTTGAGTTTGGAGAAGGGCCGGCCCCTCGATGTGGATGATCTTGATGATGAGGGTTGGCACGCCGCTAGCGAACAGAACAAGATCGTTGAGCTGGGTAGTCTAGGTGAGGGTGCTGGCGGCGCCGTCACCAGATGCAGGCTCAAGGAGGGCAAGACCGTGTTTGCACTGAAGGTGAGCCACTTTTTATCTACCATTCTACATTCAACCTCGTCCAAGAAACTAATTTTGGGCTTAGATCATCACCACGGATCCTAATCCTGATGTCAAGAAACAAATCGTGCGAGAACTCAACTTCAACAAAGACTGCGCTTCACACCACATCTGTCGTTACTACGGTGCCTTCATGGACAAATCAACGGGCACAATCTCTATCGCTATGGAATTTTGTGAAGGCGGCAGTCTAGACAGTATCTATAAGGAGGTTAAAAAACTTGGAGGTCGCACTGGAGAGAAGGTGCTCGGCAAGGTCGCGGAGGGCGTCTTGAACGGGTTGACCTATCTTCACAGCCGAAAGATTATCCACCGAGGTACGAACCGCGATGTGTCGTTGTGTGATAACCTGAGTACTAACGGTCTGCAGACATCAAGCCTTCCAACATTCTCATCTGCCGCGATGGCAAAGTCAAACTTTGCGATTTCGGTGTCAGCGGTGAATTCGGCACGAAGGGCGATGCCAACACATTCATCGGCACATCCTACTATATGGCCCCCGAACGTATCACTGGTCAATCATACACCATCACGTCCGACGTCTGGTCTCTCGGAGTGACTTTGCTGGAAGTCGCGCAACACCGATTCCCATTCCCTGCCGACGGGACAGAAATGCAGCCTCGCGCAGGGCTTATAGATCTCCTCACCTACATCGTCCGCCAGCCCATCCCTAAGTTGAAAGACGAGCCTGACAATGGCATTCGCTGGTCGGACAACTTCAAATACTTCATTGAATGCTGGTTAGTACATTTTCGAGACTGTCTTGCATACATCTACTAACCTGACCCTTAGCTTGGAAAAAGAACCCCCTCGACGCGCGAGTCCCTGGCGGATGCTGGAACATCCTTGGGTGCAGGACATGAAAAACAAGAAGGTTAACATGGCCAACTTTGTCAAGCAAGTCTGGGATTGGAAGGAGTGATATCCTCCAATCTGCAGCGCTTCAACCGCATTTTCCGTTTTACAAGTGGCTGGACCCCCATTGACCTGGCTGTCAACATCAATCCTTACGACCATTTTTTGCCGTCTTCCTCCCGGGCCGGAACTCGGGACATACCCATTTTTGCAAATGCTTTCCAGCGACGAATTCGGCTACGCTTTCAACCACCTACGATCCTTAATGGCCCGGCATTCTCATGTTTTGCTGAACACAGCGCTTCCTCATTCCTTTACATTCTGCACCATGGACTCCCTCTCCTTTTTGCTATATCGCCAGTCTGAACATATCATTTCTGGATATCTTGTGTCTTCTTTCCTTTCCCAGTGTATAGTCCTTTTCATTTAGCTTGGTTGTGTTTTAGTTTGCACTGGATGCGGGGAGTGTATGCAATGCATGAAAGTCCAGGACTTGGGTACTTAATACCGTTGCATTTTGTGTTTAGCTTCAATTGTATGCAGTTGTTGGACATATACAAAAAAAAATAAACCTTGAAACCTGAATCGAGTTCCTGGAATTTCCTCCTAAGCATTAGTTCTAACAATTTTGAAATTAGATAGGCCAGCAACCTTGGAAATATTATCAAGGGTCTCGTTTTTATCATATCTGAAATACTAAGTACACGCTTTATGTTCCATCATCTACTTGTTGGCAGGCGCACCAATGACCCACCCAATGCCACTGACCAATCCACCGGTGACCATATTGCTGACCATATCCCTCTTCCTGACACGGCCCTCACTGTCCGGCGACAAAGGCCGCTCGTCACTAATGGACATCTCTTCTTTACCTCGCAACGGGAAAGCATTCTTATGAATAGCCAACGCGGCACCCCTAGCAACCTCAAAGAGACCCATGGGAGCCTCATGGCGATAGGAGTTCGGCAAAGCAGCGCGGGCCCTGGCACGGCGTGCAGCCCGCTGCTGCTCGGTGTCAAATGCGTCACGTTCTGAGTCCGAAGGCCCGAAGCCGCCTGGAACAGACGACAAGGTGTCACCTTTGTGATCCCAGAGGTCTTCCTCTTGCTGTTCGCGGGCGCGGAGGGAAGTGAGTTCTTCGTCACAGCGGCGCCAGGCGCCCAGGACTTCGGGGAGGGGGTCTGGTGATGGGGTGAGGACGAGGGCCAGGCTGAGTAGTTCCATTCGTTGGGATAGATGGGTTATTTGGGCAGTGAGGGATGGCGGTGGGTTCATGGGTGTTGTTGAGCGGTAGCGACCTGCGCTGTAGACGGCTCGCCAGGAGATGTCATCTGGCGTGATTGGAGTCAAGGATGGTGTTGAGAGGAGAGAAGGCGGCGATAGACGGGTTTGAATGTAGGAGTAGGCTGTGCCAAAGTCGTTGGAGGTTAGGGCGGAGTTGATTGCCAGACTGGTGATGCGGCGTTCGGATGTAAGCAAGGCTTGTTCCTCTGATGGATTATCAGATGGTTCGTCATCGGTTTCGTGGGTCGCAGATCTTGTTGG
This sequence comes from Penicillium bialowiezense, assembly GCA_026122735.1. Lineage (NCBI taxonomy): Eukaryota > Fungi > Ascomycota > Eurotiomycetes > Eurotiales > Aspergillaceae > Penicillium > Penicillium bialowiezense. Next base: position 402,535 of record JAKZFB010000004.1, read on the forward strand.
CACACCTGCGGCAACGAGGTTTCGCCCAATTGAGAGGAGGTCATCTAGTTTTGTGTAGCTTCTTGCGTTTTGTTCGAGCACTTTCTCGATCAGAAGGAGAGGATCGTGGTGCACGCGAATGCTGACGGGCTGGAACGGAACACCATGTTGCAGAGTCAACGAGTAATATGATAGTGCGTGTGTTGCAGCGATAAGGGCGCGAATCTGCTTAAAGGCAAGGGACTCAGGGAAGTGCGGTTGGAATGATTGCAAACTGAAATTATCTTGTTAGTGCCGGTGTTCACATGTTCTCTGACGTTATCACTCACATGTCATAGGCCCTTTTCATCCCCCCGCGAGTGCGGTTACCATTACTTGCATTGTCATACGCTGCAAATATGGCCTCTTGGACCGCCGCTTCCACCCGGGGAGAGCTGAGTGGCGCCGACTTAGGATTGGTGTACAATTCAACAGCCAATTGATACTCTGGGGAAGATATTAGTACGGGTAACGAGAATTGGATGGCGGGAAGAGTTACCTTTGGCTGCCAGAAGAGCTTTCAAGATCTCTGTCTCGACTGTCTCACGCGGGACTCTCCAGAATAGTCCGTGGTAGCTTGAAGAAGGTTCATCCCAAGCGCTTTCTGGCTCCTCCGCCTGCCAGTCTCGAAGCCAAAGCAGTTTTTGTCGTACAATTGGCCAATCTTGGGGTGACCTAGGTTGCTTCACTGTTGATTCAACCGCACTTTTAAGCTCAGCCAACTGCATATCCTGGGTGCTGTGCAAGCATATGTTGGCTGCAACTCGACAAGGAACGAGATGGCCTAGTTCGGTCAAGATACGGAGAGAGATAAGCAGAGCGCTGAGGAAGGAGATTGATGAGGGCGAAGGTTTCGTTAGGGGATTTGTCGGTCTCAAAAGGGAGTTCTGCAATAGCGATGCTCTTGACGTCGAGGAAACCGGCTCTGCATCATAGTGTACAGAGTGGAGACCAGAGTCAGTAGTGGCGTATAAGCTGTCTTCAAGGCCAAGCAGCTTCGCAACTCTGTTCAGTACATCGAATGAACCATCGAGAACAGTCGGCGATGAATCCGCATGGGCAAACACCACAGCGAGGCCGGATTGACCGTACCGATACTGCAATTCTCTTGCCTTGTCGTCTGGCAATCCTTCTCCAGGTCGTTCATATCCTCCTAAATCGACGTCGGAAGGTCCATCCCAGTGTCTGAAAGCGCTGACAACACTTTCATGATCCACAAGACTGCGTGACACTAACCACTCATTCACATGTTCCCACCCCGCCAACTCGGTCGGGTGAGGTTTCTCCGAGCCTTGAATGAACGAGACCGAGTTTTGTTGCGCTGCCTCATTGAGCCTCCGTCGCTTGGACCGGTTGCCACCATAGAGCCAAGGTCCAATGAGGCCTTTCAAGTTATTAACCAAATCCATGCTGTTTTCCTGGTCGCTGATCAAAGACAATAGAATATTGATCGCGGTCTGATCATCCATCGACTCCAAAACTTCGAATGATATATTCTCTTCACGATTCGCGTATAGTTCGTAGTTGAGTCGAAGTAACGGTAATAGGCTGGAGATCAGCCATGTTCGAATGACCTGGGATCGCTCGTAGAATGGTGAAAGGAGTTCGAGGACAAGGGGCTGTAGCGCTGTTTCAGAGTCGATCAAATGCGCCCGATGAATGAGAAATCGTGTCAAAGGATCCGCTGAAGCAACTTCAGCTTCCTCGTCGGGGCGTTGTAGTGGTCGGAGTTTAAGCTTGCGCACGCGCTTTCGGGCGACGGATTCGGTTAAGTCTTTCACAGCAGATGCATCAATAGCTCGGTCTGTCGGTTCGCTGGGTCCTGCTTGCAGCTCTTGGAGCACGGAAGTGTAGCTGGAAGGCTCCGTACTCTCTGGGAGAAAGGTCAAGATGATGCGTAGGAGGCGCTCGAAGGGAAAACAGTGGGGGAATTGGGCCTGAAGGGTAGGCAGCTCCGCTATACTACCACCGGCGCATAGATTTGTGGCAAGCAGGATGGCATGCGCATCGGATAACTCGAAAGCCATGATCTAAAGAGTCGAGAAGTGAGGTGGTCGCATAGTTGGTGGCCAACTTGCATAGGGTGGGTGCACGGGCCAACCTGGACCAAGTCGGTAGCGGCAGGGAAGAGTCGTCCGCCGGCACTTCATCACCACCTTTTTCGCGGTCTCTGTGCCTACACCTCGCTCAATTACCTCCCTTCACCCATCACAATGGCTTCCGGTTATGGAAACAACGGCGGTATGTCCTCTTTTGCCTCTTCCCCAAGCGCCCCGTTTCAATGCGCGACGTCTCAAACCACGGCTTGCGCAGACAGTTCCCTCCCCCGCGGGTGAACCCAGCTAACCCTTGACTTTTTTTCCAGGTCGCTCCCGCTGCTACCCCTTCTGGCAAGAGGTCCTTGGTTGCTACGTGGTGAACTCCGGCGAGGGCGAAAGCGGCAAGAAGAAGTGTGTGCCCGCCCTCGAAGATTACCACGAGTGCCTTCACCACCGGAAAGAGGTAAGGGAACCCACACTTGATCGATCAACCGCGAAGATGATAAAGATCTAATCGAGGCTGACTATTGGAATCTGCTATAGGCTCTCCGCACTATGAAGATGCAAGCTGCCTACCGCAAGGCCGAGGCCGCACACCCGCGAGAGAACGCCCCCAAGGCTGAGCAAATCCGCAGCCTGGGTCTACTTGGAAAGGAAGAAGAGGCAGCCAATGTGCTTGCTCAGCGGTAAATGGGGGAGGGTGCTTGTTCTCTTTTTTTTTCAATGCGATTGATTCCGTGTTTCCGCACCGGGACTGTTCCCCGGGGCCTGTGACTGTATAGAAACGCTTAACTGGTTGACTTCCATGTCTGTTGGTTCGAAATGATACTCCAATTCGATGACAAACTGTGCTACTATATTTATGTTGACCTGAGGCTGGTCTATACGAGTAGATTATGTGCAATGGCCGGTATAGCCCTGGGGTACGAGATATATCCGACCCCAGAAGGCTGATTAACGAATAAGCGTGGATCCTGATTGGATGTAAGCAAAGTGATCAACTGATCTATTCCACGCGCTTACTTAGCTAGGCAACCCGGACTTGGGCTACAGCGTAGTAAGCCCTGGAGATAACATTTGCTCTTTGTCACCCGCAGATTCTTGATGCTCCAAGCTTCGAAAGTCAGAACGAGCTCATAATTATGTCAGAAGATAAGAGGTTGGTATACAACTTTTGGCACTAGAATGACATATCTGGATATATTTCTCTGGCAGGGGAGCTGAAGTGTAGAATGATGGAATTTGGAATAGGTAGATCAAAAATTGATGGATAGATGGACTACATGGTACTGAATATATAATTTCTCAACGGCCCCGGGGTAGAATTTATTCTAGCCAACCTTAGAACCATTGAACTTTCGAACCCAAGATAGGTATGTGATTCTTCGTACAGTATCATTCATATGGTGTTTTTTTTTAAACTCGCGTGAAGACATTTCATGCCTTGCTTGATCATTAGATGCATTTACCAGATTGACCAGATTTGCCGCATTATCAAGGACATGTCTTGCTGATCCCTCTGGTCTTTCGAACCTTCAAGAGGCGATCTGGCATGTCTTGGCATTCACTCCTTCATTCAAGCAACTAAACACAAAGTGGAAATAACACAGCAGTCACCCCATCTGTGTTCAAACCAGAGAGAAATCACAGTAAGACTCTGGATCTATATCGGCTATGTCATCTGCTCTGGTACGCGTTCCCATGGGATTCACGTAATCGGGAGCAAGTGAAAATTTGCCGCGTGGTGAGTGGTCAAAGGGACTCACCGCCTACACTAGCGCAAGAGACTAAACCGGAAACGGCATGGTGTAAATTAGTCCGCGACTTCCCTTTGCTATAATAAGGTCGGCCTGGCGTTCCAGAGGCTCTCCAGGGTTATTACCGTCACTCCAATTTCTTTCGCTTCCTTGGCATCGCGGATGTGCTGGCGTTGGGTTCGTTTTTCTTTTTTTTCTTTTATCGTCACCAAGGATTGCGCGCGTTTCGACGCGCGCAATTGCTCTCTGTGAATTTTCCTTTTAGATTTTTTTCTGGATCGCGACTATGGGGTCCCGGTAAGTGCTACTCGTCAACAGCAACGTGAATGATGACTAACATTACACCAGATTAGATAGACTCGTCACGTGAGTGGAGTCAAATGCCATGCTTATACTCGCCCTACTGACTGAACCTTGATGATTTAGCCTCCTGGAGACGGGTAGTACTCAATTAATTCGCAACACTGCCGCCCAGCAGCTGGCAGATGTGCAGAAGCAACATCCAGATGAACTCTTCAACTTGCTCGGGCGCATCTTGCCCTATCTCAGATCCAAGTCCTGGGACACGAGGACCGCTTCCGCGAAAGCGATTGGACTGATTGTCTCTAATGCTGATCCTTATGACCCAAATGAAGATGATGGGCTCCAGATCAAGTCCGCAGCCGACGAGGATGACGTGGAGATCAAGTCCGAGATCAAGTCCGAAGAGACGCTTTCGGCTGATGAATTCATGAGACTCGAAACCCTCGATATTGCTTCGATCTTGAGGTACGGTAAGCGTCTTCTTGGCAGTGCAGGCAAAGAGTATGAATACTCGCTGGCATCCATGGAGCCAACAGCGCGTCTCCAACACCAAAAGAAGACTCTTACCTCGCGATTGGGTCTCAACGGTGAATACCTCGAAGAGGACTTGATCGAGGATGTCGAGATGGTACCTAAAGTGGTCACACCCGCTCCCAAGGATGAACCCAAGATTCCTCCCATCTCGCGCCAGAATAGCCTGATTGAAGCACCTTCACGTCGACCTTCGTCACCCACCGAAAGCTCCATGAAAGAAGACGGAGGGCTGAGCAAGCGGCAGCTCAATCAACTTAAGCGCAAAAACAAGCAAGTCGCCAAGATGGGAGCCAACAAGGTCCGCGTGGTGGATTTGTCATCTCGACGACAGTCCGAAGTCGTGACCACTCCCACAACTACCACTCCCCATCCCGTGAAAGCGGATAACGGAGAGGACCAGAATGGCGAAGCGAAACCCGACTATTTCTCTTTGGAGCGGAACGAAGAAGATGATGATTCAAAGGTCGTCTCTGAATTCAAAGGACCTGTCGCCCCAGAGCGCTCTCACATACAACCCGAGACTGCGGAGCAAGGCGGAGGATGGCCATTGGAACACATGTGCGAGTTCCTGACCATTGACATCTTTGACTCCAACTGGGAGGTTCGACATGGTGCCGCGATGGGCTTACGTGAAGTCATCCGAGTGCAGGGAATTGCTGCCGGCCGCCAGGACGGAAAGACTCGAGCTGAAAACGATGTGCTCAACCGCCGGTGGTTGGATGATCTTTCCTGCAGGCTACTCTCTGTTTTGATGCTAGACCGATTCGGCGACTACATCTCTGACAACGTCGTTGCCCCAATTCGTGAGACCGTGGGCCAGACCCTCGGTGCTCTTATCTCTCACCTGCACCCCAACTCAGTCCGATCGGTATACCGATGCCTCTACCGAATTATCATGCAAACAGATTTAGGGCTAGAGCGTCCTGTCTGGGAAGTATGCCACGGTGGTATGATTGGCCTGCGCTATCTTGTTGCTGTTCGAAAACACTTGCTTGTCAAGGACTCAAACATGATGGATGGCGTGTTGGAGGCTGTGATGAAAGGACTCGCTGACTACGACGACGATGTTCGGGCCGTCAGTGCCGCGACACTTGTGCCTATCGCAGAAGAATTCGTCACATCACGGACTGGTACTCTCGGCCCCTTGATGAACATTGTCTGGGACTGTCTTTCCAACCTCCAAGACGACCTCAGCGCTAGTACGGGCTCTGTAATGGACCTCCTAGCCAAGCTATGCACCTACTCTCAAGTTCTGGACGCCATGAAGGCAAATGCTGCCGATGACACAGAAGCTTCATTCGGGAATCTCGTTCCTCGCCTTTACCCATTCCTCCGCCACACCATTACCAGTGTTCGTTCAGCCGTGCTTCGAGCTCTAATGACGTTCCTCAAACTGGAGGGCGATGGCACTACAGACTGGGTAGATGGCAAGGCTTTACGTTTGATCTTCCAAAATCTGCTCGTGGAGCGCAACGAGGGTGTTTTGAAGCTTTCTGGTCAGGTGTGGTCTGAGCTTCTGAAGGTCGTCGAACTGCGCGGTTCATTCAAATCCGAAGAGGAACTGTTTGATTCAGTCTCACCTCTCGTTACACTGACCCTGGGCGCCTTTGGTGTTCCCCGATACCCCATCCCAATGAATGCATCGCTTTTCATCAAGCCATCTGGCCTGCCATTCTCGATTGCCGCCCCTCCTCCTACGCCCGCCAAAGCCTCACCACCAGCCCCCGGCGGCGCCGAGACAAAGCCAGGACGCAGACGCAAGTCGGAGAAAAAGGAGAAAGAGCCGCCGACGCCTTCAGCACATAACGTTGATGGCCACATGCTGTCCGGCGACATTGACCTCGTTGGTCCCGACACAATGCTGCGATCCAAAATCTTTGCCGCTAAGGCGTTGGGAGAACTGATCTCATTCTGGGACAAGAACGATCTGCCAAGCTTTTGGCCTTCGATATTGGAGGGTCTCAACGTTTCCGCCTCAACCACTCAACTTGCGTCGGCAATGGTGATTGAAGAGTACGCTCGCCAGTCCGGACCGGACAGCAAGTATTCCTCCGATTTGTGCCAAAACCTACGAAAAACGCTTGAAAACGAGCGTCCACCTTGGTACTCAGATATCGCGTGCTACCTGCATGTTGCCCGTGCCCAATGCCATTCGTTGCTGAATACATTCCGTGACCATGCGCATGTTGCACCCTCTCGACTACCCACTTTGGCTGTCGTTGTCCAGGGCGACTCGGAGGCTGGGCCCAATGCTTTCTCTTTGGCGGATGCCGAGAAAATCGTTGGCCCTGACTTTGACCGACTGAAGAAGAACCTCACACCTGCTCAGCGAATCACTGCCACCCAGGTCTTGACAGATACTCGCGCCACTACCTTATCCGCCGTTGACGAGGCACGAATCATAAGAGAGCAGCGTGACATGCGTGTCTTAGCTGCCACAGCTGGTGCCCTCGTCGCTCTGCGCGACATTCCCAAGAAGCCTGGTCACATAATCAAGGGAATGATGGACAGTGTCAAGAAGGAAGAGAATGTCGAACTTCAACAGCGCTCAGCAACAGGTGTGGCCGGATTGATCGAACACTACACAGCTGCAACCAAACGTGGCCCCGTGGACAAGATCATTGGAAACCTGGTCAAATATTGCTGTGTTGATACCTCAGAGACACCCGAATTCCCACACAATGCCCAGTTGGAGAAATCGATACTGTCGCTTCGCAAAGAAGAGGACCGACGCGATCATCCCGATGCCGCCAAATTCGAAAGAGAAGCAAAGGAAGCCAGGATCATGCGACGTGGTGCCAAGGATGCGCTTGAGCAGCTGGCTGTCATGTTCGGCCCTGATCTTCTGGACAAGGTTCCAAATCTCGCCAAATTAGTCGAACGACCTTTGCGAGATGCACTGGCCAACGACGAACTTCCCGAGGACATCACCAACCCTGAGAATGAGCTTGGTCAGGAGATCGTCGACGGCTTGTCTACACTCCGGGCTCTACTGCCCAAGTTCGACTCTGGTCTCCACGATTGGGTTGTCGACCTCATGCCCATCATCGCTAAGGGTCTTCAGTGTCGCCTTTCTGTCATTCGCTACGCGGCTGCCAAATGTTTCGCAACAATTTGCAGTGTCATCACAGTCAAGGGTATGACCATGCTCGTTGAAAAGGTTTTGCCGATTATCAACAACGGGCTAGATGTTCATCACCGCCAAGGTGCAATCGAGTGCATTTACCACTTGATCCATGTCATGGAAGATGGCATTTTACCTTATGTTATCTTCTTGGTGGTTCCTGTCCTTGGCCGAATGAGCGATTCTGACAACGATGTGCGCCTTCTGGCAACAACTTCGTTCGCAACCCTTGTCAAATTGGTTCCCCTCGAGGCAGGAATTCCGGACCCCCCCGGCTTCTCAGAAGAGTTGCTCAAGGGCCGAGACAGAGAGAGAAAGTTCATGTCTCAGATGCTGGACCCAAAGAAGGTCGAGGAATTCTCCATTCCCGTCGCGATCAAGGCAGAGCTTCGGCCCTACCAACAAGATGGTGTTAACTGGCTTGCTTTCCTCAGTCGTTACAACCTCCATGGAATTCTTTGTGATGACATGGGTCTTGGAAAGACTTTGCAGACCATTTGTATTGTGGCAAGTGATCATCACATGCGCGCGGAAGAGTTTGCAAAGAGCCAGTCGACTGATTCACGCAAACTACCCTCTTTGATCGTCTGCCCACCATCTCTGTCTGGCCACTGGCAGCAGGAGGTCAAGCAGTACGCTCCGTTCCTGAGCTGCATCGCGTACGTCGGTCCTCCAGCCGAACGATCGAGGCTTCAGCCCATGCTTGCCACCACTGATGTGATCGTCACTTCTTACGATGTCTGTCGAAACGACAACGATGTCCTCAGCCCCATCAACTGGAACTACTGTGTCCTCGACGAAGGTCATCTTATCAAGAACCCGAAAGCCAAGATTACGTCTTCAGTAAAGAAGCTCATGAGTAATCACCGTCTCATTCTGTCTGGAACACCAATTCAAAACAACGTCCTCGAACTATGGTCACTGTTTGATTTCCTGATGCCCGGTTTCTTGGGCACAGAGAAGGTCTTCCTGGACCGATTTGCCAAGCCTATTGCAGCTAGCCGTTTCAGCAAGTCATCTTCAAAGGAACAGGAAGCGGGTGCTTTGGCAATTGAAGCTCTCCACAAACAGGTCCTGCCATTCCTTCTTCGTCGCCTGAAGGAGGAGGTGCTAAACGATTTGCCTCCCAAGATCATTCAAAACTACTACTGTGACCCAAGTGACCTGCAAAAGAAGCTCTTTGAAGACTTCACCAAGAAGGAGCAGAAGCAGTTGGCAGACAGAGTGGGCAGTTCCGAACACAAAGACAAGGAGCACATCTTCCAGGCACTGCAGTACATGCGTCGGGTTTGCAACTCTCCCGCGTTGGTGGTTAAAGAAGGCCACAAGCAGTACAATGAGATTCAAACATTGCTGAACAACAAAAAATCAAACATCAGGGATGTCTCTCATGCACCTAAGTTGAATGCCCTCAAGGATCTATTAGTGGACTGTGGCATCGGTCTCGACCACACTGCAGAGGGTGAACTGGACACTGGCGCAAGCTATGTCAGCCCTCACCGTGCGCTTGTGTTCTGTCAGATGAAGGAGATGTTGGACATTGTCCAGAACGATGTTCTCAAGAAACTCCTGCCTTCAGTCCAGTACCTTCGCCTTGACGGTGGTGTTGAAGCTACAAAACGCCAGGACATTGTCAACCGCTTCAACACCGATCCCAGTTATGACGTACTGCTCTTGACCACCAGCGTCGGTGGCCTGGGTCTTAACCTCACGGGAGCTGACACGGTCATTTTCGTGGAACATGATTGGAACCCCCAGAAGGATATCCAAGCCATGGATCGCGCTCACCGTATCGGACAAAAGAAGGTTGTCAACGTTTACCGCCTGATCACAAGAGGTACCCTGGAAGAGAAGATTCTCAAGTAAGTTTGCTCACACTCACTCGCAAATTGACTATACTAACACAAACCACAGCCTGCAACGATTCAAGATCGACGTCGCCTCTACCGTGGTCAATCAACAAAACGCCGGCCTAGGAACAATGGACACGGACCAACTCCTGGATCTATTCAATCTTGGCGAAACAGCAGACTCAGCCGAGAAACCCGATGCAGCCGGCAATGAAGTCGACATGGTTGACATCGACGGCGAAGTCAAAGAGAAGGGCAAAAAGGGCTGGCTGGACGACCTAGGCGAACTCTGGGACGACCGACAGTACCAGGAAGAATACAACCTGGATTCGTTCCTGGAAACCATGAAGAACTGATCTTCGACTCGGTCACCTTACCTTTTATGCTCGATCCACATCCTTCTCACACCACCCCGAACCCTCACCAACTCTACGCACGATTCATGCTTAATGCCCCTGTACTATCTCCTCAATTATGGAGGCTCTTGTCTGCAAGGCCGGAGGATAATCACCTATTTGCTTGTTTTTAAGGCTGGAAAAGGCCTCGATATCTGCGCGTTCTCTGATTCTTCGAACCCTTCGTGTATTCCTAGCTTTCTTGATCTCCCTTTGAGGGACGAATGGATCCCACTTCTGTATGTGTACATAGGAAAAAAAAAACTTACTTTTATTCATTCACCTCTTGGCTTGCTGTAGCATGCTTTTGGAGAGGTAACCATTCGAGCCTCGGCGTGGCATGCATACTATCTGGAAAAATTGTTTGCTACGTCCTTATGAGTCTGATCGCATTATGGAATGGATGAATTTCTTATGAAACATAGATACACCAAACAAAACACCAGAGCGCCCTGCAACAAACATTCACCAAGAGCATAGCCTTGAATGTATCTCGAAACGCCGGAAATTCCACAGAAGGCTCATATGAGCGAGAAGCATGAAGAGAAATGTCACCAAAAGGAAGAAAGAAGCCGAGACCAGGGCGAGGGGACATCAAGGGCAAAGACGCCTGTAAAGTAAGTGTAGATACAAATCAAGAATGGAAATGTTGGTTCGTTGACGCTGCAGAAGATCATGACTGCAGCTCATAGAGGACTGAAAAAGGGGGAAAGAAAATGTTTAGAACCATAAGCAGAGAAGAGAATGACCATAAGGCTGAAGAAAACAACAGGAATAAAAGGATTCATGTAGAGGCATGTGCAAAACGCCAAGAATAAGCCTCTCGATCACTTTGACTTAGAGTGATTCTTTGGTTTGGAGAGCATGTTGAGACGACTCATGCTGAGAACACCTCGACTCTTTTGCTTTGCACTGGCAGTAACAGGGGTGCTCTCGCGACCGGCTGAAGGACGGACAGGTGTATTGATAGGTCGCTTCTTAACCGGACTTGGAGTTGCTTTGAGTCTCTTGGTGCTACGCTCAGTCGAGGGAGTATCAACAGGCAGCACGTCCTTGGTCCTTTTGGTGGTGGGAATATCGTTGTCATCAGACTCATCTCGCTGTCTCTTCTTGTTTTTGATTCCATGGGAAATGCCGTGAGTCACCACAGGGAGTTCCGGGAAAGCACCGGGCACAGTCTCGGTGTCCGAATTGCGAATTTGACGAATAGATTTGGGAGCTGAAGTGGGGGTAGTTGACTCTGTGACCTTCGAGTTCTTCTCTGGGGTGAGAGTGGGCAGAGTGGGATAGTTAACATCTCCAGCCACAGAAAGACGCTGAGATGATGGGGCCTTGGAGGGAGAAGGCGACGCGATGGCGAGTTCATGACGGGACTTAACGCTTGGAGTAAACTCAACGTGCTTCTTAGGCGAGGGAGTTGGTGCAGAGTCGCTCACATCTCCAGCTCCTGCAAAGAGAGATTTGGGATTGAAATCGGGCGCAGCCACGTGTGTTCCGGATGCAATCTTGGCTGGATCACGGGAGAAGAGTGGCTGACGTCGGCGAAGTATGGATCTCAGGTTACCAAGAGTGGGCAGCTTGCCCTTCAAACGAGGATTGAAATCCGTCTGGGGAGTCCGCGGCGAGGCAACTGTCTTGGCAGCCGGAGAAAGCTTCAACGATGGGATCAAGGAGGTCTTTGGCGCCTTGACAGTGACGGCGGAGCGAGCGAGCGATGCACGAGTGGGAGTCATGAGTGAGTTGCGAATGGAAGGACGAGGGCGAGGACCAGCTGGCCGACGAGGAGTCTCGACTTTCTGTGTTTCGGGTTCGATCTTGGAGGGTTGAGGACAGGCTGAGGCGTCTTCTGTCTGGTTGTGCTTAACACGCTTGGCGGCAGAGGCCGCAGTGGGAGCAGGCAAACTTGAGCCTTTAGCAGCAGATCGGGAGGGGGACGAGTCGCGACTCTCGGTTTCATCAAGCTGGGCCTTAGACTTGGTCCGCTTCAGGGACTTGGTCAAGGGCACAAACCGATCAGCAGTACCGCGGAATGACGAGGCGTGCCCCGCAATAGAGTCCATCTTTTTGAATTCGGCCATGTGAACGTTGCTGAAGCGCCCAGCCTTGCCCTTTGGCATGGCAATCTTCCTGTCCCCGTGAGCGTGCCCGGCACTCTCGTCTTCCTTGGACTTCTCCTCAAGCAACTTGGCTTTAATCCGAGCAACGTCACCACGGACGCTATCCATGAGCAACTTCGCCTGGTCGCTCAGATCGGTCTCCTGAGACTGGAATTTGAATTCAAATCCCGGGGTTCCAAAGCCACTGGTTGCAGGGGACGGCTTCGACTTGGTCGGAGTGTTGTCTGCGATGCCGTTGTTGACTACCCTGCCATCGGCATCCTTAGTGATAGGATTGAATCCAAGGACAAGGCCCGAGTCCACCTTCTTGGTTGTGCTTTGGTGGGCCTTGCTGGGGTGCATTTCTGCTCGAGACGGACGCGCCATTGCGCTGGTGGGAGTAATCGCGTTGATTGATGATCGCTTAGCGGATGCGCTGGGAGTTTTGTGCGCAGGTGTTTTGGTCAGAGGAGTGCGGACGTGAGGCAAATCGGAACTTTCGTCGCCCTCGGCAACGGAGGCAAGCTGGGAAGGAGCGACAGACTCGGGTTGCGGAGTACTTTCCTCAACCTGGAAAAAGACGACAATTCTAAGTTGATGACCTCAAAGATGTCAATGACAAGGGGTTAACTTACCTCTGGAGATTCTTGGGCTCGACGAATGCGCGCGGACCGACGGATCGCCATGATAGGAACGCAAGGAATGATATCCCGAAAAATTGCAAATTGGACAAGAACTTCGTGGGGGAGCAAATCAATCGGCAAGAGCGTAAACAAACCGACACGACGTCAGATGACCGGCAATTTGCCCTCACCGACTTCCCTCTGAGCTCTTACCCGTTTTGCACTGTTTGCATCTATCTACTACTGGAAGCTGCCCTTGCATCCACCAGGCACTTATTGTGTCTATCTGACTTTGAAGCTATCTTTTGCTAGTCACAGAAACCGGCGAACTATTTAAAATTTGAGCATCTGGGAGGGGAAGAAATATTCATAGGCGCATCGGATTGCCCCAATCCGTGCTTATACGTTCGAACTCATCGCTTCCAGTTCTTTAACAACTGACCCAACCGTCTTATTTGAAGGAGCATAGATCTCGAAAACTCTCTGATGATGGTCCTCGTCAAGTGCATAATCTGGACGCTGCCCTCGAAATTGTCGCAGCGTCTCGCCGCTTCTTAAGGTTATCTTCTGAAGAGTTGAAGGCTCTTGTCTCCGGCCAAAGAAGCGCTCTCCAAAGTCTTGGGCTTTGGACCTGGTTAGCACCGAAGCATTCCAAGCATATCTGCAATCATTATAATCTTGAGTGTCTGCGTCACTCATCTCTCCCATAGAATCATCGGAATCCTCAGAGTCATCGTCAAACTGCCCTCGTAGGCGTTGCCTTGTTTGACGATTCAATTGTCGTCCTAATTGGAATTTTAATTCCCACTCCAATTCCATCCGCCGGATTCCCAGCTCAACATGGATGGACAACTGGCGAATGTTGCGGAACCTTGTTGCCAAGGATTCAATGATTGGCTCAGGCTATAGGAAATAATTAGCTTGCATCAAAATCAGAGCTCCGTCACACTGACCCATATGCCATCCGGATTGATATCAATATCTAGTGAAGTAAGATGTGGACAGGACTGGTCCAAAAGTGCTATCTCCGCCGGACTGAGAGTTGGTCTTTCCCGGTCGGGATACTCGATCGCATGCAGACAAAGGTGTTTGAGACGTGGGTGATGAGCAACGGCCTGTACCGAAGGGACATATCCCTTCGCAGTAAGTTCTTCCAAGGTATTGAAAGATGACAAGAAAAAGTCAAGCCCCGCATGGGTCATCGTCGTCTGTTTGCAGAATTGTGTGATGGTGAAACTGGTCAGGTTCTGTACACAGCTGCCAACACTCTCAAGGAAGCGTGGGCTGTCATGTGGACCCAGACTGAGAGATCTCAGCATATGCCAGGGAAAATGCTCGCGCCAGAAGGAGATATCATGCCAAAGAACGTAGCCGTTCAAAAAAAGCCCCGGCCCAGGTACGTTGGAAGTGTTCTCAGGCGAGACAAAATTCAGAATGTTTCTTAAGACGGGCAAACCATCAGTCCCAGTGACCCCAGTGCGTTGGTATGGGATGGCCCAGATACGTAAGTCTTCGAGGTCAGGATATGCACTGAGCAGCTCACGGAGTATTGAACCATGCCCCTTTCGTGTTTCAGGATAATGATCTAAATGAGGTACTTTGATATGCAAAGTCCGTACGATCGATTTTTGTATCCCTGATGGTTCCGGACTGATTGAACGGCCTCTGAATGAATGGTTTCTGAATAAATGGCCTCTGAATGAATGGCCTCTGAATGAACGGAATCTGACTGATTCAATGTCATAATCACGGTTGAGTAGATGAAGCTTTGGTGATTTTTTGTGCTCAGAGAGTGCTCTCAGAATCCCCGTCGACACAGGGAAATCATCTTCTAAACTAAATTTGTGTTTATGGTTAATAAAGACAATTTCCCCCAGTACTAGTGCATGGAGTTGAACAGGGACAGTGGAAACTGAGAGGAATTTCTTACTAGACGTTGCTCAGGTTGGGCATGTCTTCCACGAGACAAGCCAGTCTATCAAATTGGCAAGAATTGCGGACAAACCACAAACCCCCATCGTGTTCTATTTTGGTTAGTATCAACTCACGGGTGCGAGCTCTCATCTTCTGATCGCCACGAAGTCGGTTAAACAAGCTATAGCCGACATATTTGGCTTTGGCTGGATCCTTTTCCTTGAAGTCGATGGGCAATGCATCCCAGTACGCGCCAGTAGTCTGTGACTTGCGTAGTATAGCCGATCGGTATAGCAGTGGCGTGGCAAGATCATTGAATAGCTTGCACACCTCACATGCTATTTTGAGCACCTCTGGAGGGGATGCCTATGCGATTTTGCCTTTTAGGACAATGGATAAGTGTTGTGCATGTACTGGAATCTCACCTGGAAGATAAGGTCCCAAATATACGGTATCTCTTCTGGCCTCCTCATGGTGCTTCCAAGGTTGTTCGTTCACTCTCTGATTGTGATGAACATACGAGCAGAGTTGCGCTCGAGTGAAGAGTAGGATTCTTGTGAAATCGCCATTTCTAGCCTAGCCATTGCACTAACAATCCGGCCCGGAAAAACTTTGCAGACTAGCTCGAGCAGCAAGATCCGAGCAACAAAAATGAGTGACTTCTAGTATCGAATTAGCAATGCCAGCTTCTGTGTCATAGCCCTGGGCTCTTGATCCTCCAGTTCGAGGAGTCTTCGTGTATATTATTGAAAAGAATAGACCAGAAAGCAAGGGATTCGAAACAAAAGCAGTTTCGGTGAGTTCCCCTGACAAAGTGTACAGACGTTGTTATCCATCGTTGGATGTCTAACTCGATGCTGTCACCGGGCAGGCATAAGGATGACGAGCTTCTTGGGTCTTTGTTGGGATGCCATAAAAAATCGTCACGCTGCCTAACAAATGGATGTATTGATATTAAAGCGGGCTTTACATGACGAAGGAATCCAAAACAGAAACTTTGTGATGTGGCATGCCATAGGGCATGTGCTGTCTAGTTTGCATAATTTGTAAATCTTGGACTGCAGAGATCTTCGCCATTTTTGACCTATTCGTTGATAGATCTTTAGGGATATCTTTTCCTCCATCGCTGAGTGGCTTGCATCACAATAGTTTTATGGAACGTTTCAATTCGAATCTTTTGATTGGTTCTTGTAATTTACTGTCGTCTCAGGTCTCCATAATCCACATGTGTGTGTGTATGCGCAATGTGGAGTACCCCAATATCTGACGTCATCAACATGGGAAATTGATACTTTGGCACGTACGCAATAGATACAATAGAACCAGAGCAATGATTTGAGGCACCAAGAAGACAGATGGGCTGTCCACTGGCTTTGCTTTATCCCTCAGGTACCGAAGTTTCTGCCTCGAGGCCGATCTCACAACTGACGTCAAGATGCCGAGCAAAATATCCGGGAATAACTGGGGGCGATGACCACACCGCTTGGCGCCAATCTGGAAGGTCATCGACACATTTTTTCTTTGGTAGAAAATAAAAATGCCGAGTGACTTGGCATTGGCAGCTAATTGATGACGTTGGTCGCCATGTCAGTCGCATTCCTTTAAAACTAAAACCGATCCTCATCCCATAACACAAATCAGTGGATTTTTCATCACAAAGACCGCACCAGGAGACGAGAATACAACATGGATCAGACATATAGACCCACACCAGATGCGCCTATTGTACGGCTCATGGTCCTTGAGACCGACATGCCTCACCCAGACACATATTCAGAGCGTGGCTCTTTTGGTCAGATCGTGCACAGCTTCTTTTCCAAAGCTGGCAGCGCCCATCATCCACCCCTAGGTGTTGAGACAGACCAAGTGTTTGTTGTCTCTGAAAAAGGCGGCCGCATCCCAACCGTAGACGAGTTCGCTCGCTTTGACGGGCTGGTGATCACGGGAAGTGTGTACGATGCCCACGCCAACAACCCATGGATCCTAGACCTACTGGAGCTGCTTAAGACCCTCTGGATCCAGCGCCCAGACTTCCATTTCCTGGGCGTCTGCTTCGGCCACCAGCTCCTGGCCCGCCTTCTTGGCGGCAATGTTGCGCCTGCGCCCACTCAAGACTGGGAGCTCGGCCACTCCCGAATCGACCTCACTCCCGTCGGGCAGCGCCTGTTCCGTACGCGTGACGACCACATCTTCCTGCACCAGATGCACCAGGATCAAGTGACTGCGCCACCCACCGCTGCATCTGCGGGCCCTGAGATGCTCTCCGCGGACACCGAAATCGCTTGCTGGGGACGCAGCCAACATACACCTGTCCAAGGCCTATACATCCAGAACCGACTTTTCACCTCGCAGGCTCATTTGGCCTTCGACGAGGACATGGTGAAGCGTCAGATCCAGATTCGAGTGGATGGCGGTGGGATCAAGGATCTCGAGCATGCGGATCGAGCGGCTGAAACGGCACATTTGGAGCACGATGGTGTCGAGGTTGCCAAGGCTATTTTGCGGCTGCTTGTATTTGATGACGATGAAATGGGTTATGAAAGGAGATGAGATTTGGAACTCGGATTGCGCAAGATACCTGAATCAAAATGGGATACGATAACGACCTGTAATATTGTGAGCATCATACACCTTAAAACTAGATATAGACAACATTTGAAACGAGGAATGAGGACATGTTGAAATATGCAAGCAAACAAGACACGCGGTATCAGTATTTGAGCCTTGGAAGGACCTATATTCGCATCAAGGAGCCCAGAGGGTGTTCTTGACTAGAGCTTGGTGTGAGGACGGAGCTCCGCGTATTTTCTTCGCAAGTTCTGATTGGAAAAGCCCTCACGTTTGGCTGTCTTTGAAAGTCCATCGAAATCTGATGTGGTGTAAACAAGGTGACATCATCTGTTTGAGATTGGAAAGAACGTTGGAAATGCTCAGGGAAACCACGCACGACAAGTTTACAGACAACCTTTGAAGCGTCAAATCTCATATAGTAAAACAAGTAGGGTATCATTTGAATAAAAATAGCAAACAAATCAAGTAGCTAGGTATGGATGTCACCTCTGGCGAGATCTAGTCTAAACCTTTGGTTTAGCAGGTTGCAAGACATTGAACTGAGGGAAGTGGACTCACCTGCCTCAGAGCTGTCCTCCTTTCAGAAGCTCGTCTCTTCCATCCCTTCATGCCAATAGTGACAAAGATAACACCGTTCCAGAATCCCCTCAAAGACCCCAGTGTACTAACAGCGATCAACAGTGGATATGTTCCGTGCTTGTGGTGGACAAATTCCGCGATGCGGTTGATGGTAGGTGCGATCCAAGTTGCGAGCATGGCAAGGAAGAAAAGAGATGGCATAATAACGTATTGCCTTAGCGATACACGCCTTTGCTTTGGAGTTTGATAAGCTACCAGCGACTTTTTGAATGCTGATGGAGGCTGGGACGTGGGTAGAGATTCTGGGTCGGGAGCAGTCCCTCTCTTGGAATTGGATTCAACCGTTGCCGTGACGCTGCTGGCTGAATTGCCGGATGTCAGAGCAATATGATCGTCATCGGTTAGTTTGAACTCGTCGCGGACTCTTGTTATCTCAGTGCCGATGAGTATGTATAATATTAGGACAATGACTATGATAAGCCTGTTGTGGGGTTGTGAGTAATGTCATCAAGCAAGGATAAAAGTGTGTACATACCATACAGGCGCATAGTAGAAAATGATTCGGAGCAACATCCATTTGCGAGACACAGAGCACCAGATCTTCGATAACAAGATGTCAGTATGTGAGATAGTCAGTGCCGGGCCGTAGTTGAAGAACTCACGGTCTCGTCGCCATAGATGGGGCCCTTCTCATGGCCACGGATAAATAGGAAAACAAATGCAGGGATAAACGAGAGCGTGGTTATGACAGCGGTGTATTTGATCTCCAGCTTGCGTAAAGACTGAGTATCAAAATGATGGAAGACAACCAAGTACGTATCCAAAGCCATTGCAAATGTCCAGAGGACATCAGCTACCGGAAACCTAAACTGGTTAGTACTTCTAACAGAGCTGCATGTTTGGACCCAAAGAGTATCTGCACTAACGTACATCTGCAGAGCAAAACCTTGAAATTGACACAAGGATGAAAGATCACCAGCAGCCGGTCCACTGGTGGATATCATGGTTGCGACGGAATCAAACAGATTATAAAAGGCATTGTAAAAGATGATCCGATGAATCGGACTCCGAAAATGCCGAGAAAGAGCAAAAGCTCCGATTATTGTAAATGAACCTAGAATAGAGAGGACGGAGGAGACTCGCCCTGCGATGGCGATTCCCTTCAACTCCTCGGGAGAATGTGACATAGCTTAGACCATAGCGAGATGATGAATGAAGGATCTGCCGGAGATGATATTTGAACGAATTTACGATCGAACAATAGAGTTTGCATTATCACGTTGTCTGCGATGAGGATTGTTTGGCCCGAATGACGTGATTGAACAAGCCTACAGAACTTCGAAATCTGCACTGATGCTGGTGAACCGCCAATACATTGAAGTAAGCTACATGAAGATCGGCCGATTTCATCGAGAGATCCTTATCACAACCTTGGAAATGCCCCGCGGGCCTCATCTCCGGTTAATAATGGTGAAGCTTTACGTCTCAAATAGTGTGATACCCTCAGACCCTGCAAAATCCACCAATCGTGAGGAGATTAACAAGGATCAAGCAATTCATGAGCGAAATATCAAATATCTCGCGAGCTAACATGTGCCTGGATCTATTTGGGCAACGCTCTTACCGCCAGTGTCTGGTACCAATACTTCGGAAGTGGTTCGCACTGGTTCGCAGAATCTATTTTAGTGTACCGAAGTTTATCCATCCGAATACAATTTGAAAACCGCCAATTTACTGCGTAGGTTTGGTTTAGATTGACTTTAACAATCACTCCATTTGTGTTGAGAATTGTGTGTACGGCAAAACGTGACTGCTTCCCCCTTTTGAACCTTGGAAGGCTCGATCGGGACCTTCCGCCAGGCCCACACGAACGCGTCCCGATGCCTGGGAAATCCATGCTCCACATTAGCAACTCCCGGGGCCGTCCACGGCTGACCTCTCCATGGGAGCCTCCAGATTTATTCTGGCACTTTGAGACCCGAATCTTTCGTGTGGCTACACCGATCCCCTCTATACCTCCCAATCAGATTCCTCCGCTTTTGCCACGCTCAGACGTTGACTCAGGGTCACCCAAGCACCACAATAAAGTAAGAATCGGAATGCCCTCGGGTCTGCTGTCTCGCCCCAGGCAGTCTCCATAGCCCTCTGGATCGCCTCCGGGTCAACAAATCCCAGCCCTTCGATGGCGTCTTGTGTCAACAGCCCCTTGAATTTGCGGTGCAGTGACCCATTCTTGGGCCATTTGGTGGGCGCAAGGAAGGGATGCTTCTTCCGTTTGTACAGCTCGTCCGTAATATAAGGACGCACCGCCTGGCGCAGGATCCATTTTTCATTTATTGACTGCAAGGCTTGACTGGATTTGGGCCAGAGGGGACCCAATTCACCACAATGACTTGCGTTTTCGGCCGAGTAGCGCAGCTTAACGCTGGGCGGTAACCGATTGAGGTACTCAGTGAGATGGTGATCAAGGAATGGCGTTCGTGCCTCAACACTATGTGCCATTTCTGTGCGATCGCCGAGACAGGATAGGAAGACGTTGGCCAGCACGTTCTTGTTCCACATGTACATGGAAGTGTGTAAAGGGTGCCACAGTGACCGCATCTTTGTTTGTACCTCGCTCGAGTGCGAATTGAGAACCGTCGTGCGGTAATCGAAATCCGCATCACGGCTTCGGAGCCAGGGAGCGAAAAGAGAGGCAGTGGGATGCCATGCCAACAAAGTATCACACGTGTCAACCGCTCCCGCTCCCGCTCCCGCGCTCGATGCAGTTGGTGTATCTTCCAAGACTGTTCCACCCACTCTCTCCCAGATCACTTTCATCTCTTGCTGTGCGGACTTGAACAAGCCTTCTCTAAGTTCATGATTCTGGGACAAGTCACTCTCAGGGAAAGCGCCGTCGGCCTCGCGAAAGAATTCGACAGGAAAGCATGGGTAGCCAGCAAAATGCTCGTCAGAGCCTTCACCGGTCAGAACAACCTTGATTCCGTGCTCACGTGGGAGAGTCGAGAGCGCAAATTTGGCCACAGAATTGAGATCGTAGTGATGATGCTCACAGTGGAACACGGCGTCCTCAAAGTCTTCAGCAAGCGTGTCTTCCGTGATGGTCTTCTTGATGGTCTTTACTCCAAGCCACTCCGCTGTGCGCTCGGCAACATCTTCTATCTATCAGTTCTGCATGATATGATTGGTAGGAAGCTTGGCGCAGCTGTCAAGACTTACCTGATTCATCATATCCAGAGGTCTTCGGGAACGCCACACTGAAGCAGGTGACGCGAGCAGTCTCCTCGTTTCCAATCTTGACCTTTTCTTTGCGTGAGAGCTCGGTAACTATGCCAGCAATGGCAGAGGAGTCAATGCCACCGGAGAGGTAAACGCCAATCGGGACGTCAGCACGCAGACGAAGGCGGATCGATTCGACTAGCCTCTCACGAACGCCATTTACCATTTCGTCAATGGAGCGAGTTTCAATCTTGGTCTGTATCGAGACAATCAGTTATTGGCGCTCGCCCTTTGAAAGTTCGACACACCGACCTTGTCTTCATATTCAGCATCCCAATACTTGACCTGCTGCACACCACCTTGCTCTGTGATATCAAGATAGTGTCCGGGTGGAACCTTTCGAACGCCACGGAACAGCGTTCGGTCATCAAGCATCCAGCCAGCATCGAAAATTGCGCGCACATCCCAGCGTGGCTTCCAACCCAGAGGCAAGAATGCCTTGGCTTCAGAAGCGACCAAAAGTGCTGACCCAAGGCGAGTATACACCAACGGCTTGATGCCATAGCGGTCGCGCCCGGCAATTACGCGCTGGGAACCTTGACGACTATCATAAATTACAAAAGCAAACTCACCCCGCAGATGAGTGAAGAGTCCCGGGGTGCCGTGAATCTTGTAGAGCGCCAACACAAGTTCGCTGTCGCTTTCGCTCTGGAAAACGTATCCGTGAACTGCTTCGCACTCTTGGCGAATGGAGTCGTAGTCATAGATTTCGCCGTTTACCACAGCATGGATTTGGTTGTCGCTGCCATGGAGTGGTTGTCGCCCTGCAGCGGACAGATCATTGATGGAAAGTCGACAGTGAGCCAGCCCTACTTGCTCGTTGTCACTGATCCACACGTCCGAGTCATCGGGGCCACGGTGGGCGATGATCTCAACTGAAGTTTTGAGCTGTATCGCAAGTCTCTCTGCCGTGCTACTACGTTGAGAGCCTGATTTGGGGTTTCCGTTGGAAGGGGCATTTGCATGCTCGGTACAACCGTTGTAACAGTTGTTTACTGTTGGTGCCAGCGAAACATAAGCGGAAATTCCACACATTGTGTATTCACCAACTTTGACAAATCGAAAGATTATTGAAAGATTACTTCAGAGCAAATTTATTAATTACAAAATAAGGGGGTTGTCAGAAGCAAAGCGCCAGGGTAAGCCGCCCCCCCCATTTTGAGTGATCGGGGGCTGCTGCCTGAGGCCACTATGCATAGCCAACTTGTAGATACCTTGACAAAGATTTCTCCTTCTCTCCTTCAGTGCTGTGGTCTCCAGGTTTTGCTCTCGATAGATCCATCAATGATGTAAAATTATAGTATTAGATTGATGAACCATCACGTCATGAGAATATCGGATACACAAGACCCACGAATTCCCTGCGATATCACCTTAAAGGGCCGCGCCTACCAGAAGTAGAGCTCCAGAGGCCAGCATTGCGCTGAATCCAGGGACATTTGAGCTAGCCGCACCTAGAAAGTTGACAGTCAGTATCTCATTCGAGACAAGGATACATAGAGCCAGCGAAGTCATGAGAACGACCTACCCTTCTTAGAACACTTATTGTAGAGATCAGTGAATCGGTTCGTAAACTCTTCAAGCTTTGTAGAAGCATCGGCAAGCTCATCAGTGTCGCAGCCATTTGTGATGCAGTCGCTCAGTTCGGAAGCATCATCTTGAACATTCTCAACAGTATCCTTGACGCTGCATAGACAGTCCAGACTGGCCGAATCGGGACTTCCACACTTGGACTTGAGACCAACGGTGTTGTAATAATCGTTCAGACAAGTCTTGATGCACTGGGGGACGTCGCCCACCACATCGTTCCAAGAATTGAGGTCGGCGACGGCGACAGACGCGAGGCCCAAGAAAAGAAGAGAGGAAACCCGCATAATGGAGATGAAATTTGAAGTTGTAATTTGATCTTTGAAGGGGACAGCTGTAGAAGTTGCGATGTGCAGTTTTTTCTCAAGAAAAATCCAGAGAAAGACAAGTAGGCTTAGATGCTATTTAACTAGGGGTTCAAGAGATTGAGATTCATGATCGCTTAAGGGTCCCCTTCAGCTCATGAAACATCGTGCACTCGAGTAGCCGCAAAATCTAGCCACAAACAGAAGTGCCAAGGGCGATGATAGCGGGTGAACTGCTGTGGTCCAGTCAAATACGAGACGGGGTGGATTATACGAGGAGCGGCTTGCATTAGCGCAGGGTCTTATGGCTGTAAACGAGCAGGAGGCCAGTAGCCGTCTGTGGCTTGGTAAGGGGCTCATCAAAGACCTTCGGACCCCTAAAATACCTACCCAATCAACCGAGATTGTATTTCAAGAGGCAGACCAAAAGACTGGGAGTTTTCCTCAGAACAATGTTGATCACAATTTTCGCCCCACTGAGGCTCGTACAGAGCCTCCTTTGTAGATCTTTGACACGAAGAGGTGGGGTTCACGTGGGCAACTGAGCCGAGCTGTTAAGAGAAAACGGCTCTGTTGTCCTTTGAGCTGGAGCTGAATTTCACGAAGGGGGAAAAATGAAAAGCAAGCTGCCCGCTCGCACATTCAAATTTCCATCACTGAAAGAGGCTATTTCCAATTCAGTGTGCGGCAAGTCATTCATAGAAAGCAGAATGGGCAGTAATGCCAGTTGGTGAAAGCTATCATGATAATTTTGACCACGCTATCTTTGGCGAATTGCAGACGGTGAGAAATGGAGGGCGCCTGCGCGTTTTGGTGATTTGAGATTTGTGTTAAATTGCCGAGAGGTGCATGACAAGAATATGAACTTCGTGCATAATCAATGCCTGAATGTGTCTCACACCTGGGTAGTGTTGGTGTGATGGAAGTTCCCACCAGGAAGTTCCAAGCAGACTCCATGCCGTGACCTTGGAAAGAGTGCGCAAGATGCCCCGCGCAGTGTCACCGATCAGAAAGGTCAGTAAGCCCAAGGCAGTGGATTGTATCGCATTTTGTAACCAGGTCATGATCTGTCAGCCCGAAGGCAGGGGGGCGGGGACGTCAACTGGCCAACGACCGCTGATGTGAGCAGTTGAATGACGTGATGTTTACACAAGCTTGAAAGCCCAGGCCCAGGCTTCTTCACCCCGCAATATCAGCTTATAAATAAAGTTGCCTTTACAACTATCCATGGTCAAAATCTCAAGACGTGAATAACTTCTCAATTTTTCTTCAAATATCCTTTCAAGATTGACTTCGTATTACCCCGCAAAATGGCGTCCCCACCCACCATCTACCACTACCTTGATATCGGCCGGCTGGGCCGTGGCGAGGTTGTAAAGTAAGTCTCCAGGACGGGCTTCATTGACCTGAAAGCTGATCCGCGATAGTCTATTTTTGAAAGACACTGGAATCGACTTCAAGGAAGTCCGCTACCCCTACGACAACACTTGGCCGGAGACCAGCAAGAAGCTCCGGCAGAGTGGACTGACAAGAACTGGCCAACTTCCAGCGCTGGAATATGGTGGCTCAGTGATAACTCAGGTATGCTCTGGTGTGTTTTCATGCCCAAGCAACTTCTAATATAAGAGCAGCACATCCCAATCCTGCGCTACCTTTGCCGTGAGCTTGACGCTTATGATGGCACCACCAATCGGGAGAAATACTTGGTCGATGCGGTGTCGGATATCTACGTAGACTGGAGGGTAATTGATCAATTGACCTATTTTCACATATACGGCGCTAACAATCACCGCAGTCTCAATGGGTAGCGATCTTAAAGGGTGTGACTGAGGCCTATAAGAACTATGTGCCTACCTACTATGACCTGCTGGCTCAGTACTACGTCGATGTTGCTGGTCCATATCTACTTGGTGACAGGATCACTTATGCCGATTTCGCCGTGTACCAATCCATTGACAATGACAGAAGAACGGGTACTCTCCCGGTGAGTGTCAGTTTTACAGTCTAAGCGACTTCACACTAACTACAGCCTCAGGACACCCTTCCTCCATCACTCACCAAGCTTGTGGAAGCCATTGAAGCCCGGCCAAATATTTCCGCATACATCGAGGAGACCCGTCACAAACAGGCTTAAGATTTGCGAAGAATCACGCCTCTCGAGCTTTATCTCCGATTGAATCCGGTCATTCTATGCTAGATATCGAAGTGTAGCAGCTGAAGCAACTATGTATGCAAATGGCTTCCGAGCTACATGAATCTATGCAACTTCTTTCACTGGGTCTTACATGTGCTGGCGCCTTGCACGATCGTGTTGTAGCAAATGCTAAGTAAATTGTAATGAAAGGGATGCTCTTTTTGGTAAGCACCGTTGGGCCGCAATCCATCATATAAGAGATCTGCAAAATCCCCGAAGTTCATTTTGCAATATGAAAAATACCCCCTCTTCTTGAGAGCTTTTAGAAAACTGTGTTTTGGTTGACGTGACGCTCCCTGAAAACCAAGGCAGCGATTGCTGCACACAAACATTTGGAATAGGACCACGCATCTCCCACTTTCTCACATTCCACCACAACACAACCGCCGGGGTGGACCGTGAAAATATTGCATCATGACTTTCCCTCCATCGCGTATTATCGAGCCTGAAGGCGTGCACACCCATACCGTCATCTTGTTGCACGGCCGGGGAAGCAATGGTCACGATTTCGCCAACGAGTTCCTATCAGGCACGACCAGTGGTCACAAAACCTTGCTTGAGTGTCTCCCAAACGTGAGATGGGTTCTCCCAACTTCCCGACTTCGACGAAGCACTGTTTTCGATGAAGATATGCGCACCTGGTTCGACGCCTCCTCTCTGAATGACATACAACAAGACCAAGAGCTGCAAGTCCAAGGCCTGAAGGAATCCGTCTCTTACGTCCTCAGCATCCTTGAAGAAGAACTTGAATTGCTTGATTGGTGCTGCGACCGAGTGTTCCTTGGGGGCATCAGCCAGGGTATGGCGACAGCCTTGTGGGCTTTGCTATGTGCGCCCGGACAAATCGACGCGCCACTTGCTGGATTGATGGGTTTCTGTGGATGGCTTCCATTCGCCCACGAGGCTGAAGCTATGATGAAGGAACTTGATCCCCAGCTCGATACCCTTCAGCGAAAGCGCCTCGTCTCCGAATTTTTTCGCAACGTCATTGCTGATCCCGCGATCCCACCCGCGCAACCGACCGACAACTTGTCTATCCTGAGCACCCCGGTGTTCTTGAGCCATGGTCAGGACGACCCCCACGTCTCTGTGAATCTGGGTCGACAGGCAGCACGTGTTCTGCAGGGAATTGACATCAAGGTCGAGGGCCAGGAATTCGCCGGCGCAGACGCAGATGGACACTGGGTCAAGGAGCCTGAGGGATTTGATCGAATTCTCCAATTCATTCAGCGCCACTGCCAGCAGTAAAATGTCGGCACTCAGAGAGAAAGGCAGAGGTGGACTTTATTTTCAGTATTGATAGCCTTATTCTTCAGGCAAATACACTCCGCAGTCAAGCTTCCATCGTGTCACTCCCTCGGCTTCGTTCCCGTAACACTTTCCCAGTCTCACGCGACCGGAGAATGAGCACTAACAGCAGGAAAAGAAACATTTTGGATTTATCCCACCCTTCAGGAGCAAAGCGTGGGAGGAAGACGACCTCCTGCTCCCAATGTCATGCCAGGAAACAGAGATGCGACAAAGAATCGCCATGCTCCCGATGCGTTCAACGCGGAGTCCCCGATTTATGCCGATGGCCTGAAAGAGAAACGGCTATGCCTGCACAGGAGACAGTGACTACAGGTATGTTCAATTTCATCAACACAAGCTCCACCCCGTGAACCGAGACTAACACCCCTTGAAAGCAGATACCCAAGGCACAGAGCTGGGGCAACTCTACATTGCCAGAGGAGCTCCAAGTTTCTTCGGAAACTCTTATTTTGGCCACCAAGTGGCAGCCCGGATGATACAGGAATCCGCTCCCGACCTCCCCCCTATGAGCTTACTGTCCAGCAAGGACTCATTGCAATCATTTCGGAATGACTCCGGTCCATTTTCTCAGGTATGGGATTTGTTAGGTCTTCTACCGCGCAATAAAGTCACCGTCGATCGTTTGATCGAAAGATTTCTCACTGAAATCAATTGGGCCATCGACACAGTCCACCCGAAGATCTTCAGATCACAATTCGCAGAGTTCTGGGCACGGAAATTCGGGTTTGATGAGATCGCCGGCGTGGATCTCCGCTGGCTCGCTCTCTTGTTTATAATTTTGGCATATAGCGTGCTTCTGGATAGCTCGTCCACCACTTCACCGGAGAAGCGGAAAGAGAGTGAAGAGGCTTCGCTTCGTTTTTACTGGGCAGCCAGAAGAGCGATCGTGATATCGCCTTCTTTCCACGGAGAGAGCCTGGATCTCGTCAGAGCAGGATTGATGGTCACGCGCTATCTGCTGTATACTCGACAGGCCGCAGAGAGCTGGCTCACAATCAGCTTCGCTATGCGAATGGCCCAGGCCCAAGGGATGCACATTGACGGAGAAAAGTGGGGACTGTCAAGAAAGGCGACGGAGACAAGAAGGCGTCTCTGGAGCAATCTTTACCTGCTCGACAAGACGATTGCTCTTGCGCTCGGTAGACCATATGCGATATCAGACCATATGTGTCTCATCAAAGCACCTGAGAATGTATGGTTGGATGGACTGACCGATGAACAGTCTGAGCTCGAGAAAGCGCATCCCTTGAGCCATCCTACAATGAGCACAGTCACACTCCTTGGAAGTGGGTTGGCTAAGATAGCAGGTGAAATCCAAGACCGTTGCTTCGGCTTGTATCCTGCATCATACGATGTGGTAATCGAGATGGACAACAAACTGGTCGCATGGAAAGAGCAGCTTCCACCATATTTCTCCGTGAAGAACCCCGACCTCTCGATGGATGAACTCCATGAATTTTTGCCCTGGCACCGCCTTTACCTTCACTCGGCTTTCCACTTTGCCAGAATCACACTTCATCGACCATATCTACTGCGCGAATCTATTACCAATCGCTTCAGTCTGAGTCATGAAGCATGTATCTCGTCGGCATCTGCAGACCTCAAAGTTCGACTGAAGTCTCTAAATTACGGAACGGCGGAAAACATGCGATGGACTTTGGGCACACACAACATGTTCAACAGTGCCTTCATTCTAGGTATAATTGCTGTGCGGCGACCTCATGCCCCACAAACCGCAGCAATTCTGAATGACCTCGAAGAATATTGCGAAAGACTTCGAAAAGATGTCTGGTTGAATGAGTTTGGACTTGCCGAAGTCAAGGTGGTAGAGCTCTGTATCATACGCACCGCGGGATTTGTCCAGACTACCGATCAGCCGGCAGAACAAGCCCCAATGAGCCCACCAGAAGTCCTGCCGGATTTCGTGACCCAAGAGCGCGAAAGAAACCCGATGATGTCCACCCCTATCAACCTTGAGTCTAACGTACTCGAAGCCTCGCCAGATATGGTCTGGCCAGCTGTCTGGGAGGACCAGAACTTCGCGTTCCCACAAGCTGCAGACCTTGAAACATGGGAGCAGATGATCTCTGAAATCGCTTACCACACTTAGCATATAAAACCTTGGAGGGCCAGGTATGGTTCCAATTGATTGTACGTCCACGGGCGTGGCTCTATTTTGAACATCTATCTACATTTACATTGATTGCAGAAGTCGACTAAGCTGCACGGTTCACCATCTCGTCAACCATCAGTTTGCTCGCACCCAAGTATTTCAAAGGGTCACAGAAAGCAGCCAGCTGCTCCCGCGTCACGATTCCAGTCAATGAGGGCACCTTCTCGAGGACTTCCAGCAAAGTCTTGTTTTGCTCGATGGCCGACTTGCACGCTTCATATACCAAGTCATGAGCTCCCTGTCGCCCCAGTTGTGGCGCCAGTCCCATCATAACAGCTTCCCCCACAATCAAACCCTTGGTGGAGTGCAGGTTGCGCTCCATGGAGTCAACCTTGACTACCAAGCCACCAAGTGCGAAATTGGTTTGGTGCAAGGCGCCCACTGCAGTCACGAAAGCTTCAGGAACAGCCACCCATTCCAAATGCCACGGTCCAGATGCGCGCTCAAAGTCGGTTACCATTGCGTCTAGCCCCAGTGATGCGTTGGCGCGAAGCATCTTAGATGCAGCCAGAATAACCTCACTGGAGATTGGATTGCGCTTTTGTGGCATGGTAGAAGAAGCTCCTCTATGAGGAACGAATGGTTCTGAGACCTCATCGAACTCATTGGAGGACATGATCATCACGTCCAATGCAATCTTGCCCAATGTACCACCTACCAGCGCAAGGAAATTGAGAATCTCCGCGATGTTGTCCCGCGCAACATGCCAGGTGATATCCGGGTTCTTCAGTCCCAGTTCTGCTGCAAGATGCTTCCGAACTCGGAGACCAGTATCGTCCTCGCCCAATGAAGCGAGCGTGCCCGCTGCACCTCCGAACTGCACAAGAAGACACCGCTGCTCGATCTCTTCGATGCGCTCAAGGTGTCGGAGAACGCTGGAAAGGTATACGGCGCACTTGTATCCAAATGTGCAAGGAAGGGCGTGCTGCAAATGTGTTCGGCCTGCCATCGGGCTGAATATTTTGTCAGTCGTTGCAATGACAGTGTGGAAGGAGCACTCACGTGTCACGATGCGTTGTCGCAAGCCCCTTGAGAACTCCTTTCAAAGTCTCAAGCTCTCTTTTCACCAGAGCAACGCCCCGCTTGATCTGAAGCATGGATGCATCATCTTGAATATCTTGCGTTGTTGCTCCCCAGTGGATATACTTCGCCATCTCTTCGGGCGTGCCCTCGACCAATTGCCGAACCAATGGCAGCACAGGGTACCCGACAATGTCAGTTTCAATCGCAAGACGTTCGTAGCTACAGAGTACCCATTAGTTTCATTTCAATGGACGGGGACATCTGAATTCAACCCACTCGATCCTCAAGCTTGCAAAAGCATCGGTGATTGCTTTGCCTGCCTCGGCAGGGATGACACCAGCTTTAGCTTCAGCGCGCGCCAAAGCAGCTTCGACTTCAATCAAAGACTGCACATACGCCTCATCGGTGAAGACATCGCGAATTTCCTGTGTTCCGAACAAGTTGCGGAAAATGCGAGAGTCGAGAGCAGAGACGGCCATAATGAGCGTGTTATTTTCGTATGCTGAGATTGTAGCGGAGGAATTATTTCCAACGGAATCGTCTTTAAATAAATAATGTCAACTTTTTGTTCCCCCTCATGAGGAGTTGGCATGACGCCAGGCGCGACGGTTATCTGCTTCGGAATAGGACCTTATCCCGAATGTGGGGCCCGGCCTTAATCCGAAGCATCTGAACGCTAGCCGGTCCCGAGGTCTCTGGAAATAACAACTCAGAAATGCCTAGGTGTTCACCAGGACTGGAGAAATTGTAAGAAAATTCAAGGTTTTCAGCCCCATGGCTCTTTGGGATCAGCTTGAAGCAAAATCAGAATGCGGCACCTCACCCAGGTGGTGTTAATTACTCTAACTTTTGACATCTCTCGAAGACTCTGTAGAATCCTGACATTGCGTTCTTTTAAAACCCAACAGTATCATTTTTGAATTAGATCGTATGACGGCTGAAGTGAAGTGAATTGTACGAAATCTAGCTACCCTTATTCTGAGATCCTTGGTAGGGACTTGAGGACCACGCACAGTTAACTAGAAACAACTTGAAAATTTGGAAGGACATATAAATTCGTTTTTGATTGAGACAGGTATATAACAAGACACGGAAATTTTCTGAATGATAGGCTGCCATTAAGATCAAAATCGACTACATCTGAATCTCATCAAATATCCCAGGACATCATCTCCCGCTCATCTGCTTTGGGACCTCGTGGAGTATTCTTCATGCTCGACATCGCCTTTTTTTCTGATTTCCCGAGGAAGATCAGGCATAGTCTCAGTGGGACGGTTATTTGCGAAGCGAACCGTGGCCCATACTGATGGGCTCTCGCGGAAAATGAGATCGATCTCTTCGAGTGAACGTCCCATAGTCTGCTACTTGTCAGCAAATACACAATAATATGCGAACAATGTGACTCACCTCGGGATACAGAAAGTACACGACGATAGGGACGAATGCCCCGATACATGTATAAACAATGTAATATTTGTAGCCAATTGTTTTGATTGCCACCGGAGTGATCATGGTCACAACAAAATTCCTGTGAAGAATATTAGACCAAATTAACACTACTTCCAGACGAGGGAAGCACATACCAGAGCCAGTGATTCGCAGTGGAGATACTGGACATGGCAACGCGGAGACGAATAGGTGCCACCTCGGTACAGTAAAGGAAGTTGGCACCGAGAAAGCCGATCGGGATAAAGAAGTTGAAGAGAAAGACAAAAAGAACGCTGACAATCTGAGCTGCGTAGTTGGAGTGAGGAAAAGACGTCGCGACCGCCAGGCCCAGCATGCAGCTCGCCATTCCACCTCCACTGACCATCAAGGCAATCCGACGGCCGAATCGGTCGATGGTGAAGAATGATACAAAGCAGGATAAGAATTTCCATGTAAGCGTGCCACCGGAAAGGATACGAGCAGTCTCAGCATCGAGTCCTAGACCCGATTCAAAGATAACCGAGGAATATACTGAGATCAAATTGCCACCCGACATCTGCTGGAAGAATTGGAGCAAAATGCAGATCGAAAATCGGTATAATAGTCGGTCATCTCCCATTTTCAGAAGGTCTTTCAGCGATGCAGCACTTTGTGCCGTCTCCTCCAGAGAGCTCTCAATGCCTGCAATCTCCCCCAAGATGGCAGATGCATCCTCCGGAAGATCTCGCAGTGATGCCAGTGCTGTGCGGGCTTCGGCCACACGGTGTTGGCGTACAAGCCATCGAGGGGATTCGGGGAGGTAGACGATCGACACTAGGAGAAGGATGGCGAAGATGATGGGAATGGCGATCGGAGCACGCCAGGTAACGGGCCCCGTTTTGAACTGATAGAAACCGAAGTTGATCCATGCTTGCAGCATATAGCCCAGCGCGATGAAAAGACCGTCCAGAACAATATGCTTGCCTCGATTTTTCGAGCTGGAGCACTCACTTTGCCAGGTTGGGACGGTGCCGCTCAGCATGCCAATTCCTGCTCCAAGTATTGTACGACCCACAATCATCTGGGCCAGCTGGTAGGATGATGCTTCCAAAACTTGGCCAATCAAAGCAAGAAGTCCACCTAAGAAAATCACAGGACGTCGACCGTATCTATCCGCGGTGTATGAGCAGGACAGACAGCCGGGCAATGCGCCCAGTGTGAATGTCGCTATCACCACGCCTTGAATTGTGGCATTGTGGCTGGCCTCTACACCATCCGTATTGACAGTGTCGATAGAGGGGAAATGTTTCACCCAGTCGGAAAGAGAGACTAGACTTCCGAGCCCTGACTGGTTGTATCCGAAAAGTGTGTATGCCGGGCAAACAACCATCAGAATCTGAGCGAGAGACAACGCATCTCCTCGCAGATTCCAAAACTTCCCGGTCATCATGGAAGATGTATTTGAGGGGAGGGAGAGAGGAGGTACTCGAATTCGCGAAGCGGATAAAGATTCAAGTGGAAGAGAAACCGGCTGATGCATCAAAATCTGGGGCCCCGGATTAAGGACATTAAATACCAGGATTTGACAGCCTTGGCTTGCATGATCTGGGGTCATACAATGCGTCGGGTCGGAATAGAGACTCCGTAGAAGGGTTGAGGTCGGCATAGGGCTAGGAGGCTCGGAATAAGGCTCTTATCCCGGAGGTGTGGGGTTGGGGCTGACTCGCATAGTCTTTGGGTTCAATGCACCTTTGGTTCAATCCATGTGCGTACATATGGCCGGTATTGCAGGAAACAAATATTTGTAATGGTTTTGTTTAAATCTCGATAGTAGTGTAGGGTATGGCATTGACCACCTTTAGTTAGAGCCAACTTAGGCTAGCCCCAGGGAGAAAAAACCTGCCACGTCTGCCATCTTTTCAATTACTTGTCCATTTTTGCAGAGCCAAGCATAAACCCTTCTATAAGACCCAAAATACTGTTTTACAGATGACTCCGGGAGGTGACTTGATTGAAGGAGAATGAGTGGGTTCCAATCAAATCAGTCAAACCAGCCAGGATCCCGGCTCTGGGGATTCGGCACTCCACGTAAAAATACATACATTGAAGGTTGGGAAGCACGGAACAAGGGGCCTTTTCCCATAGGCAAAAAATTGGACAGATCGGCCTTCTCCGTATCAAGATCCACCAAAATCCATGAAACCCATGAATGGGCTTGAGGTGTTGCCCATCCAGTCAGAAGCATTCATGTAGTTCAAAGCGTCCAGCGCATTGCCACCCCAGGTCTGCTCGTCAAAAGTATCTGCGGTAGTAGGAACACCATCGTTCACCATTGGGTCGGTATCCAAGAAACTTTGTGCAACCATAGGCAACGATGAAAGCAATGTTTCTAGGGTCTCGGTTATCTCGTTGAGGGATTGTTGGTAAAAGCTCTCCGTTGTTCGGCCAACCAAAGATGCCTGGGCATCTGATTTTAATATAGAGATTCCCTTTGAAATCACGCCCATGCTAGTATCAAGCGATGGGAGCCCATCTGGCTTGGATATGCTGTATTTGAGATGTGAATAGATGTGAATAAGTGACGACTGGAATATCGTAGCAGGCCCGATCAGGCTCAAATTGCGAAGCCACCTCGGGATTTGCAATGTTTCGACCAGTGATAAGATAGTAGTGCTAGAGTCAAGACATGCCCTGAGACATGTCCCGAAATCTGCGGTCGTGTCATCAAAAGACAGACCAGGTCGATGTATGAGATTCATAGTAATGTTGGACATGAGCTGGAGCCATGTAGTTGCGCTTTCGTAAGGTTGACCTGAATTTTCAACAGAATGATGTAGGCTTGTACTCCCGATATCGAAATTAATGCCACTCGCTTGAATATTTTGATTCCAGACACGGAGGTCGCGATCTAGTTCGGTGATTTTTCGTGCACCATCGCGCCGTTGGGTGGTTGTATAGAGAAGATCAAGAATCCTTGATAACTTCTTGCCGAGACTGACGTACTGGAGAAACACAAATACGCCTGTTCGTTCCCCAGGTAAGGGATGTGAGAGCTCACTGGCCTCGAGGTCATGCAGATGACAATCGATGGGCAGGTCATTATCGACATCGACATCGTTGATCAGAGGAGGTATTCCGTGCAGAATGGACGTTAATCTGGTATATCAGCAGAGACCTCTCCTTGTGTTCCAGATACGCGCGCGTACCTGTCGAGTACATAGACCGACCACCACAGGCGTTTTCGAAGCTCGATCTCCCCGACGCCCATCTTGAATCGTCTTGCGTGTCTATGTAGCCCCAGAGATTGGGCCAGCCTTACCATGACCCCATTGAGGTTTGTCAGTGTTAGACAGTGACCACTCAGTTGGCTAAAAAGCGCGAAAAGCGACAAAGCCTGCAAGCTTCGGAGATTTCCCTGGCTAACAACTTTATCAACCAAGCGATGGGCCACAGTAAGTCTTTCAAGACACGCTGGGATCTGTTCAGGAGATTGCGCTAAATGGGTCGCGAAAGATTCATGTATGTTCAAAATCATGAGTAATATCAGTGCGGTTGAGTAGTCAATAGTGGTATAGCCACCTTGACGATGCAAACTGCTCATGAGCTCCCGGATATCCGCCATTAACTGCGTTTTCACGAGAACTGGGCAGAATGGTTCCCACTTTTGCATGAAGATATCTGCCTGTTGGTAGTAGTGTTCAGCTGAATGAGGAAGACATGTTCTGATCATATCGTGACCATCGAAACCGACTGTGCCAGGGTAGTTTGGAACAGAGGGAGATTCGGCCAAGAATAATCGAAAGCAGCTCTCTGGGAATACACCGGTGAGGTTCAGCACTTTCTGGCATTCCTGCTCGACCGTCAAAACAAAGTGAACGCCGGTCGTTGAACCCGCGAAGCGGCCAACGCCCTTTTCATCATGCACCAAGCGACCCATATGTTTGATGACATACGTGGGGTCGTCAGCTATACTTCTCTTTTGTGTTGATCTAAAGGGATCGACTGAAGTCATGATCGGTTCTGGCTCGGGTTGGAGTCTGATCTGTTGTTGGCGCGATAACTCCCGCTGAAAAGTTGAACTTCGATCTTGTTCGGCTTTCAGTTTTTGTTGACATCTCGTGAGCTCTGCCTGAAGCAGCTCCAGTCGTTGCTCATCAGAGGTAAATCTAGGAGCAAGTTAATCCTTGCTCAAAGGCTTGGGTTTCCAAGTCACCACTTGCCCTCGCACTTTAGTTTGCCGCCGGAGGTTGGCAGAGACCTCACATACTAATCCTGTTTTCTCGCAGGCCCGACACTGCGCGTAAGTGTTATCATTGGAGCCGAGACGAAGACAGGGATGGGAATCCGTACCGAGGGGAAAGCCCCATCACATTTGACTTTCTTTCTGTTGGTACCCACACTGTGAGCCACCGACTCTCAAAAAAAAAAAAAGGAACCAAAGGAGCTTTCACCTTCTGCAGCGATCACTGAAGGTCTAGTGATCAGCACTCATCCAAGCTCGATTGGGTTGCATCACGTACCAGGCCTGGCCGACTCGTTGAGAAGCAGTCGCCGAAGCAGGCGAGTTGGGTGATTGTACCTCCATACACTCCGCATGAGTATTGCACTCTATGATCAGCGAGGTCGGCAGTTGTAAGCTCCGGGAAACATTTAGCCGTTTAAGTGACGCGTTAGTAACTGATTGAGGCAAGTGGAATATTGTTGTTCCTTCCTCCGACAGCAGTCTGTCTGTGTTGGAGTTTCAACTGGTCTCCCGACAGCGGACATTGACAGAACGGGTTAAATCAATCAATGTGGTTGGCCAAAGATCCAAAGCTCGAGAAGAAGTGCCGGAGAGAGGGAAAAGGCACGGAGAGGTGGAGCAATAGTGCGGATGAGTACTGCGTTGTGGGCCTGAGATCTAAGGCCCCCAACAATTTCTCCAACTCTGATCATCCCACCTGCTTTCGCTTGCTACAAATCAGCCTCTGTGCCCAACCCTGAAATTCATATCTTCTTGTGGACTTGATCACCTAGTCGGTCATTCAACACATTATAGAAAAGGTCTTGATATATCCAAAGAATATATTTGTTTGTCAATATTTGATCGAGGCACTGCTGAGCATTCTTAACCTTGGAAACTGTAAAGTATCAAAGACAACTTGGAAATGGACATGTATCTGAAGTAAAGTCAACAAAGAAAAGAAGATGAATAAGAGCCAAAGAGCGATATGTGCAGGAATGGAAGAACACGAAGTCTAAACAGGCGTGTAGGAAAAATGATCAAGAGAGAGGCAGGTCACAAGTGACGCAAGATGAGAAAAGAAACAATATAGACAAATAATCAAGAATGGAAATAAACAGAAAGCACTGCATGTGCTGAGTATGTGGTATACAGCCTCCGAATAACGCCAGCCAGTTCCTTCCGACACCAATGGAAATGAAGTCTTTTGAAAATCTCCGGAGATTGTCATCACCAGTTGAATGATCGAACACGTCTAATTTGAGGCACACCCAATCGTCCACCAACGGTAACGTTGGTCTTTCGTGATGGCTTTTGCCATGTGGGGAAGAGTCTCGCGGATCGGTCAGAACGTGCCGTGGTATAGCTTTCTTCGCTATCCGCTTGAGATATTGGGGAGGCGGGCCTGAAAAGTGAAGACGACTCGTGGCGGGAATTTCTCAAAGCAAAGTTTGCTAGATAGTCGACGGTTGAACTGTCTCTGGGGGTATAATGAGATCCGAAGTAGTGCACAATCTCATATGATTCGAAGCAGTGAACCAGATCCATGGTTTGATAGTGCTCAACCATCGTGTCAAACTTGGCGATAGCATGACAACTCGGTGTCTGCAGCTGGTATCGATAAAGACTTCCGTAGTATTCCATAGTTCCCCGGAACCCCGCGACTCCGATATAGAACCTCAATGGCTTCTGGCCAGGCAATCCCAAGAACTCGTCCACCGGTAGGCCCTGAGAGCGTACCACCGCGGCTTTCTCTGGGTTGTTGTTGCACTCCAGGAGTGATGTAATCATCCCTCCTAAGGCAGCCCCCTGAGAGAATCCAACGATAGCATGAATCGGTCGTCCATGGATGTACCGTGCGATAGAAGACAGTCCAGCTTCTACACCTTTGTATCTGCTCGTGGTATCCAGACCATGCCACCATGCATAGAACTTGGATTCCGCTTTGTCGTCATCCCTGACATCTCCACCCATTCCTATCGGGGTCTCGAGGGTCCATGGTCCACTGGGGTATAAGAACTCGATGCCTCCAGGATATTCTTCGAGGATCTGTGGAGTAACCAGCTCATTGATTCGTTGCACGATTCGACTCGATTTGGCACGGAATTCTGATGAGCTGCCGGCAAATCCTGGGAGTATTGTTAGCACACGCTTTACACATCCATCAGAGTGGAACACTCACCATGGATCATCAAGATCCGGAATTTGGTCGAGTCATATGCGTGCTCTTTGGGATTCATTGTGTTGAGTGCTTTCTTCTTGCAAAATTCAAAGAGCGAGGAGTAGAATGAGTGGATATAATATTAACTCAATAGTGCTGCAGTTCGTGTTACAGCTCAGCCGTGCTGATCTATCTCTTAGCTCTGAGATCCGAAGTGGAGATGGTGGACCCAATCCGGCAATAGAGGGTGGATCATCTGAACTGAAAGTCGAATGCCCCTTTCTTTCTCTTCAATTAATTCTTTTTTTGCACGACTCACAGCTGCAGCATCACCTTATTTGAACACCCAAAGTACCTCATGTAATTTTTTAACACCCGCAACTAAGAGTCATTTTGATGCGGTTATGAGGCGGAGCATTGTATTGCCATGTTTTTTTGACTGGTTTGACGTGGATCGCAACACTAAAGTCAAAGGGCCACCTCGGAAAAGAAAGCCAATTACTGGCCACTTGGGGCCAAAGGGGGGCATAAAATTCTCGCCCAACCCGACTTAGTGGCTCATACTTCATCCGCAATGAGAGCATCGGCACCACTGAGCAACGAGGGGTAAACACG
This sequence comes from Penicillium bialowiezense, assembly GCA_026122735.1. Taxonomy (NCBI): domain Eukaryota; kingdom Fungi; phylum Ascomycota; class Eurotiomycetes; order Eurotiales; family Aspergillaceae; genus Penicillium; species Penicillium bialowiezense. The sequence continues at coordinate 440,615 of JAKZFB010000004.1, forward strand.
CAAGTGTATTTGCAGACGAACCTCCTACGTAATTATCTGCAGGGGATAAGGGTCAACTGCATGGCTAAAAGGTCCGCCAAAGTCTGATAGATCTCAACCGCGGAAATTGCCCGCTCCACTGTCGCTCCACGCTCGCAGGGTGGATCTAACTGACAGGATGCGATGAAGCAGGCTTGTCAGACTCAGACATGGAACGATCGGGCCTGGTCTATTGGTGGGCCATTCTTGCAATGTCCTCATCTCAAATAGAATTGATGAAGAATTATTGTCTATCCTGCATCGCAAACATCGCACAGTATTTATTTGTCTACAAATAGTCTGCATTACAATACACAGTGGGCGATCCCCCCTGGACAGTGCCAGAGCTTCCAATCGAAATGCCCAGTACGGAGTACAGAGTACAGAGTACAGACGTAAGATTTTGAGATCGACATGATCCCAGTTTCAGGTTAGCCTTTTTTGGGTAGGTGATGTGTTCACGACCCTGGAAGGAAAAAGTTACCCAAGATCGAGCGCATGGTTTTTGCCCCTGCATATCCTGTCTGGTCGGAAGCCCTAAAGCCCCATTTATTATGCATTCCCATCTCCTTTGTCATGTTGTTGATCAAAATGGTGATTGGAGACGAAACTTCTCAAAGGTGGAACTCATTTCCTTTGCGCTCGATCGGGTGGGTCGGTCTGATCCGTGGCGTGTCGTGGCGTTGAACTAAAAGGTAAGCTTGTACGCCTCGTCTGATATCCACCAAGTAAATTCCGATCGGCTGCCGAGTTCAATTACCGCAAAGGTTCCAATTTTTTTTAGGGTATGGACGAGCACGGATGGAGAGTGATTGTTGACATTTTACTAGTATGGGATTGAGCCGGATCGCCGCCCGAACTACAGAATATAGCGAAAATCCGGATGGAAATCCCCGCCTTGTTTTTCATACGAACCCGAGTTGACGATGCGATCTCTCTCCTCAGGCGCTAGCTGGGCTCGCTTCGTGTTGTGGTATCGTAGCAAAACCCACATACCCGCATTTCCAAAGAATGCCAGGCAAATCGCCGCTAGGGAAACAGAATGCCCAACCAGGTACCGCCCATTAACCTCCGATTTGTAAATTTGGCCTGCCTTGGGACTAGGTTAGTTTCTATTCAATATGCACATTGGAAGTAGATAATATCTCTGCCAACTTACTATCAATCCTGCACAATTTCCGATTGATTGCTGGACGCCCACCGCCATGGCGCGCTTGTAATAACCAGAATGGCTGTTCGCGTTCCAGCTGACTCCCAGTCCAACTGTGGCGTATATTCTGCGACAACTTATTAGCGAGTTCGCGCTACCACGAGAATACTCTCGTGGAAATTGCAAAGATCGGCAATCCATACCCAGTAACACAGACATATGTCGCAAAGTATAGCGGGCCTCGTGCATGAACATCCACCCCTAGAAGCATAGCGTAGCCCACGGCACTAACCAAGCAGAGTGGGGTCATAAAGACAGCTCGCATGCGTACCCGATCGGACAGATTGGCGATCACTAAGTAGAATGCGGATGCCCATATATAAACAGGGACGGTGAGTAGCTGAGTTTTCACCGAATCATAGCCGAATCCCTTGATAATGGTTGGCAGGAAAGTGCTGAAACCGAAAGAGCAGATATTGACACAAATTTGGTTGAAAGATGTGAGCCACGTCTTGGGATCTCTCAGTGTTTTCCACACCTCTTTGACATCGAACTCTTCAGTCTCAACATAGCGTGCAGATTGCTGGAGCCGCAGGCGCATCAGTACTCTCTCTTCCTCATTCAAGAAGTAAGCTGTTTCAAAATCATTCGGGAGCAAGAAGAATGTTGCAATTCCGACGACAGCAGTCATAAGTCCCTCCACGATGAAGAGCCATCTCCAACCTTCTAGGCCACCTGCGCCATCAAGACGAATCAGTCCAAAGGCTAGGCTAGACTCAAAATTAGCTACTATTATCTCCATTTCCTCTCCTTCTGGTAGTGAGTAGCCAATACTTACAGGCCACCAAACCCACCACTAAGAGCGGCAGAGACAAAAAGATAGGATATTCTTTGTGCTTGCTCTTCGCGTTTGTAGAAAGTCGTGAGAAGCACAGTCAAGCATCTGACTCTCATTAGTGATTTCCGCATCGTCTCAATGTTAACAATAGACTCACGGGAAGAGACCACTCTCAAAGACACCCAACAGAAGCCGAGTGATGTAAAGCCCAGCAACATTCTTGATAAAACCCGCACCTATGATGGATGCACTGAAGCCCATGATCAAAGCTGCTATCAACCGATTTGGGCGCAACTTCTTGAGCAGCATTGAGAATGGAATCTCAAAGAAAACGTATGTTGCATAGAACAAAGAAACCGCATCTGAGTTGTGCTGTTAGCAGTGGACCGAAACCCCGTGGAATTGAAACCTACTTCCTAATTCATTTCCAACCAAGCCAAGGTCCTCCTATAAAAGCCGAGTAAGCTCAGGATTCTCAAAAGATCAGTAGTTCTGGAAGTTGGTCATACCGGCATTCCTGCAACAGCTGCATTTCTGTGCTTGAGGTCAGCAAACAATCGTTTGATGTTCGAATTGGGGTGCTCAAATTACCCTAGATTACTTCGATCGAGATATGCCACAAGGAAAATGAGCATCACGAGCGGACAGATGCATAGATCAAGCTTCCATAATAGCTTTTTCTCTCGCGCAGGGTCAATGGAGACATTGCCCATTTGCACATCGTGGTCGGAGGATGCATCGGCCTGAAGTTTGATATCCATTTCCTTGTGCATATTGGATGCGAGATGACAGATCTTTGCAAGCAGCATACATGACTTCCCTTTATACGTCAATGAGATATGGACGAGGGTTATCAGTCGGGAAATCCTTCGGGATATTCATGGTGTTGGGGTAGGGGGGTCGAGATATCCCCGATTGTCTCAGTGGTGGGTATGACCAATGGGGTCCCGTGGCGAAAGATAAGCGCACCCAAAGATGTAAGCCCCGGGGGCTTTGCGCACGTTTAGCTCATTACACCCAAAATTTAAGCTTAAACCAGTCGGTGATGTTAGGTTGGCCAAGTCATCGTGCTTCTTTTCTTGTCGCGAAACACATTTTTAACATTCTATAAGCCAGTATTTCCTCAAAGATTGCTATCTATCATCGGCAACTTCGGCCCGACAAGCTCATGTTCCCCGCGTTTTATCATCTTGGCATCGGTAAATTCAAACTCAAACGGCCTGTCAGACGGCAATTTCCCGATGAATTTCCCGACACGATTTTCGGTCGTGGGCTGACAGCCATGCCTTGATAAGAGAAGACTTTAAGTCGTTGGGTTTTGATTTGCCTTTGTTTCTCTATCATCCAAAATGGCAATCTCGAATGGACACAGAGCCCGCCCCCTGACAGCGAAGCATCCCGTGAGTTCATCTTTTAGGCCGAAGCGCAATCTCAATCAATTCATACTAAAATCATTCAGGTTTGGAAACGATGGGTTCGCTTCAGAGGTAAAGACGGAAATATATATGGTGGTGAGCCTTTGAACCCGGATATTGATGGTACGTTGAAGCCCTTCCCGTGAGACTTGGACTAGCTGACAATATCGAAGTGGGCCAGGCCATTGAGAATGGCATCGACATTCCTGTCAAAATTGTCTCCGGCAATTCGGCATTGGATTATGATGCCCCTTTTACAAATGAAGTTCAGACCATCGAGGAACTCCTATCTCCTGTCTCACAGGTTGAAGCTGGAACAGTTCGATGCGTTGGCCTGAACTACAAAGAGCATGCAGCTGAGATGAAGTTGGCAATTCCAAAAACCCCGACGTGAGTACTCTTGTCATTCATGTTTAAACTTTTGCTGACCTCGGAAAGTGTGTTTTTGAAAGCAAGCACGTGTATTGCTTCTGCATCTGAGCCAATCGTCCTTCCAGCGAACGTGGATTATGACGAAGCGGATTATGAAGTCGAGCTGGCAGTAGTCATTGGCAGATTTTGCAAAAATGTTCCAGTCTCTGAAGCAGCAGACTATGTTCTAGGCTACTCGGTAGCCAACGATGTCACGGCACGCAAACATCAAGACAAGACATCCCAGTGGTCTTACGCTAAGGGAATGGTATGCCAAAACATCTGATACTCGCAAATGCAGCTTACTGACAACTTTTAGGACGGATTTTGTCCGCTAGGACCTTGTATCGTGTCATCTGAATTGATCCCCGATGCCGCAGTCTTGAATTTGAAGACGTCCTTGAATGGGAAAATTATGCAGAATGGATCTGCTGATGATATGATATTCAAGATACCTGAGATTGTGTCATATCTCTCTCAAGTACGAAGCCAAGCCTATCCTATTTTAAACCGAGACAAGCTAACCCAATTTGATAGGGTCACACACTGCTTCCTGGCACGGTAATCATCACAGGGACCCCTTGTGGTATTGGAATATCGCAGAATCCTCCACGATTTCTTCAGCCTGGAGACCAGCTGAGAGTCAGTATTAGTCATGGAATGGGTACACAAGTATGCCAGATTGCGAGAAGCTGAACTTGAGCCTGAATACGCTTCAAGACTGGAGTGGAATTGGATCTTCGGAACAAAGATTTACTTGCACAGTTCCAAAGAAATCAGGGCTCTTAATAAGCTTTTTATCAACTTATGCAAATTACTGCTTATCAGAAGAGATGATTAGAAATGCACGGTAAAGTAATGTGCTGTTGTAGGAGAGGAGGAGGGGGGGGGGAGAAGGAGAAGGAGAAGGAGGTAAGAAGAGAGAAGAGAGAAGAGAGAAGAGAGAGAGAGAGAGAGCTCTCAGCCTGCACTATCTACCTGCGGGGAGCTTAACCAAACAGGCCGACAACTGACTCCGACACTGCTTCGCAGTACTCAATTTGGTTTCCTCTCGATATAGCTAAGTGTATTTTCTTGCCAGATTAGGAAAGAATTCCGCTTTGCGACACGCGATGTGAGGAGCACAACATCCGTTCCAAGCCACAAACAAGGATTTAAACCTTGAAATATCCCTTTCTTCTACACTCTTAGCTCTCCACCACAAGAAGCCCTTGAATTGAACAAATTCCCATTGGGTACGCCAAATATCAAATGATGGTGATAAAATATGAATGCCTCGATACAAGTGAACGCAAATGCAATCAATCACCCAATGCCCCAGAGAAATACGCCTAACCCATGATTGTTTCCAAATTCAAATCCAACATAACATCTAACCAAAACTCTTCCACTCCAGAGTCTGCGCGATCCCAGGTCTCGTGCACAACATTAATGATGCGTTGCATCGGAAGCTTCGGTAATATCAACAGAAGCTCAGTCAATCTCATTTTGACTTTGCGCCGGGCCTGGGCAATTTCGACATCCAGTGTGTTCAAACTGGGGATCGCATTTGCCGAAGCGCCCAGCACCGAGCCAGAAGAGAACACCAGGTCACTTGAAATGCTGGCCAATATCACGGGCTGCATGACTTTTGTTCCAGATGTTAAAGGCAGCTGATCCAGAAGAGATACGATGTGCAGTGCCAAAGTGTGTCGCAGGTCCTCTGCCGAAGGGGAGGACCACCCGGTGGGTGCTGGGAATAGTAACAAAAATAGAGCCGGAATGGGGTTCTCGTCGTCGGCTGTCTCGTTCTTTTGTAATCTCTCTTGTAGAATATCCGGGAAAACATGATAGATTTGCAATATAGCCGCACATCGATATGCTTCGGCCAGTGTAAGAAAATGCGACGGCGGCGTGTTGGTATCGCCGATATCAACAGGCCCACAGTAAAATGAGAACCCGGTGAAAAGAATTTTTTCTTCAATTGTGTCGGCCTTTTGCCTCAGATCAAGCTCCTCTGCAATAGAGCTCAGGTCGATAAGATTGGGATGCAGCGTATCTTCTCTCCTACGATGCAAAGTCTTCGCTGCCCGGATAACTCTGGCTGTTCTATAAAAGAGACTGAGTGCATATCTCAAAGATCCAGTCCAGGGGTGAGGCAAAGCCTGTCCATCGACAAGATAGATTGACAGATCTGGCTCGCTTATCTCTGTGTGGCTTTCCAAATCCATTATTGGCGACTCCTCTGCAACAAAAGCAGCTAAAAGATTCCAATAAAGCAGACACTGCTTGAAAAGTGGGTGCTCCTTCGCCAGAGCAGGGTTTGAATTGCTACATCGCCGTTCTTGTTTTGAAAGATGATCTTGGGCTGCTTTCAGGTACTTGAGTCCTAGATCAGATGGATCATGCCAGCCGGTGGTGGATCCAACAAGAAGAAGGGTCAAAAAGTACTCGTCATCCTGGGTTTGTGCGGACCCCTTTTGTGCGGCACTGTTCAGACATGCAATGGCTTGCTGCTGTGTCTGTTTTCCGATGGCCCGCATGTTGGGGAAATCATTTGCCAGCGACGCAGCGGACATGCTTTGGATCGCAAAGTAGATGGCTGCATTATTACTCCACAGCCGACTGACAATGATTCGAAATGGGTTGAGAGGACAGTCAAAGGATGACCACTGATTGCAAACTGTATGGAACCAGTACTGAACCAGCATCACTGGTAGTTGAATGAGGAAGGAGGGGACTGATGTAGAAGCTAGTCGCTGGCGCAAGATCGACAGTCCATCTGCCTCGCCTCCCGGCTTAGACAATGTTACACTGTCTGGTTCTGGCTCGACACTAAACCAGGCATCTATCGGCTCACAGAAATCCGGTATTTGGTCGAAGATATTTGGAGAACAGGTTTTCCAGTCATCGGGAAGCTCAGTTGAAGGGCTGCTATATTCCAGCATCTGAGTGGGGCTTGTGGCTGAGGGTCGAGAATTTGGAGGGCTGGATGTGTCAACAGCTGACTGTAATTGATTATGTGAGTTCTGGGCCGCTTCGCCCTCCTTGAAAACGTGTCGCCATTGTAGACTCTGCTTCTGGTACCCTGGGCACTCATGGCCACGCTTGGAGCACTCTAGGCAGCTTGGTTTTGTCTCGTCACACCTGCGCTATGGAGGGGTTAGCGAGATCCTATCAAGACAGATCCTCGTAAACGAAGAAAGACACTGTGCATTTTTCACCTCAACTTACTCGCCGCTGCTTGCACTTTAGGCAGCCCCCTCTGGATTTCGGTCTACACCGATTCGGATTCTGCCTTTTCTTCGCCTGTGCAGGCGGTTCTTTTGCACTTTCCATCCTATCGGATATATTGAGATATGTGAGAAGTGAAACGTAAGGAGGGGCATGGCCAGCCGACGGAGACGGAGCCGATGCCAAAGCTAGAGCATTTTTCGGTTCGATGCCCGGGAGATGAACCGACACCCGATCACCTGCCGATAAGTCAAGGTTTGCTGGATCCCAATTGGCCGAACAACGAATGTTGGAGGTGTTTGGGAATGGGAGATCCGGTTGCTTCGACCCCGCACATTACACGCCCCCTTCACACTAATCCCAAAACGGATCGACGACACGCTGGCGGGTTTCAGTTCCTATTTCAGCTTCGTGAGGATCACTAAAGAACTTTTCCATGAGACACTATTGGGTTTTCTTTTGCTACATCACAGTAACCAATACGTATATGACAGACTATAAGAGCAAAGATGGTCCTCTTCTTGATCTCGGGTATGTTGAAAAGGGCGGCCAGTTTCTTAAGTGCTAAGATAATCGAAGGTGAAAACCGATGACATGGTGCAATGAAGAGAAGGGAGAGTCTCTGCTGACCGGAAAATCATGGAAAATCAAGAGGAAAGGGGATGGGTGTACGCTGGAATACATACTCACGTGCCGTGAATAGCATGTTATCTCCAAGTGAAGATCCTGGACGGACATGCAAACTGTCTTTTTTTTCTTTCTTGTTGAGAGGAGGCTCTCTGCAGAGCTTGTGTCTGCTGACCCGGCAGACTCAAGTGGCAAGCCGATGGTAGCCGTGTTGAGGCTATTCTCTGGCATACAGTCCCCGATGACGTTATGTTGCGGGAGAGCCTCGTCCTGAGATCAGAAGTGTGGGGGGAGTGTTTTACTAGGTTTTCCCCATGTGTACCCTAAGTTTGAAGCAGCGTGTGGCGAAAGAAACTGGCACCTCCTCGTAGTCCGTTACCTAGCCTTATTGAGGATTGTGCGATTTGTACACCGTACTCCTCACCGTGTCGTGTTTTAATGTTGGATTGACCTTGCTACACGAGAAATCAAGACAAAGCGGTCTTCTGGATTCAATCTCTGTACCTCGATATCACTCCAAGATTCCCCGATCCCAAGACCTCACATGGCGTGTGGGAAGGCTCCGGAGCGCTCGGGATCCACTCAAATTCCCAAAGAGGCTTAGCGTAGCCGCCGTGCGTTAGTGTCCATCTGACCTAACCACATTGGGACTAGTGCATGTAAACATGGGAAAGCTCGAGCTTCGAACGCGGAGACCCAGACCTGTTGAGCCATTTTTCCCTTATCTCAATTGTGTGATACTGACCATAGCTCAAAATCAGCGTCAATTGCCAACCGAATCTCCAGACCTATTTGGAGTCGCGTTATCTCGGCATACTTCCGCGTCCTCTTGGGCGTGTTTCATCTTGAACATGATCTCGTTGCCTGACAATGTGGAGCCAAGTGCCCCCCTGACAACGCACCAGCCTATCATTGAGACATGATTATGGTTTCTAGTATGAACTCACCACACGGCGAGGACGACTGTTTGGTAAAAGATCAGCCCGCGTCTTTTACCTCAACAGAGAACGCCCCTGAGGAGATACGGAAGGCCATGATGAGTTCGGCTTTGACTGGCCAATTATTTTGAATCTGTGCACGAGACCAGATTGACAGATTGCTTTCGCTCTAAGCTTTCAAGCATAAAAGAAAACAATGTTGCCTCAAGTCTTTTCTGGGCCCCGGTATCTTGCACCTGTGTTGACTCTATTGCGAAGGCGCACCTGCAAATCTATTGAATCAAAGACATGGTTTTGAAGCCTGCTTTAATATCCGAATCTTAATCTGCTCTTCCAGTGTCCCCTGCAACCAATATTCCAACGATTCCCTGACTACCCACTGCGACTACCCACTGCGACTTGTAAAGTCTGCCCATCATGACGAATGAGATTGCCGCCCATCAGCCGCGCGCCCCCAAAGACAAATCCTTCGGACCCATAGATCTTGACGACTACCCTAACATCGAGGAAGGCAAACAGACTTCCGCAAATGGAGTACTCGAAGCGCTTGGGTATGAGCCCGAGCTAGTCCGAAACCGTTCCACGCTCCAAGTTGCTTTCATGTCCTTTGTGCTTGCCGCTATACCGTACGGACTGGCCACGACATTCACATATCCTCTCGTCGGGGGAGGCCCGGTAAACATTATCTGGGGCTGGCTTGCCGTTTCCCTAATCATCCTCTGCGTTGCCGTTTCTCTGGGTGAAATCACCTCGGTATATCCAACGGCTGGAGGGGTCTACTACCAAACCTTCATGCTGTCTCCACCGTCCTACAGAAGAATTGCTTCTTGGATCTGCGGCTGGTCTTATGTTGTTGGTAACATGACCATCACCCTTGCAGTGAACCTTGGGAGCACCTTGTTTCTAGTATCATGCATCAACGTTTTCGAGTCTTCTCCGGGAGTTGGAATCTTTGAAGCAGAGACTTACCAGGTCTTTCTTATATTTCTAGCAGTCACCTTGCTAGCGAACGCTATCTGTGCCTATGGGAATAAATGGCTGCCATACCTTGATGTATGTCTCAGATTCCTGCTTGTGACAATCTGCTGTTAACGCTTGAGATAGACATTTGCGATCTTTTGGACATTTGCTGGTATTCTCGCAATAATCATTTGCGTTCTCGCAATTTCGAAAGAAGGCAGACATGATGCCGAATACGTATTCACCAGCTTCGAGCCCCAGTCTGGCTGGCCGGCAGGGTGGTCCTTCTGCGTTGGACTCTTGCAGGCTGCTTACAGCACATCATCCACCGGTATGGTGATTTGGTATGTTAGCCTTTGTTGAATCCGCTTTGATCGCTCGAGGATATTCCAAAGCTGACTGTTCATAGTATGTGCGAAGAAGTTCAGAAGCCGTCTACCCAGGTTCCAAAAGCAATGGTCGGGACCGTTATCCTCAACACCCTCGCCGGGTTTCTGTTTCTTATTCCGCTGGTATACATACTTCCCGATACAAAGATGTTGAACGCGCTCCAGTCAGGGCAGCCGGTGCCGACTATCATCAAGTCTGCAATTGGAAGTCCGGTCGGCTCATTCATGTTGCTCCTCCCGTTGATCGTACTCTCTCTTCTCTGTGTGATAGGCTGTACCACAGCTGTCTCCCGGAGCACGTGGGCATTTGCGCGAGACGGCGGTATACCCGGGTCCAAGTGGTGGAAACGCGTGAACAACGACGGTGTGCCTTTCAATGCCATGATGCTTGGAATGGCTGTTGAGATTGTTCTTGGTTTCATCTACTTTGGATCTACCACTGCATTCAACGCCTTCACCGGAGTTGGGGTCATCACTTTGACTCTGAGCTACGCTTGTCCGATTATGGTATCTCTTATTGGGGGCCGGCGACAGATCCAAAATGGTCAATTTTATTGCGGCACGTTTGGATTGGTTTGCAACATCATCTCCTTGGGTAAGTCTGGGTACTCCTCTTGATCTACATTAAACGCTAACCGAACATGCTCTTCAGCGTGGAGTCTTCTAGTAATTCCGTTGTTTTGCATGCCTACGTCTATCCCGGTGTCTGCAGAGACCGTCAATTACGCGCCGGTAGTCTTTGTGGCATTCATTCTGATCGCTTCCGCGTGGTATTGGGTTTGGGGATATGAGAAATATGCCGGACCGCCAACCTTAGATGATGACTACAATATATCAGAGGCTTCGTAAATTCATAGTCAAATATGCCATAGAAATCAGCGTTGAACAAACCCATTTTCACTGCAGGGGCACGGTCCCCCTCAAAACTCCCCCACTTTACATGTCAGACTGGCCTTCTTTGTCTTCTTGTAGCCAGACTCCCCTCTGAACTCAATCGCAATGCAGGAACAGAAGCGCCGATGCGCAGAGCTTTTGCTTCTGCAATGCAGGGAGAGCGCCGGCCAACCTGGTGACTGGCAACAGTCTAGGTTGGCAAACTTTCACTTTCAGGGATCTAATGGCATATCTGAAATAATTCCCGCCTGGTCTAGGACTTCTATCATGTAGGTAAAGCTTGTTCCATCTCGGGGGTAAAAGACTAATTCAAAAAGCGTTGGGCACTCAACCCACATCGAGAAATGCTCAGAATGCCGAGAATCTTTCGCCGAGACTTTTTGCATGCCCCATTTCTGGTGGTCATATTTTTATCAGAATACAAATGGCTGTTTCGGATACGAGAAAACACGAGATTCGGGAAATATCACCGGGATCAGTGAGTTTGCTCCACCTTGCATCCCGACTTGATCCTAATCTCTCAAGACACCTGGTGCAGATTCGCGATCAAACAAGTGGACCATGATGCCCATTTCAGATGGTATCACATGAACATATTCACTCGATGGATCCCTTCAACAAATCAAACTGTGATCCTAGCATTCGACCTGGACCAGCCATGGAAAGATCGGTTCCTGAAGGCAGTCATGGCTCGAGACCCAAATTGGCTAGGGGATCCGTTTTGGGTTTACCCAGCTCTGGTCGAACAAGTTGCTCGCGCCCAAGAGCCTTCGGTTTGGGGTATCAGAGACCATGTTCGAGGGCTAGAAACCGAGGCAAAGCCGGAAGGAAGACCGCAGCCCGACTACAGGCGCCTCCACGACATCTCCCGACATGCAATCCACGTCAACGAAACACTTGATGTTTCTATTCAGAACTTAGAAGACATATTGATGCAACATGACAATTACATGAGCACGCAAACCGAGGCTTTACCTTACTCTGAAGATATTCATCTTCGCCTACGATCCTTCCTATCCTTCATCACCAACTTACGGTTCCGGTCCGTCTCGAATGAAAAAAGGCTTCAGAATGAGGTTCAGCTTGCTTTCAATACTGTGGCTCAACACGATGCAAGTGTCACTCTTGAGATTGGCCGAGCCACGCAGCTGGATAGTGCAACCATGAAAACCATCGCCTTTGTTACTCTCACCTTTCTTCCTCCCACGTTTATCTGTGCTATCTTCAGTATGTCCTTTTTTGATTTTGGAGGTGACTCTGGATGGACTATGTCAAACCAATTTTGGATATACTGGGTGTTTGCTATACCAACCACCATTTTCACTACTCTTATCTGGACTTATTGGCCGGAAATTCGTCGTATGCTGTTTAGCAAGACATTATGAGACTTACCTTTTCTCTTATTGTCATATTTTCGATGCAATTCAATCTCAGTCCCAGAATTCGAGCGCTCACACTTTCTATCTCTAATCAAACCAATATTGTTTACAGTGAAGTGGGAACATCTCGGAGTAGTTCAGCAAATGAGAGGTATGCCAGCTTCATCCGAAGCAAGCCTGCTCAGTATGTCAGGGCGGCTCTCTTCTTTCCAGACCATTTCCAGATATGAAAGAGTTGTCGCCATGAGACCAATTCCAAATACGTTAACCAAAGATTGCATATAGTCACGGACCATGTCCACTTCAGACCTTTGCCTTGCGATCATCCCAAATATGAAAAGTGGCCACGTGCTCGTGGTAGAATAAGGGTTGCTTGGTGGCAAGTCCGAAAGTAACAGCTTTAGATCACTGAATGCCTGCCTGGTGCTTGTTTCGCTGTTATCGGATTGGAAACGCATATCTAAAAGAAGTAAAAGAGTCCGCTGATAGAGCTCTGCACATCGAACGGCACCTGAATCGGTACAAGCGGACTTCCACTCTGCGATTGGTAGTCTGAGGTCCAGATATTCCTGGATGAGGTTGCGGTCGTTCGCATGAAGGTCTTTAGTTGCAGTGGCAACACGGAGTAAGCTTGAGACCTTGGGTATCAAAGCAAAAATATCTGGAGCACATCCACTCAGCATGCCAATTCTAGCATATTGGGGTATTTCTGTGATGGTCTGCACATTCGTCTGCAGTATTGGTAGATCCGGCCCTTGGACAGTAAATGAAGCGAGGCTAGCATGGTAGACATAGATTTCGGCAATGCACGACCCTATATTTGATTGCATGCTAGAGGGGTTTGTGCGGAGAATGTAATCCACCAAGTGATTAGCCCCCTCCAGGTGGCTTCTCATTGCTTCGAAATTACTCCCTATAGTGGCCTGTAGTATGTTAGTATTAGTTTCTTCATCATCCGAAACAAATTTAATATACATGCCTCGAGGATATAGAATATGAGTACAACAAGGAGGGCGTGCAAGGCGGGAGCCAGGCCATCAACGGCCTTGAACCCATCAGATAGACCCACTCTTAACGTCTTGAGTCCACGCGTGTAGTTGAACCAAGTCGAAGTCTGAATCTCCCGAGTGGGTCGAGGCAGTCGTTGCATTAGATGCACACCAGAAAGGGCAAGAATGGCATGCATCAGAAGGTCGTCATGCAAGGCAGCAGCAAATACCGTATTCAAAAAAGGATTCTCGCCATCCTGTAAGCAAGCAATTCTGTTTGCTGTGTCTTTTATGTAATGGTGGATCAACTTCTTAAAATGAAATCCAAAAGAACTTGGTCTTGGTACAGACAGGGAAGGTAACTGCGGCGGGATCTGGGCTAGACCATTCAGGCGTTTAGCCCTCAAGAATTGGGGTTCCAGCCGTTGCTGACTGGGCGGAAGTTCATTCACGATTTGTTCCTGTTGTAAAGAGGAAGCAGGCCAATCACACCCCAAACAATTACGTTGGCAGGCGGCGCAAACGGGTTTGACTTCGTCGCATTTCTTTTTGCGCCTTCGGCAGGGCAAACATCCTTGGCGAGACCTAGCCCCCATTTTTGAAATGAGAGCATTGTCAACTCTTCACTCCACATAGCAGCACTCTCCACATATTTCTATGATATAGTCCCGTCGAGCGGGGATATTTATCTCAAGAGCAGGTCCGAACACGTGATCGGATTACCGGTACTATTCCACTTGTCAGGGTCGATTTTAAAATCAGTGCCAGGCCTTGAGGATGAGTGAAGTATGACGGCTTGTCTTAAAGGAGAAGGCAGCATTTTAGCCATTCCACAATGAGACTAACGTGTTCACGCTCACCTGGAGATCCCCAGAGGCCCGAGTCCCTTATTTCAACTCGCATGGATCCTCCTGTTGATCAATCACAGCTCGTCGTCCAATCAAAGCCCACGCCCGCGCCTTTGCATATTCGGGGCCTAGACCAGCCGTAGAGAGTTTGCAGCGGTTCCAGCGTTAACCATGACAGCAGCCCGGTTCAAAAACGATTTAAAAAGAATTATGCTTTCTTGGTTCGAACCCCTCAGCGACCATGAAAACGAGTCAGGTGCCAGTATCTGCACATCAAAAGTTCGAATTTGAGACTATATGTGTCACAACATGGCTCCGGTCGTGTTGATCACAAAGCCTCTCGCTGCTCCATCTGACTCTGTGGGTTGTCGGACGCTTTGCCTCTCGGTTTCTCCTTCCTCGGAATCTCAAACCACGACCTCATAGTCGAAATGCCTTTCTCTCGTACATTATCGGTTGTCGGATGCCACGCGGAGGGCGAAGTAGGTGACGTGATCACCGGTGGCGTCTTGGATGTCCCTGGCAACACAATGTACGATAAATTGCTTCATTTCCTCAACAAAAAGGACGAGATTCGCCAGCTCCTCCTCAACGAGCCTCGCGGCCGGGCTTCAATGAACACCAATCTGATTCTGCCGCCATGTGACCCACGAGCCGATGCCGGCTTCTTGATCATGGAAAGCGAAGAATATGCACCAATGTCAGGATCCAACACTATCTGTACAGCCACAGTCCTATTAGAAACTGGTATGGTTCCAATGAAGGAGCCGACCACAGTCTTGAATTTGGATACTGCTGCTGGTTTGGTCACTGTGAAAGCAGCATGCGAAGCAGGGAAGTGCAAGTCGGTAGCATTTGATAATGTCCCTGCATTTGTCTTTAAGCTCGACTATAAAGTCAATGTGCCTGGCGTTGGAGAAATTGGAGTGGACATTGCTTGGGGAGGGATGATGTACGTGTTGGTCGATGCTGCTGCTCTGGGATTGAAAGTCGACTCCCAACACAGCACACAGCTAGTCGATATGGGCGAACGTGTCAAACGAGCGGTCCAAGCGTCATATACCCCTGTCCACCCAGAGAACCCTAAGATCAGGGGGGTGACCAACATAGTCATCACAGAGCCTCTAACAGAGGAGGATGGTTGCAAGGCTGCAGTCAATACCGTGGTTGTCTCACCCGGGCGATTTGATCGCAGTCCTTGTGGAACTGGAACATGTGCCCGACTTGCGGTTCTGCATACCCGGGGTCAGATTAAGGAAAATGAGATCTTCAAGCACCGCAGCATCATCGGAACGGAGTTCACCAGTCACATCCGGGGCATAACGCAAGTCGGCGAGTATCAAGCGGTTCTTCCAACTGTTGCAGGACGAGCATGGATCACCAGTTTCAAGCAGATTGTACTGGACTCAACTGACCCATTTCCGCAAGGATTCAGGGTCGGAGATCAATGGAAAATGATACCGAATTAGCAGATGCCAGAGGTTTGGTTGGTCTCTCAGGCACCAAGGCATTCAAAATGAGCAGTATCGGACTAGACCGTATTAGGCAATACATGTTCTGCTTTAGGCTAGCGTACAAACACGGCGATCTCGCGTTGCACAAACCCCCTCCACCTTTTCCATACCAATTGTACTCGCTGCCCTGTACAGCTTTTGACGCATCACTCTCTTTTCTGGGCTCATCGATTATTTGTACCTCCTCTCTCTGCACCCCTCCTGATGGAGTCTCGCAACATGCTGCTCATCGCGAGTCTCGGAAGCTCATTCGCAGCTGGTCCTGGCATTGAACCGCAAATCGAGCCCTTGTCCGCGATGAGATCAGCCCAGAATTATCCCAATCTTCTAGCAGCTCACTTGGACGCCATCTTGACTGATCGGACCGTCTCCGGTGCAACGTTACTCAACATAACGGTCGATGAGCAATCTTGCTTTCCCGATACCTTCCCTACACAGCTTTCCGGATTGCCCGACCACACAAATATTGTCACCTTGACTGCCGGAGGAAACGACTTGAATTACATTGGGAATATTATATCAGAATCCTGTGGTGCGGAGATCGAGCCTTCGCCCCTCTCCCCTAGTGAATTGGAAGAACGACTCGGTGAAGTTCTTGATGAGATCCACAAACGCGCTCCCCGTGCTCACGTTTTCCTTGTCGAGTATCTTGCTGTCCTCGGACCCGACACGAAGCCTGAGATCGATATTCCATTGACCCAGGAGAGAATTGACTATCACCGCAATGTTGCATCTATTCTACAAAACGCCTATGCGGTTGCAGCGAGAGCTAGGTCGCAATGGTGTGAGACAATCCCGATTCATGAGTTGAGTCAAGGACATGCGGTCGGCAGCAAAGAGCCATGGGTTGGATCATTGACAAGTGGGCCGCTTCTTCATCCGAACCTCAGTGGGATGAAAGCGATAGCGAAGATTCTAATCGAAAGGACTGAGGAGATAGGTTTGTCTAAAAGATGATTGTGAGTATGAGATTTTCTGAACAAGGCGAGCCTCGTTTCGCCTGGTGATGATGATGATGATGATGGTTCATCTTACAATTTCGGAAATTGACATGTCAACCAAGCTAAACCTGTTAATATGAACCATCCTCATCCCATCACCAGACAAGATGAGGCCATGTTGCCTTAGGAGTAACAAAGTATTGTATTCATTGGGTCTGATTCACTGAACCTTGGTCTGCAGGACATTGCCAGCTGTGGTCACGCAGCAGCCCGAACACTTTTTTTCTTGCTTCTCCCGCTTCCGTTGTGTTTCAAATCCATTGTTTTTCTTCTGCTTTTTGTGGCCTTGTTGTTCCTCGGTGACGATCTTAAGTGACATATCCGACACTTCATGGGCTTTTCCGAGATGTGATCGGCGAAGTGGCTTACCCCGCAAACACTCCAGCCTGTACAACGTAGTGAATTGGGATACAAAAAGGAAAGGGGCAGCCAAGGGCTTGGCCATGCTTATCTGGTAACTCTAAGCCTTGCAAACTTTTCGTCTTTAAAGGTCGAAACCTTATAGTTTTCGGAGCCCACTATGTCTTCCCCAAAAGGAAGCGTGTCCGACCATTTTGAGTACACACCTGGCAAAGATGACAACGTTGCCCATCTAGCCAACCAGATGCCGGCATGTTTGGTCAACCTATCATCAGAACAGAGAGATCAAATGGAAAAGAAGCTTGTCCGCAAGATTGACACGAGGCTTCTCGTCATGATCGTGATCATGTACATCTTGAACTACCTGGACCGGAACAACATTGCATCAGCAAAGCTTGCTGGTCTCGAAAAGGATCTCAATCTCAAGGGCGAGCAGTATCAGGTATGGATTTTCGCCGTGTTGAACCCATTGCATGGAGAGTTGACTGTCCAAGACATCAGTGAGCATCCTCTTTGTGGGGTATCTTCTCATGCAAGGTAGGTCTTCAACCCCAATTGGAGCTGTGTGGCGAGCTTACACCAGGGAAGTCCCATCCAACATGATTCTCAACAAGTTTGGCAAGCCCTCTATATACCTTCCTGGGTGCATGTTGGCGTGGGGCATTATATCAACCTGTACCGCGGCGACTAAGAGCTATGGGGGCCTACTTGCCTGTCGTTTTATCCTAGGTTTTGTGGAAGCGGCCTATTTTGTCAGAGCCCCTTTCTTCTTGAAGATTACTTATACTGATGTCTATAGCCCGGCTGTCTCTATCTACTTTCGGCATGGTATACACGCAAAGAGCTCGTGAAAAGAACAGCATTCCTTTATTCTGGTTCCTTGATTTCAGGTGCCTTCTCGGGACTCATTGCCGCTGGTATCACGAACGGTCTGAGTGGCGCACATGGGATTTCAGCTTGGCGATGGCTATTCATCATCGAAGGAGCGATCACGGTGAGAGTACCCCGACAGCTTCAGGTTAAACCCTTCTGATGTGTAAATAGATTTTCGTTGCTCTGATATCTATCTTTATCATTCCAGATCTTCCACGCACAACATCTTGGTTGAGCGACGATGAAAAGGCACTCGCAGCCTGGCGCCAGACAGAGGATATCGGTGAAGAAGACTGGGTGGACAGCGAGCAGCAGTCGATGTTTTACGGAGCAAAGCTTGCTTTCAAGTAAGTTTTTCAATCAGCATTGATCAAGACTGGGTGTCATTTTCTCACAATTCTTATAGAGACTATAAGGTCTGGCTTCTTCTTGGGACGATCTATGGGTGCACTGCGTCTGGTGCTGTGACAACTTTTTTCCCAATGTGAGTTTCCATTATAAGTACCTGTTCGATGGATGACCAACGCTCACAATTTCAGTGTGATGTCAGGCCTCGGCAAAGATAGTGTGACGACCTTACTCCTAACCACTCCGCCATACTTGATCGGTACAATCATTGTACTCATTGCCGCATGGCATGCTGACAAGACCGGAGAGCGATACTTACACATCGCACTTCCGCCAATCCTAGCGATCGCTTGTTTTATTATCGCAGTGACGACGACATCCTTTGCCCCACGATATGTGTACGCCACCAATTTATTTTTGCAATTGCGTATCGAGGACTGACTCTTATCGTTCCAATAGCGCGATGTGTCTCATGATCGGAGGGATCTATTCAAGCTATGTCGTTGTGCTTGGGTATATATCGAACGGTTAGTAAAATTGGAAGATTCCCACCTGTCCGGGGACATCAGAAGTGACGAATAAACAGTTCTACCACGTCCCGCAACAAAGCGAGCCGCCGCTCTGGCATTGATCAATTGCTTGAGCAATGTCTGTCAGGTCTATACGCCCTATCTGTACCCCAGTATGCTCACTCCGTGAACGATAACACTTGAGAGGTTTCTAACCCACATATTGCAGACTCCGCGGCACCTCAGTATACTACGGCATTTTCATACAACATTGCCATGTCTGCACTCACAATTATCTTCGCAACCATACTCAGAATCGTCTTGGGTCGATTGAACAAGAAGTTGAACGAGGAAGAAGGTACAAACATTGCACCTTCTGCTACAAGGCAGGAAGAAAATGAAGAGCATGGACTTCCTGGCCAGGCCGCTGCTCAAGGATTTAGATTTCTTCTTTGATACTATGTCTTCTGGTGGCCATTATCTGCTCTTGGCCGGTGGTTTTCGGGGGCTGTGGAAATTCCGCAGAGCAATGTAATCCCGTTCTAAATTTGCTGAAGGCTGGTTCTGGTCCCACAGTGAGCGCGTTCCATGATCCGCGACCTGGGATTGATAGATTATCCAGAAAATCCCAAGGCTGTGTATTTTCCTAAATTAAATTTCATTGCCGGATGGTCAAACATTTTGCAATGTTCAGGCACACCGACTACTCCTCAGCTGGTTTTCCGATTGGTCAAGCAATGCGTGTCGGAAAAGTAGAGCATCGGAAAAGACACACCCCTTGCTTCCTGTCTCCAGGGCTGGATGTGCGTTGATTGCTCCAAGATGAGTGGGATTTCAAGTTTCATTAGAGGAATGATCCATGGATTAAGAAGCTCCGTTTGAGTAAAGAAGTCACAATGACCGATTTCAGCTAGTATTGACTACCATTGTCTGGGAAAATGTGACTCAATTCTCCCAACCCAGTCAAGACGAGCGAGTCAAACTCGCCCCAACCTGTCATATCTGCAAGATAAGAGGCTGGACTAGGATCTTGGGCGAAGTTTGTGATCCAGTCAGCTGAATTAGACTCTCCAAGTTCGTTGCCGAATGCATCATTGTAGGCGCCGGTACTGAGAGCCGTCTCATGAGGTAGAATTGTATCAAGATCAGCCTTATCAGTCCCTCTATGGCTCTCCTGCAAGCCATCTCCATTCCTGGTTATAACTGAAGACTGCCCTGTCAGCCTTATTGCTTCTTTCCTCAATTCTTCGAGGACGACTACGTATCTCTGAGGGAAAGACGCCTGCGTCCCACATTTTGCAAGTTCATCTTGGGCTTCCTCGCCCATCTGTAGATAGTGCAAAAGATCCCTTTCTGGTGTTGAACGCTTCTGGATCACATAGACATAAAGAATGACAATCGCACAGAACACGTAGTAATGTGTAAACTAACAAGCAGGTCAGACGATCCTTTGCGTTGTAATTGAAGTCCGCTTACCCAGAAGAATCTGTACATGCGTCTTGATCTGCACAGCTCTTTGAAGAGCCCTGCAACCCTTGAAGCCGCTTGTAGACATTTTTCAATATTCATTCGTATGTCTTCCTGAAGCCGATAATTTTTCGGGTCAGATCGTCTGCCTAGAGATGCAAGATTCCGAAGAAGAAACGGCCTGTATAATAAGATCTCTGCATGCGCGAACGCAAAATTCAAAACATTGTACTGCCTCTGATACGTTGCCTGGAGAAGCTCAATATTGGGGGTTTGCAGAAATGGAGCAATGCCACTGCGCCAGTCTGCAAGGTCAGCACCGTACTTCAGTGCAATCTCCGTCTGTGCCTCCACATTCTTCTGCTGAAGTCCGTAAAGATCTTTCAAAATTCCACTTATAATTCGTACCAGCCTATAATTGATCAGTCATGGGCATCGTTATATTGGATTGAAGCTTATCTTACTTTGCGTGAAACACAGGTGCTAGCATAATGTTCTGGCCCTGGGAAAGATTTGGTAGTATTGCGCTTTTCGTGATTTGACTATCACTTGCACACTTCGGAAGGTCCTTGAAGCAGGGGTCAGAGCTACTGCAATGTCTAATACAGGGCAACTCACTTGATCGATGTCCTCATCGTGAAATATTTTTGGTCTTCCCAAAGCCGCGCTGAGATAGATGTCCAAGCTATATGCGCACCAAAAGACCCTCTTCCGACATTCATTCTCAACGTGGTCGTTTATGGACTCGCGCCGCCAACGCCTGTGGAGACCAATTGCCAGAGCGAGGCGGCCAGTGGTACCAAATAAGCTCCAGCAATGATTCACTCTGGATTCTGACAGGAGATAAAAGCACTGAGCAAGACGGGCTTGGATGCTGGCAAGACTTACCGACCCAGTCTCTGACAGCAAGTGGTTCTCTGAAGCAGCGAAGTAAACGTTACTAGAATGGGTCCAAGTCAGTCGATCTGTATTTCGATATTGTTTTGTTATCCAAATAGCCCGGTGGTGTATACCTCTTCACAGACTGGGCGACGGGAGGATTCTGGTCAGCTAGATATTGCTTCCCTTGAGCCATGACCATCAGCAGCAATGCCTTGACTGCTTGGCTCAGCGTATCGTCTGGGCCATATACATCTGAGTAAAATGACTCCAGCCATCTCTCAACTGTAGCCTGGTGAAGGAAGCGATGCGTTGGAAAGGCAAAATCAAAGTATCGGTGCACTAATATCCTGGCTTCGTCCTTAGGTGGAAGAACCAAAAAATGAGGATCATGCCTGGGTAAGGGTGCATCTCCAAAGTTGAAGATTGGCCCATTCGAGAAGATAGCCACATTCTCGTTGATTCTTTTCTGAACCCGCAGCAAAAAGGAAACACCTGAAGATGGACCCACGTAATGACCTTCAAGATCCGTTTGGTCCCTTTCAGGGGAAGTACGAGAGGATATCACCTCAATCTCTTCCCCTCGTTGCAAGGCAGCCAGATGGGGATTTGGCAATCGCGAGTCGGATAGTTCCCGTACAGGATCTAAATTCAGACTGTATGATGGCTCCTCAGGATCTGTACTTCTGGCCTGCGTTGCTACCGGCGATGCTGTTGCGGGAAGAGATCGCTCCTCGGCGGAGGTGACCGATCGCCCCGACGATTGCTGCGCGGAGCCCAATGTCCGCGTGTTGGTGTTGGGTACGGACTGACGTCTCATCTTCGATGGCAGCTTTTGAGAGATAAACTCATGTTGCTCAAGCAGGGGAATCTCGGTTTTCTTGCCCCTGGTATACTCCGCGTTGTATTCACAGTCAGCACCCGACCTAAGGCAAAGTGAGCATGGAAGCGTCCCAGAGCATCGCAATTTTTTCCTGGTTCCATGTCAGCATCTCGGAATGACTGCGGAAAAATGAAGATTACCGCTTGCATCCATCACAGGCTCGAGTCACTCGGACGCGTTCTTTACCGCGTCGGCGCTTATTGGGATAATCGTCCGACATGAGTGTTGGGGATGAAGCATGAGAGCTTATGAAGACGGAGACGGAGAATTCAAACTGCACCAATCAGGGGCTCTCAATATATTTGCAGAGTCGAAAGAAGGGAAGAAAGCGAGATGTCCTTTGAATACGATGGGATCTGGGGTAAACCCCCGCACGAAATCAGCGTGGCCTTGTTTGTCAGGCCACGAGAATCACCCGTTTTATTTGGCCGTTCCCCTTTTACCATCGTGACACCTGTTGATCACCACCTGGGCAGGCCATTTGGCTATATATCGGAGTCGCCTTTATTAAATCACGCTCTAGTCCTCATAAGAACATCATGCCAATGCCATATTAAGTGACCCAGCCTTGGGTCATGCCAATAACAACCAATCTGCTGTCATCCTCGTGTTGATACACCACTATCAAGTTCTGGACGTCCACCCTCCAACTCAACCATGTGATTTCTCTTTCTAGCGTGTCCAGAGAGCTCACTATTCTCTGACTGTAGCTGAACCGGCACTGAACCCATCGGTGCTGGGGTGCCCAAAGCGCGACTGAGTCGAGAGGCTCTTCGTCGCTCAATAATTGCCCAAATCACGAACAGCAAAGCCAATGCCCCTAGTGGGACACCCACACCGGCCCCAATTGCAGTGTCGTGGCATGTCTGGCAACTGGTTGCGTCTGACCCATTCGATGAGTTGGATCCGGTGGAAGATGTGTTCTTCAGGGTAGAGACGTTTTCAAGGAGCGCACGGCCAGGAATCACTCTTCCGCTTTGTACGGTAAAAGGCTCGCCATCATTATCAGATGTGGAGGGACAGACAACACTAGAGCCGACTGCCATCGGCGAACCACAGCAATAGAGGGAGGAAGAACCGTTGAAGTAAATGTTGCTAATTGAGGCGCCCACATCGGGGGTGGAGTCTTCTATAATGTCACAATTGGTCAATACTGGTCCATTTTTTTCTTTTCAGTGGAGAGAAAATCCATCCTGCTTACTGCAATGCTCTGTACACCCAGTCCAATCTTTACTTGTGCATGCTCCCCGCGACAGAACATATGGCTGATGCCCTGCATTCAGACAAAGCCCGTTGTCTAAACAGATATCGCTTTTGCCACAACACCATGTGTTCGCATCGGATCTGCATGGTACGTTGTTTGGTGCATCGGTACCTGAAGGAAAATAACATGCCCGGTTGTCGGTGACCATGGTTTCAAACTGAAGATTTTGGAGGAATCAGAGTGTAAAGGGGCGAATTCTGCAGTTCTGGCATCGAGGGGCCAAAAAGCGGCTGAAAAGTCCAGGCTACATGTGGCCGGGCTCACCGTTGTACAGCGAAGAAGGGGGGGGTTAGGAAAATCATTGCCATGTTTGTGGCTCTGGGTTAGACCCTGCAGTAGCGTTCAGGGTGGATGGCAAGTCTTCATGCTCAGCCTCGAGATCAGCAGTGCTCTCGCAGTGAAGACTAGCAGGAGCCCTCCACTAAGTCCCCCGTTACGAGATTTAATATTTTGACATCTCCAACGGGTCTATCTGACAGAGCCCTGGAGTGGAGACGAGCTGACATTCAAAATAAAGATCATCCCCAAGTTTCTTGGCATTTGCGACTGGAAGCCCTTGTGCTGAAACTTCACCAATCATCGTGCTGTATACGTTAGTATACATGTTGGAATAAACATGATCTTCAACCAGATACAGTGGTGCTGCATAAGTATTTGACCTTGGGTACTTCGACCTCAGACCTACTCTTTTAATACTGCCCGACAGAAAGCTCTGCAATTTTATTCGGTATAATATCTAAAGAGAGATTTGGAAAGAGGGCAAAAAAGACATCAGAAAAGATAAGAAAAGTTTATCATGTACAAGTTGGTCAGGTTAAAATGTGGATTCCAAGTACTGCAGGTCACATACTTATGCAACACCACTATATAAGGTGTGCATCGTTCATATTAGATATTCAACCATATGTCCAAATTCCACTCATATGTAAATCAAATACATGTCCCAAAGACGACCGGGCGAATGGTTTTGTGAATTCGCAAACAGATCCCGACACAATACAACATCACCCACATTTCAGGCTTCGAGATATAAATCAACGGTTGGAAGTCTCTGAATGTTCCAAGATCATCAAACCCAACCTTGGAATTCTAGGGCATCGAGCTACCTGTCGAGAGAAAGTAAATGAGGCTATGACCAAGATTTGCACCGATAAAACCAATAACAGTATGTACACACTCATGCCTTGAGCCCTGTTTGGATAAGTATGGTTCCCGAGTGGATGAAATATCCACGCCCTGGAGGCTACTTTCGGTAAAGTTACTTTGTTTTTGTCTGTAAATGAGCCATTTTCTGAATATGAATTGACCCTTGGCCCTGCTATCATCATGGTGTTATCATCATGGATCTTCATTTGTTGATACTTTAGGGCCTGGGCGTGTTTACAATGTGGGGAGTACACGCACGAGGGCATTCTTCTCCTGTTTAATTTTGACAGAACTATAATTCTTTGTAAAGATGAATATTTTGATGTCCTTTGCCTCTAGTAAAGCTGTCTGCCATTGGTGACGGCTTGTCACCTCGGGAGCTTTCCTTCCATCTCTCTCGGGCCGAGCACTTCGGTAAGTCACATTCCGAACCCACGCTCCACGATCCACGGAGAAAATGGATGCGTTTGATTCGATAGCTTTCGATGGATGATGAAGAAAATCTTACTAGGTACAACTTTGGAAGCTTTTCAACTGACTTAGCTACTGCAGTATTCTGTGTCGAAATCGATATTCCAGTCCTGTCCATACCCCATACCCCGCAATCTCCAACCGCCCCCCCTCTCGAGCTAAGACAAGACAACATGGGGAAACGCATTGTCGTCACTGGAGGCTCCGGAAAGGCGGGTCAACACATCATCAAGTATCTTCTACAGAAAGGCCATGATATCCTGAATTTGGACCTCATTCCGCTTCCTGCGGAACTGGAAGAGCGCGTCCACACGCTGCGCGTCGATCTGACAAACAGCGGCCAGGTGTACAGTGCCCTGGGCTCTCATTTCCGCCTGCAAGAGCCATTCCGGGAGCCGCTTGGACTAGTCCCGGATGCAGTCATTCACATGGCAGGGTATTCTCGCAACATGATTGTGCCAGACGAGGAAACATTCCGCGGCAACACCCTGTCAACATATAACATCATCGAAGCCGCCTCGCGCCTTGGCATCAAGAAGATCGTGATTGCCAGTTCCGTCACCGTCTACGGCGTTGCCTTTGCGGAAGGCGACGTGGACTACCCTTCCTTCCCGGTAGAGGAGACCGTCGACACCAACCCCATGGACACCTATGCCATTGCCAAAGTGTGCGGCGAGCGAGTGGCGCGTGGGTTCTCGCGCCGATATGGAAGCGACATCTACGTACTGCGCATTGGACGGATTTTCGCACCCGAAGAATACAAAGAGTCTTTGTTCCGCTCGTACGTCGAAACACCCGACAGATGGGCGGCTCACGGGTGGGCGTACATTGATGCTCGAGATCTCGGGCAAATGTGTGATCTCGCGGTGCAGAAGGATGGCCTTGGATTCCAGATCTTCAATGCGACCAATGACGAAATTACGAATTACGAGGGCACCGCCGATTTCCTTGCGCGGGTCTGCCCCGACGTACCAGTGACGCGTGAGTTGGGGGCCAGGGAAGCTCCCATCACTAATCGGAAGATTAAGGAGCTGTTAGGGTTCAGAGAAGAACACCATTGGATGAAATATTATGAGTGAACCGAGATTCCCATACAGAGTACGGAGTAGACTATTGAAAGTTATCGCGTGTGCGGGATACTCCGTACACAAAAGAAAGGCCCCTCTCCCCGGCCCCCAAAATTGTCAAATCGAAATTAAATAAGCGAGTCACGCGCCACATGACATCAAAACATCAAAACATCTCGACGTGGTCCTCCAAACTAAGCAATTGATAGACACCCGGTTCCTCTTCGCTTTATGCGGCATACTCCGTATAGGTATTTCCAGGGTCTTTGTGTCTTTGTTAAAGATAGAGCAAAAAAGAAAGAAAAAACTTGCCTGAGAACAGGGATTGCCTCTAATTTTCCGGACAAATTGCAACCCGAGAAAAAGTGGTCCTTAGGCCATGAGGCCCTGTAAGGAAGGACGGGCTGGTAATGCGTTGGACTGCCCCCTTTTAACCGCGGTGGCTTTTTCTTGCCCTCGCCTAGCATTTTTAGCCCCTGACAAGGCTGGATGAGAGATCAGTGACATGGCATTCGTGAAACGTGGGAGATGTGACCGGTCATTCTTAACTCCATCCTCGGTACAATGATCTGTAAGTACACTGCAGGATAGGCATATGGTCAACCTCGTATCAAGCTCCAATCATGAAGAGGTATACGGTGACTGGGGAGCGAATCCTTCCGTGCGTTTGGATCTCACCGATAGTCGGGTTTCTTGATTTTTTAGACCCATTTGCTATGACTAGTATTTGCCTATTCGAATGCAAATAGTCCGGGGTATCACGGCCCCCCGCATGGTGGATTCGGGCTTCAGCTGCGCCTCTCTTTGTCTCTTTTCTCTTTCCCAACGTCTTACCTCGATTTGAGATTCCCCGGGGGTGTCGTGTCTCTTGTCTCCGCTACACCCACTATGTCCATGACTCGACATGACTGATTTTACCGCCGCTGGAGATGGCATTAGCGGTGGCTACCGGGGCAAGTCGCTGGGGATGCAGATCACGATCGCGACCCTGGCTGGCATCACTTGGTATAACGCCTTCGAGCTGATGATCCTCCTTTTCGTCACGTTTTCAGACTACCGGGGCCTATACTTTTGGAGTTTATTTATCTCCTCCTCTGCCGGTCTACTTCCCTACTCGCTGGGATTTTTGCTTAAATTCTTCAACATCACCGACAGTCAAGCATGGCTCCCGGTGACCTTGCTGACGGTTGGGTGGTGGTGCATGGTCACCGGCCAATCTGTTGTGCTATATTCGCGCCTGCATTTGGTGCTCTCGAATCAACGCGTCCTGCGACGCGTGTTGATCATGATCTTCGTGAACGCCATCATTCTTCATATACCTACAACCGTTCTCACCTACGGCACGAATCTAACCCCGTTCGTCACTTTGGGTCCCTACAAGACGGGTTATAGTATAATGGAAAAGATTCAAATGACGGGATTTTGCCTGCAAGAGTTCATCATCTCTGGGCTATACATTTGGGAGACTGTGCGCATGATACGTTTGGATCCGGATCACACCAAACGCAAGATTCAGTACCAACTCCTGGTCATCAACATGATCATCATCATCCTAGACATTGGACTACTCGTTGCCGAGTATTTGAACTTCTACATCATGGAAACCATGCTCAAAGGCGCTGTGTACAGCATCAAACTGAAGCTTGAGTTTGCTGTTCTTGGCAAACTCATCCACCTGGTCCATAACCACGTCTGGAAACCTGAATCTTTCTCCGCGCCCAACGACCTTCCCGATTTCGTAGACGCAACTCGTGTCACCTCCGATATGACCCACGCCGCACCACCTCCAAGTCAGCGGGGCCCTTCCTGGATGGACCCCGACGACATCTCCATTGCCATGTTCGAGCACCTACCACCCGGGCACATGCGCACGAATTCAGACGCCTCTGAGTCATGGAGCAATGAGGGCCGCGCTTACCATGTCGATCACCTCCCCATCGACTTCACAAATCCCTTCGCCGGAGCCCAACGCCATACCAGTCGGCCTCGCAAAGCAGAGAAACCAGGATGAATAGTCATCCGATATCCTCAATGGCGTTTTGGTTTCGTTTATGAATTATGATGTACGATATATGAGCGTTGATGAAACTCGTGATATCCCTCTGTCTTTTCTCGCTATCCCAAATCCCCGACCGCTGTCAATGCCAGCCTCTCGGCACCCCGAAGATATATCCTCTGCGGTGAAATTCCGGGACCTGTGCTCGGCTCTTTGACGCCACGGCGAAGATTCTCCGACAATTGCTGCATACACGAGCCAACAAACAATGTGCAGAGAATCCACAATTTGGCGACCCGTCGCCGCCCATCGCCGAATGCAACATAACAATGCATTATGCTCCTGTATATAGAACAATCCCCGCTGGCCATCGCCTCTGGGATTTAGTTATTGAATATGACCCAATCAACCCGGTTGCACGCTCCTCTGAATATGGGGTGTGTGCGATCGGCACACACGGAGAAATATCGGAAGTCTGGACCCTTCCCCACATCCCCGTGGGGAGAGCCGTCAGTGGTAGAGATAGACTTCACCCGCTGGACCCTTCAGGAAGGTCCATTTCCATCTTCATTCTGAAGATCTATTTAAGAAGCCGCTTAGATACTAGACTTCACCTGTGCAACATTCACCTTCGATCACTCGCAATCATGAGGAATCTCATACAGTTCAGTCTGTGGGCAGCCCTCGGTGCAGTCGCAACAAGTGATGCTGTCAGTGGCGTTCTTCAAAACTGCTTTCCAAATAGTCATACTAATCTTTCAAAAGTCCATCCATGCTCGGGATGCTCCGAAATGCACCAACCCACCCTCGACATTGTCATTGACAGACTTGCCATACCACAACTACTTCTACTCGGACTGCAATGTCGCTGCTCAGGCCGTTGTGACCACCCCGCAACCAGACAGCGATCTCTCAATAATTGGTCCACGACTTATCGTTGCCTGGCCAGCCGGTGATAGTGGTGCATGCATGTTCTTCGAGCCGCAGAGTGGCGCGAACGGAACTCTCGCTATTGAGCTGATCAACTCTACTGTCGGCACACCTCTCGGGCCAGTATACTCTGCTCCAAAGTCACCAAGCAAGAATCCCAGTGTTGGCGTACAAGGTGTTCTCCGCTTCAACACTACTGCGACGCTAAGCTTGAGTATTTTGGGAAGTATCCGCACTATCCGAGACTTCGTTGAGGGACCCAGTCTTCTACATCCAGAATTACAAGACGCAATTAGGTACACATCCAGTGATGGAGGTGTATCGTTGCAAAGAATCTGGCTGGACAATGTTACTACAACTAATCTGAGCTTCATGCCTTCCAAGGATTCATCTGCGAAGAACAATGGTCAAGTCAAGCTTTCGAATCGAACCCTCAGCTTCGACGCGGGAGACTACGTTTTCTCGGCAGATATCAACTATCCTCAGTTGACAGCACTTAAGCCATCATCTGTGCTCAATGCTGCTTCCGCAAATCTGACAACCGAAAAGCCTTCTCAGGCTGCCGCGCTGTCATTCCTTTCATATTCGGAGAAAGTACTTGCCGGTGCATGGCGATTCTTAACTTACTTTGGTCGTGATTCTATGATCTCAGCATTGTTACTTGAGCCAGTCTTGAGTTATGGTGAAGGAAGCGCCATGGAGGCTGTGATCGGGGCTGTTCTGGAGCGAGTCAATCGCACCGACGGAACTGTCTGCCATGAAGAAACGATTGGGTAAATCATTTCTTGCTTCAATTTTGGCTACCGAGCGAGTGCTTACGATGTCTTTTTCTATCAAGGGACTATGCAACCTGGACCAACGCCCAGAAAAATGTCACTAGTAGCGCTATGGGTTGTGACTATAAGATGGTGAGCACATACTTACCATCGATGATCTTTAACGCTAAACCCCAAAAACAGATCGACACTGATTACTTCCTCCCTGTTTTGATGGAGCGTTACCTGGTACAAAACCCCATCGGGAAGAACAGATCTGCTTCCTTTTTCGAGTGGGTTCCATTCCCTTCCTCGGCTTCTCAAATGCGTCCTCTTACCATTTCTCCATAGGACTATGGCAGGCTCCGTCAACCCTGCAAATGCCAATCTAACATGGGGCGATCTGGCATTGATCAGTTCGGAAAGAGTCATGCGTCTCGCTCGTCCATTCTTCCACAACCAGACCAAAGAAAACTTGATCCGGTTGAACAAAGGCGAGGTAGTTGGAGAGTGGAGAGATAGCACTTACGGTATGAGCTGTGTCTTTTGATCTTGCAGGCCATTTACTAAATATCCCCCTAGGTCTCGGCGGCGGCCAAATCCCCTACGATGTTAACACAGCCCTTGTTCCCGCCGCTCTGCGTGCAATTGGCACTCTCGCCCGATCAGGCCTCTACCCCAAACAGCGACACTGGTCTACTCTGGCCGATAAGTACGCGAAGGTGTGGGAAGACTCAACGCTTTCTTTCTTTGCTGTCCATATCCCTCGGGAAAAGGCTCAGTCTCTCGTCAAAAGCTATGCGAACGCCTCCTTCTCTGGTCCAGATCAAGCATCTAGCATAGACAGCGACATCGAATTCCATGCGGTGGCTCTCGAAGGCAGCAACAACCTATCGAAGGTGGAAGTCATGAACACTGATGATTGCTTCCGGCATTTCCTTTTGAACACGACGAACGATGCGCAGCTGACTCCATTCCTTAATCAATCCGCTAACAACATCAAGCGCACTTTCCCGGCTGGATTGATGACGGGAGCTGGGATGATTGTTGCTAACCCTGCGTTTGGCGGTGATCCCGTTTATGCGCGAAACTTTACGACCGGCGCTTATCACGGAACGGTCATTTGGTCTTGGCAGCTTGCGATGATGGCAAAGGGATTGGAAAATCAACTGGGCAGGTGTGAGGTTACGTCGAACTTCTCTATTTCCTCTCCAGTCATGAGTCACCGGAAAGATCGTGTTCCTCTCCCAGTCCCGACTTTTTGCACTGACGATTCGGTTTATTACAACGTGAAGGAGGCTTATAATACTCTTTGGGATTCCATTGAGGCGAACTCAGAACAGCTTTCGGCGGAGGTTTGGTCTTGGGTGTATCGGGATGGGCGATTCGACGTTACGCCCCTAGGAGTATTGCCTGCACCGCCGGGGGTGGGTGGTCAAACCGGTATGTTATATGCACGGGCAGATCTATCTTTTTGGTCTGTGATCTGAGCTAACGCTTCGCTCTTCCAGAATCCAATATCAGGCAGTTGTGGTCTCTCACATTCTTGGCTGTAGATAGGAACGAGAATTACAGATGAGCTGGACGGTTTGCAGGAGGCGATGGGCCCTTCGGACTGGGATCATTGAGTTATAGTGATCCCACTTGAGGGCAGGAAAATTGTCTGAGATAATAATTCCAGCGCATAGATATGAGAATTAGTGTATGTAAAGCCTGTGATACAAATATCGGGGCCTCCAAGCGAAATGACATACCCACACATTCAACAAAAAAAAGCAAAGAGCTAAATCGTACAACACAAAGAATAGAATGTCCACTTCTCGCAATCTCAAGATCACAACCCAAAGGCAGACCTGTTAATCTCAAATTTCCTCGAGCCTTCAATCAATCCATCTGAAAACTTGGTCACAGCTACCCACGCTGGACTAAACTGCCTCACCTCGTCCAGGGCAGGAATGAGACCAATTTGGTTGTTATCGCTCCACATACAAGTGATACGACCTGTAATAGTGTCGTCAGCGGTTTCAGCCTCGTCCTTGTCGGATGATTCATCTTTGGCAAAATCAACATCCACAGTCCAGCTGTTATCCCATGTGCGACTCCAGAGTCTGATTTGCTTCAGACCCTCTGGGGATGGGTCAATGAAGCGGTCATCAGGAGCAGATGAGCCGGAAACACTGAAGTTGTTGATGCTGTGGTTGTCCACGTCGATACGACAGGCCTTGGTATTTTGACCTGAGAGTTCGAACCGAGCCAAAAGGCTGCCTGGCTCCGGGTAAGAGATACTGAATGTGATCCAATCAGAAGATAGCTCGGTGGCTTGGGCCAAAGAATCAGCGCCGTCGCTATCGAGCGATTGAGACTCCATGCCGATAGCAACAAGGGGCAATGGTGCATTCCAAGAGCAACGCTGGATCACGTTCTTGCTTCTCTTGACCCAGGTGCAAGTCTCTTCTTGTCCTGCTGCGGTGGGGAGGCCATAGACAACATCCTTCACGAACGGAGGCATGCCGGTCAATGATGCGGTAGAGATCCCAGTGTCAAGGTCGACTTCATGCAGGAAGAACAGCTTCAGGCGGTTGGAATCTGCGAATGGGAAAGCAGTGAGGTTGTAGATCATGGTGCCAATGAAGACAAGGAGCAAAAAGATAGGAAGGTGGTAAGTGTAGCGGTGGATAAATGGCAGAGTGGGTGCAAAGAGAAGTGCTGTGAGACCGGCTGTCATAAGATAGACAATGAGCTGGGGGCTACCATCTTGGCCTGTCTGGTTCAAAGCGCCAGTGATTATCAGAGCGAGCGGGACGATCAACATCAAAACAACTGGGGCTGTTAATAAGAGTTGCAAGATCCACGTCCATCGGGGCATTGCGCCACTCCACGGTTGCTCATGGTCATACACGCTGGGGTCTTTCCCTTCGTCTTCGTCTTCCAATGCATGAGAGTTGTGGTCAGCTCCAACACGAACATAGTTTGCGAATGTGGGCCGGTTTGGGCCATGCAACAATGAGGTTGACTCAGTTGGGTCCTCTTCGGCCTCATCTTCTTGGTGCTCATCGCCTGAGGTGGCCAGACGGCTGCCCTGGGTGCTAGGTCGCCTTGACTCGGCAAACTGGCTCACGTAGCTAGACTTCGATGGCAGGGAGAAGAGTTCCAGGTAAGAGATCCAGGTGGCCAAGAAAGTGCCTGCGAAGTAGAATAGCATGAAATACCCGCCAGCGAGCCCCTCCTCGTGCTCATACACGGTGGCAATGACCATGAAGGACCAGGTCAGAACAAATAGCCAGGTCCAGGTGTATACTCGGTGGAAAGCCGATGGGCGCGCGAAGTCAGCAACGCGAGACACAAACCAAGCCAAGAAAAACCAAGCGGAGATCATCATGCTCCAAACAGCATATGAGCTGCTGTGCGCGATCAGAGGGTTGACCTTTGTTACCAGGTAAGCTAATCCGACAGTAACGGATGTAGGAATTGCGATCAAAAATGGAAAGCGGAAAAATCCTCGTAGACCGCGCAAGGAGACATGGTCATCGCTCAGCTCTGAATAGGCCGAGGACCGGAACAGATACATCCTATCGGCCTTGGATAAGATCACACTGGTGACAAGCAAAGTCAACGGTGCCACTATCAGCAGGGTGACAGACAACGCAAAGAGCGTATGCAGGCGGAACACAGCAAAGGCGCTTCCGAAAAGATCGAACCACACAGCCCGAGTGCCCGAGCCACTGGGCACGGTTCCATCGTCTCGGAGATGTCCATCAAACCGATCAGTATTGTCAGATACAAGCTCCTCTGTAGTCGCAACAGCGGCAGAGAGCATATGCCACAGCGCGTTCAAGCTCGTGTGACGTGCATCATCCTGGTCGGTGTGGTAGCGAGCTCTGGGTTCAAAGAAAGCAACATCCAGTCCCCGCAAGCCCAAAATACCATCAAGAACAATATAGTCTGTCTGGCTACTGATCAAGCCCTTGTCAAACCCATTAGAGCTCAGAACTGAGCCGAACGGATACGGCGATTTTGCATACGCCTGCGTAACCTCCGTATCGGTGCTGCGGAACAGTGTAGCGCGCCCGCCAGCGCCAGCGCCTTCGAGGTTCAAGAAGGTGTGTGCGAACTTGGCCATCGGGTGCTGACTGTATGCCCGTGCGCCATTCAGGTAATCCTCCTCGCCGTTGTTAAAGAGAACGACCAATCCGCGTCGCGGCGCGTGCCCTGGCGTGAGGAAATATTTGACTAGCTGCAAACACGTCACGACGCCGACTCCGTCATCTGTAGCGCCATATCCGGTTGAGACGCTGTCGTAGTGCGCGTTGACTAGAACGCCGCCTTTGCCGACGGGATACCGGCCTGGCGTCTCCCACCAGCTGTCTTTTTTGTCATCGGAGCCACGAATGTAGACGAGGATGTTGGTTCCTTCAAAGTATACACCGACGCTCTTATCAATGAACGTCAGATTTGAGACCAAGTCATCGAAGACGAAAACATCTGGTTTTTCTTCTCTCGCGTCATGGAAATCTTCGGCGGATGGGGCGGACTGCTGGATCGCGTCGATGCGCTCAAGAAGCCATGAGCGGACTTCATCGTTCTGGTGCGAGTTGTATGGGTGGAAGCCTTTGGTGAGGCTTTGGAGGTCTTGCCATGCTTCTGTGAGATTGAGGCCGTTTGGGGCTGTCTGAGGCGCGGATGGGACGTTGTGATGAATCACCAGCAAGGGGATGATTAGTGCGAGATACACGGCCGTTGTAATTAAGGTCACTGGCCACGGCGTAAACGCGAGGGGGTTCTTGGCCTTGTGAGAAGCCATGACCCTGTGGTGGATTGGGTCGGGGAGGTGTTGGAGTCGAAATTCGAGCAAATGCGGGGGAGCTTGCACCTTCCAAGGTTCACATGTGCCGATCCCGCAATCCTACTCTACATCTCATTTCCCTCTTGAACATACTGGGTGACATTTAGAAGCTATGTATAATTAATTATATTTTTGAATTATGCGGCGTCTTCTTTGCTTTTCATCTTATACTGCTATCCAGTAACTGTAATATCAGTCCTGGGGTCATTTCCAGCCTGATCAGCCAAACATGTACGCAGAGACATACAAGGATAGTTCAAGCTGAGATAGAGTGATACGTATGTTCTAGCAATTCATCACTTCCTAGGTAGCAAATTGGATTGTTTGGTATTCTATGCAATTCGCATTTCATAAAGACTGTGACCGCTGACGAGCTAATGCAATTCCCACATAAAAGATGATCTTCGCTCATATGAATAGAGATGACTGCCTTGATCCAAACCTTGGAAGGATAGCAGATAAAAGAGAAAAAAGAAAAAGAAGTTCCGGCCCTCGGCTCATTTTCAACTAGGAAAGGGGGTATCGTATCATGTGTTCAACGTCGAAACGTCGAGAAACTCGTCATCATCATCGTTGATGACAGCGGCGTTCATCATCCCAGCCATCTGACCTTCGTCTGCATCTCCCTCTCCGTCCAATTCCTCGTCGTCATCATACATGGTAGCTTCTGTTTCTTCGGGATAAGAAGCTTTGTTTCGGTTCAAGTACTCACGGAGTCGGGTGACACCATCGCCGCTGAACACGCAAAAGACGTCTCGCTGTTGCTGAGTGAACTCTGGAGGAGCTTCTCGGCAGAATGTAGTCAAGCTTTCGTGCAGGAACTCTTGAACGCCAGTCAAACTTAGGTGGGTTAGACGGGGGCAGTGGTTCAACAAAGCGTGAATACCCTAGAAAATTATGTTAGCAAGAACGTTTTTGAGCTGTTTCGATAGGTTACACATACACCCATCTTCAACTGAACGCAGTAGCTCAGATGAACTCTCTCCAGACTGCTAGCGCTGCTACTGTGCCCACTGGGGTGGTTGTGATGAGCGATCCTGGGCTTTGCCAATGCCAATATGCTTTGATCTGTGATGGCCTGGCATTTGACCAGCCCAATTCGTCGCAACTTGGGAAGGGTAGCCAATTGCTGCACGCTGTGGTCGGTCAAGCGGTTGCAACAAGCTAGATCGATGTATCGAATCCGGTTGCAAGACTTAACAAGGGCGATGACAGCAGCGTCTGAGATGTTGGAACAGTGGCCCAAATGAACGTAGTGAAGATTTTTTCCTAGCCTGCAAATGGCCATCACAGATCGATCGGTGATGAACCGACACTTAGCCAGTACGAGGTTCCGTAAACGAGGGGCCGACTGCACGATCTTTTCCACTGATTCATCCTTCACGCCTTCACATGCGGTGAGGTCTAGGATACGAAGGCTGTCAAAGGTCATCTGCGGGGGTAATGACATGAATGAAGTGTCGTCGACCTGAGTGCAGTGTGCTAGGCGCAGTTCTCTGAGATGCCGCAGTGAAGTGAGCAACGCGGTCGCTGCTTTTGCGGTAACCATATTGCAATTGTGCAGATCGATTTCCAGGATAGAAGGACACTTTTCTGCGAAGGACAGAATTGACTGGTCCCTGACACCCCAGACTCCGTTTAGTTTCAACTATTTCAACGTTAGCATTGAGCAGTGTCCAAAGAATCGTGTCTGTAGTTCACGTACCCTCTTGATTTGGCGGCAGTTTTTCGAGACCTCGAACAATGCATCGTCGGTGAGAGCAGTACAGTTCGTGACGTTGAGTCCCTGGAGTCGAGGACAGTCCTTCGCGATCAACTCAATGGTGTGATCTGTGAGGTTCTTGATTTCCGAGACATCCAGTGCCTGCAGGTGTCGATTGCCCTCCACCAAATCGGAGACTCCTTTGTCCGTAAGTTGCTTACAGCCTGTAAGTGTCAAACGCTCGATGCGCTTACACTGGTTGAAAGGAACAACTGTGCCGTCGTTGACTTGATGTGAGAGAGCAGACAAGTTGAGTCTCTTGATGAGGTCTGCGTAGTTGAAGAGGCTATGCGGCTCCCCAAGTGATGTCGTCACTCTTCCTAGGTTGGTCCATGTATTGCAAGATGGCCGGTGCCAGAGTATTCCGACTGCATTTGAGGCCCATCCCCGACAAACCAGCATGCAGTTGCGCATGTCCCCGGGCGAAGACAGTTTTGAGAAGATCGAGATCAGGATCTCAGGTGGGAGACGGCCGATCGGCGGCAACGGCATAGAACGCACATTTTGCAGGAGGGAGTCGCGGAAGTTAGCGACTCCGATGGATGATTGCGAGTCGTTGGTCTGAGCCATGAAGAAGTCGGTGTCATCGTCGGCGGCACGTTCTGGTGACGTCGATCCAGAGGTTTCGGAAGGGGCTGCGCTCGGATACCGACCAGCTTCTCGGGGGCGAGGCATCTTGGGCGAGGAGTGTTGCGAAGTGACTGCGGTCCGGTTTGTTGCGGTTTGTTGCTCTTTGAGTGACTGAAATCTCATTACTCGAGAGGAATATGCATGGGTGGAGGGTGCATGTGAGGAACTGATTGGGCAAAAGGTAGTTCGCAGTGTAGGCAGCTGACGAGCAGATGTACCAAGAATACTCCGGTGTGAGTTGTGGAGTAGATGGATATGGTTTGCGGGCAGATGTCTGCGGTAAGTGGGTGCACGAGGTTGAGGATGTAAGCGTGGGATCGCGGCGCGTAGCGTTAGATGAAAGGGAGAAAGAACCGGATCAAACTCAAATTTGGTTGAGCGATCTAGATCTCCTCAAGCGCCCCTTGGATCAGATGCAAGTGATAAGAGAGCCAATGCAAGAAAATGTGAAGGGATACAGGCGGCAATGGAGGGGGGGAGGCAATGGGGGCCCGGGTTTCACAATGGCTGCGGAGTCCGTGCCAAGCATCTGCTTATCGCCTGATAAGATGCCCAGTTGCATGTACTCTATACTAAAATAGATCTATTCATGATCTTCACTTAGTAAATTAACATTCGAAAACAACTTGGAAGCAAGTTCCAGGGCTTTTTCATCACTCTGGGTACATTCGGGTGACCTGACCTCGTGCTGGATCTGCGATCGATCTACATTTGACCGAAATACTGAGCATCTGACCTCATCGGAATGTAGGGAAGTTGCCTGTTTTTTTCCAGAATCTCTTTATGTATTTGAATATCTAGCCTTGTACTATTCTTATCTTGGGATCTTCTATCCTTCTGTCCGGCCCTTCACCCAGTCGCGGAGGATATTCTTCCGAATCTTACCAGTGCTAGTCTTAGGAAGCTCGGTCACCACTTCCACCTCACGAGGAATCATGAATTTGCTGATTCCACTGGCATTCCGGGCCCAAGTGATCACCTCAGAGCCTTCGAGGCTGATACCTTGTTTTATTGTGATGAAGGCCTTGGGCCTCTCGCCCCAGTGAGAATCTGGAACAGAGACAACGCCGGCTTCCAAAATACCCGGATGTGTGACTAGCATAGACTCCAGGGCTACGGAGGATATGTTTTCACCACCTGTTGATTGTTAATTAATTTTTTTGTTCTGGTCCCAACATTGCTCTCCATAGAACATACCACTGATGATAATATCCTTAGCACGGTCAAGAATCTGGATTGCGCCATCTGGGTGCCAGACGGCGAGATCACCAGAGTGCAGCACACCTCCTGAAAATAGTTTTCGAGTTGCTTCGGGATCTTTGTAGTATCCCCGGGCACAGATGTTCCCGACAAAGACGATCTCTCCGATCTCCTGGCCATCCTTGCTGACATCGACGATAGTTCCCTCCGGGACTTCGGTCTTGATCACCCGTGCAGGAAGACTTGTGATAAAACCATGGCCTTGACGTGCCATTTTCTTGTACTTATCTTTCAGATCGATAGCATCCCACTCGGGAAGTTGGTAGCCCTTGGTGATCGGACCATAAGTCTCGGTCATACCATAGACATGTACAGGATG
The DNA here is from genome assembly GCA_026122735.1 of Penicillium bialowiezense. Classification (NCBI taxonomy): domain Eukaryota; kingdom Fungi; phylum Ascomycota; class Eurotiomycetes; order Eurotiales; family Aspergillaceae; genus Penicillium; species Penicillium bialowiezense. The sequence goes on from JAKZFB010000004.1 coordinate 478,961, forward strand.
CAAGTTCAAGTCTGTCATTTGTTCAAAAAGATGAGGCGTGGGGGGACTGGCTGCGACCGTGACACGGACAGGTTCGGGCAGCTTCTCTGCCTCTTTGGCGTTGCATAGCAAAGTATTAACAGTAGGGGCGGCGTTGAAGTGGGTGATGCGCTCTTCTTTGAGCAATCTCCATATTTCAGGATAGTCTATCTTGCGTAAGCAGTAATGAGTACCTCGCACCGCTGTCACAGCCCACGGGAACGTCCATCCTATGTATATCAGTGTCAGCTTCATGTTTCCATCCCTCGGGAAGCCGTTGTGTACGAACCCATGGCATGGAACATTGGCAGGGTCCAAAGATAACGAGCGCGTCCCTTGTTGTAGTTGAGGCCAGATTCAATGATGTTTCCCAGGGTCGCGAGATAACAGCCGCGGTGGTTGAACTCGACACCCTTGGGTCGAGCTGTTGTCCCGCTGGTGTAAGCTAACGCAAGTGTAGATTCTTCATCGGCCGCTTGAGTCTCGAGGCCTTGCCAGCCATGGGAACCGGTATCCAAGTCGTGTTTCAACCCCTCCAGGATGGCATTGTCGAATGGACCTGTCAGCTCACCCTCGGTTGCATCGGTATCGGTATCTACAATGATGGGGATATGTGGGTACTGTGATCGGTAGTTCTCCAGCAGCGGGAGGTATTCTTCGTCGACGATGAGTACTTGAGCGTCGGCATGATCAAGAATGTATGCAATGTCTTCTTGCTTTAGGCGATAATTGACAGCTTCAATTTGTCAGCCGCATTCAACAACGTTCTTGTGCATATATTTCCAGCTCGTACCGACGTTAACAGCACCAGCCGCAGCAATTCCGAAGATCGACTCCAAGAATGCCGGGGTATTGGGGCAAAGAATCCCGACTCTGGTGTAAGCATGCTTCTTGAGGTAGTAAGCCAAGCCTCTGGCCCTGTCTGCAGCTTCACCATAAGTTCGCCGCAGGATCTTGTTGTTGGCTGTTACATGGTAAATGGCCTCGGCCTGTATAATTCTTGTCAGGGACTGTATAGCATGAATCGGTAGATGACGATCTCACATTGGGCTCAATTGCAGCAGCCCGAGGAAGAAAGAATGTTGGCGACAGCGTATGGTTATTGATTCGGTGCTCAAAAGTGGGTGAAGGGGCATTGAAATGGCCCAGAAGGCCTGACAGCCGGGATTTCACACTAGACATGTTGCACAGAGGTTGACGTACAAGATTTCGTACAGCCAATGTATGTCAAAGTGGATTAAAGTAGGAAGATGTACAAGGCTGCGTCCAGGTGCACCAAGATGCACAGTTGAATTACTCCAAGTTGGAGAAATGCGGGGATGAAGCCCTGTTACTAATGCGGTTAACCTAGGCTATACCATCCAGCGGATCACAAGCGGGGGATTCGGGAACTAAGGCTTGGGTCGGGCTAAGGGAATGCGGCCTCATTTTTGGAAAACATTTTGTGGTCATTTCAATAGATTTCAAGGTCTGATGTCAACTCGTGTGGGGACGTGATCCCCAGACGTCTACTGAATATAGTGTCCCCAGACCGCACAATGACCTCCAAAATTGCGAACTCGCCACTGCGGCAATTAGATTTGCTCCCGAGGTCTGGCTGCTGAGATCAAAACATTGATTGATCTTAATGGCCCTGCTGATTCGATACCCCAGACACAGGGCAGAAGAGATACAGTGGGACTGCCACGCTTTCAGGGCAAAGGGGCTGAATGACTGGCTTAACATAACTACACTGAAAATGGAACACTGGGGTGAGAAAAAGATAGGTTAGAGTAATTTTTTAATCATAAGAATCATGTTGAACTCTTGAAAATTGTTTCTTTGGATTAAACCGCCACGGCGCGAGTCAACGGCCAGCTAATTTTGAACCTTTAATCCCAAACGACTCCGTTTTTTTTCGACTTTTGAAAATCCCGAAGACCCCAGTCCCCGATCCATGTGCGTCACAAACAGTGGTATTCATGAGGTTGGGGACCGGGCCGCAGAACAAGGTCGGTCGGCTTGCCGTTCAAATTCGCTGAAAGAAAACCGTCCGCGATCCCATCCCAGAACCATCGCTCGACACAGCATCCAGCCGCGCTAAAGGTATCTAGTATCCATACTGAGCAAGCTGGGTCTTGGTCTTGCTGTCCACGTTCGCTCCCTGCTCTGCCTTGGCAAGGTTGCGGCGAGCGGCCTTCTTGCGCTCGTAGTAAGCCTTGCTCTTGACCTTGCGGCGCTCCTCGAGACTGTAGAAATTGACGGTTAGAATTTGTCGGAGAGAACGGATCACGTAGACTGGGACACTTGACATACCGAGAAACAACATCCTGGTACTTCCAGCCAACCTCGTGGCTGAGACGGCCAACGGTGCAGTACTTGCGGCCGGGGCGCAGACGCAGGACACGGAGGGCCTGGGGAACGACAACGCGCTTCTTCTTGTCGTAGGGAGGGGGAACACCCTCGAAGACCTTAAGGCGCTCCATAGCGGCGGCACCACGGGCGGTCTTGTGGGGAATCATACCGCGGATGGCCTTGTAGAGAATGCGGGAGGGGGCGCGGAAGTGGAAGGGACCACCACGGGTGGGGTTGAAACGAGTCATCTTGCGAAGGTAGGCGTGGTACTTGACTGTACGGCGGAATTCGAGTTAGCCTTGTCTGAGGTTTCCCAAAAGTGTGCATTTCCTCCCACTGCGAGCAGTTTCGATTTCGTTGGTTCGTCGTGTCGTTGTGTTTCCTCCACTGATCGCAGTCCTGATATCACACGGGGGAGAAATTTGAGAAAGGGTTGAACGTACGCTTCGCACGGAAGAACTCGCCGGAGATGTTGAGGGCCTCACATCTCACAACGACGATCTTCTGACCGTTGAGCAGCTGCTTGGCGACAGTGCTGGCAAGACGACCGAGAAGCTGCATCCGTTAGCGGCGAACGTGGGAAATCAAGCAGACGAGGGCAATCCTTACGTGACCCTTGCCGTCGATCGTGACAACGGATTCAAAGGAGGACATGTTGACGATCTACTGTCCCGGGGATGGAGTTGGCGGTTTGTCGTTGGATGTCGTCGGATCTGCTCACAACGAAAGTCAGAGTCGCACTTTCCCGGCTAAGCGAGGAGGGTGCTTAGTTTGGCAGTGGGTAGCCCTAACAAAGCCCTAACCTCACCAATCAGGAAGTGATCATGTGACCCTGTCGTGTCCACCTTCCCGTGATTTCTGTGCGCTATTTTGGTATTTTCTCTCTGCCCCCGTCACGGTTGTGTGGCTTAGGGCTGGCAACGTGGTTCTAGAAGGCTAGTACGGAAGTAGATCCTATACTTGTAGACTGCAATTGTCGCAAAAGTTGGCAGACACTATGGTGGAGGGGCATACTATTGTGTACAAAACAAATATACAAGGTGCCACGGCCTCTTAGTTCTCACTACTTCATTGTCTTGTTCTGTAGACCATGAACATTTGTGCCTATTTCCAAATTCACCTTGGTCCTGTCTGGTCTTCAATTATCAGATCTGGACTTAGTTGTAATCACAGATTGGGCTTGATGACTAATATATTCTAGACTCAAGTGCTCCAACTCTGGGTCGCGGGCTTGTTTTTTTTTTTGAAACCGCCCTACCAGGTTCTCCACGCAACAGAACACCGAAAAACAACACAGACTATAAATACAGAATGTGGTGATACTTGACATCCATGCCCAGGTGGATGCTACCCTCGTACCATTCGCTTGCACCATCTGCGAAGACACTGGGCACCACCAATCTTGCTCAGACTCGCATACCTCGAGAGAGCTATTACCAACGTCTCGAGTCACGCGCCGAAAAAGACGTGTTACATCTTCGCCTCGACACACCACTGTACGCCCTCCGTATTAGGTCTTTCGCGCCCAGCAGGGGGATCTTGATTCAAGGGAATCTCGCCAACAATGAAAGCCTAAGAGTGCCTCGCAGGGTGGTCGATTGGATTCACAGAGCCGACTTTTAAATCAGGATCACTGTTGGTGGTCAGCCTCTCAACTCAGTTCCCACAAGCCCGATTCCTCCTCGAGGTGACCCTGGACAATAACAGCTGTGCTATCTTCCTCGCAAAGATGTGCACTGTCCACTTAATCGAAACCGGCCCAAGCATTACTTCTAACCTGGTGAACAGACATCCATGTCGTCGCACTGAACCCGGCAGTCTGATCCGAGTATGAACGGAGCTCTCATGGCCAATGCTTAGGAGCTTTGCCGCGCCGCCTGGAACTCATCACAGAGTCGCTTCCTGTCTGCCTTCAGCGCCACAGGTGCCCTGGTCTGTTGGACGCGAGCAGACGAGCCCAACACACGAACTCTCGACGGCTGCCAATTTCCCAAAGTCGCTATTTCAAGAACATCTCTATGCCCGATACGAATCAAAAGAAGCTGCTGGGCTCTCAATTCGATGCGACTTGGCCCGGAGTCGTCACGCATGCGCCACTACCGATTCTTTTCAATAAGAAAAAGCAAAGACAGTGTTGGATGAACCGTTGGAGTGTTGGATGCGACACACTTCGCCTTTGCTTGAGCCTCACCAGACCGCACCATCTAACTATTTACGGCCTCGTGCATGAAAGGCGAGATTACGAACAAGTTCGCTGGCGGCCGGCTACATCAGGAGCAGTAAACCTGAATCAGAAACTCCCGAACGATTCATTTGACCGTGTCACTCGAGGCAAATTGCCGTCCGTGAGCATCAGCAAGATCACAATCGAAGCCTGATCGACCTGACTGGCAAACGAGAGTGCCCAGGCGACGAAGGTTTTCTCGCCTCGACTATTGACATGGGAGATTGAACTCGCCGATGTCATCAGCTCAGCCGGTCCCTGTGGGTCAGACTCATCCGCAGCAGTTTCTCTAACAGGCAAATGGAAAAAAAGAAAAACAAGAAAACAAATTACCCCCAACTCATAAAATCGCCGAACGATCGTCCGTCCCTGAGCGCGGGTATCCTCAGCCATTTCGATCACGCCTCGCAAACGCTTGAATGGAAACCTGCCTTGTTGACTCCGCCATCGTGGCGACGAGCTAGCCACACTAAGTGGAGGCAAACGGCTTAGTCTCCCCTCGTTAAACGTGAGCTGCTCGTGTGGCAGGCCGAGAACACGCGGTCGCGAACGGGTGATTCCCAAGATGTCTAACCCTTCTAGGTTAATACTTGGAACGTATTCAGTTCCGACGGCCGAACCGATGGTAACGGCAATGTTCTGCTTGACTTTGGACTTACATGGTGGCTTGACGCCAGATGAAACCTACCATTCGGAGCGCCTAGTAAGCTGTGGGGCTTTGGCCCCCGTTAACACCGCGCGGGGTGCGCGTTTTTGCACAACGACTTTAACATTGGTCGACTAGTAGTTGGCGCACGATCTTAGTGCTGTCAGACTATCGAGCTTACATCATTTCCCTCCCGGTGCGCAGGTGCGCATCTGGTTTTCCTAAGTGGGCGTAGTAAACAGGTGGTGGGCGACTGGCTGCCCTTCTCCGAGGGATGCAACTCGACAATCTTGACAGGGGATACGGAGTACTCGGTAAGTTATTGTTGGTTAATAATTGTAGATCAGCGTTTTAGTTAATCTGCATCGAACACAACGGAAAGATCCTTACCCCATTTCCTATGAATCAGTTCTCCCTGCAGCCCAGCGAAACCGCCCTCTCCCCCGCATAGAACGTATCAAGCCGACCTGACTGTGACATCACATCAAAGTTTCACTTGGTCCAGGCACTAAAGGGCACAAGTCATCTGCAGACTGCACCGAGGATCCCAAAACTCAAATGTTCCAGGACCAGCGCTTCGAAACGCCCTGTGAGTGGAGGGAATCTGAAGCACAATTACCATCCAATCGATCCTCACCGTTTGACAGGCGATGTGACCATGCGAGGCTGATCATGTATTAACCTTGGTGTTGGTGAGTTTTCTTCAGGGATTTGCACAACCGCTCGTGGGAGACACATGCGCAGGCGACTTCCTTACTCCGGCGCACTCCTTTCTAGAAGGCGTTCGGTGGCTGGTCTGAGTGGTCTGGCCAGCTACAATAGTACTGAGTGTTCTTGCGGTATGTAATAGCAGACATCATTATTGCAGGCGACCTGCATCTGCATGGCTAGTACGGAACACTGCATTTGCTGTTTCCCGGTAGCAACCCGGCCCCTCAGTTAAAAGTGCTGTGCCTTTCGCTTGCGCTCAGAGTGTACAGCCTCCCACCTTACATAGTACAGCTTTGCGTAGTGTTACTCCTCGATCCACCAGCCTCAGCGTCCAATCCCGAATCTACCGACCCCGGTCCTGGTAGGCTCCAAGGTTTGCGTGACAGTCAGGGAAGAGGAAGAGGGGTATACTAGATCACACTTTAAGGGTATAAGGTTACAAGCCTGTGTTTCCACAGGGGGGGAAGACCTTGTGTGACATTGAAAACCACGCTGAATGGGATCGGAGGATTATGGATTCGGCTGGTGCAGTCTGGTTGGAAAGGATGGTCGGTGTTTGTTTGGGGGATCGGGTGCCATCACTATCACACACAATACCTAGTCAAATGACAAATTGAGGGGGGGGGGAAGAGCGCCGAGACACAATTATCTGGGGGGCGACAGGCTAGATCCTTGTCCACAGGGTTCTGATTTTGATCTCCTCCGAACGGACATAAGACATTGGGGTCTAGTATTAATTCTAACCTAACCGATCTATAGCACGGAGCATCACTGCCGGTGTTATTGATATCGATACATGCTGAGAAAATAAATAGTAAGAGCTGGGTAATGCTGACTGGGCAATAAATGCCTCGGCATTTGTGCGCCAATACTAGACTTGTCACGATCGGGGCTGCACATCAGGTGCATATATAAGTAGCAACATATCTCTGCGCCGCGCGGACCGCAGGCTGGGTCCGGATGACACGGGCCCGGAGAAGAAGAATATCTCTTCACCTATGGTAGTCCGATGGTCTCATGTCCTGACACAACGTATAGGAAGGACGGAGATAGTCTCGGGTGGGGTGCTCAAAGACACGTTGAAGACTGGGTCCGTTGTGGGACAATCAGTTGGGTGTGAATCAATGCCTAAACCTTCCCGGGATCCAGAGCGGAAAATCGAGCACATTCGAGTAAATCTAGTAAATCTAGTAAATCTAGTAAATCTAGTCAAGTCCCCTGCAGAAGAATTTGGGCTATAAGAATGACAGATAAGATGGTAATCAAAGAGATGTATATACAATGTACACCGTAGAAGATCCCAGACCACACTAAATATAGAACAAATTAAGGAATTAAGGTGTCCACGGAATCCGGGACGACCGGGGTATTACCACGGAACCAGGTACGGATAGTACTCCGTGGGTACGGAGTTACTGCGTATGCTCTAGGACTTGCGAACAGCCCACATTCTGGACTCTTTGAGTTGCGTAAGTCGCATATTTCGGGCAAGGCGAAATAAATGAGGCGACCCAAAAGACGCCTAACAGATACCCTATTGGGGAGATTTGGGGGGGTAGGCTATTAACTTAGCTGCAGGGTGCACTACTAGATCGAGACTGATACAGGAAAAAAGGAAAGATGGGCGGTCATGACGACCCCAAGAAAGAGAGAGGAGAGAGGGGGGGCCCGCTGGAACCCCAAGGGATCAAGGCCCCCTCGTGTTAAGTGATCGCCTACAGAATCCCTAGACTCGAAGTAATGATTGGTAGATGGCAGCCAGCAAATCGGATGAAGCGCACGGCCCAGTTGCTGCGAAGGACCGGTGAAAGTGAAGCAGCACCTTGCCGATATTATGAGAGTATTACGAAAGGAATTATTTGAACGGTTGGGCTGCTGAGATGCTGAAATTCGCTGAGATCTCCCGACGGTTCTATAACTCCCATTGTGTCAATATCCTATCCTTTATGACAACAAAACACCTCAGAGGAATCAAAGTATACGTCCTTTGAAAAATAATTGTGGCGCAGTTCGCCCCTGACAATTCACTTCTCTTTTTTCGACAGCTGATTCTTTTTTTTTTTTCATACGCTGGGTTGGTTTTTTTTAAACAGGCGACTTCCGAGAAGTCCCTCATTTATAATAGTGTCTCCAGTTCTTTCTGGATGCATCGGTGTGGAATTTTTGCTACGTCAACGCCAGCGTGTTGACATTCCCTATATACGCCTCCACCGCCTCTTCCCCTCTTCCTCTTACTTCCCTTTCACCTCACTCCACCTTCAATCATCATGTCAACCCCAGATATAGACCCATATGGCGTACTCGGTGTCGCCAATGATGCAACAATTGCCGAGATTCGAGCTGCCCATCGAAAGCGGGTGCTCAAATGCCACCCAGACAAGATCCAAGACGTGTCACAGCGGAATGCGGCCCAAGATGAATTCCAGAAAGTCCAACAAGCCTACGAATTGCTCTCAGATGATACTCGCAGGAAGAAGCATGACGAGAGAGTGAAGATCGCCGAACTCAAGCGCAAGTTAGCCGAATCCAGACGGACAGACTCGGCATACAATTCTCCGCGCGGTGGACCCAACAGTCGCGAATACCGCAATGGCCACATCGTGGAGGAGAGGGTCCCGATGGAAGTGTATTTCGAGGAGGCAATGCGATTCACAGAAGAGCCACGTTCAATGTCCCGCAAGTTCGAGGAGATGGGCGCCCGCAAGCCGAAATCAACGCCAACCGAGGAGAAGAAGAAGCCTCGAACCCCCATGAGCAGTGGGGTCCGCGCCGCCAAGGAGCAACGAGAAAGCACCAAAGCCACACATTCCGACCGCGCAAAGACACGCGACCAGGAGCGACGACGCCAGACCGAGGCCAAGTTCGATGCGACCTATCTCGATTCCGATGACGATATCTCGGATCCCAACCCCCCAGCTTACAGGTACGAGAGGCGACAAAGTTCAACGCCCCGGCGAGAGCGGGAGGAACGGGAATCGCGATCGCGACCCTCGGAATCTTCACGTCGCCGAGAACACCGCTACGACGATGAAGCCGACCTTTCCGATAACTGGAAAGCAAAGATCGACGACAAGACTCTCCATGCCGAGAAGTACATCGGTCGTTCATCCAAGTCTCCACACGCACGCCCTTACCGTGGTTACGACTCAACCGAACCAGATTCCTCCGGTTCGCGGTCCGAAAGACGTCCACCGCGTCGCTCCGAGTCGCGCAACAACTCGTACGAAAACACGTCTACACCCAGAACCTACGAGGTCAAGCCGGCCAAGATGCCATCTGCCACAACCTCTCCCGGCATCAAGGCAACTCTTCGTCCGTTCCTCGGTGCTCGCTCCCAAACCACCAGTACTGGCTACGTCCGCTCCAAGACAGATAGCCGCGATAGTCGCAAGCCTCGCGATTCACCTCTCTACGACATGGCGCACGAAGCAATGCCACCACGCACTTCCAAGATGCGTGAGCGGACTGACTCGGGCTATTCCAGTCCTAACACCCCCGAACTCCCCCGAGGCACTTCCCCCAAGACATCTCAGCGTTACAGCATCCACGAGGCGCCGGACTTCCGCGTTGTGGAACCAAAGACCCCACACTACCGGTCGACCCGGTCCCCAGAGCGCAGTGATCGCGATCGCGATCGCGAGCGTTCGACTCCCACACGCGCAACCCCCAAGCGAAGCAGCACGTATCAATCATATGAGTCCTCGCCGCATGTAGAAAGAGAGCGACCTTCGCGGACATCTCGCACTTATGGCATTCACTACATCACTCGCCCCGAGGAGAAGGATGTCAAATATGCGAGAGTGTACGATCAAGATGATGTCGCTTACTCGAGGCGGTACGAGGAGCGATACACTCCCGACAGACGCCAGTCTGTCAGATGAACATTCTACGAAAACGCACGAAAAACACGATCTACGACAGTCCACGCCTACAATATTATTTTCAAACCCTTAACCTTTTATAACACACTACTCAATCACAAATTCTCGAAAGGCCGGGGCGTTCCAATTTGTCTACTTTGCATCTCTAGCTCAATTGCATCTCTTATCCATCCTCCTCCATCCAGTCAAAGCAGCATTTGTTTGTTTGATACAAGCCAGATCTCGACTCCCGAGTTTCCTGCATGCTGCACGTGCCTGCTGCATATGCATTGTTTCGCGGAATCTTCGGTGGAATGAGATTTGTGGCACCATGTCTGCTTACTGTGGTTCTTGGAGGCTCGGTAGTCCGGGATGTGTTGTGCGCGTGGCGCTATGAATGTGGATGGTGTGTTGCATTCTTGCACCTGTGGCGTTCTGACTTTTTTTCTGTCTCTTTATCTCACTTGCTACTGGCTTAGTGTTCTTTGCTTTTGTGCCTTTGTTCCCGGATTACCAATAAATACCCCGCGGACTATACCGGGAAACCCAATTTATGAGTTACGATATGATTATGACTTTGCTTTTTTGCTTTCTTTTTTCCTTTGTTTGCTTTTGTAAGATGTGTTTAGGTTATGTTAGGTTGCACGGGGAATTTGGGGACTAGCTGCTTTCCAAGGTTGAAAGCTAATTATAACTTTATATAGGTACTGTGAAGAATGTACGCCTCAAGGCTGTGGACTATTATTACCTTGCTTGAACCTTGGAAAGCATTAGACATACCTAAGTAGAAGACAGCGTTTGGCCAGGGCTTACCTCAACCTCCAACCTTGGAAGATAATCATGAGCCACTTTTGGAATGTTACACACTGTCAAAACATTGAAGACAGGTGACATCGAGCCCAGTATGTGTAATCGTCCCTTTGTGTAACAAGAGGTTCCGGGTTGATATTGAGCACGGCTTTTGCAGTCGGATCAACCTTGGAACTTCACTAGACCACTTTTCAAGGTTGGGAGGCTTGGGTTTTGGGCTCTCGTGCATTGTTAAAGCAAGCCACATGTGGATCAACGCGGAAATCTGTAACTCATTGTCAAACACACACATGGGCTTACTGCAAGCCCTGAAGTACAAAGGAAGTTAGCTAGATAGGCTACACAACGAAAGCCATACTTCGGGGGCAACTCCCGATCCATACTTCGGGCATGGAGTTCTCCTCGGTATCTTCCAAGGTCGGTAGGAGCTGGTTTGCTGCCCAATGAATGATAAGGCAGATGTCTTAGACGCTCATTGACACCGGTGTTTCAAAGGGCCATGTTGACCTTGAAAAATCAATCGATGGCACTAGCGGTGACATCGCCCAGGAACTGGGCATTGAGACGATCAAAGGCTGTGCCACTTCTATGAAATGGTTAGACCTTCTGGAACGTTGCAGGTAGATTCTCATTACGTGTCTTGTTGCCCTATTTCTATATCATTATGTGATTAGTGCCAATAGCACCCAGGAATAGAACTACCAAAAGCTATGTTCAAAAACAGGGAGTGTACACGGTGCTAAACGCACCTACTAAGTGCAACTCGCCCGGGTCTCGTTCCTCGGCCGATGCCGATGCAAACCATGTGGATAAAAATGAGTCTTATCCGATAAGGTAGGCACCAATACTCAATCTAAACAAGAACGTAGAATGCACACATCTGGCGACAATGTTAGTCAGAAACATTCATGTTGTGGGCCCTGGAGGCAGTGGGGATGGAGAGCTTACCATAGATAGACCCAAGATCATTGAGAACCAGAAGAACGCATTCTATAGAAACGTCAGCAAATCCAATTGGTCAGAAGACCAAAAGTACTTACATTGAGGATCGTGCGTCCGCGGAAAAAGCGTGATTTCTGAATCGCAACGATGGGAAGCTGAAGCATCATAGCCAAGAATCCGTAGCCACGAAGTTTCTTGGTAATGCAGCTCATGATTAGCTCGTGGAAAATGGAGCTGACTAAAAACGTTATAACCATTGCCACCGGCTGTGAGAAATTGCACCTCGAGGGCCAGTACACGTGACGGAAGAGGAAGTGGTGAACAGGGACGTTCCACTCTCGAGAGAATTCCATCCTAATCCATCGTCAGTCTAGTCTTTCTTTAAGTATCAACCATCGTCTTACCAGTCACATGAATTCCACCAGTCTGCGTAGAAGTGGCGATCAGCGAATCTAGTAAGCTCTGCGAATGCACCTAGGACGTATTCGAAGATGACGAGGAACACAAGCAGGAAAGTAATCATGAATGGGAAAAGAAGCATGCTGATGGTCTCTGCAAGTACGAGAGCCTTGTCTGTGACGCTGGTGAAGTGATGGAGCTGGGCGCTGGCCTCAACCAGAACGGGGAGGATATACTCCTCACTGACCAGGGTGAGCAGGAAGATACAACCGAACACAGCCATGGTCTTCCAGCCGATCTCCGACCAGCGTCGCTCCGCTCGGCGGGGGTACTCCAACTCGTAGCATAGGGTCGGACAGAAGAGGTAATCCACGTAATTCGCGACATGAAGGTTCTGCGGGTATGAGATGTTGCCAAGCGGGGATGTGAGCTCCGTGGCAAGATCCTCGCGCAGTCGATCCAATGGCGCTGTGGATTGATCTTCGTCATGCTGCTTCATCGATGGTCGACGTCGGTGTATTTCCGGGTAATGAACTGCAGCCGTAGAGTCGGGTGACTTTCCACCCGGCTTGTCTAGCGAAGCAAGCCGGCGCTCAGTCTCGCTGAGGTGACCGTTGTAGAAGGCGTAGGAATGCAGTTTCATAAGAATGGTCAGTGTATGCAGTGTGAAGAACACCTGCGCAGTCCAGGTCCACTGCATCATGAAAGGCCAACTTCATTCCAAATCAGCAATAAGTTCATATCTAGTATACCCAGTTTGATAGTGAGGCAACTTACTTTACCCATAGTACCAACCAGAACGCTTCAGCCAAGCTCTGCAATATAATACCTCCCCGCGTCCATTGCAGACACTGGGGTCCACTCCGCCAGAGCTTGTGCATAGGCAGAACGAGTGCCGAGCTGATCACCATGGCCGCATCGCTAAGGCCCATCATCCACACGTTGGCTGTCAAGAGGCTCCACACGCGCACCTGCAGGGGAAACCCTGTTTCCTTGAGATTGCGCAACATGCTGGTACCGACCATGATAGCCAGGCCGATCCAGAAGAGCGTGAAGAATCCGCGGAAGTTGTGGTAATTACTATCCGGATCGAAATGCGACACACGGGGGATGTAGTCTATCGTATAGAATAGGCGGTTGCGGGCGCGGACCTGCTTCCTCGCGGTCGAGATCGAATGTGCCGACGGAGGCGCATCTTCAGCGACGGGGGTCGAGCGACCACTGCGATATGACAAACGTCAGCTATATTCCCTGGGTATGCACTGAGAGGAACCTACCTTGCATCCTGAGCTAGCTTCTCTACTGGAAGGGGAAGCGGCACGTCCGAGTTCCCGTTAGGTTGGATAGGGACGGCCCGGGGGCGCAGAGTTGCAGATTCATTTGACACGGCGCTAGACATCCTAAAGGGATGCAATGGCAAACGCAATAGTATTGTACATCGAAAACAGTGAGTTGGAGAAACGGTTAGGTGGAGCCCCGGGGCTCTCAGTTTGTTTGTCACCCGTGGACAAACCAAAATAACCACTACGTCAGACCCCTGTGACACAAGGCAGACGAGTTCTCCCTAAACCGTTGAATTGTTGACTTTCTCGGTTGCACTAACTTGATTAAATCCTATGAAAATGCGTGAGCTTCCATCTATCAAATTATTTCTGCCCGCATCGAGTCCTAAACTGTACTGACCTCGTAATTCCTATGCGATACTGCCGGTCCACTTATGTCATAAGCTGACTCAACCCAAACAGGCGGTGAATAAACCAGACCAATGCATTTATCCGCATCAATCTTGTGTATTGAGACGGAGTATAGTTTCTTCCCTCTGGTAGACAAAAGTAGCAAAGTGTAGTCTACTCCGTGCAGTCAAGAGAGTTTCGATCCGGGGTAAAACAGACAAGCTCTGTCCAACACCGTTGGACAAGTTGCAAGTCTGTCCCGGCACTTTCTGTGAGTATCCGTAGAATAACACACCTTCGAGCTGATATTTGGAAAGGAATGCAGGTTAATCGAAATTGGTAGTATGGACTAAATATGTTGAATGGCTATCTGCTCGGTGGAGTGTTCGTTCTGCAAATCAAGGGTCGAGAGAGAGGGCAGTAGATAGCATTCGACTTTAATTCGACCTGTCTTGATAGGATGCTGCCAAATTCTTCCGAGGTCTGAGTATACATGGAGGATTTTTGGCCTTGGTCATTCCGAACATAACACTGCAAAAAATAAATGCATGCAGCAACGAGCAAGTCCCCGGGAGCACTCGAGCATTGTAGATATCCATATGGTCATGTGATTCAGGGATTCACACTAGTCCATATTCATACTAGTGCCCCATGCCAAGAAGCCAGGTCGACTGCCATGAGGAATAATAATACAGCAGTCCAGACCTTCAAAGCCTCGACCCTTTGTCAATTTGATAGATTTCGTGAGCGCGGTGCTTGGCTTGCATTCCTCTACCTGGACTCTCTCCCTTTCCATTGAACATTTTCCTTCCTCGCCCCGTCGGGGGTCCCTCTGGTCGCCATGTCATCCCGTATGTGCTGCCCGCCGCCCCTCCTCCCCTGAGATGCCCTCTAACCACGCAATACTGGATGCAGTCAAGCAATTCATTCGGAATGTCCGATCAGCCAAGACCATTGCCGATGAACGTGCAGTCATTCAAAAAGAGAGCGCCGCCATTCGAGCCTCGTTCCGAGAGGAGAGTCACGACTCCGGTATCCGGTTAGCTTCAGCATCCCCGATACAATCCCGGTTCGAGCTCTAACAATATATAGGAGGAACAATGTCGCCAAGCTGCTGTACTTGTTCACACTCGGAGAGCGGACTCATTTCGGCCAAATCGAATGTTTGAAACTACTTGCCTCACACCGGTTCGCCGACAAGCGGTTGGGCTATCTGGGGACTATGTTGTTACTGGATGAGAATCAGGAGGTCTTGACACTTGTGACCAACTCTCTGAAAAAGTTGGTGTCTGATGCCACCTCGGTTTGATATTCGCTAACCGCAACGCAGTGATCTGAACCACTCCAACCAATACATCGTCGGTCTCGCTCTCTGCGCGCTCGGAAACATTGCCTCCGTCGAAATGTCCCGTGATCTGTTCCCCGAGGTTGAAACTCTCATGTCCACGGCCAACCCTTACATTCGCCGCAAAGCGGCTATCTGCGCCATGCGCATATGTCGCAAGGTTCCAGACCTATACGAGCACTTCCTCGAGAAAGCCAAGAATCTCTTGTCGGACCGAAACCACGGTGTTCTTCTTTGCGGTTTGACACTGGCGATTGACCTGTGCGAGGCGGAAGAGGAAGAGGAAGAGGGAGGACCGGAGGGCGTGATTGAGGCGTTTAGGCCGCTGGCCGGGGGACTAGTTCGTGCTCTGAAGGGTCTTACGACGTCCGGATATGCCCCTGAGCATGACGTATCCGGCATCACAGACCCCTTCCTCCAGGTCAAAATCCTTCGATTCCTGCGCGTGCTAGGTCGTGGAGATTTGGCCACTAGCGAACTGATCAACGATATCCTGGCCCAGGTGGCCTCTAACACAGACTCCTCTAAGAATGTCGGCAACTCCATTCTCTACGAGGCTGTTCTTACGATTCTGGACATCGAAGCCGACTCGGGATTGAGGGTGCTGGGCGTCAACATTCTCGGAAAGTTCCTGGCTAATAAGGACAATAACATCCGCTACGTCGCGCTCAACACCTTGAACAAAGTGGTTGCAATTGAACCGAACGCGGTGCAGAGACATCGCAACACGATCTTGGAATGTTTGCGGGATCCTGATATCAGCATTCGCCGGCGAGCGCTTGATCTCAGCTTCATGTTGATCAACGAGAGTAATGTGCGGGTTCTGGTGCGGGAGCTGCTGGCGTTCCTGGAGGTGGCCGACAACGAATTCAAGCCTGTGATGACAACACAAATCGGCATTGCGGCTGATCGGTTTGCACCTAACAAGCGTTGGCACATGGATACCATTCTGCGTGTTCTCAAGCTGGCTGGGAACTACGTCAAGGAACAGATCCTGTCGTCTTTCGTTCGTCTCATTGCTACCTCCCCCGATTTGCAGACCTATGCTGTACAAAAGCTTTATTCTTCACTGAAGGAAGACATCTCACAGGAAGGCCTCACGCTGGCTGCTACATGGACCATTGGTGAATATGCCGACAGTTTACTCCAGGGTGGTCAGTATGAGGAGGAAGAACTGGTCAAGGAGGTTCGCGAGAGTGACCTCGTTGATGTCTTCACCAACATCCTGAACAGCACATATGCCACTCAAATTGCCGTCGAATACATAATCACTGCAGCCATGAAACTTACCGTGCGCATGTCGGATCCTGCTCAGATTGAACGTTTGCGCCGCCTCCTCTCTAGCCGGACCGCAGACCTGAGCGTCGAGATTCAACAGCGTGCTGTTGAATATACCAACCTCTTCGGCTATGATCAAATTCGCCGCGGTGTTCTCGAACGGATGCCCGCACCCGAGATTCGCGAGGAACAACGGGTCCTAGGTGCCCCCTCCACCAAGAAGCGTCAGAGTAAGGTTCTCCGCAGCAAGGCAACAACGAAGGCTGCCAAGCCCGCGGAGCATGACCTGCTTCTCGACTTGGTCGGCGGCGATGCCCCCGTCACAAGCCCAACTTCGAACGGATCAAACACCGCCGATCTGCTGGCAGACATCCTCGGCGGAGACTCGGGCCTGTCTTCCCCCTCGCCGGGCCCTGCTGCCCAGCAAAACCCGAACAGCGCCATCATGGATCTGTTCGGTTCAAATGGCCCGTCCCCATCTCCACAGCCCGCACAGCAATCATCTGCATCGATGGATCTTCTAGGTGGAGGGATGGGTGCCTCTGCACCGTCGCCATCCGCCTCCCCCGCTCCTGTCTCTGCTTCAACCCCCGCGCACACTGCCTTGAATAAGGATGGCCTCGTTCTCACTCTGCAGGTTCAGCGCAGCGGCCCCCATGCCCAGATCATGGCCCGATTCCGCAACGAATCCAACTTCGAACGTTTCGCTAGTGTGGGTCTCCAAGCTGCTGTGCCAAAGAGCCAACGGTTGCAGCTGAGCGCAATCAGCAAGGCTGAGCTGGACGCCGGTGATGAAGGCACACAGTCAATGCGTGTGACCGCTCTCAACGGGGTATGTTGCTACTCCCCTCTCGAATATCTAACCGTTTCTTATTAGTAGTTCCAAGGCTAACATGACACAGGCCCTTCCTGCCAAACTTCGTCTTCGTCTCCGTGTCAGCTCCGCTCGGGATGGCGGAGACCCCGTTATTGACCAGGTGGATTGGTCCGAGCCATAAATGGTTTGGCGAACTTGATGTCCAAAATTCATCCGAATGAATGTTTAATTTTTCTATGAACAAACAGTCAAAATTCCGTTCTATACGCCCTAGTTACTCTTATCCCAAACCTCTTCGCCATAGATGTTCATGCTTGTTACCTTGTTCCCACTTCGTAAATGATGGGTTCTATGGAGATTGCTTCCCCCTGCCACTTTGCTCACTCCATGGATGGGGCTCAATACAGTGGCGTTCCCATCCTCCAGGGCTGTGCCTCTGCCACCTGGCTATTCAATGTGTGAGGTCGGTCTATCATGCACGATTCCATCTGTACATAGTTCCAAATTGCGGGCAACATTCAACAGAGATGGTCTAGGATCCAGAGGTTGCAAGGACCTTGGTCTCTACATTTGAAATGAGATCGCGTGTATGCAGCATAAAAGCTCTGGTTCCTAGAACTGAAGATATGATATAACGTAGATGAACCTAAATAAGAAAATAAACGCCATTGAGAAACATGCAAATCATAGTATGCCATGTCAAATCGTCGCAAGTGAGCTCCCTGTCTATAAGATCTAGTCGGAGCAAACATGCGATCAAACTTTGAAATGCAAATCCCACAGCATATTGAGTCAATCAAATATGCTCAATGGGATCTTCAGGGAGCAGAACCTCGCCCTCTCTGTGTTCGCTGGGCAAGCATGCCTTGAGCGGGGGGCGGACAATGTCATTGAACAGGAAAGTTCCGTAAACAAGCAGCACAAAGCCAGCAACCTGGAGCCATTTGAACGACTCCCAGCCCAGGCCGAGTGAAACGAGCCAAATGAAAAGCGTACGGCAAGTATCAATCGTGCTGCGAGATGTAGCCGAGACAGTGCGGGTAACAGACAAACCAAAGAAGTTGAAGCCACTAGAGAAAAGTTAGATGATACTTCGATCGATCGGCAAAATCCAGAGATAAACATACCCGATGCTGATCATGATCAACACACTTGACATGGCAATAGCACGGTTGTGGATAACCTCACTCCAGCCCTCCTTGATATCAAAGTATCCATAGCGGCCAGCCTCGGTGCTTCCAACTACGATGTACATAATGACCATTCCAATGAAAGTGAATGAGAAACCAAAAACACCTTCCCAGCCAACGACTTGGATAGGGTCCATAGCGTAGTTTTCCAGGATCCACTCTTCAAGCACGAACTGCGAGGCTGTGAAGATCTGTGCAGCAGCAATTAGCAAGACACCAATTAGAGTCTGCACGGCCTCAGGGGTGCGCGCTACAGCACGCGCATGTAGCACAGCACGTTGGGCATTCTGCGTGATATCGTGTCCAGAATCACCGCTGAACAAAGCACCCGAAAGACCGACAACTGCAACACCGAGGACAACAACGAACAGCGCGCTCCATTGGTACAAGTAGAGCTTGCGACGCAAGAAGAGAACACTGAATAGACCAACGAAGAGGACGAGTGCACCACGAGTCATCTGGTAGATACTCGCCGCCACAAATAGAAGGCCTACGTTCATAAGCGTTGTGCCGGCGATATCGCAGCTGGATGGAGCTGCGAGCAGCAGGATCCTCCATCCACACAGTTTGATGCGGTCATCGATGGGCTTGTGTGTACCATCGTCTAACTCGTCTGTGTGATCCTCGTCATTGGCTTCGCCGTTGATCGGGTGGTATCCACCAGCAAGAAGCGGGGAAGGACCACTTGATAGTCTGGGGGCGATATATTGGTTGTAGACAAAGGTCAGAGCAACGACTAGCCAGCAGCCCATTTCTCCGATAAACATCTGCGCTCTGCGAAAAGGGTTAGTTTGGGTTCTTTGTCTTTTTTGGGGTGGAACCTACGTTTGAATGACGGGCTGCTCGAACAACTTCCGGTGGTTGGGGTCGGAGGAGTCACAATTCCGCACACACTGCATGTCCTGTTCCAACCAGGTATATTAGCTCTGATCTCTGTGGCTTGGCTTGTCCATCCTAGTTGTTTGGGAGCTGACCTGGTATTTGTTGAGAATGGTGTTGCACACCCCGGTCACGAGCATCATCGTGACCAGGAACGGAATGAGGGCGTTGTTCACCATCTTGTCCAGTGAATTATTGGTAGACAAGACTTGCGAATGAAATGTTAGTCGAGGGGAGGAGGTGAAGGAACCAAGGCCTAAGTTAAGCCTGGAGACAAAGCGGAGGCCAGGGCTTATCGCACATGATAACATCACTGTCACGCGGTACCCGCTGACTGTACACGGGCCGAGCTGGCCCCGGGACCCGCAAGGTACCCACACCTGGGCAGCAGTGTCAGTGTGCATGGAGAACTACTGCGGGTGGTCTATCATCTACGTTTACGAGCCACATCCATGATGTACTAGGTATCACCAAAAGAACCAAATAAATTGATATTCCAAAGAGCCGATTCCCCATTTTCCCAAACGCCATCGCTGAGGTAAAAGTTCAAAAGTCCGAACGATTAGAGGAATTGACCCTTTTGGGTCAAGATTATGAGTTCCGCAAAGGGTAGATATAAGTACAAACGCACCGCTCCTCATATGTACGCCGTAAAAAGAATGATGAAAAATGAAAGAAAAGAAAAGAAAAGAGAAAGAGAAACAAAGCCCTGAAAATGAATGTTTCAATCAGTCCTGCGATATGGAAGGGCTATGTATACATTTGAAGTTAATATAATCAGCACATGGGTATAGAGATCCCTTCTTTCTCGTAACGAGCAACGGCATCCCAGTCAACCTCAAGTTGACCCATTAGGCCATTGTTCTTGACCTGTATTTCAGGGGGAATGCGCATCCGCGCGGCGGCAAGGGCGATGCTCTCATCATCCCAGGGTTCGTAGAACTTGTCAAGGACAGCTGCCTCTTCCGCCTCATCCGGAGGAGTGAGGGTCGCCAGGTTAAGCCAGTCATCGACTGGTGTGGCTTGGTTGATGTCAAAGTCTTCAAGAGGTTCATAGCCCAGGTGAGGTAGATCCTTGCTTGCGAAATTAGAGAAAGTGTCGTGAATGGTGTCAAGCGAGGTGGGACAGTCGGCCCAAGGATCTTTGTTCTCGTTGTCCTCCTGTTCCGATTTGATGATATCCTTCTTGATGTCCTTGCCAACAGGCTTGGGTGCCTTGCCGGTTGACATTTGCGGTGTAAGCAGTTGGGCTGAGGTCGCAGGAGATGCCGTCTTGGGCCCAAGTTGGCTGGTAACCCGAGCCATGGGCGTGGTATTAGAAATGACAGGGGTGGAAAGACCCTGCTTGGCAGGTGAAGCAACGGTGCTCAATCGAGTAGATGGTTGCACTGGTCCGGTTGGAGCCGCTGACTGTGCTTCCATTGAATCGTCCGGATTCAGATTAAGACCAATTGACAGACTCTCATGATAATACTTGAGATAATCATCAATGACGTCCTCCTCCTCAGGCTGGTGGTGCTCTTCAGTGTGCTTGTCCAAGGCAACTTGCGAGGGCAGGCCTTGGTAATGGTTCGGGCATTCCACAACACTGCACTTGAAAGCACCAGCCAGAGCCGCGGCGTTGGAGGTCGCATCGGCCACCGCCTTGTTGTATTTTGAGGCCGCCGCGGCAGCACCGGGGATCGCGTTGGCCTGAAGCGGGCTTGAGGAGATACCGGTATGGGACTGCTTGCGTCGTTTAGGTGGAGGTAGTTTGAGGTTTTCTGGGGCGAGTCCTCCAGCAGCATATTGAGGCACGCCTCTGGGAGATGGGGCTGCAAAAGGTGCAGCTGGGGCATTGGCAGACTGGCTAGAGGCACGTCGAGCTCGTTGTTTGGCTTCCTCCTGTGCTTGCAACTGCTGCAGGTTCACTGCGTTCAATGCGGGCATGACCGGAGCTGCTGGTGCATTGGGGCCAGGTGCTTGTGGAGGTTGAGGACGCTGCTGTTGCAGGCGGTTGATCATCACGGCGAACAACTTGCGCATGAACATAATTGCACCGGACAAGTAGTCAGCGGTAACAGTAAATACATCATTGACCGCCCAATCTGGCGATGGTTTGAACTGCCTCATCAATTGAATGCGCTAGATTAACCATGGATTAGTAAAGGATATTTTGAATGACCAGGCGGTGACTTACCATAGCAAGCAGATTCTTCACGTTCTTGTCTTGGCCTGGCATCTTTGCGAACCACTGTACTAAAGCATCCAACCGACCGAGAACATCCAGGGCGTCGCGCAGTTGCTTGGTCATGGCAGCTTTTTGCTCTGGTGAGACAGGCAAAGGCCTTGCGGGTGGAGCGTTTTTGGCGATGTCTTCGTAAATTTCCATGATCTGGGGCGGTAAATTTCTGCTCCATGCTTCCTCTGCGGCAGCTTTGCTGATTACCTGGCCCCGGGGTTGCTGCTGTTGCCTGCGCATGTGGAGCTCAAATTGAGCGCGCTGCTGAGGGGTCATTTGAGCTAGCTGTTCCTGGGTAATTTGGGGCCCTGGGCGTGGAGGGGCGATCGCTTGAGCTCCCGGTATAGGTGTACTTTGGGTCATTTGTGGGGTGGTTGTGGGCCGGGCATCCGCAGAATCATCGGTGCTCGGTCGCTTCTTTGAGGCCTGCTTGGTAGTAGCGGCAGCCTTGCCAGCTTTGGCGGCAGCTCCGGCTTGTATCTTTGCATTCACCGCTTGCGGGGTATTCATCTGCGCTTGTAGGTTCTGGGGTGGCTGCTGCTTCACCTGTGGGATAGCAGGTGCTGTAATAACTGGGTGTTGCGCGGTCGGTTGGCCGGGCTGGCCTGGTTGCGCGTTCCCTTCAAGTAATGCTCGGTTCTGTGCAGCCTGTTGCATCATGTGCTTTTGTCGGTTTCGGTACAAGATCTCGCGGATCTGCTCGTCGGTGAAGCTGGCAGCCTGAGGACCAAGCTTTTGGCGGGCCATTTGGATGTCTTGGGCGGAGATCGGTCGCATAGCTGCCATGTTCATGGCAGGTGGCTGCTGGCCTCCAGGGAAATTCTGTGCATTGTTGAAGGGGCCCTGGTTACCCTGGAAGGGCGCCGCTCCTTGGCCTTGGGCGTTCTGGTCTTTAAGTTGATTGTTGGTGGCAGTGATGATCTGGCCGAGATGAAGCTTTTGAAGCATCATGAGGCGCGGCAGATCGTTCGGGCTGGCGACTTGAGGGTTTGTGGCAGCCCACTGCTTGAGTTGACCCCATGATTTGATATTACTGGGGACTTGCATAGAAGTGCCATTCATGTTCAGAATTGACGGTGGGAACGTCACTCGGTCCATCTGTTTGCCTTGCTCGGGCGTCATTTCCACGCCATTGTTGTGTTGCCTCAGAAGTTGAAGCTTGTAAGCTTCATTCTGTTGTCTTTGCTGACGCTGCTGTGGAGTCATCTGCTGACCCTGGGGCATACCGACTGTGTTCACATCTTGAGGGCCGTTGATCCCTCTCATCATGGCGTTGCCCATCTGATTATTGATCATTGACTGGCCTTGTCCCGGCTGAGGCTGGGGCTGTTGGCCATTGTTAGCCCGAGCCATGTTATTCAAAGCTACACGGCGCTGCTGCATGATGAAAGCCTGAGCCTGTTCGGGTGGCATACGAGCAAGCTGTTCTTGGATGTGCGGCGGGATGTTGGAAGGGATTTGAGGTCGACCTTGCATCGGAGTCTGTCCTGGCACACCTGAAGGGTGTTGGGCCATATTCGGGGCTCGGGAAGGTGGTCGAGGTTGATTGGGCACCTGACCAGGAGACATTTGACCGGGACCCATCGGTTGGTTGAGCATTGGCATAACGGGGCTCTGTCCGGTGAGTTGCGGCTGCGCTTGTGAGTTTGCCTGGCCACCATGGCCCGAGATTGACATTTGAACCTTTTGAGCTGCTTGAGCACGCGCCTGGGCCTGAGATTGTTGGGCCTGGAATTGCATCCGCTCCTGTTGTGTATTGAAGCCACCTTGAAGATGTTGCTGAGCAAGCGACTGAGCCTGTGCGTTGACATTGTTCCCATTCATGTTGCCTTGCCCGTTCTGTCCCATTTGCTGAGCGAACATATTGTTGTTGTTGTTGCCGTTACCGTTGTTATTAGGGAAAGGTGGTTGGTTCATCTGCGATGAGCTGGCGGGAACCACGAGTTGACCTGCTTCCTGGGAACGCAGACCGTCTGCTTGCTGTCCTTGTATATTTTCCACATTGCCCATGAAGTTTGGAGGTTCCATCGACTGGCCAGGGTTGCCGGGAAAAGCAGCAGAATTGCGTTGAAGGTTCAGCATGTTCTGCAGGACTTGTCGCTGCTGTTGTGCGTTCATCGAAGGATCGGCCATCATGTTGCCATTCGCATCCAACCCGCCGTTGTTCGTGCGTCCCATTTCGAGTCGGGCGCGGCGGTGACGTCGGATCTGGTTAAGGGCTTGTGAACGGAAAAAGTAGGTCATCGGCTCGAGGTTCTTGCGGGAAAGGTACTGGCGCTGTTCGGGGGTCATGTTGGACAAGTTCATCTTAATTTTTTCCATATCTTCTGCAGATGTCTTGTTTAGCATCTCGTTTGCCAGTCGGGAAACGTGGTCGAGGTCTTGTGCGGAAAGGGTATTGAGGTCATCAGGTAGAGGCACGCCGCTGCCGGGGCGTTGTTGATTGCGCTGCTGTTGCTGTTGTTGCTGCTGCTGCTGTTGTTGTTGTTGCTGCTGCTGTTGCTGCTGCAACATTGCTTGTGACTGTTGCTGCTGTCGCTGCATTGCAGCTTGCGGGTTTTGACCATTCATCCCCATCCCCATCTGTGGTCCCGATGGGGACCCCTGCATATTCTGATTGATGTGCTGGGGAAAATTTCCCGGTATCTTATTCTGCCCACCGTTCTGGGGCATCATACCGCTTTGGTACGCGACCGCCGCTTGCCTTTCCCGTGTGTTCCTGATATGTAGCAGTTTCTCGGTGCACTCCTTATCGTATTCGATTTTCTCGTTGGCTTTGGTGAAGGCTTTAAGCTCGAAGCTCATAGCCGCCTGGGCTGCTTGGGTAAGATCGATACGAGGTTGGATCAGACGAAGTGACGTGATCCTAAGAAGCAAGTGCGACGAGATTAGACGAAAGCCCGACAAAGAGGGTAACGCGCGACCGCAACCGCGCTCACTTGATTCACTTACATTTGGTAGACATTAGTGGCCCTGGTTTTCGTAGGGACCTCCGCCTTCCAGCCACCGTAAGGTCCCTGGTTTTGTAACATTTGCGCAACATGGTTCATCATGGCTTGCACATTATCTTGCTTAGGTATTTGCATGTTGGGATTCATCCTCATGTTTGTATTCGGGGCTGGCCGGCCAGGCCCCGCGCCCGGGTTAAAGTCTCCCGGATTCATGACAGGCACCCCATCAATGGGGGATCAAGGAATCCGCGAAGAAGGTTGAGGTTTAGCATTCGCCGAGTACGCGCGAACTGTTGTAATCGCAAGAAAAGGTCAGCGGGCGAAGGAGAATGGCTCGGACGGGTGATCGAGGGAAAAAAAAAGCAAAGCTACTGAAGTGGAACCGTCGAGGCGATCAGGGAGGGTGGGGATGGGAGTGGGAAACGGACGAAACGGAGGGCAAGAGGGCAATAACGGGCGACCAACACCAGCAAAAGCAAGGCGTTCGGGCACCAGCGCCAGCGGGATTCAATTCGCCAGGTCTGATAGCGAATGAGGACAAATTCTATGGGATCACCGGGATCGTGCAGGTCGAATTAAGTCGCTCAAGTCGCTCTCAAGTTGCTCAAGTTCGGGAGAACCAAAGGTACCGGGAATAAAAGCGAACAAAAAACGGACAAAAACGGACAACAACGGACGCGAGGATTACGACTTACCAATTCAGATTGAAGAACAGAAGGAAATATCACAAATGAAGGGCAGTTAATCCCACCTGAGGGTTTAACAGAAGAAACAAATAAATTTGGGGAGAGAATGTATGTATCAATAGCCTGGTATTACTTTGGTATCTGGGTGGCCATGGGGGTCAGGCGATCTGGTAGGGATACACGCATTATTGCCCGGGTGACCCGCATGGGGGAAAGTAGTCCCGTACGGTTCTGTGTATTACACCAATACACCGCCAATTGCTGATCAGGCCGTTAAGTGCCTGAAGCTCAGACACGTCGTCATAAGGTGGATCATCTGTACATGTAATTATTAGATTGCCTGCAGCGTCTTAAGTAGGTGTCTAGTGTACTATGTTTGAAGTAATCAATGTTCGTAAGCCTCTTTAGCGCAATATCATGTCCCTACAGTTAGTATAAATATATTCTACACGAGGGGGAAAAAATCCAACAAACTCATCATTATCGCCCTCTTACATTTCCTACGCACAGAAACGCTCTAATCAGGATCGACAAGGCGTTCTGGCCCTGACCTGATCCGGAGAAGCCAATTGGTCGAAGAACGGAAACAACCAGGCTGTGGCTGGGTGTACCGTGTACCCCGCTGGGCACCACAGATTACACCCAAAACAAGGTCACTGGTACTACGTATGCGCTTAGTCACGACTTAGGTCAGCCTCTCTCCTGGCCCCAAAACGTCAAACCCCCAGACTTGATGTTCTATATATACACTGCTGCCTTTTGCTAAACCTCACTGTCGAATTGGACACTCGCCATGAACAACGGTTGAACTGTCTTCTTTTTTGTTCCCGCTCCCGCTGCTTCAGCATGTTTCCCGTCTCCGTGCCGACCATCTCGGTGGGCTCCAATGTATTCTTCGCTTTCGCCCTATTCTTTATCTCCGCTCTTGTGCTACTTCTCCTGCGGAGGTTCTTGACCCTGCGCGCCACCCCTGGCTATTTAATTGTTCCCATATTCTTGGCTCTAGCGCTACCCGCTAGCGTTGTCCTTCTGGTCCCCATTGATTTAGCGTCAAGCTCACGCGATGGCACTGGCCCCAAGGCAATCTGGCTGCCAGAGCGAATGGTTCTGGTATGCTGGCGTATTGCATACTGGCTGATCTTTGTCCTGACCTGGTAGGCCATCCCGCGCTATCCGACAGGCATTAACGGTCACTAATTAAGATCTCCTACAGGGCTATCCTTCCACTGCTCGGCGAATATGTCGATTCAGGTTATCGTGATCCGAAAGGCCGTCTCATGTACTCCCTCCGATCGAACGCCCAATACCAGTTGATTTGTCTGTCCTGTGCCATTGTGGGGCTGGTATACGTCTCCATCTCGAACGGGTTCGAGTTCACATCCATCAAGGGTCTCATCATGGCCTTGGCATATGTATGGGGTCTGGTCCTTGCCATTTATCTCATGGGCCACGGTTTAGTTTCCATTCCGCGCAATCTTCTCCGGAACTCCAATGTTAGTGGTCGGTTGCGAAGAATCCAGGCGCATGCGCCTAAGATTCACGATCGCTTGATGGACTCGGTGAACGAGTTGGAAAATCTCAACGGGCAGGTCACTCTCTTGCAGCGCCGCAAAACTGGAACCGCTCGTGATTTCCAGGAGTGGATTGAAGAGCTGAAGGAGGGGCACGGTCAGCCTGATGTCCGCGCGCCAATCTTAGAAGCCCCCGAAAGCTCTGCTACGATACCCTCCGTCATCACCGAGCGCTATTTGGCCGACCTCACCCGGCGACTCCAGCGCGCTCGGCACATGAAGGCTCGTTTTGTAGATGAGTGGGATCGCACGGTCCAACTCTCTGCAGATCTTCAAGCTATCATCAACTCCGCCGCCTCCAAGAAGCTCGAGTTTGCCCCCGCTCCACGTCGGTCTTCATTGATGCCTCGCGTCAAGGTGCTCACTCCGTACATGCGGTATCAAGTATACTCCAACGTCATCCCCTCGGTTCGAATGGTATTCGGCGCGTTCTTCGCTCTGGTCTCAGCCTGCATTGTTTGGTCTGAACTTATCAAGTCTCTAGCTCCACACCTCTCCGCCGTGAGCTTGACTGTGGTTCCAAATTGGAAGAATCAACCAGTCGGTTTCGGCGGTCAGTTCATCGCCTCTGCTTGGCTCCTTTACATGTGTTCAGCGGCTATGGTGGGTATCAGTGATGTTAAGGTGTGGGGCAACCGAGCACTTGTCCGTCGCAATACATACGGTGAGAGTGCCTGCTGGTATGCTGGTCTTGTGGCTCGTCTGACGGTCCCGATCGCGTACAACTTCTTGACCTTCTTACCCAAAGAATTCCGACGAACCACGACTTTCTACCAGTTCCTTGGTAAACTAATCAACCTGACCCCACTGGGCAAAGGCTTTGATTTCATCTTCCCTATCCTCATTCTCCTGCCCATATGCGCAACTCTGTTCAACCTGTACGGCCGCATCAAGAACATCGTCGGGTGCGGACTCGCAGAAGACGATGATGTCCACGACGTCGAGAACAACCCCGCCGGCTACGGCATGGGAGGCTGGCGCGAAGGACGAGACCTGATCGAGAGGGAATTGAACGGTTTCGGCTCGTTAGCAGTGTCCTCGCGCGGCAGCCGCTCAACTTGGGCTTCAGATCGCGATGACGAAGGGTCTCCTGGCTCATCTCGACTTCGGGTCCCGGTTGCGGAGGGCTCTCGCTCTCCCCAGTCTAACCAGCGCACATTGTCTACGCCTACGGTCGTGGACGGCGAAGAAGACGAGGAAGAAAACTTCTTCCAGTCGTTCGCGCATCGGGTGAAAAACACCTTCGACACTACCAATACTCCCCAGTGGTTCCAGGGTGAGCCCTTCCGGCTTCCTCGCTGGTGGTCGGGTGATAATAATACCACGGAAGAAGGTGGTGTGTTTAGCGGTCGGGCTGTGCCTGGTCGCCTGCGTCTTGGTTAGATAGAAGTATTTGCATCGCGGTGTTTTGGGTCTCTACTGCTGGACAGTGTAATATACATCGCTTGAGATCGCTCTGTTTGTACATAGTTGGAATCTTTGGCGTTTGCTTGAGCTCCCTCGTACACTTTCAATTGGATATTGTTATGACTTCAACGTTCGACAGGCTCGACAGACTATGAAGTTTCTCGCATCTTTTCAGTGTGTGATACTATGCGGGAGGTATAGGACTTGTACACAGTTTTCCCCTTGGTCTTTCTCCCGGTATTCCAAGACTCATGACCCACAAATCCACCAAAAACTGTGGAGATTGGCGCAAAAACCAAAAGCAAAAAAGAATGCCCTCGTCCAGGCTCGAACTGGAGACCTCCGGATGGCGTTCCTGTTAACAGGAATGTCATATTTGATTCATATGAGACCGGCGTAATGACCAACTATACTACAAGGGCTGCTTGTTGAAAATTTTCGCTTTTGAGGCCTTGTACGCTAAGCCTCCCCCAATCAGGGTTAAACTCAAAACAATCAGCAGATAACGAATCTACTCCAGCGCTCATAATTAATTGTTCGGACTAATGACTGACTGGTGCACCGGTGACTCTTTTTTAAACTCGTAATGCATAAATAGGACAGGTCAGCATCTTCAAATGTCACTTTCAAGGCTGTAGATACCCATACATACCTACTCAATGATTGTTCCAAGGTTGCAGAGAGATGAACAGTCACTTGGCTGTTATGCGAGGCATTTCTCGGCATGGATGTCATTTTTTACGTCTGTCTCCGAGATTCGAGGTCGTGGAGCTGGGGTTCATTGAGGACGGGGAAAATCACGTCCTATCAGTGTGCTGGTCCCCTGTTAAGTGAACCCACCAACTGCCACTCCCTCCTCCATGCCCAGTCCTTGGATTCAATGTTGGAGGAAAATCAATGTATATGGATGCTTTGTGATCTCATCTGTGTGCGCTTTTTCGGTGACAGTTTCACTCTTGGTGGTTTTTACTCCTTGGCCCTTGGAAATATAACGATTCCCACATTATATATTGCCAAGCAATCAAATCAGGTATACATGGAGATCTATACCCCTATGACATGTAACCTTGGAAAGCGTCCACGGTACCCATACCTACCTAAAATAAGAAGGCAAAATCATCAAGCCCAAAAGGGGTATATTCTGACCATGAATGTCGAAGTAGCTTCTCAGAGTCCCGAGGTTGTGGCTTTTGCTTTTCCGCCTGTTTTGTACCTCCTCTCCCTGGAACCTTGGAAGTCTTGCACATAGAAAACTTGAAGCCAGAACAAGCACACAAACCCACAATACGTCCGTTCGGTGTTTCAAATACGTTTTGTTTGTTGGTACTGCCTCATAAATCATCCTTGGACATAAAGCCGAAAGAAACCTTGGAATGCACCTGAACTCCCGAGGTCTCAAGCCCGCAAATCATGTGGAGCCTTATATGCCATCCAGAATACGAAGACGCGAGGTTCTGTGACTATGTAAAATGACAGGAAATTGTTTCCAAATTTTCCCATGAACGCACCGATCAGAATGGTCCACGGTTGCAGAATCTTCATTGGCTTGCGGGTAAAGGTACGGAGTACTTGGCAAGGGAAGACATCGATTCACCGAAATCGCCCTCAAGTGCTATGAATACTCAAGTAGAGATATCAAGTGCCCACCTGTGCAGATTTACAGGGCCAAACACTATACATGGATGTTAAAACCTTGGAAAGACCCAATACTTAGAGCAAACATTATGTTCTGCATGCCGGTACCGTTATATATAAAAATGCACAATCTTGGAACACCAGTCCCTTGTAGTCGTAACAAGAGCCTTCACCATGACAATCAATTTTCGCCAGCAAGGTGATGTGAGTAAGGGTAAGAATGAGTATAATTTAATTTGATAATACAGAATTCGGCTCTACAACGTTCGCTAGAACAAAGCAAACGGTTCGCTCAGCAGAGAGTACTTGAGAAAAATGAACACTTTTACTCTTGTTTCTCTACAACCCTGGAGCCTGGAAGTCAGCAATTGTCAAGAGTCCAAGCGTATAGATCGTCAGAGACCCAAAACATGTATTTTTTTTTCTCTTTCATCGTGTGCCTTGACCTAATTTTACATCAGTGGGCCAGAAAGGGCGGTAATTAGCGGCCAGACTGGCATTCTTCGGGCGCGATTGAAGGAGTTGGCTAATAGAGCATCAAAATTCCAAATTTTCCATCAAGCAGCCCTTGTAGTATAGTTGGTCATTACGCCGGTCTCATATGAACAAAATATGACATTCCTGTTAACAGGAACGCCATCCGGAGGTCTCCAGTTCGAGCCTGGACGAGGGCATTCTTTTTTGCTTCTGCTTTTTTGTGAAGCAGTCACTATCTGTGGACCCGATCTGCCACCGCTATTGAGGCCCTAAGACTGATTGTGCAATGAAATGGGCTTCAAATGTTGAATGGGGGCCGGAACCCAACCATCAATGGGCTATGGACATGGGCTCGGGGCCATGGCCCAACCCGGCCCATTGAAGAGGTCTCCATAGCTGGAGAAGTATATGGCTAAGTGGATTAGTAGAAGTGCAAGTCACAAGAACGGGCTACAGTAATCTACTACAAAACCGAGACACTCGCGGAGGCGATGAAAAAGGATTTCTCATCATCCATGGATACCCAAGTATCTACCCAAGTATCTGATACCTTGGTTTGAACAGTCTGTTTTGCCATCGGCTATGAAAAAGTTGGCATTGCATTTTATTGGGGTGGTGATACAAGCAAGTATCCAGCTTCCCTAACCTAACTTGCGCACTCGATATTCTCCTTAATATTCTGTAAATGTGAAAAGGAGTCTTTTGATCACACTACTGCTGGAAAGACAAAGGCTAGTAGAATCCGACCTCGGGAGCCCTCGAAGTAATCATAGGCTCAGGATGCTCTTCCGGAACTCGGCAAATTGCTCCAAGTCATCCATACCCAGCGCCAAATCTAGGGTGCTATACATTGGATAGAGGGAATTATGAAGTTCACCGACAGTGGAGACAGGTGCACATCCATTGCCTTCCGGCAGCATGTCTTCTGGCACAGGGTTTGTAGTCTCATCCCACAAATGTGCCAGATTACTCAATGGATCAATGTCCAAAGGCGGTGCTTGGCTGGCCGTAGAATATCCAAACGGATTGTAATCAACCGAGGCCGCTTGATTCCACGTTTCCGTGAACTTTGCTGCAGCGGAATTCGTATTTTGTAGAGTGACGGGCGTTGCTGTCTGCCTTGGCGTGCTTGAGTTTGACAGAACTCGGTCCGAACAGCCAAAATCTGTCTCTAGTGGTGAGTGATTCCGGGCTATACTTCTCTGGACCTGGCGCTGCTGATAGGCAGTAAAGTGTAGCCATGTTTGTCTCACATCGTCGTATCCGCGTTGGACAAAATAATTACCACGACCTGCAAGGAATTGCAGTGTCTCGAGTGCAATTTGGAGTCCTGGTGGGGGGACATCCCGACTTGACTGATCCGTTGTTCCAATGGAGTCAATTATTGTAGAGAGGATCATCACAAAAGCGGCGCTGAGTACAGCGTCAAAGTCGAAGAATCCAAATATCACTACTTCCAGTTAGTGGAGATTCTCTGTCTAGACTGGAAACGATTTCTCACTCAGCATGTTTCTTTCCCGGAGTCCACATATCACATCCAGAAGGCGCCTAGCTGCCTCAGAGCAACTGCGGCAAAATCTTCCTAGTGGTGAAACATCAAGTGCTATGCGGTCTCCGATCTCGCCATTCAAAATCTGGTTTGCTATATGCAGCATGACTGGGCGAGTCGTAAGAATAAGTGCCTGATTTTTGAGTTAACACTCGATTTCTCTCCACTCCATAGAATTGGTAGCAGGGCCCACGTACTTGATATAGCATTATATGCAGGTATGCCGAAGCCCGCGTCGAAGAGTCAAGACTTAGACCCGGGTACCTTGCAACCTTCTCTGGTGGAATTTCTTGCGCAATTTCGAAAATAGATTTGACAATATCTCGAACGTTAGGGACAAACCTTTCCTCAGCTAAGAGTTCATTGCTGTATATGACTTATGAAGCAAAGTCAGTCAAATGCACAGAAATCATGTTAGAGAACTTGTTCATACCCTTCAGAATCCTGCTCAAAACTCTGGAAATTTTCAAGTTAATTGTCAAGAGACCAGAGGTTGAGTAACCTATTCGATCGGCTGGGGGAGCCAATTCAATCGCCTCGTCATTGATGCTGCAAGGGTTGCCCGTGGCAGCAGCAAGGCGACTGGAAGAGGCTCAGTATGATGAGTGGAAACCGACTGAGACAAACTCTCACCGTTCTTGCATGTATATAGTCCACCAAAGTCGGTTTATATGAATCTGTTCAGATTTCAACAGCTTCTGGGACGTCAAACAACGGTGAAAACCAAGAGAGACTGCCAGTCGCAGAGAAGTGCTAATCTGAGAAAGATTAATCATCTAGAAGCGAATCTCGGAGGCGGATATCACAAACATGAAGATATGCTTCATCCTTCCGATTGATATTCTGAAGATATACTGCCACCAAGGCAAGAATCTCAACTCCCAGAGCGCCATGCTTATACAGCTCACCTAATGTTGGAAGGTTTATATATGCGTGATCAAAAAGCTTACTTCCTGGCGTCTCAGGATGATTGTCGGTATGTCCCGAGAAGAGTTGTCCTATAGCAAGAATGAGAAGCATCTCAAGGACCCACGGTGTTGATTGTTGCGTCATATCGAGTGAATTGGCGTAGAATTCACCTAGGTGATCAGTGAACTGACGAACATCAAAATGATGTTGTGTCTCGCCAATGTAGAATATGACGATTTCTAGCAGGCGATATGCTTCATGTTCCGTGGGCATTTTCTCTATGCTCAGTAAAGACTTGGTGGCATTGGCCTTTTCTGAATGGTCGCTGGGCCTTCCAGAACTTGAAGATTCCAGAAGACTCTGGACCCGAGAACCAAATGTATGACTTGATGTCAGAGAAGTGTCCCTATTGATGTCTCGATGACTTATTGGGCTAGTCTCTCCCATCGATGCGATACATCGTGCGCTCGGCGCCGCTGAAACTTGCGTGGCCTCCTTTGGATTACCGACAGGGGTTGACGAATGTGGTAGAGTAACAGTGGGATTGCCCGCCGAAGAGGAAGGTATTTCGTTGATGGGTGGTGGAACATCGACCACGTCTAAAATCAATACGTGAGCTGGATTACACACAATTCAAAGGGTCAAGGGCAGAGACCAGAGTGAGCGGCACAAGCATCAGCATTCTCAAATCGCGTTAATCTGTCACGAAGCTCCTGGACTTGCCTTCAACATCGATGGTGAGCAGGCTGACTTTAAAAATATGGAGAGCGCACTTTCATACAGAATGGAGTAAGCTCGCCGTTGACCTAGCTCCGGAAATGCGCAATCCAGTCCACGCTTGCTGCAGTATGTGCATGGTGAGGTACCGGAGCAGCGCACCTTTTTGCGACGGCATGTAAAGCACCTATTTCCACATGAGTAGGATACTAGTTGCGTATTCGAAGGAAACTCACGCAGCCTTGACGGGCTCCTTCGATTTAGACACCCGAGTGGGGGTTGAATTCACGGAGTTTGTAACTGGAGCCTCTGGAGCCATTGTAGAAGAATTTCGGTGGACAACTCCGAGCTGGAAACAAGACACTCCCTGCTGATAACGAGTAAAGCTCCGAGATCGGATCTAAAGCCCGGTGCTTACCGATGTGTTTGATTGTTCTGCCGCTATGTGGTTTCTTCCTTCGAAAAAGAGCATCAGAAGCACAGTATGCTAATGGGTTGTAATGTATTGTGAGATGAAGGGAAAGGGGAGAGAGGCGAGAGGAGAGAAACAACCGGGACATGCGTTGGGAGCCTGAATTTACAGGCATCACTTTCTCCAACCCTGAGATATCAGAGTAGATTTTCCTTTCTCAGAAGCAGTGACTTCAATGTTGAACCGCAATCGCTCCGATAAGGTCTCGGAGGGGACAACCGAAGCCCATCAACGCCTCCGCACCCAAGTGAATGGATATTTAGCGTTTACCCCGCGATTCCGGATCATGGCCGTTCTTGGGAGATAGCATCGTTCACGTATCAGCCGTGTTTGTGGCGTGGTGGTAGTCCCGTACACTCAATTTTCTTAGAAGTTTGCCAGAGCTTATATAGTCTTAGTTTAGCCTCGATATGCCCTATATAATAGTCGGTACTGGCCGTTTGCTCAAAGCAAACCCTCAAACCTTTATACAATATGTGGTTTGCTTTCCACACCAATGACCGATCTACGCCCCGCGAGGCCTTCAACAGAAAACTATTCTTGGTCATTGTGGTAGCTACATGTGGCTCCATCATCTTTGGATATGATCTTGCTTTCATTGGAGGGGTCTTTTCTCTCCCTTCTTTCATAACCCGATTTGATCTCGCCAACCAAAATGCTTCGGCTCTCCAGGCCCATATGGTGAATGCTTGTAGGTCCGTTGAGTTGAGATTTACATCCAAAATGACTAACGCAATCTTCAGTCCAGGCAGGAGCATTCTTCGGTGTCATGGTTGTGTATTTCGTAAACGAAAGATTCGGTCGCCGATTCGCACTCCTCTGGGCGTCAATAATTTTCAACATTGGAGTTATAATATCGATGGCCTCTCTGGGCAATATCCCGGTTTTTTATGTTGGTCGCATCGTTAGTGGATTAGGTGTTGGGGCCACTACATTCGCTGTGCCTCAATACCTGTCTGAGTGTGCCCCAGCTTCTGCTCGCGGAGGAATAGTTGGATGTGTAAGGGCGCCCTCTACAAAGTGTCATTCCAAAGGAACTAACGAATAGCCCTTTTAGTTTGAGATTGGGACTCAGATTGGCACAATTACGGGATTTTGGATCAATTATGGCGTCCAACAAACGGTAATTTTTCTTCGTTGTTCCCGAAGTCACCTGTGCTTACCTGGCAAATAGATTGACTCCGCTGGAGATAAGCAGTGGTTTGTTCCTATTGCATTCCAGTTCATTCCAGCCGGCTTGATGGCCATCGGTTTATTCTTTCTCTCTGAAAGCCCCAGGTGGTTGTTCTCCAAGCACCGAGACGCGGATGCTGTGGAGGCATTAACATGGCTACGCCAATTGCCCGTGGAGCACCCCTACGTGGCCGAAGAGCTAGAAGATTACCGGAGACAAATGAGACATGAGGCAAACTTCGCCCCCGAGGAAAGCTTCCGGGCAATCTTGAAAGAAACATTCAGCCCCCAGGTTCTTCCAAGACTTGTCCATGGATGTTTGTTGATGATTCTTCAAAATAGTACTGGAATTAACGCAATGAATAACTTCTCGGTCTCATTCTTTGCGTCGCTCGGATTCCATGGAACGGTGAGTGACTCTTTCTCGCCTATTGTGACCTTATATTGACATCAACTCGTTATGTTTTAGTCTGTGAAGCTTCTATCCACGGGAATATATGGAATTGTCAAAGGTATTGCAGCTACCATCACTTTCCTCTTCCTGATCGATCGATTTGGGCGTCGACCCCTTTTATTCGTGGGCTCAGTCATGTGCGCCTTTGCGATGTACTACGTCGCAGCATTCTCCGCCATCACAGACTCCTTCCATTCATCCCAAGACCCTAGCTCAGCAACATACTCTGCTGTTGCCTTTATTTACATATTTGGAGCAGGCTATGTTCGTACAACTCCATGATATCGCTATATTCTATGCTAATATTCCGCAGTCGATTGGATGGAACATACCTTGGATTGTTGCTTCAGAGATCTTTCCGACTCGGGTACGATCTTTTTGTCTTGTTTTCACCACATGCTCGCATTGGCTAGGAGAGTTCTACACTTCATACGCTGTGACTTACATGTTTGCGTCAATAACTTACGGCACGTTCATATTCTTTGGATCAATGACTGTCATAGGAGGTATTTACGTATACCTTTTCTTACCAGAGACCAAGGGCGTTTCACTGGAGCAGATGGATGACTTGTTTGCACAGAAGGGCTTTGCGAAACAGAAAATGCGATTCTTCAAGGAAATACAGATGAATGCGGCGGTGATTGAGGGTCAGGAAGGAGATTTGGCGGACGAGAGCATGGCAAAGAAGGAAGATACAATGTTTTAAACTGCTACCAATAGTGAAATATCTGGTATATTGAAGGACACAGTGGTCATAAATACCATAATTACCTGATACCAACCTGTCTGAACGCCTCATTGTGTGTGAAGAGCATCTTATCTTTTTTCTTTAGTATGAAAATTGTGTCAATTTGAATACTGAGCATTTCGAATAGTTGAATCGACCGGTGTGTCGTGAGTACATTGGCGGCAACTTCCAAGGCTCGGGAGGTATCTCTTACTCACCAGCTACTGCCCTACTTCCTGGAACATAATGTATGTCATATAGTTCCCGAGGTCGTTGGGATTTACATATTGCCCGTTAAATTGAAGGAATCGAATCGGATTTGAATGACAAAAAGAAAGTGAACATCATTTACTCTTTGGGAATCCCATCTACGGGGCGAGGGAAGCCTGCTCTCGTAAACGTAGCCTTCCCAAGCTCTAGAGCTGCGGGTTAAGACTTCGTTTCAAAAGGCGCTGAACTTGATCGGCAGCATCTTCTCTCCTGGAATCCACTGCTTGTGACAATCCATAGATTCAACCCCGCACCATTTCGGACCTCTCGAATGTTTCGGACAAGAACTCCGAATACGCACCGAGACCTCGGAGAAGGAACAGTAGGGAAGAACGCGTCGTTGCATATGTTATAAATGAATGGGAACTTCTCAAAATTATACCAAAATAGATCGATCGAAACAGAAGCACAGCATGAACTTAAAACTCAAGGTAGAGCAGCATGGCATCAAAGTCGCTATTGGTATGTCCCTCAATAGGGTCATGTCTTCAGGCTAACAAGACCCAGATCGCGGAGGAACTTTCACTGACGTGATTGCGTTCCACCCCGATGGAACGGAGAGAATCTTCAAATTGTTATCATCCGACCCTAAGAATTATAGCGATGCGGCCAACGAGGCAATCAGACGTATCTTGGAAGAATTTGAGGGAAAGTCACTAGACAGTGATGCTCCCCTCGATCTCAAGAATATTGGTGAGCACTATTGGGACTTTAATGATTTTTGGATGCTTACCATTAACAGAATCACTTCGCATGGGAACAACGGTGGCAACGAATGCGTTGTTGGAGAGACAGGGAGCTCGGACGGCCTTGTTTATCACCAAAGGATTCAAGGTCGGTTATCTCAGGCTCTGATAGCAAAAGCTTTGTTAACAAAATACAGGACTTGTTGAAAATTGGAAATCAGTCCCGGCCAAACATGTTTGCTTTGAATGTGCAACGACCTGAGCTTCTCTATTCGAAAGTGGTTGAAGTCAGCGAGCGTGTGACGTTAGCTGAGGCGACCTCATACCAGCGCGGTGCCAGTGACAATAGCTTTACCACTGACAAGCCACCTGCCGCGGGAAATGAAACTCGGACTGTGACCGGCTTATCTGGAGAGAAGGTAGATGTCATTCAAGAGCTCAATTTACCCGAGGTTATCGCGCAACTGCAACGCACTTTTGACGAAGGCTTTCGAAGTGTGGCAGTTTGTTTACTTCACTCATACACGTTTCCCGATCACGAGTTAGCCATCGCGTCCGCTGCAGAAAAGGTTGGCTTCACCCAAATATCCGTCTCAAGTCAGATCTCACCTGCCATTCGGATGCTCCCCCGCGCCAGCTCAGCCGTCACAGATGCATACCTCACCCCTCAAATCAAAGACTACCTTCAGGGATTCGAATCGGGTGTCACAGAACAAAGCTTGGCATCGGTCAACTGGCGCATCATGCAATCTGACGGGGGCTTAGTCCACCCTTCCAAGCTATCTGGTCTGCACGCATTGCTTTC
The DNA here is from genome assembly GCA_026122735.1 of Penicillium bialowiezense. Classification (NCBI taxonomy): domain Eukaryota; kingdom Fungi; phylum Ascomycota; class Eurotiomycetes; order Eurotiales; family Aspergillaceae; genus Penicillium; species Penicillium bialowiezense. Next base: position 516,797 of record JAKZFB010000004.1, read on the forward strand.
CGGTCCCGCTGGTGGTGTTGTGGGGTATTCAAAGACATGCTTTGTACCGGAAAACCCCGTTCCAGTTATTGGATTTGACATGGGTGGGACCTCCACCGACGTATCCAGGCATGCAGGATTACTTGAGCATGTCTTCGAGACGGTGACAGCAGGTGTGCCGATCCAAGTTCCTCAGCTCGACATCAACACAGTTGCAGCAGGTGGTGGTAGCATCCTCTCATGGCGCAAAGGAATCTTGAGCGTCGGGCCTGAAAGTGCAGGATCGCATCCGGGGCCAGCCTGCTATCGGAAAGGAGGACCGTTGACTGTCACAGACGCCAATCTTATTCTGGGGCGAATCATTCCCGAATTCTTCCCCACGATATTTGGTCCCAACCAGGATCTCCCTCTGGATTACGATGCCAGTTATATGAAGATGGAAATATTGGCTGCCGAAATCAATCAGGACCAAGGTACTCATATGTCTGTTGAGGAGGTTGCTCAAGGATTTATCACCATTGCCAACGAAGCAATGTGTCGTCCTATACGAGCAATAACCGAGGCACGGGGCTATCGGACGTCTGAGCATAATCTTGCATGCTTTGGTGGTGCTGGAGGTCAGCATGCCTGTGATATTGCGAACCAATTGGGCATCAAACGCGTGCTCATCCACAAATACTCCGCCATTCTGTCTGCCTACGGGATGGCACTTGCAGACACCGTCCAGGAGGCCCGCATGCCCTGCGCTCAAGTCCTTTCAGACAAGAGTATTCTCGTTCTCAAACCGATGTTCGCAGAGTTGAAGCAGAAAACGACGAGCTCTATCCAGGAAATGGACCCATCTTGTGACAAAACAACATCCTCCTATTTCCTGAATCTGCGTTATGATGGAAGCGACACTTCGCTCATGATTGAAAAGCCTGAAGATCACTGGGATTTCAAAAATGCATTCATTGCTCATCATCAACGTGAGTTCGGGTTTACGCCAACCGATCGAGATATCCTGATAGATGATGTCCGGGTTCGAACAACCGCAAAATCTGGCCATGATGTGGTTGGTGGTCTGTCGGAGCTGAATGACCTTTGCATCCAAACAAATGTGAAGCATCAAGGGACGACAAAAGTCAATTTTCCTGGAAAAGGAATGATGGAGGTGCCATTATACTCCCTCCCAGAGATGCAGACAGGAGACGTCTTCAAAGGGCCAGCAATCATCATTGATAAGACTCAAACTATCGTGGTCTCCCCAGGCGCAGAGGTAAAGGTGCTTTCCTCAATGCTAGTTATCGATCTTGCAACAGAAGCCCCTCCTGAAGCCCAGCACTCTGTGGATCCCATCACATTGGCAGTCTTTGCCAACCGCTTTATGGGAATTGCCGAACAAATGGGACGGGCACTACAGAAAACAAGTGTCAGCACGAATATCAAAGAGCGACTGGACTTTAGTTGTGCCATTTTTTCCACAGATGGAGGATTGGTTGCAAATGCGCCCCATGTTCCCGCAATGCTTGGAAGTATGGCTTTTGCAGTGAGGTGGCAGATCAAACATTGGGGTCAAAATATCCAGAAAGGGGATGTGTTCTTGACAAACTCTCCAAATGCGGGAGGTACCCATCTTCCAGATCTTACCGTTATAACACCCATCTTCGATGACGAAGGGAAAGAGATTCTGTTTTGGACAGCCTCCCGTGGTCATCATGCAGATATCGGTGGCATTGTACCAGGCTCTATGCCAGCTACCTCTCGCGAGTTGTGGGAAGAAGGGGCTATCATTGATGCAATCAAAATGGTCGAGCATGGTGTTTTCCAAGAAGAGGCGGTTGTCAAAGCCTTGCTGTATGACCCTGCAAGCTATCCCAAATGTGAAGGGGCAAGGTGCATCGAGGATAACTTGACTGACATCAAGGCGCAAGCGGCAGCAAACCATCATGGCGTTCACTTGATAAGTACGCTGATTGCGGAATACACATTGCAGACGGTTATGGTGTGTGCTTCATCTCGAGTACCAAGACTCCCTCGCTGACTGTACATGCTAGCTTTATATGGATGCTGTTCAAAAAGCATCAGAGAATGCCGTTCGCGAAACTCTCAAACTAATTTGCGTGACAAAGGGTCAGAATGTTTTTGAGGCAGAAGACTTCATGGACGACGGCTCTATCATCAGACTGCGAATCGAGATCAACCCGACAACAGGAAGTGCTGTGTTTGATTTTGGTGGCACCAGTCCACAAGTATATGGTAAGAGCTGACTTGCGTATCGCTTTAAGACAACAATGTTCATACTCTCACAGGGAACTGGAATGCACCACCAGCGGTGACAAACTCAGCCACAATTTACTCTTTGCGTTGCCTTGTGGCTTCCGAGATCCCACTGAGTCAAGGGTGCATTCTTCCTATCGACCTGAGGATCCCCGAGCGGTCTCTTCTGTCACCATCACCAGAAGCAGCATGTGCTGCTGGAAATGGCTTGACATGCCAGCGAGTTGTGGATGTAATCTTCAAGGCTCTCGAAGTCTGCGCTGCGAGCAACGGCTGCATGGCCAACTTCACGTTTGGACTTCCCACCAAAAATGGGTTCGGGTACTACGAGACAATTGCAGGTGGCAGTGGTGCGGGTCCAACCTGGTCAGGCGAAGACGGCGTCCACTGCCACATGACAAACACCAGGATCACTGATGCTGAGATTCTCGAGCGACGCTACCCTGTCCTTCTTAGGGAGTATACTCTGCGGAAAGGCAGCGGCGGGAAGGGTCTCTATTGCGGCGGCGAAGGCGTCGCGCGTGAGCTGGAGTTCCGCATCGACATGCACGCAGGAATTCTTTCCGAGCGCAGAGTGTTCCGTCCATATGGAATGGCCGGTGGTGAGGACGGTGCCCGCGGGTTGAATCTATGGATCCAAAAGGATGGACTGACGGTGAATATTGGCGGAAAAAATCAGTGCAATGTCAAAGCTGGTGACCGCATCCGTATTCTTACACCAGGAGGAGGTGGCTATGGTCTTTACTCATCCTCATGCGTGGTGTCGAATCCTATGATTTGTCAAGAGCCTGGCTTCATACCTCGGGCTAATGGCTCATACCACAACATGCAGGCCATGGCACATTCAAATTAGCGCATTACAGTATTTCCAAGAATCTGGCTTTTGATTTTCCTGCTTACTATCAATATCACACTCTTGCGGGGGAACCCTGCAGGGGTCTCCCCTTTGTGGCCAAAACCTCTAGGGCCTGCAGTGATGCAGCATGCGTCGACTACAAAACATGCATCAATGAAGCCTCATGCATAACAAGGCTTCATTGACCCTTTGCTAGTTTGCCAGTTCTTTTGCCAGTTGTTTCGATTGATAATTTGTTAGCTAGCTGATTGACAGAAAGCAGCATAAGAAGCAAAGCTTTTCTATCTTCCATACCTTCTTCATGAATGGAATTCTTCGTTTTTGGACCTTCATATTAGGACCTCGGGATTTGCCGCTCTCGGCGGCCCTGGAGGGCCTGGGCATTATATAGTAACCTTGGAATGTTTCATAAGTATTTGACCTCCAGTACTTTGAAATCCATCACCCTTTTTGGCTTGACCAACCTTGGAACGTTTATATAACCAACTTTTACCTATATCTTTTGCCGTCTTTCTAGTCATTTTTCTAAACGTCTTTTAGGTGCCATCAATGGATATAAAATCGAATCACAGAGCTTTTTGTCAGGCAGCATTGAAAGATCAAATCCGAGGTCGAAGTACCCGGACTCAAGGTCAAATAATTATGAAACACCACTGTACATCTTCACAACCGACCTCAATGCCCGTCAACATAAACAAATTGAAGCATCAAGCAAGCACATACGACCACAGGGTGTGGAGAACAGGGCTTCCCGTCCGCTCAGCCGTACTTAAGCCACACGCCGGTGAGTTAGTAGTTGGGTGGGTGACCACCAGCGAATCCTCACTGTTGTATGTTTTTGTTTTTACACACCCTTAGCAACGTTCTTACTTTCTTTCCATCTTACAATCAGTTCCACGGAGAGTGATTGTTTGGACACCCTTCACAACGTTCTTACTTTCTTTCCATCTTGCAATCAGTTCCACGAGAGTGATTGTTTGGACACCCTTCACAACGTTCTTACTTTCTTTCCATCTTGCGATCAGTTTGATGGAGAGTGATCATTTGGACGCCCTTCACAAAGTTCTTACTTTCCTTTCAACTTGCCATCAGTTCGACGAAAAGTGATCGTCTACCAGTCCAATCCATATCGATCTGACCAGGACCTGACTGATATCTTTCATCATTGAACCCAAACCCTCACTATCAACACCGTCACAAGCCATAAACGCGTCTTTCTATCCCACAACTGTCTGTTGCTTTCACATCAAACTCAACAACCACCGACCCAACTTCTTCCTGATCATGGGGCTGTCAGATTTACCTGCGGAGCTCGTTTACCACATAAGTTCATATTTGACACTTGACAGTGATTTGAACTCTCTGGTCAGGACGAGCACAGGCTTCTACAAAGTGCTGAACAATGAGTTGTATCGACAAACGGTCTCATGCTCTCCTGGCAAAGCTCTTGATTGGGTAGCTTCCAATGGCGAGGAATCAGCGGCACGGAAGCTATTAGAAGCAGGCGCCTCACCTTATGGCGAAGATCTCAGGCATCCACCAACGGCGTTGGCAATGGTCCGAGGACATGATACCATGATCCAGTTGCTTCTGGAATGGGAACTCAGAGACGTCAGCAAGTGCCCATTGATTCCGGGACAAGTCACCAGTCTCAAAATCTACTGGAAAAGGTTAAGCGGAATCCGTTGGGCGATCGAAAATTCCCGTGACAATTTGATTCCAATGTTTCTTGGCTATGGTGCAGCGAAGTATTGGGACATGGGAAAAATGTGCGAGGCTATCCAGCAGGCAATCTACTCCCAAAACCCGAGCGCCGTGCAGGTATCGTTAGACCATTTCCCTCAAGCCCCCACAGAGGCACACCACTTCCGTGGAGGCACTCTTCTCCATGAGGCGGTGATCTACGTCAACCCCAATATTGTGCGATGTCTGGTCAGATTTGGCGCAGATGTGAATTTTGTTATCCAAAACACATGACCATTGAAGCTTGCCGTGAAATCGCTACCCAATGAGAAGAACAGCGTTTGCTTGCCTGGAGTCATTGATCCACAGAGAGCTCAAGAGATTATTGATTTCTTGCTGGAAGAAGGCGCCTATCCGGCACACATTTCAAACAACAAGGAATTCAGCTTATGGAAACTGAGATGGGCCGCAGAGCGCAATGATTCCGCAGGTGTAGGGCGCCATCTTTCACTGATCGACACCGAGAGCTTCATTCAAGCAGGGGGCGAAAGCCGTGCTGTTCTTCCTCCGACAGCTGCCGCATGTGGTCTCAACAATCTCGCCAGGCAGGTCTTAGAGAACGGGGGTGATGCAGATGTTCCATGTCACCCTGAACTTGGATACACCTCGCCGCGGACTCCTCTTGCTTGGGCTGTGAGAAGGGGACACGCCGAAGTTGCTACTATCCTCCTAAACTATGGCGCAAACCCAAATCCCATAGAGCCCCCTGAGTTCTACAACAGTAATACGGATTATTTCTGGTCTGAACTGCCGCCTCTGATTGAAGCTTGCTACTATGGCCATATTGAATTGGTCAATCTATTGCTCGACCATGGGGCTCATTTGACAGCAATGTGTACACAAACATCACCTTCTGAATTTGAGGAGAAGGATACAGCCTTGGACTTTGCTGTCAATTATCCTGAAATAGTCAATTTGCTCCTTTCGCGTGGGGCTGACGCCAAGGGGCGTGTGGTGAGGAAAGCCCTTTGAAAAAAACCCCGTCTTCATCATCAACTCTCACAAAATGGATTTCCCTGCTGGACGTGGTGGCGGTTGCTTCAACTATGAGTCCTTTTTTCTTTTATTCCCCCAGAAGATAAAAGGCTAGAAATGCTTGCCTTGTTATCTGAATATGGCATTCAACCACGCACTACCCATCCGAACAAAGCTATCATCTGGTGATTAGCACGGAAGCAAATTGAGTCAATAATTTTCAATTCCGTCTTTTAACTTGTTGGTTCTATATGTGTATCATAATAAGGTTGCCAGGCGAAATGACTGATTGTAATGATTGGAATGGAATGAATTTGGAAAACTATATTGCCGTATAACTGAGAAACACAGAGGAAGCTATCAGATACCAAGGCAGTGCTGGATTGGAGGCGCTGTTCGCCCTCTCAAAGGTGACCAATGTCTCATTCTGACTCGCTGCACCTGTCAACACCACCTGGGTGGAGTTCGGCGCGTCAAAATACCCTGTAAATGAAATGGCGAATGTGACATTGGCATTTGTGCTGTTGTCGCTGAAATGCTGCGGAAACCCGGCGATCGTGGTGCCAGAAAGGGTGAGCTCTAGGGTATCGTTGGTCATAGAGCCATTGACGTGAGTTCCAGCCCATCTCATCATAGCTTGACCCACATTGCCGCTGCTCTCACGGCATGTACTGGGAGGGAGGTAAAGCATCTGATCCCAAAGACCCGCATCATCAAATCTTTCTTTTTCTTGGCCTCTTTTGCTGTTTTCCCAGTCCTTCAAGTCATATATCCCATCGAAAAGGATTTGGTCAGGGTTCTTAGGCGCCTGAGTGATGTTCAATTCCACAGCATCCATGGCTTCAGTGGGGGCATCATTATCATCATCGCTGTGCATCATATCCACTGTCGTACCGAAGTGCATGAGATCCACGTCGTCGCACACGCTGTATGAATGGTCAATGTCCGACAAGCGAACATTGCTTTTCCACGCCTTGAACCCGATTGCGATGGGATTCTTTGGTTCAGCAGGTCTAGGAGGCCTGCCGGCTACCCATGCAACCCCCAGCATGCGGAAAGACTGTTGGCCAACAGGGCATTCAAGATCGTAGAGAATATAGGAATCTGGATCGCTCGCATTACCTGGTAGGACGTCGATTGTGTACCTGTAAGTGGCGAATCCCTTGAAGAAGATGCCATCAAAGTCGCTGTAAGCACTGGCGTGACCAGCACGTGGATCGCGATTGTATTGATCGTAGTGGGATGGCTGAAGGTCTTCAAAGTTGAGGAGATAGGTATCCGTGCAGCTGCTCGTACCCGATTCATAACCGGTGGTGTCATCACCACCACTGGAATCATCGTCAGAGGATCCCCCACTGCTCCCGCCACTCCCACTGCTGCTGTCACTATCGCTTCCACTGCCTGAGCCACCGTGGCCACCTCCTCGCGAGAGGACTCCGGTTGGAGCGGCGAGCAAAACGAGAAGAGCGAGAAAAGGGTGACGAAGAAACATGATTGTTCAAGTTTCGAATAGTTTCATGTCACACCGGGAGAAAACAAAAATAGAATCGACAGCAGCGTGAGCCATAAGTTTTTCAAAGCAAATCGATCTTCTGTTCTGTGCCCTAATCAAGACAAAACACGGGATCTACCGTTGATAGACCCTGAAAGCCAAGGTGCCAAGAGATCAAAGCGAGACCACAGCTCGTATTCACCACAACTCAGGTAGCTATTGGGCAAGGGGTTGAGGCGGCCCATTTGCCTTTCCCCATATCGTCGTAGCTCGAAGGTAGTTGAACCATTTGGGTCGAAGTGAGCATCGCGAAAGAGAGGCCATACTTTATTCTTAGCCGGGTAATGGCGAAGAGCTAAAAAATGGGGAATCTGATGGTATAATCGAACATAACCGAAGATCTGAAGATCTCGAATATATCGAAGTGCTTCGTCTCTCTTAACCAGTCTTGTCCACATCGGCTATATGAATAAGGTTACCTCTGAGAGGCGCCAAGGCTGGAGAAGGAGGCTCAGCGCCAGTCACCTGCATGTGTCGATAATTTAGCCTGTTGTACAACCTTGCATCCTCAGCCAGTGGGATGACAGAGCTATGCCTCGAGGGATACGTAAAAAAAACCGCTTGATTCTGACCGGAACAAGCTGGTATCTCAGGAATGAAAAATTATTTCACTCGACTGTCTTCCCTCGCACTACCTTATATTATGTCGAGTATGCAATAGCGGCTTCTTCGTGCCATTCTACTCAACGTAGACCGTTTTCGGGGTCGCGATTCTCTCGTTTGCACGCCCAGGCTTGGGGCATTAAATTCTTCAAAGACCCTTTCTACTAGGAAACATCGTTTCTAGATCCTCACTTCCTAACAATCTGCTGCTTCTTCTTCGTAATATCCCAAATAGGCTTTAAAAATACTATTTTGGCACCAAAGGCGCATTGGTATTGTGATAGATATACTAGTTGGTCCCAGAATGGGAGATGGATGAGGATAAAAGCGCTTCGGCATGTGCAGTACTTTTGACGCGGGAAACGCGGCGTTGACAGTGCACGGTGGCTGCGGCACTACCGACACTTTCGGCTTTCTCGGCTTTCTCGGTACTCTCGGGTGTAAAGAATCCGAGAAAAAAAGGTAACAGAGCTATCGTTATCCAGAGCTTTCAATTCAACACCAGATGCTGGTACAGTTGCCTTTCGCACCGGAGTTTACAATTCTAACATTTAGTGATGCTCCAGATATTTACCACGTTATATCTATATCATGCATACTCCTTGGCGTTTTGTGGCTTGATCTCGAATATGCAAGTTCTTCAGGCGACGAATGCGATCAAACTTCCCGCCCCTGGTTTCCCACAACGTGCCCTGCAAGAATGGATTTTCATCCTTCACTCAAAAGCTCCAATAAATTTGTTCCACTGTGATCAAAAAGCTGTTTACCCCAGCGTTGGCTTAATCCTTGGCCTTGAGAGATGATAATTTTCAGCACCGAGGTAGCATGGATGGGATTTCCAAGATACTTGTAGATGCGATCCGCCGGACTGCGCCCGAGAGATGATGGTAAACAAGGCTCGCTGTACGGTCCCCGAAGCCTTGGTGATTTTGCTAGCTTCGAATTAATCTTTTTGACATGTCGCCAGACTTGCAAACTGTTTTCGCATTTAATCTAACACGCGTTGTTGGATATTCCGTGATCTCCAGGGCTCCCATGGGCAATCATCCTGATCATTCTACGCGAGAAAATCCAGATTATGTGACGACTGAATACCTATACTCGCATAACGACAATTCTCAATGTTGAAATACGCGATCACCAATTTAGGGGGTATTCTCGTGTTTTGTCTTGTGCGCGTCATCGACCCGATGTCACCATGTCGTATGCAACCTCAAACGCGAATAGCCCTGGAGGTAACTTCGAATTAGGAATTTATCCAAAATGAAGATTAATCTTGCCTTCAATTTAGAAAATTATTCAAAGATTTGATATGCCATGAGGCTGAAATTCAGCATGTGATGGTTTGTAGTATCCGTTTCCTAGGCTTTTAGCGACGTCGGAAAAGATGCCGATATGCCAAGTTCATGATATGCCCATGTTATCAACCCAGAATATCACAAAATTAACTGAGATAAGAAGAGTAGGAATCGACTTTCGCTGTCTTTTTAGGGGGAAGCTCCGGATTCAATTTCCACGATAGTTCTATGTCGTCAAGATGCAACTCACTTCCACTACCCGAGAGACCCGGAACCTTGTGGTCCATAAACTTCAAGGTTCACCAATAGACTGATAGTCTGCCATGTCCACTAGAGCTCTAAGCCAAAAGCGGCGATAATCATAGTCCGGTTCCCTGATTCAAACCAGCCCTAAACCTACCTCACCAGAGTCTGGCCCACGACGGCCCTGGTCATTTATTACATAGGGATGGCGCCCGAAGCTCTGGCAAGAAGCCACTCGCCCGATTAGTTCCCATTTTATTCTCCGACAAATCCAGCAAAATGTCGATGTATGGAATCTATATTGCGCTGCTGGCTCTACAGGGACTGGTATTGGCTTCGGCCCAGCAGTCTAACACGACGGAAAGGGTCTGGGGGGTATACGCATTCACCGTATACGGAGACACCAAGCCAGATGTTCTGAGCAGCTCGAGACCATTAACCGACTATGGAGCAAGTGAACTCGCTGCGGCTGCATCGAACTTTCGTTCCCGCTATATATCGAAATCGGGAATCTCAGAGACTGGAGTTCAGGGTATTTCCCCCATCATACTGGACTCGAATGATGTGGATGTGCTCTCAACAACCGATCAGAATGTCATCGGCTCTGCTCAGGCATTTATGCAGGGTCTCTACCCACCCCTCGGCTCGATGAATGTATCAGGCCCGCAAAAGGTGCATGGGTCATTTGCCCAGGCGCCATTGGATGGATACCAATACCCACGTATTGTCACGCTTGGCGAGTCGGACCCTCAGTCCATCATGATCGAAGGTCAAGCCAAGTGCAACATGTATCAAGCCGCTGAGAGTGTATACCGAAACAGCGGCCAGGCAGAGCAAATGGCGCGAGACACAGATACATTTTACAGGACGATTTGGAGTCTTGGGATGTCTGGGGTTTATGACGAATCATTTGCAACATACACGAATGCTGTTCCTATTTCTGAATATCTGGACTATGAGAATCTGCATAACGAAACTTTCACAGAGAGCGTGACCGATGCCCAGATCACCCGTGCTCGCTGGTTAGCAGACCAGTATTTGTGGAACACCAACAGTCAACAGTCGTCATCCGCTGGGTCCATGATCAGGCAAATAAGTCCAATCGCAGGGCAAACACTGGCCTCGAGTATCATGCAGGTATTTGACCTAAACATCCAGCAAAAGGGAACGCGGCAGAAGATGACCTTCATGTTCGGTAATGATGAGCCAGCCGTGGCATTGTCGTCTCTCGTGGGGCTCGCAAATGATCATCAACCAAACTTCCTGTCTCGCCTCGTCCGTGGCGGCTCATTTGTCTTTGAGTTGTACAGCTTCGAGGAGAATGCCGATCTGTACCCGTCGTATCCGCAAGCCGACAACTTGTACATTCGTTTCATGCTCCATAATGGAACCGGAAACAAAACCACCTTTGAGCCATACTCCCTGTTTGGTCACAGCCCCAGCCAGGCCACAATCCCGTATTCTGAGTTCCGCTCTGAGCTGGAGACATTTGCCGTGAGTTCCATACAGGAATGGTGTGTCCAGTGCAATGCGGAGTCTTTGTTCTGCACAGGTGCCCTGGACCAGAGCAATACCACGCCAAAGCAAAAGAAAGGCATGGCTCCCGCTGTAGCTGGAGTTATTGGGGCCGTGGTTACCCTCGCTGTTGTCTCGATCGCCGCCATCGTTGGGTTCTTCTTGTGTGGTGCGTTCAAGGGTAAATCTCGCCAAGGAAGTGCTAGAAGCAGCTTTGGTGGGTTCAAGGGACCTGGAAAACTTGCCAGTGACACAGACGTTTCCTTCCGTAACCCAATCTGGGGGGCATCCAAGACTGGTAATGCTGATCCTTCTGGTGAGACAAACGCTGGAGTTGTTGTGCAAGGCCATGAACGTCTTGGGAGCTGGGAAATGGGGCAGGCAAAGAAGGAAACAGACGATATCTCATCGGATGGAGTAGGAAGATCACCACTTGGGGCAGAAGAAGACGATTGGCGCATTAATAGCGGGTTGCAGCCAGTGAAAATCAGAGAGAGCGTGTAGATAGGGTGACGAATGGTTCATCTTCATGGTCCTGATATCGATTATGTCGTCGCCTTTGCTTGCCCAGGTGCAAGGGAGTGAGCTTATGTCGTTGCCTTGATGATTATGTCGTCGATTCTCGTTTTGATTTTTGAGAAATCGTAAACCAACGTGTTTATTCTCCTCTTCCAGTCAAGAGACCTTTCCCTTAAACGCGTTCCTTCCCCCATCACTTATCTCGTTGAAATTTCGACGCGTTACTCGCGTACTTCCCTCGCGTACTTCTCTTGTGTACTTCCTTCGCTCTTCGAATAACTTCGACCTTCTTAACTTCGACCTCGATCGTTCTTTCTTTCTTTCACACCCACTCTCACCCACGTTTTTTCGATTGAATGATCGACACTCTCTTTCTATCAAACAGTGAATACTCCACATCCACTGCAAGAATGAAGTATGAACTAACCTCTCTGCTGGCTTTGCGTCAGGAAGCATCAAGATTTTGCAGATGGACAAGTGAGTCCGAGCATTGTAAGTTTGAATCCTTTGTCCCTCTCATGTCGTCAAAGGCTTCATGGTCCATTGATGAATGGTTTGCTGGTTCACGCAAGTCCAGCGCAGACATCATTGTAACCATGGAGCCTCATGGAGCCTCATGGTGTCTCAGGTCTCATGGGGTCTCAGGTCTCATGTGTCTGGACAGCATGGGCTAGCCCTAGCTCAGTGGTAACGGGATGACTGACTGTCAATCAGGTCGAAAGAATTCCCATTCTCGCAATAGCAACCCGATCCGTTCCAGTAACCCTCGAAACCGATCACGCAGACATCGTTCCAAGGTGTCGCGATCGGCCAAACATCCGATATTCAACCCCAATCCTCAAAATCAGCCAATGTCTGACAAGGAGCCATCTGAGCTCTCTACCAGGACCAACAACGCTGGTTTTATCGCATTCCTTAAAAAACACTCTTCCCCTCAACACCAGCGAGTCACAGCTGGAGGGAAAATAGTACCAATGAATCCACCACGCTCAGTCGAAGATCCTTGGCCTCAAATGGTGATTGGGATGAGCTCGAACCCAAGCCAACCCGGCATGAGCCAGCCCTTTGTGGATGATCAAACCACGACAATGAACAATGAACGCCCGACTGGCACAGAAAATGTCCGACTGATTGGCAACACAACTGGCCATTCAGTTAATGGACATGATATGGCAGCTGCATCATTTGTTCCAAACCAAGAATCAGCCCAGGGAGCAGTGAACATCGCTTCTCCTGGCCTCAGGGACCAACCGCGGCCACTCATCTCATACATCCAACATCCTCTGCTGCAAGGCGACGTGGCGATTACTCCTGGATGCCACTGCAGGCTCTGTGTGCGAGATGACCCCGAATTCACACCCGAGGGCCGGGAACAACGATGGGCCTTGATCGAAAAGGATATCGATTGCACCCTCAAGGAGATCGGCGGGATGTGGTTTTATCTCAATCTCGGCAGGTGGCCACCGCTGCATCTTTACACAGCCTTTGCAGAGAAAATCATGAAGGAGGGCTCGGATGCCTGGGCGGAAGGCGAGACTTTGCTACGACACAAGCTCAGGAGCCATGAGAGATACCTTGTAGAGCTCAACCACGCGATTGCGATGCAGCCTGCAACCCCGGCCGCTTGGCTGATGCTTCGCGTTAGCCATACCAAGGAGCGTGGGCTTCTTCTTGACGCAATTGCGCTGCTCGACGGGGGAAGACTGATGGGTCATGTCCCGCCTAGAGTCCGAGCAATTTTCCCTCAGAATACTGCACCCGGTGATGGCGACGACCTAAGTCTCCCACCTCTCTTCCGGCTGCCAGGACCTCGTCGCAGCATTCCAATTATCGACCCAGAGACTGGCGAAGATCTAAGCATGTCCGGCGATGCGGCGCCCTTTTTCCGCTGCAGTACCGACACTGAAGAAGCAAGACTCCGCAGGTTTATCATGTCAGGTGCTGGAGAATGTAGCACTCCTGGTCACAGACTGGGTGTGCCTTTGGATGAGTACCAGAACGAGGAGGTTTTGCGAATGGTGTCCAAGATCAAAGAACCTCTGCATATCCCACTCATGGGAATTTGGGACTACACGTTGGCCGCTCGAGCGTCTGAAGCGTTGTTAGAACATGAGGCCACCCGCGCCTTCCATGCAGCTACCCGGCTTGTTCAACATGACTCTGAAGAGATTTTGGCATCACGAAATGCTGAGGAATTTTCACGAATTGAACCCCCTGAATCTCAGGAAACGCTGGTGGCGCCAACCGATGAGGGAGCCCAGCAAGCTTTTGCGCTTCAATCTGAAGAAATATCGGCATTGCCCAATGACCCGCCAGTTGCAGGTTACACCGTGCACTCCATTCAGGAGCCAGCTGTGGTGCAAGACAACGCAGGCATCTCGTGGGTTGCCCAAGAAGTATGGGATAGGAACCTCTATTTGCGCTCCGGCGTGCGTTCTTTGCCTCGGAACTTTGGAGATGAGCTTCCGCCACCCCTGCTTCCGTCGACCACCTCGGAGCATGGCGATATTGGCGATGATCGCTACATTTGGGGTAGGGGCATGATTCAGAATGATGATGCTAGCACGATTTCCACCTTTGCTCTCAGCGATGATTTGGAGGAGGTGGGCGCTTGGCTGACATTGTGAGTTATCTTTTGTGAAAGGACATCGGTAAATAGGAGATTGAAATGCTGATTGCCAATACCACAGATCTTCATGCGAGACCCTTGTTGGTTCTGAATTCGAAGCCTCAGGTGAGGGCAATGATTTGATTGTTCAACCTTTTGGATGGGGCTATACGATTAGCGACTCATCGATGATTGGTTCTGGCGAGTCTGACGCATTTGACGAATCTCCTCGTTCGGTATCTGGAGGCAATGCAAGTGAAATTGGTTCGGAGATGAGCACCTCCCTGAACAACACAGGCCCCGAGGCTCGGACAGTCGATTCCCCCCTGTCATTTTTGCATGCGTGGCCGCGGGCAATGAGTACAGACGATGATGGACCCATCAGCTTGTTCGAACCGAGAGAGGTTTCATATTTTTCTGATTCGAGCTCTGAATCCGAGGGTTGCCCGAGTGTAGCCACGGCCGAATCCATTGGTGAGCAAATTGAATTGACTGTTGAGGGAATTGGATTGACTGGTGAGGGAATTGGATCGACTGGTGAGAAAATTGGACCGGCTGGTGAGCAAACTGGATCGGCTGGTAAGCGAAGTTTCGCGAAATTGTTGGACTCCTACCGTCGTCACCGTTTCCGCACTCGTGCTAGTGTTCCCGACTTTTTGCATCACTTTGTGCCTTTCGCCAAGTTGAAGGATCCTCGTCGTGTGAATGCTGCTTTGGGGTTCACTGAACCAGACCAGGTGGTCAACCCGTCTCCACGTTTGGGGTTCATGAAAAAGTTATTCCGCCGCTCAGACAAAAAGCTCACTGCAAAGGCGCTTGTGAACACGAGCAAAATCAATGCCGTGGCTCACCAGGAGTGGGTGCCGATCGACTTGACAACAATCCCCGGGTATGAACCTTCCGAAAGCCCAGCATGCACTTCAAACACGAGCCGAATCAATGCCATGGAGTGGATGCCGATCGACTTGTTAACAATCCCCGGGTATGAACCTTCTGAAAGCCCAGCATGCACTTCAAACATGACCCGAAGTGTGAGAGATTGAGGATACCGCCACGAACGAAGTTGAATTGGGTAAGGCCCTTGAGCATATGCACCTGCTGTTGCGATCAAGTTAGCCTGGAAGAGTTACCGACTGGGGATATTGAAGCAAATGTCACTTACAGCATTGAGCATGCAACGCACGCTTCAAATGCCCAGGTGCATAAGAATGAGAAACCGAAATGAAAGCTCTGGAGGTTGCGATTGAGAATTATGGAGAATGGGTGATGAAGTTTTGGAAGTTGCGATTGGGAATTATGGAGAATGGGCGATGAAGTTTGAGGAATAGGGTTGGAGAGGGGTGTTTGTCAACGCGGCAGACGTGCGATTTGTGCTGGGGTCGAAACGGGAGGGAGAAGGTACAGTGTATCCATGGATATGCGACGTGATACACCTGTACTGGATCAACTTGGAAGAACTATCAGGGATGACCTTTGAACGTGCCCAGGTGTCTTTTGATTTTTCTGCCCTCCAAGGTTTCAAATGTCTGTACAGAGTACGAAGTGAACAATGCCCATGGGCCCTTGCTACTTAGTGGATGGAAAATATTTCTAATTTTCGTTGTGTTCAGCGTAATTTTCCGACATTCCAATGTTCTTATATTGGCCTTGGAATGCTCTAGCTTTCGTGTGGATTTGCACAGCGGGCCTTTAGAGCATCAACTCCCAGCCTTTGGCAGACTAGTGCCTGGGCAGTTGGGCTTATGGTCTCAGTCTAGGACCTCGGGAATATTTACGCTGATGATATCGGCCAGTTTTGTGCTAGAAAGCTTTGATTATGCGGAGATTTCATTTGGATTGACGTGGTGCGACATGTCCTATATAGGGCACGAGATGCAGACTATCAATCGCCGCTTGAGGAATCCAGTAGAATTGCCCATGTGTAGTGTTAGCACTGGATTACCTGGAGGGAGTATGTTTGTCCATCTGGGCAGCAAGCAAGGTGATGTTAGGACTAGGCTGTACGCAAGTTGACTGAAGGCGTCCAGGGCTGGTGTTGAATTATTTCTCCCCCTTGGTGGAGTTTTCACCTTTTGCACTAAGATGAAAGAAAGAATTCCTATCTTCTTTGATAAAAATATGGATTTTCTAGACAAGATGAAAAGGTCCACGGTGAAGTAGGTGTAGAAAGTACTCTAACCTCGGAATGATATCGATGAATACGAAGTATGAAATCGCGGTTTGTAGATCTCAGAGGGAGCGAAGGCCAATTCGAAAGTACCAGCGACTCATTAATCTGTACAGAGTAGAGAAAGCCTAAGATGTTTCTGCACGGGATATTGTGAAAGGCACGACTCTTCAAGTCAATGCAGAAGAACTTCCAGGGTTCAGAGGCGCTAACTTAGGGGTTCAAGCAATGAGTAAAAATTATGCAAAATCTGAGGGACTTGCAGAACGCCAGACTTATTTTGAGAGCATGCTATAGAAGTTGTGTTGCCCCGTTTGACATCAGCAACATGCAAACTTCTATGGACAGCCCTGGCCTAGTCTGTAGATCTAAGTGTCTGGTGTGATGAGAAAGTGGCCTGATGTATTAAGTTTCTTACTATGGCTCAAATATGACCAAGTAATATTACCCAGAGCGTCTTAATATGCTTACTATCAAACCACCAGTAGTTTCGGAGGAGAAGCAAATGTGGTATAGACTAGGGACCCCAGGGCCGATGCTTTGTAAGAGTCAGCCGGAATGCGCGAGGACGCCACCTATGTCGCCACCTTGTTTTTTTTTCTAGAATCCTTCCGCGATTGGTACTGTGTATATCACCAAGCCGAAGAGGCCGAGAATAAGGCACATTTTCGAGGACTGTTGGATTTACCATCCTGTGGGCATCACTGATTCCGAAGGAGTTTTTTTTCCCACCCTTTCTTCCCCGATGAGATACGTCAACCTTTGACGATCGAGACACTTTAGTCCACTTTTTTTTGGATGACTAAGGATTTCTCCACGTCCTGGAACTTCCTCCTTGACTCGGCACCCTCTTACGTCTTCACTCGTTTCCACTTTGACATGCCGTTGGGTTTATGACTCTAGATTTCGTGGCACTCGTCTTTCCAGTCATTTGGGTGGACAGCCCCTGCAATACCGCTTCTTAACAATTGCCCCCCGCGGTTATCTCCCCAGCCGGCACTTGGCACTCTGGAACGCCAAACCCTTTTACCCGCCTCACGCCTTTTCTTCCCTCCGCGTCCTTCTCGGTTCTTCATTTAATCTTGGGTGATTGCCCGTTGTCCTGATCTTACAACTGCCGTGACACGCCCACCATGACGCAGCTCTTTGCCAGTCCGTCGGCAGTGACGAATAACGAGAAGCGCGGCAATTTCCCCGCTCTCTCCCTTCCTTCGCGGAAACACTCCAACGAATCCGGCCATCTTCCGACGAGAATCAAGAACTTCTTCCGGATAAACAGTTCAAGCAGCCATTCCCCCTCCAACGGCTCCGGCTCCAACAGCAATGAACGGGAACGCGAGCGAGACAGCCATGGCTCGGCCAAGAATGAGAAGTCCACATTCCGACAATCGCGATTCATGCCAACAATTGGTCGCAATCGTTCGACAACCGTCGCCAGTGAGGGTAACCCTCTCGACGATAGCATGTCGCCGACTGCGTCTGCCAACCCTTACTTTGCCCACCAGGGTCAGCCCGCCCTGCGACACCGGAACGACGGTTCTGTGCCCTCTTCCCCTCCAGATACCCCCGAGTTGCAGGTGACCGGCGTTTCCGCAGTGGAGCAGGCCACCACTGCAAATAAGGAGGAGTTAGCGCGCAAGTTGCGTCGCGTGGCTTCTGCCCCGAATGCCCAAGGTTTATTCACAAGTGGTCAGGGTGACCGGCCCCAGTCGGCAGAAATGGGCAAGGAGCCTCTGGTTGAACAATCTGGAGCGGTAGGCTTAGCAAATGCTGGCAGTGACAAGGATCTTGCTTTGGCAGTTCCCAACAGCTCCGATAACGCCTCATTCCGCCGCACTTACAGTTCGAACTCTATCAAGGTTCGCAATGTGGAAGTCGGTCCTGCTAGTTTCGACAAGATCAAGCTCATCGGTAAAGGTGACGTTGGCAAAGTCTACCTTGTTCGCGAGAAAAAGTCTAGCCGTCTTTATGCTATGAAGGGTATGTTTCCAGGTATTGGGTCTGTTATGAGATGTCGTGCTAACTTGCGCATAGTTCTGAGCAAGAAGGAGATGATCAAGCGCAACAAGATTAAGCGTGCACTGGCTGAGCAAGAGATCTTGGCCACCAGCAACCATCCGTTCATTGTCACGCTCTACCACTCGTTCCAGTCGGAGGATTATCTCTATCTTTGCATGGAATACTGTAGCGGAGGCGAGTTTTTCAGAAGTATGTATCCCTTGCACCGAGCATTCAAAATTGCCTAGTATAACCTTTACTAATTTGTCTTAGCATTGCAAACTCGCCCTGGCAAGTGCATCTCTGAGGATGCAGCCCGCTTCTACGCCGCAGAGGTCACTGCTGCGTTGGAGTACCTTCATCTCATGGGATTCATTTACCGTGATTTGAAACCAGAGAACATTCTCCTGCATCAGTCTGGACACATCATGCTTTCGGACTTCGATCTTTCGAAGCAGTCCGGACCCGGCGGTGCTCCAACAATGATCCCCGCTCGTAGCGGCGGCGGCAACTCGACTACAGCTTTGCCCACCATTGACACGAAATCATGTATCGCTGATTTCCGGACAAACTCTTTTGTAGGAACAGAAGAGTACATTGCGCCCGAGGTGATCAAGGGATGCGGGCACACCAGTGCCGTGGATTGGTGGACTCTTGGAATCTTGATCTATGAGATGCTTTTCGGTACCACCCCATTCAAGGGCAAGAACCGCAATGCAACATTCGCAAGCATCTTGCGTGATGAAGTGAACTTCCCTGAACACTCCAACGCCACACCGACATCAAATTTGTGCAAGTCCCTGATTCGCAAGCTATTGATCAAAGATGAGACTAAGCGTCTGGGCGCTCGCGCCGGTGCATCCGACGTCAAGACCCACCCATTCTTCCGAACCACCCAGTGGGCACTCATTCGTCACATGAAGCCACCAATGATTCCCCACCAGGGCCGTGCAGGTACCGACACGATTAACTTCCGCAACGTCAAGGAGAGCGGAAGTGTCGATATCGGCGGCACCGATTCCACCAAGATGAAGGGTGTCCCGATGGACTCGGGACTTGCAACCCCTAACGCCGAGCTCAACGATCCCTTCGAGGAGTTCAACAGTGTGACCCTCCACCACGAGGGCGACCACTAGCGTCTCCGTCAGCTTTTCCACTTGTTTCTTCCATCTGATACACAAGGGAAACAGTCGTCTGTGCATCCGCCTGACGACCATGATGCATTAACGACTGTATTTAGATGCTTTCTTTCCGCGGGGGTATGGAGTGTTTCGGGACTTTTTTTTTGGGCGGATCTCTTGAACTTTATTTTGGGTTTTCATCGACTCGCTGCGTCTCATCGGTTGCACTCTGCATTTCGCATTTCTCATCGCACTGGTTCACTTCCCTTTTGCGAAGGCACGACATGGCATCGATATCGAAGCGTTTCTTGGCATTGTTGCCGTCATCCCTTTTTTGGTTTTGCGTTCTGCAAACTGTGCTATAAACTTGCCTTTCTGTTCTACCTTGCAGCGAATGGCGTTTGGGATGACTTGTTTTTATTTCGGGCGCGCTTTCGCGCGATATTTGAACGGTTCAATCTATCTCTATACGCCTCAATCTGATTATCTTTTCAATCATACATTTCCATGCTGTTTTGGGGCTTGGTCCCGGTGCTTGAGATGATTATAACAATTCTCGTTCCTGTCCGTGGTTTGTGCCCCAGATGAATGAGTCTTGAAACCAATGTGGGCCCATTGGTGTGCACAGGGTAGATTTGAATATGATGCTTCATCTAGGCAAGTACATGGTAAACTTGGCGCATATCATTTCCATTTTCAATTTCGCAAGAGAGGAGTTTCAATGTCAGTTACTTTTGGCGTTCTTCGGTGCCTGGCTGGAGTGATGCTGATAAATCGAAGTATATCGGTTGGTAATTTTCGATTTTCTTTACCAAAAGTCACCGACAAACTTGTCTTGGTCGCCTCATTATCTGTAGACGTGCTCTGGGGATCAAATCAAACATCCTGTTAGCGCGAAGTCACCTGATAGTGAGGCTGAGAGGTGCCCAGGTGTGGCCCCCTTCAGCTGAAAGGCAGCATCTCTCATCCATACATCCATAGATCGAAGACGTGTCAGCCATGGCGTCGACAAGCTATTCGGGTGTGAATTATGGTATACAGATGGAAGCCAATCATGGATCTATCACCGCAAACTTTTACTCAGGTACGAGGTTGTACAACCTTGTTTATACATCTCTGACCGCATCTTCCCTTTAGAGCTCACTGTTGTCCGCTCTCTCGCTCGCTCCCTTCACCGATCGCTTGCCACCTCGCTCGATCCATTCCAGCAAGTTCAAAATGAGCTTGCGCTTCTGGTTGCCGGTCTTGAAATTGCACACAGTCCATCTTCGCTTGATGAAAGTGAAGTCTCTGCGTCGATGGAAGATGAGCTCCGTGGTTGCCAAGAAAATCTCAATCTACTCCGCAAGATGAAGGTCGACTATGACAGTCGTGATCCTAAAGTACCAGAAGACGGGACCCTGGATGATTTAGTAGAGAGACTGGCAGTAATCAGACTCGAACTCTCATATTTCACAACGACGCTGGGCTTCATAAACACCACAAGGATAAGGTTGGTCTATACACTCTAATTCTCGATATCCAGCTAACAAACCCCGAGAATATCACAGGAGCATGTCGTCAAGATGCTGTCAAATTTTCTATCCAATGATGACAGCCGGACAAAAGCAAAGACAATCGTTTCTGGTCAATCAACTCTAAGTGATGATCCGGAGGGCTGGAGGCAATTGCGAAAGGAACTACAAGACACAGGCATCAGCCCGAAGAGTTTCTCTGACAACTTAGACTTGATCATCGCGATATTTCAGAAGAATTTTGAAGCTGATATGCCAGATATCGATACTGTCACTCAATACATGACCGACAATCTGGAGAATTCGCCAAGTTCTCAACAGCATGGGAGACCTGCATCTACTGTCTCGAACGTCAATGATCAAGAGGCGCGCCCGGCATCAATATGGGATGTGGACGTTTTCCAGATGTTCAAAGGTCTCGGGGGAAGGAATAATCACCGAGATGGTTCAGTCCCCCTTATGGGAACAAACGGCTTGATCTCATATGCCAGAAAAGGAGACCTGGAGGCTGTCGTGCAGAAACTGGACGAAGGCTGTGATGTCAACGCTTTGGACAGTTTCGGAGATAGCGCGCTTTCGTGGGCGGCAGCACAGGGTCATCGAGATATTGTTCTTCTATTGTTTTCAAAAGGAGCCAAGGTCGGCACAATGAACCGAAAAAGGGAAGGTGCTCTTTTGAAAGCGGCGAGAGCTGGACACATTGAAGTACTCAATATTTTGATGTCCCATGAGGAGCCAATCGATGATAGTCAATACCACTTGGCCTTGGGTGCAGCTGCAGAGAAAGGTCATATAGAAATCGTGAGCCACCTCCTAGACCGAGGAGGCGACCCAAATTATCTTAATGCGGATGATGAAGATGCCAACACACCATTGTTCAAGGCAGCAGATAACGGCTTTCACAAAATTGTCCGAGTTCTGTTGGAACAGGGTGCCAAACCGAACACTCTGAATTTCTGGAGTGAATCGGCGATGTTTGCAGCATGTCGATCAAACAGTGAGAAGGCTGCTCGGGTTCTTTTGAAATTCGGGGCTTCGTTTGACGACAAAGCAAAACATGTATCCGATATCGCCCTATTTTCCACTTTGCTCAATGAAAAGAGCATGATCCGATCGGATCGTTGACCGAGGATATGATACTTTGAAACATATGAGCCGGGTATGATCTGATACCCAGGAAATCCAGAACTACAAAATCTTTGCAAGCCCCGAGAGATTCATCATCTACCCAGGTGGTATTGAATTGTTGGGGTTCAATGTATTTCTGATCTTTGAATGGTTTGAGGTTTGGATTTGGACCTGTGAACATACAAGATTAGACCTCACCCATTGAAATTCCATGACCTAGTACTCCATAGAGTGTATTGATATGTTCGCGTTCGGGCGCATCTTGGAAGCAGATATGGATCTCAGGGGAAATCTCTTATTTTTTCTTTTATGGATTCAACATATTTGTACATTAAAGTGTGCTTCTGCGATCTAGAAGCGCCGAAATCCAGGAGACCAGAACAGTCCAGCATGGTTCAATGCATGTGATAAGGATCTGCCGCACAAGCCTTGCGACACTCTTCTAGAATCCTAGCTTGCTTAGCAACATCCCCGAGGCGACTGATGACCTCCTTATTACCGTCATAGAAGGTAAACACGGCATATGGAATGTCCACCTCCTGACAGAATTCTTTGACGAACTGTTGCGTCCTGCGCAAGTTGTGTCTAGGAATCCGAGGGTACAAGTGATGAATTGCCTGGAACTGCAATCCGCCATGGAAGAAGTCCAACCATGGTGGACAATCCACATCCATTGTTGTTCGCAACATCTTTTGCGGGAACGACTCCAAAGGACCAAGATCAGCGGTCGACATGGCGTAGTGAGAGAGCGTAATCTGCACATGTAGCGGAGAGGTCACAATGTGCGAAATGAGCACAAAGGCCACTCGGTTAAACCAGGTCGGGATACTGCACCAGACAACACCGTATCCAAACCACGCCCAGAAGAAAGCATGGCCTGCAAGTTCGAACCACCGATGCCACCAGCCGGCTCCTTGCTTTGGGCCCCGTCCGACAATGATATGCTCCCAACTCAGGAAATATAAGTTGAAACGTCCGAAGAGAAGAATGGGGTAGTACAGATAGTGCTGGTACTTGACGGTTATCTTGGCGAATGCATCAAACTCCATGATACGATCATAGTAAGTGCTTCGGAGGGAGTCGAAGAATCGGTGAGAGAGTGCGAAGAAAGGCATCAACTCGATATCTGGGTCATGCTCAGGTGCGTTCGTGACAATGTGATGGACATTGTGGCTTCGCTTCCACCAACCTAGACTCAAACCACCGAGGTAATCTGCGATAATCATACCGATGACTGTGTCAATTTGATAATTGTGTGTGATACCCATGTGACCAGCATCGTGGGCGGAGAAGACGAGTTGGTGCCAGAAGAAACCGAGGAAGAGTGCCGAAGTGCAAAACCAGGAATTTTTCAGCAAGAAAAGGAAAAGCCCGAAGAAAAGACTGTAGCGAGAGATCTCGATCGCGTAGGCGGAGTAGTTGCAATTGTACAGACCGGCTGCTTGAATGCGCTTGTTGAGTTCGCGGTATTTCTGCTTGATATTCTCTTGATGCTCAAAGTCCAGTGGGGGATATCTGGCCTTGTCCATATCAATTTGCTCTTTCGTTCGAGCATCTATCACGTATGTCTGGGATTTGGTCTCTGTCGGAGGAGTTGCGCTGATTGCCGAAGAAATGGTTGACACCGAAAGTCTGCGCCTGAGGCCTGGTGTATCCTCCTGGGCCTCGAAAATAGGAGATGGTGGCGCGGAAATGTCTTCACTTGAGGATCCAGGGTCGATTGTATCTTCCTCATCTTGGCCAGATAGTCGAAATTTGCCGCCCTGGATAGGGGGAAGAAAGTTGGTCCATGGGCCTTCGATGCGACCAATCTGGAATTTACTCATGCGCTGACGGGCTTCCTGTGAATGTAGCCTTTCGGTGGATGTTAGTCGAGTCACTTGGATTTGTGCAGAAAGTCAGAAAAGGGCAATCACTCACGCATTCACTTCATCTGTAGCATCTTTTCCAATCATGTGCTTAATAGCCATGTCACCGCCGGGGTGAAATTTGATCCAGCCATCCAGCTTAAGCACTTTGTCATCGACGATGATGATGAGCTTATTATCGGCAATCATGCCTTCTACCTCACGTCTCGAGAAGACATTGTCTCTGCTTCTCGCAGCATTTAATGATTTGACCATTGTAAATTCAACAGAACACAATGGTAAATCAATATTCGGATACTATTTTGGATAAAAGAGCAGCAAGCAGCTTTAAGAATCCCCACAGATAGTCACACCGGGGTCACTCCCATTCAGCACTTAATCTACACTGTTACCTGATCCCCAATTTTAGGTCCTAGCGCGAGACATTTTCGGTTCCTTCGAACCCAGGGGACACCAAGGGGGGCAGTGAAATTTGGTCTGTCCAACCGAGAGTGGACACGGGAGAACTTGGGGAAAAGAGTGGAGGTCGAAGTTGTATTGGACAAGACCGTGTGACATTACTGTGGACACTGGCGTGGCAACTGGGGTGAATATGGCTTTTTGGAGTGGTGGGACCGTACGGAGTACGCGTATCCAACGCCATGTCAACCATGTGCCAGAAATTTGATAAGTTGAGCTAAACTAAGCTTAAACCTTGCCCCTGGCGGAAATTGAAAGAGATCGTTGGAACTGCCCCTTATCTAGAAGGATTCGATCTACTGAATATCAACCTCGAGCGTAGAACCCCTATGGAATTTTCTATTTCCAAAAAGCTCTCATCCACAAAGCAACACAGAATTTGCCAGCTATTCCAGAACCCCTTTCTGTAGGAACCTAGCAATATAATGAGTGGCGAGTCGTATTCGTCTCCAGATCTCTATTTGGGTACTCTTGGCGCTACTAACCATGGACCCAATGCGGAAAAACATTGACACGTGTCCACCTTAAACCCTAGAAACGCAACTTTATCATTTCGGGTCAGGGACCAGATCACTTTGAGAAATAAAAAGAAACGTCTGTGAACCGTCGAGATCTACTCCTTTCCTGCCCCGCTATTGCCGCCTATGCCCCGCATCTGAGAATGGCTCACGTCGAATGAGTCCACACTTACGTATTGGCTTGCTGCGCGAGTAAAGTCGCCACCTTGCATGTCTATCTTTTCTGAACCTAATAGTAGGGTTATGCTGTCATGGCCCACTAGGCTGGGTAAAGTGGTTTAGCAGCGGAAAGAAATCATGATGGGAAACATATCGATGTTGTACAAAACCACACAGGTAAGGCCAAGGCTGTTCGTATACACTAGAGTCAATCCAGTCTTAGGGCCGGCAAACCCACAATTTCCATTGTCTTAGCAGAATTGGCATATTCAAATAAGTTATTTGGGGCGATGGCCTCGCGTTAACCGCGACATCGAGTAGAAAATAGATCTAGGCTTCCAGATAAATATCGAAGGAGACATCTGATTTAGATTATCTGCCTGAGACCTAGACGCTAGGCAGTGCGAGAAATTTACCTGGGGAATGGATTTAGCCTGGTAAACGCCTTTTGCTTTTTGCCTCCCTAATTTCTCGTGCATGACGATAAGGCAAAATACACAATATCCACTTTGGTGCGAATTCCGCATCGGGGGGGAGCGAACTTTGAGATATGGCACACTTCCAAGGTTGTGTACCTACAGTACCAATATTCCTACCGGCTGGAAAATCTAAAGATACATACAAAGAGAAATATGGGAGGCGAGATATTCTGCTCAACCCTGTCTAGCTACACCAAAGCGATATTGCGGCGACATTTTAGCAAGTGTCGTTCTATAAGATACGGTGTACGGAGTACATTCGTAGTCCGTACGGAGTAGCCAAAGAAGATTTAGGCTAAGGCGCAACTAAGGGGTCCACTCGAACAATGCGCTCGTTCCAGTACAGCGTATATTTGGAAAGGCTTGCATATTAGTCGACAATAGAGATGGGGCCAAATAAGGAGCTTGGTCCCCTGAACTCGAAAGTTTTCTTCTATTTGTTCGGAGGAGCTTCGTGTCCATGATTGAACCCACTTGGATCGTCACATACTAAAATGACGCCGCAGCGCGTAATTGCACTCCAGGGCTCGTAGAATCTATCAAACAGACATGTGCTCGAAAGGGGGAATCACATACGAGTATGCACGATTCAAGACACATCTCAACCGTGCCCACTCTTTTGCGGAGCTTGCATTTAATGCCAATCCCCTGCTCGTAGGGTCTATGATAGGCATCGATTTAAATGAATGTAACACGGGTGTCGGTTGTTTGATGTGTCCCGTCGACGTGTTTCAGAAGACGGGCCGCATTCGATTGCATTCAGAATGCTTCTCGTCGGTACTGTGCATGAGACTTGCCCCGATCTATGATAGCTGCCTACAGGCTGCGCCCCAACAATACTTTCGTGTCTAAGAGAATACGGCTCTTCAGTCGTACCGATGGTAGAGAGCATTAAAAAAAGAGGGCCGCTGCAAGTCGCTTCGATTACCAGGCTAAGTGCATGTCTACTATCGATCTGCTATTTCTGCGCAACGCCCCCAAAATATCCCAAAAGGAGACTCTGCCGAGGGCAGGCTTTTCGCCAAGCTACCATTCAGTCACACATATTATCTCGGTGGGCCTAGAAGTATGTAGAATTAATAGCGTGGCTGCCTGTGTGGCTAGTGGTCTCCGGCCGTATTTGAGCAACACTGCTCCGCAAGGGGTTTACGAATACGACTAGAAGACTATTCAAGGAGGTGCTTATCGCCCCTAAGGCAGCTGTATCACTATTCGACAGTCTAGCCAGCTGCCCAGGTGTTGCGATGTATTCAAACACCTGGAAACTGTTCATCTCAGTTCATTTGAAACACTCGTCTTTTCTGCCCCCAAATCCTTTTCATCCTCAAGTAATTGGCACTTGGCATACGGCGCGCATGAACCTCCAGGGAGTTTGATGAGCGTTCGCAACCTAACATGATCCATGGATTCTACTTGCTACTAGCTTCTTTGCATGCTTTTTTCTCAACCTTTAAAATGAAAACTTCAAGGTTGGCCCAGAGAGACAGAAAAAGAAAAAATGGACCAACAAACCCTTAGAAGCTCTAATTCGCCCTCTAAGTCACCTATGAATATCCATGAAGGGAATATTTCCCAGGTTATGTCACGGCCCCGGGGGTATCGATATTATCCCAGGAAAAACCATCCATCTGCAAAAATGAAGCAGAACCTGATCGATCTCTGTCGCCAAAAAAACGTTTCTACTACCTATAAAACTGGTGCCTTGAAGAATGTGACTTTAATTCCCATAACCATCTCCAGGGCTGCGGACGCAGGATGTATCTCAGCAACCTTGGAATAGCATTGAATTTGGACGCCTGGGCAAACGATTTTTCCCATTCTTCAGCTCGTTTGTTCTCTGTAGAAAAGATGACACCAGGGAAGCGAATTAACCAAATCGGAGCTCACAAACTATTGTTACTACCATATTGTATTGACAAGACATCAAAACACACGTTGAAAGTGCGGATAGACATGAACCCATAGATAAGCTTGGACTACGCGTCTCAGCGGAACCTCTGAAAACACCACCTCAGCACCCAACACGCGTCTGTGATTGACGCCTTGCAAACCACCACGATGTCTGCATTTGCGCCCGAAGACCCAGACGATTACTCTTACACCGAGGCCGACCCCGCGGAAACCTCCACCCCTCCAATCCCAGATCAAGCGGGCAACGATCCAGAATCGTCGCATGGCCGCGGCCACTCAAACAACCCCCTCCTTGGGTCAGACAACCCACTCGTTTCCGATTTAGAGCAGGAGGTGCTGGAAGAATATTCTCGACTGCTGCGGAATGTGAATCAGGTACGTGGGGATCCTTGGTCGTTGGTTTGGGCGCCTCCATTTTGGACAGAGGGATTGCTTCCCACCTAGCGGTCAATGATGGGGGAGCTCTGCTAGGTGCCATCTGGTTGTAAAATACCCTTGAACTATTGGATGTTGACTCGCTCTCTATCTGTAGCTCTCCGACAAAGTCGCCGACCTTGCGGGCTCGCCCGCTTCCATGCCTCTCGATGGCTTGCGTCTTCTAGAGCGCAAAACTGCGACCGTGTGCACTCTTCTCAAAGCCAGTGTTTACAGCATTGTTCTACAACAGCAGATCTGGAATGAAAACGAGGAGCAGCAGCAGCAGCAGCAACAGCAACAGAATGAGGAACGGTACCAAGACCAGCAGTATCAGCATGGTTATGAGGAAGATGTGACATTCCAATAAGGTTGCCTTTCATGAATGAGATTGACGAATTTTTATTACTCGCGTGTTATACCCGGGGTGTTGTCCGATTTCGAGTCTTTGTTTCTGGTGTTTGGAGGAAATGAGACTCCTGGATATTTGATTTCAAAAGATGCTGTGAAATAGCCCAGAATACTGGAATGTTGATGACGCATTCATGTTGAACAACCGACTTATACTTGTACATGCAAAAGACACAAGAACATGGAAATGAAAAGCATTATATACACACTGGTACGAAACAGCCAGTCTGGTTCTTGGGAAGGCTTAAACCTTGCCCGCGTAGTAGACCTTGCGCACATCGACAAGCTTTCTGCCGAGGGCGTGAGCGATCTGATCGGGGTTGCGCTGGCTCATGATGGCCTCGTAGGCAGCCTTGACGGTGTTCATAGGGTTTCTTGAGCGGCCGGTACGGGCCGACAGGTCGTGGATACCGCCGGCGCGGCACATCTCATAGATTAGGTGCTGAACACGGAGACCGAATCCTAAGTGGTGGTTAGTAAGGGGACTGCACTGTGAGATAAAACAAACATACCAGGGGGGCGGTGCATGAGCTGCAATGATGTAGCTCCAACCTTGCCCTTGACATCACCGAAGATGGTGCGGTTCTCGTAACGGGGGATGGGCTGCATGTTGCGGATGGCACGGTATTGGGATTGGATCTTGGCATCGGCCGCCTCGTCGGACTTAGCCTCGCCAATACCGAGCAGACCATTTCCATTACCAGCAATGGAAAGACGGTACGCACGGCGGACCTTTCCTAGTCGGGTCTGGTTGACAACACTTCGCGAGACAAGGGTCTTGGTCTGGAGGTTTGAGACCTGTCGCTCCGTGTATCCGGTGGCCAGGAGAAGGCTCTTGAGACCATCGGTCATTTCCTCGGCCTCGGCCGAACGCTCCTTCTCGCCCTTCTCGGCGGCTGTCTTCTGCTCTGACACACTGGGCTCTTCAATGGTTTCGCCGGGACCGAAGAAGTCAGGAACAAGTGAGCTGTTCGGGTTCAGCTCGTTCTCAGCCTTGCCCTTTGTGACGCGCAAACTGTCTGCCCACTGAACGAAATCAGCACCTGAGGGATCCTTGCCTTCGGGGAAGGATTCCATCCAGCGGCCAAAGTCCTCAGCGAAATCGTCGTCGTTCTTGAACTTGAAGTTGTAGTCTGTGTTCTCCACCGGGGCGCGTTGGTGCCGGTCGATTGCGGGCTCAATGACGGAGAAATCATCGAGATATTTGATGCTCATCGGGTCGCTGCGTTCCTTCAACTGTTCTGCTAGATCCTTGGGGTCGATAGCTGCTTCACCGGCGTTGATGGCGGCCATCTGTGCCTCGGAGTACTGCTTGGCCAGTTCGGTCTTTTGCTCCTCGGTATAGGGCTTGTAGTTCTCTCCAGATGTAGCCTTGACATTGGGGTATTTGGGTTTCCGGTTCGAGAGGGAGACAGGCGTGGGATGGAATTGGCGACGCGGGACTCGAGTGACGGGCGTGGCAGCACGGGAGAAGCTGCACAGGAGGCATCGGGCCGGCCGTGTGACATTCATGGTGACAATTGGATCAGCTCTCCAGCTGGTGCCGGCGAGGTGAGCTTTGGAAACGACGGAAAGGGCGAAATGCGGAGACAAGGGACGCAAAGGCACAAGAGGCTGTCGGAGATGAAGCATCGGGAGGAATTTCTCTCTAGCGGGCGGTCAGTCCCCGTCCAATCAGCAACGCGGTAGATGCGTTTCTAATAATTTTCCCATCGGGCGATTCTCAATTCCAAAAATTGTTTCCTTGTCACTTTTCACCTTTTATGTTGGCGATACGATCAATCGCTTGGCGACTGACTTCACCTGCGTCTATCGGATCCTTGCGACCATTACAATTACGATCAGCTTCCCGAATCTCTCCTAACCGCCGTTCTGCGAATGCGCCATTCCCCGCGATAATGGAAAATAATACGAGGAAACAATTCGATGCCAAGAAGAAGTTCAAGAAGGCCAAGGTTGAGAAGAACAAGAGCAGTGGACACGATGAAGTCCTCTTGTGCGATATCAACAAGCTTCTGAAAAGCAACCAGCCTGAGCAGAATGAAACCAACGGCGACAGCGCGCCTACCGCGTTGCCAGAGAAGTTCACCGAGATTGACGTTAAAATCCTGGAACTTTCATCCACTGGTGATGGTCTCGCGCTCTCCGAAAACAAGAAATATGTATACGTTGTTCCATTCACAGTTCCCGGAGACCTCGTGCGAGTGAAATTGGTCAAGCACTTCGAGCCCTTGTCGTATAGCTTGACTGATTTCGTCAAAGTTATCGAACCTGGCCCTCAGAGAAATGACTCGTTGATCAATTGCAAGTACTTCGGAGAGTGCTCGGGGTGTCAACTGCAGATGATGTCCTACGACGACCAGCTTGCACACAAACGTCGCATCGTGGAAAAGGCCTATGCCAACTTCTCTGGACTAATTCCCGAGCTTGTACCCACCATCGGTGAAACGTTCGCCTCGCCGATGCAGTTTGGATATCGCACAAAGCTCACGCCCCATTTCGCACACGGCGGCGCCAGCAAGAAGCCAGATGAAGAGGCACCCGTTCCTCCGATTGGTTTCACCTACAAGAACCGACGCCTGGATATGGACATTGAAGACTGTCCTCTAGGAACAGACATCGTGCGCCGCGGACTCACAACCGAGCGCAAGCGTGTCGCGGAGAACATCCGCTCCTATAAGAGAGGTGCTACCCTCTTGATGCGCGAGACAACTGCGCGAATTCCCAAGGAGGCATCATCCACTGCCGAATCGGAGGTACCTAACGTTGAAGGAATTCCCGCCTCTGTGAACGCAGACACTGGTGATGTGATCCGCACCGAGCGCGAAAACTACATTGAAGAAAAGCGATGCATCACCGACAACAATGCTACTTCCTTCGAGTATATTGACAACTACGTCTTCAGCAACAAGGCGGGTGCTTTCTTCCAGAACAACAACTCTATTCTCTCCGGTTTCACAGAATACATCCGTGAGCGAGCCATTCCTCCTGGCAACGACCAAGACGCCAAGCCCATCAAATACCTCCTTGATGCTTATTCCGGCTCCGGTCTTTTCACTATTACCCTCTCTCCACTGTTCAAGTCCAGTCTTGGTGTCGATATTGGAGGCGATTCTATCGTCTCTGCGCGTGAGAACGCTCGCGCAAACAAGCTCCCCAACACGGGCTTTGCTGCTGCCGATGCCGCCACTCTTTTCAAAGACGTCCC
Organism: Penicillium bialowiezense; assembly: GCA_026122735.1. Classification (NCBI taxonomy): domain Eukaryota; kingdom Fungi; phylum Ascomycota; class Eurotiomycetes; order Eurotiales; family Aspergillaceae; genus Penicillium; species Penicillium bialowiezense. Next base: position 548,302 of record JAKZFB010000004.1, read on the forward strand.
TTACCCATCTGATCAGACTCTGCTTGTCATCGACCCGCCTCGCAAGGGTTGCTCCGAGGATTTCCTGCGACAGATGCTTGAATTCAAGCCCCGTCGTGTTGTCTACGTGAGCTGCAATGTCCACACCCAGGCACGTGATGTCGCTGTTATGGTCCAGGGCGATGAGAAGCAAAATGTTCGCTACGAGATTGAAAGCATTCGTGGCTTCGACTTCTTCCCTCAGACTGGTCATGTGGAAGGTGTGGCTATCCTTAACCGGACTGCTTTCCCTCAGACTCAGGCTGCCTAAGCCTGTCCGTCAACAGATTTCGAACAATTTGCAAAATCATCTACAATCTAGATATGCATCGATTGCATTTGGTGATGCTGTTTGTTGATTTTGTCGAAAGCTATCTCCCCTCCTATCCCGGTGTGGGCTAACACCTGGGAAGGGCTGTGGGCACGCTTTTGGATTGGAGGTGATTGGTATATATACTGTCTTGCATACTGCGGCGTTTTGGGAGGATAAAAGTAAAGGGCTTGATTGTGATGGTCTGCATGTACGTTTGAATATAATACAACCTTGGAACTACGGAGATACCGATGGTATCAGTGCCGAAGAACCTTGGAACTACCTTCATAATAAACTACACGCCGGGACAGATCTCGGGACATCTCCAAGGCTACCTAAGGTAGGTGTAAACAATGTGATGAACACCGGCGCCAAGCCGTTTTGATGGGAATAAAAAGGGCCAACAGAAAAGAAAAAGAAAGAAAGATAAACTGCCGACTATGAACAAAAGGCTGAGCTACATCAATTGACAACTGTCTAATGATCCATTCATTCCACTGCTTTCTGCTTAGGAGCTTCCAGGACCACCGAGCAGGGCGAACCGCCGCACAATGCTGGGGCCTATCTCGTCATACTCGGCCTTGGTGTGGCAGTAGCTTCGGAACTCAGGAGTCTGACCCAGCAGACTACCTCCGAACCAAGGACCGTGACGCTGGCGTTTGTGGGTAACGACCGCAACATCGAGACCACCACTTCGTGCGCCACCGCTACGGGCCTCGGACGCGCGAATTCGGTCATCTACCAAGTGACGAATGTCACGCTGTAGGCGACGACCAAAGTCCTTATACAAAGTCGATCCACCAGACAGCACAATGTTCTTATAAAGTCCTCTTCGGACATCGATCGGGGAGGATTGGATGACACCGTCCACGACGTTAGGGAGCGGGGTGAGGAAGTCGGACGAGTAGATTTCGGGGTTGAAGAAGATTTCCGGGGCAAGGAAACGCTCGTATCCAACATCGATCTGCACACTTCGCCCATTGGGCGCAGTGACGGTGTGCTTAAGGAAACGGTCTGGCTCACGGTCGTAACGGGCGAACTCCTTGACGATATCCGGACTGACGTAGCAGTACTCTTCCTTGACCTTCTCTGCAGTCTTCAAGCTGCTGTCGGGCTCTGCGCGGTCACGTAGTAGGTTCTGCACAAAGTATGTGATGTCGCGTCCAGCGATTGGGATACTCTTGATGGAGGACCCGATGACGTAGCCCTCGGCGACGGGGATAACGTGAGTGACACCGTCACCAGAATCAATGACAGTTCCAGTCAGAGAGCGATCCGTGACCTTTGAGGATGTCCATGATGCGGCGAGAGCAAGAACGGCTTGAACAGCAATGTAAAGACCGGCGCAGTTAAACGATTCGAACATGATTTCGGCGGTGTTCTCGCGGTTCTCGGGAGGGTTCAGGGGCTATAGTCCAAGGTGTTAGAATCCATGCCAGATGTGATCCATTGGTGCACGCATTCGCCTTACAGGTTCGGTGAGAAGGAAGTAGTGGTCCTCGGGCTCGACGCGCAGGTATTTGAAGATGGAGTTTGACCAGAATCGTTCCATGTGGTCCCAGTTCTCGATCTGTCCATGCCGAATGGGATAGTTGACGCCATAGCCTGGACCTTGACCGGCAGCCAGGGCCTCGTCACCAATGAAGAAGTCCAAGTCCTCCGTGCCACGCTTCGCGGAGAGGTTGGAGCTAGCCCCACCTCCGCCGCCGAGGAACGAGGGCTTGTTTGCGACTGGAGGACGGCCTGCGGAGCTTCCAGCACTTCCCGCTGCCTTGGTTGCAATTGCGGTGGGGAAAACGAATGAAGGAGAATCGTTACCGGCGAAACCTGTAGGAACGGAGGGAGCATGTCAGCCTAATCCGCGATCGCGAGTCTCCTGCGCTCTGCCCGACAAGACCTACCAAGCTTGGAATAGCCAGTACCGCTGAGAAAGAACACAATGTCAGCACCAATAACTTAAGAAGAATTGCCGCGGCGAGCTTACTTGTCCATGACAACGGCTGGTGTTTGGTTCGCCATGGCGGGTGGTTGGGCCTGGACACAATCCAAACACGGCAAGGGGTGAAAAGAGGCCTAAGTGGGCGAGAGGTTAAGACAAGCAAGAGGCAATTCCCCGTATCTCAATTGTAGCTGAAAACGCCCTAGATCTGAGAGAGCAGGAGGACAGGCAGACAAGGCGGGGGGAGAATGCCCAGGTATCCGGAGGTCGAGATTACCTAAGGGGGCACGTCGACATCATGTGCCGCTATTTAAAGAACTAAGTCAACAACATTGAAGGTGGAAGAGGTTCTTGCCTTGAAATGGATCATTTGTTTATTCCATTTAACCTTCCTTGGCTAATTCTGCAGTTTAAGAACCCAAATTTGCCCCAAAATGGTAGGTACGACTGCTACAAACTCCGATAAATTCTTGAAAATGTTTTGGTCTCTTCACCACCTCCATCCCTAAGGCATATTCCTTCTTTATTCTTTTAAACTGTATTATTCTATATGAAAAGCACCAGCCTAGTGCTCACCTCTGTTTGCTCTATCATTACCTCTTTTCAAAATCTCATACGGTCCCATCAGCGGTATTCTTCACTCGCTTCATTTCCCGTGCCCGAGTCTGCCATTGCGCTGGAGCATTGGTTCCCTGTGGTTGTTTAGCTTGAAAAGGCTTGAAAATTCAGTCCATATAAGCGCAACCTGAGAACTACCAGACCAAAGCCGGATTGCTGGCCTTCGTTTCACGTGTGGACTTCCAGTCTTCCATTGTGCATGGGACAGCGATAATCTGGCACACCACGATCAACACGCGTTAAGTGGCCTCAGACGTAAGAAGAACCCCAACGTATTTTCTAGCCTCGTCGTATATCCGTCGCCGCACGTTCGTGATTTCAAGCCACTGAATTCGCTATCTTGCTGGTTCTCACCTCATTCTCACCCCCTCAGAACACTCTTGCATTGACCTTGCTTGCAAATTTCTAACTTCTGAAAGGTTGATTGACAGGCATTTGCTGGGCCTCGATCCCAACATATCATCATGTCTCGCCCTTTCCGATATGATGGCCAGTGTGGAATTTTCGTCCATGCTGGCGCAGGTTTCCACAGCTATGACAATGAGAACAAGCATCTTGAAGCTTGCGAAAAGTAAGAACCCCTATAAAAAATGACCGAAGCAGCATGATCTGACATCATTTGGCTCAGTGCTGCAAAGAAGGCCATGGCATTCTTGCGGAATGGGGCCACCGCCGTTGATGCCGTTGAAGCGGCCCTGATGATACTCGAAGACAATCCTATCACAAACGCAGGGTTCGGAAGCAATTTGAATGCAAATGGAGATGTCGAAGGTGATGCTTCAATTGTTGATCATCGTGGACACAGTGGAGCGGCTGGAGCTGTGCAAAGTGAGTCCCCTGTGCCCCTACTCTTCATGCCCCGAGCTGTTTAACGTGGTAATAGGCGTGAAAAACCCGATCATGCTCGCCCGGAAGATCTACGACAGGTCAAATGTACAGCTAGGCATGTCGAGAGTGCCCCCCAATTTCCTTGCTGGTCAGGGCGCCAAAGAGTTCGCATGGGAGCATGGTGTGATAATTATCCCCGACGAAAGTTTGATCTCGCCTTCTGCCGAAAGCCGGTACAAGTTGTGGGCAGCAGAGGTTGCAGACCACGAACGCAACATCCAAAGCGAAGATGAACTCGATTATTGGTATCGCCGACCTTTGACTCCCATGGACGAACGCATCAGGCGCCTTGAAGAGAGAGACCGCCTTGAGAACCCTGGCCAGCACTTCCGGAGAAGCATGAGACACTCGGACCCAGACCCAGATGAAGAACTCAGAGTCACCAGCGCCCAGACTCCATCTGCGAGTGGGAAAGGCCGTGCTGCAACCTCCCCGGCCCACCGAGAGACGAAAAAGAAGAAGAAAGCCAGGACTGGCAAATCCCGGAAAACTGGACAGGCTGTCTCATCAATGGGAGTGTTTCCCGATGGGAGCCACGGTGGGAGCCACGATGGGAGCCACGACGAGAGCCACAACGAGAGTCACGATGAGAGTCACGATGAGAGCTTCGCAGCAGACGAAGAAGAACCAAAGCAAGATTCGATCACCGATACCGTTGGCGCCATCGCAATTGATAGGTATGGAAACATCGCAGCTGGCTCCTCTTCTGGCGGAATAGGCATGAAGCACCGTGGTCGCATCGGGCCTGCTGCTCTGATTGGCATTGGCACTCATGTCATGCCCGAGGACCCAGGTGATCCAGATGGAACCTCATGCGCGGTCGTCACATCGGGAACTGGCGAGCTCATTGGTTCAACCCTTGCAGCCAGTACCTGCGCACAGAGAATGTTCTACAATCAGCGAAAGGGGCCGGGGGTTCAGTTCACTCATGTCTTGGAGGAGGATGCGCTCAAGGCGTGGATGAGAAACGAGTTCACCGGTATGTCATATTCGTTCCGTATGCGTTATCGAACAACTCTTGATACTGACGAATGGTTGTCATGGCCTACTAGGTCATCCAGCTGTGGCTAACAGTGTCCTGTTCGGTGCTATTGGAGTCATGGTGCTAAAGAAGACCAACAGCGCTATGGAACTTTATTTTGCCCACAACACCGAGTCGTTTGTGAGTGACTTGGTATTCTTCGGCCAAGGAATATACACTGACCATGCTTGACAGGCTCTCGCCTCCTTTACCAGCAACGCAGATAAACCGCGGAGTCTGATGTCTCGCGGAACCCGTGGAACCATCAGCCAAGGAGCTTCGAGGATCAGATTCACCAAGCCTCGTAGAGACCAGAATCAATACTGAACCAAACAGAATGATCTTCCGAGACTGAGGTTGAAAAACGCCTTATTTAGATCTGGAAGCGAACAAGACTCGCCCCGAACGAAGAACCCGCGCTGCCAACCTCACGTTCGAGGATCGATTGATGTGACACCTCTTTTCCAGCCCTGCCAAAAATTTGTTTTCAGCATGCTCTCCGCTACTTCGGAGTCAGTATACCCGGTTCTAGCATGTTTCCTGACCCGACTACGTACCTAGCACGCCTGGATGACGAAGCGACGAGCGTCTCGCAGCCAATGGTTCCTTGCTAAAATGCACGATTCTTCTTGATCGGGAATAAGCCCTGTGTTAGAGTAGCCCTAAAGCCAAGTGACCTTCTGTATGTACCTATTTCCTTTTCCATTACTAGTGATGAGGGAGTTGTCTTAAATCATTATGGTGTAAATTGTTCCATGTAGTATATCCTCTGCAACCAGATTGGTTCAGTTCCCGAGTCGATATCAGGATAAATCCAAGTGCCCAAGCGGCTCCGTCGGAAATAGAGGCGCCATATGAATGTCTTTGGTGATTTGGCACTCAAGAGCCCGGCGTCGAAACAGACATTGGTGTCCCAGCCCCAGATGCCCCATTGACCTTCTTCTTCTTCTTCTTTTTCCTCGGCAACAAAGCCGGTTTCGCATTATAATCTCCAGTATCCAGATGTGTCCCACAAGTTAGGCACTCACTCCCAGGTGGCGGCTCGCAGAATATGCTAAGGCAGATCGAGCACACAAAGCCGACATCGACGACCCGACGATGACAAAAGCACGCAGCGCGGAAATCCACATCCACGCGCGTTGGTAACACAAGATGTCGTCGAGATCTCTGGTCCGGTAAGAACGCCATCATCAAATATTGCAGCAGTCCGCGCGGCTCAGAGAGCGACATGTAAATACCCTTTGTGGCGTCAGACGCTTGCTGCAGGAAGACAGCGTCGCCGCTAAGTTTACACACGTCAATTGGGATGTGCAGGCGTTGACACGCGAAAATGCTATTCATCACGGGGATGTACTGATGTGCAGAGTCGCTGGAGCCGCTGACGGAGACTATTAGAATGCGACTCTGGAGCTTTTCCTCTTCGTTTGACGCAGAGTAGCGGTTGGACGAAGCGGCACCTTCAGCGACCGTGTCATCAGGGTTCGCACCGCCGTGCTCTTCAGCCCAAGCGATTGTTCGGCGGTTGATGTGGCTCAGAGCTAGAGTTAGGGCGCCTGCTAGCATGGTGGATGTGTTGCTCCGAAGGTGTTCGGCGGTTGTTGATTGGATAAGTTCTTGAAGATTGCGCGTGACTTGGTCTTCGACTATGCGGAAGGGTCGATATTTATTTGGTTGGGGTGTCGCGTCTGTGTTCATTGAGATGTCGCCGTCGCCGTCCTGATCTGCGGAGGTTGGTGCGGCTTGGGACGGATAGAGCCATGCTGCTTTGTGGGTGTGTGAGGCAACCACGGCGATTTCATTTGCATAGTTGCAGGCTAGGTGGGCGTTGATGAAGACGAGGATGTTGGCGATTGCCTTTGAGAGTGGGAGGGAGTCTTCAAGAGTGTCCCAGGCATGTGGGTTGGTGTCAATAACGATTGTGAGGAGGGATGGGGCTAGGTCTGAGACTGTTTAGCTGGAATATTCTTTTTTTCTTTAAAACCGAGACACTGACCAGTAGTACCGAGCTCATAGTGCTCGGAGGCATCAACGGAGTTCATTGTGCTGGAACGCGCAGTCGCGGATCATTCTAAGATGGAACAGACAGTCTTGAGCTGGTCGCAAGCTGGGAAAAATGTCCAAAGGAGCTCTCTTGGGTCCGCTAAATGCAAGCTTCCCAGTGTCGATAGCATTTAAGCATTGGAGTAGGGACTTCCAAGAATAGCTTTGACCTCAAGATGATCTCGAAAAAGATAAGGTCACGGGGTGATAACAATCACTTTAGATATGATGTCTACGCGCCACTTTTTGACACTTTTCATACTTGTCTCGTAGCTTGACTGTATTTGCTATGACTCAGATCAGCCGGAAGCCAACCCCAATCGGAGTTGGGGGGTAGTGAAGATCTGACTGAAACTACACAGAATATCTGAGCATCTTTTGTTGAGAGTCCGTTTCGGTTGATTTGACAAGATGGAGTGCTTGGCGGTGTATCCCTTGGACGCGCCAAGAGACAATTATTGCGTATAGTGAAATGAGATCGGATGACCATTGAGAGAGAAAAGGTGGAAAAAGTGAAGCGGAGAGAAAAGCAGATAACCTGGAGTAGTACAGGATAGATATGCTGACTGGAGGAGAACGTGTTGGCGTCTGCCGATGTGGTTGGTCTTATCTGGTGAAATGATGAGACTGAAGTGCTCAGATGTACCTAAGATTCATTATCTGAGGGGAACAATTGGATCACTTCTGCAGTCGAAATACTCCGTAGTATAATAGTATAATAGTAACTCCCAACCCCGGTTCTATCGGAGCTCTTTATCTTCCCTCCGCTCCGCACTTCCCCTCCAGAAAAAAATAACGGGTCCTCTCCGCTCTCCTTTCACAACCATCTGGAGTAACTCATTATCTCCGGACTTACATGCAATGGTCTTAACAGGAGAAGAACGTGCTGTACACCTGGCCCGAGAGGCTGTTGAACTCGTTGACGCGGGCCACCGAGAGGTACGTGATTCACCCCTCCATTGGATCTATATGCTAATCCCGTGCAGGCCGCATCCCGCAACCTCCGTGAAGCCCTGTCGATTGCCCCTGAAAATCCCCACGTCAAAGCTGCTTTCCTGAAAGTGCAACAAGAGGACCAGGAGGGCCATCAGCTACTGGACCTTTGTCGCCGATACACACAAGGTGATGAGAATGCAGGGAAAGACGCCGCGGCGTATCTCCGAACAGATGGATTAAAGTCGCCCGAAGGAGTCGCACTGGACTCGTTGAAATTATTGCTTGCGCAGCGACCGCAATCCCTGTCGCCGACACAGGATGAGATCATCTCCGGGTTGGTGCGACAGAACGCCAGCGTGAGGCAGTACTTCTCCACCCAGCTCCAGACCTCTGTCACCGCATTTTTCGATGAGATCTACGACCGAGGCGATGGAGCAGCGGTGTGTCTTGATACAGTTGTCCTGGATCCCACAGTGTGGACCTCGGAAGAAACCCGATCCCATTGCGAGAGCGAACTGTTCCAATTGTTCATTGCCAAGCTCATGGAATCTGGCCATGATCTCGACGGGCGCTCGTTGAAGGGAATCACAAGGCTACTTGCTGTCCATGCCGAAGAGCTCAAGGGTTTGATTGACGATGAAGGATTTGAGGTCATTCTGTCGTCCTTGGACTATCGGTTGCCACTGGAGGTGCGCAGCCAGGCCACGTTGGCTACTGCCAAGTACCTGGAGGTCGCCAAGGAAGCCGGAGAGAAGAAATTCCTGACACTGGTTATGTCCATCATCGGAAAAGGTCGCATCGACGATTTGATCGTGGCTTTCTCTGCCCTCGCTGCTATTTTCCCCGTGGCCCCCACGGCTGCAGCAAACCTGTTCTTGTCCGACGAATTCCTGGCACATCTTACGCCGTTGGCAAATCGGGAAGCTAAGAGCAAGAAAGTCGATGTACCGGTGCTGGAGCTGCTCAACGCGGCATGCATCAACCGTCCCTGTCGCGAAGCTGTCTCCAAGAAGTTCGGAGAGTGGCTATCGCACAACTTGACAAATGGCAGCGATGCTTGTTCGGAACTAGCAGCGGTGGCTCTGGCGAAGATCCGGGCATCTGAGCCGGATAAGCCCTCCACTGGCAACGGTAAGGTCTTGGAGGATGATAGCGAGTCTGAGCTCGTTCACCGTTTCAAAGGACTGATGTCTGAAAGCAAGGTTGAGAACAGTTCCCACGCAATCGAAGGCTTAGCCTACACCTCGGTCAAGCCAGCCGTCAAGGAAGAGCTCGCCAAGGATCCCACCTTCCTTCGAAATCTCATTGCGACCATGAAGAAAAACAGCGCTGACTCCTCGGTCCTTTACGGCGGCCTGATGATCATCCTGAACCTCACAAAATTCCTTCCCAACCTCTCCGACGAGCAGAAGAAGATGTCGCAACTAAAGGACTACGCGGATGCATCTGCCGGGAAGACCAAAACAGCCGCCGCACCAGACCCTCTAGATGAAGAAGAGGCTGTCTTGGCACGATGCGCCGCTGTGATCGATGCCGGCATCATGGCTTTGTTGGTTGAGTGTGGCCGGATTGCGTTGGCCTCCACCAATGAACTCACGGCCAAGATCCTACAAGCTTTGACAAGACCTCAAAAGTCCCGCGGTGCACTTGCCCAGCAAGGTGCAGTCAAGCTTCTACTTGGCCTTGCAGCTCCAAAGCAGAGTAGCTCTGGTCCTGTCACGAACGAAACGACACGGATTGCTTCCCAGGCGCTGGCCCGCATTCTCATCTCCGTTGACCCTTCACACGTCTTCCCATCATCTGGGTTCCCCCAAGTCACATCCGCCGTCCGTCCTCTCCTCTCTCTGCTTTCCTCCCCCGAGACTCTGTCCTTCTCCGCCGACCAACCTCGCGATCTTCTCCCCGTGTTCGAGAGCCTCCTCGCCCTGACAAATCTCGCTTCTTACCCCCACGATGATTCCGCACCGGAACTCACCGTCCGCGAAGGCTGGTCTGCAGTGGAGGATCTCCTTCTTTCTAGCAACGCTCAGATTCAGCGCGCAGCTTGTGAACTGGTCTGTAATCTGATGACCTGTGAGTCCGGCATCGTCAAGTTCGCCGACGGCTCCAAAGCAGCCTCTCAGCGCCTCCACATTCTCCTCGCTCTGACCGATGCCGACGACTTCGCCACTCGGCGCGCTGCCGGCGGAGCCCTTGCCATGCTGACAGACTTCGACGCCGCCATTGCCGCTGTCTTGGATCGAGCCCGGGGCGTGGAACTGCTCCTAGGATTATGCCAGGAGGACGACGACGCGCTTGTGCATCGGGGAGTGGTCTGCGTGCGCAATCTCACGAGTGTCGCGACAGGTGACATCGGATCTCGCGCGAAAGAGGCCGTTCGCACTGCGGGAGGAATTGAAACGCTCACCGCTTGTATTAAGAAAACGAAGACGCAAGCAGTGCTACAAATTGCGGTGGAGGCCTTGAAGCCCCTGGTTCAGTAACGGGCATCGGTACCGTCGTTTTATTTTATTTTATTTCATCTTTTGCATGTGGCTATGGAACGGACTTGCTGATCTGGAGTTTGGGGGCCTGTTTACTTTTTATCCTTTTTGTTTTTCTCGGAGACGACTTGACCATGAGCACAGCGGATTTAGCGATTGTCTTTAGTGTGTTTTGTTTCTTTTCTTCAGGGAAAGTGTAGTGCAATTGCGCCAATAGCTTCAACCACTCTACATCTATGCTTCTTCCTCGGTTCTGCGCCTGATCCCTTCTACGGTTTCTTTTTCGTTTCACGCTAGACCATGCCCAGGTGTTCCCAGACCCCTAGCTAAAGGGAAAACCTAGCTAAAGGGAAAGTGGATGCTACCCCAGTTCATTGACCACCTGACTCCGGAAGATACGATGCGCGAACCAACTAGTGTCACCGTACCCGGTAGAGTTGTGGCGTGTAGTCACAAGACATATCTCTTTGTACCTTGGCCTCACCGGGGATTCAAGGGCTACAAGACAACCCAGCCAAGAGGATCACGCCAACGTGAATCACCAAAAAAAAGTTGAGACACGGAGGATCTGGGGTCGGACATTGCGACTAGACCGACGCCGATCCCGACCCTGGGAGTCGGTTGTGCAGCAGGTGGAGTCACGACGGTCCAGTTCGCAGCCACTAATTGCGCCGTGGGGGATCCTTTCATCATTCCGCATGACGTGGGACAGAAAATAGCGGCAATTCACACACCGCAAAAGTGAAATATAAAAAAAAGGGCAATTTATTGAAAAAGAGAAGAGGGATACTTGTTATATTTGTTTGAATACGTCCACGTTCTTATATAATACAGAGCCCAGATAAGTCCCAAGTCTGGTTCGGCGAATCACTGTCGATTGACTGCGCACACCTCCAGCTCTCCCAGCTTACACACCACTCACATCGCCTTCCTCGACCACACGCTCTTTTGCCCGGCATTCTTTGGATTCTTGAGATTCCCGGGAATTCTTGCGTTTCTTGTGATTCTTCAATTCTCTTGACCGCACATCTCAGGTACAGTCAAGACCTAAAGGAGCTTGGTCTCTTTCTCTGCCCTCGATCTTTTGTCCCCTATCCCCCTCAATGGCGTCTCTCACTTCTTACTGCGTTCGGACGCTCACCTGATCACTTCATCGTGATATTCAGGCTGTATACGACTTTGGATACTATTTGCATTGGACCTTGGTGGAAATTCCCAACAGAGTGCAAGCGGTACCGCCAACATGAAATTCGGCCGCAATCTGTCGCAATTTACCGTTCCCGAGTGGAGCGCCTCATACATCAAATACAAACCCCTCAAGCAGCTTATCAAGGCTGCCGCCGAGCAGATCAAAGCAGGCGAGGAGCCTGATCTGGCTGGTAAGATCTAGAGTGGCCCATTCAGTTGTGAATTGTTGAAACCTCGGCTGACGCATCGGCCCCCGCAATAGGATTCTTCTATTCCCTCGACCGAAATGTTGAAGATGTCGACTATTTCTACAACAAGAAGTACGCCGAGTTCGCCCGCCGCTTGAAGCTTCTCGAAGAGCGATATGGCTATTCCAGGGACGGCCGTCACCAGTTGGAACCCGAGGATCGCCATGACCTCCGGGAGGCCCTTCTAGATCTCCGCTATCATTTCCGCCGGTTACAATGGTACGGCGAGGTCAACCGTCGCGGATTCGTCAAGATCACCAAGAAGCTGGACAAGAAAGTTGGCGCACAAGCGCAGAAGCGCTACCTGGAAACTAAGGTTGATCCCGCACCGTTTGCCTCGAATTCCCGAGTGTTCCAGTCCCAGGACCGCATCAATACTTGGATGGCGATCATTACCGACCAGTCCAAGGCGGACGATAAGAATTCTGACGACGCGAGCTCGACTCATTCCTCCCTGTCACTGAAGCGGGGTGCCGCTCGCCCTTATCTCAATCTGCCCACTAGCGTGGTGACTGCGGTGGATGATTCGCTGCGCAATGATGACACACATGTTTTGCTTGAATTGCTTGAGACGCTGAAGGTCACTGCCGATGAGGCTGGCGACACGGTCTATGCTAGGGTCTTGCGGACTTTGATTCAGCGATCTATCCTGCATCGGTCCCGGTCCGTCTTGGCTTTGTTGCTTAAAGAGGTCGAGACTCTTGAAGAGGATGACGATATCAACAAGCGCAATTGCTTGCATCGCATCGTGATTTCTATTGGCCGCGAGCAGCCCACGACTGATTCCGAGCCTGCAGCTTCCATGGTCCTCAACTTCCCACCGGAAACCACCCGCTACATCACCCCTGCGGCTCCTCCAACCCTCCAGCCTCCCCGGGCTGTGGTGAAGGAAGAACACATGTCCCAGCAGTTGAGTCGTGATGACCCAGCCGTTAGCCTCCTCTCATTCTTATTGGATTCACTGCGCCCCGACCAGCGTGAGTCTTTGATGGCCAAAGACAACGCCGGACGAACCCCTCTACATTATGCCGCCCAGTATGGCTTCAAGGCTGTATGCGAGGTGATCATTGAACATCTCTCTGAGTGGGAAATGTTTGATGTTAGCGATGGCATTGATGGTCCCCTGTGGCAGGATGACGATGGCTGGGCTCCACTGCACCTGAGTGTTGTGGGCGGCCACCCCAAGACAACTCGCTGCCTTTTGGACTCGGAAAGTCGCAATGAGAGCTCGCAAGAAATAGGCAAGATCAGGAAGCAAGTTTCCAAATCCAGTGCTGTGTTAGCGCTCGCGACCAAGGCCAACTTCATCGATATCGTTCATCTTCTTGTGGACGCTGGGGTAGATATCAACTACCAAGACGAACAAGGAGAAACCGCGCTCCATGTTGCCGCCCGCTTCGGCCATGACGAGTGTGCTCAGATTCTACTCGACGGCACTCGCCACCAAAAGGCAGACACTGAATTAGCCGAGGCCACATACGGCTGGACACCACTGTTCATCGCCTGTGTGGACGGAGCTTTGGAAGTGGCAAAACTGCTGGTTGCCGCCGGTGCAGATCTCGAGCGTTTCGATTCCTCTGGCTGGACAGCAAAGGAGCACGCAGCCCTCCGCGGTCACCTTGATATCGCTCGGTGTCTGGCAGAAGTGAGCCCTGGACCTCCAGCCGTCGAGCTGGATCTCTCCATCTCGACCCCGAACACGTCCACTCCGAACGTCTCCACCCCGAACCTCACTGGATCCGAGTCATCTTCGCCCCCCACCCAATCTGCACTTTTTGATCGTCGATCGAATGCGCCTGGTCCCACGTCCGGGAGTTCTGGTACGCGCAATGCTGAACCTATTAAGACATTTGGACACAGGTATCTCACCAACGAGACCATGATTCTGGTCAGTCTTGGAACTATGGACATGCGCAAGCCTCTGGAGACTGTCAGTCTTGATCGCATCCCCATGGAGAACGCCCATGCCACACAGCTAGATACCTCCCTGTCCATGGTCATCACAGCCAGCGGTGCTCACGGTGAGCCGGAGGTGATTGATTTGCCTGTGCAGGAAAACATCTCCACCGAGCCTATCGTGTTCCACACCACCGATCCTAGCAAGGTGCGTCTGCTTTTCGACCTTGTCCCCACCTACGCAGGATCGAAGGAGAAAGTGGTCGGTCGTGGAGTTGCTCTGCTGTCTAGCATCAAGCCTACGATTGGATCTCACCGAATCAACCTCAAGGGAGACTCCACGGTTCCAATTGTTGCCGCGAGCACCTTGGAGGTTATTGGGTCTGTGACTTTCAACTTCCTTGTTATCACCCCTTTCACGCATCCCAAGATGTCCATCACTGGTAACCAGACCTACTGGCGTTCAATGAGCTCCACAATGGTCATTGGACACCGTGGACTTGGTAAGAACATGGCCAGCCGTAACTCTCTACAGCTTGGCGAGAACACTGTCCAGTCTTTCATCGCCGCGGCAAACTTGGGTGCTTCATATGTCGAATTCGACGTACAGCTCACCAAAGACCACGTTCCTGTCATTTACCACGACTTCCTAGTCAGCGAGACTGGAATTGATGCACCCGTCCACACAATGACACTCGATCAATTCCTTGAGCTGGGCATGGGGCGTCAACGTAATGGCGCAAACGGACAAACAAAGCCCAATCGCGAGGCACCAGAGCTTGGTCCGCGTCAGCGCTCAATGTCAGTCGGTGGCTCGGAGTATAACCCGGCCGAGTTGACCGAGAAGATCAAACACACCCGCGATTTCAAGAAGAAGGGATTCAAGGGTAACACCCGTGGAGAGCACATCCAGGCCCCATTTGCCACATTGGAAGAGCTCTTCAAGAAGATCCCCGAGCCTGTCGGATTCAATATCGAACTCAGTGAGTAAACTCTGCATCCCAAAGAGCAGTTATGTCGTCGATCTAACATAGGTCGCCAGAGTATCCCATGCTCCACGAGAGCGAGGAGGAGGAAATGGACACTTACGCCGTCGAGCTGAACTCCTTCGTCGACACCATCCTGACAATGGTCTATGACCTGGGCGGTGGCCGTGACATGTTGTTCTCAAGCTTTAACCCTGACATCTGCCTCCTGCTGTCTTTCAAGCAGCCCTCCATCCCTGTCCTCTTCCTCAGCGACGCGGGCGCTTCCCCAGTCGGCGACATCCGAGCCAGCAGCTTGCAAGAGGCCATCCGATTCGCCTCGCGTTGGAACCTCCTCGGTATCGTCACCCAGGCTGAGCCCCTAGTTCTCTGTCCCCGCCTCGTTCGCATTGTCAAGGAATCCGGTCTCGTATGCGTTTCATACGGAGCGCTCAACAACGACGGCGAGAATGTCGACGTAAGTTTTCCCTTGGAATACAACCAGAGCCTTCCTCTCTAACCTATTTTCCTTAGTACCAAGTTGCGGAGGGCATCGATGCCGTCATCGTCGACTCCGTGCTAGGCATCACGAACGGCCTCATCCAACGACAGAACAAGGGTCTTACCCCAGGCCCCTCGCCCAACCCCTCCGCCATCAGCGATCAGGTCGCTGATTCCGCCAAGGGCGCGATCCGAGTCCCTGTGCTCGAGCAGGTGAAGCAAAATAACATCTAGCCGAATGTAGATTTCAGTCAGTCTCTGAGTACATTGTCATGTTCATAGGTGCACGCCTTTGTTTCGAAGCTGTGATCTATTTGCATTCTATGTCTATAGTGCATGGCTTCAACAGCCAATATGACCTAGTGCTGTTTGATTTCAAATTTTCAGGGGTTTTCGTGTCTTGACGTCCATTGGTAGCATTTATTCCGTATCATATTCGTAGAATCGGCCGCCCTTGCTTCGCCCATGGGGATACGTTATGTCCGTGCTTGCTGCACGACATCCTTCGAGATTCTTGCTTGTTATGCATCATGTAGCCCTGAGGTACTAATACAGACTAACTGCGGACCACAATGGTGGTGGGATAACTCTCTGGCATCCTTCCAAGGTTCCAGGGCTGTTCTCGAAGTTCCTCCGTCATATCTACTCTTCTTCTACTTCATGCACAAGTCACCCAAATAATGGTATGCGAAATTGTAATTCGATTCTGTGCCTTCAACTTATACCTACTCATCAGCAGCCAGAGCTTCCCGTCGCCCAATGCTTTTAGGGTCCAAATAAGGCCTCTCCCCAAGCCCAACTGCGCGGTGTCCAGTCCGAGGACCAATTTCCTCATAATCCCAAGTTGCAGCATGATATACCGATCGGTTATCCCAGATAGCTAAGGCAATTAGTTAGAGATGACCACAATAACAGCCACAGAGAGGATGAATACATACCGAGATCATTGGGATTCTGCCAGCGAAGACGCACCTGCAGATCATGGTTCTCGACAATCAGAGTAACGAACCATTGAAGAAGATGGCGGCTCTCTTCCTCAGACAGATCATTAATCTTCTGCACATGCGAGCCGACCGCGAAAACACTCTTCCACCCCGTGACAGGGTTCGTGCGAATAACGGGGTGTTGAGCGCTGAGCTCTTCGCCTACGTTCTCAGGTGCGCCGCGGGGCCCAGGGTGGATTTTGAAATCGTTATTCTTGGCCACCTCGTTGAAGCGCGGCTGTGCGTACGTTGCCGTCAGAGATTCCAGGAATTTCTGATACGGCTCCGAGATTCGGTCGTAGACTTCGTAGCCCGAGGCCCAGAGGGTATCTGCGAAGGTTAGCTTGGGTACTTTGAAGTGTGGTGGCTGGATCATACCGCCGCCGGTCTTTGGGAGCTCTGTGAGGCGCAGGAGTGTATAGTCGCTAGGGATGGGCTCGAAGGTGATGTCACTGTGCCATTCCCTGCGCGCGCTCTGCTTTTGCAGGTTGCGGTCTTTGTAGAGTGTTTTCCGTTGAGCGGAGCTGATGACGCTGATCTCGTCGTCTTTGACGCTGTGCTCGCGACCGGAGTTGGCTACCGGGTGGATGTGCAGCCCTGAGGTACTGGGCTTGCCTGAGAGCTCTCCGAGGCGCTGGACAAGCTCCTTCTGCAGATCGTCATCTAGGCCATCTTGCTTGCGGAAGAAGACGACACCGCGTTGCGAGACTGGCGGATCGTTAGATGCAGGATCACAATTCTGGGTGGAAGGCACGAACTGGTTAAGGAAAGCTCTCGGAGTAGATCATCCGAGTTGGGTGCGCGCAGGAAGTCCTTCAAGCTAGCGTTGGGAAACTCTCGTCCAATAACAGGAGTCACGTCGAAAGACTCAAAGGCATCGAGGCTTCCATTTGACTTGAGAGGCTCACGCGCGAGACCCTTCAGAGTGATCTTTTCGTCCACGATGGGGACCACCGGGGTTGAGGTTTCAGTGACTGCGGCCATTTTCAACAGTTGCGATTGAATGTTGCTTCCATAACACTGCTTGCAAGAGGGTTTTATACTCCATGTCGTGCCGAATACCCGTCCAAGAGATGGACACCCCGCAGATCTGGACTGTCACACCATATCCCACGCCTCAGAGCACGTCTTCGGCATTTGTGAAATGATAAGGAAGTCAAGAAGTCGTGTAGACATTCGCAATTTCCCCCGCAAATTGTGGAAGATGTCGGGGCGTGCCGCAATAGAGCAATCTACATCGGAGGTTGCGCAACACACGGACTTCTAACAACTCCGTTCGAGAGCTCTAACAACAAACAATGAAATTTGCTATACGAGATCGAATAAATTATCCGAAGATGTCGCTTATCTTGATTCATGGCTCAGTGCAATTTTCCTAGCACGCCATAGCCCGGCTGATCTCACTGATGGCTCGGAGCATTCTTTCAACTTTATGCATACTCAAAACTGTATTACGTCCCCTGAATCACCAATTAATGGAGCGCGAATAGAATCATAAGTTTCCTATACTGTATATCAAAGTATAACCGCCATTCCAAAGATCTAGACCTCCCACTTCTGGCCGTATCCATTTCAAGGTTCTCTATAGTACCAAGAAATTATTGCATTCAGTGCGCAAATCGGAAGTCCAGTCGCTTATTTCCTTCGTCTTTGGTAGTCGCCAAGTAATGCAATTTCTCGTTATCAGACATCGCATTCCACTTCTTGTCCCGGCTTTGGTTGCGCCACACGTAGTAGCCCTTTGTTAGCAGATAAATGAATATGTTCGAGACAACAAGGCTGACCAGGACACGATTTCCTCTTCGGTATCGAGGGGCATCATCTTGAATTGGTCAGTATTTGGCATGAATAGAGGGGCAAAGTGCACGAACCGGCTCGATAGATGTTGGATGCGATGATTCCCGAAGATTGAACACACATGTTGTACATCGCAGCCGAGACGGTACGCGACCGAACCGTATTCGAATTGCGGGAGTTCAAATTGACCTGAACCGCATGTGCTATTTCTTGTGAGCCATTGTCCAACGTATGTGAAATGCATGTGCGACATTACCATTGGGATATGAGAGCAACAATGTCATCACCACCCACGCAGCCCATTTATTGGCTGAGTTGATGTCGACAATATAGAGATATATAACAAATGGAAGGGTCCAGATCTGGCCGATCATCGATACCAAGGTTATTTGGCCGGTGATTTCCGATATATATGTCAGCAGCAGGAGGAAGACAATCGACAATACCTCGGAAGGGATGATCAAAAGGTTCACCACGAACGTATTGAAGCCCAGTCCCTTCAAGGTGAGAGTTAGATATTGTTTTGGGGTTGTCATTGGGGTCTGGAAGGTGAGTCCAATGATGTAAATCGGCCAGAGATCGTAGTCTTTGAGACTTTTCCAGAGCAGCATGGGTGTGATGGGCTCTCTGTTGTGCATTGTTCCTTTGCTGGGGTCGTCACGAATGACTCGATTGACGATTATGGTCTCCTCCCTGTGGCCCTGTTATTTGATGGCCTCATCTCGGAGAGAGAAAATAACTTACCTTTCCGTGAACCAACCCGACTGGCCTCGAGCCCAGTTGGCCGTCTGGCATGGACCAGGAGGCATAAGAATGAATGCAGAAAGACCGATGAGAAGAGTAAGAAGCCCCTACATGAAATTAACAACGCGTCGTCTAGACGAAGGGGATCATTTGCTCACTTCCAACAAGAACAGCCAACGCCACCCTGATTGGCCTTGAACACCACGGAGATGCAGGAGTCCAAAAGCAAGGAAACCAGCCAAGATATCCGCAATATTCATGGCAGTCCAAAAGAATCCAAGTCGCAGCGAGAGCTCATGGTGTTTGTAGAAGTATGAGAGATATAGAATCACCTTGAGATTTGTGAGTTTGATAATTTCCATTTTGGTAGGAGTGATGGAATACTTACATCGGGGATAAATCCTCCTTGTATGATGCCCAACAAAGCTCGGCATACAAGGAAAGACGTTCTACCATTCAGGGCATATTGGCCCATGGCAACAGCAGACCACATGACCATTTGTGAGGGGATCCACCGATCAGGTCCTACCCATTTGCTGACAAGCTGAGAGGGAAGCTCGGCGCAGAGGAAGGAAAGTTTGAACACTGTATTTCCGAGATTATAGTCTGTGGAAAATGTGTATTAGCTGGCTGTCATTCTCAAATAAACTCACTGGGCCACCTAAACCAGCTCTTACCATTGGTGTTCATGTTCAACTCTGTCAAAAAGTTGTCTGTTAAAGCTTGCGACAAGTTGGATCGATCTAGCTCCAAAGCCATAAACATGATGCACGTAAAAACCATGATGCGCAGGTCGATCTTGCGCACTAGCCTATATTCTTCACCCCACGTCCACCGAGCCAACGGGTCAAATCGATGAACATTCTCCCAGTCGTCACGGGGAAGGTATTCTTTCGCTGAATCAGGATTGTCGAAGACCGAAGGCAATGTGGCAATTGCGTCCTGGTTGTAGCTCTTTCCTCTTTGGAACCAAAAACGATGTTCCTCTTGGGGCTCACCCAGAGGTGGAACATCTAGGCTCGTAGAGGAGTCGGTTCCGTCTAGATCGCTTGTGATGACTTCCCGTGGGCCTTTCTTCACCGTGTATACCGTCGACATATTGGCGGGTCAGCAAGTAGCTCCAACAATTCTGATAAAAGCAGCAGCAATATTTCGAATTAGTTTTTCTACTGTACTTGTGCTCTTTATATATTAGGCGTTTCCAATCCCATCGGGATATTTTGCCTTGATACATGGCTTTCTGATAAGAGCTCGCTTGGCGCTAGCTTGCATCATCAAGCCAAGCATTCGGTGATTTTAATGATCCCTCCAAACCAGTGAGAGGATTTAAATGCAATAATTGTAGTTTGCCCAGGCGCGGGCTAAAAAGCACACCATTATATGCAAATTTCGCATCTTACACGAAGTTTATACTGAGTTACAGAACGTGGTGAAAGCGTGAGATATCAGATTGCCGAACACTTTACAGCACAACGTTAATTGACAGTAAATCGGCTACTGTAAATGGCTACCCTAGACGCTGGTTTAAGCTCTCTTTTTACTAAAGATACAAGACATCGTATCCAGACTTGATATCTTGACTGCATCGCTCAATTCTTGGCAATCGCTGCCTCAGATGGCAGGCAACAACAACAACCTCGGAACAACAACAATAGCCGATTGGAGTGAATAACTGACTATTTCAACTTTGTTATTTGTGCAGAACTATCACATCGATCTCTTCGTCGCGGTATTACGAGCGAGTCAGCAGAAAGTGACCCTGCGTGGTTCCACAGAGCTGTTTATCTGGACGGACGCATCCTTGATCCGTTCTTATGACTAAAGTAGCTTTATTGATTTATATTCGTTATTGCATGAAGCTTGAATTAGTTGTAAGTAGCCACAGGATTCCCGAGAACAGCTATCCGAGGAGTGATATCTAAGCCGGGCACGGTAGGGGCATTAAGAGCTCCATTCACTACATCGAAAGGCCCATCTACGGTTTTCCTGATACACATATCCCGGTATTCCAGAATATAATGTAGGCTACGAGAGGGGATAGTTTGCGCTAAGTGTATAATTGCTACAAAAGTAATATCCGATCCACTGATATCCTAGACAGTTATCGTATGACCTGCTGCCAGACAAATATCTCGTACGCGACGGCCTTTAGTCAATCCTCTGCATATTGCTACGAAGGCTAGAATGGCAAGAGTCTATCCTCGATAATTAGGTGTCATTTGTATATTTGCCGTGGTGATTAGGTGCTGTAAGGGGAATAGCGATTGGCTAGCAATTTTGAGATTGACGATCTCTGAGGCTTAGTTTATGGTCTATTCTGGCTGATCAAAGTTAAGTTGCCAGTTGAAACTAACACAGATAAGTATGAGGTCTCTATATTCTAGAATTAGATTAAGTAGTTAAGATATGCCATGCCTGTTTAGGAACTCACTAACAGGTCTCTTAGCCAAGGCCAGCCCCTCATTTGCTGGCTTTTTCTCTTTTTTATATCCTCCCCTCCAGCTGCTCGAAGAATACAATTGCTATGCCGGGATACACGAATCTCTACTCCAGAACCCCTCGCTCTTTCCTTTTCGCCGTGGTGGCCAATATCGGTCCCGGCGGCACCAGCCGCTGCCTGGCCGTGGCCTACCGCCAACACCACGACGAATATAACTCACAGATATCCTGGGATCGAGTGCAATGTATGGTGACCGACACTCTTGCGCTGACCGAAGTACTCTCGGATCCCACAAACCGCGCGCCGCTGGAGGCTGAGAGGGCGCTCGCGGAGGACTGGTATCGTCGGTCTCAGGGCCGGGAGCCTCCGATTCATGAGCGGCCCAGCGTACCCGACACCGCGCAACCCCCGTTCGTGCCCTGGTACAAGCGGCGTGAGCCAGGGGAACAACAGCCCCCGCTGCCGTGGCGGGATGATGCGCCTAGCAAGTTTCCCTTCACTGCGACGTGTGTTTTGCTGGCGTTGTTGCGCGATACTCGCGACAACCGCACCCGCCCCAGCGACGTTCAGTTTCAGCCACTATCGACGCTGTTCCGGGCCGACTGCATTGAGTATGGCCTGGTTATTCTCGACATCTCTGACCTCGACAGCGGCGTCAAGTACGGCATCGTTGCGTTCCCCATGAACTACATGGCTGAGGTTGAACACGGCGGCGAGATGATCGGCTGGGATCCCGTCGAAGACCCCCAACCGGAAAAGGAGCCCGATGTTGTACTCGCAGACCCGCGGCCTCGAGAGCTGTTGTCAATCTCACAGTGGGTATCGAAGCATTACTACTGGTCAGGCCTAGAGAAGGCGTCTTGCATCCTCAAACTAAAGGAGAGGCCGCTGGCTGATACGGTAGCCTTAGATTGTACGTCTGTTCACCCGAATGATTTTGCAGGTGCTGACAGGGGGAATAATGGTAGATATATGGCCACCAGAGCTGGATGATCCGACTCGAACATCTTCAGAAGGTGATCTCTGGCGCTATTCCATGTTAACCCATATCGATCACATTTGCTGATCTCTCCAACAGACTTCAGACATTCAATTATCGCCACCCAATCCCCGCCTGATATGGAAGGTTACACCATAGTAGACCAACCGCCGCAAAATGACACCGTAGGCATAGTCCGCACCATTGATGATCTGCTTGTTCTCACCCAGGAGCCCGCCTCCGGTCCCCTCGAGAAGGAAGCGCTCGCCAACCTTCAAGTACTTGCTCAGTTCCGCGAGCAGCTGCGGCAGCGGCTCGAAGAGGCGCCAGAGAGGCTCGGCTCCTCCCAGATCTCCAGTCATGTGCTGCGCGTGGCATACGCTGGATGCCGTCACCTCAACTGGGTGGTGTTTGGAAACCTGCCGCCTCGCGTGATCGCGGTCGCCATTGCATCGGATGAACTTCAAGGTGCGTCTGCGCTCAGCCTCTGCCTCAATCCGTTCCAGCTGGTGGGAGATGAGGAAGATGGAGAATCAGACCTTGGTGACCTCGCCGCGGCCCTGGCACAGTCCACGGCCCTTCAACAGCTCTTCTTCTTGCAGCAGCCGGACCGTAACAGCGACGATGGCTCCGCTCATCCCTTTTCGGAGCTGTCTTGGCTGTGGTCGAGGGCATCAAGTGAAGACTCGGAGTCGCTCCGGCTGAGAACCATCCATTCGACCTCCGCTTTGTTAAACGGTTTACGCGGCCGCGAAGTTCGAGCAATATCCTCGCCGAGGAATTTAAGTTCTAGCTTCACCTCGGGCGCTCAAGTCGTTCCCATGATCCATCTGTTCACATTTGTCAGCCCCCAGCGCGAAGATGTCCGGGACGCAGCTGCAGACCACCACGTCGTCCACCCTGCTCGTCCCGGGGAAAGTGGCCACTACTCCATGGATAATACTGGGTTAAACGCCGAGAGCTTCGCTGTCCGATTCTTGGTATACCTCCGATCCTTAGGTCCGGATTCGGATCCCGACCAGGCCATCTTGCGATTTGCATATCATGGGGCGTTCTCGTCACTCGCTTCCATCGACGAGGACAACAATAACAACGACGACGACGAGCCCGCGTCGCCGCCCCGAAGGCCACCGCCGCGCCCACCGCCGCTCCAGTCATGGCCAGATCAATTGGGTGTCAGGCCAATCCCCGCTGGATTTTTCGATGAGCTAGCCCCCGACCACCCGTCCCGAGACCGACTCAGGGATATCTCCCCAGGGAGCTGGGTGGTTCTTATAGATAGACAAGACCGACGTGATCGATTCAGCGACGACCGCGCCTTCTTACAATACTCTTTTATCAGAATCCGTCGCTCTCCAGCCCCGAAGCAACAACAACAACAACAACAACAACAACAACAACAAAGACCGGCCCCCGTCTCTAGTTCAGTTGAGGTAGTCGGCGGGCTGACCGACTTCCTGCGCGAAACCGTACCAGAAACTGATATTACCACGTGGGAGAAACGGCTCGAGGAGGTAGAGATGGACTTGGTTTCAGCGTTGACTAAACCGAGCCCACCCAGTACCCCATCATCGATAGAATGGTCACCGGGGGTGAACCCGATTGACGAGG
Organism: Penicillium bialowiezense; assembly: GCA_026122735.1. Lineage (NCBI taxonomy): Eukaryota > Fungi > Ascomycota > Eurotiomycetes > Eurotiales > Aspergillaceae > Penicillium > Penicillium bialowiezense. The sequence goes on from JAKZFB010000004.1 coordinate 571,910, forward strand.
TGCTGAGGCGCTTGACTTCACCTACAACTGAAAGCGCAGACAACGCCCCGCCAGAGACTGATCCTCCCACTGAGAAGGGACTGGTCGTAGAGGGAGAGAGAGAACGCTGCATCGGCGTTCGCGTCATGGCTGAGAGCCGGGTCCACACTTTACTGGACCAGTTACTATGATTTAACCCTATCTCTCAGCTATCATCAAGGCCTATATATCCATAAAAGCCCCTCTCTTTAGGCTATACCTAGGTAGATCCCTCAAGATCCCATCACAACTACCCTCTCAAGCTTACCATTTAAAGACCCACCTCCTTCAGTCTAGCTCCAAAACGGAGAAAAGGAAGGAGCACGGACTATTGGAATCCAGACACTTATATCCGAGTATTTTATTATTTACAAGATAGGGCGATTAATAGAAGTAAATTGTCTAGATAACAAGCTGGGCAACGAGAAGTAGAAAAGTGCATTAGCCTAATATTTGGTTCTGAGCAGGCTGAGCAGCCTAATCTAGGCTTCTGACAAAATACGGCTAGCCGAGGCCTAGCGGGAAGTAATAGGGCCAAGCGAGAGCGTCTTTGACTTCTCAGTCACTGTCACTTGAAGGGTCTTTTTTGGCGCTATTCTTGAGGTCACTTTAATGGATTCGAAATTCGGCAAAAAGAATCGAAATAACAGTTCCTATGGTAAGATCCCGGCCTTGATTATGCTTTGATGTCATGGCCTCAGGCCAACCTAGGCACCAGCTTTGAACCTTCCGAGGTTGGAATTCTTTTACCAACTCTACCATCATACACCTGCCCCAAGGCCATCTTCACTAGCACAAGCTCTTGTAATCTGTTCGAGGCACCCCAAATCCTTCGAAACCATCATGTCTCAACAGCAAGAATCGAGCTCCAGTGATCTGTCACACAGATTGGAGGCTCTTTCGATGACTCGCAACGCCCCAACGGTACAAAGAAGCCAGAATGCTACAGAGCGGGACTTGCTCCCTGATCTGTCACACAGGTTGGAGGCTGATCCTATGACTTGCAACGCCCCAACGGCACGAAGAAGCCGGAGTGCTACAGAGCTAGACTTGCTGCCTGACCTGCTCATCTTGAAACAATCTCTCAATCTTGAATCGATCATTTCCGTAGCTTCCTCTTTCGACCAACTGATGCTTACAGCACACGACCAACCCAACTTGCAGCAAATTAACCAGATCGGAGTCGGCCTACAAGGTGCTGTTTTTGAAATGGTTGGAAGTCCCTCCGTCATCAAAAAAGAGAAACCGGGGAACGAGATCCTTTTATCTAACTTGGAGCACGAATACAAAGTCCACCGCCAGGCTTTTGATGCATTCCATCGCTACCAACCTCTGACTAAGTCTGAAGTACTTATACCCAAGGCCTTGAGCTTTGTGCGAAAGAAAGAAGAAGAAGATTTCTGGAAGGAAATTTTACCAAAGTTACCCCGAGAGTATCGGGCTCGAGGTGATTGTATGATTCTCCAGCGCATCTTGCCGTTGCCGAAAAGTACCCGCCGAGCATTGATCAATGAATACTGTACTGGTGATGTGAATGAAGCGTCAAAACTACTCGCAGACCCAAAGAACAAGCACTGTCTGGCCAGAGTGTATCTTGGAGAGAGTCACGGACCCATGAATGCCGAGTCTCCGCTGCGCAATTTCCCTTTGTACCTCGAAAGCATGAGGACTATTGGTGTTGATACTATCCGGCTCGCCGCCGCTCTCGGGAAGGCATATGCCATATTGCATTGGGGGGCTGGAGTTGATGGGGACGACATTGAGTTTGTGTTTGGAACCACGACAGAGGAGACATCAAAGACATCAAAGGAGCACACACCAGAATTTCAGAAACGGGCAGTTGGCCTTTTCCTACTCGACTTTGGTCAGTGTGATACAGTGGACCTAGGCCAAGACTGTGAGACTGTATATCAGGCTTTCAAAGGAGCAATGGTGACAGGCGATAATAAATGCTTCATCCCACGCCCAACTCAACCCGAGCTATTTGCTGCATTCAAAAAGTCATACTCTGAAGCCGGCAACGTCATTCTTGTGGACAAGCGCCTAGATACCAGGTTTGACATGAAAGATTTCATGCAGCAGTATGAAGAGTACGCTGAAGACCTTCTGTGCTAAGCACCGGGTAACTGGCTATTATTGATACAGTGGTGTTTCACAAGTACTTGACCTCCAGTACTTTGGAATGCACTTTCCAACCTTAACGATTTCCAAGGGTTTGTGCAATAAACTTGGCTATCTTCGTTAGACTCTTTTTTGCTGTCTTTTTTGCTGTCTTTCATGGTCAATACTTATGGACCACCACTGTATGTCGCATAAGCTACCATCTGGGAGCCTGATAAATCGGGCCGACAATAGGGCCAATTCGAGTGCAGAGAGAATGTGTGCGAGCTGCGGCTATCGAAAGGTTTGCTCGCGAATGGCCCTATCCAGGGCCCTGGCGAATAGACTTGAAGACCGAAGATCACCTCTGTTTATGCTGCGAGGTTCGTTCCATACACACTTCCGTGCATCGCGTATTGGTTGCTCGTCTTCAATCTCATCGTCGTTAACGGCATCATGGTCTCCCGAAATCCAATCCCGTTCTCGTTAGTGGTATCTGTGATGAGCTCAAGCCTATATATAGCGTGTGCAGTTGCAAGGTGCCGGACTTGAAGCCCTAGTCTTTTGCCCTGGCGCAGTGGAATCGGGCCTGGAATTCACCCCAGGTCTGCTCCATGACAGTATACTCCTTGTCCGCAGTCTTGTTCGTGGCACCCACTTTGGTATTTGTGTTTTGTCTTTTCCGTGGCCGCAAAGCCTTGACGCTGATAGACGAGGCCGACAATCGCAGACCTACCTAAGGGTTAAAATTCCAAGTATCGTAACGAAAGGGGAAATTGACAGAAACGGAGAAGCAGAAACATACGGTCAAGTAGTTCATATTTGTGGAGACGGGGAGAGAGAAGAGAGAGAAGAGAGAGAAGAGAGAGAAGAGAGAGAAGAGAGAGAAGAGAGAGAAGAGAGAGAAGAGAGAGAAGAGAGAGAAGAGAGAGAAGAGAGAGAAGAGAGAGAAGAGAGAGAAGAGAGAGAAGAGAGAGAAGAGAGAGAAGAGAGAGAAGAGAGAGAAGAGAGAGAAGAGAGAGAAGAGAGAGAAGAGAGAGAAGAGAGAGAGAGAGAGAGAAGAGAGAGAAGAGAGAGAAGAGAGAGAAGAGAGAGAAGAGAGAGAAGAGAGAGAAGAGAGAGAAGAGAGAGAAGAGAGAGAAGAGAGAGAAGAGAGAGAGAGAGAGAAGAGAGAGAAGAGAGAGAAGAGAGAGAAGAGAGAGAAGAGAGAGAAGAGAGAGAAGAGAGAGAAGAGAGAGAAGAGAGAGAAGAGAGAGAAGAGAGAGAAGAGAGAGAAGAGAGAGAAGAGAGAGAAGAGAGAGAAGAGAGAGAAGAGAGAGAAGAGAGAGAAGAGAGAGAAGAGAGAGAAGAGAGAGAGAGAGAGAGAGAGAGAGAGAGAAGAGAGAGAAGAGAGAGAAGAGAGAGAAGAGAGAGAAGAGAGAGAAGAGAGAGAAGAGAGAGAAGAGAGAGAAGAGAGAGAAGAGAGAGAAGAGAGAGAAGAGAGAGAAGAGAGAGAAGAGAGAGAAGAGAGAGAAGAGGGAGAGAGGGAGGAGAGAGAGAGAGAGAGAGAGAGAGCTCTCTCGAACTACGCTATCTAGACTGCGGGGAGCCTGACCAAATAGGCAGTCTCTGACTGGGCTTCCGACAGAAATCGCAGAATGAAATCCACCCCTTGCCCATCGAGCGGGAAGGCGGCTTCAGCCCCGGTAGCGACTCAGCACCCCGGACTCTGTACCTAAAGCGATACAAGAAGGCCGTTTCTACAATGGTGTTTCATAAGTATTTGACCTCTACTACTTTGGAATCCATCTTTTGGCCTGAGCAGCTTGTATATAACAAACTTTTACCTATTCTTTTTGCCGTCTTTCTAATTGTCTTTCTAATTGTCTTTCTAATCGTCTTTCTAATCGTCTTTCTAATCGTCTTTCTAATCGTCTTTCTAATCGTCTTTCTGGCTGCCTTTTATGTGCTCTATCCAATCGAATTTCAGAGCTTTCTGTCAGGCAGTATTGAAATAATAAGTCAGAGGTCGAAGTACTCAAGGTCAAATACTTATGGAACACCACTGTACAAAGAAGCCGTTTGATCAGTTTGCATCCCTACTTTTCAAGATAAGTTACGGATACGCCAGAATACGTATGGGGCTGGGCTGGGAATATGACATGCACAACTGAAGCTCGAGCACGTGCCTTTAAGACCAATGAACCCGGCCAGCGGACTAGGTCTCAGCCCCAGTTTGATGGAGTGTTTGAACTTCCTCCAGGGCTCATCGTGAGGCATATGTTGTTAGAGCGATGAAAAAGCCTCACTGTGCCTGGAGAATAATCCCAACCCCGCTTAAGCGCAGGTCTTGACCCGTGCATGGGGATAGCTAACCCCGCCCAGATTCCAAACTTAGCATGGGCGAAGCAATGTGGCTGGACATGATGATCCCCTGCCAAGGGAAAAGAATAGACTCTATGCGCCAATATGATTATCGTTCTGTCTTTACCGTCGTAGGGCTGTGAATGTTGGCTCGGCAGTCCCTTCTAAAAATAAGAATGCACCACGAGCCAAGAGTTATCCCTTAATTTCCGGCTATGAGTGAAAATGTGCCGCATGAGTCATACTTGTACCGAAGCTGAAGTCTATGATTTGTTGCTGTAATAAAATATCGTGGCTAAAAAATCAGGAGTGAGAGGTTATGATCCCTGCACAAATCAGCATACTGTAGGTCCACTGATGAAGATTCTCGAGGTTTATACGCACCGTGTCCGCCGAATCATCGTTGGTAAATACGCTACACCTTGTAACACTAGAAACTTAAGCGGGACGACCGTTTGAGCCGTTTACCCGATGGGGAAATGATTGCGGACGCTAAAGCTTGTGAGATTCTGTCAGAACCAAAATCTGACGGGAATTCCAAATCTTTGTGGATTGCTTCTTTATCCCAAAACAGTAATCGAGATGTTGGGTAAAGTGACGTATTGCATATGCCTATGTACTCTGTACAATGAAGGCGCTTTTTAATGCATTTCACCGTTACAGTTGGCAGGGGCTTTATTTGGCCCCCACGGAGCGTTGGGGAATCCCGGTCGCGCTACGAAGTTCTCGAATATGGTGTAACAATGGGTCTACCAGGCTTTTTATTAGAGGCTCCAAAATAAAATCGGGGTCAGATCTGAGCAGATTTAGACTTAGAGCAGCCCCATAGCTGTAAGGAGGACAATGTATGTACCGGTGGACGGAGCACCGAAGTACCGTAGTAACAAAACTAATGTACCAGCCCAGGTGCAATGTACTAGAACAGTACTCGTACGATAAGTACCGGCTGGAATGTGGAAGCACCCGGGCGAGCCAAGGTCCAATGCACCAGAGTGGAGATTGGGGGGAAGAAAAGAGTGGAGTCCCGGACTAGGGCATTGCATCGATTGGCCGTAACAGTTAAAGCGGGTCTCGCGTATATGCACGTCGACACCAAGCGGGTCCTGTCCAGCATGTTGAGCCTCTTGGGCGACTTGCGACCTGACGGCAACAAGCCGCTAAAGACCAACAAACCATTCGGGAGTAGATCGTCAAAACGAAGTTCGAACCCCCCTGTTGATACTATGTAATGGGGGTGATTTGCTCCAATCACAAACTATGGTTGGTGTTGGTTTCTCATCACCCTCACCCCGGTGAATCATACCACCGGGCTCTGGCACACGGCAGGTTCTGCACGTGTGTTTGCCAAAAATAATCACACAGCCTCTGGATTATTCAGAGTATGAAGATTCTCCCCAATGTGGTCTATACAATCTACAACCGACAGTGCTGACATCTAGTCATGATCGACATTAAATCTACACCCAGGGACAGATCGCCCCACAGTCAAAACCAGGCCGCTCTCTTGATCATGACCGGGATGTACCAGTCAGTCTTCTGGGGACCCAGCCGTTTGAAACTATCGATCCGTATATTCTCGCGGCGGGAGATTGGCTCTCCAATTTCCAATGTAAAATGAACCAAAATGGAAGACTCCGAGAGTCGACCCATGAGGAGTGGGGCGCACGAGGGATCCAATGGGGTAAATTTTAGACCAGGGACGTGCAGCCGAGCATGAGCGAGAGATCCAGGCTGAGGCTCTAATCGACTGTTGGAGGATATGATCGTCCGTGAAATCACCGAGCGCCGGGCTGTTCGACTTAACTCCGCTAAGGAGATCCCTGACGTCCGGCCATTAGGCGTTCTTTGGATCGTTTCAGGCGTATTTTGATTTCACTATTCGGACATAGCCCACTTAATGGATTTTCTGTGATAAATTAGGCACTTGAGGATCGTCGGATGTGCGTTCAGACATATACGATAAGTGCTTCCGCCGTCGTTCCGCCTTACCCACACTTACTTCTTTACTCTTATTAAAGTCCATGCCCCTTTTGCTTTATTTTTTATTTTCGTCTGCAGTTCTTCAGGAATTCTCGTGCGCCTCACGCAGCCTTTCGACGTCACCTTGCTTTACTCAACCCTTCCATCTTACATGGCCGATTCAAATACGATCAACCACCTTGACTCTAGTTAGACCAGTCATTTCGCATACATCATGGCCTCCTACGCTACTCCTTACCCCTCCTCTGCGCCGACGCTATTCGATCCTACTAGACCTGCCTCATTGGCCAGCCATAGCACAAGTCATTCCGGAAGCCATCTACACTCTCAGACAAAAGCTCGCTCGCCTTCCATGACAAGCTCCTCCCGGGTCAGTAAGGCCATGAAGGGAAAGCGCGTACATGCATGCGAGCACCCGGGATGTCAAAAAGTAGGTCTTGGTCAACGTGACCGGTCGAAAAATCACTAATAGACTGCGCGCAGGTATTCACCAGAGCCGAGCACCGAAGACGACATGAACTCAGTCATGAGCCGAGGAAGCAATATACATGCTCATTTGAAGGATGTGGAAAGGCATTCCACCGCGCGGATTACTTGAATCAGCATCTTTCCCGGCAGTGAGTCAGCCCATGCGACACCCGCGAAAACAACGAAATGAGATGCTAATTTCAGTCTCAGTACAACATCAAGCCCCAAAGCTAAGAAACCGCTTGCGCGCATCGGAAGATCATCTCATCGGTCGGCTCAACCGCAACAAGAACCACCACTAGCGTCGCAGCCGCAGCCCGTTTCTCCACCATCCGCCCCCCCGATTCAAGAGACTGGCGATTATACAGGCGCATGGGGAAGCATTGAATCTTCAATCTCGTGCTCGCAATGCTCCAGGGCCCCAAGTCAATCTCCAGTATCCGTCGATGAATACCCGTCTCCATATTCCTACACAACGGAGACATGCAGCTCGCCCCTCTCGAGCGACACGTTCACAACCCCCCACTATCCTTCGTCGGGTATGCCCGTTGAGATGGTGACCGCAATCGATCAGTACTTGCGGAGTATCCTTAAGCCAGAAGCTTTTACAGTCCCCGAGCAGCAGATTCATCCCACCATCTGGAGCCCGGATCTTGAGATCGACCCAATGTTGATGAAAATGGAGAATCAGGTGAGTCATAACTGAGAAAGCACTCCAGACATAGAGTATGTGACTAACAATTATTTCCTATAGGATCCGATCCCAATGTACTCCTGGCCCACCGCAGACAGTCTACAATATGAAGGCCATACGACTCAGATGAACCAGCCTCAGCCCGACCCCCGTTAAGACTACTTACCCTTGGCTTGGACATTTGTCCTGAGCGTTTTGTTTTGTTTTGTTTTGTTTTGCTTTTTCTTCTTCTTTGGATGAGACATGAAACCTGAGTTTCTTTACCGCTCATTGAAGGGTCACGATTTTGATACCCGAAGAAACACTTCCTTTCCCTACTTTTTGATTCACTCCTAATGTTTCACGGAGTTTACAACATACATGTTATCATTCCGCATTTTTGCTCTTATATACTCATACTACGATACCCATTGATCCCAAATTGGACATTTTGAAATCACACACGAGTTCGGACCCCTTGAATAAAGATCGTGTCACCAAAAAAGGTCCGATTTCTTCTGACGATTCTTCGGCATTGAGGCTCACAGCCCCTGCAGATGGATGGAATCAGCTGACCAGATTGAACATCAACTCGTATCCATTCCTAACGTCTTCTGCGACCGTTGTAGAGGCCGAAGCGGTATCAAGGCCCACATGTCGCTATCTCTGCTCTGAATTTTGGCATTCAGTTACGAAATCTCTTTCTGCTTATAAGGGAATGACCTTCCCCCTTTGAAAGGTACAGGTGCTGCAATGGATACGCAAAAGGTGACCAGGAACATCAAAGATGATATTCCGTACTTTCTTCAGATAGCGGAGTACTCGTAGTCGTAGGCACAGTTGTTAGCCTAGTCTGTTTCCCCGCGTTTGCCCACGGAGCGGGTAGGTAATGTGTAATGTCTCGGATTTGATGTGTCGACTGGTAGTACGAGCACCTCACCGCTACTGTGGCCTGGGGTCATCCATGGATGATTTTACGAGTACGCCTTACAGGGCGGACATAGAAAGGAATATCGGCGGCGCGCTTTAATCGCAGCGCCTTCTCAATGGGTAAGAATTCAAAACTAGTTCGGGGGTACTCCGTACTCGTAAGATAGGCCTGGGGGCTCAGACTGCTTGGTCACGCCACCTGGGCTTTTTAGGATATGCAATACTGACCAAAATTTTCAAAAAACGAAGTCTATCGAGCAAGTTCGATACAAAAATTGTTCTTCGCTCACGAAGTTAACCTTTTCACGCTAAGTTGGTTGCTCACCCGCAAACGTGCGATAGTCTGATCGATCTATTCTTTAGTCGCGGGAGCTAGATTTGAGTGCTTACTCGTACTGTTGTTGATACAAGTTTCGGCCAACTTCCGAGATATTAATGTAGATCTGTGCACAAGGGGCTTGAGCCCCTCAGCATTGATAATTTAGCCCGATCAGAGGTTTCGAGGAGATTATAGTCAAGGAGCGAAGTTACCTTGCAACCTTGGAAGATTATTGAGCCCCGAGGCTTTTCCAACTTTTCGAGTATCAACAATTGTCGGTCGGTGTGCAGCAGAAACTCTCCTTAGTCGTCATTGCATTACCTAAAAATTTTATGGTATTGACCAAAGACAAAGCCATTCATCATTTGGGCTCTACTTTGCCGAGCTTCTAAAGATTAATTCCATATAATAACGACTAATTTTTGTCGCAAGAAATGGCCTCACATATTGAGTTCCATGACTGGTCCATCGTAAACCTTCCTCGCTCGGAAAAGGTAGTAAACGAGGCTAAGAAGGATTGTACCCATGGTTCCAACAACACTGAAGTTCATCGTCTGAACATCCACCACCCAGGTCGTAGGCCAAAAGGTGAAGAAGACAGCAATAGTCATGTAGACCAAAGCCCAAGCATTGATGATAATACCCCAGATACCTGGCAGATGGAATGGCCCCCAAACTAGTCTCGCACCGGCAGTGTTGACAACCGCAGAGTCATTGCCTCGGGAGGAACTGATTCCGCCTGTGCAGCGACGCCATAGAAGAAGACTGCCGACCACCATATATGACAGGTAGAGGCCAGAGATTGACATTGAGCAAAGGTCGTTGAATGCGACAGGCGAACCGATGTTGATGAGCGCGAGAAGGCAGGCGATGACAGACGTCGCGAATACCGAAAAAAGGGGCAGTGCGCTTTTTTTGGTGACCTGCTAGCTGGTTAGCTTGTGGTTCTTGCGTGCGCCCATTGGCAACGGTTCTTTTGTACCTTGCTCCACACCCGCCAACCAGGAATGCCTCGATCCCTGGCGAAGGACCAAAACTGACGAGAGGTCGATGCCAACATGCCGACTGATGTTGTGGCACCCATGGTCGTAACGATCGATCCCATTACAGCAGTTCCCGCAATTGATCCTGTGGCCTGGTAAAAGATCGACATAAAAGGATAACCGGTGGGGGAGCTTAAGGCCTTTTCCAGATCGCCGCTGCAAAACAGCATGGCGATCAACATGCCGAAACCCATTGACCCATTGATCAAGACACTGAGCATTATAGAAGTAGGAACTGCAACGGAAGCATTTGTTATCTCTTCGGACATCTATCAAGAAGGGTTAGTCAATAAAGCTGAAACCAGGGCAGGGAAGCGTACATGGACCGCTGCATCACCGCCAGCAAATGCGAAGATGCAGCCGACAGTTCCCACAAAAAAGGAAAGACCCTGGGATGGGAATTCTCCCAGGTTCAAAAATTGCGTAAAGACTTCTTTTGAGGATCCATGATCGGCCATGTAAGTCAACGGGATGAGAATGGCGAAGAAACCCAGAATGTGCAAGATCAAGATCATTCCCTCAAAGCGGGGGAGCACTTTTCCTCCCACACTGTTGATCGCAACGGAAAACGCGACCACTGCCCAGTATAAAAGAGTCCCATGCCAATTCTTTGGGGCATAGTTGCTGTTTGTAAGAACAACCAAGCCCTGAATCAATGTCCCGACGAGATAACACGAAGTCGCAAAGGTAGCCTGCCACCCAATTACGGTGAGCCAACCTATTTTTTCGTGTTATTATCCTTTGAAAACCCCAGTGTGTGATCAAAAATCCTGTAACTCACCCGTGATATAGCTGAAAAGTTTCATGCATGATCGTGGGGCAAGCATAGAACACCAATGATACTGCCCCCCGGATGTCGGTGCCCTGTTGATCGGTCACTTGGGTGCACCTCAACAGAGAATGAGATGATTCATACATAGATGCCAATTCGGAGAGAACAACAAATGTTGCTGCGACGCCGGCCCAAACGAAGAGGAATCCATATACAGCTCCCGCCGGACCACCACTACCCAGCCGTACTGTCAGCGCCGTGGTATCAATCTGGGCAATTCGTTGATCTTACTTCTGGTATGCCTGCAAGAAAAGCCTGCACGCATTTTTAGCATTGTTTTGATTTAATTGTCGAAATCAGCACTTGCTCACACCACGATTCCCTCCCAAGTAATCAGAATTGTACAACTGAACCCCAGCATGGACATCATCCCGAAATTTCTCTGTTTTGCGTCAACCCAGAGAACAACTGATAGCATGATTCGGATCGTGTCACCTTCAAGACGGGACGCTTCCCCATCCGAGCCAGATTGGCATCATCAAGCTCCTTATTTGACATGGGGCCAACTTCTTGCATGCCGCACGGGGGCACCTGCTTCGAGTCTCGAGACAGCATGATGAGTGAACTGCCGGAGAGGAAAAAGCAAGAAAAGCTACCACGCAAAATCGACGGTAGACTTTCTCTGCCAGCGAGGAGAATTTTCTGAAACTAGTGTACGAAGTAATCAATTTTTAACATAATTGCATGTGGTGGAAAGCATTTCGTATACGCTAGTGCGGGTATTGGCAGGGGTGAACCTTGGCAGTCCGCCTAGACATGGTATTTGGTGGCGTGACTAAGTGGACTAAATGCTAGACTTGCGACGGTGTCGTGAGGCGATGCAACCTCATTAGTCCCATCCAATCCACAGCATATACCCGACAATGCTTTTGTGAAATATAGCACCAAGGAATTGTGCTACGGCGCGAACTCTGATTTCCGGGGGCCGCTCGGGACCGGGCGCTAATTCGGTGCTAGTTCCCGCGCCCCCGTCGGGGGTTCAAAGCCTCTGTAGAAAGCCTTGGTTCACAAGTTTTATTTTATAGTGAGGCTGTACTCCGTAGTTCAACTGTAAGATGTATTAACGGGAGAGATAAGGAGATAAATAATATTGACATGTTACACACTTTTTGAAAAGGAAATTATTGTCAGGATTGCATGACTACGAGGCCTGGGAGCCTGAGGGCCCAGGCATCATTTTTGCCTGAGGCTGTAATCCTGTTAACCACTACTTCACTTCGGTGTTTTAGGGGAGGTATAGAAAGTTGCAAAGCTCCCGGGCTTTGTTCCACCTTTAGACCATAGTCATAGTTTAGGGTGCATTGACGGGAAAGATGAGTGGATGACTGTTATCAATACGTTGAGATTATTTTCATGGCGCGCGCATATTGCGAGGGAGAATTTGAAAACCCTTGTAGTGAAATCCATTTGTTGGGGATCTCATTTTGTCGGAGCCAGTTGGCTGCCTGTTTGGTCAGGCTCCCTGTGGTCTAGATAGCGTAGCTCAGGAGAGAGAGAGAGAGAGGTGAGAGAGGAGAGAGAGATTTCTCCCCTCTCTCTATTCTGATACGTTTGGGGTTCCACAGAACAGAGAGCCAGAGCCAGGGGCATCGTGGAGTGAGGATCCTCGAAGTGAGTCAAGGTTGAAAGTAATTTGATGACTTGTAAACCGCTGGATGCAATAGCCAAAATACAGGACCCTAGATATACCGAATTTTGGAAGGTGAGAGAGATGGAGGCCAAATCTGAGAAGGCAGGCGGTATTCTCAGAGTGCCGCATTGAAACCCCGTGGACCCATGGGAGCAATTTGGTCATTATAGGAAAGAACCGATGTCACAGTATCTACATCATCCATGGATGTTGCCCAGGTGGGACTGTCTTTCGAGTTGGGAGATAGTTAGATTTCGATGACAGGCTTAATGGGAAGAGGAATGAAAAGCAATACAATTGTATTAGCAATTATTTGAGGAATCCCTGCGTTAAGAAGCAAGAGATTCGAAATTAACCATTAACTACTATGCGCGGGCGAAGAATCACCCATCGCTCAATTCAAAACTTTCACCGAACACACCAGGGGGGGGGGAACTGCAATGAAGCAAACTCGCGGTGCAGAGCAGTGAAGTGAAACAAAGTATCTTACTCCAGGGCTTCCTTGCTGTCCGAAAGCACATATTCAAAGCCATTGAGAAGCGATGAATAGACTAAGCTCAGAAAAGCTGAGCTAAACCTGGGCCTCCAGGGTAGTCGAGGCCGGGGTGGTGGCAACGGTTGTTGCCTCCACCTCTTCCTTGACAGGCGCGATAGTCCGAGGAGGCTGGGGAGCGGCTGGTGGGGTGCCCTCGCCAGAGAGAACCTCAAGGGACTTGCGCTTGGTCTCGGGAATCAACCAAGTAGAGATGAATCCGCAGAGCATGAAGAGTGAGAAAATCTCCATGACATGGTTGAGCCAGGGGGAGTCGTCCGTCTTGGTAGCACCGCGATGAGCCAGGGGTCCAAAGACACACTGCGCGATGATAGCACCAATCTTCCCTGCTGCTGCACTGATACCGTGGGAGGTGGAGCGGTAGCGAGTTGGGAAACACTCGCCGGGCACGATGAAAGTGGTAGCGTTGGGTCCGAAGTTGAAGAAAAACTGGGCGACGACGTACAGTCCGAGTAGGCCGTTGTGCGTGTCTTTGAGTTGGTGGAAGCCGAAACCGATCGCAATGAACAGGATTGTCAAAACGGCGAATCCCACCAGCTGGATTGGCTTACGTCCCAGAGTATCAACGGTCGCGACAGTCATCCAGTATCCAGGAATAGCGCCGGCGCAAATCAGGATCAGATTTCCAACGGCGTTGCGGTAGAAGACTTCATAAAGGTTACTTCCGCCGGTCCAACCGATAGCTTTGAGGATGATAGAGTTGTTTAGACCGAGACCATAGAATGCTGCCAAAGTGTTAGCGTGAGAGCTCCAAGGGGATGGAAATATTGTTATGAGTTCAACTTACCAACATCAAGGAAGAACCAAGAAGCAGCCGTGCCAAGGAGAACCTTTCCATGTTTCCACTGGGAGTAGTGGCGGCGGAAGTCGGCCCAACTAGCCTTCGGAATGGGTGGATTTTCCATGTCGTACCTCATCAAAGTGGCTTTCGAGTTACCACTGGGGAAGCCGCTGCGGCCCGTGAGGTATGAGACAACATCCGATTCAGCTTTGATCTGGTCCTGTTTGACGTCGAAGGTAAAACGAGGAGTCTCTGGGATGGTAAGGCGGAAGTAAAGAGCGACAGCGCCAGGAACACATCCGAGGCCGATAACGGTTCGCCACATTTTGTCGACAGCAATGGCGCACTCGCCAGTGCAGTGGGCAGCGTCAGATGCGTTTCGGAGACTCTCTTTGAAACCGGCGGTAACGATCAGAGCAACCATGGCAGCCGCAAATTGACCAATTCCCTGCATGGCAAAGACCGCACCCATCATGGCACCACGCCACTTGGTATTAGCAAACCTGTGCAGCTTGTTAGTGAAGTTTGATAAGATTGTGCGAGAATACTTACTCAGAGGTAATCACAGAGGACAGAGGATAGTCTCCACCAATGCCGATTCCCATGATGACACGCCAGAAGACAAGAATACCAGTGATAGAGACGGCAGGGGAGTACGAAGAAAGAGCCTGAGCAAGGGTAGCAAGGATCATGATGACCAGTTCAAAGCCATACATGCGCTTGCGGCCAATGCGATCAGCGAGCCATCCGAAGAAGAGTTGTCCGAGAACCGTGCCACCAGATGTAGCGACCTTGACAGCAGTGTCGACGTTAGTGGGAAGCTTGCCGTGTCCAGCGGAACCGTTGGGAAAGTAGACGATGCCAATCATGCTGACCACCAGGTTGATGGCAAAGATGTCATAGGCATCAGTGAAGAAACCGACACCAGCGACGACGATGGCACGAATGTGGCGCCAGCCAAAGGGGGCGTTATCGATACTGGCCAGGGCGTGATGGCGGCGCTCGGTCACATTGAGTCCAGTATCAAAGGGCGAGATTTGAACGGAGGAGGTACCTGCGTTCCACTCAGGGACGTACACGACGCCATCCGGAGGTGTGAAGGCGTTGCGAAGGGAGTTACTTCCCGAGGGAGAGTCAGGCAACACCATCTTGACGTGTCGAAGATAGTTAAGCCTTGGGGGAAGAATGGGGAGGTGCGAAGAGGAAGACGAAGAAGAAGAAGAAGAAGACCGGTATATGATGGTCAGTCAATTCACGCTATTCGGCGCTAATGACAGTTACACATGGTGAAGCAGAAGATCGGAGAGGCCCTCCAAAGTACTTCAGCCCTACGCGAAAAGCATAAGGCTGACAGGTACATTTGATTGCACATCCCGCGACAGTATGCAAGATCAGGTACCGATGGTATATCAAACCGACGAATGAGCGTAAAGAATTCAAGCACGTGGTAAGAGAATGTAAGGGAATTTCAGGGAGTGTAACAGGGACAAAAGGTTCCGGGCGTTGCTGTGAACTTAAGCTTTGCGGGTCCTGGCCCGCATGGGTGAAGTACACCTCCACATTAAGTACGGGGCAAAAATACCACCTAGGCATTGTACTTACATGTATCTCCCACGCTTAGAAATAGGGGACTACTACATGTATGTACATGAGCCCCCTTGTATGTACATGACCCCCCCTTCCCACGGTCCTAGACATCAGGAATGGAGGCTGAGTCCACGATCATTGGGATCCGCTCCATCTTCAGGGAACTCCGACACCTAGCCCTCCATCGTTGACTTGCCCTCTGATCGTCCTATAGCGACGTTGACTGGTATCACCGTAAGTTTAACCACGATGACGTTGAGCTCGGCTGCTCGTGCGGTTGAGAAAAATCCCCAGAGTATCTCGCCCTATGCTACAAGGCCCAGGGGTTCTTCCAACGCTGGCCGACACGATGACTGACAGGACAGAGGCAGTCGCCTACCTCTACAGCCTAGACTCTAAACAGTTTGTTGAACTACTGAAACTCATAAGGTTCTACTCGTAGGTCTGCACGAGGTAATCCACTTATTTAAAACTTTCTTATCTCTCTCTCTCTCTCTACTTCTCTGCTATTGCCGTGACTGGGGCCCTGCCAGGCCCTATTTTTGATAACTTTTCCGCGTTCTCAAGCTCCTAGAAGCGACACTGATTGAATACCTAAGCGGCATCCTCAAAACTGATATGGCTCTCGCCACTCACCCACTAGAACCTCCTACCCCCCTGGTAGCCATCTCACACGTCGGAGACAGCTGCCATCAACTGGCCACAAGGCCCTCGCATTTACGGATGCAAGAATTGCATACTGTGGAGGAAATTCATGTATAATAGAACTCATAGCATTGCACGCCCCAATACCCCATGGGAGGTCGCAGGGGCAAGCTCCGCTTGCTCCCAGCCGGATGTTAATTAAATCTACCTACCTACCTACTAATATGATCTACCTTACCGTACGTTTTGCTTCTCCGTTTCCGTCAATATTCTTGTCAATCTGGACATCAGACAGCTGACATGGAAGGTGTCAGGAATCCTGCGTTGATGCCTGTTTTGTCAGGCCCGCCTGGCGTAGGTAGATCTAGTCGCGGGGACAGCCTCTCTTTCCTCTCTCTCCTCTCTCCCTTCGTCTAGAATTAAGCCCTTTCCACTTCTTTATTCGAGCAGGGCTTCCTGATATCCCCCATTTGTATGCCGCCTTGGCGCCCTTTCTCGTCATTTGCTGGCTGAATCGACCCGTGCACCTAGAGTGCAGAGATTGATCCCGTCGCACTAGGTACGTGAAGGGGCAAATACGCTTCCAACCTTGGATGATGTACGACTTGAGGCTGATAAACAGGCTAGTATTTCAGACAAGAGCATGTGACTAACATTTCACACAGCTGCCTTCATAAATTGCAACAGGCTGGCAAATAAGACCTAGGCTTTCAAAATCTCATCTATATTGACCATTAGATAAACTCCTCACTCAGATCCCCCGCTTCATCTTCCATTGCATTATATACGTCGCAAATGGATAGAATGCCAGTGATATCCCAATCCAAGCAAAAAGAACACCAAAGTCCAACCCAATACGGGAATGGGTTCCGAACAGGATAGTGCGCAGTGCATCAACGACTATGATAAGTTAGCCTCGCAGTCTGCAAGGAAATAGAAGAGAACAACTTACTGCGATGCAACGGCCAAGCGTATCCCCACTTGTAGAATGCAGGAGCGAGATCAATCGCATAGAATCCAGTGGCCACGTTAGTGATGACCCAGAAGATGAGGAAGAAAGAGCTCCACGGGAATCCCAGAACCATCGCCATATTCTCACATGGGAATCCCAACGCAGCCATACCAACCCAGTTCAACATCCAGAAAACAACGAAAGACCCACGACCATACGCATTAGCGTTGCTAGCCGACAAAGCGTCATCAGCAGGGGCGTTACTAAACGGAATCTGGAAAGCCAAGGAAACCAATGAGTAAAACAATGACAAAAAGAAGTATGCCACGATGCTGGAGAAGACACGCCAGATCAACCAATGCGGCAGCTTCAAAGGTGGGTGGCCATCCGGTTTCATGAACTGCGCGTGAATGGGCATCAGGAATGGGAAGTTGAAAAACGCAATGATGATCAAATAGATCAGACCGATCGTGACGGCCGGGGCTGCCACAGCCGGTGCAAAGGGTCGCAGGTCGATCTGCGTGAACCCAATAGCCGGGTTTATAGCCTGGGGAGGCACGGTCGATAGGTTCCTGGATGAGACTTCTTGAATCCACTGCGGACCGAACTCTGCCAGGACCGTGCTTTGGAAAATCGTCAGATCCGGAAGGATATAGTTGTAATAGGTTGATTCATCGCGGGCTGTAATGATGACCGTTTCAATGGCGCCTGTAGGATCATAGGTTGTATTTTTGGTGGATACCGCATCACGGAGGAGAGTCGTTGCATTGGGGTAGACAATCACAGCTGCATATGCATGTTCGTCGTAGATACCCTGGCGCACGGCCCTCAGCTCGAAGTCAAAGTCCGCCGCCGATTTAACGGTATAACCCAAATGCAAGGAACCCGAGTTGACGAGCTTGTTAGCGACATTTGTAACGGTCGGGCCGACGATCGGATCGGATGTGCGGTATGGATCGGCTTGGCCATCGAAGTCAACGACCCAGACCTTGAGCGCGGAGTAGTTGGCTTCAGTGCTATACTGGGATCCCCAGAAGAGAGACAGCACGCCGAAAATGAAGACGCAGAGAATTGCCACTGGGAGTTGTTAGTTTTCAGGTATCCCTTGCATTTATCCAATCGAGTTCACTCACATGTGCGAGCCCATTGGTAGAACACGTGCTTTCGGGTCTCTTTCAGGGACGGGTCAAAGAATGACACTGGTAGACTTTTGTCTATTGAGTCGGCTGCCATTGTCATGATGCCGCGCCGTCGAGATCATTGGAGGTTTACAAGTCTCAGATTGATCATTTTCCAAAGCATGCCTCATAGCGACCAGGTGGCTGCGATCCGCTTCCGGCGCTGTAGTTCCCTTCGGAGTTAATTTCAGGAATGTACCTGGCTTAACTCCGAGAACTTCTCATTATTCTTGATTTTTTTACTCTTCCCATTCCTACACAAAGGTCAGGGTACAAAGTAAATTGAGTAAAGATTATAATTATTCTTTTCTTCATCATATTCTAGCTTCATAATTCGCATTGCTTATGGAATATGATGCCGTCGTCGAACACGAGGATCAAATTTGGTGTGTAAAGAGTACTCCCCGAACGCGTCCAAATCCGGCGTTCAGCCATGTCAATCTCGAACACAGCAAGTGAACCATCCGTTAAGCTTCATCGCCCGTAAATAATTCCTCCACTTATGTGTCGAGCTCGGAGGCCCTTGATCCCTGCACCCCGGAAACTGATCGTGTAACAGGATGCGCCCTTGCGCGTCGTTTCATCGGATCCCTGTCCTCTCCCAGGGGTCGTGCATGATCCTTCGCCGCTTGGGAGGGATCAAGTCTAATTTACTCCGTACGAACAATCCCACAGAGTAATCGCTCACAACGGGATCTTTGATCCACCGACAACCAGGGCAATGATCGCCGACAAGCCACCCGCGAATAAGGAGCCAACCAGGGTCAGCGTGCACAGTGATCGACAATTCGTAATTCATTTGATTTAGTCTAGACTCTATGGGTATCAATTAAAAAAAAAATCTAATCTGTCTTGCTCAGGGGCTATTGAGCCCCGGCAGAATTGTGGTCGGGAACCAGCCCAAATGCTGTGCCAGACAGCGTAGAAGACAAGAATTGTGGGCGCGATCACTCGCAAGACACCTGGTAGGAACCAAAGCGGCGTCGGAAGTCGGCCACGCGGCATGTGTCGGTGGGTGTGATTTGGCCGGCGATGTCGGAAAGCTCGTTGGTGTCGCACATGGTGTTATCGAAGAACTCAATGCGACAGCCTTCTGCAACCGTGTTCAGCTTGTAGGCAGAGGCGACGCTGTGGAGGTCTGCGCGACAGCCCGTGCTACCGGATCCGGCGTGAGGGTCGCCGATGGTTCCGTTGCAGGAGGGTGATGGGAATAGGGTGAAGGACCACTGGACATCGCGGCCCATGAGAGGGAAGGCGGCGGCCAGGTTGAGGAACATGGCGATAGCCACGATAATGCGGAGAGTAGAGAACATGGTGGAGGTGTGGTATAGAGAGTGAAGCCGGAGATCGGAGGCTTTGAGGCTTGGCACAGCAGGTATGCGAGTGGTTTGGCAAGGGCAAGTACTCGTAGAGAAGAACTTCTGGCGAGGCCCCAGTATTTAAAGATTCAGGGTCTCTTTATCAAGAAAAAAAAAAGGATGACAGGAGAAGTCTCCAGTTTAATTTATTTGGCTCAGACCCGCACTGCCGATGGGAGATCCATCCTTCTTTAAGGCGCACCGAGTTTGTTTCAGCCGATTACGTTCGCGGGCATACGTATACTCCGGCTTAGCAGTCACGCACAGTACGGAGAAAATCTGCGTCTATGCATATTGTCTGCATAGATCTCCCGCAGTACACGCCTGGCAACCAGTACGGTGTTCAGAATGTGGCCGGGGGGGTGTTGGATGATATCATTCCAGACTGATGATCACTTAGACTTATTTGGGGAAGTGGGGGTCGCTGGGACACTCATCTTACGCAGACGCGTACGTACTCCCCACACGCCTTTGGTGGCCATGCATTGTCAGGGTCTTCACTGGGTCACGCTGTTTCTATTTTGGAATTTGCCACGAACGGCAGTGCACTGTCTACTCGTATGTACTCCGTACATACTTGGATACATCAACCGCGCTGGTGGCTGGAGATGTCCGTATGAAAATCAACTGACAACCATGCGGCTGCCATGCGATCGACAGGGCAAAACAGGGAACCATCTTCTTCCTGCGATCGGCATGGGAAATTTCTGCCTCGCCGAGCGTTAGATCTCATTAACCCGCAACGTTTCGGCAGTGGTCATATCCCGGAATAACGAGATTATCGGCCTGCTCCGCACTCCGTAATTATGGGCAAAGTGCAAATCAGCCATATCATCTTCATCCGGCTACATTTTGGACTTGTAGGCTTAAAGCGGCGACCGGATGTGGATTCCGGCGGGTACCTTCAATGTTATCACTGTGAACCAACGCGACCGGGACTAATTTCCAGTCTTTGGTCGGTGGCTCGGTGGCGTCGCGAAGCCAAGTCGCCTAATTTCAATTCCTATCAAGTTCATTACGTAGACCACTTACCCGTATCATACTCCAACCTCTCGAATATCGTTCTTGTGCGACTCCCCTCAACGTTTGCCCAAGGCCCACATCCATGAGGTCGGGGAAAATTAGGCGGCTGGGCCTGCAGGCTGGGAATATCCCGCACTCACAGGTTCACCACACGACGTCATTCGCAGTGTCCCCGAGAGCGCACGAGGCTCTATCCGTAGGGAAGTGGATTCTGGAATCTTGAATCGAGTGTGAAAGCACTGCTTATCGGAGACAACCGTGCGTCATGGATTTATTTGGTGGGATACCAAGGGACGAAGGTTCTCATTTCATCTTTTTTTTTTGGCTGGGCATAGAACCCTGGAAGGTTGCAATCAGGGCCTAGGTCATCAAGGTTTGTTGCGGTATCTGGTGAAGGGAAAATGAGTATCGCGACAAATGGGAAGAAATGAAATTTGTGGCCTGAGCCCTAAGGCACAACATATCGTGCCAGTCTCAATATTCATTTTGAATGACTGGACATAAGAGATCGACAATATGGTTATTTCAGCCACGGAATATAGTCATGGGGCCATCTAACACGCCAAACGGCCCGTAGTATATCTCATGTTCCTTTCCCGATACGTCATGGCGTCTTGGGTCTTCAAATTTGCTCCATCACGCTTTCTCGCGGTCCAAAGACACCTCCCATTGACCAGGGAAATACTTCTTGATCGCCTGTGCCTTGCCCTTTTTGCCACCAGTGCCCATTGGCAGAGGCACATCTGGCGCAGTGAGTTGAATAGCGACTGGCAACTGATATTCCTCCAATCCCAAACGCTTCAAGTCATGACAGAGGTGATCAACCGTGATGGGGGCATCTAAAGTCGTCTCAACTGTTGGGCGAATCAAAGCGGCTACCTTCTTGCCTTCAGATCCCACCTGTGTTATTGGCACCACGTAGACGTCTTGGACATATGGTAGCGATAGTATCGGTGCTTCCACGTCTGCTGCAAAGACCAATTGCCCTTCCTTGCTGATGACTTGAATAAGGTCAACATTCACATAATGGCACAAAAGATGTGAACAGAAAAAGGAAAGGCCGAACACGCGCGCACTCACCATCAACACTTGCTCTCCCATGCATATAATATTTCGCTCCCCTTCGCTCAAAGATATCACCGGTTCGAAAGAACCCATTCTCATCAAAGGCCATTTTGGTAAGATCGGGGCGATTGAAATATCTAAAACACACCTGTTAGCCTCTCAGTCCGCAGCTGAAAGTCCCAAGCTCAACGGGGATACTACACAAACTTACCCCAAAAACATATTTGGAGTGCGAACTAACAGCTCCCCCAGCTCACCGTCTTCCAGATTTGCCTCGACGCCGGGGAGCAGATAGCCAGTGCATTTCTGTAATAAATCAGCCCACGTGCACTTGAATTCAAATTCCAATCAGCAAACCTACATCGGAAAGCTCTTCACCAGTCGGAGGGGTCCCAGTAATACCCGAAACCTCGGTCATCCCATAACTGTTGATCAAATGCGTGGCGCCAGGAATCGAGTTCCAGCCTTTTCTCAATGCCTCAGTAGGTTGTGAACCACTCACAGCTGGCCAACGGAAATATTGTAATCCGTTCAAGTATGCGTTCTTCTCCTGCTGTGGACGAGCAGCGAGCTTTTTCCAATAATAATCAGCCAGCTCCTTGTAGCGAGAAGGTTGGTCAACAACAACAGTCACACGTGCTTCGCGGATCGCTTCCCACATCCATTCTGGGCTCCAGACTCCGGCGGAGAATTCGATCTTTGCCCCAGCTATCAAGGTGTAAAGACAATACACAATACCAGATGCCAAGTTGGAAGCAAATGTGTAAACCATGGTGTCTTGCTCACTCAGAATACCAGTGTGTAGTAGGCCACTGAGAATCGTTGTAAAAGTATTCCGTGAATGGAGAACTCCTTTGGGTCTCGAGGTACTGCCACTGGTGAAGAGCAAGTACCCGGCTGACTTCGCATCTAGGACATGCTCAGGGTTGTTGTGGAATCGCTTTGGTGGCGTAGACAGTTGCGCCAAAAGCCACTCGTTGACCGCTACAACAGGGCATTCCACGGAAGCAGCTAGATCTTTGGCGCTTAAAGGCGAAAAGCTTCCTACAATGATCGCAGCTGCACGTGTCTCTTTTGAAAGCTCAGTCAATTCGGCTTCTCCAATCTCGGTCGCTGGTTGAGTCCATGTTAGCTTCAATAATCTTGATCATGTCCGGCTGAAATCAAATGGCACTGTTCCCTCGGCAAGTCGCAAGAAAATCCACGTGTAGGGACAAAATTGACTGACATATTGGTGAGACTACTGCACCCAGAGACAGTATTGCCAAAAACGCGACAAGCCAATCATATCCTGCTGGTGCAGACAGCAAAATGACCACATCTTTAGCGGCACTCAGTGCCTTTCTCGTGTCGCGGGAGAGCTTTCTGAAGAGGATGGCTTGAAGCTCGAGTACATCAGCCAGCAGCGTTGCGTGGTTGGCATGGCGATTGGCCTGATGATCAGTCAGTGTGATATGGTCACTCGCGACGTCTTTGTTGGCGATTTGAACAATGCGCTGGAACATGAAATCGCTCGGGAGGCCGGGAGGATCCATCTTCGAGGTTGCCGTGAAAGCTCAACAACAACAATTTCTGAAAGGTCAAGGATAAGATTCGCAGGTCGCACCTAATTACCACCTCAAGAATTTATGGATGCAAAGAGTATTTTCTGGGGAATTAATAACCCGCAGTGACCTTCTCTTGTCCTCAATATTGTGCCCAAAGAGATGATCGTGAGTGGTGGATGGGGACGTTAGGGCCCACAAGGACAATTTTCGAGAACCACCGAGAAGTCAGTTCCAGTATGGCCTCGGTCGTTTCAGAAGAAGTTGATCATCGAAGATCGTGGGCTTCAGAGATAATACATGAATTTGATGAACTGCGGGAGAAAGGTGAGCTCCGAGAACACGCGTGAAGCCTCACCTGGACATGGGAAAACAACCGTCGTCAATGTTGCGGTCCCCGGTGTGGTGTACCTCCTGGTCGACAAGCTCTCGGCTTTTTCAGAAGAGCATACAGAGTAGCAGAAGGTAGAGTTTGACATTCCCCCAGGGTCAACACAAGTCATCTACCAAAGTTCGAACCCAAAACAATATTTCTTCCATTTTTGGATTGTTATCCCGATGACCATATTTTGGGGCCGATATGGTATCCTATTGTTCAAAGCTTCGTACGTTATATGACGTCGAGGATTTTGGCTTGATCTCGGCGCTTCTATCAACTTTGAAATTTGAGGGAGTTTGGTATGGCTTTCAAGAAGTTGCGGCGTACATGAAGATGGTCCCTCCTTAGAAGAAAATACTCAATTCCACGAAACCAAACTAACGCTACTCTATATCAACTACACGCAAACATCAATCATGAATCTTTCAATCCTTCCGTCGTCAAAGTACCTTCTCAGGACATTCGCCCAACAGCGTTTGAGCCGCTACCATCGCCCCGATCCCATTCTTGTCGCATAACCTAGCTAGGTCATTTGCCTTTTGGCGCATGTTGATCGCATTTCTCCCCTGGAGAACATGAAGAAGTTCTTGTGACAGTTCCCGCGCGGTCCATTGTGGCTTGGCCTTCCTATTACCGACTCGACCGATGCCCAGCATCTCGACCCGCTCTGCGTAGTCGTAACAATCGATCCACTGGGGAAGAATGACTTGAGGAACTCCAGCCCTGTCGATATCTTAGTCTCTCAATACTTCCAAATATCGTGCAATGTATATGAGTCTCACTCACCTCACAGCTTCATTGAATGAGTTTGCGCCTCCGTGATGTATCGAGCACACAGCGTGTCCGGATTGAAGAATCGCAATCGGCTCGACTTGAATCCAGTCCACAATTCTGACTAAATCAAGCCTGATATATTGACCCAAGACTTTTCCAATGGGACTGTCAGGTTCTGATACCCGATAATTCCCCAGCCTTTTCAACTTCCACAACACTTGGAAGTTTTGAGCCTTTGGTTGCACTCTCAATGTATCAAGTACAGTTTTTAAAGCCAACGCTAGCTCGAGGGCTTGGTTCTCGGTGACCGGGCAAATGGACCCGAGATTGAGATAAATCGTTGGGCCTCTGGCCAGCCACTCTGCTAGTTTGGGGTCTGATTCTGCTATGGGTGACGCATCCCGAAGAATAGGCCCACAAGGAATAAGATACTCGGGAATGACTAGCGGGAAGTCAAGCTCTGGAAGCGAGCTCACGAGAATCTTCAACCATTCGGGTCGATTCGTGGTGAGGTCCATGGGTGTCCTCAAAGTGACTCCGGTGTGGGCTGCAAGGTATTTCTCGGTTTGCTTTCTGTTTTTATCTCTGCTCCAGGCAAACAGGCCGTATAGGTTGTAGTATATATTTGTAGGGCGTGAGTACCATGGCACTGGGAATGTATACCCGGAAAACAGGCTGTTGTGGTTAGAAATCGTTCACGAAATATCTCCTGAGGATGTCAAACATACGCAGGAACTTTCCAGAGTCCCGCAGCTTTAGGCTGTACTGCCGCTGCAAAGTCTTTGATTGAGTTGGGACTTAGGCATGTGAACTTGATTCCGAGGTGATAGCATGCCGTTAACCCTGGAGTCATAAGACTATTTACCACGACAAGGTCGGCATCAACCTTTTTTATCGTTTCGCAGATCGAGGAAAAGATTTCAACCATCTGCGGTCCGTTGTAAGGCACAAATACCGGGATCGTGTCGCGGAGCGCCTTTGTTGTGTTTGATATTCCCGGTCGCTCGAGGTAGGAATTTGGAGGGTACCCTGCCCGAGTTGGAACCTTCTCTCGGACGAATAGTTGTTTCAAGCTGTCCTCCATCGAAATTCCATCGATCTTGTGGAATGTTATCGGGTGAGCTTGAGGCACGGATTCGCGTACATGTCGGCACACGGACGCGACAGGATTCTCTAGGCCGCCGAAAGTAGCGAAGTGAAGCTCAAGACTCGGAGAAAGTCGCAAAACAGCATCACAAGTGGCTAGGAAGACATTTGCTTCGCCACGCTCGACATTGGTAAGAAAGAGGATTTTCCGGGGCGGACTTTGTGGTGCCATCTTCAACCGAAGGGTATGGACGCAAGATCCAAAGGAGATCTAAGCGGAAGATATACTTACACTTCACGAAACTTGACTCGGAGATACCGAGGTGTGTTATCCGTTTCAGGCCAATAAAGACTGCATTGAACACGGATTTTATTTGAGTTTATCCACACCTCGATACATTAACCTTGTACAAACGTGCTCTTATGTGGGGCTTTCTCAATTAAGAAATGCTTAGGACCCCAATTTCGAGTATCCCATTGATTTAAACAGGCAATTCCTCCCCAGGATTATTTTTTGAAAGTCATTGAAACACGCCCGATTTTTCAGAAGTGATATCGCTTATCTTAATTCGTCGTGGAATCTTCCAAGCAAGCCGCCATGTGGTCGATTTACTGGGCCAAGCACATGGCAAGCGGGTAAATCTCGGCACTTCCCTAGCCACGGAGACGCAATTATTGGACATGGACTACTTACGAAGTGCATTATACACATCACTATCACACAGCTAAAGCACAGCCCTGGAAGTTTGATATTGATCTGCCATATCATTTCCAATGTTTCTGGTTATGTTTGGGCCAAACCATATGGCTGAGCTTTCTTGGGCGAGGCAACAGGTGTTAGAGGTCGCCATCGTACTGCATAATTGCGCAGAAAAGCACTTTTAGATTTTCATGGCTTTTTTCGGCGTGTTTATTGTTGCAAGTTGCTCCCGGTTTGAGTGAACAGAGTGGAGTGGGGCGTGTGGATAAGAGCATCCCGCATGTTTGGCGAAGAAATTTCGTGAAGATTCCTAATGCGACGCACTTAATTGAGACATGCACGGCACCAACGACATCGACGCGCATCTGCCGATCATCCTGGTGGTCTGTTCCCTCCAACTCACCGCGATCGCGCCTCGCCACAGCCCTAGCTCTGGCCGCCTCTGGCTTATTTCTCACAGAGCTGCATCTATTGCCCGCGTGACCAGTGGCAGTTCGCACATTCAGCCCTCCCACCGGCTCGGACAGTGAGACATCTTTCTGGTCAGCTTTACAGGATCATCGCATGAAACATTCGGATCCAGTGATTCTCCAGAAACCTGGACAACAGACACCTCGACCTTGGGTGTCCTCTCGCTGATCTGACGCGCCCATTGAACTGCGATTGGCGCGCTCCCTTTCCGTTCTTTCGTTCGCCCTGAAAGGCGATCCTTCTACCGCATCCTGCCTATACGGCCAGGGCTACCAGCATGGAAAATCGCGTGGCAGAGAATGTGCTTGGCACTCTTGGTGCAGTCAGTCAATCTCCGCTGCTCAACTTCTTTACTAAATTTTGCCCAGGTCTGTTGGTCTATTCAGGTATGCTGTCGCGAGTTGACAGACAAACCCGGTCCGACTAACTTATGTAGCTTCTGCCCCAAATAATCATCAATTATCGCAGACATGATACCGAGGGTCTTCAAGGCTCAATGATGTTGCTGTGGGCCGCAGCGGGTGTCCCTCTGGGAGTTTATAACATTGTTGAAGAATTCAATATCGCGCTCAGAATTCAGCCTCAGATCCTAACCACTTTAAGTTTACTTACTTGGGCACAATGTCTCTATTATGGAAAGGTGAGTCAAGTCCAAGATCACATTAAACCTAACACCCTCACTCTGACTGAAATAGAAATACTCTGTTGTCAAATGCTGCGTCGCGGTCACATCCCTTCTGGTCTTGCTTGGTGGCATTGAAGCAGGGTTGATTTTTGGCCTCCAAGCTGCGAGAAATCACGGTATTCGCTGGCCTTTGATTGTTATGGCTGTGTTGAGTGCATGCCTGCTTGCTGCAGGTGTCTTGAGACACTATTGGGACATCTATGTCCACAGGACGGTCCGTGGTATCAGCTTCATCTTTGTCGGAATTGATGCTGCCGGTGATCTTTTCTCTCTGGTCTCAGTTTGTGAGTCAACACAGGTCCATACCTGGCCTGAAACAACGCTAACCGTTCGGCAGTATTTGGAAGCAGCGTCGATGTTCTTGGGATCGTTATCTATGGCACCGAATTGACCCTTTGGATTGGCATTTTCATATGCGGCGCTACATTCAATCTCCGACCTTGGATCAAAGACCGTTCCAGTCGCCGAAATTCCGAACCCCAAGAACCAGTCTCTCTCCACCAAATGCCATCGTCGACGTCTGTTTTCAGGACTGTGTCTGGGAGTCAGGTGGCTACAAGAAGACCATGGAATAACCCATCCTAAGTCTGTCGGCGGTGAAACAAATTGTCAGGTCAGTCCCAATTTGACAGCAGCGGCTTTTCGATGTCATACCGCCGCAAGACCTAGCTTCTTTTCGACAAACAGTTTTGCTATAGGTCCTGTCATACGATCCAATGTACGAAAAATACAATTTACCGGTACTCGCACCATCGGCGGACCTTCTGATGTCCTTGTGAGTTATCTGATAGAAGGATACAAACGCTCGGGGGCTACCACAAGGACACACTTGACTCTCTTCATTGGCTGGCTAAAACTCTCAACGACCAGAAGCGGTATAGCGCGGCTGAAGCTGAATTCCGAGAGGTGTGGCAGATGAGAAAGCGAGCGCTCGGGACAGATCATCACGACACGCTCAACTCTCTCTATTGGCTGGGTCAAGCTCTTTACAGCCAAGAAAAGTTTAGCGAAGCTGAAGATACATTCCGAGAGCTATGGCAAAGACGAGGAGTAACGCTCGGGGAATTCCATAGAGACACGACCCACGCTCTTGATTTGCTGGAAGCCGCTTATAAGAACCAAGGAAACGGTGTATTCATAAGCAGAAGATGTTACTGAGAGCCATGACAACGAAGAAAGCGAGAGCTTGGGGAATACCATTAAGACATGCTTGACTCTCATAGCAACCCAGGCAACCATTATGTCACAGACTGGGCGTGTGACGCTCAGGTTCCCACATTTCAGCTATTTGTTCGTTAGGTCCACTGGTGTGGAGCAAACTACATAATCAGGGTGGTGTTCCCATGAGTGGTTTTCCACCCCGAGATGGTGAAATCTATAAATGCACTGCGATTACCGAGGTCATCCTTGATCGGGCGGTAGTGCGGCTCTCCCGGCTATCTTATCAAGAGGAAGTAGGTAACCTGACAGCCGACAATATGGAACAATCTGTCTCAATTTGAATTTAAGGAGTATCTCGAGAGGTTCAGTGCCTGTGCTTCTTAATCTCCAGTGGAATGATTCTGACAGAAACGGAGAAGCAGAAACGTACGGTAAAGTATGTATGTATTGTGGAGACGGGGAGAGAGATAGAGAGAGAGAGAAAGAGAGAGAGAGAAAGAGAGAGAGCTCTCGGACTACGGTATCTAGATTGCGGGGAGCCTGACCAAATAGGCAGCCCACCCAGGGCTTCAGCAGATTCATAGCTTAGGCCTGCCCGATTTCGGCTTCCTCCCAACATCGATTTCTGTCCACCATGGAAAGCTTGGTGGCGCATCATTCTCCAGAGTTGCTTTGAAAGTCGGCTGTCGTTTCTCGAAGAACGCCTTTACGCCTTCAACCGAGTCCCTTGATTGAAGTCAGTAATTATTGCTTGAAATGCAGATCGGGATCAACACCTACTTCCCAGTGAACATATGATACAGTACCGCAGAATCAACAAGATGTGTCTCCTCTGCCGTTCCCGGATTCCGCCACATTAGCTCCCGCGAGAGATAGGATGCCATAGGGCTGACATTTTGAGCAATATCCGCTGCCAGCTCCAAAGCCCTAGAGACTACCTGGTCGGAATCTGGGTAAGTCTCCTGAAACAATGGTCCAAAATGGGGTGAGCTGGGTGCAAATGTTCCGCCGGTTGTGAGTAGATAGAGGGCATTTGAGTACCCAATCAATCTAGGAAGAAAGAATGACGAGCTGGACTCCATTGTCAGGCCTCGCCGCGGAAAAACAAATCCGTACTTTGCCTTCTGGCAGCCAATGCGAATAGCCGCTGGCAAGGTCATCGTCATACCTAGCCCAACCGCTGAGCCTTGCATAGCAGCAATGGTAGGTTTGCGGCAACGGTGGATGGCTAGGGCGAGACGCCCTCCGCTGGATGAATGTTAGCGCCGGCCCAGGTGGCAGGTTAGAATACAGATTCAACATCTCACCTATCACGGTGGTCTTTATTTCTCTCTTTCTCCAGACCTTTAAATCCTCGCTCCAGATCTGCACCTGCACAGAACATCTTGCCAGCACCAGTAAGAACAACAACCTTCACGCGCTCGTCGACATCAAACATTGCATATAGCTTCTCAAAGGCATGCATCATCTCTAAAGTGAACGCATTATGTTTTTCTGGGCGGTCAAGCGTCACCACACTAACAGGTGTAGCTTCCGAAGCTCCGATAGGATAGTGGGATACTTTGACATGAGTCCAAGAAACCGTCTCATAGGATTTGGGAATAGTAACGGGTTCTGGATCCGCAATCATAGTGCAGGAAGCTTGAAATCACTAATTTTGGGGATTTGGGAACTGATTGGAGATGGGTTGTCCTGTTAAATCCGTCCTTTATATGGTAATTTGTTCCTCGGCTCAGGTCAAAAAGCTGTTCACTCATCATGAAATACCGGGCACCCTCCACTTAGGCTAGGTGTGGGTGCGTGGGTATATGCATCGCCGATGCGGGGCCGCGATTAGATTATCTCGGGGCGTATCAACAACACCGAGGGGCATGTGCTTCGCGAGCGTGCTGCCCAAGTCCTCCCAACCTTGGAAAGCAGTGGACATGTCACCCCGGAGCCTTTCGCTTCTTTGGGTTGTGATACTCAAGAGCTACTCTCAGTGAGTTGTTCAACGCGAGTTGAAGTGGTTGATGTTGTACATTACCTCACACCTGGCCAGACTCATTTCAAGGTTGGGACGTTGAAATTTTTCATTCGGTCACTTCTCATGCATCTTTCTGAGATTTGTCCGATGGTGTTCCAACCTTGGAAGGGCTTCTTATAGCATCTTCCAAGGTTTGTTTAAATTCATGGATCTCCAAAGTACTTATAACGTAACCAGATAGCGAACGCAATGCGATATATCTACTGATGTCGATTATTTGCCCCAATCCATACTTCCTATGTGACGATCAGACGATGCCCAGATTTCTGGACTGTTCCAAGGTTTTTGAATCAACATGAGAGCTCCAACGACCCAGCCTTGGAACAAGGCACCCGAAGTCTATCTTGCGAAGCGCGTCGCAATTGCAAAATTTATATACTCATTTGCATGGCTCGGGGGCAATATGAGAGATAAGTACGTAGACCATCCAGGCAGGTCATTGCAGAATTCATATGCCTTCACGGATTCCCACCACTCGGGGTACCACCCTGCATACTCCCAATCTAACACTGCACTGACATGGCCTTCGTTGTTCACTAGTATGTTTCTCGGCGCGAGATCGCCGTGAGTGAATAACAACTTGTCGTTTAGGCCTAATGGCCCATGCTTTAGCATATCGGGGCCGGACGAATTCATCATGAGCAAGGAATAGGGAGTGAATAGGGCAGGAAGGTCTGAGCTCGACGTGAAATCCTGCGTGTGCGTCTTGAACGATGCATTTCCGCGTCTTTTGGGGCCAGAATCTTTCTTTAGCTTTCTGAGTTGCAGGATGAACCCATGAAGTTCTTGAGCGATTAATATCTTTTGGGATGGGACCATGTCCAACCAAGCGTCTTCCAGTGTACGGTCGTCGATGTAGT
Organism: Penicillium bialowiezense; assembly: GCA_026122735.1. Lineage (NCBI taxonomy): Eukaryota > Fungi > Ascomycota > Eurotiomycetes > Eurotiales > Aspergillaceae > Penicillium > Penicillium bialowiezense. Next base: position 603,074 of record JAKZFB010000004.1, read on the forward strand.
CCATTGAAATCGATTTGATATCGCCATCGTGGAGTTCAATGCTGTGGACATCGGGAATCGGTATCGTCGTGTTGTCTGCGATGTAGCGCATATTTTTAGCTTCAAGATCGATTTGCGACGAGGGTCCATATTTAAGCAGCCTCGTTTCGAGTCGTACGATCTTTCGCGGGCGCTCTACTCATCATTAGGGAAAGGATCGTTGCACGTCGGAGGTACCAACCCTCTTCTGATAGACTCATCGTTGCGATAGAGTTGCGACGGTATCACCCATCTCAAACATTGGATCAGACATGGACACAACTGAGTGGGCTGATTCTCTCCTAATCACGTGGCGATGGATACGCCAACATGCAGTGAGCTGAATACGGCAGTCTGGATGTGAATGCCCAGGTGGTGGCGTTGGGTGGGGAATTTGGAGAAGGTGGACAACATACGGAGTACAACATCGGAAGTAAGCAAAGTCATCTACACCAGATGTCTGGGATAATGATTGGGGTAAAGTCTCATGCATTTTTCTACTCTATGTGGCGTAAATATTCATGATCAGGAAAGCACGGGCTTCCTCTCATCTGTAAGGTAGACAAGAGAATTTAAGCGAAGACCTTGGTCTCGCCAGCCTTGAGCTTGCCAGCCTCGACAAGGCGCTGGGCCTCGCCAGTCCAGGCAGTCTTGACGGCAGCGCCGTCCTTACCAGCGATGGTGAGCTTCTCAGCAAGGACAGCAAGCTCGTCAACGTCGATCTTGGCCATGATGAGGTCAACATCGGTGAGGACACCGTCGATCTCAGCAGCGGAGGGCTCGCCGGCGGCGGCGAAGTAGTTAACATCCTTGACGGAACCCTTGAGAATACGCTTGTTCTTCTTGGAAGCGTTCTTGGCAGCCTCCTTGGCCTTCTTGTTCTTCTCACGGTCAGCCTTAGCGGACTCCTCGGCGTCCTTCTTGGCCTTCTCCTCAGCGGCCTTAGCGTTCTCCTTGGCCTCCTTGGCCTTGCGGAGCTCCTCCTCCTTAGCAAGGCGCTTGGCGTCCTTACCAGCACGGGCCTGCTGGCGGAACTTCTTGATACGCTCATCGCCAGCGAGACACTCATCAACGAGCTCACGGAGACGGACGACATCCTCAGTCTTGCGCTTGCGGCGGGCGTTGGTGTTCTTCTTCTCGACGTGACGCTTCTGGTCACGGCTCACATCGTCATCGGGAACATCCTCATCGAGGTACTCGAAGGTCCTCCAGCTGTCAACGTTGTACCAGAAGTTGTAGAAAGTCTCGACGTGCTCCTGGGTGCTCTCCTCGTCACCGAGAGTAGGCACGGGCTGCTTGTTGGAGAAACGACCCTCGGCAACAAAGACGGGGTTCCAGGCCTTGTAGAACTTGCTACCGGTGAGCTTCTTGGTAGGAGGATCGACATCGGCGTTCTCGTCAACGGAGTCGAATTGGCGACGACGGGTAGGGTCCAAGAGGAGGTCGGTGGCCTTCTGGATACACTTGAAGAAGCTGTCGTTCTCATCGCCATTGCCCTGGGCGGCCTTCTTGTCGGGGTGGTGACGGAGGACCTTCTTACGGTGAGCACGCTTGATCTGCTCGGGGGTTGCGCGCCAGCGGAACTTCTTGAGACCGAGGACGGCGTAGTGATCTTGGCCCTGCAAAAGGTTAGAATGTCATTGAGAAAGTAAAGTGCCGAATTACTGACCTTCCAGTCCTTGGCGTCACGGTTGAGCATCATGGGATCCTCATCCTCGGAGATATCATCATCCTCCTCGACCTCGGTCTTCTTGACGCTGTTCTGGGCCTGGAGACGCTCATCCTCAGAGAAGGTACGGTTGTGACGGGACTGTGATGATTGTTAGTTTTCAGTGAGCAAAATCTGAGGCGATGTTTGAATGAACATACGCGGCGGGCGTGAGCGAGGAAGTGCGGGCCAACGGGCTCCACGTTGCGCTTGGTGGCACCGGAGAGAGCACCAACGATCTTGAAATCCTTCTCACCAGCCCAGCCCTGAGGCAGGGAAGGGAGGGAGATGTTGACAACTTGAGGGGAAGCCATTATAGAACGGGTTGGTGATAGTACCAAGTTGTGTGTGGAGATCATTTGGTCCCGCGATGATTTTTTTGCCTACCTTTTTTTCTGCCCGTAATCGCCGATATCTCGACCAATCACAAGCCCGTTTGGTCCAGAAAGTCGAGATTCATAACCGTAGCCAGCCTGCGTTCTGTTGACTTCTTTATACTGCAAGTTTTGCATTTTACCAGCTACTAAACTCATTGAGACTGTTTGGACGACGTGAGATTATCAACGTGCTCTCACACTATTCACTGTCCACCTCAACTACTCCTATTCCGTGCCGATCATCCGCTTCAGATTGCATCAAACTCGACTTGATCTCCGAATAATTCCTTTGAACCCTATTACAAACACCCAATCTCTAAAATGGCTGCTTCCACTGCCGCTGCCGCCAAGAGCGCATACCGCCAGGTCCTCCGATCCACCCGTGTCGTCTTCCATAGTACGTTTGCGCAGACCTACACCAGCAGAAATGCACCCTTGCCTAACAACATGCCATAGATGATCTCCCAGTCCTCATCGCTGCCCGTCAAGAGGCTCGCCAGAACTTTGAGAAGAACCGCCGCCCTGCCATCGACACTGGCATGCAGATCAACCATGCGATCGAGGTCGCAAACATCCTACGCCACAACATCGTGCAGGGCTCCAGGGAGGATGGAAACGAAGCTGCGAAGTGGGGTATGTCTTGACTTCCTATGCAAATGCTTGAGGGGTGTACTCTGGCTCCGAATGATAAGTACTAACGTGATGACGTTGCAGAACTCAACATTCACGACCAGATCGAACGTGGCGACAACGACTCTATCAAGGTTGGTAACCAGGACGTGAAGATCCACAAGGCTTGCTCTTCTTAACTGTGTGTTCCGCCATGGTCCATTGCGTCCGAGCCAATCTCCGAGTCTATGAACGCCCGAAGCCATCCGCACCAAACAGCATCTGTATAAATTGGGTCTACAAAGTGACCACTCTCCTGTTTGGTGTCTACATGCAAGCATATCTTGATGTCTGTCTGTATGTTTATGTGGGATTATCTGGGCCATATGCATGCGATACTCATGCATCTACATCCGGGGCCAGGGCAGTGTGGCCGGACATGTATTATACGATACCCAACTCTTTTCGAATTATCATCGGCGTCCCAGGGGTATTTTTAATTGAAGTACTACATAGATCTGCATGGAATAAGCCCTATCCACAAACGCCCGCTCCGAACCTAAGTTACATGCCTTTTGAATCAACGTTTTGAAAGTATTTAATCACCATTCATACTGGCGTACTGCACCTCGCCAGATCCGGGCGGTGGAGCAACGACATGGCTCTGGGCCTTGGGCTGGCCAGCTTCCTGGCCGGAGGTGATTGCGCCGCGGTCGGCTTGCTTTCCCTTCACTGGTCCGGCGGCCTGGCGACCCTCGCGGGCATTCTGGATTCTCTCTTCGCGGTCGAGGCTATCCAGCGACTTCGGCTTGCCCCAACGCACGCGCAGCGGACATCCTTGGATAACAGCCTTGCCTTGGCAGTGGTGTGCAGCCTTTTCGGCATCGGCGCGGTTGACAAAATTGATGAAGGCACAGTGGGAGCGGTGGGAGCAGACTAGCGATCGAAGCTGACCAAACTGACTGAAGAATGTGCGAAGGGTGTGCTCGGGAAGATCGTCCTCCACGCCAGTAACGAACAGAGAGAGGACGTTAGGGTCGGCGGGAGGGAGAATGTCCGCTTGAGAGGGTGGCAGCTGCGCGGTACCGGGGAACGGGCGTCCACCACGGCCACCACCTCGACCGCCACGGCCTGGCATGCTGTTGCCCACACGGCTTTGGGCAGTGCGAACGGGGCCCGCCCCATTTCCATACCGGCTGGTTGTTCGGGGTTGGTCATCTGCGGGTTGTCCACTCTCCTCTCCCTCGGTGTTGCCCTCGATACGGCGAGGTCTGCGGTAGTAAGGTTCACTGTTCGCAAGGCGACGCAAAAGCTCGCGAGCCTTGTCATCCGTCTTTTCATATTCTTCAATCGCACCGCGACCTTCTTCAATTTCCTTCTCGTTATTTTGCGCGTAGTATTCGCGGTTGATACCACTCTCTGGGCCAGGCGCAACCATCTTCAGGGCGGCATCTCGGACGACGATGGGGAGACCGAAAGACAGATCGAGCATGCAGCATTGGCAACAATTTTTCAAACGCGCGCAAGTCAGGCAGATGATGGATCGCTTTTGGCGGGAAGTTCGGTCGGCCTTCCATCGGAAGATAGTGAAGGGGCGCGTGCACTAGACAGGGTTAGTATAGCTTCGTGGGGGTAGGCTGAGGAAGCCGAGAACTTACAATCTTGCATTCCGCGCCATGATCTTCCTTGATCATCTGCACATATGGGTTCTCAGGCAGGCAGCTCTCGCAGACGGACGGGAAGTCAGTCGACTCCCATCCGGAGCGGTTCAGGTCGTGTTTAATTTGGGGAGGCATGACGGGGTGAGTAGGTCCGTATCCGAACGAGTGGTCTGAGAGAGCTTGGATTATCAAGACCGAAATGTCGAGTGGCGTGTGGCTGGTGCATCACGTGAGTGAGAACGGAGCCACAGCCACATTCAGCCGGGAGGTGCAGCGTCCGACTCAGCCACAGTTCGGATCGCGCAGGTCCCGCGAGGAAAAAAGAGTGGCCACACCCCCCCAGACAGTCTAGCCGGTTCGTTTGTTCCCCCCTGATTGGCTCTCCACTCTTGATTGTCAAAAAGTTGCTTGGGATTCGACCTTATTTATTTCCCCTTTCTTCTTCTTAACCGCAATCTCCATTCTCTTACTTGTGCTCTCCTTTGCTTCAATTCTTCGGTGTTCCCTTCATTGCTGTTCTACCTCTCTTCTTTTGGGAATTGACCGATACTTTTTCTTCCTACATACCCCTTTTAATCTTTGAAAATGGCTCCCTCTGCATTGGAACGTGAGGACAAGGCGCGCGACGCCGCCTTCAACAAGGCTCTCCACGGAAAGTCTGCTAAGGCCCAGGGTGGTCTTGCTGCTATGCGCGGAAAGGACGCCGCTGCCCAGAAGGCTGCTGTCGACGAGTACTTCAAGCACTGGGACAACCAGGCCGCTGCCGACGAGACCCCTGAGATGCGTGAGGTAAGACAATGCGCAGCCCAGTCAATTGCGCTCATAACTAACAATGGATCTGTGACAGGCCCGCAAGGCGGAATATGCCACCCTCACCCGACAGTATGTTCTTTACCAGACTCCCCCCAATTGATCGCCACCCATACTAATGACGTTTCTGCAGCTACTACAACCTGGCTACCGATTTCTACGAGTACGGATGGGGTTCCTCATTCCACTTCTGCCGTTTCGCCTACGGTGAGCCTTTCCACCAGGCCATTGCCCGCCACGAGCACTACCTCGCCCACATGGCTGGTATCACCGAGGACATGAAGGTTCTGGATGTCGGCTGTGGTGTCGGTGGTCCCGCTCGCGAGATGGTCAAGTTCACCGGTGCCCACGTCACTGGTCTGAACAACAACGACTACCAGATCGACCGCGCCACCCACTACGCCCACAAGCAGGGTCTCTCCGACAAGATGGCCTTCGTCAAGGGCGACTTCATGCAAATGAGCTTCCCCGACAACAGCTTCGACGCTGTCTACGCCATTGAGGCCACCGTCCACGCCCCCGAGCTTGTCGGTGTCTACAGCGAGATCTTCCGTGTCCTCAAGCCCGGCGGTACCTTCGCTGTCTACGAGTGGCTCATGACCGACGAATACAACAACGACGATACCGAGCACCGTCGCATTCGTCTCGGTATCGAGCAGGGTGATGGTATCTCCAACATGGTCCGCATCTCCGAGGGTGTCGAGGCTATGAAGAACGCTGGCTTCGAGTTGAAGCACCACGAGGATCTGGCTGCTCGCCCCGACCCCATTCCTTGGTACTACCCGCTGGCGGGCTCCTTCAAGCACATGGGTTCCCCTTGGGACTTCTTCACCATTGCCCGCATGACCTGGTGGGGACGTGGTCTTGCCCACCGCTTCGTCGGTGCCGGTGAGAGCATCGGTCTCTTCCCCAAGGGCTCCCAGAAGACTGCCGACAGCTTGGCCCTGGCCGCTGACTGCCTGGTTGAGGGTGCTCAGAAGAACCTCTTCACTCCCATGTACCTCATGGTTGGCAAGAAGCCCGAGTAAATCGCTACTTCTCTTCTTCACGTGTAAAATATTTCCCTTGGTGGACACGTTTATCTATCCCTGGTGCCCCTCATCTCCCTCCACCACTCTCATCCATGAATCCCGCTTCCCTCTTGTCACCAGGGACTCTGGCGCTTACCGCCCCATGTTGGTCGAGAATGGACCGCATGTTGTTTTCTCCTGATTAATGGCCTTTTTAATTTTTCTTTTCTTTACCTTGTTTCCTTTACCCCTCGAGATAGCTATGTAATAGTCATTGAGTCAAGAATAACGAGCGAAGATTACTGTTCCACCCTTCAGTCCATTTATTATTCCGTTGAATTGAGCTTTTCGCCCCCCAGTTGTTGACCCTGGCCCAAGTAGCCAATGCCAGTTCAATTGTCATCTATCTATTTCTCGGATGTCGTAAACTCTTCATCGCTCTAAAAGCAACGCTCCCATTGACCGCAGAAACTCCGCCATGTTCAGCGGTGGCTGCAACAACGTCTCAATCGTTTTTAGACCGAGACCCCCATTCCAAGCGTTGTAGCTCGGCAACAGCAACGAAACCCGTGTGTCTTAATTCAAACCCTAGCTCTGGTCCGGCTCCTTCGACGCAGCGCACTCTTTCTCCAAAGTACCCTTCTGAACTGCTCCTCGACGAAGCAGTAACTCCTTCAATCCTTCGTTGCAGTTCCAGATAGCAATATCCAAGGCCGTCTTGCCGCCAAAAGTCTCATTTACATCGACACCCCCATCCAGCAGTCTCTCAACCAGGGAGACGGGCCCGAACGAAGCAACCTTCACTAGACATGTGTCTTTTTTCCAAAACTGGGCGTGGGGATCTGCACCTGTGTCGAGAAGAGCTTCCGCGACATCAAACCGGCCCCATTTCACGGCCTTCGCCAGGGCGGACATCGGTTGACGACCTCGATAAGGCTTCGCTGGATTGAAGCCATCGCCGTAGTCATTTGGATCAGCTCCATGCAGACGGAGCAGCTTGATGGTAAAGCTGGTGTGATTATGCATCCCCTCCCACAGAAGTGACATTTTACGCCGTGCTATGCGGACATCGGCGCCATGTCTGATCAATATTTCGATTATTTCAGCGGGTAGGTTTTGACCTGTGTGTTTGAAACGGCTGCTAAGTGCAAGCCACAGTGGAGTGATCCCATACGTCGGATCCTGAAAGTTAGGATCAGCGCCATTATCCAGGAGAAGTTTGACAATCCCATCGAGTGAATGGCGACCTGCGCGCACCGGTGAGTTTTTGTTTCGTTTTAGGTGGGGATGATGAGTTTGGTCGGCCACGGCTCGCCAAAGTGGTGTTTGGACGATCCCACATCGTGTTGAGCAGGCGTTGACATTAGCACCGTGATTCAAAAGCACTTCCATGACACCGAACGATTTTGAAAGTGTTGCCAAGAAAAGCGGCGACTGGTCCTTTGCATTTTTGGCATTCATGTCTGCACCAAACTCAAGAAGCCTGGCTGCGGCTTGAGGGCCACCTTCTAGTGCTGCCAGACACAGTGGTGTCTGGCCTCCTCGATACCGTGTTTCTACGGACGAACCCAACCGTACCATCTCATCGAGGAGGATCAAATGACCGCTCATGACTGCAAGGTAAAGCAGCATGTCGGCGAAAAGCTCAATCCTTCCGGGCTTCGCAAGTGTCTCATTCAGTGCGCGCATATCCATGGTGAGGGAATTCGCTACTTCAACAATACATCGGCAGAAGTCTCTTTTTTCGGTGAGCCTGCTCTGTTTCAAAAGGTACAGAGCAGACTCGATTCGGTCGTGCTTTTCGCTTGCAGGGAGTCCCACGATCGCCCGCAGGATATACGCAATGCGATGAACATAGTCTTTGCGTTGCAAATTTCTGTAACTCTCGGCGTTAAGAATGAACTCAAAGCAATGTCCCTGGCCATTCTCAGCCGCCATACGAAGAGCTGAGATATTGTGTCGACGTCGCGGTGTGACTTCTCTTTGACTCTCAAATCGAAGCCCTTTAGCGACAAGATATTTCATTGTTTCCAGATGACCATTGCCAGCGGCGTGGCCGAGCAAATCAGTCTCACACACACATCGGGTAGATGTGGAGGAATCCTGTCCCAACGAGACTCCTAATTCAAGGAGGTATTCGATCATTGCGGTTTGGCCACCGGCAGCAGCCCAGCATATTGGCCGATGACGAATCAGCCCATAACGCCGCCTCCAACTGGGTATTTTCGTGACAAGTCTGGACTTGTTAATTTCCAAGGTCCTGCGAACGAGGGCGATGTCGCCGTGGAATGCGCCATACGCAAGTGCCGTCTGGTTCATGCATTTGTCGTTTGCTTTATATAAATATGATTGAAACAGGCTATAAAGCCGCTTGTCGGTCCGAAGGAAAGAGCTCAAATCTCGCTGTGGGCTGATAAACCCGTCGGCGTCTGTGTCGTCATGGTATGATAAACGGTCGACAATCATGAGCAAAAGCTCGACGGGGAGGTTGACGAGTGTGGCCATCTTGGTGACGTCGAGATATATAGCAGCTCAGACTGTGTGGTGGCCTTTGCGATCGATTTAGGAGGATGACCAGGAAACCTTGGAAGGAGCTACCGGGTACCTTCCAGGACTAGCCCTCCAAGCTCCACAATGAGGCTCAAGCTCAGGCTGATTCGGTCCCGCGTGGTCCCGGGCCTAGAACCTTGAATTCGCTCAATGTCCGAACACATGAAGCGGTGTGATAGTGTGATACTATACGTTTGTCCAGCAGACCTCGGGATAACATGACTAGGCATGGACTCAGTTGATAGTGAGCTAGTCATGCGGGGTTGCTGCCTTGAACTCGACGCCTGAAACGGCAGGCCAGAATTGAAAATCGGGCTGAGAGGGTTTTAACCCCCGTGACCAATATGAAAGGGTTTGTCCATTTGGACTCAATGATGGACTCCTACCTAGTAATTTCAAGGTTGGTACTGGATAATGATACCTCTGTCAGATTGATGTAGATTTTTATCAGCCTGTACAATGGAAGATACAAGATACGGTGGAAAGGCACCGTTTTGCTCAGGCCGACCGAAGACTTCGGGACTTCACAGCCGTCTTTCTCCGCGTTCCCTTTAATCGCGATGCAGCCCTGGAGGTTTTCCAAGTTCTTGGCTCTGGCTCGATTCTGTGTGATATCGACCAGGGGGGGGGGGTTGTTTCTCCGACTGCGACAATTGCTTCAAATGCCTCGCTCGGTATTGTCGAAGACTCAGGTCCGCCGAGCACACTTAGATGGTTTTGGTCTCCCGTCTCATCATCACGAATATATAATCGGAGTTCCTTTCGCTCCAATAGTTGAATACGACAGAAATCCACAGGGACAGAACATCAAAAACAAAGATAGACTAACAAAAACCGACTTAGCAAGACCTAGAGGGGCGTGGCATCGTTCATAAAAACTATAGGCCATAATGGAAATATATACACGGATGGTAGTCGGGATTTTAAATTGAGATCAAAGGCCTCAGGCACCAGGCACCACCGATAGCCCCAGTTCAAAGAAGCTTAGCTTCAGCTTAAAAGCTTGTGTCTATGAAAGTCTGGAGGTCACAAGTGCGCACATTGGTAAACGGGGGCAGTTGTATGGCCCGACGGGTGGTGCGGGCATCAGCCAGTGAGGACATCGCGGGGAGCAACGTGCGACGCAGGGGCCAACGGCCAGTTCTCCACCTCCCCCCTCCCCCCAATCAAATTTCTCCGATGTAAACGACTTTGATGAACACGCGATGTTGCCGGATTTCCATTTAATCCTTGGCTCCATCAGGCTAGGAATGCTTCGATATGCAGCCAGTCAGCCTTGTGCCAATCGAAACGTGGGATCGGTTAGAAAGACGCGTGACTTGATGGCGGATGTCGCCGAACATTCCTCGCCGACGCCATAGAATGACACGGCGAGTATAAGATCGCGTGTCTCGCACGATCTTCTCACATGTTTCCTTTCTCATCACAGAAGCATTCCACAGTCTTTCGAGATGTTCACCAAGCAGACTCTCCTTGCTTTCGTCGGGGCCCTGGCCCTGGGTGCCGCCAAGACCATCACTGAGCAGAACCCTACTCAAGCTGAGATCGATGCGGCCCGGGCTACTGTCCTGCCTTACTCGCCTGTCTCCAACGTGAAGGGTCTGGCATTTGACCGCTTCGTGGACATTTGGCTCGAGAATACCGTAATTCACCCGGCGTATATTCCTTCTTTTGTTGACCACGTGCTCACCCATGACAGGATTACGAGACCGCTGCTCTCGATGAGAACTTGTCCAAGCTGGCCAAGGAGGGAATTCTCTTGACCAACTACTTTGCCGTCACTCACCCCTCGGAGCCCAATTACTGTGCTTCCGCTGCGGGTGACAACTTTGGCATGGACAACGACGACTTCCACCAGATCCCGGCCAATGTCTCTACCATCGCCGATCTCTTCGACACCAAGCACATTGCTTGGGGTGAGTACCAGGAGGATATGCCCCATGCTGGCTACCAGGGTTACCGCTACCCTCTCAGTGGCGCGAACCAGTACGTGCGCAAGCACAACCCGCTGGTTTTGTTCGACTCCGTCACCAACGACGCCGTCCGTCCCCGCCAGATCAAGAACTTTACTTCCTTCTACGATGATCTTGAGCACCACCGCCTCCCCCAGCACATGTTTATCACCCCCAACATGACTAACGACGCCCACGATACCAACATCACCGTTGCCGGCGACTGGGTAGCCAAGTTCCTCCCTCCCCTGCTCCAGAACGAGTACTTCTCCAAGGACACCCTTGTCCTCCTCACTTTTGATGAAGTGGGCAACTACTCTGTCCCCAACCGCGTGTACAGCTTCCTGGTTGGTGGTGCCGTCCCCGAGCACCTTAAGGGCACTACCGATGATACTTTCTACACCCACTACTCCGTTATTGCCTCTCTCTCCGCAAACTGGGGTCTGCCTTCCCTCGGCCGCTGGGATTGTGGCGCCAACCTGCTGAAGCAGGTCGCCGAGAAGACTGGCTACGTCAACTGGGAGGTTGACACCACCAACGCTTACATTAACGAAACTTACCCCGGTCCTCTTTCTGACAACGACTACTCTGAGTACTCTTCCAAGTGGGCAGTGCCCGCCGTCAAGGGCAAGTGCTCTGCTGGACACGGCATCGCGGAGGTTGTCAAGAAGACCTACCACGGTCTCGAGCCCACTTATAACTACACAAGCCCCGTGCCCTATGATTCGGCCACTGGATTGAACCTTGGTATTAAGTACCACCGTACTCTGGTATGTTTGAAACCCCTTACTCAACCCAACTCTAATGGTGGTGAGCCTGTACTGACTATGAACTAGAAGCACGGAAAGGAGGAGTCTGGTGTCACTGAATAGACAGTGACTTCCTGTTTTGATTAAGCAAATTATATATGGGAAACTACGTCAAAATGTGTATAGAATTAATTGATTAGATTTTAAAATGCGATGTTCGTCACGAGTTATTTATCACCCCATTTTGTCTGACATGTTCAAGTTTCTTTGACTTTTAAAAGCACCTTCTACTCTCCTCGATGTCTGCCAAGGCATTTGATTATACAAGACACCCAGAGCCTCGTAAGCTAAGACTGGAGACTCAGTGTTATTCAATGTAAGAAAACCTTGGAAGTCACTGGGTAGAGTATAACATGATGAGTCGTAACCTGTTTGTACACACGAGGTCTGCGTGAGAGAATGATAGATGTTTGCCAAATCTTGCTAGTGAACTGTGTGCACCACGCGAATGAATACCGGACCTTCTTTCTTTAACATCCCCCCATCTGCTTTGCACCTGCCATCTTTTCACTTTCACCAACGACTTCCCAGCTTGTGTCAACACAACTTCCGCCCACTTCCCACCCCCAAAGCCGTCTTCACTTGGAACATGCCGTCTCATTTCAATGACCCAGAGTTTGAAATATATCCTCCCAGTACCCGTTGCGATGATACTAATGACGACAGAGCAATGGAAACATCCAAAGACCAAACCGGCTTCTTTGATCAATCATTTCTATCGGAGCCCGAAGAGACTCAAGCCACAAACCTGCCTACGATGACCGTAAGAAAATGGGAGAGGATGGACGAGTCAATGGATTCCTGCCTCTTTACCAACGTCTACTTCCCTACCTGGCACGCCGAAGTCACCGCTATTCTCCAAAAGCTCGAACTCCATCGACTCGTCGATTCTTCTATTCCACGGCCCACCAAAAAGCACCCTAAATTCATTTCATGGAAAATCTACTCTACAAAACTTGCTCAGTGGCTGCGTTCACACACCGCTCAGCCACTCGGCACCACAATCGAAATGTGCTTCAAAGGAAAAGACGTCACCTTTGCCGATGACTGGATGAGGGAACTCAAGGCTCTCATCGGGGACCCCTACGGATACACAGCTAGAAGAAAGGCTTGTCTTGCGATTTGGGATTGCCGGAAGAGTGATTTTGAGGACATCTTGGAGTTTCTCGCTCAGATCAAGAGAAGATACTTTGTTGCAAAGGATCTCAAAACAGGAATAACGCTATACCAAGTCGCTATGATGGTTCTGGAGGAGGTACGCTGTGTTGAAGCATATGAGCCACTTGTCTCCTTCAAAGAGAAGAAGTTGGAAATGCGAGGGGAGGCTGTGCTCGAAATGACAGAGAGCGAACTGTGGGAGCTCTGCGATGAGCTCGAAGATTTTGCCGGCCATACCGGGGAAACCAAAAGCAAGTTAGATGCCGCATGCCCAAGGCGTGGACGATGAACTCTCGGTGAAAGGAACGCCTGCGATGAACTCGGCACACTCGAACGTTGATGTAAGATTGAAACTATCGCTCCTTTGCTATTCACAAACCTGAAGGGTGGAATACAGAGTATTTCCCTCAATAGTATCATTTACTGTATCAGCAACGATAGAACCTTGCAAGTCTCTCTGGTAGGAAAGATTTGCAGAAAGAATCCGTCGTAGACATAAACATCCTCTAGTACACTTCCGGAACCATTTAACCGCCACAGAAGAGCCTTGAAAGCACCGATCTATTCAACCATTGGCTACGTTGGTATACCAATGCTGCCTACGGCGCTGGAAGGATTGAGCCTAGGCCCCCCACAGCGCGTTCCGATACATCGCAGTCTAGTCCAATATTGAAGCTAGGTCCGACCTCGGGAGGTATGGGAGCCTGCTCCAATATAAAAGATATTCGGTAACATCATCCACGCGCTATTGAACAAACTAAGGCTCGCTTGCGTTCCTGGGACCATCGCAGTAGGTCATTCGGTAGATATACCCGGGGCTTAGATCGGAAAAGGGCAATACACTGAGGGTGGAAACAACACGCGACTGGGAAAGTAGTGCGGTCCAGTGAGATAGTCACCTACGAGATGGATCCACTTCCTGCGGATATCACAATGTGCGAGGAAATGGTCATTCGAGCTCGGAATCGGTGCCCATGTTCAATTACACTGAGCCGATCTCACCTAATCTTGGAGAATCATGGGGTTCGGATGTGGACATGGGTACATTCCAATGACCAGATGGAAATGCGGGATAGAGTAGCTACTATGCACTGGGCCGCGCAAAGCCGCCATCACATGCCAAATGCCAGTTATTGATCTGGTAGACAATAGGGAAGCGGCCACCCAGTTCTTCGAAAGCTTCTTCGCCATTGCTTGAATCGAGAGGGAAATGTAAGTACAGAGTCCAGCTGCCTAGGCTCTTCGACACATCTATCCGCTGTCCATCTCGGACTTCGGGGATTTTATTGGTCACGCTTCTAGAACACATTTGGCGATGATCTTATTACACTTTGTACGTCAACCACGCGGCACATGGATCCTGCCGATCGAAGTTCTGATGCACAGCATGGAAGCATAGATCCAAGGCCGTTTGAAGCCTCCAACGTAGGTGGAGTTTTCACCTGCCTGTTTCTCTTCAACCAATCCTCTCGTGGCGGAACGCCATTTCCACGCCGGAGAACCTAAAGGAACGCCAAGAGCCTAAGCAACGCCACGCGGTCCTTGTACCACACAGTCAGACCCCAAGCGTTTGTTGTAACCGTTAAATGACGTCCTTGCACACTTTTGCCCACACAGGGTCTTGCCGTGGAAAGATCTTGCCATCTGGGCCCCCAGTCTTGGAGGCCTCGTGGCACTGGAGAAACAAACACCCGTTTCCAGAGGCACTCTTTTTTTAAAAAATTCAAATGTTTTAATTATTTAAAAAAAAAGAAATTTCAATTTTCATTACCCGACATTTGAGCATCAGACCCAGAGCCAATTTCCGAAACACGCAAGCAGACTCAAATTGACGGGACCCGGTCCGGTTGTCAAAATAACCGAAAAATGGTATCGAGGCCCCATCTTTTCGCACATACTCCGTGCCCATGAATCAAACCATTGGAGCAGCGTAAAAGTCTTGGCATCCTCGGCCCCGTCCATTTCGGCCGCCTACGTAGAGGTCGGTGAACGAACACACCGTTGAAAAGAGCCATGGTTGAGTACTTGACTTTTTTCCCCTTTTCTCTGGGTCCAGGGCCATGACGAAGCCGAGGTGCGATGGCGCCTCAGCCGTGCCAAGGATGCTTTTTTTTTTGTTTAGCCGGAAACGGAGGGCTGACTAAGAAAGCCGATGGACTGTGCTCTCCCCCGGGTGCCCCGACTCTCCCCCGGCCCCGAGCCCTGCGCACTTCCCCGATTATTGTTTTGGCTTATTGCGTTTTGCTTTTCTGTTTCCCGTTAGCGTGCTCTTTTTGGTTATTTTTTTCCCGCCGTCGGGATGTTCCCATGGTCGAAATATGGCTCAAAGGTGATTTTAGAGTGTCGTCTCTTCCAAGACTCTTTGCCTAGATACCAAGACTGCTAAGCACTCTTCAGTAAAGCTTGGATTCTCTGACAAGAAGTCCCAAGAGTACCAAGCCTGGTACCAAGACCGCTAAGACTTATGCGCCATGACTCTTGGCATCAAACATTTAAATCTCTCACAACCCCCAAAACAACAATTGGGCAGACGATTCGGCCAAGAAGCGGGAAAAAGGGCAACTGAAACGAGATTGAGTAATATCATTCGTCCACCTCGGGGCACTCGCAGCGAGGTTCGCCCAACTAGAAAGGAGCATTTCTGACGTAGCGACAACCCAATAGTCCCATGTCGTGTGTGAATGGCCGGCAGTAGAGAAAATCCGCCCCTGACCCACAGAAATCTCCCTATTTTCCCCGTGGAGGGTCGGTTGAGATTCCTGATCCGGAAACCCGAATTGCCAATTGTAACGCCAACCGCAATCCAACCGCAACGCCGCGTCCGGATCGAGTCCACCCCCACAAGATTCAACATGCCCACAAGATCTCGAGGCACAGGCGCAGAAAGATGCAGGAAGTCTTGCAGCCTCTGACATCAGGAAGGATCGGAGAATACATCTTCGTCTCATTTTCAAACCTTCGCTCAGGGCACAAGGAAAACCCGGTCCACTTGCCTCTACCACCCCGCAACCCCACCGAGAGCCCTTGGCCCCCACGGCGGGTCGCGAAAGTTGCCTTTAGGGCGCCGCCGATGTCACTTCAGACTTTTTCAGCTTGGCGGTACCACCCATGTACCAAGTATGGGGCCCGCTCCCAGGTCCGCAGAGGATACATAAGATGTGGAAACATCCCAGTCATAGCGAAGCTTCTTTCTTTTTCCTTCTCATGTCTATTTAAGGTCCTCTCCTGATACATACTAAGGAGGCTCTTCACCATGTGGACCGCAACCTCCGGATTCCGGGGCAAGAAGCTCCATCTTGCCATTACCTTCACTTCCGTTGTTGGTTTCTCTCTTTTCGGTTATGACCAGGGCTTGATGTCCGGTCTGATTTCAGGTGATCAATTCGTCAAGGAATTCCCCCCTCTCGATGGTACCTCCGAGCATGTCTCTGTCCTGCAGGGTGCTGTCACCGCCTGTTACGAACTCGGTTGCTTCTTCGGTGCTATCTTCACTCTCATGTTCGGCCAGAAGATTGGCCGCACTCCTATTCTGGTTGGCGGTGGTTCTCTCATGATCCTCGGTACTGTCATCTCTACTGCTTCTTTCGGACCCCAGTGGGGTCTCGGTCAATTCGTCATTGGACGTGTCATCTCTGGTCTTGGAAACGGTATGGATACCGCGACCATTCCTGTGTGGCAGTCCGAGTGTTCCAAGGCACACAACCGTGGTTTCCTCGTTTGCTTCGAGGGTGCTATTATCGCCGTCGGAACCTTCATCGCCTACTGGATTGACTTTGGTCTCTCTTACGTCGACTCCTCCGTCCAGTGGCGTTTCCCCGTCGCCTTCCAGATTCTCTTCGCCATCCTCGTTACTATTGGTGGTGTCATGCTGCCTGAGTCCCCTCGTTGGTTCGTCATGCAAGGTCATGACCAGGAGGCTCTCGAGGTTCTAGCTGCTCTCAACGATAGCACTGTTGACTCCGATGATGTTCTCAGCGATTACCACATGATGAAGGCCGATGTTAAGTCTCTCGAGAGTGTTCAGGATAGCAGCTGGAAGATGCTCTTCACCGGTGGCAAGTCCCAGAACTTCCAGCGTATGATGATCGGTTGCTCCGGTCAATTCTTCCAGCAATTCACTGGCTGCAACGCTGCTATCTACTATTCCACCCTCCTGTTCAAGAACAACCTGCACATGACCGGCAAGCTTCCCCTCGTTCTTGGAGGTGTCTTCGCCACCGTCTATGCCCTCGCTACCATCCCTTCTTTCTTCATGATCGAGAGGGTCGGTCGCCGCAACCTGTTCCTCATCGGTTTCCTTGGTCAAGGTCTCAGTTTCATCATCACCATGGGTTGTCTGATTGACGATAATGAGCAGAATGCCAAGGGTGCCGTCGTCGGTATCTTCTTGTTCATCTGCTTCTTCGCCTTTACTACGCTCCCTCTCCCCTGGATTTACCCCCCGGAAATCAACCCCCTGCGCACCCGTACCAAGGCCGCCTCCGCCTCCACTTGCATGAACTGGATCACCAACTTCGCCGTCGTCATGTTCACTCCCGTGTTCTCCAGCCAATCCGACTGGGGTATCTACCTGTTCTTCGCTCTTGTCAACTTCGTCGCCATTCCCTTCGCTTGGTTCTTCTACGCCGAGACCGCTGGTCGTGACCTCGAGGAAGTTGACATTATCTTCGCCAAGGCACACATCGAGAAGAAGTGGCCCTACAAGGTTGCCCAGGAGCTTCCCAAGCTCACTGTCCAGCAGATCACCGAGATGCAGGCTGAGCTTGGTCTCGAAACCTCTGATGATCTCCGCCGCGCCTCCGAGACCGAGAAGGCCGAGACTGCCATGAGCAGCGGTGAGAGTGACAGCAACACCAAACAGATCCACGAGTAAAAACACTCGATGTCTTATGTCCGTCTATCGACGATGTGGACTCCGATTCATTCATTGGAGCAATGATTTCATCTAGAATCTCTGATACCCTCATGTGTTATAACATCATGTGACCATATATACCCCGTTCGGCGGGACAGCTGGATTACTTGGATAGTTCTTTCGGCTCTCTCCTTTCTTTCTCATACCTCTTATCTTTATTAAATACATCTTTTTCTACTTGAAGACCTTGTTCATTCTATTGTAGTTGTACATTGAGATACCAGCGCGCTAGAGCCTCACATCAGCCATGTCTGTAACTCGTTCCTTTCAAGTGACGTTCCGTTGTAGATCTGTCACCCCATGGCGATAGGCTAGGGGTGACGACTTCGCGTCCACGGGTCTGTACAAAATAGATAGATCGATACAAGACTTTTTAGCAATTAATACCGCTCTCAACCTTGGAAATCTTTAGAGCCAAATTGGGACATCCTTTCGCTCCTGAAGCTCCATTAAGACAGTCAACCGAGGTCCTTGAGGTAACATCTTTCGATGAATGATGAGCACTGGAACCTCTAACATTCATGTCCAGCCCTGGAGGAATCTACCAGGAATTTATTAAGTCGGCCGTGGACTTTGGTCATCATTTTCGGGCATTTGCTAACCTTTAAAGTGCGAATTTGTGAGCCATGGAGTTTGATACTACCTGGTGAAGTGCCAGTGCTACCCGATTGCCTTTATATTATCTATGTAACGGAAAAGCAAGAAAGGGCAAGTTGCACTTTATTGGTGAGACGGAGAGAAGAAGGGGAGAGAGAGAGGGAAGCTCTCTCGTCTCGACTACATCTACCTTGAGGGACTGGGAGCCTGACAAACGGGGCACCCACGCAGGGATCTCGACACTATGTCTGTCAGCTCCAGTAACCTACTATCAGTATATGATCTGCCCCGGGTCTATAGAACCAAGCACTTTGTTCCCTTCGTTTTGAATTAGGCTTTTGGTATCTCCCCATTCCGACATAGGTCGGAAGAAAGGAAAAGAAAAAAGAAACGGAAAAAAAAAGGAAAAAAAAATTGTCATCGCCCTGAAGCGATCCGGCAACAACGATCAAGCGGCACGCTGCTGGAGAGAGGCGGAGACGTATGGGTATGTACATGGGTGGCGTACGTCGCCAGCAAGCCTAAGCCTGCATTCAGCCCTGCAGACCGCTAGGCCACGCCTCCGCCTCTCATTCCGCACATCACCTCGAATGGTTCTTACAGATCGAAGGTTTGACGAAGACGCAAAATCGGATTGCCCGCCACTTAGTCACTAACCCTAGAAGATGGCAACTTCCAAGATTAAGATAACTCTCAGCATTATGTCAAATTCAAGACGCTTGAGTATTGTTCCAGTCAAGCCTCACGCATGTCCCACTGTACATTCAATGTAATCTTCAAGCAAATTCTGAGCGCCTGGCAAATTAATATCATGCCAAAAGGAATGATAACCCTGAGCTTTCGCTATAAGAGGCTTATGCCTCCCAATGTGAATACCGCGGTCTACTTTGACCTTGATACTTCCAAGGTTTCTCAAAGGATTCATCTCCAAAGCTCTTCCACCAAACAATGAGGGTTACTCAGATCATTTCAGAATGTAAACATAACGCTTTCAAGAATCAATTCCGCTATACTAACTAGTCTAAATAGATTCACAACAATCTGACAAAAGCTTTCAAAGACCAAAAATCATCGATAATGACAGGAATGACCCATAAATTCCGTCATGCACTTGTTCCTCGTAGCAATTGTACACACGCTTCAGACAGCACCATGCTAAACGGGCGGGATCTAGAGGTTGAAGAGTGCAAAGGCGGCACCGAACAGAGCCATAGCTCCTTTGGGGGTGCTGTACTGGGACATCGCAGCATCAGTTGAGGGCTGAGCAGAGGCGGAGGCGGAGGAACTGGCGGAGACACTGTCGGAAGAGCTGGAAGACCCAGTTGTGGAGGACGAGGTAGAGGACGTGGTGGTTGAGCCTGTGATGAAAGATCGTGTATTAGTACAATTTTCTTTAACGGTTGTGCGGAGCTGCATCATGCCTGAGGAAGATGAAGGACTGGTCGACGACGCAGACTCCGACGACGTCGAGGACGTCACAGTAGAGGTGATCGATGTAGTAATGGTGGTCGCACTGGGTGTGGCGGAAGAAGAAGTGCTGGAGGAGGAAGAGGAAGAGGAGGAAGAGGAGGTGGTGGCAGCGGTGGTGGAAGAGGTTGAAGAAGTAGAAGACTCCGTACCATCATTCGACGCACCCTTCTGGACAGTGAAAGTGTCGCTGACAGCAAGCTGGCCGCCAGCATCAATTATCTGGATCTCGTAGTCTTTTCTAAATCGGGACAGAATTGTGTCAGTGCTGCTTCTTAATCCTCACTCAGGTCCATCTGCAACATACCCATTTGAAATGCTGGGGTTTGGCTGAGTCGTATATTCACCCTCAGAAGTCTTGACGTTATCCGCCAATTTGGTCTGGAATGAACCATCCTTGCTTCTGAGGATGATACTGACCACCGAAGGATCACCCGAGGCGCTCGTGAATTTGATAGTTTTGGCAGTGGAAAAGTCCCATTCCGTGCTTGAGGATGGAGTGGTGACAGTGATCGCAAAAGCCGACGAGAGAAGGCTCAGAGCAGCGATGGTGAATGAGTAACGCATTTTGATTAAATGAGATTATGGACCTTGGGAATTACTGAAGTTTGCTGTGAATGAATTCCCTCTGTTGCCCAGGAGAAGATCGTTTATATCTATCAACTTCTGAGGTTGGTCGCGAGACTGCAAGCTAGATTTTGGGAAGATCTATATTCAGAAATCAGCAGCCTTCGGCTGAGACCGATTTCGGGAGCGCATTGAGGATACGAGATGGGGCAAGGCTCCCAGAGAGGTAGAATCTGATCCATCTCGAACATGAGCTGAGCCTCTTGTGGAGGCGCGGAAACAAATCTAGGGATAGTTCTGATGTACACGTTGAGTGACAACAACAGGCATTGCCAGGATCATCTCCCGAGGGGTGCATCAGGGACCCGCTCTGTTGTGTTGGGTCCATCGGAGTGAGCATTGCACCTTATCTTTCCAATCAAGTTACGGTAATGCGTTGTAATATGTGGCCCTTGCTTACATGTTTAAACTTTACATACTGGCTATAAGTAAATATGTCAGCGCTAAGATTAGTGTTGGGAAGTGCAGCAAATACGAAGTATACCCACAAGGCTCGGAAAACGAGGTTATCATTTCCGTAATTAGAATCCGAGTTGCTGTCATTTTGTATTGTCACTTACAGCCGTGGATATTTACCGGTAATGACGGGTAATATTCACCCATCAGATGGATGGGCTAGGTCTGGATGCTGTCTGTCTTACTGTGATATGCCTATCAACGAAATGCGACTGTCAGAATTCCCCAAAATAAAGTCTTATGATGTATCAGTCTATTTTCGACAATTTGTCGCAATTCACAAGAAATCAAAATAAAACAATAAAGCTCAATTTCCGGAGTATCTCGTCTATAGTAAATACTAAAAAGTAACCCACCGCAGAGACTATCGCAAAGAATATCAATGAACAAGATCGAATATTAATGCAAGTTCCTCCGTACAGGCATAAAAATCAAAAGAGGAAAGAATGGCGGTCTAAAAAGTTAGATGGCAATGCAGGACGTTGTCAGTGCAGCGGTGACTATCAATGTTCCCATCTCCCACGATAAACCAAACACAGAATTTCCAGCCCCAGTGGAACTGCTTGGCTTTGCCGATGAAGCTGTTGATGTATGGGTGTGATCTCCACAAATATTCGTGCTCCGGTTTAGGCTTTCCGTAGGGTAATACACCCGAGGCCCGCCATCCGAGCTGAGGTCCACATCAATATCTCCACTTGAATCGGTCACAAATGTTTTGCAAGATAAGAGCTCGGTCAGGTTTTGTCCAATTGAAAAGCCGGTGCCGTCGGAGCCAAGCGTGATTTTGGTGGTGGCGTTTGTGGCTGGCTTAGCTCCCAGATTAGACACCACGCTTACAACTTGGTTACCCGCATATCCCTTGCGCATCGCCAAAATGTTTGTTGAGTTGTAGATTGGCAATGAGAGGTATGATAGGTAGTCGCTACCGGACTTCGGAGCGACCGTGGCCTTTTCTCCGTCGCTGCTTGCATATGTTCGAATGCGATTCAACTTTTGAACCAGCGGAGGTAGGGAGGTTGATTTCATCGAGTATTTGGTAAGCCATAGAGCTTCTCGGTTGACAGGATTAAACCCGCCTGTCAGATGTTGTTCTTCCCCGTAGTAGACTGCATTGTATTCCATTAGTGTCTTCGACTTTTGTGGTTTGTCTGCAAGGGTGCAACATACGGATGGGGATACCGTCAGCGAGCATGTTGATTGTGAGAATATTGCGAGCCAGCTAAACAGGAGCGAAAAAGTCAATACTTGTTGATGATAAGCTTGATGCACTTAACTTACCGATATGTCCGAGGTATACGAGCCAAAGCGAGGCACATCCTGATTCGATGTAAATGTTCCTAAGGGCAGTACGTCGTCGCAGGTTTGTCTGGTGTGGTCGATGGACTGTACAATCCTGTTAAGGTCTCCACGGGTTGTGTTGAAGGCCTCTGAGAGGATATAGTACCTGAAAAGTGTCAGCAAACTCTTCAATAATTTGGATGGGCTACCCACAATGGGTAATTCAAAAGTCCGCTTAGACTAGGTTGTAGAGAACAGTAACCAGATGCGTCTCTCGTGGCCCCCTCGCCCATAGTAAAAACACCCGCGGATTTGCTGAAGCTGGAGAAGAAGTCGGGATCAATGTTCAAGACACTGTCAATCCGCAGGCCATCAACTAGTGATGATCTCTGTCAACAAATCAGTTCGAGAGATGAAGGAACATGTGAACATACTTGAATAGTTCGAAACCAACTGCGAAACCCAAGTTCCCAGCATCCGCTGGACTTCTTCATCCTCATTTCGCAGATCTGGAAGCGAGAGGGTGTTGTCTCCCATCCAACACTGATGATAAATTAGCAGTGTTCGCGTAACATGCGCTATTGGTCCTCACATCTAGAACGCAGGTATTGTTCGTAGGATCCGCGGAAAGTAGTTTGTAGTCGTGAAAATACTTCTTGTCGTTGAATGGATTGAACTTGCTGTAGTCGACAGTAGAAGAGTTTCCAGCCCAAGCCATGTCACCAACAACAACGTCTAGCATCAGGTACTGCTTCCGTATTAGTTCCGTGGGTAGACATGTTGCAGCCGGAGACTCACCATGCCGCGCGCGTGCAGCGCTGTGGATAGCGCCTTAAGGTCATCGGAAGTGCCGAAGTGGGAGTTGATAGAATACAGGTCATTAGGCCAATATCCATGATATGCTATAGTGCATCAGTATTCGGTTCGCGGGCTCTGTTGACAAGCGATAAAAGTATACCTGAAAGATCTGCGGTGCGAGTTGACTCTTGACTTTGCACCGGAGATATCCAAACTGCATCGAATCCAAGATCTTGAATATAATCCAGTTTATTAATGATGCCTCGAAAGCTTCCTCCGCAATATTCCCCCAGACCCGCATTGCAAGAAGCGGAGGTGGAGTTATCGGATCGAGCAAATCGATCGGTGACCACTTGGTAGACCGAGCGACCGAGCCATTTGTCTCGGGAAGCCGCCCGTGCAGTCCCAATAGCAGCAACTATCAAAACCTTCCACCACCACATTGTCAGTGGCGTTTGCATGACAGAAAAGATGATCAAATGACGGATGGAGTCAGGGACAATGCAGAGGCTACTTGAATTGATTTTCAAAGTCATATAAGATGAATCAAAATGATTTACGGAGAGGTACAGACATGTGTAATACGGTACACGTAATACGGGTATCGACGATCAGTCATGTATTTTTGTCGGCCCGATCGGCGTCTCGCGTCGGACCACTCATCTCACCACGGATCCTAATCAAGGGCATTGATGGATCCCAACGGCACACGGGTGGGCCGTGGTGGCTTCGCGAGTGACTTGTCTTGGTGCTCCACTACCCAAGTTGACAGGCATCATCCATGCCGCTCTGTGCTTTGATAGCATGCTGGCCTCGAAGTGGAAGAGCCGCATGGTTGATCACAATCTGGGCCGATCTTCTGGACAGTTTGCGGCAATCGTGGGGTGATGATCGTTTTGTTTTATCCACGGCCACCCCGTGGGGATCCAAACATGATTGCCGGGCTTATCGGTTTGGTGCATGAGGGTCTGGTAAGCATCAGTCGGGTTAGATAACGCGTGATTCGACCTTTCCGCTGAAAATCTTCTCGTTTGACACCACCTCATTGGCAGATTTCGCAAAGCCAAGGCCAAGCATAAGGTGCTTCATTTGCCGACTATCGACCGAGCCTCGCTGCAGCCCTAGCAGCAGGGTCGGAGTGGCCGTGAGCACAAGGGATACGAGATAGAAACAAGGCGCAACAGCGACCCGGAGCCTTATCATCACATTCACTGCTTACGCTGTCTCAGAGCTTTACTCTAGATGGGGTATGACGTGTTCTATCTTTTGACATGAAGGCTACCTGATATGTCAAGATCCACATTTTCTGATTGATAATTTATTTCCGGCATGACTCGTTTTGGAACACTTCCATATCGCAATACCCTACACCGATGCATGTCAGACCCTCTGTCTCCATGAGACATGATCCCGCTCAGGCCCGGAATATGGTCTAGATGCCCGAACAATTAACGCACCAAATACGGTGTATGCCATTTTGAGACCCATCATCCAAAATTAGGTACACCCAATCGCTTACTTTGGGCATGGGGTTAATCAACTGTGGATTGAGGCTGTACAGCAAGGCTGGCTCGGATCTCCAGCGGTTCGCCTGGTTTCTGGATATATGCTGCTTTCTAAAACAGTAATTGGTATTCTCACGCAAAATCAATCCTTGCATTACACTGCGCAACTCTGGAGTACTCATTATCTTTCACATGCTTCGTTCGAGTACTTGCGGTGAACGAGTTACTGGATTCCTCTGTTCCTATCAGTATACACCTCCTTCTTGGTATGCACTCTGTGGTTGTCTATTTTTGCTGTTGAGGTTCGAACAGCGTGTTCTGTGAATTTCACCATAGTGCATTTACTGTGCGGAATGAGGTATCCAACTTCCATCACGCAGTACCTTGCCGTTGTTGCAATATTCATACGGATTGCACAATCCCTGCCATACCTCCCAGAAGAAGAAGACTGGAACCTGAATCAAAATCAAACAGCAACACATCCTCTTGACTACTCGGGTCGTTGGAATGACCACACATATCATTCCTCGCCAGAAAACTGGCGTTTCCCATTCTACACGATATTCCTCGACAAGTTTGTGAATGGCGACCCGAGTAACGACAATGCAAACGGCACACAATGGGAACAGATCTTGACCTCGAACGAGTTTCGCCATGGCGGAGACGTGCTTGGACTGGTTGATACATTTGATTATCTCCAGGGGATGGGGATTAAGGTGCGTCCTTTGCTTCAAAAAGGCTGGCTATGGGTAGTATATTGACTGAATACAGGGAGTATATCTCGCCGGAACACCGTATATCAACTTCCCTTGGGCTGCAGATGGCTACTCCCCGCTTGATCTAACTCTGCTGGATCATCACTTTGGCACAATCGAGGACTGGCGCACAATGATATCCGAGGCGCATCGACGGGGGATCTATGTTCTTCTTGATAATACATTCGCAACGTATGTGATCATCTCCATCTGCGCAACCTGCGACTTCAACTGCTAATTGGGGATAGAATGGGCGATCTTATTGGATTCCAGGGCTTCTTGAACCAGTCCGCACCGATCAACGCCAACGAGTACGATTATGTATGGAAGTACGATCGTCGATACTGGGACTTCCAGCCTGGCAATGAAATTGAGACTGAATGCCCTTGGGATTATCCACGTTTCTGGGATGATGACGGGACTGGGTTGACCACTACAACCCTTGGCTCTTCATGTCGCAACAGTGAATTTGATCAGGTAAATCCTATCACTTCTGATTCTGAACAGTACTGACCTCTACAGTATGGAGAGGTTGCCGCCTTTGGTAACTACACCGAATGGGAAGGGCAGATTTCCAAATTTGCATTTGTCCAGGATCGTCTGCGTGGATGGAGACCGGACGTCTTGGCCAAGATCAAGCACTTTTCGTGTCTCACGATTACCATGCTTGACATTGACGGATTCCGTGTTGACAAGGCCCTTCAAGTCACCCTGGACTCTCTTGGAGAGTGGTCCGAACATATGCGCGATTGCGCAAAGCAAGTTGGAAAGGACAACTTCTACATCCCAGGAGAGATCGTGGCGGGCAATTCTTTTGGCTCGCTTTATATCGGCCGCGGTCAGCAGACCAACCAAACCAAGACAAATCTGACCGAAGCCTTTATGACGACGAACGAGACAGACAAGTCAGACGAAGATCTTTTCTTGAGATCTGCGGAGAGGTCCGCCTTGGATGGAGCGGCATTCCACTACACATTATATCGTGGTCTCAGTCGTTTTCTAGGGTGAGCCTTTGTCTCTTGGCACTTTGACTTCCCCAATGCTAACATCGCCCTGCTCAGTTTGGACGGCATCTACACTGCCGAAGGCGACCCGCCTGTCAATTTCGTGGAAACATGGAATGGATTCGTGGAGACAAATGACATGATCAATACAAACACCGGCAAGTTTGATCCTCGTCACCAGTTTGGCGTCACGAATCAGGATGTCTTCAGGTGGCCGGGGATTAAAAACGGCACCCACAAGCAGAACTTGGGTTTGTATGTCGCTTCGCTGGTCATGCCTGGAATTCCCATCCTCTCTTGGGGTGAGGAGCAGGAATTCTACGTGCTGGACAACCAGGCTGACAACTATGTTTTCGGCCGTGGCCCCATGTCATCTGCCCAGGCATGGCAGATGCATGGATGTTACAAGCTCGGGTCGTCCAAATATGTCGATTTTCCACTTGAGCGTTCCCTGACCGGATGCTCAGATGATTCTGTCAGTCTCGACCATCGTGATCCCTCTCACCCATTGCGAGGCCTCATCAAGATGATGTTTGAGATGCGCGAAAACTATCCTGCCCTGAATGATGGCTGGTACCTGCAGCAATTGTCCAATCACACCTTCGACGTCTACCTCCCTGGTAGTAACGGGACACCGACGGAGACTGGCATGTGGAGTGTCATGAGATCACGCTTTGTCAATGAGCAAAATTTTGATGGTCAAGGGCAGGGAAACCAGAGCGTCTGGCTGATGTATGGCAATGACAACAAAACAGTCAATCACACATTCAACTGCAGCAGTAAGGACGCTCTGATATCACCATTCCCCGCCGGAACAACAGTCAAAAACCTCTTTCCACCTTATGAGGAATTCACTCTTGTCAACAGCTCGAAGAAGTTTGGGTATGTTGAATTGCTTTCTGATTGGGTTCTATTGTTAATGATCTGTAGATTCGAAGGATCCCACATACCGAATGGGTGTTATCCAAACTTCACTATGCCGGCGTGGGGGTTCAAAGCCTTTGTTCCGAAGGGTAAATTCGTGCGGCCCTCCCCATACGTGACACGCTTCTCCCCAGGGCATGATGCTCGACTTGTGCCCCAGGGAAAAAACGGGGATACGATACGTATTGGCTTTGAATTTTCTCAGGAGATGGATTGTGAAGATATTACCAACTCACTAACGATCACGTCGAAAGCCCTTGATGATAAAAGTTCGCAGCTTGACACCACTTCAGTCTCTTGTAAATCAATCCCAGAGACGGATTTGGTAAAATGGCCGGGGGCTCTCACCAGCGTTTTCAGCTACGAGGTTGATGTGAGCAACGTCTTTCCCGGGGTCCACAGAGTTACGTTGAGCAATGTGACTACGGCCGATGGAAATCAATCCACTGGTGTGAGTACATTCCCTTCAATCAAGGTCTACAAAGTCACAATACTGATCTACTTGGATAGTCCACCGACCACTTCCTCTTCCGTGTTGGACAGATAAACAACCCGATGGTCTGGCCACAGTTGGCAAATTATAGCAGAACTCTGTTGTACGACAACCCCTCGTCAGAGACTGAGCCATTATCAGTCACCCCGCAGGCCCCTGGCGCAGACATGTGGCGATACTCGCTGGACTTCGGAGCTTCATTCAGTCCCTGGGCGACATACACTGGGTTCAACATATCAATCCCCGGCAAAGACTGGAGCGGCCCTGCGAAGCAGGCCTGGGATGGAGAGCATATCATTGCTCAATACTGGAGCAAATTGACTGGAAGCAGTTCTCATTGGCAGCACGGAGACACGCAATGGGCATACAAGGCTCCACGTCGTTTCCCAAACCTCTTCATCGAAGGCGAGTTCAACCAATTTGGCTATGACGCTGGCTATTCCAACAAGATGAGCCTCAGCAACACTACCGGTCTCTGGGAAATCCACTTCATGGGCGAATGGCCCGTGCAAGTTGCATTCAATGCCTGGGGACTCAACGCAGACGGCCTGCCCGATCAAACACAGGTGTTCGGTGATATCGACGGAGACAATGTTCTAGATCAAGTCCCTCCAGTCACGCTGCTGAGCAACGTTTTCAACGTCACCATCCCACCCCCCTCGCCCTATCTTGCCTTCAAGCTGTCGGTGGGCGACGGCGACCTTAAGGTCTTTGCCACGCCAACAGGATCTAGATGGGTTCAGCTGGCGATCTTTATCGTGTTAGCGATTGTACCGGTCGCTACAGCGGTCGGAGCGGTATTTGTTTACCTGCAGGCATTTTACCAAGTCAAGTTCAACCAGGTCGGTGTTACGGAGAAGAAATCAGGCTTCGCTCCACTGGTGAATGCCTTTCATAAGGTGGCCCATCGATCCAGCTCGGGGCTTGCCTTGTCTAATATCGGCCCATTGCCATCTGAGGGCGGGGCGTTCATCGGTGCCACCGTTACTCCTCACCGACGAACAGTACTCATTGCAACAATGGAGTATGACATTGAAGATTGGGCCATCAAGATCAAAATCGGTGGGCTCGGTGTGATGGCCCAGCTGGTAGGGAAGCATTTGACCCACCAGGACCTCATATGGGTAGTTCCTTGTGTTGGAGGCGTTGATTACCCCAAGGATGAGCCTGGTGAACCGATGGTCATTACTGTTCTTGGTAACAACTACCAAGTGGATGTCCAGTATCATCGGCTGCAGAACATCACCTATGTTTTGTTAGATGCGCCTGTGTTCCGAGCTCAGTCCAAATCGGAGCCGTATCCTGCCCGCATGGATGATCTTGATTCAGCCATATTCTATTCAAGCTGGAATCAGTGCATTGCCGAGGCCATCAGGAGATTCCCGGCTATCGACATCTACCACATCAATGACTACCATGGTGCCGCTGCCCCGCTCTATCTCTTACCTCGCACGATTCCATGCTGTCTTTCTCTGCATAATGCTGAATTCCAAGGGCTTTGGCCAATGAAAACAGCAAAGCAAAGCGCAGAGGTCTGCAGTGTGTTTCATCTCGACCAAGCGGTGGTGAAGAAGTACATTCAATTCGGTGAAGTGTTCAATCTTCTTCATGGAGGTGCTAACTATTTGAAAATTCACCAAAACGGATTCGGTGCTGTCGGTGTCTCCAAGAAATATGGCAAGAGATCGTACGCCAGGTATCCTATTTTCTGGAGTCTGAAAAATATTGAAGCGCTACCAAATCCCGATCCATCTGACCTTGCCGATTGGGATCACAACGCTCCTAGCAATCTCGAAGATATTGTCATTGATGAAGAGTTCGAAGCCAGTCGTGTCACACTCAAGAAGCAAGCACAAGAGTGGGCAGGCCTGACAGCTGATCCGGAGGCTCAACTGTTTGTCTTCGTCGGTCGCTGGTCTATGCAAAAGGGCGTTGATCTCATTGCCGATATATTCCCATCCATTCTTGATGCTCATCCCAAGGTCCAGTTGATGTGCATCGGTCCAGTCATCGATCTTCACGGAAGGTTTGCTGCGTTGAAACTGAACCGACTAGTAGAACTCTACCCCGGGCGGGTTTATTCTAAACCAGAGTTCACTGCGCTGCCACCCTTCATTTTCAGCGGAGCTGAATTCGCTTTGATTCCATCGCGTGATGAGCCATTCGGCCTGGTGGCTGTGGAATTTGGACGGAAAGGAGCGTTGGGCGTGGGATCACGGTAAGACCAACATGACTTTAGTCCGCCCCCAGATCTAACAGATTTTCTCTAGTGTTGGTGGCCTCGGGCAGATGCCAGGATGGTGGTTCACTATGTAAGTTTCCTTCTCTCGTAATATGATCACACTAACCCGTTTCAGCGAGTCTATGACAACCAAACATCTCCTCGGGCAATTCAAGATGGCTATCAATGACGCTTTGAAATCGTCTCAGGAGACAAGAGCGCTCATGCGTGCACGATCCAGCAAACAGCGCTTCCCCGTAGCACAGTGGGTTGAGGATCTGGAAATTCTTCAAACAAACTCGATCGAGAAGCACGCGAAACACTCGAAACGTCAGGAGCGCAGCTCATGGAGGATCACCTCTGGCAGCAGTCGTGCAGAAGAAAGCATTCGGCAAGTCTCATCGAGCTCGACCAACAGTCGCGAACATAGCCGAGCCCCTAGCTCTTCCGGGTCTGTCACACCGAGCAGGCCGGTTACGTCTGATATGAGACTGTCCGTGCCGAGATCTGGGTTTGAACACTCTCCCTTGTCAACAAATCCGTCTCCCGATCTAAACATGTCCGATAATGAGCCCGACTCCGACACCGACCCAAAACGCAGACCATTGTCATCCAATCCAATCGCAGATTCACGAGTTCTTTACTCCGAGATAAATGATGGAGAGCATTTCGATCTTACTCCTGGCTCCGTCCAAGATTACGGCAGTGGTCGTCCATCGCCACTCGGAACACCTAACTTTTACTTTTCTCGATCGGGGGCCAGCACACCGGTTCTTGGTGCACGACCAGAAGATGGCCTGCTAGGCCGAAGAGATGCGAGAGCGTCTATGATGAGTCTGGCCAGTGTTGACGGGATTGTGAAGGAGAAACAAGACTACAACCTCCAGAAAGTCGATCCATTCTTCACGGATGGTAAAAACGAGTATGCGGATCTGTTTGAAAAGCGGCTCGTGAGTCTGAACGGTAAAAATTCCGAAGACCAGCTCTGTATCGAGGATTTCCTTGAGAAGAGCCAAAAAGATTGGTTCAATCGATACCGCGACGTCAGACTTGGCAAATCTCCTTTGCCATCTCCCACTCCTTCGGTCTTTCACATCAAGATTCGTGACACCGTTCGTGAGACCGTCCGCCCAGAGAGTCCTCAAAGTACTGGTCCAAGTACAGATTCGAATGCTGGACAGTTCCTTCTCCCAACCAACTACGTTCCCCCCACGGGCCTGAAGCGTTTCATGCTGATGAAGCTGGGTGACTGGCCTGTGTACTCCATATTCCTTGCATTTGTAAGTCGAGCCCCTTTCATGACATTTCATTTCAAATACTGACAAAATATTTCAGGGCCAAGTTCTCGCCTTAAACTCGTACCAGATCACACTTCTGAACGGTGAGATCGGAGAGACGGCCGAGAAGCTCTACATTCTGGCATCCATATACCTTGCATCTTCGATCATATGGTGGATGGCCTTCCGTCTAGTTCCCTCGATCTATGTGGTCACGATTCCTTTCTTTGTACGTTGATGTGTCTCTCTTCAGCTGATGAGGTTCAAAACTGACTATCCGCAGATATATGGTCTTGCCTTTTTGTTTGTCGGCCTTGGTGCTCCCGTCACCAACAGCGCAAGTCGCACATGGCTGCAAAACGTGGGAACTGGCTTATATTCGTTTGCATCTTCGAGTGGCTCAATTTACTTTGCCCTCAACTTTGGAGATGAAGGTAAGCACCAATTCTATCCTCGGATTTTGGATCATTCTAATGTTTCCATTCAGGCGGAGCGCCTCTCAAGTCTTGGATTTACAGGGCCACTGTCATCCAGGGAACTCAGCAATTGCTCATCAGCTTCCTTTGGTACTGGGGTAGTTGGATGGCATCGCTCAATCAAAAGGGCAACGCACAATTTAGCCTTGCGATGACCAATCCCAGCGCTTTGCTTGGGATCGGAGTCGGGCTAACCGCTCTTTTGTGGCTGTTGGGGGCTCTAGTCTTCTTCGGGCTTCCCTCATACTATAGACAAGCGCCCGGACAGGTGCCGACATTCTATCTGTCGCTGTTCCGCCGTCGCATCATCCTTGTATGTCTCTTCCACGTCTTTTTCTGGCTGATCTTGACTCTGACTGTACCTCGCAGTGGTTCTTTTACATGGTGTTCATCTCGAACTACTGGCTGTCGGCGCCTTACGGACGAAACTGGCTCTATCTCTGGTCCAGCAAGCATGCCCAAATGTGGCAAATCGCGCTCCTTGTCCTATTCTTTTTCATCATCGTCTGGGCAGCAGCCCTCTGGGTGTTCCACGTCTTTTCCAAGAGACACGCTTGGTTCATTCCAATCTTCGCCATCGGTCTCGGCGCCCCCAGATGGGCCCAGATGTTGTGGGCTACCTCGAACATAGCCACTTACATACCGTGGGCCGGTGGTCCTGTCGCCGGAGCTCTGCTTGGCAGAGCACTTTGGCTCTGGCTAGGAGTCTTGGATTCCCTTCAGGGTGTCGGTAAGTTTTCTCCCACAGTGAACAAATTCAAACACACACTGACTCGCGCCAATGTAGGATTCGGAATGATCCTCCTCCACACAATGACTCGGTTCCATGTCACCTTCACCCTTCTAGCCGCGCAGGTTGTTGGTTCTGTTGCTACCATCCTTGCCCGTGCAACCGCACCGAATAAACTTGGCCCTGGTGATGTCTTCCCTGATTTCTCTGCTGGCATCGCAGCCGGCCTTGGAAAGGCAGACTTCTGGGTCTGCTTGCTATTCATGCTGTCCATCAACGTCATCTGCATATTTTTCTATCGCAAAGAACAACTGACAAAGCCCTGATCGCTGTTGCATTATTGACTAGCGTCCTATATTTTTTCATTTTCCATCTTCTTCTGTCTGTTTTGCATTCACTTAATGTTTATTGTGTGGCGTGTTTTGGTTGAAGGACTAATCATGGTATAGTGGGTTGCATTTTCTTGGACGCGATCGAGGTCGCCCCACGTTTTGGATTTGTATATACTGTATAAAATGACTTCTCCAAGTTCTATAGCTATCCAAGCTTAGTAGTGTTTCTCATGTGGTTCTGGTCAGGGATCAATGCTTCCAAGATTTCAGCCAGGTAAACAACATTGGAAGTCATCGATCATACCACAATTCAAGCCACAATCCAGAAATTTAGCCATAGCCATCCTTGGATATTGGTGAGGTACCCCCGGGGCCTCCAGGGCTCCAGGGCTTTTGTAGCGCCCGTAGATGATGTAGCCTCTTCAATAAAGCCATTGCTCTTTTTCGCTTTTTTTTAGAGCACTTCGCCTGTTTGATTGAATTTTCCGTCAATTAGCGCGTCTCCATCGTGTGAGACGGAACATTACTGGACGCACTGTCAGCCTACGCCAATATCTGACGCGGGCCACAGGGTCTAGCCCATTGACTGCAGGATAATTATGCCTAGGGTCCATTTTAGGCCTAGTCAGGGGAGCTCATTCTTCCGATCGCTCCTATAATTAACAAGGGTCACCTCTAATAACATTGTGTTCTTCTGTCCGGACTTCGTACTCTCTTCGCAATTTGCGCCCGCTCGTGTTGTTATTCTTGCCACTCTTTTCAAGATAACACAGTGCTCACACATTCATTCATTGCTTCTTTTTTTGCTATTATTTAATTCAGTCTCTCATTCCCAATGCATCAATTTTTCTTCGCATTCGTCGTCGCCCTCTGCCTTGGCACGCGCTGGGCGGTCGCAGCATTGACGTCGGATGAAATCGCCAACTCCCTTAATGAGCTAGCACAGCAAGGGTTCGCTGCTAAGCAGCTCGTATTGGAAATCAATTCCACCGCGGATGCGGGTCCGATCCCGGTAAGTGGAGTTTCCCAACTCAATGAATGACATGACAGCTCATAATAGCATTTAGGACCTCTACGATGAAATCGACACGGTGGTCACTGTGGTTTTAACCAATGTGAATTTCATGACGAACACACCGATCATCACCGGCCAGACGGAGCAGCAGGAAGTCTATGAGGGGTACTCGAATGTAGGTCAATGGCAATATCGCCCTAATGAGAGTCGTTTTTGCTCAATGATACTAGTTCGTGCAATCCCTACTCGAGCTCACGGATGCCTTGTCGAGCAGCGCAGCGCAGCTGAAATCTATCGACCAAACCACCAAGAGCAAAGTCCCCTCTGAAGTTCGCATTCTGCAAACTGCTGTTGACGTAAGTATCTTGACTGTTTCTTTGACACGGTCCTGGTAGATTTCCAATGAGATACTGACCCTTTACAAGGCCTACTTCTATAACATAATCGGTCTCTTCCCAGCAACCAGCTCATACAACGCTCAAGCCAACCTCCAGAAGGCACAGGTGGATACGCATTGCTTCCAGGCTGTTTGGGCATTTGATCTCGGTGATAGCACTGGTAACCAGACTACCAAACAGGCGCGTAGCCACCGCTCTCTTCACTCCCGGTGGATGAAGCGCGGCTCCCATTAATCTCATACCAACTACTAATTACCGCCATCCGCTGGGCCATTTCCAAGGTTGCCCAGGTGCCAAAGGTCGGAATCTTGATCCAGGCATTGGCACCTGGATGTCAGTCCACTTACCCCGGGGAAGATTAATGTCCTCACAACCTTGGAACTTGGAACCTTGGAACTCGTGGACCTTGGGACCTTGGATTTTCAATGTAGATCAATATAAATAATCAAAGCATGTCCATCGATGCAGCGATCTGCACCTGATGGAGATGGTTCACAATTTACTTTTGGCTCTAAGATAGCTCGGCCAAATCATTGATGATGAACCTGGGGTAAAACTCAGTGTGAAGTAATATTATTGATATGGCGATACAAACATGATACCCATGAAGGTTGCAGTAAAAATGGATAAATCTCATTGTGTACCGCAAAGCAGGCCGACTGGGATACAGTTGAATAGAAGCGTAATGTATCTTTTTTGGGGGGGGGGTTACCTGGGGGGAAAGTAGGTCCTTGCTGAACGAAGGATAGCCATCGCCAGAATACCAGTTTGTTTCGGCGCCTTTCAATTGCTCAATCCGTAGAGGCGGTCGTGATAATGGGCTCTTTGTCCTCAAGTGATTGAACTTCGAGGGCATGTTTGTGATTGCCGATGGGTTATTGCATGAGCGTGACGGGGCTGTAAATTCTCAATTCCGATTGTCGTTGGTTCAAAAAAAGCCACAGTAGTCCACACGTTACTCTTTGAAATCGTGGTACATTCAGTTTTGCTTTTCTTCAAACCGTGTGACCGCCGCATTAGGCACGACCGGAATGATAAGAGCTTCCATTGCTGAAGTAATGGTGTTGGCGCGCTTGCTTCGCAGAAATCCTGTTGGCAGGATCGTACTCCAGGAAAGCCTCCAAGAGCTCGCAGCCAGACTCTTCCAAGTCCGGGACTATAGGACCCTGAGGACGCTTCCATTTGGGGAAACTAGTCTTGTAATCAGGGAAGCTGGTCACGCCAGGCCATGTTTCTTCGTCGGGAGAACCAAGAAGTCTATGTGATAGCGTGGTTAGTGTCGGCAGCGACAAATCTTCATAAAAGACACTCACCGGAAGATCTTGAAAATCTCATCGATCTCCGAGTCGCCCGGGAAAAGAGGCTTGCGCGTGCACATCTCAGCGAAGATTGCTCCAACCGACCACATGTCAACCGCAGTGGAGTACTGGCGTCCACCAAGCAAGATTTCAGGAGCACGATACCAGAGAGTGACCACCTTGAGGAAGTAAAGTTAGCATACGGACCACACTGATGTATCTCTCATCCTGTGTTTACCTCGTGCGTATACGTGCGCAGTGGAACACCGAAGGCTCGGGCCAGGCCGAAGTCACCCAGCTTGAGGTTACCCTCGCGGTCAATGAGCAGGTTTTGTGGCTTCAAGTCGCGGTGCAGGATGCGGTGACTGTGGCAATAGAAGATACCCTCCACAAGTTGAGACGTGAACTTCTTGACCATTGCGTCCCCCAGACCCAGGCTGGCGCTCACTTTCGCACCACCGAAGGCTTTACCACGACCACCCTCGTGGACAGGCAGAGCCTCCATGTACTTCTTCAGGTCGAGGTCTAGGAACTCCATGACCAGGTAGAGCTTGTGGCCATCGACATGCACGATATTGAGCAACTGGACAATGTTCTGGTGCTTCGCTTCCTTGAGAAGAGAGATCTCTCGGATCGCGGTGCTGGGCACGCCCTCATCTTCGCCCTCCAGGCGAATCTTTTTCAAGGCAACCACCCGATTCGGATAGTTCACCTCCCGGGCCTTGTAGACGACACCGTATGTGCCTGGAGAGCGATGCGTTAGTTAGGATGCTAGGGCCCTGGATATTCCCTCTACACGTCACCTTCTCCGACTTTCTCGATCTTTTGGTAGTTATCCATGTTGAGAGCGGGTTGCTTTCTGGTCGATTTCCGAGAAATGGCGAGGAGTCGGGAAAGGGGTTGCTGACGCAGGCGCGGGAAGGGAGAGAAAGCGCTCTCAGAAGTGAGGGACAGCGATGTTAAATCCTCAGTTGCTAGGCGACCCTCTTGGCGCGTCTGCATACGAATTTTCGCGTGTCTGACGTGATGCCATATTCATGCAGAAACTCAATGCTTTGAAGAGTGACCTTGACCCCTCGCCACCCCGCCTTACTAGACTTCGATGTTTGATTTCCTCCTTTCAACTCCTTTCACGTTCCCATGGAATTTGACGCCGCCATTCTTTGTCAATTGCTAGATCCCAGTTTCCGCCCGATTATCTTCACTCATCCGATATCAAATATTTGAGACGACAGTTGGAAGTTCGGGACGGGGAAATCATGCCGCGCCCGCCTCTCTTTCCCTTGCGCGCCTATCTATCAGGCTACGCAGTTGATTGATAGATTGATTCTGGCTTTCGCTGAAAGTTCAATTATCAGTTTTCGAAGTTTGACGAAAGGTGTACATCGATACTTGAACTCGAGACGGTCGAGATGCCAGATACAGTATCAGCCCGTCTCCCGCGCCGTCTCCCGCTTCGGTCTCATGGTCACCATCGGAGCAAAAATTTGAACAATGAAGGCCAAATATCTCACTGCACCCAGCAACACAGCATGTGCTCTCAGATACTTCACGGGTTAGATCTCAGGCGAAGTGCCAAGTGGAGGGAGCTTGGCGGTGGTCCACCAAAGCAAACAGGGATGCTTAAGATGCTTAAGCGCGCCCGGGGCTCGATTGACTGCTATCGCTCCCTGTCACGTAATTGCCTTCAAGGATAAAGGCGCAGGGCGAGACTCACCAGCCTAACACGTCTATGTGGATTGCCTCGCCCTACGTTGTATCCTTGGCCTTCTCACGCATTGTTCTTGTCCATTTCTGATGATCACTTATCGCAGAATCACTAATTGCAGACAAACAAAGCACGATGACAGAGTATAAACCGGCCCGGAGTGGCCAGTGGCCTCTAACGAATCCAAGGTATTGTGTCTTCCCTCTTTTCTAATCATTTCTGACCCATACCGTCTGGGTCACACTTGACTTCTCTGCAGGCAAACCACCATCTAATCCCTCTTCTCGTGAACTTACTACTCCTTCAACAATCTCAATATCCTTGTCCCCCATGATGCTTTCCTCGTGCTTTCATGTTCTTCGGATCGCCATTTTGATCTCTGGGGGAAATCAATCTCGTCCAACGGTACCCTGCGAACATTTGACATAAATATCCACCATTTTTGTGTCAAGGGACTTACTTACCACTTAGTCTTGAACCACCATTTGTACCCAATGTACATGAAAAAGAACACCGGAATGCTGATATAGGAAGCAATGAACAGCTTGTAGTCGAACGGTGTCTCGAATACCGTGAATCCCTGAATCAGCAGCAGAAATATGTTGAAAAAGAAATTCCCCCAGTAAAGGGAGATATGGCCAGGGGCCGTAAACGGGAATTCTTTTGCGTCAATGCCTTTCCTGGTTGCCGCGGCGCGAACCCGAAGATGAACAAACGTGATGGCAGCCCAGGCGATGTATGCTGCTGTCCCTCCAAACGATGTGAAATAGGAAAAGAGGCTTCCTGCGGTTGTTTGCAGGGACATCAGGCCTAAGAAACCCCACATATTGGAGAATATGATGGCTGGATAAGGAACTGCACATGATGTTAGCTAGCCATTGTGATCTTCCTAAGTTGGATCATCGAACCTCCTCTGGCGTTTGTTCTTGCGAAAAATGCGGGTGCTTTTCGTTTCAAAGCCAGTGAATATAGTGCTCGTGATTGGATGTAAACCACCCCATTTGCGGCGGAGATGAAGGCAATCAGAATTATCGCGTTGACAAAATGCGCAGAAGACTTCCAGCCAGCTAGCTGAAAGCCGATCGTGAATGGCGACGACGCCGTTTTCGAGGCGGGATGCACTAAATCGTCCGATGTTGAGGGACATATCAAACCTTGAAAGAATGACATCCCAATGAAGACAAACAGAATGCGATACAAAATTGAGTTGGTTGCCTGAATAAATTCAGCGCTTGAGATCAATTCTCACATATTGATATACTCACTCGGGGAACATCACGCTGTGGATTTTTAGATTCGCCCGCCGCCACGGAAACAATTTCAGTCCCAACATAATATGCTGCGGCCAGGACAAATACTTGCCCGAAGCCGTTGATTCCATTTTGGATTGGACCTGAATGAGTGTTAGACTTTCGGCCCAGTCATTCATGTCGGCCCAATCGCGTAGGTACAAAGCACTAACCATATGGCTCTTTCCAATACTTGAATCCCACGTACCCATTCCCAAAGGCACCGGTATCAGCAAGAATGGATATGAAAAATAACACAATCAATGAGAAAAACTTGAACATGCCAAAGTAGTATTCAGTCTCTCCATAGAAATTGACTCCGAGAGTAGTCAGAAGGGAAAAGAACACAAAGAACAAGATGTACCAAGCCCAGATGGGAACGGCAGTGTCTGGAATCCAAAATCGGAGGAATATCGTGGCATTATTCCAATCTTGGAATTTGGTTAGTGCGAATCGCCCCTCGATGTTCGGTGGTATCACTGACCTGATGCTAGAAAGACACTCCACATGAAGTAATAAAGCCATGACACCGCAAAACTGAGGGCGGGATCAACGAATCGATCACAGTGCTGCATTCCCAGAGTTAGCGAAAAGCTCAAACTTTCACGAAATAGAATTCCCAACCTCAACGAATCCCCCATGAACTGGAAAGAGGGTGGCCACCTCTCCCACACTCTGCATCAATATCCACATTGAAACACCTGGGTTTTGTTAGTCTGTGGTAAACATGCAATCTGGGGCGACAGGCCACTTGCCCACGACTGAGAAGCCAATTAGCAGCCCCAGTGGACCAGCCTCGTAAATTCCATATCCTAAACCATAGAAACAACCCGGTCCGATGATACTTCCCAGAGCAATGATCACGAACTGACGACCTTTGAGTCCTCTTCTTAGGCCATCCTCGATAATATCACCAGAAGTGTCACGGCGAGGCTCATTGGTTTCTTGAGCTTTGGTAGTAACGGCGGGGGCCTTCATTGTATCGACTGTCTTTTGGAACGGCATTGATAAGTTCGCCATCTTGAAACATTGAAGGCCGTAGTCGGGAACTTTAATTCACCGGTTTTCTTCGCCTGGGCGTCTTATCGATAGTCCTGGGATGCTCAACAGTTGATTGTAGTTCAGCTGGCAATGCTGGGCGTTTCACTGGATTTTGTTTAAATTACCCCAATGAATAGAGAAAATAACGGAGCTAATGCGTTCAATTTTAGCTGGATTTGCCTTGGGTATATACTGTAACTCGGGGCATTTCGCTAGCATATCACGTCATTGAGGAGTACAATTTGCCAGATATGGATTCCATGGGGTTAAAAAGCCGAGAGGCACCCGGGCAAAGATCTTTGAAGGCCGAGGGCTTATGCCTAATCATACAAGACAAGAGAATGCTTGATGAGAACATGGGTGGATATTAAGATGCAACTGTGGTAGGTACTGGCGAATATCAATCCTCTAAGTCGTCAATATTATTTTTGTATCTGTTCTCTATGGAAAAACCTATCCAGCCGCAAATGGACTCTTTTTCCTGAGCTTTTCACCAAACTTCCATAAGAACACGGGAGCAGGTACGCCGATCACAATGGCCACAAATGCAAGCAGGCTATTGCCCCATCCATAATGCAAAGCATTATACATATACGGTGCGAACAATGGGAATCCAAACCCAGCAATCGAGCGCAAAAACGCACCAGCCGCCAAGGCACTGGCTGCGAAGCGCGTATACGTATCAACCATGTAGGTTTGGATACACTGGAAGGCGATGATGTTCCCGGTGCCGAAGAGAACTGCGCCGATATTAGGCGCTATCCAATGACAGCGGTACTGTGCCGTCCAGCCATAGATGAACAGTCCAGTAGGTATGAAGAAGGCACCGACAAACAGGAGCGGAACACGAAACTCGGGTTTTCCGACGCCGTTGTTTCGCGCTTTCAACCGGCGGTAAATGCGGTCGTTGAGCGGAGCACAAATCTGGGAACCCAGCCAGAATCCCAAGCCGAGGGAGATGTAGTTGAGTCCGCCGATACCAATGGACTCGTTGTAATACTGCGGGCTCGTCCACAGAGAGGGGAAAGTTGACAAAACGAGATACATGATTCCATAGATATAGGCCATAAACAGGGCGAGGACTTGCACGATGGGTTGAGTGAAAAGGAGGCGGAAAGGGCGGATGAGAGCGACGCGCAGGATTTCTGGAAGGGGCTTCTTTTGTCTTTCGGCCTCTGTTTGGTATGATTCGTCGCCTGATTCTTTTCGCAGACGTATAGCGCGATCACGCAGAATCTTGGGGCCATAGCTTTCGCGGAGGAAGAACAGACCCATCAATTGGATGAGACCATCTAGGATGGAAGTCGAGTAGAATACCCATCGCCATGTTGTGTTTTCAGCAATGAACCCTCCTGCGACTGGGCCTAAGGCAGGTCCTAAAAGGGGCGCTAGGCTGTAAATAGCGATTCCTTTGCCGCGCTCTTCTGGGCGGAAGCAATCTGACAGAACTCCGCCGCCGATCTAAGAAATGTAAGCTGATGCTTCTTCTGTGTTGCGGGGTCTTGGCTTACTGCTAAGGGCGCACTGCCTCCAAGTCCGGCAAAGAAGCGACAGACAATCATTTGCACCTTGGTCTGGGACACGGCACAGCCAATGTTGAACACCAAGAAGAAAAGATTTGCCAACTGAAGAACGATAGTTCTTCCGTATATTTCCGACAGAGGACCTAGGAACAGAGGGCCAACTGCGTATGCCAGGACGAAAATCGAAAGCATCAGTTGGGAGACCACTTCATCCGTCACATTGAACTCAGCCGCGAGGGATGAAATCGCGGGAGCAACCATGGATGAGGAGACGGGTGAGATGAAAGTGAACAGTGATACTGTGATAGTCGCAGCCCATTTCTTCTTCATGCTCCAATTTTTGGGGTTCTCTGGGTCATCCTCACCATCCCATGTGACCTGTTGCCGTTAATAACTATCTCCAATTCATGACGTCGGTAGTGGTGGAAGCTTACCAGCTTTGAGTCATGACGAGACCGATTGGACTTCGCCGTTCGCGTTTTCTCGAGCTGTGGTTGCTGAGACTTCTCCAAATCGAGATCACGCTCGTTCACTATTCCATTCCTCACTTCTTGGATGGTGTCTGGTGTATTCCCGCCTTCGAAAGATGCTTCATCGTCATCGGATTCGTCGCTGTGATAGACAGACTGGTCGTTGATGTGCCTTCCTGAGTGGACCCGGTCCACCTGGTTCATCCCCGGGTTTGATAGTGACCGCAGCCTCGATTTCAAGGATCCTGTCAGGCTTCGAGGTCGTGACTCCGCCCTCGATCTCGATGCAGCAGACTCTGAGTCCGTGCTGGATGGTGATATCGATCGTGACCTGGGTGGGCCAGACTGATCTTTGTTGTGTTGTGACATGGTTGGCTTCGATTCGGCAAAATCTCAAACACACCGAGCCAAACTCGCCGAGTTCCCGAAGTCAGAGTTATATCGAAGTCCAGAGATACTGGAGCAGTGCGGCCGGCGGAGAGGAAACGAAACAACTTTCCATGGTGGGGAACATATTTATATCAAATGACAGGACGGAGGAGTCGTCCCCGAAACAGGAATACTGGAGCATAACCAACGGCGATAACGAAAGGCCTTAACACCGTTAGTCCACAATTGGCTCGTTCTGCAATCTGAGGCATAGTGATTGGCTAAATTTGGAAGCTTGGTGATAGCACTGTGGATCTCAGTCTCCGCTCAGTCCCATTTGGCTCTGTTTTGGCTTGAAAAAATCCAACGAGATGGCGGCCTGGCCCGTCATCAGGGCATGTTCACGTAGGTAACAGCCTGAAAACGGTGTTCCGTGGCGCCGATAGACACCTAAGGCTCTAATCCCCGGGTTTTCGGCACATCGGGTGTCACGTGAGTTTGGCGATCGGCAATCTGCTTTCCTAATTCGATGCCGGTACAGGGATCATCCCGGTTCCGGGATGCTATTTTTTCATCATATCTTCCTCAGGTGTTGGATGCACATATTGACATATTGATCTCCACGTGGTGGGTGCTTGAACTCTGACAGATGGTCTAAATAATGGAGAATTCAGGTATTTGTCTACCTGGGCAGTGGACCTTTATATCCACGCTCTCAAGGGAACAGAGGTCTCTTGACCGATTTATTCCACTACAAGCTGCCAACTTTGGAAAGATACCTGCACCTTTCCCAGTGTGAATCTTCAGCA
This sequence comes from Penicillium bialowiezense, assembly GCA_026122735.1. NCBI lineage: Eukaryota > Fungi > Ascomycota > Eurotiomycetes > Eurotiales > Aspergillaceae > Penicillium > Penicillium bialowiezense. Next base: position 645,511 of record JAKZFB010000004.1, read on the forward strand.
CTACGATACTATCGAATCATCACCCAATGACATGATGGTGTAGCTGATCTTCCCGAATATATCTATCATGAAATAGTATGAGAATTGTGACAGAAAACGACCAGCTCTTCTCGCCAATGGAGAAGAATGGCAGGGTGTCATAATAATTCATCGTCGGCTGGGATCAGCTCCATGGCTAAGGAGCCAGAATGATCTTTCCTCATATCCTGCAGTGGGCACAACTGGAAAACGACCAAGGCTATGAACACTGCCTATTTATCTACTACCACGATGTCCGTGGGTGGATGTTTCCAAGTACAGTGAGTGGTGTTGCACAAAGACGCTGTTTTCTAGGCAAATTGTATGATCTCAAGTTTGATGACTTCAACCATTATAGAAAACATACTTGATATGTCGAAACTGACTTCATAATCGTGTCATTAGTAACGGTCTGACAAAGCCCCTGGATATTTCCTCTAACGCAAAATGTGTGGAGTTTCCGGGGCGTCGGATGTGGCGTTTGGGCTGAAAATTGAGGCTTCTCGCTCGGGGTTCACAGAGAGATAACCAGGTGGTGACAGAGCTTCTATGGTGAGAAAGTAGAATTCCAACAAGTGGTGAATGAAGCTAGAGTGAGGTACGAAGTAGATACGACCATGCTTCCTAGGAGGAATATGAGATCTACACTCCGAACTATCACCCCAGAGCAACGACATGTATTCCGACGCGAAGAACTGCATACAGGTAGTGATTATAATCACCTGGGTTATATCAAGTCCTATAGATAGTTGAGCCTATTGTTCTGTGATATCTGGTCTTTTGGTCTATTTGGTCTACGTGCTGGGGCGTGGGTTGTGACTAGCGTACTTGTAGTCACCTCTACTTGTACAAGGACTAGAGCCCCACCCGTTGACGATCATCTTGGGGATTTTGGGCGCATCTACGGATAAGATATGACAGGTGAGAAGTATTTTGTATATCAGTACTACTGATGTCGAGTAAGTTCATTCGCCTTGGAATCATGTCGAGTGTATGCCTCAATAACTTCTGATGGTCTATCTCAAGAGCTAGCAATTTTATGGACGAAATATCTGGCGTACGGGTATCTCCTTGGCACTTTAAAGGGACAGAGCGATATTCTGTAGTCCACATGGAATGAAGAAATTCTCTTGGTGGTCTTTTTAGGAGGCACTCGCTCAACTGGAGTAGCTGAAGCGGAGCATAACTTTCTCCACTCATGCCAATAAAACTTCGTGTGCTCTTTTCAAGGCTTGCAAGAGCCAATCAACTGCGTGTGTGCACAAACACACTAGTAAAGTTTGAAAACTCTGGCGGCTCCTATACACAGTAGTGTGTGGATGCCCCACTTTTTCAACTGAGACATCCTCGGAGAAAAATGAATGGAAGAGGCAAGGCAGAAATGAAAAAGGGTCTTCTGCAATTAGATTCCAGCTGATAGGAATAAAAGGATTATCACCTTGCCTACAATACATACTCACGTACACATTTGACATCCTGCATGAATGTATCGGCCAACCACAAGAAATGAATGGTGGCTGTGCGGTGTGTTGCTCACGCAGGCTATCATCACAATTGCGCTTGAAATGTGAGTGAAGTGTCTCGACATCCACCCAGATGATGTTTCTTCGATAGTCACGACCTAACCACCATATCAGTTACATTTTTGTGGAATGGCAGTCATGGGTAACACCGACCATCACGCAGGTTCCGGTGTCATACCTTATCCCAATAAACCTAGCCATCCTGATCTTTGCCTGTGTCTATGAGTTTGCTCTTTCACTGGATGCCATTCACAACAAGAATAACATTCTACTCTTCGCAATCTGCATTTCCAATGCCTGCAGTTTTGCGTACGCTGTCATGCAATACCAACTTATGGAGTCAAACACCATAAGACTGTATGAAAGCCGCTTCGGCTATCCAACTCTTGTGGATACCACCCGCAGTATCTGGCCTTTGATACAGCCCGCCGAGATTATTGTTTGTATCGTCACGGGTATATGTACTTTGGTCATGGTTCCGTGTGTGTATTTCCTCCACAGAGAATACTCATGGGCCATATATAAATGTGTCAACGGCAGCCGGAAAACAAGAATGCGCTATCTATTCTATGAGGTAAAGCTCATCCCATTTGGAGATTCTTGAAAGTGTTACTGACACCATATAATAACAGATTTTCTTGGTTTTAATCAAGGTCAATTTCTACTTTCTGATTGGCTTCATCATTCAATACAATTTGATATACGTCCACTTCAGGGGCATCGAATATACGTTGACCATGTGTCTTATACCGGCTGCATTTATCTGCATGTTGCTTGGTGTATACTTCGTTCAGCATGAGCGAACCTGGGGGGTTATTGGCATCATAGTAAGTTATATCTTTTTTCCCCTGCTGAGTTGACCACTATGAGAACAAATTGCTTACACTATGGAAGATCTGCTACTTCGGAGTTCTTGCATATCTCATAAGCCGGATCATCATTCTCTTTGGGAACTCAACTTTAGGGAAAGACATGATGCTGCTTTTTGCTTTCGTCTCTCTAGGGCTTACCACTGCCACGGTTGTTTGTGCTATCGTGTGCATTACCAACTTTGACCGTGGCTTCAAGAAGATCAACCGATCAAAGAATGGCTCCGGGCGATCGTCACAATATTCACAGGCGAATAGTGTTCCTCTTTCTAATCCCTATTTACGCCCACCCTCCCGGCTTACGCTGGAATAATGCAGTGGATCTTTAGCTTTCATTTAATATAATTCAAATTTAATATACGCCCAAGGTTTTCCAACACAAAGATCTCCGATACATCATCAGCATAAGATCACCACCAAGTTTAAAGGAAATGGGGAATATCAACGAACTACTCTTAAAATCTACGTCACAGCACGAGCATGATCACCGAGCACCCAGGCAGTGAATAATTTAATATGTCTCGACTTAGTTGAAATAAGAACTGATATAATAGCATTGATCAGTTTGTCATTGCTGTAAAATCAACATTGGAAGCATTAAGCACGATCTCAAACATTCCAATGTTCGAGGGGTCAGTGAAGTACAACACATCGCCGAGTCGAGCACGTGTCTTCCAAGGTTTTGGATATGAAGCACATTAGGAAAACATCCCTGTGTAAGAATCCCACGTCTCATGATCTATCATCCATCCATGGGCCGACTGCAGGCTTCCGGAGTTTCGGTTGTGCACAGCCCCGCACGAGAGCCAATCAGAATTGAAAAATTGAAAACTTGAAACTTCCTGATGAGATCAATTAGTGCAGACTAGATAAAAGCACGTACATGTATTTGAAAGTGAAGCAAAAAAGTCATGGTGCATCGATGGATGATTCTTTCTTAAACCAGAAAAAGACTGGATACCTAGGGGGATATTTGGAAAGATACGCTGCGAAGGTTAATCTTGAGGGGGAGCTGTCAGATCATGTTTGATTCAAAGTATCCACAAAATCCATGGATTTTGTGGAGACCTCGGGTGCTCTAGATTGACAGTAAAATGATATCATGCTAGGTTAAACACGCTCCGGACGAACCGGAAGTCATGCCCCTTCAGTGCGGGGCCCCAAAGTCTCCAGGGCTCGTATTTGCGTCATAAGAGATATTACTTTATACACTTGTGCCCACCTCTTCTGATTCAATAATTCAATAATTCAAATCATGCAGCCATCTACATATGACAACTTCAGATGGAAACAAACACACCCCGGGAGATGGGAGCGTGATATTGACGAGGTGGAGCAATTCTATGCTACACTGTCAAGGATATTCCAAGGCACTGCGCGTACCTTTTATGCCATAACGGCCCATGTCTCATTGTCTATCGCTCACGCCTCCACACAGAGCTCAAGGACTGAGTTGCACGTTATTGACGCATTGCGATCAGCCTGGCTGCGGCTGCGATATGATCATCCAACGATTGCATCATGGGTAGAAGAAAATCATGATCAAAAACGATGTAAGAAGGTCTATGAAGCCTTCTCCGACACAGAGGATGACCCTCATCTCACCTGGCTGGAAGAAACTTTCCATGTCATCTCTACTGGTCAATCGGGCCAGCAATGGTGCAACTCAGATCCACCTTTACCGAAATTGCCGACCATATTTCTTCTCAAGCATCCGTCCAAAACGCAAGACAACGTCTTTCGAGTTGATGTTGTTCTTCGCTCCCATCACCATGTAATTGATGGGATCGGGTCTCTCCATCTGCTTAACAACTTGATGAAATACGCCTCTCAGGCTCTCGACCATCCAGATGGGTTGCGCATGCCAGAGTTCACAGACGAATGGAAAAACCTAAGCCCACCGCTCCGCGTTGCTGCAGATATCCCTGACGTCTTGAGTCCAGATCAAGATCTGAAGTTGAAGAGCATCGTGGATTCCAATGACGCTCTTCGTGAAGGGATCGAGATTGCGACATTACCTTTCAAATCTGGGCGAACTGTCCCTGGATGTCACAAACGGGTGTCTGTCAAAGTTCCTGCTAAAGATACGGAAAGAATATTGCAAGCTTGCAGAAAAGTGGGGGCTAGTATCACTCACGCATATCATGCTGCGATAGCACTCGTCATTCGTGATGCCCAAGAAAAGAGTGAACACGAGCGAAAAATGCGATACATCAGCTATACGCTCATCAATGAGCGAGGTCACTGCAAATCGCCGTACAACTCACCTCAACATGCAGCCTCGGTCTACCATTCGGTATCAGGTCATAGCCTTGCTATAGATCTGACGGTCCCTAGCTCAGGAAGTCCGGAGCCTGCGCCCGGTCAGAAAACAGGCGACTTTGCCCAGATCGTCGAGGACATCAAGAGGTATTACCTCTCAATTCGAGATGATGAAGAGCACATCAGCTTTGTTCCATCTTATTGGCAGCTCTCCACTCCGCCCTATCCTCCTGGTTTTGAGGATCCTCCGATTCCTCCACCAAACGAATGGCCTTCTGCATCAATATCAAGCCTGGGTGTCATTGACGGCATAATAACCCCAACCAATGGGCAGTTCGAAGTGAGCGACCCCTGGGTATCTGGAGAAGAACTAGGAACCGGGCTCGGCATCTTTCTTGGGACATATCGAGGAGTTCTGGGTCTGAGCGCTTCATATAACGATGCTTGGCACAATGAAGTTGACGTCCGCGAGTTTCTTCATAGGTGTCATTCTGTGGTGGTCAATAATTTGCTTCATTAGGTAGCAACATGGTCTTTGCTCCCAATCAAGTCAGCAAGGGTCATAAGGCCTTGTATCAGATAATCCATTCATTCTCGTCTTTGGTTCTTGTTCGGTGGCACCATATCAAATATCCGGATAGACCCCCTCGTGTCGGCGAGTTCATTGACACGACATGTCTTGACTTGATGAGATATGCAATGTGTGGAAAGGAGTAATCTCATCAGCCTAGTCAAAGCCCTCCTGTCTTTTGCTCAATTCCGCTTTCTTCTCTTTGTATCCAACGTCTTTGCCGTCAATGATTCCTTTGCCCTCCAGATCATCCAAAAGTTCGAGCACATAGTCTTGACAGTTGTATCCCGGGTACTCGTTGTGAATTGGCGCGTTTTCGGCAGCCATTCTGATGGATTTCATTGCCGAAACAGGCACATCCCACATATGTATGAGGTCAATGAGATCTTCGGATCCCCGTGGGTCCGTGGTACTCATGTCGAAGTAATATCTGGTTGACGAGCCCAGGGCATTGAGGATAGTCTTGGTTGGCCCATCAATAAAGATCGCCCAATGTTTGTAGATGCCTTGGTTAACGCCTTCATTGAAAATAGCCACGTAAATACCCATGGAAGGCATTTTGAAGATGGGAAAGGCGAGGAGGCGAAAAGAGAGGTGTGAATCCACTTTACCCCACAATGTGCTTATCAGTGCTAGCGGTCTTCGGAGTTCCCAACGACCTGCACTCTTCTCAAGATGCCGCCAGATCGACGAGTACAGCGTATTGTGCGGGTACGAACAGGTTGTTGGTCATGTAGGCGACGCAAGAAGAAGTGTGATGAAACTCGACCTATCTGCGGTGGTTGTCAGCGCAATCACCTAAGCTGCCAGTGGCCCGATGTCTCGGGAAGGCGAGACTCAGGGCAGGACGACAGCACCCAAACAGCAACGTCAGAAAAGCGCCGACCGAGCCTTTTGGAAAGTATTGAGCCGTTCGGTGAAATGGCACTTCCTGGAAGCCCCTTATCACAGCGGGCGCCTTCCGTGGTGTCGAATACACCCTCCGAGATCGGTGATCAGATTGAGGACGCGGTGCATGAGACACGCGAGCGTCGCGTATCAACAGCTTCTCCGATGAGAAGCACGAGTGATGCTCTCGTCGCGTCGGTCTCGACGGGGGATGTGTTACCACGCAGCCTGTCGATGTTGCCTGGTTACGACGCTGAGTCTTATCAGCTTCTGAGCCATTATCTTGCCACAACAGCCGATTGCATGGCAAACGGTTCAACGCCAGTCAACCCTTTTCTCGTGCAAATTGTGCCTTTGGCCTTCTCAAGTGATCTGCTGCTGCAACTGGTCATTACTCAGAGTGCCGCTCACCGGGCGTTCCGGTCGCGCGACGATTCCGACACTATCGCCCACAGCCACTACTCGAAGGCCTTGCTTCATTTCCGCCGCGGTGTGACTGATTTTATCGACGGGAAAGAGTCAAATCCACTCATGCTCTTAGTTGGGGCACTACTGATGTGTTTTACGGAGGTAAGCACTCTGGCCGAAGCCTGTTTGTCTAAATTGACCAATTCCAGACCGCGAAAGGCGACATGAATGGTACTATCTTCGATCATCTGTCCGCGGCAAATTCGCTTTTGGTTAAGCTGCTTGCTCAAAGTGACTCGGCAGTGCCGCGCGATCTAAAAGATTTCGTCATTGAATACTACACATACACCGCCACTGTGAGCATGATCTCAATCGATGCACGGTTTAGTGGGCAACTGTTCTTGAATCTGGATCTTGAGGAACGGTCGCGTGAACTACTGCGTACTCAGTACGTAGGCAACTTGTGTGGCTGTTGGCTGGAGCTCTTGCTACTGATCCCATGCATCTTCGATCTCGGCCGACAGTGGATTATGGATGACACGCAGGCGGTCGTCCCAACTGCCGATGATCTCGCCATGTTTGCATCTATCCAAGCACAAGTCTTGCGCTGGTCGCCATACCTCAACGTGCCAAGGGATGTCTACCTTGCGGGCCTGATCTTTCAGCAAGCTATACTGATCTACCTATACACCTCTCTTGGTGGATTCCGATACACCACAGACGGAATGTATAGGGGACTGGTGGATAACGCAGTGACAGAGGCGATGTCGTACCTCAACGACCTTTCACCTAACGCGCGTATTAACTCAGGTCTGTGTTGGCCGATCGCATTGGTCGGCTCTTGTCTCATGAACGTCGACCAACAAGAGCGCCTACGAAGGCGTCTGAATGCAATGACCGAGAAGTTCGGACTTGGAAACATGCATCGGACACTGCTTCTGCTCGAAGCAATGTGGCAATTACCGGCTTCCGAGGCTGGACCGTGGAATATTTGTCGCGCAATGCAGCAAAATCAAATATGGATTTCATTCGCGTGATGTTGATCGTCATTCTGTTACTCATATTATGTACAATTAATTCAACCATTCTTCCTTATGCTGCCTGGTTCTTTGGTGCCTCCGTCGCTGGGCCCTCGGGCGTCACATAGGCCTTTGTCAGGCCACCATCAACGACAAAGTCGGTCGCATTGACGAAGCTGCTCTCGTCGCTAGCAAGGAAAACCACAGCATGGGCTTGCTCGATAGCCTCTCCAAAGCGACCAGAAGGGAAATGGACCTCACGACGGAAGCGTTTCTCCTTGTCATCACCAAGCCAGTCCTGCAGAAGGGGTGTGCTTCACAAATTGTCAGCTATCAGTTCATTCGCAATTAACCGGGAAGCAGCAAAACGTACTTAAGAGGCGCAGGGCAAAGAGAGTTGAATCGGAATCCCTCTCGGGCGTGGACAATCGCCAACTCCCTCGTCATGGCAAGCACAGCACCTTTACTGGCAGTGTATGCCAGCTGTGGGGTAGCAGCTCCAACCAACGCCACCATAGAAGCAGTGTTGATCACACTGGCGCGCTTCTTGCCGTGCTTTCTGAAAGCACGCACAGCATGCTTCGAGCCAAACCAAACTCCCTTCACATTGATATTCATTGTTCGGTCCCAGATTTCTTCGGGGCATTCCTCCGAGTCGCCATCTTTGGGATGCATGATACCGGCATTGTTAAAGATGACATCGAGTCCACCCCAGGAGTCTAGGTGGGCCACTGCGGCTTCGATCTGGGATTCGTTGGAGACGTCGACGGCCTTGGTTTCGACCTTTCCGGTGCGGGATGAGGCGGGGAGGATATTGTTGACCTTAGCAAGGGCTTTGGTGAGACCCTCGTCGCTGATGTCTGTCATCAGGACTGAGGCGCCTTCGCGGAGGAAGAGAATTGTGGTTTCGAGGCCAATACCTCTGGGATAATGTTAGCTTCCAACCTTCCAAAGATCTGTTGATCTGGATGATAAATCATAACATACCCAGCCGCACCAGTGATGATGGCATTCTTGCCTTCAAGTCTGCCAACCATGTTGATTTAATATTGTGTGTTAGGAGTAAAAAGGTGAAATTGGAGAAGTCTAAGCGATTTGAGATGAAGAAATCAAAGGCAAACGTTGCGACCGCTAGCTTCTTCAATTTATAGATTCACCTCTCAACTTCAGATAAACCGAGTTCACGTGGCCATCGGAAATCTACGAATGACTATCTTGATCCACTGCCGCGGTCTCAGAAGCTCTTCTATCGCGCTCCTGATACCCCGCCATCCGACGGCGCGCCGCGAGCTCACGCTGCGGGGCATGAGGGGTAGCTGTTAGGTAAAGCACTAAGATCTCTACTGCATGAACCGTTGAAGAGTTGCGGTATCTTTGCCGCGCGCTCTCGGGGTGGGCCAGCGCGGTCCGGAACCGCGCTGCGGGGCTATGGCAGCGCGACGGGTACAGATCGCTACAAGGATGAGTATGCGCCGAAGCGCAATTGTCTCAAGGTAGATTAATGGGAAACAAACTGGATTACGTAGGTACCTCACTCCGCCCGGGCGTACTGGATTGCAAGTACGGAGTACGTATGATGGTGAGGAATGCAATCTGCAACCCGTGGACATCCACAACTCTAGGAAAGCTCAAATTACAGTCACAATAATATCGTGTGCTAATGTTCAATTCAGGCGTAGATTTATTTCATAGCTAATTAACTCTATACGATGTATTCATGATGAGCCATCTTTGATGTGATAGCTCTTCAACTTGGTGAAACCATCATAACCTCGTGGACCAAGAGTGCAACCTAGACCCGAAGTCTTCCAACCAGTCCAAGCGAGATCCTAACACCTTGAATTAGCAATTAACAGGAGGCTTTCTCATCATAGTCACTTACTGGGCTTGGGTAGTCGCAGCGATTGATAAACACTGTCCCGGCTTCAATGCGATCAATCAACTCTTCTCCGCGCGCGATGTCCTTGGTCCAAACACTAGCAGTCAGACCGAAGTCACTGTCGTTCATCAATTCCACTGCCTCATCATCACTGGATACTTTCATAATGGGCATGACAGGGCCGAATGTCTCTTCCTTCATGGTAGCCATGGTGTGGTTGACATTGGTCAGTACGATAGGAGCCACGAAGTTTCCTCTCTGGGTCTCAGGGTTACTTTCCACCTGGAAACTTGAGTTCTCAGGTGTGGAAACAACAGCACCCTTTGCCAATGCATCTTGAACATGCGATTTGATCTTCTCAGCAGCTTGTGCTGAGATGACAGGGCCGGTAGTTGTGGTTTGATCCTTCGGGTCACCAAGTTTGTAGCTAAAATGCATCAGAACGCTATATTTTAATTGAAGGGTTCTATACTCACGAGGCCAATTCCGCTTGCACGGCACTCAAAAACTCGTCGTATACCTTCTCATGCACATAGACGCGCTCGATTGAGCAGCAGCTCTGTCCGGAGTTGAAAACAGCTCCGTCCACAAGCTGCTCTGCGACATGCTTCACGTCCACGTCGGACCGAACATAGGCAGGGTCGTTACCACCAAGCTCGAGGTTGACTGGCTTGATGTGACGAGCCGTCGCCTCTCTCAGTCTAATTCCACCAGCAGTGGAGCCGGTGAAAGAGACGGATTGAATGTCAGGAATTTGCGCGACCTGATCCAATACATCGAGGTTTCCAATGTGGATAATTTGGAGAACATTGGATGGGAGTCCAGCCTCGGTAAGGTAGTCGAGCATCTTGTTTCCGAACAATGGAGTCTGAGGTGAGGGGCGCAGGATCACACTGTTACCGGCCACAAGAGCTGGGACAAGTGCGTTGACGGTAGTCAGGTATGGGTACTTTGTTTGATCCGCGTAAGTCCAAGTAAATTATTCAGTGGGAGGGTATACTCACGTTCCAAGCCCCAGCAATAAGAACCGGGCCAAGAGGAACACGCTTGACAGAGCGACGGAACCCAGCCTCAGCGCGACCAGGCAAATCCGACAAACTCTCATCGGCAATGTCCATCAAGTATTCGGCACGCAGACGCATGGTGTTGATTTCACCAGCGCAGTAGCGGATCGGCCGACCCATTTGGAGTGTAAGCTCGTTGGCTAACTCATCTCGGTTTTTCTCGACGATGTCAAGGAATCGCTTGACAATTTGCTTCCTCTCGTCTAGGGAGGTAGTTTGATAAGACTTGAAGGCCTTCTTTGAGGTGGCAGCCACCTGGATGGCTTCTTCGAGAGAAGTGCCAGCTTGTTCGAAGATGACCTCGTGGGTTGCGGGGTTGATTGTGCGAATTTTGTTTGACATTTTGGGCTGTATGGTAATGCTGGGAATCTGACTTGATCAAAAGGTGGCCCCGGGAGGGACGAGGGCTTTATAGCGCGGGGCCGCGGCTGCAGCTCCAGCGTTATCGCAAGGAGCTCGGCGGGGCGGAGCCCACTTTTCTTGTCTTTTAGTCAAGGCTACATTCTATGATCCCTCTGTTGAACTCGAAACTATTCTAATCGATTGCGTTTTGCTTGGTAGTTTTACTATAGTTCGCTTTATTCCAATGTCCAAAATTAATGTGTTCTATTCTCGTTTCTCATCACGGCTTTAAAGGACCTCTACGCTGATTTCCCTAGCCTTGCTAGCTTCGCATCCAGCATAAACTTGGCCATGGTACGTGCTATCAATCTGCCATCTTGATGATCACCTGCTCGAGACAAGCCATCCTTGTACAACTCATCGCCAAAAGTGCCATTTTCATGTCTGGCTTCCAGAATGAAAGACATAATACCTTCATTGAACTCAGGGTGGCCCTGTACCGATAGCAGTCTGCCCGGGGAGTAAAGACCCTGTATTTCGCAAATGGAACTTGTCGCGAGATTTATACACCCAGCTGGAGGTGTGCCAATGACTATATCCCGGTGCATTTGGTGAATGCTCTGCGAAATATCAGAATCATGTGCGACTAGCATTGATTTTTTCGATGGGTGCTCACCAAGGTATCTCTTCCAAATAGTTCCTTTCCAACATCAGTCAAATCGATGTTTGCCGCCGATATCTCCCATCCAGCATCACTCCTGCCCACTTTCGCCCCAAGTGCTCGTGCGAGGATTTGATGCCCAAAGCAGACTCCGACAACCGGTACGTTGTGTACGTTAACGGCAAGTTGTGTGAATTCGGTAAGTCGGACAATCCACGAATCATCGGCCCAAGCATCGTGTTCTGTGGGCGATTGTTCAGTCTAAGATCATGTGTCACCGTGGATATAACTCACTGCTTCCAGTGATAAGCATCGCATCGACACTTCCAAGATCAGGGAATGAATCCATATTGACCATTTGGTGCTCTGTAAATGTCAAATTGACGTCTTTGACTGCCTCCTTGCGTACATCCAAGTCACGGAAGCCCTGACGCAGAAGGCCCTGGAACATGGCAAAGTAGTCGCCATACTTTGTAACGATAGGCTGGAGAGGCGTATCGCACACCAGGATGGCGATGTTCATCTGGATATCATTCGACATTTTTTCTGGCTCAAGTCTTGTCTGTTGATTCAGCCTGTGGTTTTTTCTCTCGTTATGTTATGAACTGACTATCTATTTCGTAAAAGGGCTCCGGGGCTTCTAAGACTCCAGCTCGTTCATGATCGGCGTCTTTATCGATAAGACTCCGATAAGCGCGCCACTGCACCCCACAGCGCGGACCGCGGATGCTCGTCGCGATAGCTCTCGGAGCTTCATCTTTCTACCTGCTTTGCGCGTCGCGATGCGCGCTCCCGCTCAAAGCCGCGCGGGGTTATTCTTGACCAGAGATGCGGCGCGGGATTAATGATGTCCAGGAGCTTTGACCCGCCGCATCCTCAATGGTCCACAATTCACGCAATTGGACAAATTGTATAAAGCTGCGCTCTGTGGCCCAGAGGTTTCTCTTGTCTCTAATTTGTTTCAATTGGAATCGAATACCTTTTCTTCTTGTTCAATTGCCATATAATGATTACGCCCACTATGATTACTGTGGAATCCCTGCCCCAACTTCTCGCCGATGACATCAAGGTCAAGGTCGCCGGCATTGACAGCGATGGCGTACTACGTGGCAAGGTGATGGCCAAGGAGAAGTTCCTGGGGATTGCGGAAAAGGGATTCGGCTTTAGCTCGGCTCTCTTTGGTTGGGATATGCACGACATGCTTTGGACAACCGATGCACGAGTTGCACCTCCGGAGTCGGGGTACGCTGATTTCCTGGCTATCCCGGACCTCAATTCTTTCCGTCGCCTCCCGTGGGAAGAGAACATTCCGTTCTTCCTTGTGAGGTTCCTTGACGATACAACTCCAGTCTCAGCGGACGGGAGAAGTTTATTAAAAAGCCTGTGTGATAAGCTTGCAGGAGAGGGAATCCACGCGTTGGCTGGAGGTAACGCAACCCTGATCAATATCTGCATTGGACGTGTTTGCTAACTGCTGGCAGTTGAACTCGAGTTTATGAACTTCCAAACCCCCTCGGAAGACGGATACGGCAGTGCGGGCTCCCAGCACCCTAACCTGGCTACATTCCTGGAAAAGAACTCCCCCGGTGCTCTCCGACCCATCACTGCCGGCATGTTCTGCTACAGCTCAACGCGGCCGGTCGCCAACAAGAAATACTTCTACGATATATTCAACACTGCAGCTCAGATCAACTGCGGAATTGAGGGGTGGCACACTGAGGGCGGGCCCGGTGTGTACGAAGCAGTATGTCCCTCACTCATTTATGAAGAAGCTTTCTAACAGCAGTTTCCACAGGCTCTCAAGGTGTGTGAGATTAGTGAGATGGCCGACAAGGTCGCAATGTTCAAGTTAGTGGAGAAATCTGTCGATGCTGTCTCAGTCTAACATTTCGACAGGCTCCTCACAAAATCACTCGGAATGGACCACGGCGTCACCCCATGCTTCATGGCCAAGCCCATGCAGGGCATGCCTGGAAGCTCCGGACATATCCATATCTCACTCGCCGACGAGAATGGGAAGAATCTCTTCGCGCGAGAGACACCCGAAGCAAACCCTCAGTGGTCAGATATTGCACACCTCTCCGACACCGGACGGCACTTCCTTGCCGGTCTCCTAGAAGCTCTGCCCGATATCATGCCTCTGTTTGCGCCTACAGTCAACTCCTACAAGCGCCTGGTTGAGAACTACTGGGCACCAGTACATATCAGCTGGGGGCTTGAGGACCGGATTGCCTCCATTCGTCTGATCACACCACCAGTTTGCAAGCCCGGTGCGACTCGCTTTGAAGTCCGTATCCCTGGAGCTGATCTTCATCCCCATTACGCTTTGAGTGTCATCCTTGCAGCTGGCTGGAGAGGTGTACAGAAGAAGCTTGAGATTAAGGTCCCACCCATGTCAGCGCGCAAATCAGGTGAGCGGCCCGAGCTGCTGCCTAATACCCTAGACAAAGCTCTGGATCGTTTTGTTGCCCCCAATAGCATTGCCCGAGAGATCTTGAGTGGAGAGTTTGTGGATTTCTTCACTGCGACAAGACAGCATGAGTTGGGTCTTTGGAGGGAGGCGGTCACGGACTGGTAAGTTCAAGCTCACAGTCTATTCGTGGATTTTAAACTAACAAAGCTGCAGGGAGGTTAAGCGGTACATTGAAATTGTGTAAATTTATTTAATATCTCACAGCCAATGGAGTTCTTTGATTTTGTGTGTGTCTGCAGCTTATAGTCTTGTATCCAATAAGGTTTCAGTAAGCCGTAGCAAGCTCCAGAGCTGTCGGTGTACAGATGCACATACATCCTTGCATGTGTAGTACCAAGCAGTAAAACCAACATTTTGAAACAAAGACACCCAACATCCATGTATAGTTCCAGGGCTGGGACCCCGGAAGGCCTCAGAGATCGGGCTATCGATAAGGGACTGCGCTAATCCATTTCAGGCCTAGAGGGGGGATGGGATCCACGGGTACCTTGAGGCCGCCCACGTGATGAGGCAGAAACACGGGGTTCATCTGGTTGACACGACCCTCTCATCGTCTACAGCTGTACATAGGACTCAATTTAGGAATCCTGTGCGCATAGCCAGCGCGATGGCTTCGAACCTCCCCCTCCCCCTCCCGCCGCGCACCCCCACCCCGCCCCCCGATGATCAACATGCCTCCACGATCACCTCAGGGATGCCCATCAGTCGCGATTCCCTATCGCCGCTGAAATCATCATTTCCGAAGGGTATCATGGAGGCCGAGGGCAGAGATACACTGAGTCCTACCAGGGCTACCTTCGGATTGGGAACCTCGCCGACCCAGAATGGCTCGGGCGACACCCCCGCGGGGCCATTCAATTTCGATACTGCTGTGATGGCGAAGAGCCCGGTTGTCAAGTCTGTAAGTGGAATTTCAATTGCTGATAGAACAAAATGTGGTACTAACAGGTCTTCTCCTGTAGAACATTGGACAGCGTCGTGGTCACAAGTACAAACATAGTAGCATATCGCATCAAATCTTCCTCGAGCCTCCTCCGCGCGCACCTCTCGCCCTCCCGAATTCACTCCCTATACCAACACTGAAGGAATGTCGATCCAGCATGTCGAAAGATCAAAAAACTCGCTTCTGGTGGAGTCTTTGCCACATGACCATTGCAGCATACACACTTTGGACCGCGCACGGGTCTTTAGCCATGACGTCCTTATCGCACTTGATCCTCTTCGACTCCCTCGGTGCTCTTCTATGTGTCGCAGTTGATGTGCTGAGCAATTTCGAAGTCTGGAAAAGATCCAGCATTCGCCACCCGTTCGGTCTTGAACGAGCCGAGGTTCTGGCTGGGTTTGCAATGGCCGTGCTTCTCCTGTTTATGGGGCTGGACCTCATATCGCACAACCTACAACATTTCCTTGAGAAATCCGGCCATGAGCCTCACCGTCCGCATGAGCATGACCGTGTTTCGCTGGGTAGTGTAGATGTCACTGCCGTTCTTGCCATCTCTTCAACCCTGGTCTCGGCGATCGGACTCAAGAACCATGCTCGTATCGGGAAGGCCATGCGGTTCGGGTACATTCAGTCGCTTCCGTCTGTCCTGAGCAACCCATCTCACTTCCTTACACTTTCCTGTTCGGCTCTTCTGCTATTGCTGCCCCTGGTCTCGATCCGCATCTATGATTGGCTTGACAAGCTCCTATCCGGGACCATCGCCTTCTCCATGTGTTTCCTGGGTGTGCGATTGGTGAAGACTCTTGGCTCGATGCTTCTCATGTCCTACTCTGGCCCTGGAGTATCTGAAGTAATCAAAGACATCGAAGCCGACCCTGCTGTGATCGGCATTGATGACGCTCGATTCTGGCAGGTCCATTACGGGCTATGCATGGCGAATCTCAAGCTACGCGTTAGTGGAACTGAAGAAAATCTTCTTCGGCTACGAGAAAAGACCACTAGCTTGGTCCGCAACCGATTAGGTGGGGGTTACGGTGGGGGTGGCCAAAAATGGGAAGTGTCTTTACAATTCACGATCGAACGAGCCTGATATTTTTCTATGCCACTTTTGTCTTGATCGCCTGTCTGTATACTTTCATTTAACGGCATACTCTTTGTATAAAATGATCATTATCCCTAAAATGCTCATGTATTCGATCTGATTAAATTTGTTCGAAATTAAACGGGTATATAAATGAGAAGTTGTCGCAATCGTTACACGCGTTCCCGGGTCCAACGCGTAAGCCTCTATTTTTCCATTTTCATCTCCGGCAATTGCTTGTGCCAGACAGGCCGCCAGCCACGACTCGCCCCCCTGTCTGTAGTGACGAGGGCACCGATACACACGATAAACGTCAAGAACATGAAGACAGTATCCGCAGTAGCGGCGGCACACCTAGACTTCAAGTGCGCACTGTCATACCAGCAGTTTGAGCGAGTACCTAGATCTTCGTACTCGCAGCCACCGCTGAGCAGAACATTTTGATAGGTGGTAAGCCAGCTCGAGCATCTTGTTCCATGCAATCGAACAGCAAAGATCTTCACGATCGAAAAAAAAGAACATTAGCTCCGTCGCATGGCATATCAAGTAAGGTCAAGTAAGGGATACTCACAACACCACCAGCGAACAGTGCCAGTCCAGTAACGCCGTCCACAATCCAAAGAAGGGGACCATTCAAAGAGGTCTCCGAAATAGCAGCATTGCCAAGCAGCGCGGCTGCGATGCCGAGACTGCCAGCGAAAGCTGCATAGATAGTCTCAGACGGTATAGACTCGATCACCTGCCCCCTTGCCAGACTGAGAGATAGACTGAAGATGACGAGGCCGAAGGCCAGCTATTCCTATGTTAGCAGTGTTGTGTAAACTCAGGTGCGACGGCAACGTACCTGGACAACGCGAATACCAGCATTATATGAGATCATCGTGAATATTTGAGCTCAGGTTTAGCCTGAAGCAAAGAGATTTAGGTTGCTAAAAGTTGAGATAAAGTAACCCCTGAAGGGGGTGCCAGGGGATTTATTATCCACAACCCCAGATCTACCAATCCACCCTGATTCACAGCCTTGCTCGCACAGCCTTTTTGATCTCATCGTTGCGTATGCTTGAGCCGCAAAACCAAACTTTACGTCGCAGGTACACGCGACTTGGGGGCCATCCTTCCATGCATTTACCCCGTAGGGGCTAGAACTAATTGTTGTTTGGGGAAGATCGGATGACGATCTTAGCCTTTCACGAACCATCTGTTCACGATCTTTGCCCGGGTGGTCACCCTTTGACTCGTTGTATATGGGGCATGGGGCCTTGGGGCCACACTACTCTTGGGCTGGTGGGTTTGGATAACAGGAAGTCACGCGAATTTTTCGCTGCAATTTTGCTCTAAAAGAAAAAGTAATTATCTCTGATCCTACAGGTAGAGTGAGATGACACGAGCTCTTGCCAAGGTGTTACGAAGTCGACATGAAACCGCATAGAATAAATAACCTCCCGAAGTCGTGTTTTCACAGCCCCACGAAGATGAAACGGCGTAAACCGTCCCAGAGAATTTTACGTCTCTGCCTTGGAAAAAGCCTCCGGGGCGCGGTGACGTGCGATCGTCATAGAATGAATTATTTTTAGTCAGTATTATGTCGATCTGTGGGTCCTGAACTTTCAGGGTCAGGGTCCCATATTCCTTTTCAATGTTGGCCTTGGGCGATCGTCCGTGGTCGAGTAAGCTGTTGGTCATGTTCTATGTAGAGGAATGGTTGCCTACGTTCTTTACTAAGACTGGGAAATACGATCGAGGGTGAATGAAACATGAAAACGCCAAAAAAAGTGCCAAGGACAACCCTGGAATCTAAACTTTGGAAAATGCTACTGACTTGAAAGTCCAGATCTAAACATATACGTTTTGTCCGATTTCTAGGTTACACCTAATACCTATTGCTGACCTCGGGAACCTTGGAAAGACCCAACAGTCCTGTATCTGATGGATGCGAACGCACAATTCTTCAAGGTTCCAAGCTTCGCTCAAGTGTAATTGTGGAGATTTTGCTCGTGTTCAGAGTACCTTTCTCGGAATTTTAAGCAAGGACAGGCTGCTTACTTCTATCCAAGTACATCGATAAATTCGAAGCCAGTCTCGGTGGATGTTTCGCTCCGGGGATCATCCACACCAATAGAATTTAATACGGAGTATAGTTGCTGGGAGTGCTTGAAAGTAAGGAATGATACTTTGAAATTACTGAGTACATGAAGGAACGCCCGTGATTATAATAAAGTAGAAAGACATACGAGAACCAAAAACTCAAGGAGAGTAGCTATCCGCCGCCAATCCAAGACCTTCATAGAATCCACATGGTAAGCCCGACAAATATGGTATACACATCAAATTTAGAAACCGGGAGAGAAGCCCTCGCAAGCAAGCTTGAAGGAAACGTAACCGGGTTCCAGGTCATCGGGGAGACATGTGCCCTCAATGGTCTCGCCGTGTCCAAAGGGAACGAAGTGCTTGGGCTTGCCCGAGCAGCCGTCGTTGTTCCAGACAAGAAGACCGTGGCACAGGTTGGCATCCTTGGTGTCAAGGTGAGCCTTGAAGGCGTAGTTGTTGATGCTCCAATCACGGTTGACTGGAGTCTTGTCGCAAGTAAGAGGAGTCGCGGTGATATCCGCAACGAACTTGGGGGTGCCGGTGGCAGGAAGACCGACGTCGCATTGCTCCCAGGACTGGAACTCAATGCTGGCAACGGGGAGAGCGGCGTACGCGGTCATAGAGAGAGCGGCCACGGAGGCAAGAGTCTGAAGCGTATCAGCGATGTGGCTCTATTCTCGCTTGTGGGAAAATTACCTTGGTGAAGTGCATATTGATTAGAGATTGTGGGTTATCTTGAAAAGAAGGTGGTTCTCCGGCTTTGGATTGGCTTGAAAGAGAGTGGCTTGCAGATAGGAAGTGCGTGAGTGCGTGACATGCAACCGCATCCCATGATATTTAAGGTAGCCCTCTGGCAATGGAACGTGAAGATCGTTGCTCAACCTGGCCTTTGTCATAACATTGCCCTTTTAGGCATGTGGCATGCATTAAGCAAATTGAAGATCCAACACTTTGTTAGGGGAAGGGTGTGGAGGGGGAATCAGAAAGGGCTGGAATGCGATGATCTGGGAAGAGCAACACCCCTTGGGTGGTCTGGAAATCCTGATCTAGTACCCCGGGAATGGGAACCAAAGAATGTCTGCTTCTCAGATCCTTGTAAGATTTGGCTTCTAACAGCTACTCGTACCTGTGGTAACACCCTGGCATACCTTGCTATTGTATAGTGGTTAAACAATGTTTTCTTACCCAACCTTGAAAGGGCCAGCGGAGCGAGGACTAGCTACACAGCTCAGGAAATTGCCATTGCGCATGGGTCTTCTTGGTGTGCTTTTGAATGCCTACTACCCACTCGTAGCTTCTCGGTGATCATGGAAGGATGTCATTACTTTAAATATTGTACTACTGGATGTACCTTGATACGTGGACCTCTTGATGCCTTGGTCGCTGATTCATGGGTGTCATGCACTATTGGAGAGGTGATTCCCACTGGCTTTTGCTAGCTCGCTTCCGAGGTCGTTGAGAGGAAACGGCATAAGAAGTATAGGTCCTTACCGTTTCTTCCTGCTTTCAAGGTTCTTCCATAACCTTGGGATCTCCACATTTACAATTTTTCAACTCAATTCAGAAGTTGAGATGAAAACTGAGACGATAATTTGAATACTCAAAAATAATTGGCAAATATACATGATTAATACGTTTTCCAAACTAATCATATTTGCACTAATTGAGCTCAAAATAGGGGCCCATACCCCCAATCGGCTAGGCTGGGCTATAGGCTTCCAAGTATCATTTATCATAAAAAGAGAACAGCACGAACTGACCCAAACACGAAAGCCATCAAGGGCAGCATCATTGGGGGTAATAAAACTTATTTTTGATAATGAATATATTATCGAAGTGAAATTGATCACGCGTTTAGGGGTTTCAATTTAGGACTGACACAGTCGGGACTTAGCGAATGATCGATGACTAAACAAATAGCAAAACAGTGTCTTCAATGTTTGAGGCTGAAAGTCAGGCTTCAATTGTTTTATAACGAGCGCGGTCTGCCCTGGGATGAGTATCGAAGGCGCGAAAGGGGGTTTGACGCCGATCAAGGGTCTCCTCTTCCAAATCCTCTCTCCCTAATTCTCCGTTCACGGCTTAGCAAAGATCTCAGTCGCTCGACCAAGCAAAATATTACTCGATAACAGCACTCTTTTGTCACGAATCGATTTTAAGATCCGGATGTTATATATGATTATGTAGGACGAAGAGAATAGATTATTCTCTCTTAAGAGTAAGATTTAATATAAAGAATATAGATCAAGTAATTGATGACAATATAATTAGCATAAGTAATGGCGTCTCGTAAATATAATCAATTATGATGTTGATAGACGTGATGGCGTGCGTACTTGCTGGTTGGTTATTACCTAGTAGAACCTTTCAGATTGAGCCAATACATACTCCTATTCGTAGGCAACTATCATCGCCTTTGGCCGCGCGTAAGCGCAGCACCCAAGCTTCTTTTATTTCCATTTGCCACCCAGTCTCTACTGCTGAATCACACCCATATCAACACCCTAACCTCTTCTTCCTTGTGTGATATGTAGCATGTATGATGGATCTTGTGGTACATGTTCGTACTAATTTGGACCCACCCACCTTACCCCCTGCGCCATTTCGCCAATCGAAGACCGATGAAGTATCGATTGACAGGCTTACGCGACCCGGTTCACATCTCTGATGCTCGCTGTGCAGGCTAGTTAGTTGCCGGTATGGATTTAAACTTGAAATAGCAAAGAGAACAAACACAGAGGACCAGGGCCAAAATATGATATTCTCATGTCTCAGAACATGAAGCACTGCGCAGTGCCGACTTAAACGGGGTTAGATAGATCGAAAAGTCGGTAGGCTGTTTTGGTATTGATCTGCAATGGCATATTGCGAGTGCATGCACATTGTACTACACCTGGGCAGTATCCTCAAATCTTCCAAGGTTCATCTGGAATGCGGAAGGGTACGGAGTACTTGTAGTACAGAGAGCGTGATTTAGGTCCTTTGTGGTACACACGTTTGGCGAACCTGACATTATAAATTTTATCATTGTCCAACAGATTCATCAAGAGGATGCAATGATAATCCAATCATGGGAAGGCGTTTGACATGTCCACCAATAAGATTACTGAGAATAGCGATAAAGACTGATATTCTTTTGCGATGCTCTGATGATGGTATACGATTGGATGTCAAGTGAGAATAGTATTGATGTAGCCTCATCGCGATTGACCTTCCGAGGTTGGTTCACCTCGATTCACCTCGATCTCGCCAATCACAGGGAAAATTGCCCCTTGGGACTTAAACCCATAATCTTGGGGCCAAATGGTGTGGCATAGCACCTGCCCAGGTGGGTATATATAGCTTGCTACAAAGGTATATCCCTATCAGAGTAAATTCGATCATCATCATCTACCTACCTCCAGGGCTACACTTAATAATCATGCCTATGAATCGTGAACACCCACCTGCAAAGGAACACAATATGTCTGCTCTCTCGACTATATTGCATGTTGGTCAGCGTCTTCACGTGTCCCGAAAGACGACGAAGTCAATTGAGAGTTTCATTTACAGACACCCTGTTACCCAGAATTTGCGGGCCAATTGTAGATTGGAAGAATCGAGACCTCATCTTTGGGCGCCGGAGTTCCTGCGGACAGAGTCTCTTTTGGGTGGATCCATGGCAGGAAGCGAAAAAATAACTGTGCCACCATACATCTTCCATGAGAAGAATGGCAAAAGGTGTGTGATGATCATGCACATTGGGAGCAACGTTTGCAGTCATCCAGGCATAGTCCACGGTGGTCTTCAGGCAACGCTACTCGATGAATGTTTCGCATGGTGTTGTTTCCCTCGCTTCCCAAAGAGAGTTGGGGTGACGGCGAATTTGAGTGTTGATTATCGGGCGCCAGCACCGGCAAACTCTTATTATCTTCTCAACGCGGAAATTGTCAAGCTTGAGGGTCGCAAGGCTTGGCTGAAAGGCCATATTGAAAAATTAGAAGCTGGTTATGGGGATTCAACCTTGATTGCGGAGGGTCATGCACTTTTTGTGGAGCCAAAAAAGGCTGATGTGAGTAATACCGTGATCTATTCAATGACTCAGGTAACGCGCTGATGCTAATGCTGGGCAGGGCTTAGGTGGTGTTTACCTGACCTAGCCCGCCTCTTGTGGACCCGGGACAGTATACATAATGACTCTTTACGACCTGAAGGCCTCAAGAATAAATGATAATGAGTTGCAAGAAGAGAGAGAGAGAGAGAGAGAGAGAGAGAGAGAGAGAGAGAGAGAGAGAGAGAGAGAGAGAGAGAGATCCAAAACCAGGAAAACGGTTGATATCTCGCCATCTCATCTGGTGACTTGTGGTTGGATAAAAAGGCCTTCACTCTCAATTCGTGTCCAGGAAACTATTCCAATGCTTTGGTTCAATATACCAAGCTTCCACTTGCAAGGATCAATTTTCCTTCAGTACTTTCCTACCAGGGGGCTGGGCGCCTCCCGGACCCCCAGCCAAGTTAGTGGCTAGGACGCAGTGATAAACGACAGGCTGATTACTCTAAGCAAGACTCAAGTGCTTGATCTAACATGATGTAGACAAAGGTCACGTAATGTTTGGTATGGTATTGTATTGACTAATCAAAGGCCCGTAGCCTCAACCAATAGGAAGCCGTTTCTGCCAGGAAGAACTTTAGTCCTGCAATCAATGGGTCTGTCATTCGTCAAAATCTCACTCCGTAGTGTACCCCCTTTACCGTAATATACCCAGATTAAATGCAAGTTCCAAGTCGAACTCATCTATCTTATCGAGGCTCATAGTTCACCTCGCCCATCAACAAAAAGCTTTCCACGGGGATCCCTCTCCAATCCTTTTTCCCATCTACCATCTTGAAGAATTCAGGCTCAAAGTCTAGCACTTTCTTCCACTCCTGTATCAAGCGACGCCAATAGCACATCTCCGCTGCAGAAGTGAGATACCTTTCACGGAAAGTTTTCACGCTACTGTCCGCAATTCTCTTTGCTTCTTCGTCATGGGACAAAAAGTGATCCATGGTCTTCTCCAGATCCGACCAGTCCCGTTTTACTTCGACGAAGTTTTGCTCGGGCCCGGAAGACTTCATAATATGGTAGTAATGCTGGGTCCAATCAAGCTTGTGTGAGATGATGACGCTTCTGCAACTTTGCAAGTACTTCAGGCGGCCGGAGTATGTGTTTCCCTCCGTCTGGGCAACATACTGATACTCACAATGCTGCGGCATGGTCTTATAATCATTCTGCAGGCTGTCTTTATCATCCCACACGAGGGCTTTGACATCTGCCCAGGGCTTGTCTTGTGTCACCTGCATGAGCTTATCCCGGATCTTGGGGCCCATTTTCGGTACTCCGCGCCAAAGAAGCTTTGATGTTTTGTTTTCCCAGGTCAATCCCTCTTCTTCTGCCCACTCGGCTTTCGCTTGCACCTCGCGAGTAGACCCGGCCTTGGTCTCTGGCCATGACCAAAATCCGAAATCGGGGATGAGCCATATAGCCTTGTCCTTGGCGCGGCGGGCATACCCCCATAGGGGAAGTTCATCGACAGAGTCGTCTGTGTTGAACGCGAATTCGATATTAGGGAGCGGCTCTGGCGATGACAAAATTGCTCGACTTATAGCTGACAGGGTCGCTTTTTCACGGGACCAGATGGAGCCTTGTTTGTCGATGACATATAACTAAGGTCTGGTTTAGTGTTGATCCTCATACAGCAACAGCTGTGAAGAATGAAATAGTATTGTTTACCTGTTGATCATATATCATAGCTCGAATGTATCCATTTCGAGCAGGGATGTTGTCGAGTTCTTTGATGCTGATCAGCCGCGATTTGCGATCGTCTCTAGCGCGAACAATTTCGGAGTATAGATCCGGAAATGCCTGACTGCATTGGTCTTGGGTGAGCATCAGATTATCTCTGTCGCGCTCGTATACCCAATTTCCATCGAATAATTGTTTTCGATTTGGCCTTTTTGCGGGAAATGTATCAGGTACCCCATTGTGGGTGATAGGCCGTGATGGCTGTGGTGTGTATAGCAGACCGAATGAACAGATCCCTAGCAGCAAGAGAATGATAGGCCAAAATCGCGCCAGCAGTCTGATTGCCGCTGGCATTTCCAAAAATAATTTAAGGAAGAAACTTGGAAGAGCAGCAAGGCTCCGAAGAAAAAAGGAAGCAATAAGAGAGATTAGGTGATTTTGGTGGTTTATGACCTTGGCGTTTGAGGCGTCGCCACGCAGCCCCAGTGCATATTTTGCAGTCTACTTGTACCAAGACAGTTGGAATGAAAGCTTAGCCTGGCCTTTTACATTTGTTATCAAACCTGTTGGATTTGTGCGAAATGCTGCGATCCGAAAAGGGGCTCGTTTGAGTGGGTCAAAACGAAGGCGCCTAAAATGCCTAGTGTTGGATAAGAAAACACATTTCCAAGGCACGCGTTGCTATTGGTGGGTCATCTAGGTCTTGAGTCAGTCCAATTCTTTGTCTGAACTCATCTTGCATTGGTGTTCCATTCGTCTGGATATTCAAAGTCACTGAATATCCTCACGTCTAGAAAATTGCCATACAATTAGGCGGGCTGGACACACCCCGGGAGCAGTTCAATGGACTGCTCGAGATGAAGAAACTCCAACGGTCAAGCCGCTTGCATGTCGCCGCCAACTCCTCCAAATCAAACATTTCACCAATTGGAACGCCCCACCCTGCAAGCAGATAATGATGCAAATCAAACTCAGGCTTCAGAGCCGGGAAAACCTCGAAACTGACCGCGTCGGACGCAACAGCTGCGAAGTGATTATCCCACACAAAGCGTAGCACACGTTCACTCTGTTCAATGCCGGCATGCTGCGGCATCGCCTGCTGACTATAAGTCACCCGCTCCTCGGATGTCATTGCCTCCCACGTTCCCGGCAAACCAACGCGGAGGAAAAAGATATCGCCCTTTTGGAACTGAATGTTGCATTCATTTGCAATTTCCAGTACCTCGTCTAGGGATATCATTTGTCTGCTGAGCGCATTCACCTTGATTCCCTTCTTCGCAGCGTATGAGACATAGTCGATCAACACGCCGCGCCCAGCAATGCCTTTCTTCGCCCAGAACCCAATTCCAATACGCGAGGAGTTCTCGTCTTGGATTTCCTCTGCTGTAGTCCCACCATAGAACAGTCTTCGGTCTTTGTTTTCTGGTGTCGGGGCCGGTGCGTTGTGGTGTCGTAGTCCATCCCACTGGGAGGATTGTTGGGGGTTAAAGTGATATTCGTCGTCAAATGCAACGCCTTCGGCGACCCATTTTACGCGATGTTCGAACGGCTTGCGGCCAAATCCTGTTCATCAAGACGATTGGTGAGTCTTTCCAATGAGTGGATCAAGCTTTGATCATGTTTACCTGGTGGACTGAGCTTCTCCATGTCCCAGTTCAGACATACTCGCTCGCCGGTTTGGATCTGGGTTCTTGCAGCTTGCGCAACGACTTCTGGGGTCAGTAAGCGAACCATGCCTAGTCCTTCTTCTTCGGTACCCGCGGCACCAGGCCAGAATCGGCGCTTGTCGGGCAGATCATCGAATGTTTCTGGGAGGTTGGGAATTCCTGACATAGCGAGAAGCTGGAGGGGATTTTGAGCTAGCTTGGGCGTAAAGACCAAGATGGATATAGGCTGTTGGGAGCTTGATCATTGGAGGAATGAGATGAAATCACAAATGGAGTCTGGTTATACTCGCCCCTCACCGGAGTCGGAGCATCTCCGGGTGACGTACCCCGCAAGGTAATTACCCAATTTGGCAGCATTTCAGCCTGAATCATCTCTCTTTGGGACTGTTGTGGCATTGGATTCTGTTGATATTTTGGAGCATCATTCCACTGCCATGCAAATGGAAGCAAATCAACTTCTACGCTGCCACGAACAGCATTGGCTTGCGATTAATCCTCACGAAGATCCGGAACAAGAGATGAGCCGATGATGACGACGGCAAACAGATTATTCACAACGAGACGGAATACTCTCCTGATTTCTTGTTCAGTACTCGCTTTGTGCAAACGCTTCCCGTTTGCGCAGCCCATTTGGGGCATTGTATGCCCCAAAGACCCTTCCCCCTAGGAACTATCGTTTCTGAACTTTTGGTCAGAGTATCGCTTTGGTCAACCGTGGATGTGATAATCAAAACAAGTCATATTCAGAAGCTCGTGTCGTATGCATATAGGAGCTGCTCAGAGAGTAAAGTACAGGGTGTTCGCCAGGAGAGCAATAAGCAATACAGTTAGATTTACATGTCATCCAGGTCATCGTTGGCCTTCGAACTACCCTTCTTCAAATCCGACATTTCATACTCTTCCTTGCGGCCCGAGTCAGTTCGCTCACCAGCCGACATAGCAATCGCCTGGCGGCCAGTATCGGAGGATTCGAGGAACTCGCGCAAGCGACGCTTACCCTCAACCAACGCCTGGGCTGAAGCCGCCTCGGTCATCTTCAACATCGGACCCCACAGGTTGAGTGTGTAAGTAATGTAGGCTCCGATGGCACAGACGAACAGCAGGAAAAAGTAGGCTGGGTTGCGGAGGACTAGATGGGATGTTAGCGTTACTCTGTGGTTACTCTGTGGGTTGGTGTGGGGCGAAAACTTACCAGCCCAGATCTCGTTCCAGCCCAGAGCCAGTAGCAAACCGTAGAAATACAGAGGCACCTGTGTGATACCACCGATGGCGCTCCGCTTGGCTTCGACATAGACGCCGTCTGCGGCCTTCTTGAACCGCACGGTAAGCTCTTGGCGCTTGGAGTCGCTGATGATAGTCATCTCCTCTTCAAGACTCTTGCCTTCGTCTTCGTCCACGCCGCCAATGGGGGCCAGATCCTCCTCGTCTGCAGATGTCGCGGTGCTAGGAGTGTGTCCAACCCAACGATCAAGCGGAGGCGGTGCAGTAGTCTTCTCAAGGCGGAAGCGAGAAAGAAGAGGAATCACCGTCAAAGTAGATTCACGAGCACGAGTGTAGATTCCCTCAATATCATCTGTGGGGCGCCAGATGCGTGGCACACCGTCGTCATCGTAGCGGAACTTGTCCTCGAAGTTCTCCCGAAGCTTGAGAAGCAGATTACCCTCGGTCATTTCCTCGTCGATCTTGGCACGAAGAACACCCCATGACTTGCGGCGCAAACGCCACAGTCCAACGTCGACCTCATCAAGGCTGGCATCGAAGCTGCTCGCGCGATCTGTGAATCTACGTTCAGCATCGAGGACAGTGTCCTCAAACAAGTTCCAGATGCGGTCCCAGAAGTCCTTCTCGGTGGGCTTATCACCGTTCTCGGGCGCGCCAGCGCCAGCTCTTCCGGAGCCAAGCGCATTGAACTCAATGCCAACTGATTCGCCCAGGCGAGATTGCACCCATCGCTCAACACGGGTGGCCAAACGTCTCATTTCATCGCGGCGCAAACGCGCGCTGACCTCGGACAAATCCTTCTGGTACAAGGACAGCTCCTGCTTATAGTTACTCCAAGAAGCGCCATCGACCACAGTTGATCGCGCGACCTGCTCGAACTTTTCAATTGCAGCTTTAGCTTGCGTTGTGACGATTTCGGCAAAATCGTAGCTACCACCCTTCTTCTGGCCATCCTTCACAGTGGCTGAAACGGAGTCGCTGAAATCGCTAATTCCGGACTTGTGAGCTGCAGACAGCTGGCCCAGGAAAAGTGCCTTGAGGCGAGTATCAACCTTGCCCAGTAGCTCTGCGCTCTTCCGCTGGTAAACGCCCTTATGATAACGGCTGGCTTCGGTCTCGAAGCTTTTCAAGGACTTGGAGCGAGCGCCGCGCATAGCCACACCTAGCCCCCCGAGAACTTCAGGCGCACCCAGGCGCACCGCCTCGGCTTGCTTGTCTTCGAATGCGACAATCACCTCATCAAAGCCAATCATTACCTCGCGCAAAATCTCATCACAGCGGAATTGCGCAAGCAACTCTTGCTGTGTGGGCAGGTCCAAGTCTTTGTTGTTGACAATTTGGTCCCAGATGCTCTCCGCGTAATGGGAGAAGCCGTCAGCTGGAATGCGACGGTGATATTCGGGCAAGAAAACACCACCCTCCGAGAACTCGCCCTTCAGCGCGTCTCTCTTAGGGTCACGGTGGCCTTCGCGGAAGCGCATACCGAGCTTCTTCGTCTCAGCCACAAATTGCTCCGGTTGGTAACCCTTGTGCGGAAGCCCGTAGAATTGGAAATCGAAGTAGTCATGTATCGATGCCTTTTCAAATCCAGCAGGCTTCGATATTGTGTCCCAAAGACGCCCGAGATCTTCCAGTAATGTCTTTTGCAGGTTCTTGAGTGGTGTTGTGCCGATGAAATCACGAATGACGAAGAATAGCAGAGAGCGGTGGGAATTACTGTAGATCAATTAGCGCACAAGTTGTTAAAGAAGGAAAGGTGGGAAGGCGCACTGCTTGTCCTTCAGGAACAGTTGCAAATTGACCTCGAAAACGGTCTTTAACAATCCCATGTTGGCTCCCTGGTACAACCCCACCTGGTGTTCCCAGATGTTCACGATAAGGACCTCACTTGTCGCAAGTGCAAAGAGCGCACTCTTGCGTTCGAAGTCCTGATCCTCGCCTCTCTCACGGCCGTCGGTACCCTCCACATCCATGACTAGAATGTTATCCGCCATGCGCTCCGGTGCGCCGACTTCACCCTGCTTCTTGTTGTTCGATAACCAGATACCCTTGGTGGTCTGTCTTCTCTCCATGTCGGACATGACAGAGAAATCGGTGCCGAACAGGTTGTTGAGCAGCGTGGACTTTCCAGTGGATTGCGAACCGAACACGGAGATGAGATGGTAGTTGAATCCAGCCGGGGTGACATTCTCGAGGGACAGATATTTGGATAGGTTGGGACTAAAGTGATGGAATTAGCATTGGGCTATTGCCACTACTAGACCAGCAGCCAAACGCGAGTGTGAAGGCATCGAGGTCGAGGAAGGTGGGCGTACTTGAACTCCTTATCCCCATCGATCACCTGCACACCATGCTCGTAGGAAGCGGCATCGCCTTCAGCACCAACCGATGCAAAGTGGCCATTTGACAAAACCGACGGCGCAGTCGGACTCCTTTCTAACCCTGAGGGGCGTCGTTCAGCCATGTTGATCTGTGTCGTGCGGTATACGTGGGGGGTGGCGAGAACGAGTTGACAGAGCAAATATGAGGGTTTTGATTCAAGATACCATGCAAGAAGGGAAGCAAGGATGGCGAAATCAACGAGAAATATGGGGAAAACAGGAATCACACGGTCGTTTCACGGGGTTCAATGTCATGGAGATGATCCCGAGGTCAGCGCCCCCATGGCCCGGTCTAAACATTACATAACCCCTATCACTCCAGAAACGTCACATCTGGACCGCCCTTTTACTTCGCAGAATCACCGCTACCTGGGATCCTGTTTATTTGTAGTCCATAATAAACGGCCAACACTTTTCCATACGTTCGGTCTGATTTAGGCATCTTAATCAGCCCCGCTGAACATCTGCTTCGATACCTGCTCCACAGTGCTAGCTGCGATCTAATGCGCAACACCCACTCGGATAATGCGAAGGAAACAAGTATCTGATTGACCATGAATTTACTCGGAAATCTTTGAATCTGCGCTTCATGGAGCATTTCTATAACACATAACCCCCAGCTGCCCAGTTCATTGATCTGTTTCTCGTCCACCTAGGCCCAGAGCTAGACAGTGGCCCTCTTTAACCCATGAAGCTTTTTAGGTCTTCTTGTCAACCATGGTTAGATTTTAATGTTTCCGGCAGACTTGTCTGGCACTAAAATACCTCACTACTGCTGGTAAATGGAGCAGCATGAGTCGCGGAGAGAACACAGGGCGAAAATATTGTTTGTATTTGGGTACAAGGCCTGGCTGGACTACCCCCGGGGCCTCATTCTATGCGTGAGGATACATTAGACTTAATGGAGTGGCTTCCTCACACAGCCTTGGAGCCTCTTGGTGATCCTGCAACGGGGGAGTGGTGATATAATTCTTATTAAATAGGTATTCATACATGAAAGAGAGAAAGAAAAATCAAAAGGGTATCGTGCTCGGGTGATTTAAGGTGGTGGAACTCCCGCAGGTGGCACTCCGTCGAACCAATTCAGGTCCCAGCCATGATCGAGTCCAAGGTCAACATTAGGGTTCGGCCACATGTACTGGCCAAAGTCATCAAACAGCCCACTGAATGCATTCAGTTCTTGGCCAACATAGGAGTTCTCGTTTCGAGGCGCCCCTGCCCGCGGGAGCCACGACTCGTCTGGATATCCGGGGCTCAGGTCTGGTGTATGGGATTGGCCATTCGTGCAATTGGTATTCGCAGTAGATGAAACCTCCTGATCGGACATTGGGGGCGTATAAAGTTGACTAGGACACTGTCCTGCGCAAGATGTCTCTGTCGAAGGCGTGGTTGATACAGCTGGTGGCTGATCTTTGTGTTTGGAACCTTTGAAGAATTTAGTTCCTGCGCCTACTGTGATGGTACCGAAGTATGGCACGGTGATTTTGCAACTGGAGAAGCCGCGCCAGTCTTTTTTGAGATTTCTGGAATCGAAGATGGCGCCGAGGATGTTTGCAGATTCGGCTGCGACGGAGCCTCCGGTCTCTGTTGCTGCCTGACGTAGACTGTCTATCAGATCTCTGACCAAAACCCAATCTTTATCATCTTGCTCTTTGCTGTAATCAGGTGTTTCATCGGAATAGCCTTCTAGATGAATGATCAGAAGCAGTCCAAGGGTGAATGCCATGAAGTCGAGCATTTTACACAAGTAATGCTTGTTGTTAGACCGGAGAACTTTGTATAACACCAAGCCCTCTCTTGCAGACTGGAGTGCAATGACGTGGCAGGGGTAAAGCTGAGGATCAAGTGGGGATTTCAACATCAAGGGAAGATGGAGAAGAGCGCGCATTAATTTGAGCATGAATTGTAGCGGGACCCTCTCAATGTAATGCTCCCACTTCTCGTTCGAAGATGGCTCTGCAGCTTTGAAGTGAGCGGGCATAGAGTTCCAGGAGCCCTGCAGCTCTCGATCCAGCTTCAATGTTGTCTCCAGTGTCATTTTGGATGGATCCTGGTTGCGGTCCACCATATGCCCCGATATAACACCTATGCGCAACAAGTATTGTTCTGGGGCTGTAGTGTCCGATTTGAGACGTTGCTCTATTTGCGGCAAAACGAACCCTTCGGCTATTCCGTAAGGCAGGCCGAGAATCAGACTCAGTGTTCGGTCCAGGGTAGCAAGCGCACACCAGATCTTCAAACGTCGGTCGAACAAAGAGTCACCCGGCCTTGGAGTCTTGGTCGACAGATGCATTCCTGCGAGATGAGCAAACTCAATCGCTCGACGGTTCACCAACCATCCTTTTCGGAGTTTTCCTTCGGCCTGGTAGACCTTGGAGAGAAGCATCTGAGTTTCTATGCCGGGCAAGGTAGCCGCAAACTCATCGTCACGGACGATCAAACGGTCGACCGCATCAATGCATCGGAGATGGAAGCTATCCGGCTCCCAAGGCCTGCTCAGAATACGCCAGTTGAAGTCCGGTGGCGCATGGTCTGCGCTGATGCACAGACACATTAGGGCTTTTGCGACTTCGGCGGGGGCCACCAGTTCATCGCAACAGCCATTCCGAAGGACGAGCCTGTCGGCAAATCGGTCAAAGAGCTCTGGGAAGTGATCCTGCCAGATATACGAATGGAACGATGCGTTGATGATCACATGTGTGTCTTCTTTTGGGGGAAGGAGAGCGACAAGCTCTGCTCGCACGGCTTGCGCCTTCGGCGACATGTCTTTAATGCCGGCAAATTTATCGTTGTTAGATGGATCCTCTTGGCGTTTGACGAGGTAATTGTCGAACAATTGCAAAACAGGCGCGTTGTGTATCTGGTCACTGCATGGGTTTAGTTCGTCTGTCTCGGCAGTCGATAGCATTGGTGGACCTGTTATACACTGTGCTTGGTGGTTTGTTTCATGGCATTCACGAGGCGGGGTCGTGCTTTGTCGGTCTAGTCGTTTGCTCAAGCCATCTACGAGGTTCTCCAATTGAGCCACTCGCTCTCGAAGGCTATATGATTGCTCGCCTTGGCAGCCCGAGCGTGACAGCGGAGGGGTAATGGCAGTATGCTCTTGATCAACACAGCTCATGCCTCTGGATCGGCATTCATTGCAAACGTTGGGGCGATCAGGGTGGAAGGTACATCGAATCTTGCGCCGCCGACCTGTGAACAATTTGTATTAGCACAATCAAACGCATGGATTAGCTTATATACAAACATTCTGTGCAACTCTTCGTTCCTTTTCTCATCTTTTTCCGCGCCGGGCCTTGAGGATCTTCCCAGTGGTCCATCTTACTGGCCAGTCGCAAAGATCTGCCGAATGTAGTGTATGCTTGTCAACAGCTCCAAAAAGCCGATCAGATAAGAGACGTCCTTAGGCAGGTCGTTAACAGAACACCGCTTGAGGTGGCGATTATGGGAACAAATAAGGCAACTGAATGATGTGAGAGAATTTTGAAAAGGGAAGTTTCTCAAGTCAAAGACTCAACATGAATCATCCCACGTAATCAATCAAATAGAGTATTGGAGAAGCACAGGCATATCCGTTGCTGGCTTTCATACATTATGCTCGTCCGTCATGTTCGGCCGAAAATTTGCGGTCGAATTTTCCCCCGAGCCAATCATATGCTGCCAAATCTTTGTACAGGGGCTTTAAGAGCCGTTGTAGATACTGTCCACGGGTCCTGGTGGGATAAGAAGTAACCTTGGAATTTTCGTGGATCATGGATTAGTGATGGAAAGCTTTGAGGCATCATATCTACGAATCGCTAGCACCTGAGCTCTAGGTATGTATGGATATTGAATGGACAAACCGAACATGAGAGAGCGAGGACACAGCTTGTTGAGATGAGTTTGGAAGCCACACCAAGAGTGATTCGATCGATAATGTCTTACAAGCCAAGTGAAGCGGTATCGTGGATTTCAGATTGTAATTATGTGTGAATTTTGAGGAATTTATTTGAATACATTGTCACGGGGAGTGGAGAAAGAGAAGATCTGACTAGTACATAGACAAGATTCAAAAGATCCAAAAGCGAAAACTCCGGAATACCCCCGGATTCCTCGTTATCAATGATTCCCACGCTTTAAGATATAAGGTGCCAAACAAAACAAGATGGAAGAAAAGGGGTTCATAATACAAGGGTCAGGCATATCACCTGGCCATGGGAGGTGAGTGGAGGATTTACTCTTCAACAACACGGGTGATCAGACCAGTGGCAACAGTACGGCCACCTTCACGGATGTTGAAGCGCTGACCAGTCTCGGCAGCGACAGCGTGGTGGGTCTTGAGGATCATCTCGACGTTGTCACCGGGCATAACGCGACGGGAGAGGTCACCATCGGGGAAGCTCAGGTCACCGGCCTCATCGGCAGTACGGATGTAGACCTGGGGACGGTAGTTGGCGCCGAAGCCAGTACGGCGACCACCCTCAGCCTCAGTCAGGACGTACATGGAGACAAGGAACTTCTTGTTGGCCTTGGTGGTGGCGGGGGCAGCGACGACCATACCACGGCGGATGTCCTCACGGCGGATACCACGGAGAAGAAGACCGGAGTTGTCACCGGCGCGAGACTCGTCACAAGACTTCTTGAAGGTCTCAATGTCGGTAACCTTGGTCTTGATGGGGTTGCCAGAGTCAGTGGCACCGACAATCTCAACCTCGGTATCCTTCTTCAGCTGACCACGCTCAACACGGCCAGAAACGACGGTTCCACGACCGGGGATGGAGAAGACTTCCTCAATGGACATGAGGAAAGGCTTGTCAAGGTCACGCTCAGGGGTGGGGATCCAAGTATCAACAGCCTTCATGAGCTTGTCAATGGACTCGGTACCAATATCGGGGCGGCGGTCCTCAAGGGCGCAAAGAGCGGAGCCGAAGACGATGGGAGTCTCCTCACCCTCGAAGTCGTAAGAGGAGAGCAGCTCACGCATCTCAAGCTCGACGAGCTCAAGCATCTCAGGGTCCTCGACAGCGTCGACCTTGTTCACGAAGACAACAATCTTCTGAACACCGACCTGACGGGCAAGAAGCAAGTGCTCACGGGTCTGGGGCCTAGAAGTGACATCTGGATTAGCATTTGATATCCGAGATTGGGTAAGTGAATTCGTACATCTGACCGTCGGAGGCAGCAACGACGACGATAGCACCGTCCATGTTGGCAGCACCAGTGATCATGTTCTTAATGTAATCGGCGTGACCGGGGCAGTCGACGTGGGCGTAGTGACGGTCCTCAGTCGCGAACTCGACGTGGGCAGTCGAGATGGTAATACCACGCTTACGCTCCTCGGGAGCCTTATCAATGGCGGCATAGTTGAGGAAGTTGGCAAGACCCTTGGAGGCCTGGTGCTTGGTGATAGCGGCAGTCAAGGTAGTCTATGGCAGATGTCAGATGTCAGAGTTAAGGGTCAGATCGGAGATCGCGGATAGCCTACCTTGCCGTGATCGACGTGACCAATGGTACCTGGAGATGAGGTTTAGCATTGGGACTTGATCATGCGGGACTGAGCAAGCCATACCGATGTTAACGTGAGGCTTGTTGCGCTCGAAAGCAGTGGCCAATCCACGACCAGCAGCCTTGTTGCTGAAGACATGGTGAACGGGGTTGACGGCAGTCGGACGCAGAAGGGAAGTCCGGCTGGTACGCGCCACAAGGTTCAATGAACGAGTAATGCTCGACATTTTCGCTCAATTCGACCAAAAATGATGGAACAAGAAAAAAGGAAAGATTAAACAGATGGAATAAGGATGGGAGAAGTCCAGATCAACACCAAATTTTCCGGGGCTCAGGGAGGCTTACATAAGTACATCTAGCCAATCAGGGGTCTGGAATTGCGGACAAGCATCAGTGGGCCGACATCATCAGCAACTTTCACAGCACAGGTTCTGAAAGGAGCTATGGAATAGATATCACCCGTAAATCCCTCTCCGACTTCATATACCAAGCTAGCTCCAGGGCTAAAGCTGAAATCGCCACTTACTGGACGAAATACGCAGCAAGTACGGAGTACGGAGTAAGGTGTAAAAGATTGACGTGTACGAATTGTACAAGGATATGGATAGGTACAGAGTTATACAGCGTTTATAAATACAAGGAGCCCTTCAGATTCACCCCTATTGCTGGTCCTCGGTGTCTTTATCTCCGGTGGCTTCGTCATCACTTTTCTTTGCCTTATTCGCAGTCTTCTTCTCGTCTCCGCCATGCTGCTTTGGCCTCTTTGCAGCAATCTTGAATTGCTTGCCCAGCTCTCCCTCCGGTTCACTGACCTGGCGAGCCCCAGCCGCCTTGATTGTGTCAAACACGCTCTGCGCAACCTGCTTGATCTCTGCCACCGTGGGGCTGCGCTTCCGTCTCTTGGTGGTCAAGAGAATCTCCACCCTGTAGTCCTTTTCAAGGAATTTTTGTAGCTGTTTCATGCGGTGCGAGAGGTCATGTGGATCGACAGCCCAGTTGAGCTCCATTTGCTTGGTCCCAGTCTTGGATGAACGAGCTGCCTTTTCCAAAATCTTTTGGCCTTGTCGATACTCCTTCTGATTGTAGATTTTACAAATCGGAATTTGGTTTTCACTTGGCCCCCGTACCTGGACAAGGAAGGACTCTTTCTTGTCAAAGGAATCTAAAGCATCCAACAAGCTGATTGGGGCGCCTAGTTGTCCTTGCTCGTTCACGATGTGGATGAATGGAGCACCGATAGCTTCATTTCTGGGGCTTTGTACGACAGGCGGTCGGTATTCTTTGAGCCCAAGACGATGGGATTGTTGGAAAGAACGGGATTGGACGTCGTTTCGGAGGGATTTGAGGGGAAGGATGCCAACGCTTGAGGGGCGAACAGGTGCGATAAAAACCTGGCGAAGAACTTGGGCGCACGATGCGAGACCCCGTGTATGATTCATGTTGTGCTTGAGGAAGCCCAGAGGGATGGTATGTTTTGGCTTCCAAGAGGAGGTTCAGGAATGGTAGACAGATTAGCTCTCGCATGGGCTGGTGGGAAACATGGGGAAGTTAACCGCATGATACAAACAGTGCAAACATATTACTAAGCATTCACATTGAGCCGTGGAACTAGAAGTAGATCCTGTAGCGGCTGATTTTTTCAACATTCAAAAACGAAAGGATTTGTGAGGATTGAAACGGTGATTATGTGTAGTAAAGATTCATGTAGAAAGTTGTTAGAACACAAGTTGGATGGTCAATATGTCAATTGATAGGCTCTGTTCGCATCTGCATTTGTATACAATGCGAGCCAAAAGTACACGCATTCAGAACGCCACATCTACGCCACAACCCTGAAACCCTTAATCTCCTTTCTCTCCTGACACTTTTCCCTTCACCATCCATTTTTTGTTCTAGACTGGGTGTATCGGAGGTTCAATGGTTGCTTGATTATTTTCCTCTTATTCCTTACCTTTACGGTCGTTTATCCCCGCGCGAGTGACAGTTTACGCCGCCTGTCACTGTTTGTTATAATTGGATTATTGCTCGCATGTCGACTGGAGTCGACAATCTATCCCACGAAAGCAAACCTGACGATTCAGCGTCGGCCGCTCGTCATCGCTCATTTTCACGGAGCAACGGATCGTCTTTTTCACAATCACTCGACCCCGGTCGAACCCCCGACAAACAATCCACCAACATGGCACAGACCCAGAGAACGCGATATGTGAAGACGGGGGCAATCATTGTCTTCGTCTTTATGGTCCTGATGTGGCTCTCACCATCCAAGCCTGCTGTTTCGAGTTTCAACAATGGTAGGTCTTTTGCGCATTATCGCAATTACCACAGGCTGATTGCTATGCAGAGAAACCCCCCTCAGGCAGTGGTGTTGCGACTTCGCAGAAATGCACCAAGCCTTTCGATTCCTCCAAGCCTCTTATCCAATATGCTCTTATGATCGATGCCGGAAGCACCGGTTCCCGTATCCACGTCTATCGCTTTAACAACTGCGGCTCCACCCCCGAACTCGAGAACGAAGTCTTCGAACAAACTAAGCCCAAGGAAGGCGGCTCCGGTCTTAGCTCTTTCAAGGAAGATGCCGAGGGCGCTGCTCAGAGTCTTGATCCTCTTATGGAGGTTGCTATCAAGTCGGTCCCCGAGGAGTACCGATCATGCTCCCCGGTTGCACTCAAGGCCACTGCCGGACTCCGTCTTCTGGGCCCTGAGATGAGCGACAAAATCTTGACTGCAGTGAGACACCGTCTGGAAACTGTCTATCCCTTCCCCGTTGTATCGAAGGAGAAGGGTGGTGTCCAGATTATGGACGGTTCTGACGAGGGTGTCTACGCCTGGATCACCACCAACTACCTCTTGGGCAAGATCGGTGGCCCTGATGAGACTCCTACCGCTGCTGTCTTCGACCTTGGCGGTGGATCCACTCAGATTGTCTTCCAGCCTACATTCGAGAAGAGTAAGGCTGGCGGTATGCCCGAGCATCTCGCTGAGGGCGATCACAAGTATGACCTCAAGTTCGGTGGACGCGAGTTCGAACTCTACCAGCACTCCCATCTCGGCTACGGACTGAT
The DNA here is from genome assembly GCA_026122735.1 of Penicillium bialowiezense. Taxonomy (NCBI): domain Eukaryota; kingdom Fungi; phylum Ascomycota; class Eurotiomycetes; order Eurotiales; family Aspergillaceae; genus Penicillium; species Penicillium bialowiezense. The sequence goes on from JAKZFB010000004.1 coordinate 683,185, forward strand.
GTCTGCTCGCGAGGCCATGAACACCGCGGTCGTGGAGAACATGCTCGCTCACAGCCCTAAGGACCTGGAATGGGTTAAACAGCCCATCCAGAACCCTTGCATTGGCCCTGGAATGAAGAAGGATGTTACTCTCAAGTTCCCTGCTGATCACCCTCTGGGCCCGAGTGTCAAGGTCCAGATGGTCGGTCCCAAGGACCAGTCCATGGCTCCCCAATGTCGCGCTATTGCCGAGAAGATCCTGAAGAAGAGCGGAGATTGCAAGCTCGCCCCCTGCTCCTTCAACGGAGTCCATCAGCCTTCTCTCGCCAAGACATTCGCCAAGGAGGACGTCTACATCTTCTCTTACTTCTTCGACCGCACCGCTCCTCTCGGCATGCCCGAATCCTTCACCCTGGATGAGCTTCACCAGCTGACATCTACCGTCTGCGCCGGTGAGAGTCAATGGAAGGCCTTCGAGGGAGTCGAGAACGCGCTTGAAGAATTGCGTGGTCGTCCCGAATGGTGTGGGGACCTAAGCTTTATGGTCGGTCTGTTGCACACTGGTTACGAAATGCCCTTGTCCCGTGAAGTGAAGATCGCCAAGAAGATCAAGAACAACGAGCTGGGCTGGTGCCTTGGTGCTAGGTTAGTCTCATCCCCCATATCTGTCTAATCCTGATACTGACCTTCTTTTAGTTTGCCGCTCCTGAGCCAGGAATCTGGCTGGACTTGCCGTATCAAGCAAGTGGCCTAAATTCGACGCTGAAACGCAAAATCTATCTTTTTAATAACGACATCTGGCAACAGTGTATGATGGGCTCATGCATATATAGACTTCCGAGATACGCCCCTTGTCTAACTATCTTTCTTCCATGTTTTCCATCTAGACTTGATTTGTTGGCGCTTGCATAGGAAATGTACGGATGTTTCATGTTCAAACAATCTAATCCTTTTAATGCTATGACTAGCAGGACACGATCAACAGTAGAGAGAATTAGAAAACAACCCAATAGTTCATCAGAAAGTGTATCCCAAATATGCAAACAAGTATATGCTATGCTAAGCTTCGAGGGTTGTAGAATCAACACCTGGTCATCAAATCGGTGAAATCGCAGCAACGAGATCAAATAGCTGATCATTCCGCCATCTCTTGAATCGATGGCTTATCACCTTCTGGCTTATCGCGCTTCCCGCCCATAAGTTTCCCAATGATATCCGAGTCGTCTTGTTCATCTTTGGCCCCTTCATCGTCACTCTCATCACTGGAATCGCCATCGCGCTTTTCTTCCAGAACTCCAAGACCAAGGTCCTGTAAACCCCTGTTAGCCAATGCCAATCAACGTATACAGCACCAAAGTGACATACCATTTCAATATACCGCTCCCCATTGCCATCCGCATTATCAAGCACCAAATCACCAGCATTTCCAGCATCAATCTGTCTTTGTAGGTCTTCATTGGCGGTCTTCATTTGCGGCAAGAAAGAAGTCAACCGCGACATAATGTCCGAGTTGCCCTCGAAGCGACGTATGCGCGGTTTGGGGCGTCCACCGATCTGAGGTATACTGTCGGCGGCTTGCTGTGCAGATGACTCTCCGTCCCCGTCCATTCCGTGGTCTGAATGATGTTCGTCATCGTCGGAGTCGCTGTCTTCCTCAGAGGATGAGCCAGAGGATGAGGTTGGGTCGGAGTCGGATTGAATGGATGAGGCGCGCTGGCGACGTGCGGTGCGGTCTGTGAGGTTCATAGTTTGAGGAGCAACATCACATGTTGCTGCCTCATCTTTTGTTGATGGTGTGACCATGTTCGGTGATTTTTTGGGCGCTGGGTTCGCAGAGATTTCTTGGGTATTATGATGCGCCTGGGGCTCCTCGGGGTAATATTGGGGGGTTTCGAGATTTTCACGTCTCGCTAACGAGTTCTGAAAAGCTCTTCTTGCTTGAAGCCGAGTTAATTGTTTGAGGAGGAATTGTCGTGGTGAGTTTTGGGGATTCAACTTTTTTGGGTGGAGAACCGATAACAGTCCTGGCGATAACCTTATCGGCCGCATGTGATCTACATCGATGCTTAATAGGCTTTCATTTGACAAGCATTGCGCGCTCGAGCTGTCAATAGATATGGTGTTGTTTTTGTAAGAAAAAAGAAAGAATTAAAGTCCTCTTCAAACGAACCCGGTGTATTCGACAGAAAGTGATGAAATTAGCTATGGGGGGTTTTTCTGGTTTCTTTTGAAACATAGGATAACATTCATCAACTCCGGTTCCTCCTGCGGCTGCGACTGCGACGACGACTTGGACTTCTTCGTCGACTGCGAATTGTTCTTCGACTCCGGCTTCGGCGCCTGCTAGGACTTCGGCGTCGACTGCGACTCCTCCGAGGACTGGGGCTCCTCCGCCGAGTCGGACTCGGCCGACGAGGTCGACGCTCGTCGCCCTCCTTTGGCTTCTCTTTCTCCTTTTCTTTTGCTGTATTAATTTCGGGGGTGGCTTCGGTAATTTGGCCAGGTTCTTTGTCTTGATCCTTTTCCCGTTCATGGACTTCAGACACAGGCATGTATCGATCGATGTCAGTGCCTCTTCCTCGCGGGTCTCGGTCCCGCTCTCGCTCGGGTGATCGTACGCGCCGCCGAGGTGATTTGCTTCTGTTGCTTGTAGATGGCACATATCGGTCGATATCCAGAGTAGGCGAAGGCGAACGACGCCGAGATCGTGAACGAGGACGATCACGAGCTCGGGCGATGGAGCGCGAGCGGCTTCGAGACCGACGAGTACGCGAGATTCGGCGCACTGGTGAACGAGAGGTCCGGGTACGCCGAGGGCGGTAGTTATCATGTTCTCGTTCTCGGTCCCGACTGCGATCACGGCGACGATCATGATCCCTGTCTTTTGATCGTGATCGATCCCGGATCCTATCGCGACCAGTGCTGCGGTCGCGGTCGCGTGCCCGGTCTCGGGTTTGGTCTGCAGATCGACTGCGACTCCGACGGGCTGGCCTGTAACTTCTATCGCCAGCTCGGTCATCGCGGAAATCGCGGTATCCACGACGGGCGTCCATGTCACGATCCCGGGACCGCATAGAATCCCGAGAGCGATCTCGGCGGCGGTCTGGATCATAGCGTGAGGTGCGCCGGCGTCGTGAGCGACTGCGACTGCGATCCCGTATCGGATTCCGAGATCGATCACCTCGGTCTGCGATTGACCCGCGCCTTGAATCTCGGGATGGGCTGGCCGCTCGGGTAGAATTATTAGAGTACTTTGAATCGATGTTGTGTCTGGATGGGCCTGATGCCATCGGCTTTAGTCCATTTTCAATAGCCTCGGCCTGCTCGAAATCAAACTCAGGCTTCTGTCGAGCCTTTGCTTTGCGTTCTTCGCCTTCTTTGATAAGCATTTCCAAAGCAGCTTGCTCCAGTGATTTGTCGTCCACAGGGACAGTCACAGAAAGTTTTGAATCACTGGACTTCTCCTTTGAATCTCGGACGCGAGGGGACAAGTCGCGATCGGAGCGATAGGCTGGTGACCGATCTCGGAAACGGTCTCGATCTCGAGTGCGACTACGGTCACGACTCCACCCTCGATAGCGATCTTCTCGCCTTCGGCGCTCGTATCTTTCATCGCGCTCTCGTTCGCGCTGTTCATCCAGAGCTCTTTGCTCTTCACGCTGGCGCTCACGCTCAGCCCGTCTCTGTTCGTCGATCTCCTTTCTCCTGGCCCGGTCCTCCTCGTCCTTTTGGCGTTCCAATTCGCGTTTCTTCCGGCGCTCTTCGTCCTTTATTCGCTGCTTTTCCTCGTCGATTTCCTTCTGTCTCCGCTCTTCTTCACGCCACTCTTTCTCTCGCTCTTCGCGTTTGGCCTTGACGTGGACTTCGTAGTCTAGGTCGGTCTTACTTCCCAACTCAAATTCACGGTTGGAAGACTCCTCGCCGATTTCTTGCCGTCGAATATCACGGACCGAGTTGAAGATGAACTCCAAATGTTTGGACGCTAGTTGGTCGATGGAATCTTCAACGCTTTTGTAGACATCGCCGCGGTCAACGGCACCCTCAATAAGTGTCGCTGCCTTTCCTCTTTCGCGGGAGAGCAAGGCTGGTTCGCGATCAATCTCCGACTCGGCCAAGGCGATCAATTGGTTGGTGAAGTCCGTTCGCGGTTGCTGTGAGGTCCGGTTAGCCACTGCGTGAGATAAAACCAAAGTTTTATGTGGGATCATTTGAGTTTTATCGTACCCCATCATTGAAGTCAGCCCAGATCTGTTTGCGAACGCTATCAAAGCCGCCCTTCTTCTTGAACGAATGTAGGAGTTTATCAATGACCGCATGTTGCGTCGATGACAAGGGGAGATCATCAGTCTTGAATTTCTTGCATTTCACGCTCTCAATGTCAATCGGTCGTATTGTCGAAGATTTGACATCTTCCGAGCCTTGAATGTCGTCCATAGCGCCATTAGAATCCATTGTAGCTCAGAGAGATCTGAAGTCGTGTGCGCGATAACGATAAGGGAGCGCAGGGGGGAAAATAGTTGTTCCTTGATTTGGAACTGCGGCCCGCTAATTTGCTCGACCTCGTCTCTCCTGTGCTATCGCGACGGCAACCTCCCCAACTTTCGCCTTCACTCCGGTCGCTGTGGTGTTGATATACCCAATCAACACATCCTTCACTTGATCCACTCCTTTGGATCAATTCCCGTACAAGAATCGCAACCACAACCCCGCAACCGATCGCGAATCATGGTTCACAAGGTGCTCTTCTGGAGCGGCTTCGGTACGTGATATATCTCTTCATGGCATTTGCTACTCTTCATTGCTCTCCTGTGCAATTTAAATGGGGCTCAGTCCTTTCTGGCCGCTATCGGAACTAACCGCGTCTCCCATAGGCATTGCCGTCCGCCTCTGGCAACTCGGTATCGAAATGCGTCCCATCCTCGCCAAGGAATCCCTCTGGGTTTACCCTCTTTTCGCCGGTGTTGGTGGAAGCTTCGGCTACTGGCTCCAGGGTGTTGAGAGCAGACAATTGAAGATGCTTGCACAGCGCCGCGAGGCCATCCTCGAGAAGCGCCGGCGGCGGGATCAGCGGGAAGACAAGCCCGAGGGCGGTGTTCTGGCCGCTGCGTCATAAACCAGGCTTCCGTGATGATGGAGCTGGTCAATTTGTCTATGCGTTTTTCTATTTGTACCAAAATTCAACCGGTTTGATATCAATCAGCATTCGAGTCTTAGCATCTATGGGTCATTTGTCACCACGGATGTAAAGGCATCATGTCTTCAATTTATTCTTTCAAAATGCACTAGGAATAAATCCGAGCCCTTGACATGTTCACGGGGTACAAACCCGGGGTAGTTGTGCGCCATAGAACGTTCCAAGGTTAGCGGAACCTGAGGCGCGGGTTCAGTAGTCAGCAGGGAGTGGGCGGGCGGGCAGTCTCCCCGGGTCGAGTACATCATCAACTCCTTCTCTCTCGGAAGCACATAGATTGCGCTCGTCATTCATTTGTGATTTTACATTTCTCGTTGTGACTTAGTTTGGATCCCTGACCTTTTCTCAGGCCCTCCATCTTCTTTCTCGCGATGCTTGTCGTCGTTTGTCTGCTGAGGTAGAGGTCCGCGCAGAGACCCCCGTGGCATAGATGGATAACCGCGGCTCTTTTTTCTTGTTCGTGCTGGCTTTCTACATCCTCTTGAGCTACCAGCCGCGCTCGCCGTTGATTGAAGAAGACCGGGAACATCAGCGTGAGCTTGCTCGCGAGCAACATGCGCTTCAATTTATGAATGGGTCGCATCACGGCGACTTGGACCCACTCGCAGATAAATGGCTCCCTTTCTCGGGACTAAGGAAAAATGACAGCTATGCATGGGATCTTTTACCCCAGGTCCAAAGCCGTGCTCGCCACCAGTTACAATCGGCCATCACAAACGCAGGGCTAGAACCTCCGGATGGTCTAGAAGACCCCACTGTATCACCCACCCTGAATTTGACAAATGTCCTGCTTCCAGTGTATCGCAATTCAACAGGAAAGCTTCGGGGAGACTGGGTTCGACGGTCTGATGGCTTGGATCGCCGTGAACCACTCAATACGACTGCCCTAGCCGAAGAGCATGACTACCTCACCTACGAGTTCGGCCAGAACATTACTGGCAGCCAAGGCACCTTCTACTTTGAACTCGAAGAAGGGGGTGGTGAAGAGCTTCAGATGGGTAATGGACTTGCAAGGGAAATGCAAGCAGTCTTGACAGTGGAAAGTGATGACTCCTGGGGGAGTACCCGGACTCTTTATCTATTTGGTGTGCACTTCCCAGAAACCGGAAGTATTGTTTTCAGCACATCAAGTGAGAAGTATGGGGGAATATTTGCATTGCCACACTTGATGCTTTCTTCCGACACCTATGAACTATCCCACGAACTGCTTATACAGTCGCTGTCAGACTCCATCTCGGAGAAGCGCAATCAACCCTCAACTTTGATTCCCTGGTCTCAACTTGCAGGCACATCGCAGCCCGATCCCGCAGCCCCAAACTGTGAACACATAATCTACCTCCAACAACATCCTGTGATGGTGGGAGATTCCCCGGCCGACAGATTGCTTTTGGAGCGAATGGAACAAGAACTCCGGTACCCTATGGGAGTACCACTCCCACAACCTCCTCTCATGGTCATGTCTGCCGTTGTCTTTTCTCCAGACTGCGGATATATACTTGAAACGAAGGGAACCCCCGAATTTCCGCCTTCTGATTCGTTATATGTCACCGGACCAAAGCAAGAAGAATACGCAAAATACGCATCGCGTCTCATCTTTGTGGTTTCTGGTGTCTTCGTTGCCCAGATCATGTTACTCATGCGCCAATACAAAGAGACTTCGACTCCCTCCACACGGAGTCGGGTGAGCTTTTACACAATCGCAATGATGGGGCTCGGTGATGCATTAATTGTATTGTTCATTGTTTGGGAGCTATATGCGTCAATCTCACTCCTGGTCCTGGCAACTTTGTTCTTTTTAGCAGTTCTTTCAGTGGGCTATATCGGGATGAAGTTTATGATGGACATATGGCTTGTGCAAGAGCCGGAAAGACGAGAGCAAGAGCGTCCTTCAAGCACGCCGGCTCAGACTGCACGCCCCGACACCTTGCCCTTGCCGGCCACTGCCCCAACAGTGCGAGACACGGGGGCCACGCCAGTGATCTTGCCGCCCGATCAAGATGCTCCCGACGATGAGCTAGATACGCCAGCCCCCATTGCACGAACCACACCTCCGACGCCAGCTCAACTACTCAACGATGGCGCAGTAATGTACGCACGGTTTTACTTTGCATTGACCTCATTGTTCTTTGTCTCCCTTTGGGTCTACTTCCTACCGAGGCGTGTCGGGTCGATCTATGCACGCTGCTTGGCATCAATCTACCTATCTTTCTGGATCCCCCAAATCTATCGGAACATGATGCGGAATTGCCGCAAGGCTCTCCGGTGGGATTTTGTTATCGGACAGAGTGCTCTACGACTCTTTCCCTTCATATACTTCCTTACAGCCCGCGGAAATGTACTGTACATCCAACCTGACTATACGACTGCATTTGTGATGACCGGATGGGTATGGATTCAAGCCTGGGTGTTGGCCAGCCAAGATATCCTTGGGCCACGCTTCTTTGTGCCCCGCGGGTGGGCACCTCCCGCCTATGACTACCACCCCACGCTACGTGACATGTCCGGAGCTGACGAAGATCTTGAGGCCGGCGGTGGCGATCTGTCGATCGCATCCTTACGGGCCGATGAGCGAGATCTAGTCAGCGATACCAAAGACGATGACAAACAGCGGAAGGACCGAAAGAAGGCCATGTTCGACTGCGCTATCTGCATGCAAGACATCGAGGTGCCCGTCCTTGCCGCGCCTTCTGCTTCGGGTGGGAGTAGTGTAACCGATGGCGCGTCCAGTATCCTGAGCCGCCGGTTGTACATGGTTACACCTTGTCGTCATATTTTCCACACCGCTTGCCTGGAAAGCTGGATGAGACTGCGTCTCCAGTGCCCGATTTGTCGCGAATCCATTCCCCCTGTATAATCTGTTCTAAATTTTCTTTTTTTTTCTTTTTCTTTCCCCTCGCGCATGTGCCATTATGGATATGGATATGATTATGAACACTTTACACAACGACGATAAAAAAATCACTTTGACAAGCTTCTTGTTGAACAGTATATCGACCCTCGAGGGATCGACATGTCTAAACGCTTTCGTTGAAGGAAAATTGGTCACCATTGGTGGGGGACACATGAGATATAACATCAGAGACCCAAAAAAAAACACACTTCCACAATTCAATCAATATAAGAGGGCCTTTATACCGACTCCTTACAATATAATCTAGCAGTTCCTATTCCAAGGATTTAAGCATCAATAGTCTGCTTGTAGGCAGCCTCGTCGAGAAGGGCATCGAGCTCAGCAACATCGGCGACCTCGATCTCAGCGATCCAACCCTCACCCTCGGGGCTCTCGTTGATAGTCTTGGCCTTGTCCTCAAGGATGCTGTTGCCAGCAATGACCTTACCGGCGACGGGGGAAAGGACATCGGAAGCGGACTTGACAGACTCAACGGCTCCGACGGGCTCACCGGCGGAGACATCGAGGCCTTCCTCGGGGAGCTCGACGTAGACGACATCACCCAGAGAGTGGGCGGCGTAGTCAGTGATACCGATCTTGGCTGCCATGTGTGTTAGCTACCCCGCTGTATAGGTAAAGCAGCAAATCGACTCAATGGGTCGCCTGCAATTGTGTTGTGGTCAATTGACCAAGATAGAGGTGACTAACCAGTCTTTCCACCGTCGGCCAGCTCAATCCATTCGTGTGACTCGGTGTACTTCTTCAGCTGGGCTATAATCGCGAATTGAAATGCGGTTAGCGATCCGTGACATCATAGAGCTACGGAGAGCACATTTGGAGCCATTGAATGCATATTTGCTAGTCGCAATGTGTCTGGAAGCTTTCCAGGCAGCACGGAATAGCATCTGGGGGTGCTGGGTACTCACAGAGAGGGCTCTGGGAGAAGGTCCTGGTTCCCCGCGGGAAACGGAAAGCGGGCGAAGCCTGGCAAATGGGAGCAATGGGCTTCTGGGCAAGGGCCCGAGAGGCAAAGGGACGGATAGCGCGGGCGACGGAGGACATTTTGGAGTATTGACTGGAGGAATTAAAAGTGTGGGAAAGAAATGGGAAGAGGGAGAGTTTAAGTAGAAGGGAAAGACGATACCCTTCTCCGGCGGAGTTTCATTGACGCATGGTCCCGATAAGGACCTTGCCAAGACCCTGATAAGCTGCGCGCTAACCTCGTCGGATTTTGCTGGCCTCATAGGGTCATCGCTATATTTTTGTCTAAAGGGTTTGCGCGCCACCCCTCGATGCCATGTTGTACGAGCTGATTGCCATTGTATGTGCACTTGCCATTGATCTTCAACTGATAGCAAAAATGACCAGATTCGCTGACCGATTCTGTTAACAGGTCCGCCCGGGCAGCCTCAACGAGGTGCGAGAGTACGTTTCAATCAACATCACTGGACTTATTACCGCCCACATACACGGAATCTGACTATCTCGCTTTAGAATCGCCCGTAACGCCGGTACCCAAGTCATCCGCTCCGGCGGCGTCGTCCGCGGGTACACCAACTGGGGCGCCTTCCGTCTCCCTAAGGTCACCACAAGGCACCAGGCCCGATACACCGATGGCCACCACTTCATCATGCGCTTCGACTCCTCCGGCGCCGTCCAGTCATCTATCCGTCGCACTCTTGGTCTCGATCCGCGTATGATCAACTTCTCTGTCGTCAAGCTTGGAGACAAGCTCGAGGAGATCAAGGATGTGAACGGCCAAGTGGGTTGGAACAACGTTCGCTCCATCGCCGACCAGATCCCAAGCAAGAAGGATACGACACCCAAGGTCAAGGAGGAAATCATCGCCACCACTGAAGAGATCCCAGACATCTCAGACGCACCAGCTGTTTGAAAACATTTGATGCAAGTCTGTTCAATTGTCTATGTCAGAATTAGGAGCGTGGGCTTGGATTGCAGCATTTTTCTTTTTGTTTGTATTATTATGGCATGGTATTGCCACTCGAAATCATCAGCACAATTGGCGCATCTTGTACAAAATACCAATTTGATCGAAAAGATCCCCGAGTCGATTCTTCCCTCTGGCATTTGGCCATCACTTATCTGTGCGATCCTACAAATGAGGCCCCTGCTCTCATTGGCACAATATAGCATAGGAGATAAACTATTTTGCCTACACGGCTTTTCCTTTTGAGCCCATTCACTCAGAAATTCATTGTGAGTCGTAGATCGTGGCTCCAGGGCCTCCCGGTCATCTTACCAAGTCGCCACCGGAATCTTGGAACCTTGAGCTGCTGTCATCTGGGAGATTATCTGGTATAGGAGGCAGAGTCAGAGATAGAAAGCTGAATGTCGGGTCTTGAAAGTAACCGAGCAAGGAACTGTGCCGTGTGACTATTGAGAAGCCGAGGCACCGGCCGGTCCCGTCACTTATTTTCCGGTGTACATCCCAACTTTATAGATGCTTTAACAACCTTTGAACTTCTACACTTCTCAGTCTGCTCGGTCACTACTAGCGACATATCTGCCGCGCAGAACCTGTGGGACGTAGACCCCACTTCCGGCTTAAATTCGTGGGGAGGATCGACCAAACACGCACCATTGTGTTAATCGAGCAGGTACCATCGGATCCTGACTGTCAACTGCCGAAGACATACCAGCACCCACTGGCAAGAAGTCTTCGGGTTACTGGTCTTTGAAAGAAAAATCAAAGCTCTATTCTCAACTACACACTATGCCTCCGCAACGCGGGGCCCCAGACGACAGGGACGAACTGACGTCCCCGCATTCATTCGTTGAATTGATGGCGCTAGAGCAACTTGAAGAAATCTCAATCTCACACCCTGACACAGCAGAGCCAGAGAGGATTGAGCGCTTCCGCTCTTTGGCAACCCCGTACCCTCCTGGCCAAGGAACGCGCGCATTTGGCGGACATGTTTACGCGCAATCCGCATACGCAGCATCCAAAACCGTCCGTCCGGGATTTGTGGTCCATGTAAGTTTTCATACGAAGAGTGGCTTGAAGGAACCAGCTAATATATGACAGGACATGGTGGGAACATTCGTTCTCGGGGGCCGTCTGGACACGCCTTATGTCTACACAGTGCGACACGTCCGCGATGGCTTCATGTACAGCACACGAGCCGTCGATGCGCGACAAGAGGGCAAAGTTTGCTTCTCGTGTATATGCTCTTTCAAGCGCGACGAACGACAGCGTCTTTTCAACCACCAACCGACGCCAGCACAGGAGCGCTTCGACTCCATTCTTTCGGCTAAACAGCCAGAAGCCCAGGAAATCAGTCCAAGTATCGATGTAGACTGGTGGATTGATCTTGTTCGTAACGGCGACGTTGCCGAAATCGAGTTCCCGGGTCTGGACGTGCGCAAGGTCGACATGCAAGACTACAACCATGCCGACGAAGTCAAGCAGCATCCCGAACGCTATCGCCAGCTCACGCAATACCGGCTCAAGGGATCACCAGATGAGGACCCCACTGCTACCTTGGAGCAGATTCGAGAGAGAGAAGAGGCGGGGGCATACGATAATCTGTATGCGTGTGCGCACATGTATTCCAGTGATAAGAACTCGCTGTTGCTCATTCCTCGCGCGCTGGGAATCAAGAATTGGACTGAGATGGGTAGTCTTACGCTCACTGTGATCTTACATCGGCATGCAGAGCCAATGCGCATGATTGATTGGGCAAGCGTTAATGAAAAGGGCCAGTTGCCGAAGAAGTGGTTTGTGCAGGAGGGATGGACGCCTCAAGCTGCAGAGAATCGGTCAGTGCACGAAAGTCATCTGTGGAGTCCTGATGGAATACTACTGGGCACTTCGCTGCAAGATAGTATGCTCAGGTTGAGGAAACTGGGAAAGGCTCCCAAGTTATAGTTGAGATCGTTGTTGTATATAATGTGCCTGCACTCTTAACTAGATCGCCACTTAATATCGGAAATTCCAAGGTTGTCCAGGTGGTCTTCTGTACCGGGCATTTTCTGGTCCCACCTCCAGGGCTGGGCACAATTGAGCGACAACTTGGAACATGGCTCTGCCGATGGGCTTGATTCGCAGCCAGCCGCAAAGCTTGCATACTTGTGTAGGGAGTCGACTAGCTCACTCACTCCAGACGTGATATGTCGATTATATGCAGCTGGTCAGGTCAACTTTCGTCAAAGACAATCGGACCTTGATCTTGAGACCAAGTCTGATGTTTTCAAGGTTGTCCAGGTGTCTTTTCCAAATCTGTCTATTCGGAGCATGTTTTACTTCGGAGAAGGTGGGTGTAAAAGGGCTCTCCTTGCCCGCCTTTGATGATGGTCAACATTACGAGGTAGGTACAAAGCAATAAATAAAATGGGTTGTCAAGCGCTCGAAACAAGGGTATTATTGATTATGTACAAAGGACTCAGATATCCTCTCCGGATATATTAGCATGTTTGAAGTATTTCATCCCCACCCAGGCAACCACAACCCAAACCCACGACATGACAGCCGTAAGAATGATAAGTGCAGGGTAATAACCGACAATCGGCAACGTAGGATCATCCTCCAACTCCGGTGGCGCATAAGGTGTCTCCCCAACATCCCAAGCCCAGCTCCAAACCTCAAAGCAGCTCCCAATGCCCACAACAAACACCAACCAAGTCACGACCAGAATAATCCAGCCCCACCACTCTGTCTCGGAGTAGTCCCAGTCTACTTCGGGACTCTTCATCTCAACGGGGTGCGTGGCTAGCGGGGAAGACTTAGGCCGATGAACGGGTCTGTATGTTGTTTCCGGAGCAAGGTAGAAGTTATCCGGGGGAGGCGGAGAGATGTGGAAGTTTGTAGCGGTGTTTGGGGGACTGGTGCCCTGGCCGGAGGGGTTCATATTAAGACGCGGGAGGGAAGGAAGATCCTCGTCATCGGTAGCTGTTTCCTCGCCATGGAGGGTATGTTGCAGGCCCTGGCGACGGCGGGTAATAACGGGGCGGACTGGTTTCTGGGTATTTGTGCGGAACCATGGGGACTGGTCATCGTCGAAGGATTGGCGCTGGGGTTGCTGATGGTGCTTGGGGGCATCAGGAGAGAGTTGTGTCTTGAGCGGAGAGGTTTGTGGGTCGTCGAAGGGGGGATTTGGGCGCAGGGCTTCGGCTTTGGAAGCTCTTTTGTCGCGGGACTCGAGTCTAGTGCCCAGCAATGCGGTTTTGCGAAGGGAGCCGCGGCGACGTCTTGTTCGGCGTTGCGCCATTACGGCGGACATAGCGCGGCTGGCTCCTTCGCCTGGACCGTGTGGCATGCCGGAACGGAGCTCGGGGTCATCGTGTTGCATGTCTCGGTCTGATGTATTTGCCTGGTTCATGCGAAGGAATGATAGTCTTGAAAAGAGAGAGCCGGAGAGGCTTCGCTTGTGGCTGCTTGTGCTGCCGGATCGCGCACGAGGTGAAAGTTGGACTGTGAAGTCCGCGGTTCGGTCGTCATCCTCCATTGGCACAGGTGGAACCGAAGACGTCAGCTTGGAAATTGATCCACCAGCATTGAAGAGTTCCCACTGTTGACATTAGCTTGTTCTAGGGGCATTTACGGAGTATCTTCAGTCAAGTTGCTGCACGGGGAAAGGAGTGGCGCTGGAGCCTATTATATCAGGCCAACATTCCCTTTCTTTTGTACTGTCGGTCCACAGGTTTTTATGTAGCAAACCCCTCGTAACCTACCTAACGATCCTCCCAGTAGGGAGTTACCAAAACTTAGTCTTTAGAAGGTGCTACATAGGCTTGAATTTCAATTAGATTGAAGGAAAAACGAACCAACGTCGCTTGGCAAACACCATTTGTTTCATTTCACCCGTGGACTACGTGATACAAACTGACCGACGGCTTATAGATGCAGTCGTACAAATGAAACAGAAAATATAAAACACAAATATGCACACTTGAACATCCTACTAGTAATTTTCAGGTTCACGCTCGAAGTGAACATTGATTTGTTCTACTAAGCGTGACCTCACAAAGAAGTGATCTATGGATCTTCATCAGAACGACCAACCCTGCAGTACACACGATCAGTGAATGCAATACCTGACAGCAATTAACATACAGGACAGGAACCAAACGGATCACTTTGAGGGAAATGCAGAAAGGCAAATTGGTATATGGTATATGACCTAGAACGCCTGGAGGCAAATAGAACACAAGGAGATTCATCACATATACTGATACTCTTGGAGAAAAGGCCAAAGGTGTCAAACCGAGAAATCCATGGCAAACCCATGGCAAGATAGTTGAAAATGAGTAACGCAGGCCTAGCACGAGGCCAAACTTCATACATCACAAGCTAGAAGTGAAGGAAAACAGAGGAAGAAAAGAACAAGAAGAGAGGAAGAGGAAGCCAAAGATACGCGAAAGAGTAGGGAGGTCGCTTTTATTTGTGATGTCGCCAAAGTCCAAGGAACCCTTGATCGCAAGGCACGCTTAAAGAGGAAAAGGAAAAAAGAGAAAAGGATCGCATCAACACGATAGGGTTAGGGGTATTGGTGCGCAAGACACAAATTCCGTTTCAACAAAAGCAGCTTGCTCGCTTGAAATCCACATCGAGGCAATTTAAATCAAAACATAAGATATCAACGGTGATGGGGAATTGTAGAGGGTGCTATGGAGAGAGAAACACAGAAGAGATGCATGACAACCTGGGTTCTGTGAGTCAATGTCGACTGTCATACCGAGCGGGGTATGGTCAGGCCGACTGACTGTCAAGAACCGAGCTACGCCTGGTAGCCTCCGTTAAAGTTGTTGGACTGGTCCCAGTTGCCGGACGGGGACATGGGCTGGCCGCGGCCGTAGCCTCCAGCATTTCCTGCCTGGGCGTAGGCGCCGCCGGCCATGGCAGGCCCATTGAAGTTGTTGGCTTGTTGATCCCAGCCTCGACCAGCAGGGGCAGGACCTGTGATACTGTTAGGCGAGCGCTAACATAAAGAATACAAGTCTGACTTACCTTGGTTCATGGGGTTGGCTGGACCGCCATATTGAGGGAAGAAGCCAGTCGGGCCATTACCAAAAGCAGGGGCGTTGCCTTGAGCCGCAGGGAAACCATCAAATTGACCGGTAGGAGGGCGATCCTTACCCCACTGTGGAAATTTGGTTAGCCAGGTTGGCAATGTTAATGCTCGAGAGAACTCACGCTGCACTTCAGAGGACGGCCGTTGACTTGATAGCCGTTTAGCTGGCAGATTGATGAAGCAGCATTCTCATGCGAATCCATCTTCACAAACGCGAAGCCGCGGTCAGCTTGTAGACGAGTCTCAAGGACGTAACCGAAGTTCTGGAACAAGGGAACCAAGTCATTTTGGGTGGTGTAAGGAGTGAGGTTGCCAACATAGCAAGTAGTCTGCCACTGGGGAGTCTGCTGAGCGACCATGTCGTAACTCTGAATACCATGAGTGGGGAAATGGTGGTGACCGAATGGGGTGGTGGGAGTCATGCCCATGGCGACCAGGGCCTGCTGCTGGGAGATTGACGGTTGACCCTTTTGGTTGGCCCAGTTGCAGCGGATAGCCCGAGAGCCCAGCCACTCACCATCCATGGAGTTGAGAGCCTTATCTGCTTCCCCTCGGTCGCGGAACGCAACGAATCCATATCCTCGGGAGCGACCAGTCTTCATATCCCACATAACACGGGCTTCGGAAACTGAGCCGAAAGCAGAGAATGCTTGAGTCAGCACCTCATCGTTGACTTCATTGCTCAAGTCGCCGACGAAAATGTGGAAATGGTTTGAGGTGTCCTCCTTGTTGGTGTTGTTGGATTGGTATGCCCAGTTGACACGGATTTCCTGTGAAATGATTAGACCGAAATCACGAGGCAAAACGAGTGGAACTTACCGATTGGTGAATCCGGCGGCCATTCAGGGTTTGCATAGCCCTCTCAGCAGCACCAGGGTCGTCAAACTCAACGAAACCATAGTTGTGGCCCTTGGTGGTGAATTGTCCCTATTGCAAGCACACTTGTTAGATAAACTTTTCATACTAGAAACCAAGATGAAGTGAAATTCAAGTAACGGATAATAAAAAAATGCAAGACACCCAACAAATCAGGGGGGAGGGGCAATATGCAGGGGATGTCAGGAGGACTTACATTCTTGTCAGGGATGATCTTCACACTCAGCACGTGGCCACTGGTCTCGAAAATCTGCTTCAGGATGTCCTCAGTCACCCTAGGGTCCAGCCCGCCCACGTAGAGGGCTCGCTTGTTGGGCTCAGGAGCCGCTCGGCGGACATATCCTCCGGCGCTAGTGGGCGACAGCATAGCGCCCCCTGACATGGGCGAGGTCATAGCCGTGGGAATCGGGTTATTGTTCTGGGGAATGATCACAGGAGGACGCGGGGGTGGGGGCATGTGAGAGGGGTTGCCGTTGCCCTGAGCGCCATCGTACTGTGAGTTTCCAACCACTGTCTGAGGCGCGGGAGGCAGAGAGGCGGGAGTCGGGGCTTGGGCGTTTTCGGACATTGCGAAGACTGATGGATGACAGTAAGATATCAAATATGATCAAGAGCGAGTGAGGTCGAGATATATGTCAGACTGTGGACGGTGTCGGGCGATCTGTCAAATTCGGGGCTTGAGACAATGCAGGTCGCTGAAAGCCACAATCGCAAATAAGACCGGAAATATACGTGGTATAAAGGCGAGGGGAAATAGAAGGCCAATAAGACGTTCAGCTGCAGACAAAGAGCAGGTGTAAACAGAGCTCAGGCACCAGAGGCGTAACCAGAAGATCGACGCAGTTGTGTCCGGAGGGGTGGTGGTCCTAGTATAACACGGTCGGAGATGTCGAAACGGTCGAGAGCTGGTGTCAAGTGTCGAAATAGTCGAAATGGCGATACAAAGGTAAGGTGTTGAAGCTGAAAGCCCAACAGAAAAAAACACGGAGAAAGCTCAAAGAAATCCAAGCATGCAAGTCCCGGCGGGGAATGAAGCTAGAAAGTCCAAACAGCAAAGAAAAAAAAGAAAAAGGAAACAGGAAACAGGAAAGAAGAGGTGCGAGATAGAAAGAAAAAGAAGTGAAGGACAGCGAAGGGAGTTAACCGCTAGGGGTGGGGTCTTTACTCCGTTGGGTTTAGCCGCAACACTGCGCTACTTCGCTACTTTGCGAACTTCGCTACTTCGGGACTTACTTCTCGTCCACTTCTGATATATCAACCTTTTTGCTTGTCAGCTACCGAGCAATATATCCAGTGTGGATCAATCTGTTCTGTATATTCCACACATCATGGCTATGGCCAGCTATTCAAACCCGGAGTCGCTCACGGAGCTGTCTAGCATCGTCGAGCGAACGGTAAGCGCTGACTCGACATATCGCTTGGCACTCTCTAACTTACCCTTGTAGCTTATTGATACAGGTCGCTTATTTCGCAAGTCTGGTTCGATGCCCTCGAGAACCCACCTCCAGCGATCCATCCCTTTGTATCATGACAGTTTCCAAAATGCCCTGGACAACCTATCAGAGCAAATCGTGAGTAATTCTATGCCTGCGCATTACCCCCAGGTCAATATTTGCTTTTTCTCCCATTTCATCTCTGACTATCCGCAGTTCATCGCCAAAGCCTTTTTAGAAAGGGACTATGAAGCCCTCAAGGCAACGAGTACACCTCTTCCGGTCGAAGACGTGGCCATGAGCGATGTGAACGAACAGGTCAAGATTGAAGACCATCCACAGCTAGCCGAGAAAGCTGAAATAGACATTGAGTCGGAGGCGCCTAAAGTAGAAGAGGCTGCCCCTGTGAGCCAACCAACTCCTGCAGAGACCAAACCCGAGCCGCAGGAGGAGCAACCGCCTATCAAACAAGAAGGGGGCACTGCACTCAACCAAGCGTTCCCTGGTACCAACGAAGATCTCACATTCGACTCGGTTCTGAATGAGAGTGGTAACACCAATGACTTTGGCCTCAGTTTGGACTTCAACGATGACGACATGGGCAATCAAGCTTTCCTATCGGGATCGAACTTTACGGGTGGCGCCGACAAGTCCAACACCCCTCAGCCTCCGACCGGCGGCGGTGCATTCGACATGGAGCTACAGAAGACTGAAGGGGACGAGGGGAACTTCCTGGAGCAGGGTAATACGGAGGATTTCATGGGTCCCGCGGAATCCAATTTCGACGACCTGTTTCTGGACACTGAGAATTTCGAAGAGAACGGGGGAGACTTCAATCAACTGGAGGGAGACAGTTTGATGAACGTCAATGAGTTGGACGATAATTGGTTCAACTAAGCCCTAAAAATGTATACTAGCTCGGATGCAGTCCCCATCAAGTGATCTGCCGTGGGATTTGAGGAAAATCGTATTATATGATCTGCATGCGTTTGCATTTCTCCCTTAACGTGAATCTGTGGTGTCCAGTGTGTTGCCTGTTCAGACCTCCAGACCGTACAGATTGCTTTGAACCTAGATATTTGGGGGATGTTTGCTACTCCCGAGGTCACAGCTTTGGCGTCTGCCCAGGTGGCTATGGTTGCCAGGTGGAACAGTGTTCCCACTCGTGTCTTACACCTAAAGCAGATCCGACCGGCTGGCAACGCTAGGGGGTTCAAAGTTTATGAGCACAGTATCCACTAGATTAGAGTCTGATCTTTATAGCCCGGCCATCTTTGAGACAAGCCTATCGTTGCAATTGCCCCGCAAGGCACGACTGAAACCGTAGGTTCGTATGGGTCAAGATCGCCAGTCCTCCGACTCACACTCTGGTAGCATGACAGGGCCCAAGGGTCCTAGCGGAGTCCAGAGCCATAGACCATGTGAAGAGGAGCTAAGTATCTCCAGGGCAACTTTAGTACATACATACATAGACCGGAGAAAACTGCACATCATCAATGTCAGATGGACCTCGGGATGTTCAGCGTAATGACGTAGTATAAGGCACAAACAACCTTAAGTTGAGATCGACGTGGAGAAGCCTAGGCAATCAGGGCAGACAGGTTTTCCCACTGAACAGCTCATCGACGATCGTGGGGAAAAGCGGTTCCCAAAATAGCGAGAGGCCCTGGGGGTCTCATCGGGTCTCGAAGCCCTCTGTCCTGCTTGTGGCTTGTTAATGAGGTCATAGTCAACGGCACAGACCCGCTTTGGGAGATTTAGCAGACACGCCAGCGCCCGAGTACTCCAGTAATATAATAAACATAATACATAATATGAAGAAAAAACTCGCACATGTGGATTGTCGTCATATAGGTTCATGCACCGAAGAGCCTAGGTAGGATCTGTAGGAGATACTGCTGTGGTGTAGGTTATACTGGAAGATCGCCCTTTTTGTCCGAGGGGATGGCTTCCGGGCCATTCAGGGTCCAAGGCTGGAAAACCTTGTACATAGATTGTGTACGGCTTGAGCACGTCGTATCCATATGTAAAATCTGGAACGGGAGCCCGGGAAGAAGTCTGCTCGGGCAGTCATCCTACTATATCTGAAGACATGTTCATGCCCGACTACCTTTTGGGTCCGAGATACAGTTTGCCAACCCATGGGAGGAACGTGGTGAACACGCTATCAAAAGGCTGAGAGACAGTGACGCGCAATCCGATCCTCACATGAGGTGCACATCATCTCCCCGCACTCTTGATCTTCACACTAACCACACTAATTACACTGGAAAAAAAGAGGCCCAAAAAAGAGAAGAGTGGAATCCCGAGATACCCGTGAAGCCGTGTGAGGGACGACAAAGCCGAGTCGGATTACGAACTAAAAGAGGCTCTACATAGACGTTGTCATGCCGTGAGATCCGGAGTCTATCCGCTTCATGTTTCTGTTCCAAGTGTGGATTGGAATGTTTCTCCACAACTTAATTGTAAGACCAATGGAAGACAGCGTGCAGAAACTGCCGAGGAGGCCGTCGACTGTTGCCCGGATCGCCGGATATGAGTCCCCGTGTTTCAATCGTGTTGTCATCGGTTTTCTGAGGCTGTCAAGTACTAGTTGTTCCCCCCCCCTTTAAGTAGTGCTAAGTAGTGCTATATCTAGTACAACTAGTGAAGTATACATATCGACATATCATCTCTCTTGCCAACGCCACATTACGCTCTCAAATAATAGATCAAGGAAAACCAAAGGGCCACAAATTTCCAGCCAATCCTGGACTCTGAAACCGCGATCTGCGTGACGATCATTGAAGTGGAGGAGCCGGGCTTATGAAGTCAACGCCTTCAAGAATTCCACTCTTTCTCCCTTACTTCACCTCAGGAACGAAGGGATCACAAAAAAAAGGGAACACAAACACGGTACCACGAGATCCAAGGTATGTCGATGTCCTACTTATTTCTTTTCCCCATTCGAGCCTCCTGTTGCCCAATCTGGCTGCAGAAGAAAGAAAGGGAAAAAAAAAAAAACCACCACTGCATTGTGCACACGATGCAAAATAACCCATCACGATGATAGGAGCTAATACGATTCCGCTGCCGGCGCAGTTTACCTCACGGTCGGCCTCTAGTGACCCCACATCGCCCACCGGTTTTACAGGGCCACCCTCATTCAGAGATTCCATATACAGCCTCCTCACACGTTCCCCGACCGTGTGCAAAAGAGAAGAAGCCCCCAAACTAAGTCGTCGCGACTCGATCTTCAAAAAGCTGGCAGGCCCACGGGAAAACGCGAAGCGATTCCTTCGCCTTCGGTCGTCTGGAGTCCAGGCGCCTACCCTACGTCCTACCCCGCGCCGCGGTGTGCGACCAGTTTCGGAGATTATCTTGTCCCCGTCGGCCCCATCAATCGATTTGGATTCCGAAATGCGTTCGGACACATCCTCCGCCACTGAGGTGATGCCGAGGGCATTGGAGGATCCCGCCACTCCCGAGTTGACCACTCCGTTCGCCCCGTTGCACAACGAGAAGATTGTCGCCACCGGGAGTGGCATCTCTGTGGGCATCGCCCTCACCGAACCAGTTCTATATCTGCAGGGCTACGACCAGCATGACCCGAGCAGCAAAAAGTCCGCTATCTTGCGGGGTCAGATCCATTTGAAGGTCACCAAAACTATCAAGATCAAGAAGATCTCTGTATGTTTCCGGGGCCATGCCCAAACCGACTGGCCCGATGGTAACCTCCGCCCCCTCTCCACTCTGTAAGATCGAGACTAATCCTGGATTCCAGGCATTCCCCCCAAAAAGATTCATTTCCATGACAAGAAGGATCTCTTCACACACGGTGTTGTCTATTTTAACCATGGCGTTACGGCACTCATGCAGAACGAGTACGGCGCCCACTATTACCAGCACGCCAAACCTATATCAGCTACGTCCGGGAAGGAGGGAGTGACAATGACAACCCGGGAACTATTCTCCAACCGCAACTCCGCTACTTCACTCGCTGCGCCTACACCTCGAGATACCAAGCGCCTCTCCCTGCAATACAACCGTGGTCACTCACGGAGTTTCAGCAAGAATGAGCCCCCAACCACCCAGAACCAACCTCAGCGCAACTACCGCATATTCCCCGTGGGCGACTACCTCTACAGCTTCGAGTTCCCAATTGATGGATCGCTACCCGAAACCATCAAAACCGACCTCGGGTCTGTGAAGTATGATCTCGAGGCAATGGTGGAACGATCGGGTGCGTTCCGGCCTAACCTCCTTGGAACCATGGAAATCCCAGTGATTCGCACTCCTGCCGAGGGTTCCTTGGAACAGGTCGAGCCGATTGCGATCTCGCGCAATTGGGAGGATCAGCTTCACTATGATATCGTCATCTCGGGAAAGTCATTCCCGATGGGCTCACAGATCCCAATCGCATTCAAGTTGACGCCCTTGGCAAAAGTGGAATGCCACAGGATCAAGGTCTATGTGACGGAGAATGTGCAACATTGGACAGCCGACAAGAGCGTTCATCGGCTGCAGCCTGCGAAGAAGGTGTTACTGTTTGAGAAACGGGCGGACTCGTCTAGCGTCAGCACGTATCCCGGCAGCTCCATGCGGGTTACTGCAGGAGGTGGTATCGACTGGGACCAGCGCGCTGCGGCCGCGTCAGGACAGGAGATCGTGGATCGTAACCGGACAAATCTACTGGGCAACTTGTCCAACGACTCCGGTGTCGGCCCTACCGAGATGGAGTTCAACGTGCAGCTGCCGAGCTGTCACGAAATGAAGGGTCGCGATGAAGGCCAGCGCCTAAACTTTGACACCACATACGAAAACATCCAGATTAACCACTGGATCAAGGTACGCAATTTTCCCTCTCGTTTCCCATCCTCTTTACTAACGAACGCAGATCGTTCTCCGCTTGTCCAAGGTTGATGAAAGAGACCCTACCAAACGGAGACATTTCGAAATCTCGATCGACTCACCTTTCCACATCCTCTCCTGCAAGGCCACCCAGGCCAACATCTACCTCCCAGCCTACACTCGACCTGCTGAAGAGCCGGTGCCACCCGCCCAAGAATTTGAGTGTGGCTGTCCAGGAGCACCCCTCGCACCCCGCGAGCCCATCATTACCCCCGCCGGCTCGGACCGCGAAGACAGCAACCCCAACCTTGCCAACGTCTCGCGCCGCAGCTCAACGGGACACAGCTTCTCGCGCAGCTTCACCAACGGCTCGGGCGGCCTGGCCCGGCCCCCACAGGCACACCTCGCCACACCAAACGATCGCACAACACCCACCCCGCCCCGCCCCATGCACCTCCTCCGCGCTCCATCCTACGCCCCGCCCGCCTTTGAAGATGTGCCTCCCGCTCCACCCCTCATGACTCCACCCCCAGAATACGCAACGATCGTGGGTGATGATCGCGAAGCCGTCCTTGAAGACTATTTCTCCAGACTCTCGTTCTACGAAGAGAACGAAGACGACGACCGTGGCCGTGCCCGCGTCGATGTCCCTCTTACGCCTGGCGGTCGTATCAATCGCAGCATGGACGTGCCCCGCGAGTGGGTGCGCATTGAAGACTACTTCCAATGATCGTTATTATTATACCGGAGTCGAACGTCACGATGTCTGAATCATGAATTTACGCTATTGTATTGGATTAGGGGGCTGGCATGCTTTTTCCAGCGATCTTGTTAGATCTGGGGGTTTGGCTGCGCGTTGGGGGTTTGGATCATTAACGGTATCTTTTTCTTATTTTGCATGTCTATTTCATTTGTTCATACTGGGATAAAAGGCGAACTGGTTCATATATTTCGATATCGACATTGATACATCTAATGTACTACCAAATTCAGTCATTAGCATTAACATCCTCATGAAAGTAGCGCTGATAAGCTTTCGAACGGCGGCCACCGCCTGGAACGCATCGAACTGCCTTCCCCGGTTTAGCTCTCCCCACACCTGAGTATCAACGCAGCTTTCCCTTTTTTTTCCCTTTCCCGCTCTTCTCTCTCAACTATCCGAGCCCTTTTCCCGTTTGATTCTGTGATTTCCGCCCTAGCCGAACCCTTTGAAACGATTGGTTCGATCCTGCAGGGTTCCTTGACGGTTACCGGTACTTTACAACCAATACCGATTGGTCCCGTTTGTAGACCAGGTCGGTACATATCCTGAAGCAAAATACATACCACGAGACGCACAAACCCGACTGACTCTTTTTACTAGACGAAGGACATTTTCCCCCGACCCACCACGGCCTACCTGATTCGGAACCCGGACCGTAGCGAGATCCGATATCCCGCGTTTGCACTATGGGCATCGAAGTAGTTGATCTCAACCAGGCCGATATCCCTGGTGCCATCGAAGTCATTCAGCAAGCGTTCGCAGACGACCCATACTTCAAGTGGGTCTTCGACGCTTCTAAAGTAAGTGCCGACAGCAAAAGAAAAGACCACCCGGCCAAACTAACAGTCGCCCTCGCACGGTCTGTCGACCGATTGCACGGGTCTCATCCAGTTCAACAAACAAAGGAACTATGACTCGCTCTCTGCGCGCTGCAATTGGGGCATCAACAATGCGCTATTCCAAGTTGCCAAAGAGGCCGGTGACAGTACCGTTCTAGGTGTTTCTTGCTGGATGGCGCCGCATCCAGCTGCGCAGCCTGAGAGCTGGTATAGCTGGTTCCAGTCGTGGAGTTTGTCGTTTAATCAGTTCCTCAATAATGTGCGGTACTTCGGTCGTGGGGGGCTGAGGACGAATAGGTATTGGATCTGGAAGGAAAGGCAGGCTGAAGCGCAGGGTGCTATTTGGAATGATCCGCAAGGATATTATTTCTGTAATATTGTTGCTGTTAGTCCTGAGGCGCAGGGGAAGGGTGTGGGGAGGTTGTTGTTCGAAGCTGTTACGAAGAGGGCGGATAAGGAGGGTGTGAAGTGTTATTTGGAGAGTTCGAAGAGTGTTCCCAATGTGGCGATTTATAAGCGCATGGGCTTTGAAATGAGCAAGGAGATGGAGTGTCGGGATGGAGAGGATGCGTGTATGGTAAGTTGGAGTTATTTTGGGGATTCTGGGTGGTTTAGGAATTATTTTGCTGACCTCGCTTTTCTAGTTGTACTGCATGGTGCGAGATCACAAGCCGAGTGGGAATTGATTCCGAGGTTACTACGGTTGAAACTGCTATGGTGAAGTGGGCTGCGGTAGCAGGGAGATCACCATGGAGAGTCCATGCACAATGAGACATTAACTAGCATACGTAAGCCGATTATCAACAACATATTGAATCTGGCTCTCATCTTCATTTTATTTCAGGGGCCTTTGACGTTGCAACCGAGCTCGGAGGGTGATCCATCCCCAGCCCTGTTACAAACCTGACCCAAAACCCAATGCATATAGCCTGACCCACAAACGACTTGTATACAGCAGGTAGACTGGGATTGATGTATCATCGCGCGGGAGGAAATAGTAAGGCTTGATAGAGGTGGTCCAGGTATGGGTTTGGATGTCTGCTCGTTTGTAGACTTGATTGCAAAGATGACACGTTTTGAAAGGGTGTGCAATAGTCCTCGAGCAAGTCTGATCTTGCATATTCCAGCTGACTTGCTGCAAGCTGACGAGAGAGGCAGCAGTCTCAATACCCACATTTTAAGCTCCAGTCACAGCAATCATAATCTGCCGAAGTTCCAACATTTACCTCTCTGGGAACCTTGGAATATCTACACCCCCGGGCTGGATATCTGGATGACGTTTCAGATTTGGCTGCGCTGGACACCGCACAGACTTCTCTCGGGCCCTTGCTTTGTTTCAAATGCGGGTTTGTATCTGGTTGATGTAGGTATATAGGTGACTGGTAGACCTTGGGAGATGCTTTGAACGTTGAGTGGAACTCCTTCAGCTTGTGGCGATTGCACATTATTCACTGTCAGACGCCGGGACTCAATAGTCCAGATTTATTGAACCGTAAGCACCTAGGCATTCTTTAAAGTCAACAATATATCTTCTGTCTCGTTTCACTAACCTTGCCTTTGAGTGCAGGCTTGAATTGAGCACCGCAATGTTTCTTTTGAGAAAGTCATGGTTCCGCCGACCAAGACCTGATGCTGAAAAAGTGCCGTGCGCAACAATTACTGCTGTCGATAGCAAAAAAGGACCGGATGATGAGGCGGGACTTTTACCTATGTGTGATATAAGCTTTACTACAACGGCACCAAACAACCAAACATTATCAATTGCCAGCCAACCTGCTGTCTTGACACCCGCTGTCAGCCACACATCAATCGACACAATTGAATCCGACCATTGTTCAAAAGCCGATCAATCAGTTGGGGAAGAGGAGACCTTTTACCACCTAAGCAGCTTAATAACAACTTCACGCATGCCCCAAACTAGACACAATTCAACAAGGTCGACATCTACAATGGCGTCTAAATGCGGAAGACGTGAAAGCCAAATCTTTGATAGGAAGCGAGAGTCTTCGATTATCAATCTGAATATTGGAGATTTGCCGGCTTTGTCTTTTCCAAGATCGGAAAAGCGCAAGGGCAAGCCTGGTCCACGATACAGTCCTCTTCCTCCGCCTTTCGTGCCGAAATCGCTTATCATGAGACTGAGACCCGAGGTTCGCTTTTAGAGGGGGCCAAGAATGATTGCGGCTTTTGCGGGTCCTCGGATTGGATTACATTTTTATGTTCATGTCGGCTTTTTGATTCCTGATATCCTGCGTGGCGGAAGTCGTTTTGCTTTTTGATCGCTTAATCTGTGTATTATCTGCCGGGTGGCCATTCTTTTCATAACGAGATGTAACCTCTTGATTGATTCTGACTAGGTATATCAGATCAGTAGGAGCAGATCCAGTAATATTCTTTTGGAATGATATTCACGTTTTGACCCCATGGATATACCTCGGTTTCTCTGCTGATCCACAATACACTACCATGATCAAGGTGAAACCAGCGCAGATTCTAGACTTGCAACAGCCCTGACACGCTAGCAAGTTCGGGTTTGAAATTGTGCACTAATATGATCAGCTCTGCCAATTAGTGTACTTGCAGTACAAGCTGCCCGACCCCACAGGGGCCTGCTTAATCTCAAAAGTACATGCAGAAGACGTCATCACATCGACTCGGGTCTTCCCGAGGTCCCGCGGCAACCAAACTTGTTCGTGCACGAAGACTAATTGTGCCAACACAGACAGAGTTTGAGCCCCTGCATCAAAGTAACCCCACTGCATCGCGAAGCGAGGCAGCAAAAAAGGAACAGATCGTCGAATGGGTCGACATTTTATTCGCAGCTCTCTCTTCTACGCAATAAACTTCCCGAACCCTTGGCTTAGGCTATTCTATAATCGGAAGGGGATAGCATGCTCAGTGCTTAGGTTGATTAATCAATTTCTGGGCTGCCGTGTGCGCATCAAATGGGAATCGTTCCTGAAACGGCCAGTTCACTCTCCAGACCTTACATTAGCGTTGGGCTCACGCAGACCAAAACGGTCTGTGATTGCATTCCACTGCAGCCGGGTACAGCATGCTGTGGCCCTGAAGACCAATTGCGGGGGACGAGCAAACTTCCGAATCGTAGCCTGGTAGTCTCCAGGGTCATGATATCGATCGGGTTGCATGATGGTATGTATGATCGATCTACAAGATGTTTCACCACATGTGGCCGGCTTTGTTGTAGATCTCCATTCTTGATTAGACAAGGGAAGTCGGCAACCCTGAAACGAGACGTTTGAACTAGTACCCACATATATCGGGATATGTTCTCATTGCCGATGAGCGCTACCCTTCATATTACGTATGTACCGCGTCCATCTTTGGAAGGTGGGTAACGGCTGTGGCTTCGGCACTCCACTCGACAACTCGATTTCTGCAGAAAATGCAGTTAATACCGAGGTATCAGCTTCGGTAGTTAAAAGCGCTCCGTGCCGTTGAAAGGGCAGCTTGGTCCACGGCAAGATCACTGTAAACAGAGTCATGGGGCGAACCTCTGGATGGAAAAATGGAAGACGTGGAGAAAATATTGTCCACGTGGTTGATGGGCCCTCCGAAGTGGAGTTTGAGGGGCAGATTTTCGGATGCAAGGCGAGCTAGATCGGATTCCAAGGTTTATTGTCATCATCGCCGGTTATCCGAAGAAAGCCTCAATGCTCAGGTGGTCGCTTCGGTGTCAATATTGTTATGGCATGGCCTAGTATCCCCAACATACCTAAAAAAACTAGATTGAAGACTAGGTTGCATGAGGCATAAGTACCAAAAGTCTCCACAAACCGAGAATTAGATTAAATTTCGTTAAAAAGGGACAATCAACAGCACGACCTTGGAGTTAGCGAGAACATATGACTTGAAAGGTTATTTCATGGTTATATTAACCAAACGTATGACCTCGGGCTTTCCAAGGTTGCGGGCCTGGTCCTCCAGTGCCTTGAAAGGCGTGAACAGCGCGGAGAACAAATAGAAGCGCGTTCAGGCTACGCCCCTTGTAATAATACCTTGCGATATATATTTTTTAAAAAGGGGGAGTGGACGGGATTTCTCAAAACCACCGACCGACATGAACAACCAACCTATTTGTCCGAATGACGAGGCCCCTGTCTGTTCCAAGGCTGTCCAGTCTTGGAAATGATGACTGAGTTATGAGTAGGCAGCATCACGATGAGGAGCACCTGAATCCCCGATGTCTAAACGGATACTGGTTGGGTTAGAATTGTTGTGAACATGTGAAAGGACCAGGCCATTCTAGTAGCTCAACTAGAAAGCTCAACGCTGTCCTTCCAAGATTTTGGACAGCGGTCTACGCAGGGGCCCTGTCCCTATCTGTTTGATTTGAACTCCTAGGTGGACGGGCGCGATGTGTCAGAATTTTCATAGAATAAATCGACACCGGGAACTGTCGTTAGTCAAGGGTAAATGACCCAAGTCGACTCAGAAGCCCCAGTTTTGCCTTAAGAGATCATTGTCCGTGCAACTTGCCCGATTCGGCGGCGAGCATAGATTTCATACCTGAGTACTCTTCAAGGACGGCATGTTAAAAATTATCTTGGCAGAGGGCACTCATTGATCCCAATGCGCAATATCCATATGATAGCCTGTTATTCGTTGTAATAGTTTCCAGCAAGCGCCCGACACGGCACACAAGCTCAACCAAGATTAACTATTACGTTGTCATCCCTGACACTTGACGAATGCCAAGTGCGTATGGAATTGTACTAACACAGTATTAATGCAGTGGCCTTAACCTTGACCCTTGACTCGATACAGGCTCATGTTGGAAAATGGAGATTGGGCGCAGCATTAGCGCGGGAGCAGCAAAAAAAAAAACAAAAAAACTTAGATAGTCGGTTCTGCTCCGATAAATCTTCGAATTGGCGTATCATGAGGGAGATAGAAGTGGACACAGACGAGACGGGTGAAAGGCCTCTCTATTCCAGAATCTGGTTTCTCTTGGTTGGCTATCCCCAATGGACCTAGCAATTGACCAGGATTGCAAGTACCAACAATTGTGATGAACATAGTTCCGGTTGGCCCAACCACTTATGGTCCCTGTCTCGGAGCTCTATCTATCAGCCGTTGATCCACCGCGGGCTTTTCGGGTACCAAAGCCCTAAACGGCGGTCCTCTCCAATGAATTGTCGTGGCATGCTTGGTCTTTTTTTGAGGCCCCAGCACAGCATTGCATCATCACTTCCCCATCCAATAATTCCAGATCCGAGCCCTGTCGCCGGGCCTGTGGGATCGGTACCTTGTGAATTTACCCCGTCCAGTAATCTTGAGCCTGGATGAGTGACCCCAAGGCCAAGAGAAATCAAGCACGATAGGCGGATAATTGCCACTTGCTAACACTTGTCGGCCAAACAGTGGGGATTGCGGGGGTAGGGGAAGAAGAGGAGTATGTCGATACTGCAAGCACGGATGAAAGAGGAAGTCGACTGGGAAGAAGAAACACGAGCCAAACTAAGAATGTACAATGTATTTTCTGCAGGGGGTGCGCACGGTGATGAAGCTCTACTTGCTCGATCGGTGACGCCGGAGCGCTCGGGAAGTCGAAGATTTCGGACTGTCCAGGCCTTGGCTTTTTTGCTGGGGAAGACAGTGTTATCGTAGACACACAGCGAACTACTTAAGCTGTGAGCATACCAGGAACATGTCATGTACACCTATGGAGTAATGTAATTACATGCACGGACTCGATCGGAGGGAATGCCTTGCCATATGTCATAGTCAACAGGCCAGCCTAAGACGACAATGGCGCAGGCAGTGGCTCTTTCGTGCGAACAAGTGTACCCCTACATGCAGCGATCAATGCCATCACTATCATAGTTGAGTATCTTCTATGTACAGCCCAGCTGGGTTGTCATCTTTGGTGGGTGTTGGGGCAAGACCCCCTTTCCCCCCGGACATGGCGGGATTTGATGGAAGGCAGAACAACCACGTTGCCTTTACGACCCCTGAAGACCTAGATTGTATGAATGAATCGCGCAACCGTACGATTTCGGGTCCGAACGTCTTTTCAGAGCCAGTCAGAGGAGACGAAGAGAAGATATCCGTTCCGTGCGCATGAACAATCCAGAACAAACATGTGATTTGAGGTCTAAAAAAAACATGCCAAAAACAGAAACCAAAAACCCAAGAGAAACCGATGGGAATTTTCCATGTCTTCAAAGTCATTCCAATAATTGTACAGGGAATTCACAACAAGTCAATGACCGAACCTCTGAACCATAATCTCCGAAACCGAGTATAATGGCTTAATGTACTCCAAAAGTCCCGCCAAACGCCGAGACAAAGCAATAGAAAGTTGACGCTAGAATGAGCAAAGAAGCAACAAGGAAAACCAAATCCGAATAGACGCAAAGCCAAATATACCCCAAACCCCCGAAATTCAATACTCCGGAGGATCGGAAAATGTAGTTGACCGCGCAAAGTTTAATTCGGCCCTGGTCCCCACACGAAAAGAAGCGAAATTTTCTGAGAGATGTCGATCGTGGTCACATAAATGATTTGGAATCTCGAACGAGAGCCGCGTTGGTCGGCTGTACCCGAAGAGTTCGAGGATGGAGTCGAGTCCCCGTCGAGACCCGCCAAGTACCACGGTCAGAGGAACGCGGGATGGAAACTTTGGCAAAAAAACAGCCCTTATCGATCCCGGTTTCATGTTCCTTTTCGTGCCGAGTACCTTGGAGGTCCAAGTCCCGGGAGCAATGGCTCAACGCCCCGTCGAACAGAGTACGCATTTGCCCACTACCACAATGAATCGGTCGTGGGGACTGTCCTTGCATGTGCTGTTGTCTTTGGAGCCTTCCATCTCAGTTCGAAGGAAGTGTGCGGAGGGGCTGTTGCAGGTGGAATATATGTAATAGTTCTTGTAGTAGTTGCACATTTCGATCCCATCGGGATGGGGATTGAAATGGTGGCCAGTTGCAATGTCGTGGGAGAAGTACAAGCTCAATGGAAGTGTATAACAGATCGAACTGTGAGGGACGGTATATGGAGATTCATGAAGATATAGAGGAGCTTGAAGGGTTTAAAAGATTTGGAAGATCTGGCAGATTGCAGGTAGGAGACTCGACAGCAACATATGAGTAGAGTGGATGCAATGACGCCCAAGGGCATGTGGAAACAGTTTAAAACAGAGAAGAGAAGGATAAAACGAGTGTGAAGATCATAAAGTGAAATATAAATTCGAAATAATCCTAATAAAATAAAATAAAATAAAAATTTAGAGACGAAGAAATTTACTTTCATAAATTCTCGAGCTGCTCGAATGGTGTATACAGTACTGCACGGCTTTCCCCCCACTAGCATTCCTACTAAGAGAAAAATCCTTGTCAAGAAAGCGGGTCCTGCATGAGGTGTGGCTTTGATCTGTATGACCGTTGAGGTCTACTATTTAACAAACTTTTTTCCAATTTTATTTTATTTAAATTAATGCCGTCTTTCCGCATTTGAATTTCTCAGGGGAGCCTTTGCCCGGGACATGACGAGGCATCATCAAACATCGGGTAGATGGGAGATCGACGCGGTTCCTCGCAGCCGTTGATGCTTCTTCAAATCACACGTGGCGCTAGTCGGGATCTTCATGCATGAGACCGCTACTGTTCGGCAGTCTACAAAGTCCCGCCTGAGTGAAAACTTACCAGAAACACCTCATCAGGTAGGCAGCTGCGTCTCTCGGTTGTCGGATCAGGCGAACAGTGAACCTACGGATATTTACCAGCAGCCGACGATCACTGCAACCTTGTACAAGTACAGAGGTTGGGCCATGCCTGACAATCGGAGTTGAAGACGCGTTGGGCAATTTGAGCGGGATATGGGCTCCAATCACGTCGAGAGCCCCTGGAGACTCTTGATTTATTTTGAGCTGATTAATCGGACAAAAGATAAGAGCTCCACGCCTCAGCCTCTGTAACACATGGAATCTGGCTTTGATGAGCTGAAAGTCAAGTCAAGTCGGGCCGAGTCCCAGAATCGAGTGCTGTATTGATACACTAATTGATGTTGTAACCCTACATAATGGAAACAAACCAGTGACCCGGCAATTAGATCATAAGTCGAACGTTAGAGAAAATTGCTTGGCAAATGCAGATTAAGAACCATTCTAGGAAAATGATTGACATATCAAGGTTGTTCGAGGTAGCAAAGTCGTGGAGGTCGAAAACAAGTTTGTCGATCTGTGTCAAACGAGTGCAGGTGACACCGTTATTGCAGACACGCGTGTGACATCCCCTAATTTACATTATAGAAGCAGATCAAACGATCAGGGGCGAAAATCGGGACAAGGTTTGAGCTTCGGGTTACTCCAGGATCGAATTCTCCAGAAGCCCCCACAGGTGAAACCCAACAGTGGACACCTTATGTTTTGATCGCTTCCGAACTCACTCGGAAGCCGATCCTTGAACAAAATACTCGGTACTGATTTTTTAACCTCGCCAGACTTAATGTGTAACTAGTGTGGTCTTTACTATGTGACAAAATGGATCCTACCCCTGCTGCCTGCAGCAGTTTCAATTTAAAATTAATTTGCCCTGCAGACTCGTGTAGATGTGCTTCACTGGATAGTCTGCTACACAAAAAAAGAAGACATGAACAACGGGTCTGAATGAGGCAACCATGGAAAGGAAGCGAAAAGAAATGTTTGATCTTTTGGACTGGGCAGCTCGTCTGGCGAGCAAATGACCAAAATAGATGTACGTGGAGTCCCAGCTAAGTTGGATTAAGTAAAAGTACCAGAGGCCCTGGCGTGCAAATCCCGAGTGAAGCAAGCGATGGTGCGACAATGCCCCAGTCATAGGTGGTGTGGGGATAGGTCAACCCACATGCAAGGCAAGTCTAAATCCATGCAATCAAAAGCATAGAGGCACAAGTACCGTTTGGATGGTAGGAAAACTCCGTATGTTGCGGACAAATTACTTGAGCGAACAAAAAACAAAATGTAACATGTGTGCCCAACAACTTTGCTCGTACATTGGTATCCGAACCCTACCAAAGTAAATCGGGTTCAAGGCTACGGAGTACAGCCCAATGATATCACCGAACGTGACACTATATGGAGACGGCGTGCTAGCCTCATCGAATCGCGAGTCGATCGGGATGTGGGGACAGTGAAAAAAAAAAGTAGGAGACTCAAAATCCCGTCAAGGGTTCCGCAACTTCAACGGTACCGACTTGACATGAAGAGACTAGTACTCCGTAGTGTGCCTTGACCTCTATCTCTCGATAACAAATGGCCTGGCACTATTGAACGGCGCAGTATTCAATAGTTCGGCTTGGGCCGAGCTCGGACCCGAATCACGTGGAAGAGCTATCTCCTTTGGGCTCTAGCGCTCCCGAATGATGTCCGAGATGACTAAGCATATGCAAACTCTCAAGTGCTGGCTGTTCAGGCCGGGGAAAACATCCGCTGAGACCCTAGCAACGCCACTAAGCCAAATCAGGCAACGGAAAAACAGTCCACCCTTTTTTCATTGTCCCGTGATCTCGAGAGCGAATTCTGAGACACAACCCCCTCGCATGCAAGACTCACACAGGGGTGAACCTGACCTTCAACACTCGCTTTAAGAGGCTGATTCGAGACAAGTAGCATAACCGGGGCGCAGAAAGGACCACGCTGCCGTTGGGGAGAAATACCGTCATTTCACTGTGTCCCACCCCGTCGTTGTGGAGACCAGCCGTCCACTCTCGACCTTTGCGACTGACCCCACCACAACTGACTACCCATCTGTTTGCGATCGCCCTGCTCGACACCAAGTAAGTGACCACGCATCATGGGATTCGGTCAGTTTGACACGATATGCGAGAAGGCACTGGTGCCGCTATGCTCTCTAGTAGGCCCGTCGTCAACGATCTCCGGATCGACAGGCCTCATATCCAATTGCTATGCGAGGAATATCGAGGTCGCAAACACAATCATCTTTGAGGGTGCCGCATCTTTCATGCATATCTTGGCGCTGAGCATGACTGTGATCATGATCTTGCATGTCCGGTCCAAATTCACCGCAGTCGGTGCGTCGCCTCGTTGAATCTGAATTACTTTCAATTGACTAATCCTCTCCCCGCCAGGCCGCAAAGAGATCATTACATTCTTCTACATCTACCTGGCTCTGACAATCTTTTCACTCATCATCGATGCAGGTGTCGTCCCTCCAGGAACGGGTCCATTCCCGTACTTCGTGGCCGTCCAGAACGGTCTAATCTCAGCGCTATGCACCTGTCTTCTCGTCAATGGATTCGTCGGCTTCCAACTTTACGAAGATGGCACTGCACTCTCAGTGTGGCTGATTCGAGTTCCATCCGCAAGCATGTTCGTACTATCGTTCATTATATCGCTGGCGACCTTCAAGTCATGGGGCTCAATGGGCCCTCAAAATACCACGGGCTTGTTCGTTGTGCTTTACCTGCTCAACGCAATCTGCATTGCGGTGTATCTGGTCATGCAGCTGCTTCTTGTTACAAACACTCTTGATGACCGCTGGCCGCTGGGGCACATCTCATTCGGTGCGCTGGTCTTCATCATTGGACAGGTTCTTCTATACCAATTCAGTGATGTGATCTGCGTCAATGTTAAACATTACCTGGATGGCCTCTTCTTCGCTACTTTCTGCAATCTTTTGGCGGTCATGATGATCTACAAGGTATGTCAATGCTTCAGGCTTATGCTTGTTGAGAGTCTAACAGTTCTTAGTTCTGGGATTCAATCACCAAGGAGGATCTCGAATTCTCTGTCGGGGTCAAGCCAAATACCTGGGAGGTAAAGGAGCAATTCCCCGAGGAGGAACGCCGTGCTACTGTGTATGCAGACGATAACTCCGAGTACGTTGGCAGCACGTACCACCATCGATCATCGAACTACGGTCATCATAATTACTGAGCCTCCAATTTGCATTTGCACTTTCTTCACCACTGTACATGTGACCATTGACTTCATGACATCTTATCCATATTGTTGTTTTATATTTTACTCCTACTGAGCATTGCTTCGGACATAAGAATTACATAATCAACAGTGAAATCTTAACCTTGGAACCGTAGGCTTTAGCATCGGAGCACGGTTCATAAAGATCTTCCCCTGTTTCTCCGCTCGTCCGATCCAGCGATGGGCTGTCTTAGATGGGAAGTACTGCGCGTTCTTGATACGGCCCCATTTGCCTATAAAGTAATTGAACATTTGCAAGGCTCGGAAATTGCCCGTTCGCCAATTTGCATCGCTTTCATGATATCCTGCATCGCGGATGCATATCGGATCCTGGAGCTCTTATCCGAACGATGCGAGAAAAAAAATCTTCTCTTTGTCTCAGGAGCCAATCAGGTCCGCACCAGAACCGGGTCGAGTCAGAGAGCGTTAAATTGATTAGGACCTAAACGAATAGGTATCCTCCATCTTTGATAGGTCGTAGGTACATCAAGGTCCCTCAAAGGTCCAGTCTATCGGATGCGGCGGGAATTGATTAAGGATGCAACAGGCTAGGAAGTGCAATCTTGAATGCTTCCCTGTCAAATTTCTAGTAGAGGCAGGCGGACCGAGCAAATAGGCGGACCGAGCAAACCCCGAACCCATCTCACTCGGGCCACGTCACGTCAGTTGAAAGATAGAATCACCATGAAAGATGATCGTCGATAGAGTGAGACATGTGGAAGGATCAGCACTGCCGCGATTCTCAATGGAGGAATAGCCCACTGAGGCGATCTCGGGCATGGTGCTCAGAATGGCAGAGCAACGCGAAAACGACGGCATCGCCGATTGTTAGACGTTTGAGGGACGACGAAGCGGCTGGGGCAGGGTCATTTGTGTGCTAAAATATGATCAATTTCGCGGTGACCGGTAATCTGCACTTGCCATTCGTGGGATCCCGACATGCGACGCACGCCAACTGAAGTCTATGTAAGTGCTGTGCCGATCAGGGGAGGGGTCCCGTAGTATTCTCGTAGAATCTTCCACATAGGCCGGCATCGAAATGATTGGGCTAAGCTGTGGAGTGACACGCTCATGGGGTCGGTACTTGTGATCTCAATCAACGACCACAACGTCATCTCCATCCATGAATTCCCCATTTGATTTTGCGGACGCATCCTGCGTGTTTGCTGGCTGGCTGCCTTCTTTGGCTGGCTCTGTGGACGACTCGTACCAGCCCCTGTCCACTGACCCGACAAGTGCCGCACAAGCCTCGCTGAGCATCTCAAAAAACGCAGGGTTTTGTTTAGACAGGAACATGGTAGTGTGTGCGTTGGTCTCATCGGTAGCCTGGTCATTGACAGCTTTCGTCCACAAAAGTCCCGGGCTGTGCGATTGCTCGCCCTCCTCCACCTCCTTTGGCAGTGAACAGAATGTCCTGTTCTTTGCTCTTATAATCTTTTGACTGAATGATGTGTTGCTTGCTGATTGATTTTCCACTAGGGACGTGGCGCCTTTCCCCAGACATGTGTAAAAGTTGACACACCCGATCCCACGCTCCCCCTTCACATTTGACAACCGCTCGAGGCGCTGATGAAGCTCTGTTGTACGTGCGAGACAACCAACGAACTCCAAATGCGATGATACCCACCCAAATCCATCGGTAAGTTTCTGTCGCTGGGTATACATGGCTGCACTGCCAGCAGCAACAGCACCG
This sequence comes from Penicillium bialowiezense, assembly GCA_026122735.1. NCBI lineage: Eukaryota > Fungi > Ascomycota > Eurotiomycetes > Eurotiales > Aspergillaceae > Penicillium > Penicillium bialowiezense. The sequence goes on from JAKZFB010000004.1 coordinate 719,649, forward strand.
GCTGCACCTGCAAACATGGCATACTTGCCCCATTTTTGCCAGGAGGGGGTTGCGGCGGCGTCAGGAGGAGAAGGCAAAGATTTTGAAGGCTCTTTCGGAGCGGCAGCGCTAGCCCCTCCATTCGATTCATTGCCCTTGCCATTATAACCAAACAATCCTGCAACCTCGGAGAATGTGTTGTAGGCAGTGGCTGCATTGCGATAGTGCCCTTCCGCGCCATACGAAACAACACCAGGAGCTATCCCAAGAAACGGAGTGTCAAACGCAAGCACACCTTGAACATGGGGGAACATAAACGTGCCCGGTTCCACGATGGACTCAGTGCCCGGTGCTGGCCTAGTCTGCGTGTCCGAGGCTGGGTTCCGGGGAATTGGCTGCTCTGCTGCCAGTAGAAGTAAAACTTCCGCTCCAACGATTCCCCCCATTGAGTGACCGATCAGTATGACATGGACTGAAGGATCAACAGTGGGTGATGCAGTACGATTGGCAACTTCCAAGTCGATGACAGTATCTTGTAGCCTTCGTTGATCATGGCAGTCAGCAAGATAGGTTCGTGTGTATAGGTCTGAGCTAATCTCACCAGTCTCGGAGTCTTGCGACGCATTGCTTCAAGTCACCCTTGGTCTCATACTTGGGGTAGACAGCCGTGACGACCTCCACCGCGGGCAATGTTTTGCTGGCTAAAACGCGGAGGTGCTCTGGGAAGGTTCCGAAGGTGTCATTGCCGCCCTATGGTAAGTTCAGTAAGCGAAAGCTCTGGGCACTCAGAATTCCCCTGTATCGCGATCTGCGATGCTTTCCGGGGGACCGGCTTGTGTGCACAACAGTCATACCTTGAATCCGTGAATAAAGACGAGCAAAAGTGTTTTCCTCATATTGAGATGTTCAATAGGACATGCGCTATCATAGATCAATCATGAGGATCAGTCTGCTCGAGCGAAGAGCGAGAGAAGGCCAAGAGACATTGCGATTCGGCAGAGTCCCGAGGTCTCTCAGGGCTGAATGTTGACTTACGTCATAGGATCACGTGATCGTCCTAGAACTACCTATTTTGGAAGGTACCTCGGTCGATGTATTTAGCATCATTTCGTCTTCGAAAGACTTGGGGTAGACCGTCAACCCATGTAGTACATGCTTGATACCTAGGTTTGTAATAGCAAATCACACTATCCATGAGGTTATGCTACTATGTATTAACTCTGACATGATAAAGAACATTGGAAATAGCCTCTCCACATTCGGATGATTGCAAATGAGTATTTTACTCTAGAAAAACAGTGAAAATCCACAGTAATCGATCAGACATAAGGTTCTCGGTCAAAATTTATTCACATGGACACAGAGAAGAGAAACCATTGACCATAGAATGAAAGTAAAGGAAGATGTACTATTAAGAGCATGGTAGATGTGTAGGGAGAGTGAGAAAGTGAAAAAGTGACCTAACATTAAAACCAGCTATATCGGTGCTATCAAATCCAAAGCATGTGCACACCTCAGCATGACTTGAAACCGTCCGGAGCTTCAGACTTTCCATCGAAGAGTACCATTCCCAGTGACCTCTCCGGTAGCTTCACCTGTGAATTTGACTGTGGCATTCCCACTCACTCTTGCAGAGCCACCACCCTTGACATAGACATCGGCGTTTCCGCTGGCCCAGATTGTACTGTCGCCGTAGACAATAGCATCGCCATTGCCAGACACGATGACTTGTCCACCGCCGTGGATGGTCGCACTTCCATTACCACTAACCTCCACGTAGCCTCCACAAACCACAGCAGAGTTGTTTCCATGAATATAAGATCTCTGTGGGGACTTCAAGCTCTTGGTATGGATCTCTTTATCCCTCTTTTGACTCTTTGTGGAATCTTTAGACTTCTTCTTCTTCTTCGTTTTCTTCTTCTCCTCCGGTTCAAGTTTCTTCGTGAGCTCCTTAGACACCGTGGGGGCTTTTTTGACAACAGAAACAGACGGGTATAGAAGCGACAACGTTTGCTTATCGACGTCAGAGAGCACAATGTTCTCAGGGACATCCCTCACTCCGCTCTGCGTGTCTCCTCGCGCGATAGCGTAGTGCATGATCGACTTCGGGTCGTACGCCCTGTTCCACCTGGTGTTGACAGCGCTATACGTATCATCGTCATAATTGTGACGCACCTTGTCAAGCTGCCATCCACTTCTGTCCATGAGCCGACCGTAGTTCCACTTGGCTTTGCACTGTGGGTGTTTATGCTCGTGCACCAGACCCAAGGCATGCCCAAACTCATGGAGAATGTCAGCTTGCACCTTGCATTGAGCCGCATCTTGTGTCGATAGTCTGGGATACATGTTGAGCCACAGTGTGGGCTGACCAGGGAAGTTTTGAGCCTGACATCCAACGAAGGCTTTTGACTGGTCTGCAAATGTAACTCGAATATCTGAAGATAATATGTCCTGCTCTGAGATGAACTTGAACCGAAGCCGCATGGGGATGGAATTATAATGTGTTTTGACCAAAGATTTGACCGTAGTCCGTTCGTATTCACCCCCGTTCAGGAAACACACATTGAGAACATTTTTGTTAGATGGCCAAAGTCCGGCCGATGGCCCTCCACCCATTATTTGGTTGCTTATGAGCTACCAGGGAGTCCACAGTGGATAACGGCTCTTATCAAAGGTGTAAGCCAGACGGGCTAACTGGATCTTTCATGTCAGTACCTAGGTAGGTAAAAACAATTCAAACACATGCTACATAGATAGCACATAGAAGAGGCTCGAATTCGAAGAGTCAATACATTGACACCTGAATCATGGGCTCAGAGCACTTCCGCCTGTGCTCAATTGCGAACGTAGCATCTTGACTCACCTGTGCCCAGTGGACAATAAAGGTCACTAATTGTCGGAAGATTCCAGGTTTGTGCCCTGTGTTTCGATCCCGCACCTTCTTCTGCTCTATTCTTATCCCTTTGTCTTGAACTACAGAATCAGTTGCAAGAAATTTCCGAATTTCGGTTCTGGTGGTGGAAATATATCAAAGCATGCCAAAAGTTTGGAGATTGGTGTGTATTCGGAAAAAATGAGGTATCACGATAACCTTGGAATAAGATTGATTGATTGATTGAAGAAACATAGGCGAGAGGGAATCTTTAAATACCTCTCTTGTCAGCTTGCCAAAATCACCGATGGCCGGCGGCTATACCGAAATCGCAAGTTGTACCGATGTTCTACCCAAACATCAGGCAGATTTGGTCTCTGATATACATTACCAATTAAGAATTAGTGGTAAGCAATTCACCCTATAATCTGACTGCGTTGAACGTTGATCGGCTCGTATAGAGGGCTTATCAAGTCAGGGGCAATGGAACTTGAACGCCACGACCTCTTTTGGGCCTCGATCCGCTCCGTTGGGCTAGCTCTCAAGGCCATATCGATGAATTTCGAATGCGGACTACCTAAGTATACTGTATAGGTATAGGTCGAACCTGGGAAGCGATCAAACACTCGCTCGACGGTGTATTCCTGCCAAGGCTTTTTGCCTGCATAGCTCACACGCACTAGGTAGAACTGGCTTACTCCGTACGAAGGACTATTGGAGGCGACGAAATCGTGCCTCAACACAATCTGCCTTGTTAGGTGTTTTTCTCCCGATCAGAGCGCAACCACTGCTTGACACATGGTCGTGGCTGTTTGGAGCCCGCCTCCAGGGCTTTGTCGTATATCTTAGTCGGATGGCTATGAATCGATGGGTCTATGTGTCGCGCAAGTGGGGCGTTGGCTCGGATGCGGACTAAAGGGTATATTTAGGAAGACGCTATGAAAGCAACGTAACGCGGGGCGACCACTAGCATCTTAGTCTCCGTTCCCTAATGGCAGATGACACGACAGATAGGTGATTATTGGCTAGTTGCTAGTGGGCTGGAGATTTAGTCTGCAAGGTCTTCCAAGGTTGTTAGTTTATTTATACAAGATAAAATTAAGGACCTGGAGTTGTGTTCACTGTAACTTATCTTAGCCCCTTGGTCCAAAATTTGACTGATGTTGATACATTTTGCCTATTTACGGGGTATGGGCAAATCTCAAAGAGTGCCAGGTGGCGCGGTAGCTTCGAGGTTGGAAGAGGTTATCCATGCTTAATGAACATTAACCTAATTCAGCTGAAGTTCGTTAGGCAGAGTCGGGCCGGGCCGAGTGTACAGTAATACCAACCTGTCTGTTACGCCTTCGCACCCCACGCCCGGGCGTCGCATGATGAACATGGTTGGCGGTTGCCATCGAAGGTGCGTTTGGATACTGAGCGAGGCTGATTTCCATCCAAGTAATGGCTTGTCAGTGCACTGCCTCAGTCAGCCTTGTGTATTGCAGCATATCGTGAACCCACGTCTAAGCCACTGTCTTCACCTGGGCATCATTGTTGCCTACGTTGATGTGGGGTGAAAAGTGAGGCTCTGCCGTGTAAGAGATAAGCAAACTTTTGGAAAAAAGAACGTACATAGAACGTACTGTTTCTCGAGCGGTAACCATTTTGGTCGTTGCCCACCTGGGCAGGTGAGTGCCTATAAATGAAGCGCCCAGCCCTGGAGGTGTATATATGGCTGTCTATCGCGAAGCTCGCACGAGCTTTGGGCAGATCCATGGATTTGATTCATTTGAACTAAAAATGTATAATTTTGTATTGCAGGGAATCCCAAAAGATCCATGGACCACAGAAGTAAACGCTATACCCTAATCCAGAAACTCCAATCTGATCCAATATGCCCCTGAGCCATCTCGTTCAAACGCCGCTGTTTAGACAATGCTTCCAAAGGGTTGATTTTCCAAAATTTGGTGACATTCCTTGATACCAACATCAGAGGTTATTTATTGAGTTCGTCCTCAATAAAGCCTAAGCAGATGTTACATTCAAATGCAGGGTTGAACTGCAGACTTCTCTATGGGATTGCTCGCTGGTGTGGGTGCACAGGGCTCCTTGGACTCTGGCAATGGGACAGTTGTCCCGGGAGCCGTGCTGACAAGGCCCTTGGATACAGCAAAGCAAGAGGAGCGGTCCTGGTCAAGATTTTCACCATAAAATTCGTCGAGAATAGGGTGGAGCATCACGGTCTGTTTGTGAATGGTGACGACCGAATTGGTTGGGACAGACACCCAATTATCTAAACAGATCAGCTTTGTTGAGCGAGACAATATGTTATGATGGTACTCACGTCTTTCAAATGTGATAGGCTCACTGGCTACGAGCACGATATCGGCGCCCTTATCATGCCGCTCCATCTTGAAGTGTCCTTTGGTTTCGCCTTCTTTCCACTTTGTACCAGAAGAGAAATATAGGCTGGCTGGCTCATCTGTTTTGCTGCTGATGTACCGGGTGCAAACAACAGTGTGTCCATCTGTGACCGCGAAGTTCATCAAAGAACGAGTTTCAAGTCCAGGGATCTTATACTTCTCAGGGATTTCCCTGATTAGCTCATTGATCCGGGCAATGGTTTTCATCAAAACACGGCGCAGAAGTGCCTGTCCGAATCCCTCTGGACCGGGATTAGAGCTAGGGTCCACCCCTTCTTGTTCGAGCAAATTGAGGAACAAAGCGAAACACCATTCGCTGTCCGTGCCACCCTTTATGCCCAAATACCATTTATCGGCAAGGGAGTTTCCCAACGGGCGCTTGATGTGATTCCATGCACCGATACCACCATTGTGCATCCACATGAGAGATTGGTGCTGGAACGGGTGGCAGTTGTTCTCGGCAAGTGCACCTTCGGTAGTTGCACGCACATGTGCGAAGACCAGGTTTGAGCAGGTTTTTGCGGCGAGTCGCTCTAAATTGTCACAGTTCCAGGCAGGCAATGTGGAAGTGAAGATGCAAGGCTCCGGTCCGAGTTTGGGATCGGTGTAGAACCCTACACCAAATCCATCACCATTAACAGGACGGCGGTTATCCTTGATGAATCACGTCAATTAGTTCCACACTAGGTACCACATGGCGAACTGTCCAGTCGGATGGGGAACACATACTAGTCGCAGACGGGAGTCATAAGACTGAGTGAGGATCGAATGGCTCGGCTCGGTGACCAACTTGCTGAGCCGAATCTCATTTCGTCCTTTGTAGATCTGTTTTGCATCATTAGCTCTAGACATAAGGGTTAGGGAATTAATCGTACTAGGAAGCGACACATTGCTCGGTGGGATATGAGAAGACTCCCTGTTAAGTGCCAAACGCAGCTTTACCGAAAGACCAAAATCCCAATGGATTGGGTAAATGTGTATATCCTTCAGGACAAGACCGTATTGATCGAAGGTAACAATAGAGTTGATTTCGTGGGGTCGGCGCAGAAGAGTCACCGACAGTTGGGAACCGGTGAGATGCCCAATTGTACCAACCACAGCTGACAGACCTGACAGCAAACAATCTGGAATCGAGGTCGAGGATGCAATCACGAGAAATAGGAGAAACCCTTTCTTTTGAATCAACAAAAGGATAAATCACTTCCCTTGCACAGCACGTCATACCGCACGTGACAGCAAATATTTACGGGACGCGAAGCGGCCAAGTTGCGCAAGTCACGGGGACTGTTATCCTTGATGTCAGTGATCCGACAATCTACGAGATCATCACTTTTTTCAAACTGGCTTGTTGAATGCCATCACAACAATCATGAGTGGGAGAATATTCTCCCATAGGCTGGGCCCGCTTTTGCGGAATGGTCACCTAGCTCGCCATATCCATAATGCAGGGTCAAGGACCGGTGGCCTGCTACGCGCAAACAGTGGCGCACTTCGAGGACGCGCCTGGCCGATAGGCTCGAATTCGATCCATAATGTTCCAGCAGTTCGATCAATCTCGTTTGCTCGCATGCTTCCAAAGCTGGCCATGAAACTTGTCAGGATTCCAGCTATGTTTGGCGGTGCGACTGTCGCGGGTCTGGCGTATTTCCAGTACCAAGCAACCCGTATGTTTTTCGTGGATCAGACCAACTACAAAGTCACACATGCTAACATCATCTCAAAGAGGCCGGTAATTATGCGATGGATATCTTCAGGCAAGCTTCGGATACGGCGGGGAACACAGCGTCAACCTTGTTCCAAGGAATTCAAGATGCAGCCGAGCAGACACAACGCGGGTGGAACAAGACAACTGGAGATATCGAGGTTCCGGAATGGCTGCAAAAGATCCTCCGCGTTGACGAGGAATCCGAGTCGCGGAAAGGCAATTCGTCTGGTGGGGGCAAAGAACCGAAGGAAAGTCGAGCTGGGACTGCCGCTGCTGCCGCTACTACAGCGGCATTTGGTTACGATCAGTCTGGCGAGGAAGACACCCGCTTGGAAAGGGACGCTGCCGAGGATGACCAGATGATGCTTCTCACGCGCAAAATGATCGAAATCCGCAACATTCTTCAGACAATCGGCCAATCTGGCACCCTTACGCTTCCATCAATCGTTGTCATTGGATCCCAATCCTCCGGCAAGAGCTCAGTCCTCGAAGCTATCGTCGGTCATGAATTCTTGCCCAAGGGATCCAACATGGTGACTCGGAGACCCATTGAACTGACATTGGTCAACACCCCCAACGCCCAAGCAGAATATGGTGAATTCCCAGCCCTGGGCCTTGGAAAGATCACAGACTTCTCTCAAGTTCAACGCACACTCACGGATCTCAACCTTGCTGTTCCGGAAAAGGACTGTGTGTCAGATGATCCCATTCAGCTCACAATCTATTCCCCCAACGTTCCGGATCTTTCCATGATTGATTTACCAGGCTATATCCAGGTTGCAGGCCATGATCAACCTCCTGAGCTCAAGCAAAAAATTGCCGACCTTTGCGACAAATACATCCAACCTCCAAATGTCATCTTGGCGATCTCTGCTGCCGATGTCGACTTGGCAAACTCGACAGCACTCCGATCTAGTCGTCGTGTTGATCCTCGGGGTGAGCGCACCATTGGTGTGATCACTAAGATGGATCTTGTCAGCCCCGAACGTGGACGAGACATACTCTCCGATAAAAAATATCCTCTCCGCCTTGGCTACGTGGGTGTCATCAGCCGCATCCCTCAAACAAGTGCCATTTTCTCCAGAGGCTCCGGAAACATCACCAGCGCCATTCTAAAGAACGAGCATGCGTACTTCTCTGCGCATCCAGGCGAGTTTGGTCCCCACTCAGAAGTCTCAACTGGTGTCTCGACATTACGCAAGACGCTGATGCAAGTCCTTGAGCAAACCATGGCGTCCAGCTTGGCCGGAACAAGAGACGCTATCAGCCAAGAACTTGAAGAGGCAACCTACGAGTTCAAAGTTCAGTATAATGATCGGCCGTTGAGCGCCGAGTCCCACTTGGCGGAAAGCCTTGATGGTTTCAAACATTCTTTCAAAGCTTTCGCGGAGAACTTTGGTCGGCCACAGGTTCGGGAGATGCTCAAGTCGGAATTGGATCAACGGGTCATGGACATTCTGGCCCAGCGTTACTGGAACAAGCCGGTCGAGGACATGGATGTCCCGATGTTGGAGTTGGATCCCCTCAAGGATCTCCCCAAGGCCGATTCCGAGTCGCTCTACTGGCACCGGAAGCTTGACGCTTCTACTTCATCGTTGACCAAGCTTGGAATCGGTCGGTTAGCCACGACTGTTGTTGCAAATGCTCTCAACAACCATGTGGACTCACTACTCGCGTCTTCCACATTTGCGTCTCACCCTGGCGCTCATAAGCAGATCACTGATGCTTGCACTAGTATTCTCAACGACAGATTTTTCAGTACTAGTGACCAGGTTGAGAACTGCATCAAGCCCTACAAGTTTGAGATCGAAGTCGAAGCTCCCGAGTGGGCCAAGGGTCGAGACAATGTAGGCCGAGTTCTCAAGGAAGAGCTCAAGGCCTGCGAGTCAGCCATGAAGAATGTGGAAGATGTGATTGGTAAGCGCAAACTCAGAGATGTCATTACATTCATCGATAAAGTACGAAAAGGCGATGTTGTGTTGGAAGGCAATGGCGAGGGCGGTGCAGGTGGCTTTAGTGCTGCCTTGTTGGAGAGAGGTAAGTTCTCGGTCACGTTGCTGGATATTCCCAAGAAACAAAACAAAGCTAACATTTGCAATAGGCCGAGAGGGTCTGTTCCTCCGCGATCGAGCCGACATTATCAAGATGAGACTCCTGGCCGTCCGGTCCAAGCAATGTGCCACCCAAAAGAACAAATACTACTGCCCAGAGGTATTCCTGGATGTCGTCGCCGACAAGCTCACCTCGACGGCTGTTCTGTTCCTCAATGTCGAGCTCCTCTCTGAATTTTACTATAATTTCCCACGCGAGCTTGATTCCAGACTTGGCCGCCACCTCTCTGACGCCGAAGTTGAGCGCTTTGCTCGCGAGGATCCTCGCATCCGTCGTCATCTGGATATCATCCGCAAGAAGGAGCTGTTAGAGCTGGCTCTGCAGAAGATCGAGAGCATTCGACAGCTTGACGGCCGCAACCGAAAGCCTGAGCGTGCGCCTCCTGGAAAGGAAACACGCAGCGGTTGGAACCTCTTTTAGGAGTACATTACTTGTCAGCCTCTTTGTTCCCATGCGCCCTCCGTTCTTGTCTTACGTTTGGATTTTCGATACCTACCTTGCCAGTATGCTGTTCTGTTGTTTCTTCTAACTGGTCATTTTCTCCACTTATTTCAAAGTTCTTTACCCTTCTCAACTCCAGGGATGTTTCGTCTTAGATATTTGAAATCAATTGTACATATACAGCCAAACCCACTGGGTTGATGATCGATTTTCAGAACTATGGATGTCTCCGTCCATGGATTTAACATCGTAACTTCCAAGGTTCCATCGTGTGCCTTCTCCAGAATCCATGGATCACTGCCCAGGTGCTGATGATGAACATTCCAAGGTTTGGGTACAACCTTAGGAATTATTCCGACAGAAAGTCCTGGAGTGCCCTGCCTAAGTGTAAACAAGCCAAAGACGCCTAAAATCTAAAATACGAACCTTGGAAATGAGCTACTGGGTGCATAGCGGACTACAAAAGAAACATCGAAAAATGAAAAGCCCCAAGTCATGCATGTAATTGAAGCTTGAATATCTAACAAAGTTAAGTATTTATACATATACAGGAGACCGATCTCAACCAGCCTCAAAACCCGAATTGCCAAAGTTAACAAAAACCAAACCAGTCACACCGTCTACCACAGTCTGTTCACATCGAGAACCTTCTCCTTCTTGGTACCAGCAGCAGACTTGCGCTCCTCGGAGGAACGGAAGAACAAACTGGGACCCTCGAGGGGCTTAAGCAGATGCGACAGGTAACCCCGGTGCGCAGGATCACGGTAATATTCGATGTCGCGACGCTTCGTAGGATCCGGCAGACGGAACGCTTTATGGTTGCGGTTCAAGATGGAAGGCCAGTTCTTCTTGTTCGGCCCGACCTGCGCCATGCGGTACAGTTCCTCGGAGCCGCTCTCGCGCGCCCACCGATCAGACAGGAAAGTGTGTGTTTTGCCATCGAGAATCCGACGGATGGAAGAAGGGGTGTAGTAGCGAGTTGTGACGGAACCGCCGGCGGCTTCGATGGCAGCGATTGCGGAGGCGGAGGCGCGGGAAACAACGACGTGGATGGGCTGCTTCAGGGCGGAGGCGCCGTCGCCGAGGATCTTGACGCCGTCGATGGGCCGGCTGATGCAGCCGGTTCTGTAGAGTTCCTTCATGGTGATTGGGCCTCGGGGGGAGAGACGACCTTGGTCGATCCAGGTTTGAATACGCTCGAGGTTGACAGTGGCCATTTCGACGGAGAAGCTGAGACATTAGATGGCGTTGGATATGGGTGCTATTTGGATCTTACATGTTGACGCCGCCACGCTCGCCGTGGACGATGATCTCGGGCGTCTGTCCACCATTGAAACCGGCGGGGACCTTTCCGTGCTGTCCTTGACCCTTGTGACCGCGACCGGAGGTCTTACCCTTGCCGGAGGCGGGACCACGACCTCGACGGATACGCTTGTTGTAGGCTGTCGGGTTGTCGGAGAGGGAGGCTAGGATATGAGCATTACGGGTTTGCTGGAATTGCGGGAGGAGGAAGGCGAGTGGGGATGCCTGCTGGAAGGGCCGAGTAGCAATCTTTGTGAGCTGCGAAGGCAGCCCCATAAGCCGGGGAGACATGGTCGTGGATCTGTAATGGGCTGCTGCTAATGTTTGGCTTGCGGGTTTGCGATGGTTTCGAGATCTTTCGGGGCGGGTTAATTTTGGTCCGGCTGCCCTAATTGTTACTCGCAAGCAGACAACAAATCTTTGAAATCCCCATCTTGCCCACTCAATGGAGAGCATACAATTACTCCTATAATTGATTTCCAGGGCCATCCATGGATCGAAGCTTCACACAACGTCGTTTTCAAATTTCTGATGTATCTACCAAATTTTAATATCTTGGGTGTTGCACGCTCAACCTTGAAAGTCCACCCAGGTGCAAAACCTAAAGCACATCCAGGTCTGCAGAGCTTCTAATAAACCTGGGCAGAGGTAGAAAATATGAGCGATATGATCTTCATGGGCTGGGTCTACATATGTACGGAGGGTTTACATATCAGAAAAAAATACCAGTGGTAAAAGTCTAAATTCGTAGTATGATGCAAAGCTATGACTGAAGCCATGTGAGATAACTCCACGGATATGCGAATGCAAAAGCAATACCAGATGCCCAAGGCATCCGTAACAAAATTCCACCAAAAAAAAAACGCCGCTTGTGTCAGCCCTGGGGATCATTTCACCTCCAGGGAGACCAAGACCAAATCCGTCTAGAAAGAAGCGCCAAAAGTATGCTAAATAAAACTCGTTAAAAGCGGAATGTGTGTACATGAGAAGACAAGTGAAAGAATGTTGTAGGAAACGTAAGGTGTACAGCGAATGAGATGTTTTGGTGTCTCGTGTGTCGGGTCGTAGCGCGGTCAAGTCGTAATAGCACATGAGATATGAGTGGGGATATGGTATCAGCCAGCATAGCTGGAGGGTGGATAGATGGGTTGGAGGTAAGGAGGGTTCCACGCATCAGGTTGGATATAAGGCAGGAGACCTGTCTTACGGGTGGAACCCTTGCCCAGTGGCTGATAATGCATGTGATCGAACGGAACACTGCGCTGCTGCTGCAGTGAGCTTGATGGTGGTGGGATCAACAAGGTGTTCACCGAGCGCACAGGTCGATAGGGCGAATTGCGATTAGCGAGAAAGAAGGAGGGAGAGAGGTGATTTTGAGGGGTATGAACAGAGTAGGCTGAGACTGCCGGGGAGACTGTGGCAGAGGACACGGCGTATGAGCCCTGGTGATGCCGTCCAAGGTCTGGTAGGGTGGGCGCGGTGTAAGTACCCGATTGCATTGGGGGAACAGACAGAGGGGGCATCTGCTGCCAGTTCTGGGGGCGGTGGTACATAGGGGGCATGATTGCCGGAAGGTGCGAAGGCGCGATGGTAGAGGGGAGGGATTGTGGTGTTGAGTAGGAATTTTGGAGGTGAGGAGCCTGATGCGGAGGCGGGAGACGAGACATGTTGCCCATCGGCGCCACCGGGGCCGATGTAGGGGTCAAAACGGGTGGCAGAGTAGGCATAGCGTTCATCGTGGCCGCCGGGACCGTCATGGAAGGAGTCGTGGTGGCGCAAGACATCGCAACCCGCTTTGTCGGATTGAGGTCTTCGTTCTCATCACGGCTACGCTTTCGTGAGCCTCCTATGACGAGATCCCCACTGAGTGGCTGGGGTGGCAGCGAGTATGGTGGCAGCCCGCTGGACGGCATGTACCAATTAGGCTGTGACTGATGTCGGAAGTCGCTACTGGGCGACGGCAGTTTAGAAGATGGCGACTGTGATTGCAAACGAGGCGGCGAGACACGGAGAGTGGCGGACTCGACGGGCATCATGGACGCTTGGGTGAAGTAGTCGGCAAACAGGCTCAACTTGTTGTGCCACTTGTTCCACTCGGCCTCTGACGAGAAAAGATCATAGCGAATATTGCTCAAGAACTCGACCTCCATGATGTGGATCTCGTGCACCGCAATGCCCGAGACCTCAGCCCACGTTTTATTGGTGTAAGTGTTATCGTCAAGGACTGTAGATTAGGTCAGCCACCTGCCCAATCACGAAGCAGTAAACGAGGGCGGTCAGCCCGATAAGAAAATACTCACATTTATTGCCGAGCATCAACGCAACCGTCATTAACCGGAACTCACTCCCCTTCTTGCCTTTGACGCCAGAGTTGAATTTTTTCAATCGGTAGACGAACAACAGGGCCAACAGAATCACATTTTGGCTGACTTGGGTTGTAGAGAGAATCGTGGAGACCCATTTTTGAAATCCAACCGTGGGGATGGCCTCGGCGACAAGAGAAGGAACAAGGTGTTGATGATCCTCGATGGCTTGTAGTTTTGACGTTTTTTCAAACCAGAATAGACAGGTCATCTATATAAGATAATTTCATGTTAGCTGTTGTCCCCATATCACTTTTGCGAAACTCCACGAAATTCCATACCTGAGCAGCAAACTCAGCCAGATTTCCCTTGCTGTTGTTAATGGACGAGGGAATCCGAAGCTGTGATCCTCTCGAGCTAGTCGATTTCTTCTGAGCCACGGGTTCCGATGATGGGGCGTCTTTAGCGGGTGCAGTATGGCTTTGAGGCTTCATAGAAGCCATCATCGAGGATGAAATAGAATCGAACGGGCGTGAGTTGCCGTAGAGATGAGCCGGCATCCCATTCGGTTTCCCACCATAGGTAACGGATGGCATGGCATTGTAAGTCACTCCAGTCATGTCGCTTGGAGGGGTTGGCAGACCGCTCCGGAAAGGAACCGTCGCTGAAGCCAGGTTGATCTTCAAGTTATTGTCGATTGGGGCCAGAGTCGAAAAGGAAGAGACGTCCACGGTTGAAGACATAAGGAAAGAAGTAAGTAGGCCAGTCGACACATTAATGTTTCAAGCAAAGAAAGGCGTCGAAAGGGACCGAGTTTCATCCATGTTATGACAAGCAAAGAAATCCAATTGGGGTGCAATGAAGGTGAATAAAGGTGAAGACAGAGTGAATATAGGCCTTTCAGGGAGTGATGTATATAGAGCAGTCACGATAGGCCCATATAAGGAAGGCAGAGATATAGAAAGATCTCTCGCTATCCACTTTAAGAAAAAAAAGTAATAAAAAAGAATTAAATACCAAAAGTGGTTTAATAAAAACTAAATATTGAAATTCAGGAAAAGAAAAAAAAAACGTTCAAATAAAATAAGTCAAAGCATCATCTCCCAAGTCCCGAGAGAGTGAGAGACCACACAGAGTTTGACCCGGACGCAGGTCCAGGTTGATCCTCCTTTCTGGGCTCGTTTGGATTCCGGTTTGGTTGGAAAATAATAATATTTTTCCAAAGGAGAAATACTGATACCGGTTGATGTCAGAGCCACGGGGATGTGGTCACAAGTGGGTGCAACTAGAAAGGGTAGGTCGCAGAATGTTTACCTGGTCCCGGCCTTCACTATTAGCGCGGACTAGTGGAAGCAAAAATTGATTGGGAAAACAATAATACCGTACAAAGGGAGAGAGAGTGAGAGGGAAAAAACCATCTATACCCCACGTCAAGAAAGGCCTATATCAGATCCAATAATAAGGCCAATAAATTACTTGCAAGGAAAAAGGGCTAAAGGGGGAGGTTTGAGCACGGTGGCTGATCGCTAGAGGAATGGGCAAAAAAGCAAAGCCCAGAAAGGAGCCGACCAATCATAAGGAACCAAGCAGAAGATCAATTACCGTAAGAAGGCGAACTGAACCAAAAAAGAAGGGAAACGGAAGGCTCGGTAAGAATGGTACATTCATAATGTAAAGAAGGCAAAGTATTACCGCTCACATACGAGAGTTGCAAGAGTTACAGAGAACCAAGCCAGGAATAACCAATCAAAACGCTCTCAACGGCTACTGAGAACCTCTTTCGAAGTATCCGGGCTCCACCTAGAGTACGAAAAGTCTCACTTCCCTTGAGAGGCTGGGCATCTCTTGTCTCTTTGTTTTCTGTTTAATTTATCCCGTGTACGACCGGTCCATGGTATACTCTCTCACTCTGGACCTTTGCCATGACACGGTTACGTGATCTAGTACTCCCCGAACCGATTCGCTTTCGTTTATATGAGCGCGTCTCGCGTAGCTCTTGACCGGACCTCCTCCGGGCAACTTTCCAGATTCTGGGTCTCAGGGGCTCAATACCAAGTTTGATACTTCAGCGGGAGAGGGAACTAGACCTCTGGCTTCTGATTCGTGCGGCTTTCATGCGCTTGACTTCCCCCCCATGAATTTCACTGCTTATTGGCCACAGGGGTTGGCGACTAAAGTGCCGTTACAAGAGTACGGAACAATGTACAGAGTACGGAGTACTCCCGTACATACCTGGTAAGTTAGGTGTCGGTATTTGTGTCCCGTCCAAGCGCCCCCTGTGTTAAGCCGAGAGGTGGCATACCGTGCACACGCTGGGAAGGCCGTTTTACTCACTCCGGCTAGACAGGGTGGAAAGACGTAAGGCAGTGAGTTGCACCTGTGATCTCAGAAACGCCGAAAATGTGCCTAGATCGGCTGGGATTGGATTCCATCGGCTACTTCGTGGCGTACCATCCCTTCCAACAAATTGTAGTCAACCATTCAGATTACGGACACCGTGGAAGGCTACAGACAGTCATTGTCCACTTTTTTTTTTCTTTCTTGGTTGCCCCGGAGCCATACTTGCGTGTCTACTGTGTATTGTATGTTGTCAGCACGGAGGACTAGTTAGACCTCCCCTAGACGCATGCAAAGACATTGACTATCCACTCAACTTGCCCAAAACCTTCATCCCCAAGGGATCATCGGGTGGACTGTGAGAGACAGTGTATCACGCCACCAGTTCACGTCCGAAACCAGCGGTTTGGGTAACGTCCAGACTTGACGATCCAATTTCACCTAAAGGAACTTGCTGGTTAGATAGCGGAGGGAAGTTGATCGGGAACGAAATTCAATAAAATGATTTTAGAATTCATCCTCCACTTTCCGGGCTTCTGAGCCACCGCCACGGAAATTGTTTCGTTTCCAGAACCCCAGACAGAATTCAAGGTGGATCGCAAGGGCCAAAAGAAAAAGTCCACCGTGTCATAGGTGCTGGAAGCATCATTGGTCATTTCGTTTTTCTTTTTTTGAAAGTCATTGATCTTGGGACTGAAAGGCAGTTTTAAATTAGAGACACCAAGTGATTGGATGGGCGCATAGAAAGTGGTCCCCTTGTCTGTTTTAGGAAAAGGGCGTGTTCACTGGTCACAGTCATACAGAAGTCAGCCAGCTCGCCTCGCTTCAAAGGTTGGGGTTCAACTGGGTCTCGTTTTATTTTATTTTATATTTTTTTATTGTTTTTCTTTTCTTTTTGGTTGCCCGGAGCTTTTCCTTTTTGCTTCCCACTCCCGCCCCTCGATCTGCAGTTGCTGACTTCTAAATATTCGATGGTGATTGGTCAGTCGCACTCTTTTGCACGTCTCTCCTTCTCTTTGGTGGGTCGGAAATAGAAAAGGAGTCTGCCATCCCGGTTGCGGTACGAGTGCTTCATTTCGAGACTTGCTTTGTGCCTCCATATTTTCTCATATTACCACATTACGCTATACGCTACTACAGAGGGTTGAGAGGTATGCTCCACACAAAGTTTTACTTGTCGCCCTTCACGCCCGAGGCCGTGCTACGAGTACCGAGTACGGAGTCGTTGTCAGACTCACCTTGTTTCCCACCTAAAATTCCCCAATAAAAAATTGGAATATTCGGCCCTTGGAAGGATCAGGTCTGGAATGAAGTATCCCTGCACTAAACATTGTAGAATCCCAGGTTTCCACCGATGATCAATTTTTAGGCGGGTTGTACCCTCGACCATTGGCGCATGCAGACTGCGAGACCGCCATCGTGATACCCCCGTCATCGGCAAAATCATGAAATTGAGGGTACATCGTATACATTACATTTTTTTTAATACATTGTACGGAGACGAGGATGCACGCGGAATGCATCCCATGGAGGGAAATCATCCGGCCTTTGCTCGTATGTACGTTTACATGAGCTCTCACTCCACGCCTCAGGTCACCGGGCGCCTGTGAACAAGGCTTCGCACTTTGCAGAACCACACTTCATTCCTGATTGGTGACAACCGGATCTCCAAAGTTTCTGGTACAGTTTGTGGTGGGCAGTGTTCGGGACGACGTCAAATCCCTGCTGAGTCCTTAATAATGGGGGTTGGAGCGGTTCCAACTGAGCAAAGCTGAAGCCGATCGCTTATTCTCTCCACTCCGTATATTGTTCAGCGTATGTGTACAGGCCTAGGGGCAATACCATATCTTGGTTTGTCTGCAATGTGTGTAGCAGCTATATTGGTGCATACAAACCCTCATCATCCGGCTTACGCCGTCCCATCACAAGGATGGGTTTGTGGTTATATTAATTACGCAGCCTGACACTCATTGTCCTCCATCATTACACAGCGGGGCTTGGATTTTGCGCTCTGCGCCCGGCTTCTACAGTTTCTTTGCTAGATGTAAGGTTGGTAATTTTGAAACCATTAGGCTTGGGTTCTTTTCCGACGTAACCTATCTCATGCGGCAACGCAGAAAAAAATTAAAAAATTAAAAGTTCTACACCTTGTCCGAGGCGAAAACATACAGCGGATCTCAACGCCGTGTTCAACCACCTTGCTGTCTCTCTTACCTAGCACGGCTCCTTGCATCTTTCTCCATCCTTGCGGCTGGGTCTTCACTGCGAGTTATTCGTGATGTCAAGTAAACCTTGGAATTGGAGGCTCGTATTTGCTTTAATATCACTTCGTGCTCCATACTACATTCAATACGACATGCTCCGTACAACATACACACTGTATGCAAATGGGGTTCTCCGCTGTCCCGCTCAATCCCGCTCAACCCACCGGTAATATATCGTCACGATTGTGTGCATATGTCATTGCCGGAATTCTTTCTGCGCCGAGGCAAGACTGGGTATTTTTGATTATGAAATATACCATACAAGTAGCATAGGGCTGCTATTAATCTTCCTGGCGTCACTCGATCCACTCCCGGGTGATGAAGGAGACGGCAAACAATTCCTAGGATTGCCCCTTCAGCTGGTCGAAGATGGAAGGATCCTTTTTTTCGGCGGTGTGGTTGTTAATTTCCACGTACTATTACTATACTAGTTGATTAGGCCCAGCAACAGGGGTGGAAGTCAGGTAACGAAATTAATTGGTCCGTTGTTCAGAACTGCAGATCTGGTCCTTGGGCTTGGGAGCCAAAGTTATAGATCACTAATCCTGTTCGGAGTACGGAGTTACAGATAATAATATCAATATTTTCAAATTCTCTGACGTAGTTCCAAGGTTGCTCAAATCGTATCAGAATCTACTCGTACTCCGTATATTCGCTCTTGTATCTAATCTGTACTGTTCGTGCGAGACCGCTTGGCGCTTCGATCCATGGATATTTGTACGTGGTAGCGTTGGAGCCTTCCAATCTTACGATCAGATCCAGTCCATAGTATGCACGCCACGGGTTGCCTTCGAGTGTTTAGACCGACTGAGTGCCCAGTTGCAGGCGCCCCGATCCTGATGCGCTTTGAAAGCAAATGCAAGTGAGCTCAGGGAGCTTTGGGCCGTGTGACAAAAACCGAAGTCATCGCGATCCATCAGTTGATGTCCTTTTGAGGCTAATCCCCGATTCCAGACTCTGTGCTTCAGCCCCCCCGCGCGCGCAGGGGCCAAAAGCCAAAGGGAGGGGCATCCACAGCTCCCTCGACAACAAGGCAGAGAGACCTATACCCGGGATTATCATTAATCATCCTCGAGGGTTTAACCTTTTCTGATTTGCTTGATCATCTCGGAATTGGTCTGGATCCAACAAAGCGCCCCGAGCCCATCACATAGCAACACGCTGACAGGGCCTTGAAACTTGACTTTGAAATACATCAAAGACTCTTTTTTTTTTCTTTTCCCGCGTTGGTTCTCGCGGTTTGACTTTAGCGGATTCACGAATCTACTCCGTGCCGCTGCGTTGACTCCATGGGGCCTGTTCGGGGTACACTTCATGCTGATTTTCGCCCCCGCTCGGTGGCTCATTGATCAACGCGGTTCTGACGGTGTGGAATACATCACTTGGGTATGTATCTGGATCAGACTATTTTCGGTTTCCGGTTCGCTCCTTTGTTTTGAGCACGATGCAAATATAGTAGAAGGTGGGGAGGGCAACGGCAGCATAGCCAGTACAGTGCAATTGTACGTAGTCCTGTCTCAGTCGTCGCTTTCAACTTCTAAGATTAGTTGTCGAGTCTCATCTTCAAATAGGGCAATGGTCTTGAAGGTTCTAGAGCCCCCGATAGTGGAAGTATTAATGTTTGCACGGTAATTTGTACATGGCGGTCACAACTTGACGATCCCGGAACACTCTGCTCTCCCGGCATCCGATGGGTTGGGAAAGATTAAAAAATTATTCTGCCTGGTAAACCTATTTCAATTTGCCGGAGTAATTGGGATTGTGAAAATCGGTGGAGCAGCCAACGCGTACTAATTCACTACGGATCTGGTGTGCATTGGAGCGCACAAGGATCACATTCCCGTCAGGATCCGGAGCCACTTCTTGTTTTCAGTTGTTTTCAGTTGGATTTCATGATTTTCAGTCCTATTGAAATGTTGAATCTCAAATACCCAAAAGACAAATTCTTTCAGTTCCGCCGCCTTTTGTCCTATGGGAAATGAGTTGATTTCCCCCGGTCCAAAACGGGTGCTGCAATGCCAGGTACAGTCCCGAGGCTGGACTCATTTCCAACCCTTGATCGAGACTCGTGCTTGATACCAAATACAATGCCCACTAGTGCCACTATCATTAGCCTGAGTGGGGGGTCGGAGATATGGAATTCGGATCAAGGCGCAAAAGGAGAAACAGACATTCGAACTGGAAACCTTGGTCCTCCACAACCTTGACGCGGATCGACGGATGAGAGTCGCCTGCACAGCGTCATGGAAAAAGCGGAAATACACTGCCCGCATGTCACAGTCGTCGCTCACAGGTCGTCGCTCACAGATCGCCGGACCACCGCCACTTTCTACTCGTAACGGCATCTATTTTTCCAGTCATAGAGAAACTCCGATCGACGATCCATTGAACCAAAGATCGCATGATTTAATCATGGGATCCTCTTCCTGGACTACAATGAACAAAACCAGCCCGAAGACACCTTGATACATACTACCGCTCACGAACCTAGATCTTTGACCCCCAGTGGCTGACGACGCCTCCATCCTTTCAGGTGCCCCCGAGACGCCATTAAGGCGTAGCCATTAACTTGACCAGGGAACACAGGCGAGTGGCGGATTCGTGCCTCTGGCGTAACCGCCCTCATCCTTCGTGCTCCGTTCAACTTCTTTTCGGCAATCGCGGGTCGAGCTCAATACAATTCCAGCTTCCCAGGGTTGTTTTATTGAGTTGATGACTCGTTTACTCTTGACTCACCCTGCTATCCCTGAAACGGACTGGAGTCTTTCAGCTCGTCAACTCTGTTCCCGTCTATCGATGGTTGAACCTTGGCTTGCTCGATGTCAAGGATTACTTTGATTGTCATGCTCGCTTCCTATGGATTTGGATCTATCGAGACGAAATACGAAACTACACCCCCGCTCAAAGACACCGCGACCCTTGCTTTTTGACTTCTAGCCATGTCTTCTGTTTTGCCCCTCACATATCTTTTTCGCCCTTTCGATCTCTTTCAGCTTGCCCAGCCTTACTCCGTACTTAATATCAATTCAAATTGTGAGAGCAAAGCACATGAATATTTTACTTGACCCCCTCCCTATAGCCAGGGAGAAGCGCAGTTTGAATAGTTTTGGCCAAATGTCGAATTCACCTCTCGCTGCAGAAAGCAGCTAGGTAATCATCCGATTCCGCACTCTGCCGCACAGCACCACCCGCGGACGTTGTCGAACTTGAGGATTTCGGAGATTTTCAGCGCTTGCCATATGTATTGTGCCATTCAGACTACCTCATCAACTCCTTCGCTACGGAATGTGCTATCTTTCATCTCGGCTTGGAGTGCTGCCTTCGATTGTACATGCATGTCGCCGGCGCAGGTGTAAAAGAATAAAGTGCTTTGTAACTCATCCTCTTTGCGTGTCTTTCTGGTCTCCCCCAACTGAACGCGAAAGACCCGCTGGGCAGACCGGCATGAATTGACCGTCTCTTCGACTGGGTCATCTTCTCTGGTATACGTGTCTCATGATCTCAATGATATTAGTTCTTATTCTGGGCAACTGGAGTACTAGTCTGGGCCCGTAGTTAAGTGTAGCACTCTCGTGAAGGAAAAGCTTCTCATCCGGCCCCGAGCGAGCCTAACACTGGGTCTGGATGGCAGCTTGATACTGAATAACCTACCCATCCTCCAGTTCCGATATCTCATTTCTGATTGAGGCTAGGGGATATGACCAGTTGCCACTGATCCTTGACCCATACCTAGGTGTTGGCAAACAAGTACCTCATATTTCTGGTCTGGTTCCACGGCGGCTTGTTCGTACTGCTCTGGCTCGAGATAGGAACTTGGAGAAGATGTTGAGTCCCCAAGCCCAGCGAGGTTGAAATATTAGCTATGTCTTGTTTATTAGCAGGTTGGGGGAGTCAGCTAGTAGAGAGAGGCCAAGTAGAGGAAAGCAGAGAGAAGGTCCACAAGCAATACAAATCATAGGTAAGGTTGGCGTTGTTCCCAAGTCAAGATCAGAGAAGAGGAGCCAATACCCTGCAGACGTCCAAGTCAATTCAAAATGGAAAGCCCACAACCTCTAGTCCTTCAAAAAGCACATAGTCGCTAAATTCGGAAGCTCTCAAACAATAAACAACATGCACGCCCCGGCAGTCGACAAAGCAATTCTGAAACAATATTTAAGCACGATATCAGAATCCACTGGCCATAAAGCAGCCTGGCCTGGAGCACGAATACGAACACATAGCTTACCAGGGATGACATTTAGACATGGCTACTTACCTTCCAGGTTTGATCTATTACCTAGTAAAGAGACTACTTTACTATATTACTACATTACTCATATTTAAATCTTTTGCAGATCGGTGGATATTTATGCCTCCAGTCACACAAGCAAACGCACTTCCCCAAACCCAAGCATAAGTCGTGGTCGATTGAACCACCTGGGCAGACAGGCGAGGGATAAAACAAAGTACAGTTCCATTCGCGAATCATCCACAATCCAAGGTTCCGACATGATGTAAAACTACTACAAGTAGATGTATACGGGTAGTGGTACTCTTGATTCCAAAATCTCCTTTACAAGTTTCAAGGTCATCGGTATTTCGAAGACGTGCACCTAGGTATTATTCTATGGGATGCCACGGATATCTGCTTAGTACGTGTGAAGCCAGAAGCCAGAGCAACACAAACGCAAGACTCAACACAAATCCTTGATTGCCCAGGTGCTTAGATGTAGTGTATCACGTCTCACACGGAGACCCCGATATACACAAGGCAGCCAGAGATTTCAAGTAACACGCATGGTAAGTGGAGAGAAATGTGATTAAGCATCAAAAGTCCCATCATATGTGCATATCCGCACGAGAAAACATTCACACACTCGCCAAGTAGGGTATACCGGTCTGATTAGATACTTCCTCGGCTTATCTGCGTTTGGTGCGGGTGAGCATCAAAGCCGTTGTGTTTAAAATTGGCTTATATGGGCTGTTGTTATTGCAGCTGCGGTTACATTGCCCAGGTGATTCTAGGCATCTTGGCTGTAGTGAGCTATATTTGCATAATATCGCGGTCTATAAGAGTGGTTGGGATCCCCGCTGGATTATATTGTGATACAACTATGTCAGCCTTGCTTCGTTGGTTTGCCTGAAAATACTAGGCATTGGTTCCATGGAGGTCCCTCCGTTTTCTTGTGTTTGACCATTATGTGATTGCTTAAACACAGTCAGCTTGTCCTTGGAGAGCTCGAGCGCTGTCCAAGGTGAATTTTGGCTGTTTGATGGCCTCGCCAATCATGGGACATGTCTTACCATTGTTCCCCGGATTGAAGTGGTCAGGTGAATCCTCAAATGTCCCATTTCTGGAATACCAAGCCTGCTACACATTATGTGTTTATTTGCTCCTTGGTCTCACTGAAAAAGCCCGCGAGCAGCCCACTGGACAGTCAATTGGCCGCCCTGGACACTGGATCGGACTTGCCTCCGAATGCTTGGTCTGACCGAGACCACGCCAGCTCACATGAACTGAGACCCATTGATATTGCTCCCCCGAAGCAACAAATCACACGAACACGGAACATGACAGTGCCAATGGGGCGCAGAACATCACCGAACGGAGGTGAAGTATCGAATATTGCCTCAATATCTGTCCCGACAATTCTCGTAGATGGTGTACGAGCGGCGGGAGTGTCCAATATACTCCCCACTCAAGGGAAGTGGCCGGAAGCACAGTGACTGGACGCATCACAAGCCCGAACAAGCCCTGAAGACGCGCCGACTTTGGCCGAATTCTCGTGTGTACATACCAAAGGCATGTGTAGATGGGAGAAACCGGACCTCGAGGGATGAAAGTGGAGCATCATACTTTATACTTCCCCAGATTTTACGGCAAGACAAAAAGAGCTCAAGTGTACGGAGTAAGATGTGAACCAGGCTCCGTACATGGATCGGACCAAAAGCTGCGGAATGTATTTGCGGGTAAATCCGGGAGTTCATAGGGCTGGGGAAGGGTCCCCGGGGCCAGTTACTCTTAGTGATGAAGAATAGGAAATTGAGTCATATCAGATTGGACAAGCACGAAAAGACATATTCTTTTACCCCGAAACACTGACCGATAGACCGCGCCTGAATTACCCTAAGGGGACGATCTCCTCAGCGGTTAATTTCTCCTCACCGGGAGATTGATGTCCCCTCAGTTCTCCAATTTTTTTTAGCTCTTTTTTTTTCTTTTCTGAGAAGCGGCTATTAGTAGCTTTGCCGAGAAAAGTCCGCTGAAGCTGAATGATTACATTGAGCTTCGTATAGCACTTGAGGTCGAGGAGGTCTACAATGCTATGAGCATATGTGATATAATTTGGCAGAAAATAGGAGAAGTAGAGAGTACAAGAGTTAACCACTGCTAGCACGTAATCAACAATGTATTGGCTACCCCTTTGGCCCGGCCACACCGATTCGCCCAAAACAGTCAAATCGAGCTTATCAAAGATTTTTTTTTTTGGCATTAAATTATTATACAGTCACCCTTTGATCTTCCACAATTCATCTCACTTTTGGTGTGTCCATTCACAATGGCTGGCAGTACGCTGGCAATCCGTTCCAAGATGGCTTTCACACAGCTGTCGATGATGTCCCGTCGGTCGATGTCGACATCTCAGCTTGCCCTTCGTGCGAAGGCGCTGAGCCCCGTCTCCCAATCCGTGTCGCGCGTCGCTCGTCGCACCTACGCCGATGCTGCTCCTACTCCCTCGCCCGCTCCTAAGCCCAAGAAGCGTTTCAGAGTCCTTCGCTGGGCCTGGCGCTTGACTTGGCTCTCCGCTATTGGTCTCACTGGTACCGTCGCATACAGCATCATCGAACTCCGCTCTCCTCCGGATCAGTCTCCCCCCGACCCGTCCAAGAAGACTCTGGTCATTCTCGGTAGGTTTTCAATGGCAAGTCCCCGAGCTTCAATGGCAGCGCTAACGCGACTATGTCGCAGGAACTGGCTGGGGCTCCGTCTCCCTGCTGAAGAAGCTTGATACCGAAAACTACAACGTCATCGTCGTCTCTCCCCGTAACTACTTCCTGTTCACCCCCCTGCTGCCCTCATGTACCACCGGTTTGATCGAGCACCGCTCGATCATGGAGCCTATCCGCAACATTCTCCGCCACAAGAAGGCCGGCGTGACTTTCTACGAAGCCGAGGCTACTAAGATCGACTACGAGAAGCGCGTTGTCTACATCAGTGACGATTCCGAAATTAAGGGTGATATCTCGCACACCGAGGTTCCCTTCGACATGCTTGTGATCGGTGTTGGTGCCGAGAACGCGACCTTTGGTGAGTTGTTGCGTCGGAACTTCGCTGGTCTGTGTACTAATCGGAACATACAGGTATTCCCGGTGTTCGTGAGAACTCTTGCTTCCTGAAGGAGGTTGGTGACGCTCAGAACATTCGTAAGCGCATTATGGACTGTATCGAGACTGCTTGTTTCAAGGACCAGACCGAGGAGGAGGTCAAGCGTCTGCTGCACATGGTTGTGGTCGGCGGTGGCCCCACTGGTGTTGAGTTCGCCGGTGAATTGCAAGATTTCTTCAACGACGACCTGAAGAAGTGGATTCCTGAAATCAAGGACAACTTCCAGATCACTCTCGTCGAGGCTCTCCCCAACGTTCTGCCCATGTTCTCCAAGCAACTGATTGACTACACCGAGTCCACCTTCAAGGAGGAGGCCATCACTATTCGCGCCAAGACCATGGTGAAGGAGGTTACTGATAAGCACATCAGAGCCGAGGTCACCAACCCCGACGGATCCAAGGCTATCGAAACTATCCCCTACGGTCTCCTCGTTTGGGCCACTGGTAACGCTGTCCGCAGTGTCGTCCGTGACCTTATGAACCAGCTCCCTGCCCAAGCCGAGTCCCGCCGTGGTCTCCTTGTCAACGAATACCTTGTTGTTAACGGTACCGAAAACGTTTGGGCCGTCGGTGACTGCGCCATTGCCAACTATGCCCCCACTGCCCAGGTTGCCGGCCAGGAAGGTGCCTTCCTCGGTCGCCTCTTCAACACCATGGCCAAGAGCGAGGCTCTCGAGAAGGAACTCGAGAACCTCTCTGACGCCCAGTCCGCCGCCAAGGGTGACGAAGCCCGCAACCAGATCCTCGACGAGATCCGTGAGCGCCAGAAGCAGCTCCGCCGCAACAAGCAGATCGGACCTTTCCAGTACTCCCACCAGGGTAGCTTGGCCTACATTGGTAAGGAGCGTGCTGTGGCCGATATCAGCTGGCTGAGCGGCAACATTGCCAGCGGTGGTACCATGACCTACCTGTTCTGGCGCAGCGCCTACCTGAGCATGTGCTTCAGCAGTGAGTTTCTATCCGATCCTATATAACCTTTCTTCCAAGCTAACACCTCCCAGCTCGCAACCGTGTTCTCGTCTGTGTTGACTGGGTGAAGGCCCGTCTCTTCGGCCGTGACGTCTCCCGCGAGTAAATCCGGGCTCGACCTGTAATATTGCAACATTTCTTCCCTTTCTCGGGCTATATGCCTCCCGACACATTCACACAAAATGTGTGATGCCATGCCCCCCACCCCCTTATGCCACCCACCATCTTTGTCCCTACTTCTCTTTGCACCTGTAACTGTGATAGACATTTCCATTTTTCTTGTTATGATGACCTCTTATATGTGCTCTAAATAGCACCTCAATGTAGAGGAGAAAGCATTGATTTGCCTGTTCTCCTTTTCACTTTCGGTTTAGTTTGGGGATTTTGATGCTCTAGAGCTAGATACACTGATTCCAATGCCGTTATTTCGACGCTTTCATTCACCTGGGCATTTCTGATTTTCGCCTGAAACCTTGGGATTGATCAAATGAAGTACTGGTTCTGTATTGACCTTAAGAGGCTACACACACTCATGCATCCTATCAACAACTTCAAAATAACCTTGGAAACAATGGATGGTGCTATGACTTCATTATATTGCGTCTTGTATTAATATCAGACTCAGCAGTGAGCCGAAGATCATTGGGCCAAATATTGAGCAGAGAAGGCGTAAAGCGATGCTTGCAGGAAGAGTACCCCATAGGTATCAAAGTACACCATAGAACAAATCCATCTGACCGAAACGTAACGTCAGACGAAGGGACAAATTGAGAAAAATATAAGAGGCAAAAGATGAAAAGATAAAAAGATGGAACGCCGCGCCTGCTGGAGTAAATCATGATCGTCCATCTCGTTGAACCGGTACCTATACCAAAATAAAAACCGAGAACGCGCTGCGAATGGGGAATATTCAGAAAAAATAAGAACAATAGAGGAAAAGAGGAAAAAGCAGATGCCGACAATCTTGCAAACTGCAGTAGGGGTATCATAGTGTTGGAAGGATCCTCAGTAAGACGCACTCATAATTGAGTGTCGACAAAGAAGACCGTCACGTGTAGAGGGTATAACGTGGAAGTATATGGAGCTCATAGCTTCCATATGGTATCTGAAGACTGTTCAACAGTCTCAGCGATCTCTCGCAGCCAAGCGCACTTGAGGACCTCGCCAATAGTCCAGCGCTTGACGGGATTCATTTCAAGACAGCCCCGGATCAATTCAAGGGCCTCTTCGCGATCTTGTCGACGACCAGGAACAGTGTCCGCGAGCACGGCATCCTGATCCCAGGTGCCGCTGATGATGTTTGCCTGGATGCGAGGCGCGAAAGAGTCTTGGAACGGCCGTGAGCCGACGACGATGGTGTAGACAATCACACCGAATGCCCAGACGTCAACGGATGGGTGGATAAGTCCGTCTACAGACTGAAGGAGCTCGGGCGAAGCGTACTCTAGACTGCCTGCAACACTGGTGCTGGAGCCTGCTGGACCCATTTGTTGAGGTGGCGGACGGTCAGCTGCGTCCTCGTAGGGGTCAGGTGAGTCGCCGCCATTGTCGATGGACATCCATTCAGCCATTCCGAAGTCACAAAGTACCAGTGTTGAAGATATCGTGCCATCGGGGCCGGCGATGGGGTCAAGGAGACAGTTCTCAAGCTTGAGATCGCGATGAACTACTCGTGCATCTTCGTGGAGGTAGCGGATTGCACAGGCCAGTTGGTATGCATATTTCTTGGCGAGCGTGGGATCAATACCAGAACGGTTTTGGCGAACCAGATCAAAGAGCGTGCCACCAATAGCAAGTTTGGTGAAGCAGAACGTGGCATAATCTGTTTCGTACACGGCATCGAGGGTCAGTACATGCGGGTGGCTGAGGTACCGCCAGACTCGCACTTCGTGGTCAAACTCGGCTTGCACTTCATCGTTTTCTTGCTCGCTTCGTCCTGAAATTTGCTTCTTGACGATCTTCACAGCGAGTGTTTTGGTTTCGCCATGTTTTTCCGCTTTGTAAGCCTCCTTGACAGTACTGAAGCCCCCAAAGCCGATTTGCTTTCCAAGAACATAGTCGTCTCCAACCATTTGACCTTCATCATCTGGCTGCGAGACAGGTTCTTCACGACTGCCCCACATAGAAAGAAACATACTGGCTGGAGACTTTCCACTTGACATGGTTGAGCGTCGGGAGCTGTGCCGGGTAGAGTTTCGAAGGCTGCTGCTGCGGTCGAGAGTTGAGCTGCGTTTACTTCCAAAGGGAGTGGCGACGGCTCCAGACCAGGAGCTGCTGCGATCTTCGGGCGATGCAAAAGACTGTGTTGGCGACGATACGCAGAACGGCGACAGCATTGTGTGGTTGGATTCATCGGGAGGGGTTCGCGCTTCATCCGTGAGCGGAGATACTGTCGACTGCGACGTGAGAGATGTCGGACGATCAATTTCTGAATTCATGGTTGAACCATCCTCGGGCTTGGTGAAGGCCTGAGGTCGGGATGATCCGGTCGGAAACCCTCGATCCTGGAACCGCTTGGGGCTCCAACTTGGCGACTCGTCTATGTGCTGTGCGTGGTCGTCATCTTGCGAGAGAGCGTTGCGAAGCCCGGAGCTGCGTGACTCGAATCTTTGTGGCGGGCGATTGTTCACATCTCCCAAGGAAAGCGGCTCCTCCAGTGGGATCTGTTTGCCGGACTCCACAGACACCGTTGGATTGAAAGAAATCGATGGTCGACGAGTCTGCAGATAGCCATCAAGTGGTGAGCCCTGGATATCATCGGGTTTGTGCGAATAACTGGATGGATCGTCTGTGGCGATATGCTCGTCGGGGCGAGGGACGGCAATGGGAGGGGTCACCGAGTGTAGATCACTTAACAAACTGTGGTCTTCATCAGTATCGCGGCGACGCGCATGATCATGAGATTGATTGGTATGTTCGCTCTCGATACCGTCGCCTGCTGTTGTCGCTCTTCCTCCGCCTTCATTTGCCCATCGCTGATTGCGCTGAAACGAAGTTTCAATCCTGAGGCCTGCCAATCCACTTGCCAATCCGGCCCTCTCGCTGTGCGCCATGCCCTATGGAGGGGCACGAAGTAGGATATGGTTGGAATGTGTGAGCCCGTAACAGGCTTGCAGTAGGGTCATATAACCCTCTGCTTTTCGTTTTTCCGGTGTACTTTGCAGTGGCTTGAGTCGAAGAGAATTGTGGGGTGATAACGTATAAAGTGGGGACAGCAAGGCTGATAAGTGATGTTCAAAGAGTCGTGATTGTAGAGAGTCGTAGGATTTGTAAATGGAGAGAGGGAAAAAAGTCAGGTGAAAACGCAGTGGGTACAAACAAAGATAGGTAGAGAGGAATCAAGAGTGATGTATTCGTAAAGTAGAGCCCCAGAAGAGAGCCACGGAAAACCCGGGGATGTCCGGGGAATGACGCCGCCAAGACGAGAATGAGTCGGAGGATCACATGACTGCGGTGAGCTGATGCGTGGTTCTGCCCTAATTTCTTGAATGAGGTCAAATCTACTACGGGAGAGACTAGTGAATGGTGCGCAGTAACAGCAATGGTCCCCACAGTGATGTATAGGCCGTTTTTTGTTCTCAGCCTCGTGCATCTAATGCATTAATATAGAGCAGTTTGTCAAATTTGCATTTATCCAATGTACGGAATATTAAATTTACACGTTGGTAGACCCGGACGATATGAGCATTGACCAGGTACGTGCCGTCCACGAGTTCAGGGGGCACTGCGCCATGGTTTAGCCGCGCGCAAGGGGCGCTTGTTTTGGGATACCTCCTTTTGATTCTACTATCTTAAAGGACATTCCTATTCAGACTCGACGTCGCGCTTTTGGTAGACGCAACTGCCGTACTTTTCTTTCCATTTTTGCTTTTGTCTTGTCGCTCTGGCAGTCTTTTCATTTCTTCTCGTGTGTTGACTTGCTGGCACGAGGTGCAGACCAGCCCCCACTATTAACCAAGCACTGTCTCTCTTTAAGGTCAACCACCCCAGTTTTTGACCCCGGTCGCTTTTGACAACACCTTGGTCTTGTGCTTAGCTAGGATTCAGGATCTTGCACTACACGCGACTGGTGCATTGATCTGGTCCGGCGCGTGTTCTTTGACCAATTTCCTTGAATCGTTACTCCTTGGAACGACTATTTGTCTCCCCTTCCATAACTTGTAACAACACACTCATTTTACCCACGTCATGACGAGGCCTCAGATCATCCGAGCAGGTAAGTCACATCTCTTTCGCCTTGCGGCGCCAATTGGAGACAGGGAGTGGAAAGCTGACCGCCACGTTTCATAGATACCTTGGATCTCCAAGATCATGATGAGCCTTCTGCTCAAGACCACACCAAACAACCAGAACATCCAAAGCCCCTTGGGAGCGGCCGGCCTGCTCCCCATCAGGAGCTTTCCATCCGCAACGCCGAACAAGATTTACAATCGGAGATAAAAGGCGGACGCGGCAGAACCGAGAATCGCAACGGCAAGGACGCAGAGGGACACTCAGGGGATGAGGACGAAGACGACGATGAGGATGAAGACGAGGACGATAATCAGTATGAGCATGAAGATGGGGATCTCGCAGACGGTGAGAGCGATGACATGATGGACGACGATATGATGGACAAACTCTCGAGCTCACCCTCCATTGATGACGGTATGGACAACGTTTGCTGAGGTGATGTCGAGCTATTTGCTGACCTTCAACAGAGGACATTGATTTTGAGTTTGTCTACGCGCTCCACAACTTCGTCGCTACCGTTGATGGGCAAGCAAACGCCGCCAAGGGCGATACCATGGTTCTGCTTGACGACAGCAACAGTTACTGGTGGCTGGTTCGCGTCGTCAAGGATGGAAGCATTGGATACCTTCCTGCAGAACACATCGAAACGCCCACCGAGAGGCTTGCTAGATTGAACAAACACAGAAATGTGGATTTATCTGCGACTATGCTTGGCGACAACAACGAAAAGTCTAAGAATCCGTTGAAAAAGGCTATGCGCCGTCGGAATGCGAAGACTGTCAACTTTGGAGCCCCGACCTACATCGACGCATCTGATGTCGACTACTCGTCAGACGAAGACTCCGAACATGGCGATTTCTTTGACGACGAGACTTTGGATGGCGAAGAAGAGGATGGACAGGATCAAGCAGAGGACATCGTTGTGGAGCCTCTCAGGCCAAAGGGCCAGAAAGACAAGCCCACCGAATCTTCGGACAATCACGGTTCGCACGAAAGACAGGATTCACAGCTTTCAGGTTCCGAAAGACGCCCGTCGAGTGAAGAATTCTTTGAAGCAGAAGGTGAGAAGAATGCTAACTTTCTGGAGCCGTGTCAAGAGCTGACTTTTCTCAAACAGAACCTACTGTTAGTAGATCCAGAAATGGCACTGTACGAAACACCGATTCCTTCTTCAAAGACGATACTGCCGAGCCGAAGAAGATTTCTCTCACTCCAAATCTGCTGCGCGATGCACGCGATGGAGAAAATGGCATAAGCACTTTGGCAGAGTGGAAAGAGGTAAGTTTACTCACCTGTATGGTCCTGCAACATTGTACTGATCATATCCTGAAGCCTCGCGCAAGTCTCGACTCTCTTGAAAAGGGAGCCAACCCACAAGAAAAACTAAAAGAGAAAGAGGAAAAGAAGCGAAAGGAAAAGAAATCGGGGATGCTCAGCGGGCTGTTCAAGCGTAAGAAGAACAAAGATGACGTCGACGAGCCAGAGAAGTCTAGTGCAGACTCGGCATCCCGCACCTCGCCCCAGCCAAAGACCTCGATGGAGTCCATGTCGTCGAAGTCTATGTCGCCTGATCAGCAGCGATCTTCCAAGGAACAGCAACGCACCTCCAAGGAATCCCAGCGCACCTCCAAAGAATCCCAACGCACTTCGAAGGAATCACAGCGCCCTGGAAAGCCCCAGAAGCACACAGTGAACAAGTTGCATAAGCAGCCTCCGGGGATAATGAAGGTTGACACAGACCTCGACCCAGACATGGCCGCATACAGCCCCAGCGAAGCTCCGCAGCGTAACTTAGGTGAACAGAGCATTCGACAGGTCCCACAACACGAAGAGGAAGAAAGCGGCTACGAGGATTGTGACATTGTCTTGCAATCGCCCATCAGCCCAGCTAGTACTTCCAAGGATCCCTTCGCCACTCCGCTTGAATCCATGGACCCCTTGGCTTCACCGGTCGACCGTCCATCAAGCGAAACCCAATGGAGAGCGCCCAGCGAGTATGGCCAAACGCCGGCTGGCTCGACTTCTGTGGCATCTCCTCCTCAGAGGTTTACACCTCACATGGGAGGGGCTGGGTCTGAGTCCCCCGTCAACATCTCTCCAGTGGAAGACTACATTCCTGTCGGGGTTGAGGGCATCACAGACGCACCCAGCAGGCGCTCTCTGTCGCCGCAATCGGCGCCATCATCGCCCGAAAATGACACCCAGTACCAAAAGAACACCACAACGACTTCTGGCTCGGTCGACACACTCTCTGTGGATACCCCGACCTGGAGCGACTCTAGCCTGCGGTCATACATGGACGAAGAAAACGACATTCGCGACTTATTCATCATCGTCCATGACAAATCAAATGTTCCCCCGGCTGGCCCTGATCACCCGATCACCGGCCGTCTGTTCAAGGAAGAAAGCAAGAGACTCAAGGAAATGAACAACCAGCTTGATGAAATGCTTGTGAGCTGGATGTCACAACGGTCTCGGTCCTCTTCCTCGAGGCGTAGCATGCAAAGCACAGTATGATGCCGGGTATACATCTTCTGGATACTTCATGTTCAATTTTGGGTGTGTTGTATTCCAACACAGGCTAGGAAGCTCTTGATTGTGCTGGGCGCATCATTATCTCCCAGCCGTGGTTCATTCTTTTCATCTTTCATCCCTATTACCCCCTCATTCGTATTTGCGTTGAATTGTCACATTTTTGGTGCAAGCTTGCATCTTCTTCTCCATCGCCCCAGCGATGTGAACATGAACGTCTTTACGGCCAGCCCTGCTTACATTTGTCGATCCTTTTTCTCTTTTTTCACCGGAATACCCCGACTCATTTTGATTTTATTCGATCGTGACGTACCTCACAATAGAATACCAGGATTTACCAGCATGACCAAGGTTTCTTTCGTAGGTATAGATATGCAGGGATGCAAGTACTCTGCATCTGATTGGAGAGGGCAAGAGCATCCCAGAGTTCCTGCCGAAGATCGAGGGTCGTGCGGGCAGGTCAGCCGCACCATGATGTATAGCATGTCAGCCGATCTCACTTCAAATGTTATAATCCTCTCTGCACACGTTGACACTTCAAACATTTGCAACATCATGGCAGATCCATACAACCCTTACAGTTCATATCCAACCCCCACTCCGGGCGGAATCAGCTACTATCCCCCAGACGATCAATCGCATAGCTCTACATACGGCTACCAGCAACAGCCATATATACACCAGGAGCCGTACCAGGAGCCTTACCAGCCCACTCAAGACCCGTATCCTGTCCATGCCCCCCAGCAAAGTCAATACAATCTTGCGCCAGATCCATATGGAGCTCCGCTGGAACGTAGCTACACGCCAGCCGGTCAGCCTGATTACCAGGGTCCGATAACTCCAGTTGGATATCAGCCCGCACAGGCCAAAACCCCCGAAAATGCAGATTACTAGTAAGTACCGGGTCACAGCGACGACAGACCAACACTGATAGACAACCCTAGCAACAACCACCCAGATCACCCAGATCAACCACGGTATGCATCATCATCATCGGGCCAACCACCCGCCGTCTACGTATCAGAAGCAGAGGATACTCAGCGCGGAATGGAAGAAGGTACAGACCGGGGTCTGGCGGGCTCACTAGCTGGTGGGGTGGCGGGGTACTACCTCGGGCATAAGAAAGAGCATGGCCTACTTGGAGCGATCGGAGGCGCACTGCTGGGGAATTTCCTGGAAGATAAAGTGAAGGAGCGCAAGGACAGCGATGATGATTCTAAACATGAACATGAACATGACCATGATGATCGTCACCGGCACCATCACCACCACCATCATCGTCACCGGAGTCATTCCAGGCACAGTGGGCACTCGCATGGCCATTCCCACAGCTCGCGACACAGCAGTCATTCACACGGTAGTCACTCGAAGCACCGTGGCGAAGACGAGTATTGAGGGTCAATGATAAGGAGTCCGGGGGCTTCTTGCTTGGGGGGTATGGCGATCTTTATGCAGCATGCTCATTCTTTTGACAATGGACTTATGGGATATGGGCTACGCAGGTGCTGTCACCGCGGTATTACAGACTTCGAAGACTTTATTTGATTAGAAGACAGTATTACCTAGCATTCTAGTGTGTCCTCTTCAATTTATTCACAAGGCTGTTCTTCATAAACCTGACATTAGAATGCCATAGCCCCGAATAGGATTAAACGTGCATAAGTAAAGCACCACCGACATCAACGGACCTCAAGATGAATGTGTACTTCCAGCTTTTTCTCTGTAAACTTGAAATAACCCACCTCAAGGCCATGAGCAATAAGATCGAAATAACTATACAATACGAAAAGAGAGCATTGATTAGTAGCGTACCCCCCTATGAATGCTTGGGAGCGAACAAGCAAAATAGTCATCTACTTGCTTTAGGAAACCATTTCAAAGCTTCATAGAAAGCAGTAGTTACAGACATTTTCCAGGGCTGTTCCTCCAAAGTAAAGGAAAGTATAGGTGTTTTTCAGGGCTTGGCCGATCAGGTTACGGAGCCTCGGGTGGTCTGTGCTCCCCGTGATTTCTTTCTCCAGTCGCCGTCACCAACGCAACTTCAAACATCTCTCCTATCACTCCAATTATTCCCATATCTTTCATATATTCTTATTATCTCCAAAATGTTTGCCCCAGGTATGCTTTACTTATACCCCACGACTACAGACTCAATATCCGACTAACAATCCAATCCAGGTCAAGAACAGATCTCCAAGGAAGAGATCAAGGTCAGCATGCCATCAACCCTGCTGCCAAGGCATTTGAATCTAACATAAATCACAGGCTGGTGAGATTGAGGCTAGCCAGACCGTCCAGATGGCTCTTGCCGGTGGTTTCCTCCTCTACCTCTGTAAGTTGAGCGCTCGGCCGCGGAGTTCATGGATCTGCCACGGCTGCACGCAGGCACACCAAGCATGATTTGAATGTCAGAAAACTAATCGCGCTTTTCAAATACAGCCCCCTTCGCCGTCGACTTCGTTCGCAAGTTCCTTTAAGTGGTTGACCCGCTTTCAATTCCTCCTTTCCTCCCGTGAGCAGCGAGGCGCTGGTTACGATTTCGCGATCTCGTGCAGGGTGCTTCATCATTTCACCGATCAGCACATTTTTTGGTTCAATTTTGATACCATGGAGCATAGGCGATGAATCGAAATATCTCGGACCCCATTCAAGCCCATATTTACATCGGGCTGGAAGTGGTGGCTTGGGACCTGTAATACTATTTTACTGTATATGTTCTTGTCATGTGTGTATTAGATATAGAGCAAATAATGAAGTTGCTATATACTGGATGAGAAGAACTTCAAATGAGAAAAACACTATATTCGTGAAATCGATTGTATTCAAATATGCATTACATTGACCTGGCCCCAAGAACGCCGGTACCCCGATGACCGTGGACATCAAGTCCAGAAATGTAGAAAAATGATGTTCAGATAGCACAGGAAGAGCTACCGCACCATGCCTAGTGTCCAAAGGCCTTCTCTGTCTCTTCGAAGTCGCTTTTGATGGATTCCATCTCTTTCTGCAGATGCTGGATCTGAGAGTGGTAGTCATCTAGAATCTATGATTGATTGTTAGCGGGGCCATTATGAGCTGAGTTGCCGGGTCGAAATGAGCTTACCTTCTTCGCTGTCTTCAATGTATGCTCATCAATATCGTCCTCCGCTTGCGGCGCATTCACACCAGCGCGATCCAGCTCGACCTGAAGGCGCTTGGAGTGTTCGTGGATAGCCAACATACGAGCCCAAATCTCTTCAGCGCGACCGTTGAGAGATGGGTCAAACACATGACGTTCTAGCTCAAACAGCTTCTTCTTCAGCTCCTCCTCCGCTTCATCCATGGCGTAGCCTCGGTTGCGAAGGATCTGTGTTTTGGCAGCAAGGGCGAGACACCGCTTGCTCAGAATGATGTGCTTTCGACGACAGTCGGCGATCTTGACAGAAATACCGAGATCATGCTTTGAAAGAAGTCCCGTCAGGCAATTGTTGATCTCGTGCAGGCGCGACTGCATCATGGTGAGGAAGTCCCTTTGTCGCTGGGCGCGCTTGCCAAGATCCCAGAAGCCCTTAACAAGCACGGGGACGTATCCTGGGCCCGGTCTCTTGCGCAAGGCCTCCTCCCATTTAGATTCATCATCTTCAGGACCAGGCTGGTAGAAAGGTGCAGCCTCCTCCCCAACGTTGTTATACAGATAAGCTCGGAATGGTGAAGTCGAGCTCGGAGGGTCCCATTTATCCTTAATGATGGCGACTTGCATAGGTACAGTTCGGTGTACTAGAAGTGTCTTGGTCAGTAGCGTTTAACAAGAAATACAACATGGGATCTTACCTCCAGTTATCGCACGGCCGGGAGACCAAAGACTTGAAGAAAGAGAGGGTTGTTGCTGCTGAGTTTGTGGTGTTGCCATGGTAGTTTGGCCGAATTGCGATTGCTGTGGTTGCTGCGCTTGTTGCGGCGCTTGCTGCTGCTGACCGAACATTCCACCAGTAGAGGCAGCTGGGGGCTGCTGTTGAGGTTGCTGCCCGAAAACAGACTTGTTCGCACCGCCGAATAGAGGTTGCTGTTGAGTAGCACTTGCGCCGAACGCTCCAGTGCCTGTCGATGTTTGGTTCTGTGTTCCGCCGAACATGGACCCGCCGGTCGAGCCCGTAGCTGCCGGGGCACCAAAGGGGCTTGGTTTGGCTGCATTACCGAATAACGAGGTGTTTGCCTGGGGTTGGCTGCCGCCAAAGAGTGTCGACATGGTGGGCGATCAATACGGGCAACGTGATTTCGCGAAGAAAAAAAAAAGGACGAAGAGCGGTCGCGTCAATCGCTTGCTGAAGGACTGGCGCAGTAATATCACGAGCACTGGAAGTATTTGATGACAGACTCAAATCGCATAGTCCTGTGACTGAGGGTGGTGGAAATCAGAAA
This sequence comes from Penicillium bialowiezense, assembly GCA_026122735.1. NCBI lineage: Eukaryota > Fungi > Ascomycota > Eurotiomycetes > Eurotiales > Aspergillaceae > Penicillium > Penicillium bialowiezense. The sequence goes on from JAKZFB010000004.1 coordinate 756,866, forward strand.
GCCGAGGGGTTTTGGATAGAGCTCTGCTCCCGGGACAAGATGAGATCCAAAGCTCACTTTGTTTGGGTCACGTGATTGCAGTTTGCCCAGTATCAACCTTCCTCACCTATTTGGGCGGAAATTGAACATCTGTTGGATTTGGTCAAGCTCTTATATGCTATTTAAATCATTGCTGTATCTTTCTTCGTCTATAAATCTCACAGACGGTTGTCAAGCCTCAATATCAGTATGTATAGCGCCAGACCTCCAACGAGGATGACCTAATCGTATCTCATCAACCAATCAGAGTCGAGCCAAAGAAACCGACCTTTCATTCCACCGCAGCCCGCAGCTCTTGATCTCCAAGTCCTGCCTCAATTGCACCTCTTTCCCCTCGCAGTCGTTCCGACCAGCTACCGCCGCCATGTCTAACCGAGAAGCCCGGTATGCACACAATATCCACCTATTGGTCTCTGTCCAGTTGGATGTGGAATACTGACATCCCTCCGCGCACAGCTTCAGTCAAACCGTCCTGGTGGACACCACCCCCATGCCCGACCACATCCCCAAGGTCGAGGAAATTGGTGCCACATCCGCGCCTCTCATGAGCGCAGCCTACTTCATTGGAGACCGCTGCAAGGCTTACAATGACGACTTCATGAAGTGCAAGAACGAGTCCAACGGCCGCGGGGAGTTCGACTGCTTGAAGGAAGGCCGGAAGGTGACGCGCTGTGCCGCTAGCGTGTATGTTCCCCCGGATTCCAAGTTTGCCTTCAATTGAATTAGAAATATTGACCCGTCGCAGTATCAAGGACATCAACACCCACTGCCTCGACCAGTTCAAGGCCCACTGGGAGTGCCTCGAGAACAACAACCACCAATTGTGGGAGTGCCGCAGGCCCGAAGTTGCGCTTAACAGCTGCGTCTTTGATAAATTGGTATGATATCTGCCTTTGAGACTTTCGAGATGTGCTCACCGTGCATCAATCGCATTCGCCGTCGCGTTGGACGTATACTGACATTCATGTTTTACTTCTTCTAGGGCTTGAAGAAGACCCTCCCCGGCGCTCCTGAAGGCCAAGTGCCTGTTCACCTGCGCCCCAAGCAAAAATACGCCCAGTACCCTGGTCCCCAGTGGTAAACACGCCCTTGGTTCACTTGTCCTCTTAGACTTGCCTCGATTACACCCTCACATTTCTCTCTCATAATCTGGGCTTTGTCTTTTTCCTATATCAATGTTTTATTTGGATGCTCGACCGAACGAAACGGTCCATGTTTGTGTAAATATCTCCTGGCATCATGAATGGTTACATGATTTTCTGCAATCTTCACTGCTCTTTGTGTCCACGTGAGACTCGAGGAGTATTTTCTCTGCTTTGCTGGGCTTTGCTGAGCTCTATTTGCCCCTCCTTGTGAAACTTGAATAGTGCCGGTCATGGATTGGGGTTCATAGCACCGAAGCCACGGGCTCTGCTCGCTTGAAGTCCTCGGATACGGCCGTAAAACGAGAAACGACAAGGGAGCTATGCTCGCTTGGCCGATGCTACCGTCCACTTCCACAAGATATGGTTTCACTGGCATCTGAGCTAGTACGCTCGGAGTCGAGATCAATGTCCACAGACTTAGTATCACTCTTGAGAGACAACGCAATATGGTCAGCAGTCGTACTCTTAGTCTGCCTTGATCTTACTACTAAGCCTTGTGCACCTCTGCTTCTACCCATCTTATACGACACACAACTTTTAGTGTCAGTAGACTTCATGCGTCTAGCCGTAGAATGACTTCGGGTCAGACTAAAGCCAACAAATCATCTACAAGGATTACTTTCGTATTCAAACCAGGGCTAGGTGATATACTGATACCCGCAATATAGTCAATTAGTACATCCTTGCCCATCTAAAAGACCGATGGCCCTAGATATGGGCGTTACTCGATGGATCGGGCTCGGTGCTCTCGGCGAGGCTAAGTGCACTCGCGGCTTAACCCCAGTCTCCTAGACAATCTCAATCCGGCCTGGACTCACTTTCATGGCTCAAATAAACGCTTAGCCTCAAGCGTTCTGTGGCGCCGGAATTGAAATAGCTCACAGTATACGATCTATACCCCGGAGCAATCCATATCTCAGATTCACTCCAGCTGATCAACGTGCAGGGGTTCAGCCGGCTGATTCAGATGGCAAATGAAGCCCTATTCCCGGGACTTCCGACTGCTGGTGTAACCGGGAGTTGGGAGTGAACTGAAACATTTCCATCCCCCGATACTCATTATAAAGGTGATATTGGTACAGGAAGTGTCAAAACTATGACTGAATCAGTGGGATATTCAAACCTGGAAGTGTGGAAAAGGTCAGAATACCTGCCTAGGTATGTTCAAGCAGAGCATACCATATAGGCAAGTAGTATATGAGTATGTAGGGTAGGTAGCGCAAAACGGTCGAGACCCGATGTACCAATAACGGATCTCCGGCATCTATCTATAGCATGTCGACAAACAAGAGCTACTGTAGGCATACAATATGGAACTACCTCCACGAGATTCCGTGCATATGTGCAACGGTGAAGGGACTTACATATTCCCACTAGAGCCACCATTGATTTTCTTTGGGTTCTAAATATTTTAACTCTTAGGGTGAGTTACCTTGTCAACCAATTCGAGTCGTCTAGTCGCTATGAGGCCGACAACTCTCGTTATTTTTACATTATGGAACATAGTGCACCGTGTTCAGGCAGCGGCTGTCTTTGCGCATTTCATGGTACCATCTCCAACCTATCCCGAGGTCTCTCGATTCTAACTTCAATAATCATTTAGGTCTACAATTCAGAAAATTTCACTCTCTACGACTGGGAAATAAACATTGCCGAGGCTCAAAAAGCTCATCTAGATGCGTTTGCGCTCAACCTGGCATACAACTACCCAACGAACAACCGCTCTCTAGAAAACGCATTCAAAGCGGCAAATACACTGGACTTCAAGCTCCTCTTTTCGTTCGACTATGTAGGAAACGGTGCCTGGCCCGAGGGCGACGTAATTGCCGTCATCAATAGATACAAAGACAACCCGGCATACTATCAGCACAACGGCAAGCCATTCGTCTCAACCTTCGAGGGATCATCAAACGCCACTGACTGGTCTGTGATCAAGAAGTTCGCGGACTGCTTCTTCGTGCCAGGCTGGTCTGCCCTGGGAGCAAAAGAGGCATTGGCCGTTGCTCCAGGTGTGCCAGACGGTCTCTTCTCGTGGGCAGCATGGCCCGAAGGATCTGATTCGATAAGTACATACGTCGACTCGACTTATATGCAGTGGCTCAAAGATGCCGGAAACCTACCATATATGATGCCTGTCTCACCATGGTTTTATACCAACCTGCCGGGGTATGGCAAGAACTGGATCTGGAATGGTGATAACCTATGGTACGACCGGTGGCAGCAGGTGCTATCTCTAAAGCCGGAGTTTGTGGAGATCATCTCATGGAACGACTACGGCGAGTCACATTATATCGGACCACTACATGATGATGCATATGCAACCTTTGAGATCGGCGGAGCTAGCTACAACTATGCTGCTGATTATCCTCATGATGGTTGGCGAGATTTCCTTCCCTTCGTCATTGATATGTATAAGACTGGCAAGACGAACGTGAAGTCCGAAGGCGTTACTGCTTGGTACAGACAGATGCCAGGGAAGGCTTGCAAGAAAGGCGGTACTATGGGAAATACGGAAACACACGGACAGAAGGTCATTTCACCCACGGAGGTCATGCAAGATGAAGTCTTCTACTCCGCCCTGCTCCACTCCGCCATTGCTGTGGACGTCAAGGTCGAGATCGGCGGTGTTTCACAGGATGGGAAATGGAAAAGCACACCACCTGGTCAGATTGGCATTTACCACGGCAGTGTACCATTCGACGGCAATACCGGGCAGGTGGTAGTGACCGTCTCCCGGAGAGGGAAGACGATTGCTGAAATGCGCGGCGCCTCAATCACAGACTCTTGCATAGACGACATTCAGAACTGGAATGCTTGGGTTGGATCCGAGCTCACCAACAACCGAAGCAAGAATGCTACTACAACTAAAGCTCATGCGAAGCCTACATCTACAAGCAAGGTGTCTGCTGCCCCAGCTTTGCTGGCTATGGCAAGACTTCCGTTTACGGTGATCTTTGTGGCGTTTGTTGCAACTATGGTGTCTGCGAGCCTGACACAGGCTGCGCATCCGAAGTTATTTCACGGTCCTATTATGGATTCTCCTTCGTTCTACAATTCGCCCTATCACTATGAGTACCCTGAGACTTCGACTCGACCTCATTACGCTACGGGCGATATCGCAAGTACGGATTACGATTCATATTGGAATTTGGATTCGTCTTTCGAACTACAGTGAATTTTGACTGGACTATGCTACGTACGGACCCTGGGTTTCAAGGTTCCAAGGTTCCCACCATATGATTTGTGATGAGTTATAGTGGTCTTGCGTTTTGGGAGTCATCTACTTGGGCATGGATATCGATATATAAACATTGAAATTGGCCGTTGGTTATGCATCAGAGTTTCCGAGGTCTGGCATATTCGACCAGATCTATATGAATAATATGAGTCAAAGAAAAAGCTTCATCAAAATACCATGCCAAATCACACATGGTAACGAACAAGTCTATATGCTCATCTAGTTGGGATTCACAACCTCAGTAATCTTGGAGGCTCTCGGGGCTGTTGACACAGCTGGGCACCACCTCATTCAACCCTGGAACACCTACCTGCCTTCAAGCTGCCCCCGATGCTCAGAACCACCTGGGCACCAAAGAATGGTCCGGAGATATCCTGCAAACTTGGAATGTCGTCTCCAAACATTAAACCTGAATCCAGAGGTCCAGCCAAGGAAAACAAAAAAAGAGAAGAACCCCATAAGCTTGAAATTGAAACCCATATATACCGAACAAAAGAAAGATAGGGAGTATAAGTAGAGACAAGAATGTAAAAAAAGAAGACCAAGACACCAAAACATGTAGCAGGGTGAAAGAACGACCAAAAGCCAATGCAAATGCATCATTACCAAAAAAAAGCACAAACAGATCCAAACCCTCGGAATCAAACCATCAAGGCAAGATAGGCAGATCGACCCTCCTCAGCCCAAGCCTCCTGACTCTTCCTAGTCTGGCCTTAACAGACGCCCACCCAGTCTTCAGACGGTCTTCGACCCTCCGATCCCCCCGAATGCGCATCCAGATCAATAGCATGCCCAGCATAGCAATATCGACCAGGATCTGCCTAATGGCAACCCAAACCATCCATTTCACCCAAGCCCACAGGCCATTCCGACGACGCTGCGCAACAGTCCGCACCTCCATCTGCTCGCGCACAGCCGCAATTTCCGCCGTCATCTTCGTAAGAGCTTGCTCGACACGCCGACGCCACCGCCCATCCTTCGGCCCAGGAAGCCCAGAATGGGAATGGGAATGAGAATGAGCATTCGAATGAGACCGCAAGCCAGCACCACTACTGGCTATACTCCCCGAAGCCGGACGACGAGTATGTTTCGGCGACACGTCAGTATGCGTAGTCGTACTATTATCCGCCTCGTCCTGTTCGTATAGACTATCACGGGCTTCTTCGAATTCATCCTCATCCTCGTCTTCCTGATAATTATCACTTCCTCGATCTTCGGGCTGGCTTACCGGGCTCAAGACCCGTAATCGCGAGTCCCGACTATCTCGAAGCGGCCGTTCGTATTCATCCGCTAGTCGGCCGCCGATGCTCCCATACGCGCTGCGCGATAAAGGCGGGACGCCTACTGTGTTGAGGGGGCTCGAGGAGGAGGAAGAAGAGACGTTGAATTTGATCTGGTCCCAGACGAACTCGAGCTCGGCGACGAGTTCGCGGGCTTCGGAGGTGTGCGATGCGTATTGGTGCATGGTGTCGATTAGCGTTGAGATGTACTGGCGTTTTGCTTCGGTGCGCGTGAGGTCGCGCTGCGCGTACCATGCATCCCTGGGATCCTGTGAGCAAAGTGTAGAATGTTGGGGATCGGCATTCGACGTACCACTTCTCGCACTCGGCGTGCACTTCGGGTGTATTGCCTATCGGTCGGTCCATGACGCCTTCGACATCCCCCTCTGCGGAATAGTTAGGGTCTTGTGTCTTGTTTCGAACGCTTCGGTTTCGCGGATCCCCCACTCACCCATGCTCTGTTTGTACAAGCCATATAGCTTGAGCCGCTCGGCGGACGGGGGTCTGGCGGTGCCGCTCCGGGGGATTCTCTTAACGGTGTTGAGGGCATGGACGAAGACCCGATCTGCGGCGTGTCAGTGAGACGCGGGACGCAGGGAGGGCGCACCTACGCACCTACAGAGTCCGACATGATGCGATAAGAGTTCCGGGGTGCCCTTTCATGGAAGCGGGGTTGGGCATCGACTTTCGCGGGTTGACCTCATGGAGAGCGAGGATTCCGGGGATGAATGTGTATGTCTCGTTGGTCTTGTAGGGGTCGAGCTATAGAAGCTGGAATGGCAAGGGGCGTGGTGTTGAGAAGTTTCCCCTGCTTTATCGGGAAAGCTGCGATTTTCCCCCGGAATGGCGCTCGGCTTGGCTTTCCCGGAATGGAACGGTAGTGCGTATCGTGGATTAAATATTATAGAGAGGCTTCACAATCAAAACAATCAACGGGGAAAGGCGTTGGGAATGGAGGTTGTCTCGTGCCTACGGCAAAGAGTGGTGTGTTGGACCGCGGCTCTCGGGGCGATCGTCAGGGCACACTTGTGATTCTCCGTGAACTGGCAGTTTGGGGATTCATATGATTCCTTGCATTCAAAATATGTACGAGTAGCTAATTTAATATACAAACTATTCGCTTGATAGTTTCTTGACTACCTCTAGCGAGTTCTCAGCGTCCACCGCCGTCCCTGTCATCAGCTCTGTAGCAGCGCGCGCTTCCTCACCACTAATCGGTGGTCCGGTAAAGTGTTTCCGCGCATAAATAAAGTACCAGAAGATACTGATACTAGCGAAAGCAGCGAAAACAACACTGGCGTAGTTCATCGACTCAGAGGTGACAGGCAAAGTGACAGGCATACAGAAGAGAGCGACCGCTAGAACGATCCACGCAATGGTGATACAGTTAATCGCGAATCCAAATCGCCCGAGAGAGAACGAAGACGATTTCACATCTTTTCGGCCACGGATCAGAGAGATGAAAATCGGGAGACCATATGAGGTCGACAAACAGATCGTGGCCACACCGGTGAAGGAGTTGAACGCAGCTGTCGATCCAAAGTAGATCAGACCCAAGAGCCCGTCAACAACAGCTGACAGCACAATCGCCCATACTGGGACATCCAACTTCTTGTTCACCTTGCGCCAGATCTTGAAGCCTGGGATGGCGCCATCCCGGGCGAACGCATAGGTGCAGCGGCTCGCTGCCGTGAGCGAGCCAATACCGGCGAATAACATGATTCCCAAAATGAGGAAGAGCAGACCAAAGCCGCCGCCCGCAGAGCCAGTCACGGACTTGAAGACCAGACCAATTGGTTGGCCGCTGGCGACTTCCCGCAGCATCTTCACATCTGGAAGCACGAAGAGAATGGGAATCAGGTAGAAAAGGCCTGTGATTCCGGCTGCAACGACCGAGAGCACAATGGCCTTTGGAACCTCGCGGTGGGGGTTTTGCACTTCTTCGCACATGGCTGCGACCATTCCATATCCGGTGAGTGTGTATGCTGCCTGCAGCAAGCCGACAAAGAAAGCCCAGCCAGAGGGCCAGCCGCTGGTTGAGGAGTCGTAGTGGGCAAAAACGAATTCGGCGTCACGGCGGTCGTCGGCCATGACGAGAAGTGTGACAAGGATAATGATGACGCTACCGGCGGTCCAGAAAATACAGACTTTGTTGATGAGATCGAGGTAGCGAGAGCAGAAGATGTTGACTAGGGCACAGAAGAGCATGACGGCCCAGAACATCAGTACGGTCTGCCAGGCATTTGCGACGAAGGATTCGTCGAAGATAGAGATAGCACTCAGTACCAATTGGCCGCCTGAGAAGATGATGCTGAGCGTGACGGTCCAATTTCCGACCAGGGTGAGCCAGCCGTCGATGAATGACATTAGAGGTGCCCATTTGCGGGTTGAGAGCATTGCGCTCCAGTAGTAGACACCTCCAGCGGTTGGATAGACGGCGCAGATCTCGGCGAGCGATGCAGCAATAGCGATTGAGATCAGACTGACAAACACCCAGCCCCAGATGATGGTGACAGAGAGACCGTCTGCGAGGGTGATGTAGAGAGTTGTGCTGAGGCCGAATGGGGCGGCCATGATGGCGAAGGACAGGCCAAGGATACTCATCATGCTTAGATTTCGTGGAAGTTCACTTTTGTAGCCCATAGCGGCTAACACCTCGTCGGCGTTGCCATCTGTTGAGGATCGCATGGTGTGCAAGTTGTTGAAACCAAGAACCTCGGGATGCCAGGACGTTTATCAAGGATGAAGCATAAGGTTCAAGGAAGAATGCAACCCCGCATGAAACTCACCTGGGCATAAGGCGCGGTCCGGGACCGCGCAGATGAAAGAGGCGAAAGATATAACAGAGCGAATGAGGAGACCTCCAGATTTTGGCAGACAAGCCTTATCATGATAGCCTAGAGTCCTCCTTCGTCGTTTCTAGTGGTCATGTCTTACTTCAACTGGCTCGATAAGTAAACGACCCACTTCCCCCCTTATTTCGCCTTATTATTACCTACAGAGATAAAGATACCGACTATTCCCTATAGATAGCCTAGTCATTATGACGCTCTTCTAGAATTCTATCCCTGCAGGAACCTTGGAAAGTCAATTCAATCTCGAACCGCCCTGGATCGGCGTTGATCTTGGGAGACCGCGTCTCTCTCTTCCCGTTGATCCTTCGAGATTGACACCCGGGAACTGGTCAATCGAGAATTGATTTGACTGATAGTGGCCGATGCAAGCGTATCATTTCTAGAAATTACCTAGGTATATTCTATATAGAAGTCATCATCTAGAACAATGGCACAGTTGCTTGGGTACCACCTGGGCAGTTGTTGCTTCTACGGAACACCTCCGCATTTAAACCCAGTTTGACATCATATCGAGATCGGCAGTGGGGAGCCATGAGCCAAATCCCACCTGTGTTTAAAGAGCGGGAGTTAAAAGGATGTCCCTGAACGATACACAAAAGAATGGCTTAAGCATACAAATATAATAATGTCAGACCGTATGCCTCCCGGCCCTTGGATGAACATGCAGCACGATACAATCCATGGATACAAGCAATACTTGTCAAAAGTCTGATGTTTGTGGGTGACGCATGTCACATAATGTGCAATGCACGCCAACATGAAAGCTGTATCACATTCCAAGGTTAATCCCAACGTGCGGGCTTTCTGACCTGTGCTCCAGGGCTGACACGCGCAGGCTGCCCAGATGTTAAACGCGGAGTTGCGGGGAACGAAGCCAAGAGCCCTGGCCCGGCGGCTCGAAATTGAGTCAAAGGTGCCCGGCTGTGTGCCCCGGTGCATCTGCCGGTTGGGCATCAACGGGCAGACAAATACTCGAGGCCAAGCTTGGAGCCTTCACCTAAAATATTCCAATTGTTGGACTCCGTACTACCCCCAGGGTTATCTACATAGTTGATGGTCATGACTCCCGGGGTCATTTTGATGTACGGGCATACGATAATGTATACTATTTTGTCTACGATTGAAATTGAATATTTGAATGATTCATTGCACATACATCAAGGTCACGCAAGGTGACGGCTGCCACATCAGATGCTGCGAAAATCCCCGAAAGGTATGGAGAGCCGAGCAATCGATGAGCGCCAGGATGGATATATCGACACAGGAAGGCCGGAACGCAATTCCGCGGATCCGTACATTTCCTCGGGGGTGAAGGGATGGGTATCAAAAGGGGGGTAAAGCACAAAGGTGAGCCAGTGATCTCGCTGGGGTTCGAAGAAAAGTAATTTTTTTCTTGTTTGATCAGATATCTAATGGGACAGGGGGGAGAGCCTCGGGATCAGTGAGGGTGGGCGAAAGTAGGCCTGGATGTTGAAGGGGCGAAGGCATGGACATGAACGAGATGGAGACGGGCAGGATGCTGGGGGGATAGGTTGTGTTTTTTTCGGCCACAAAGGGACCGTGCAAGAACTCCGTCTATGAGACCACTCCAGTCTGCCGTCTCCAAGTTGGAGTCGGTAGTCGCGCCGGAAAAGAGGGGATGAATAACGATCGAAAGAAATGAAAATGCGCAGAGTCGTGACCAGCCAGCTAGTGCCGACTCCAAATCGTAAAGAAACATAACCCGTGGTAACGAAACGATCGTCAAGTCGAGGTCGGAAGAGATGTAAAAAAAAAGGGGAAAACAAGAAAAACGCCCATTCATGCAGAGTCGTGGAGCCGGTGAAGTCGTTACATGAGGATATGCAAGTACAGTCGCAGGAAGTAAACGCGAGTTCAAAATGTCAGAAATATGACAGGGGCCGACCTAGGGGCTGAGTCCGAGATCCTCATTGTCCGGACCGAAGCCAGCCATGTCGACGGAGTGCAAGGATCCAGGACCTTTGCCAAGGGAGACGTCGGAGGAAGCGTAGTCATGTTTTAATCGTTCGTGCGCTCCGAATATGTGAGGCCCGAAGAACGGTCGATTCTCGTCATTTGGAGTATTGCCATCTCCGGCAACCCATGGCCCGTTCTGCCAGAAGCGGGTATTCGCTTGCTGATCCCCGAAGAGATCATGGTGGTCGGGGTGAGGTTCAGGACCATGCATGGGGAACTCATTTGGCGACTGAAATCGGAGATGCGACCGGCCAAAACTCGAGCACGGAGAGTCTGCGTGAAGCGGCATGTCGAGACCCGATAGAAGAGGGGGATCATCTACGGGTGTGATGTCGATGGTCGGATTTGCCGTCTGTTGTGCGAGAGCCGCTGACAGTCGAAGATTAGACCCAGTGGAACTTTGCCGGCTGTGAGTGGTTGATCGTTGGATTGCACGCTGCACGAAGCTCCCGCATGACTTGAGAATTTTTTCTTGCATATCGGGTGGCAGGTTGTTGAAAAAGTCATTTGCCAGCGAGGGTTTAGGCGGTTCGTCGTCTGCGGGTATCAACTCATATGTGGTCTTGGCGTACTCGGAGAGACCCGATGGCATGTCATAGGGAGACCGATAAACATTGGGAGCGAGTTCCCGTTGTTGATCGAGGTAGGCATATTTTCCCGGCATTTTGGCAGCGGCTACGCTGCCTCGGTCGACAATCTCCTGTTTGACACCTTCCGACTCTTTCTTTTGAATCACATCCAGTCTCTCTCGATGACTCACCAGTGAGAACCGGAGCATCTGGAGAAGCCGAGTGACCTCTTCCGATCGCATGTTCAGGGTCTGAGGCGGCAATAAGGTACCATCTGCAGCACGTGGCTGGACCCGTTGTTGGGCCATGGCCAGCTCAAGCTTTTCGAGACCATTGGTGGGCGGTATTGATCCCATGGGACCCAATAAGGTGTCTACGACCGTTTCGGCTTTGACGATGTCATATCCGGCAAAAACATTGGCGTGGTCGGTGATGTATGCTAGGCGGCGTCGGGCGATAAGCTCTCGTACATTGGCAAAGGTATTGGTGGACGGAAGGTGATGCTGCTGCTGAGCGTGCGACTTGGCGACCGAAGGATAGGGGGCATGGCGGGAAGACTGATTGGGTAGAGTTCGAAAGGCCGACGGCATCGCAGGAGCTCCAGCAGCAGCAGCACCGGCAGGGATATGGGGAGGGGGAGGGGCAAGATGCTGCAAGGCAGAAGAGGGCGGTCGGGATTGTAGGTGAGGGGTGTTAACATTCGATTGTTTGTAAAGATTTTGGTGAGGGGCAGGGGCGGTGGGAGCATAATGAAAGTGGTGGGGTGAGATCTTCGTCGTGACATTGACGCCAAGCGACTTGACGCTATCCAGGAAATTGGCCCGAGGGTTGTGGATGGGCACAGTAGGGTTGTGCGTATACTGTGCCCTACTCTCGGTGGACTGTCTGCCCAAATAATACCATATTCGTTCGCTCTGGACGAGATTGACCGGACGGAGTGGGGCGAAATAATTCTTAGTTGCATCCACCGTCTCGAATTCGGCCCACTGATAGGGAGATCGGGCATCACCAAATGCACTGCCTGCCGCGGGTACCGCTGACTCTAACTCCTTTCGTTGTTCAGGTTTTCGCGCTAGGTGTGCAGGGAGGGGTTGGATTCCAACTCCAAGAGGCTGGAAATTGCTCTTGCGAACCACCAGCATCCAACGATATGGCATTTCAATGACATCGCTGCAGATTTTCGTTAGCCTCGGGCCCGATCCGAATTTTGAAACAGGAAGCAAACGCAGCAAAACAAACGCGAAAAAAAAGAGAAAAAATTCCCGATCGGAAAAATGAAACCGGAAAAATGAAAATAAACAATGATCGACTCACCCTCTTGGAAGTACTTTGAGAACCAGGCTTCGCTCGGAGTGACGATTCTCAATGACAATGGCACCATTGATCTCCTTGTCAGCTTGGAATTGAATCAAATTACCTTGATTCAACCGACGAGCCGACTCAATCACCCGGCGATCCACATCAGATGATTCGGCCAGGGTTCCAGAGGGTCGTTTCTGACGATGGAATTTGCATTTCAAATCGACACTCGGGATGGAATACTGGGTACCATCTTCAACAAAAACACCAATTGCGCCGTGTTCAACTTGAACTCCAGCCAGAAGGGCACAAGTGGCATGGTAGGCACGGGTGCATTTGCCAAAATTGCACTGGAAGCAAGCACCACGGACCTCGCGACAAAAGAGGCATTTGAGGCCCAGGCGAGCCTTGGGGATCTTGTCGATGTCACACACCACCTCTGTGCCAGACGCGTCCCGGAGGATTGTGGTCTCTTCAATGAATGACGCACAGCGGCGGTGTGCGTGACCTTTGCCATCCTCAGTCGGCAGCAGATCCTCATATTCGAGGTCATTGGGGCACAGCAGACACGGAAGCTTGCGTGGTCCATCAGGGTGGAGTTTGGGACGTTTGGTGTTCGGCCCGTCGTCCGGGTTCTTCCGTTTTCGGCCACGGGTTGAACTCTTTTCGGGCACGCTGCGTGGCGGTGTGAGAAGATCCGCAGTACCATCGTACCCCTCAAACTCGCTTTCGAATTCACCATAGTATTCTGGTGTGCTGTCGCCCCGTAGCTTGCGATCAATCTCGTCCACGTCGATCCAAACACTGTCTGCCTCGCAATTGCATTTCTTGGCGATGCGAGCATAGTCTAGCCACTGCTCCGTCGCGAAGTTGACAGACTCGGCGCAGTTGTATCCAATGTTGTATCCGGAATGATACCCATAGGGGAATGTGATGACGAATTCCCCTTCGTAATGGACGAGTCGGTTGACGGTGATGCCGTATTGCGATTTAAGGAGACTGGGCGAGACGAGATATGTCTTGTGTCGCAGGAACTGGTCACAGTTTTTCGCATCACTTGGCCAGATACTTCGCATGGCTTGTTCAAAGCGGGGGGCATCCTCCTGCGAGATGCTGTACCATTGTTTGGGGGCGCCGAAGTGGATGTAGTTGATGCTGTATAGGTCAACATCCTCAAGATGCCATGCAAACGTGGCCTTCCACATGCCAAGGTAGAGATAAGCAGTATTGACGCCGGGAACCTTCTGACCTAAGACGTCAAGAAGATTTGGCAACTTGGCGACATTCCATGATTCCGTGCTGTCGTCAAAAAGCGAGCCGGGCATATCAGCACCGTACAATGGTTGGTTGAACGTGAGAGATTTCCAGTAGTTGGCTTCCAACTCCTCACATCGTTCTGCAGTGTACTCTTCGTGGTCGTGGATCCGGTAGTCAAAGCCCGCGTACAACTCCTCATCGAGTTGATCTGGGGCATCGCCCCGGTTGTTCTTTCGACGAGAGGTCACGGACTTCGATTGACGTCCCTTCGGTTTCGTTGGGGGCAAGGATTCGCCATCACTCAAGTCTTCAGACTTGGTTTGAACTGGATTGGTTTCGGGCGAAACAGGCGTGGGGGGGCCCTCCAACCTGGACTTGTCGGCATCATCGGGGACGGGCTCCTCTTTGATTTTCCCTTGGTTCGTGCGCTTCGGTGGACGGCCAGGGCGGCGTTTCTGACCTTCCGGTCGAGCAGATTGAGGTCGGGGGGTTTGCGCCGTACGATTCACTCGCTCTTGGTTGCGGCGCCTCTCGCCCCTGCGAGCAGGGGGCTGGTGGCTGCTTTCTTCACAGAGACTTTTCCACTGAGGAAGATTGTACGAGCGTTGGCGTTCCTCGTTCGCTTGGGTATATTTACCATGCGTGCCGTAGAAGTCCTGCGTAATGGGGTTCTTTACCCGAATTTTCTTGACTTGTTCGTCTAGCGGCGGGAGCGATTCGGACCTTCAAAAGAGCACAGTGAGCAAAGTCGTCCGTATGAGTCACGGAGAGATTACCTACCATTCCTTTGGAGGAATAACCTTCACGATACCCGAACGCATTCCATACTTGTTAATCTTCTTGATGAAAGCTTGGAAGTCTTGGAATTGGTCCATTGTCTAAAGCGAATTGCCGTTAGCTCAACTCCCACTTGGCTCCTGATTCCGAGGTCCCCTAGTCCCTGTATTTGCAGAAAATATGGACTGGAGTTAAAATGTTCACTCACAGGCTTGAAAACGGGGACACCGCCGTCACCATAGTAGTGATCGGGTTCGATATCTTCGATATCTTCGGCACCTTTGTCATCTTCGATCTTATCCTCAACTTCCTCCTGCTTGATGCGAATTTCATCGGGCGCCGGGGCGGACTGAGCATCAAGTTCAAGATCAGATAGCTCCGCGGGCATGCCTTCGGGGGCTTCCTTCTTGCCGCTGGCGCTCTGCGGTGGAGTCATGGAGGTGGAGTCGACGGCAGGACCTGCTGTGAGCAAGTCACTGGGCGGCATGTCGAGCGACGCCGCCATTGTCGAGTATGACGAAGCAGGGTTGGAACTGCTCAGGAGAGTAATTGCCGTCCTCAAATGGTGCGACCGCTGATCGACGGCGAGAAGGGAACTTTTCCCAGCGGTCGGGGAAAGCGAGAGTAGACGTTGAGTTAAATCCAACGGCAATTATTATCGAGGTAGGGAGAATCGTTAAAATGTGATGGCGGTCGGGTGCTGTGTCGAGCGTGCGGCGTAGTTGGAACGATTACGATAAGCTCGTTTCGGATGATTTGGTTTTTTTGGGCTGGGAGCAAAAAAGGGTTTAGTAAGTCACCTGTAAACTTGTTAAACTTGTAGCTGTGAGCGACAAATCTGTCGCCTGGAGGCAAAAGAATAGGGTAGGTTGCAGGAAATGAAGTCAGAAGTCCTTAAAGCAGCCCTCGAGACCATTCCAATAAAACTGCGCAGGTAACGCTAGGTTCTCCATGGAAAGGGAAGAGCAGCGAAGTGGACCAATCATGCAGGTGCCGGAGACGCTTGAAGGTGGAGCGGTGCACGATGGCCTGACACTGAAAGGAGGCAGGGGCAGGTGGGAACAGGGTGAGGAATGATGGGCTTGAAATTGGACTAATCAGAGCTCGAATATGGCAAGGGTGGGAATCGTCCGATCATAGGGACTTTTGGCCTGGACATCTGGGAGCCGCGAAATTGTACTCGTACCATGCCCGGTCTCGGCTAAAAGGAACTCCCTCAGGGGTGCATATACAGACATAGGCGGCTCAAAGTAGAACACTTACCAAATAAGAGGATAAGACACACAATATTGACGCCTGAAAAACAACAGAAAGATGAAAAGAAGGTATCACAAATGGTTAGGATAGAGCTTGGTCAATGCACCCTGAGGCTTTGCACTTCTGTCACGTGATGCTGGATTATGTGATAGGTTTCATCTTTCACCGGGGCAAAGAAAGTTATTAGGTCGGACGATACGGAGTAGTTCTCTGTATTCTAGGCAGAACGTGGAAAACTGCTCAGATTGACAAGTCTTCAAAAGTCTTGTTTGTCAACAATAAGCCACTATGTTAACAAGCTCGGCGTGAAGCGTTAAACGTTAATCAAACATCAATACCTCAAATACATCCATGGATGTATTTGGTCATTACGGTCAGCTAATCTCGGATACCATCGGACCCGAATTATTACGTGCTCCCCCTTGGAATGGAAATGGGTTTGGTTTGGACCTTAAAATAAGATTGGCTACACCATCCCAAAGTTGATATTGGATTCAGAGGATGCTATGCAGACCACAGAGCAAATCATGTTCCGATGTCCCCTGTCTACCTCGTATCATGAACAGTTTCCCGCCCTCTTCCTATTTCCACCCCGACATTCGGTATAACCAAAATGACGTGGGCCAACACCCTCATAGTGCATATAACCAATGCCAATGAACAAATTACGTAGAAACATGGATTTCAATCACCCACTCAAGACCAGGACGGCTATCCGTAGAGCCGTCCATCAATAACAAAAAACAAGAAAGTAAGAAAACAAAATGGAGTTATGAGGGCCGAGATCGGTCGGCTTACAGAGCTGTGCAGATCTTCAGGTGGATGTGGAAAGGGACCGTTGTTTTGGGATCTCCGATCTAATCTTAGCTCAAAGGCCAAGGCGCTTGGATCACTCTAAGGTCACTTTTGGATTGTGTCATAAAAGTATTTCTCCATCTGGTCTATTTCTATTGCACCCATTCATCGTACAGCTTGGTATCGAGATCTATGTATCCGTCCACGACCTTTAAACCCCGCAGCCTTTCCTGGTCGACGCGCTCCCAAGTCCATTCCTCCGAGCTCCACAAGTCTTTGTTGTCTTTCTGCTGTTTTTCGAGAATTTCTTGCCCGGGGATTTGATCGGCGTTCATTTTCAAAACTTCCCGAACCAACGACCCATCAACCCCACCTGTGGCCGTGATACCTTCCCCAGCGCCAGGTGTGTCAACACCAGAAGCTTCGGCGGAATCAATCAGAGCGGCATTGGCTTCGTTCTCGGGTGGCGCGGGGAGGAAGCCACTAGTGCGTAGAATCCGCTCCGGTGAAACGGTCAAACGACCCTTCTTCACGACATACTTGCTCACAGCCACGGCGAGCACCGTCTTTTCGCCTCCACGGCGGGCAGGTCGCATGAAGCAGGTCAAAACATACATCCATTTCTTATCCCAGGAGATAACTTTGGAGTGCATTTCGTACAATTCGAAAGGTTTAATTTCGCGCTTGAATGTGCAGTAAACCGATCCCAGCACGATGGACACAGGTTTGCGTCTTGGGGCGGGCTTGCCTTCTGCCTTGCTCGCGGCGAGGAATTCCTGATCTAGCTCCTTGCTCACCATGCCCACACCAGGGCTGTATAAGCGGCTGACGAGTGCTGTGCGCGAGACGTCCAGGTCTGTAAAATAGGTGCTGTTTGACTTGTGCAGATTGTAATCAGTTTCCAGCAATGGCGTACGGGATGTAACCATGCATGACACGAAGACTGGGTGCGTCGGTTTGCCTTGGGCGTCCACAATCGCCTTTCCACTGGGAAACAAGGGTGCGCTGGGTTTCAATCGCAAATTACCCAAGAAGTGGTACAGTATACGGAACTAGTCACTCAGTCAGCTGTGTAAGTCATGGACTGGGGAGCTGTCTCCCCTCATGCAAGAAGCCGACGTTATCGCTATCGGTCCCCTAGATACCTCGGAACACTTACATGCCATATGAGTGGAAGGCTTTTCAAGTTGAAGACCGCCAGGAGCAAGGCGAGTGTTTTCCAGGAGGCTAGCGACATTGCGCCTGCCAAGATATCGCGCATGATGTCCATCTGGGGAACTCAAATGCCTCGGTTGAAGATAAACCTATTCGTTTTGGTCGGAATTCCAGACCTTAAGACGTAGTTTGTCGAACAGCTCTTTTTCGTGTCGTAGGTATTCGCAACAAAGAGAATGGAAGGAGCAAAAAGACAGAGAAGCTTAGAGGTTTGGGGGGAAATGCCCTGGTGGTACAAGGGATGTATAAAGGACGGTAAGAGGCTCTTCCACGGTTCTGATGTGAGCTCTGGAGATAACTAGATTTTACCCCGGTTCATCTATACTTCAATGGATGAGCGAGGCTGAGAGAGATCATGCAAATTTGGCAAGAGCTCATGCCCATATAAATAAAAGACAGAGTTTGTCACAGATTTGCGATTGCCCGTGTTTTGGCAGTATTTGATGAGTCCCAAAGCCGAGCCTGCCAATCGATAACCCGTGAACTCCTTTTTGTTGGGAGCCGAGGCCAGCTGCAAGAGTGGACACGTGCACGTGAGACTGATTAGTCATGATATTCAATCTAAAGTGCCCCAGGGCTCTGCTGGCGGTTTTATGTTTACTTTCAACACATATTCTACACACAAATATCCATTAAAGAAAGCCGCAACATCTTTTGCTCTCCTGTCGGGATGAGCAAGATTCAACGCATGGTTGACTTGGATTGGAACCTTGCAAGGAATTTGAAGATCCCGGAACAACGATATCTAAACGACGTACTGATAAGAGGTTAGCAGGCTTAGATTTGGCCTCTCCGGCTGCAATGACATCAAAAGAACTCACCGGAATGAAAAGGTATGGCACTTCCTTCTCATACTGCTTCCAAGTCTCACCGTACTTGTTCCGGCACTTGGTGATGTCTCTTCTGGCACGATGGGCAATCATGACACTGAAGAAAACCGGATAAAACCAAGGAAATGGGCTATCAAAGCCTGTAATTAACCCCCATGACAAAGCGAAGAACATATCGCAGCTATAGTGAATCTTGCGGGCCAACCCATACCATCCATCAGCAAGGATTGTATCGCCGTTTTCTGTCACCAGAGTCTTCGGGTTGTGAACCTCCTGCCAAGGGAGCTGCGGGAATGTTTTGCGCTTGACGAATGTGCCCCGCTCCATCATACGGAAGGAGTTCTTTTGACTGTTTGTAGTATCCCAGATCCAATAGACGAAAAGGTATGACACAAAAAGTGCCGCCAAGGCATACTTGTTCCATGCGTACGTCGCGGGGTGGCGGTTGGCGAGGTACAAAACGCAATGACAGTAAGACAAAGGGACACCAGCCATGTTCCAGAAGGTCAGCATAAATCCAAGCTTCTCTTGGTACATGTCCCATGTCGTCGTAATCAGATGCTCGGCCTTACTGCACGCATTGGCGTAGAGGAAGTGTGCCATGACCAAGAACATGACCTCTCCAGACACATAACCGTAGCGCTCATACTGCCTGGTAGCAGCTGCGAAGCTCAATCCGAAAAGGATGAACCACGGAATACGGACTTCGTGAAACATCTTGAAATCCAGGATGCCAAACATGCGTGGGTTCAATTCAGCACCCATGAAAAAGTCGTAGATTGGATAGCCAGTGATCCGATGTTGCGCACCTCGTGCAAAGGCAGAAAAGTAAGCAACAAAGCTGCCAATGAACCCCGAGAGAATCGCCACGGAAAGAAGTGGACCGAACTCATCCAGAAAGGTATAAATGGGGAACAGCCCAGTGCAATGCAGAACACTCATAACCAAAATGGTAAAGTAGAAGCTCACATAGGCAGAGCAGTGGTACTCCAATTGCTTTCCTCCCAAGTGGGGGAGAGGCTTCCCGTAGCAGGTAAACCCAGGCAAGAGAACATAGCAGGCTGCTTCAAATATGTAGTATGTCCAGTAAATCCGCCACGCCCTCAAGTGGGGAAATGCCTCTTTGTAAACTAGATGACACAGATGTTTCCCGAAACCTGCCCACGATTGTCCGTTCTGCGGAAGAGGCAGCTTCCCGTCATAGTAGGTAGCGCCAATCCACATGTAGTACATCAAAAGAGGGAAGCCGATCATCAAGGCTAGATTGCCGAGCGAGCCACCGAATTCGAAATGTCCGGAGTAATCGACTTTGGGGTCCATGCCTGGGCGCCAACCTCCAGTGATGTGCTCTCTCGCATAGTCATCCTTTGAAAAGGATGAGCCGGTTGAGTTTGACCCAAGAGCTCCCCGGTCCTGATCATGTTTCCGACGTGTTTTGACTTCGGGGCTCATCTTTGTCGTAGAATAGGAAGGTTCAGGTAGGGTTGAAGGGTTCGAACAGAAAAGAAGTTACGCGCCAGTGGAAAACAACCAAAATGAACCAGAAACCCAGACATCTTATACCCACGGCAGGTCAGGGGCACAAACAGCCAAGGTGGGAAACAAAGTAGGTCTACAAATATAGTACTGATTAGGTTTAGACTCCGTTGTAGGCTGTGGGCTCGGTTCAGGGTCCGCCATCTCGATCTATTTGGGTTTAGACTCCGATGTCTTGATCGGGCCCACTTTGATTGTCCTTCCAGGCTGCCAAGACTCAAGCCTTGTTCGCAATTTGTCTATGCCAGCATTGTATAGTAGCTCAACCCTTGGAAGCGATGAAACGTTTGTCAGTATCACAGTGTGGTTGAATTTCTGTTGATATATTCCCCGAAACCTTGTTTCAACCAGGATTCGAAAGATATGGAGAAGGATCTTTATGAAGATTTGAGAGTGTTGCTTATGAGGTACCAACAGGCTCCTGTTAAGATAGTCAAGAGGGGATACTACAAGTACGTGCTCGAAGCGTCGAAATATGCGGTTGACACCACAGAAACCCGACCTCGGGAGTTGGTTCAAACGAACGGGTCCGTGTGACGTCAGGTGATCTTATCTCAACTGCATTATTAAGCGTCCCTTATCGACTCCTTCCTCGGGCTTGAGTCTTCCAAGGTTCCTTTACCTAGGCAGGTAATTATGACTGATCGATTGATCTCATGAATTACCAGACCATCAGTATGGACGGCAATGCCTCCGAAGAGCGCCACCGTATAGTGGACAGGTCCTCGTCGGACGGACCCGTCTTCGATTCCACCGATCCTACACCAGACCGCGGAGCTCCCGCCACGTCCCCGCAGAGCTTTACTCCGCGCTCACTCCTCGTCGGTCTCATCATAGGTGCTCTGATCACATTCTCGAACACCTATTTTGGCCTACAGACAGGATGGATCAGCACAATGGCCATGCCGTCGGCCTTGATTGGCTTTTCCGTCTTCAAGGTGTTGTCGAAACAACTCTCATTCCCGTTCACGCCGGTTGAGAACGTCTTGATCCAAACAGTGGCCGGAGCAGTCGGCACCATGCCACTCGGATGTGGATTTGTTGGTGTCATACCTGCTCTGGAGTTTCTGATGAAGTCCGGCGAGGATGGGCCCGAAGGCGATGGCGGAGATGGAGAGGGCGGCCCTTTGAACCTGAGCTTTTCGAAGCTGGTCATATGGAGCCTTGGAGTCTGTCTGTTTGGTGTCGTTTTTGCCGTTCCGCTTCGGAAAGAAGTCATCGTTCGCGAGAAGTTGCGCTTTCCCAGCGGAACCGCTTCAGCATTGATGCTCAAGGTTCTACACGGTTCCGGGGGCAATGAAAAAGTCGTGGAACCAGAAGGCTCTGATTCTGGCGTCTTGAATACGCGAATTGACGCTTCACAGTCGCAAGAGAACACTGGTCTTTTGAAGGATGTCGATGCCGAAGATCAGGCTTCGAAGGAACAAGATTGGCGTTCGAAGATGCGCTTGTTGATTGGTGCATTTACAGTTTCGGGTGTATATGTAGGTTCATTCGGGAATTTGAATTGATCGAACTATGCTAACCTACTCAGACATTATTTTCTTACTTCGTGCCTCTAGTCCGTGATATCCCATTGTTTGGTATGGGTATGGCCCACAATTGGCTATGGACTCTCAATCCCTCGCCTGCATATATTGGACAGGGAATTATCATGGGACCATCAACGTGCATGCACATGCTTTTCGGCGCCGTGCTTGGATGGGGTGTCCTATCACCGTTGGCAAAAAGCCGCGGCTGGGCCCCTGGTCCAGTGGAAAGCTGGGAAGATGGCAGTAAAGCATGGATCGTGTGGATTTCCCTGGCGATCATGCTTGCGGACTCCCTTGTGAGTCTCGGGTGGCTTATATTGAGGCCTATTGTGAACCGCTCGCCACAGTGGATAGCTTGGTTAAAGTCAACTCGCGCCGGACAGTGGATCGC
Source organism: Penicillium bialowiezense (assembly GCA_026122735.1). Lineage (NCBI taxonomy): Eukaryota > Fungi > Ascomycota > Eurotiomycetes > Eurotiales > Aspergillaceae > Penicillium > Penicillium bialowiezense. Next base: position 778,858 of record JAKZFB010000004.1, read on the forward strand.
ACTTCGAGTGAACTCCGGTCAACACTCCTATATAAATTACTCCGCATTAGAGCCTGAGTCTCATGTTTTGGCTCAAGAGAATGATCACCCTTCTCAAGTCGAGACATCCACGAGCGACGAGGAGTACGACGCTCCGCCGTCTCAGCTCATTTCGACACGTACAGTGGTCATTCTTCTTCCACTGACTCTTCTACTCAATGTTGTATGCATGCACATTGTTTTCGGCGACATTATCTCCCCCTTCCTCTCCACCCTCGCTACTCTCCTGGCCGTGGTCCTATCTATCATGGGAGTCCGGGCCCTCGGCGAGACTGACCTCAACCCAGTGTCAGGTATCAGCAAGCTCACGCAGCTTCTATTCTCACTCGCCACACCGTCATCCCATTTCTCAAGGCGTACTGCGTTGGTCACAAATCTTCTTGCCGGTGCAGTTTCAGAGTCAGGTGCCCTGCAAGCAGGTGACATGATGCAGGATCTGAAAACCGGTCACCTTCTTGGTGCGAGCCCAAAGGCTCAATTCTACGGTCAAATGATTGGAAGCCTCGTGGGTGCAGTCTTATCAGCAGCTGTTTATAAACTATACGTGAACGTGTACGAGGTTCCTGGGGATATGTTCCAAACGCCCACTGCTTATGTTTGGATTTTCACTGCTCGCCTCGTGACTGGCCAAGGCCTACCAGATATGGCATGGCAAGCCTCCTTCGTCGCTGGTACTGTGTGGGTCATTATAACTGCACTGAGAATTGCGACTGCATCCCCCGCATTCTCACACAACGGAACTCCTCCCGCTTGGAGATCTTGGATTCCAGGGGGAATTGCAGTGGCCGTTGGAATATTCAACGTTCCTTCATTCACCTTGGCCAGGGCAATCGGCGGTATAATCGCATGGTGGTGGTCGAGGAAACATTCTCAGCCCAGTAAAAACCAGCAAACTGTCCCTGAAAATGGCGACAGAGGATCTTCCTCGCAAACCACCACAGGTCCTGAAATACTCTCTATCCAGGGCCCCTCAGCAGCTGAAGACTCCGAGAAAGCAGATGCTGCCTCGTCCACTGTTGTCGTGCTTGCATCTGGGCTAATTTTGGGTGAAGGCATAATGAGTATTGTGAACCTCCTTCTCGCAAGTGGACGAGTGCCACACCTTTGATGAAACAGAGACTCTTGGAAGAGGAAATGTCTGGGTACATATATTGAAAAAGCCTCGTGACTATGTTCATATACCATAGACGATACCCCAACCTTGGAAGTGGGTAAATAAATTTCGGGTTTCTCCAGGGATATTTTATACATAGAATCCAGCCTCTGTAGGGTTTTGCTTCAATCTTCATTACCTAGGTATTGAAACGACTTTTTAAGGCAACAACAAATAAAAGTCCGCTCACTCAGTAATATAGCAGACTGCGATATGGCCCAAGCTCTCCACCTAGTAGCCCTTCAATGTACCAGTCACTACCTAGGCATTCGAATTTCCTCTAGTTGGGCCCAACCCTGGGAAATTGCTAAACAACATCTATCTCCTTCGTCATTTCATCGAGAGCCCGTGAGATTCCCAATATCTTCAAGTATTCTGTGGTGCCTTATCTTACAGTTCAACTCTTAGATACCGTGCCCACCTGATAGCTCTGCGGGTTGTGTTTCTCGTCTAATTCCAAGCTCCTGTGGATATCCTTGATACTCAGTCTTCGAGAATTGGGAGCTTATTACAGACTGTGGGAGGTTCCCAGATTGTGAAGACACATCGTTTGGCTTCTCTCCTGGTGTCAGCTTTCTTCGGCGGCGTAAAAATAGCCAAAAAAGCACGGCCACAATGGCCACTCCTCCAACGCCACCAACAACACCACCTGCTATGGCTCCAGTATTATTTGAGGAAGCTGATTCAGGCTCACTCGTACTCGTGGGACTTGAAGATGGAATGGTAGAACTGGTAGAAGTAGACAAGATTGTAGAGGAAAAATGTGTTAAACTGGGTGTGGGTGTGGCTATATTCAATCAAATCATTAGGAAACATGCCGGGATTTGGGAAAAGAGTAGGCAAAATGTTACCTGAAGCAGTCGAAAGAACCCGTAACTCTGTCTGGCCATACACCAAATCAGACAATTGGTCTGCACATCCAGCTCCGCCATCTTCGAAAGCGAAGGCATATTTATCTTGTGCGCAGCAAAATGCATCGGTAGTCAGGTTTGAACTAGTCGAGTATAGATTTGCCCGAGAATTAGCACAATTATCGTCGATCTTTTGACTACATTGTGCATTGGATCCGCAGCAGACAACGTTGAGCTGGGGGCCTGGGCAGAACATATTTCCAGGACAGCAGGCATGGAACGGGGTGGATGTTTCACCACAGTCTGTCTCAGTTTGTAGACAGGACCCATTCCTGCGTATAGCATAACCGGGCACCGCGGCCATCGCGGATGGCTTCACCAAAAAAGAAGTTTAAAAAATAGAAGGGTTGATATAAAGACCCCTCCAGGGCTGGAGATGGGAGATTAAATCATATTTCCTCGGCCCCTAGTCATCCCCTGGGCAATCTAACCCGAGTAATATGATAATGGACTAGGTAGGCACAGACCAAGTTGAGCTAACCCCAAGAGGAGATCAAAATAACAAGATCCCTGAATGGAAAGTCGTTTAAATGTATTATCGGGTTCATCGAATTCGAAAATTGAGTACCACAAGGCGCCAGACCCCCCAATAAGATGCATTATGGTGCTGGGAGTATTTGTACTGAACTGAGAAAACCGTAGGTATACCAAGGTATATAGGCATCCACACTGTAATAACAATCAGCACAGACTGTGAGCACAGGTCTCGGGGTTGTGGCCAAACCCTGCTTCAAGCATGATCTTGGTATAACCGAATCCCTGTCATCGAATTATCCCTCTCTGCGAGAAACACTTGTGGTAGCCGAATCGAAATATTTCAACTTCATCACTGAAGACAAGCAATTATCTGGGTTCTATTCTTGATATACAATTACCCTAGACCACGATCACAACAGTATCTCGATTTTGTGTGATCATATCCAACCAGCACATCGTACTCCATGCGCGAGTCATTAGTGCCGGCTTGGCTGATGAGAACGAACAGTCTCGGAAAGAATCCCAAGTCTGCCGCTGGCCTTGCCGCGATATTTTTGATCATAGTGGGTCTATGGCCTAATTGCACGCGCTCAATGTAATTTATATGCTTGTACGGAGTACCCCGTAAACCCAGTTCCAATGGGACAAACCAGGCAAGGGCTTCGTCCTCGTGTACAGAATACGTCGGTCAGTACTTTGTAAGCGCCGAAGCTCTTCATGCATAGTCAGTGGAGCTATGTGATGCGAAAGGTGGTTGAGCTGTTTTGGTTGGGGGCGAAAAACATCCCTGTCAGGGACAAATGTAGGCGGGCCACAGGAACAAAGACTAAAAAAAGCGATTATACAGAGGACAAATACATAGACTGAGGCTTTAAGATTTTTCCCTTTATCCTCGTACTCCTTATAGTAAACTGAATTGTGGTTCGTGAGTCTTGGCTATACACGGGTTATGTTGTTCAGCAGGGAGTATGTCATAGACCGCGGGGGTCTGAGATCGCACGGTGAGGGCGATTGAGCTTTAGAGCTCAGATGTTTCAGCCGCAAATATAGATTAAGCTCAGCCGGTCTCCCGGCAGATCAGTGAGATTACAAGATCAGTGTCTCTGACTTGTGTAATACCTGTGTGCAGGGCCATCATGATTTCTGTACCTTCCCCTTGAGTGTAATACTTTTGATGAGCTATCCCAGATATTTGAGTGGCCTTGCGCTCAAAGTGTACTCTGTATCGGTGGTAGCAGTGGTAAATACACGGAGAGGGATTTGTTTGCTTCTTGGCAGAGACTAGCATGGGTTGCGGAATGCGGCCACAGCCTGGTGACTCTAGTCGCCCACGCTAGCAGGGACCTCACTTTAATGATTGGCCGTTTCTCTGCGTTTTCATAAATTGGGCATGTGGGTACGTACGGGCCGCTGGCTGACTCGCAAACTAAATCTAACCGAAGTGTGCTCCACCAACAGGTTCGCCTACCTGGAGATACAGTGGACTTTTGCCCATGTAAAGATGACACTTCGTACGGAGTGTTTCGTAAAATGACGATTGACTCGCACTATCACGTGTAATATCACCCAATTTAGAGCGCTAGTCTGTCAATATGAAGTTCCCCTGAGTCCAAGGTCTTTCTTTGCATGGCAAGAATGTCATTGTCTACTCTTTATTCACGAAATTGGATTTCAATTGTCACCACCTTGGCTATCGTTCTTTGGATTGCTAGCCACGGCTTCCATAAATCAACGGAGATCACCGAGTCCGATACAATCAAACTACCGCGCAATGCTTTCGCTACGATCTTGACTTCAAACCCGGAAAAAGGGTCTGAGTCCCCCGATGTCGAAGACCATTACCTTCAAGCTGCCCGGCTACTCTCCTTCCAGCTGCTTCGAAACCCACGCACGCGGAATAGGAATGGTATTCCATTTCTTGTTTTGGTTACACCAGCTGTGTCTCAAAGAGATCGCGATATCTTGAGCCGAGAAGGGGCTACAGTAATTCCATTGCAAGATCATGAGGCGGATTGGGCTTCTCGACCACCAAGTTTGAACAAAATGCTTGCCAGATTAAATCTTTGGAAACTTGAGCAATACCATAAGGTTGCTTTTCTGGATGTTGAAACCGTGGTACTTCGGCCTCTTGATGGAATCTTTGAAGATTTCACCACAACAATGCGTACCACGATCGACCCTACTTCCAAACTTCCGAAGAAGTACATCATGGCCGCACCGACTGATTCTTTGGTGGATTCGAATTCGCAGGTCTTATCAAACCAAGACCAATTATTGCCCCAAAAAAGACACATGAATACTGGGTTCTTTATCTTGCACCCTTCCAAAGATCTTTTTGAGTACTATATGAGTCTGGTTCCGATGCTAGACACAGATGACTCCAACCATTTCGAGGATGATGTTCTTGATTATGCCCACCGAGAAGATGGGCCGATGCCAAGGCAGGTCCTTGGGTCTGAATGGAACTTGAACGATGCGAGCCAGTCTGATTATGAAAAAGGATTGAAATCAATCACGCGCCAATCGTGGCGTCCTGTCGAAAACAGCTTTGTGGAGAGTTTGATCGCGATGTCCCTGGACGAAATGACTGCATATTTGAATCATTGACTTAATGAAAACACTGATCGGCGAACATCTAATCCTAAAGCTAGTCATGCGAATTGATAGACGGTCTGTTAACAAAGATGTATAGATGGGCTCGCGTTGAGGCTTTTATCAAAGGAGCAGGAATATATGAAAATGTAAATTATTGTGAGATAAAAGAGAGGGTGTGCTGAATCTTGATTGGTATGTTTGGGGGCGCTGCCACTTTTGGTTTGCCTTTTCTCATCTCTTGCGTCTCCCCGTCTTCTCTCCCCAACTTTATCTCTTTGCCTTACCAATGCTTTTCCTTCCCACGTGCGATCTTGAACCTTAAATGGACTTCCAGGGCCACGAAGATTCGCTTTGACATTTTCTCATGGCAACACAATCAACCATCCCCGCGAAAGCGTACGTGACTGGAAACACATATAGACGCAGTGCCTATCGTTACCTTTGTTGCCCCCTCAACGGCCAGTGCCGACATGCCCCGCAAAATTACCCGATGCGATCTGCCGGATATCCGCCAAAAAGCTTTGCTCTACATACGGTAGGGCCCGCGAGGGGTTCGGACTTAGCAATACAAAACGTTTGTTAGGACCGAAATGCCGAAAACACTGCAACCTCCAGGGTGACTGAAAACCCCAACCTTGACACCTCGGAGCCGCAACCAAACACATCTCCGATATCGGATCAACGTGTCGAGCACTGATGAGGAGATCATCATCTGTCTATACATCAGAAATACCAGAGGGCGCGGGAGGTTTCGCCTGATCTCTGACTCGCCATGGTTTCAAAATGGCCGAAGTGCGGGCTTTTCAAAATTCAAGCTTCCGAGAAGCATTCGGAATTTGATTCGCCGCCGCTCGATCCTGAATACTTAGTCAAATGGGACCGAGACGACCCATTGAATCCTCAAAACTGGTCTGTCAAATACAAATGGTGGGTGACATTTCAACTGGGGATGCTAGCTTTGGCAGGTAGCCTGGGTTCAAGCATCACCACGCCCGCCGATGACACCATCGCGAAGTATACTGGCGTCAGCAGTGAGGTCGCTGTGTTGGACGTTTCACTCTATCTGTGAGTTGATTTCAGGCTGATTATGCGACACTGACTAACATTCTCCCAGACTTGGATTCGTTTTTGGTCCTATCATCTGGGCACCCGTCTCAGAAATCTGGGGCCGAAGAATCAGTATTCTCCCTGCCGTCTTTTGCCTAGCTCTCTTCTCCGTGGGAACAGGGGTCAGTAGAGATGCATCCTCGGTGTTCGTCACGCGATTCTTTGCTGGATTCTTTGGCTCCGCGCCTATAAGCAATGTCGTCGCCGCCTTGGGCGATATGTGGAGCAAAGAGACACGGGGAACGGCAGTCAGTCTTTATGCCGTGGCTGTCAATGGTGGCCCGGCGTTGGGTCCTGTTATAGGTGCAGCTCTCGTGATGAATCCAAATTTGGGCTGGCGCTGGACTGGATACATCCACGCGATCTGGGTCTGGGTGGTTTTCACATTGACCTTCTTCTGTCTGCCGGAGGTATACCCTCTGATTCTACTCAAGCGTAAAGCACAGAAGCTTCGCGAGGAATCAAATGATTCAAGGTTCTACCACCCCCATGAACATTTGAAACTAGATGTACGATCAGTTCTCACGAAGCAACTTGCTCGTCCCTTACGAATGCTCATCACCGAGCCGATTGTGACCTGTATCGCTTTTTACGCAGCTTTTGTGTACGGTGTCATGTATCTTACTCTTGAGATCTTCCCCCTTGCATTTCAGGAAGCCCGTGGATGGAATCACCTTGTTGGGTCGCTTCCTTTCTTGGGCTTATTGATTGGTGTGATATCATCAGTAGGTCTCAACATTTGGAACCAATACCGCTACAACAGAGTTTCGCTTGAGGCAGGTGGAAAGGCTGTGCCAGAAGCCCGGCTACCACCAATGGCTTTCGGCGCAATTTTCATCGTTGCCGGGCTATTCTGGTTTGCTTGGACCGCCGAACCACCCCATCATTGGATCCTGCCATGCTTGGCGGCAGTTTTCATCGGCGTGGGGTTCAATTGCATTTTTCAGCAGTGTTTGAACTTTCTGGTTGATGTGTACAAGGTCTACGCTGCTAGTGCCACTGCCGCAGTTACCCTACTTCGAAGTCTCATGGCTGCCGGGCTTCCCTTGGCAGCTAAGCCGATGGTCAGGGCATTGGGTATCGGCCCTGCTGTTTCAATTGTTGCAGCGGTAGCTGCAGCATTGATACCTGTGCCCTTTTTATTCATGAAATACGGCCCACAATTGCGACGATATTCGAAGCTTGCACCTGAAGATTTATGACAAGCGACGTTTTCTGTTTCTGTTTCTGTTTCTGTTTGGTGATTTTTCAAATAACCCGAAAAGATTTACACATAGACATTACTTATGGCTTTCGGCTTAGGCGAAATTGAAATTTCACTGGAATTTGTTGGTCTGGTCAACTTGTATGTCTACTTAGCTCTAAACTATCTTTGCACATTGCCAAGCCACACCTGTAGGTACCACCAAATGTCTGAAAATGTTTAGATGGCGGAATGGACTCTTACGAGTCAATTGTCGGTGAAGCATCAATATCAAAACGGACTGTGAGAGAGCTATAATCAGACCACCAAGTGAGGACACGAGAGATGTGCACACTGCCTCTAGGGAAAGAGGAGAGAACGAGACAAGCCACAGCTTTGCCCAAAGATGTACCCAAAATCTTTTGGTACTCGGAGCTACCATAGTGAAGTGTCTGGTAACCTTTCATTTGCTCTTCAGTAAGAAGTTTGCGCCCAGGGTACAGTCCAGTACTCACATACCCCTCGGTTTCCATGTTGATCACATCAATAAAAACCACATGCTTTAGGCTGTGAATTCCAAAGGTAGAGTCATACAGAGCCCTAGCGATCTCGTTCCAATGAGGGCCCTCTTTTCTAGAGATATTTGTGGCAATGATGATGCCGGGTCCCATTATGTGACGGTATGAATTCTCAACCCATTGATGGCAATTCTGTCTCTTTCTTGTCACGTATGTCTCGAGATACGCTTCCCCTGGGGCAAGATTCATTGATTGAGGATCGCCACCTTTTAGACTTCCCATCGGAGCAAAGGTGAAGAACTGCTCCTCCATCACCCAGCGGTCCGATTCTGTGGCCCAGGCAAGCATATCCTGCCTAGTTAGCGTTGAAGAGGCAATATTGCACCCTTTTGACTTCGGGTTGCTTATCCATTCCTGGTATTGAGCTCCCAACTTGTGGTACCGCTGAAATTTGCCGGCCCAAAACTCTTGTACTTCCATTCCCACGTTTGAAAAATAATTATCCGATTATAATACCGATCGGTAGGTTTTGAAGAAGATCGAGTTCCCTAATTGGTGGTTGAATCTTGGAACCTTGGAGTTTAAAACGAGGTGGTCACTCCCTAAATACGGGTCTTGATGTCTACATTGCCCAGGTGAGGGCCAAGGACAGCTCTTTAACTGATTCCATCGGCATTATGTCTTTGTTGAATGAAACATATTTACATTAGCCTTGGAAAAGGCTGTAAGAAACCCATATAATTATAAAAAGACTTTTTCCCACATTATGTGTGCAGACAAAGGGGAAACACATGACCTAGGACCGACTAGGTACCCACGCATAGAACAATGAGACTCGGATTCAAGTCTTTACCTATATCTGCACACAAAGAAAGTGCATTGTATTGAGTATTATGTCCAAACTTGGGAAAGAGCCAGCATCTGGGGTTCACCAGATGACTATCACCTAGGCATTCTAAGTTTGTTGCCTGTCCAGGTAAAGATATGAGCCTTGGAAAATCTAGCGTAATCGATTTACACCACACCACGTACAGCACGTTCATCCCCAGGTGTTCCAAGGTTCTCAAATCAGCTATACCCGTCGACCGAAACTACTGACGGGTATTGTGCGGATTAACGGATATATCGCCGGAACTTCGGATTTATCTTAAAGTCTGGAGCGGATCCACAGTGACGCCGATCATATTTTACACTTCCATTATCAGCATCTTATAAGTATGAAATGTTCCTGTCGTTTGGGGAAGCATAGGGTTCTCATTGAAATGGAGTTGATTCGCGACACTACCCTCGGCAAGTTTGTCCGTCTTCTCGGGGGAAAGCAACTCTTACCCTACCCCGAAGAAGCTGATCCTTCAGCCTGGACAAGCTATGTTCAACACTCCCAAGAAAAAGGCGATCCTGACATCATCCCGGAAATATGCGATGAAACTTGCGATTCCTATGGAATGTACACGGTCTTTTCACAGGCGACCTTGACTGAACCCAACAGTCGCCGAGGGAGTTTTTTGAAATATGGCAATGAGTTCAAAACAATTGGCTGGACAGGACCGGGCGACATTGAGGTTTGATTTAATCGATTCCATTTAAAACCTCATTCGCAATACTAATGATTGACACAGAATCCTCAAGCCTGGTCAACCAGCAAGAAAATATTTGCCAGTCTACAGATTTGGCTCCTCACTTTTGCCATCTACATTGGTTCTGCAATATATACACCCGGTATCGTGGGTGTCAGTGAGCAGTTTCACGTTAGCACTGTGGCAGCTACGCTTGGATTGACGACATTCGTGTTTGGATATGGGATAGGTATGGATTCTCTGCAACGTGTGATATAGATCCATGGATATCCATTCATTTACTAATTTTCCATTCGGGTGAATAGGGCCTATGCTTTGGTCTCCTTTATCAGAGATTCCGATAATAGGAAGAACCTCTATCTACATGAGCACTTTGGCTGTCTTCGTGTTCTTCAATTTCGGTGTCATCTATGCTAAAAACTTTGGCATGTTCCTCGCCTTCCGTTTTCTGACTGGATTTTTCGGATCCCCTGCCCTTGCGACTGGCGCAGCATCGATGGGTGACATCTGGAACAATCGACTATGCGACTACATGATTGCCATATGGGGTTGCTTTGCCGTTTCAGCCCCCGTTCTAGGTCCAGTCATTGGTGGTTTCGCCAGCTCGGCCAAGGGATGGACCTGGACGATATGGCCACTCATGTGGATATCTGGAGTCATCCTTGTGTTCTGTCTTATCTTCCTCCCAGAGACATTTGGTCCAAATATTCTATACAGGCGGGCAAGAAGATTAAGGATGGTCACTGGGAACCAGAACCTCTTCTGTGAAGCCGAAATCGAGCTTTCAAGCATGAGCAAGACGGTCAGTCATTTGAACCTAGATCTCGCCCCATGTTCTCAACTAATATGTGGCGCAGAGTATCATATTTGAGGCATTGATTCGTCCGTTTCAGTTATGCTTTCTCGAACCGATTGTGTTGCTTTTGAACCTCTACATTTCACTCATATATGGCATTCTCTACATCTGGTTCGAAGCTTTCCCAATTGTGTTCGAGGAATTGCGGGGATTCAACCCGGGTGAAAATGGTTTGGCTTTCATGGGTTGTCTTGTTGGCTGCTGCTGCTTCGCGGTGCCCGGATATTTCTATTGGAAATACAAGTGGCAGTCAAAACATGCCGACAGTGAGGGAAACCTACCCCCCGAAGAGCAGCTACCGCCAGCTTGCTTTGGCGCTATCTGTCTTCCAATCTCCCTCTTCTGGTTTGGATGGACCGGTAATTACCCTTCAGTCCATTGGATCTCTCCAGTCTTGGCATCTTTGCTCTTCACTGTCGGCGCGATTCTCATTTTCAACGCCATCTTTTGCTACCTGGCTCACGCCTATCCCAAATACGCAGCCTCAGTACTGGCTGGGAACGATTTCCTACGCTCATCTTTTGGTGCCGGATTCCCCTTGTTTGCCACTGCTATGTTTCACAACCTGGGAGTTGGGTGGGCGTGCACCATACTCGCTTGCCTCACCATTGTGTTTGTGCCCTATCCCTTTTTACTTTACTTCCGAGGAAGAAGGCTTCGATTGGCTAGCAAATACGCTGATCATGGATTTTGAGCCTGCTCACGGGTGGTGACAAGAATCTTGCCGAATGCGAGCCCAGATGTAGTATACTTCTGAACGGGTGGTTTGGCCTGTCAGTACCTACAATTCAAACAAATGGGAATGACAAACAGTCGAACGCGAGGTTCAGTCTCGATAATCTCTTATCAAAATACCGGCCGGAGGTCCCCGACAACTTCCAACTCTCACAAACTTCTGCAGCGTTTACACGCTCCGTATTTTACGAGTAGGTTGACACGCTACCATTGCGCCACGGTAGTCACTACGAAGGGGTTTGATTGAAGATCTGGTTTGGCCCCCCACCGGAGGTTTGACATGAACGATACCTAGAATGATGTAAATTTGCACTCGATTGGAAATAAGACGTTTTTCCGCGTTCCCATTGCGCCATCGTGAGTGGTATCGTCAATGTTAATTAGTGCATGATAACCTTGGGAGTGTTTCTCTCTGCAACAGCTCTGCATCTGCTCTACACATCAACGACTCCGTAACTCGTTAAGACCTTATAACAGATCTGGCCAATTACCGAAAGACTATTATGAGACGATCGCTTAGACTGATTTTCATGTTAAATTTCTCTAGTTGACTACTCCATATCTTGCTCCGCACGACTCCACTTGTCATGAAAATGAGCCATCGCCCCTCTTTTAGCCTCGGCCCCCGGGCCTCTCACTTCAATAAAACAAGATATCGTCGCGTAAGGGTCCATATAAATATCATATCAAAAACCTGCACCATCGACTTCAAGGTTAATACTCTCAAGGTGCACCAATATACCCAGAACCGAAAATGGGTTCCAATGGTGCGACAGTCAGCTGGCAAGAAAGAGCGGCCAACAAGAGACTAGAGTGTGCCAACAAAATTCCAGAGGAATGGAAAATCCCAGCACATCTCCTGGAACAGCTTGAATCGCCCCTTTCGGACAAGAAGAATGATCTGATTCGAGCCCAGACGATTCGCAAATCCGGAATCCTGACCAATCGGGAACTTGCGATCACTGAAGACTATCAGGTCGCCGGCCTGATTGCAGCATTGGCTGATGGAAGCCTGACAGCCGCAGAGGTGACCCTGGCGTACTCCAAGCGTGCTGCAGTAGCTCAACAATTGGTATGTTACAAATTCCATTTGCATTGTCCATCTACTATTTTCCTTTGCTCCTTTCGAGTGACTTGAATTGAACGCTGATATTACTGCAGGTGGCATGTCTCACAGAAACAATGTTCGACGAAGCACGCGAGCGCGCCCTGTTCCTTGATGACTTGCGCGCCCAGGGCAAGCTCGCCGGTCCGCTCCATGGGCTTCCTATCAGTATCAAGGATAACTTCAATTACAAGGGAGTGGATTCCACAATTGGGATGATTTCTTTCTTGGATGAAAAAGCACCAGAGAACTCACCGCTTGTGAACATTCTGTTGGACTTGGGAGCTGTTATCTATGTGAAGACAAACGTACCACAGACAATGATGGTACGTGCCAATCACCTTCTGACGACTCGCGAGTGGGCTGATCTCTAATGGATTTAGACAACGGATTCTCACAACAACGTCTTCGACCGAACTCTCAACCCATGGAATACGACATTGGGACCAGGTGGCTCCAGTGGCGGTGAGGGTGCCCTACTCGCTCTTCGGGGATCACCGCTTGGTGTTGGAACTGATATTGGAGGTCAGTCATGGAATGGCGGGGCGCGACAGTTACCTCTTCTAACTCAAATCAGGCTCTATCCGAATTCCTGCACACTGCTGTGGTCTTTATGGGTTCAAACCGAGCGCCCAACGGGTTCCAAACGGCGGCATGCGTGTTTGCAACACCAGTGGAATGAAATTCATCCTTTCTTGCGCTGGCCCACTATCTACTGATCTCAATGGAATTGAAACGTTCTTCAGATCTGTTTTCGACGCCCAACCAGCTCGACTTGACTCCACCATCCTTGATATCCCGTGGCGGAAAGTCCCCGTCAAATCGACTCTTAGAATTGGTGTCGTGCCTGAATCATCGATCTTCCCTCTCCACCCGCCTGTCCGCAGAGTCCTTGCAGAAGCCGTCCGTTTGCTGGAGGCCCAGGGTCACCAGATCATTCATCTCACCGAGGAAGAATGTCGTATCATGCAGTCTAATGAAATTGGATGGGCACTGTTTGGCATGGACCAAGGCTCTAAGAAACATCTCGAGTCAGCGGGAGAACCCCCAGTCTCTGCAATGCACTATCTTATGAAGCAGGCCGCGAAGATCATGAGTTTCTACAAGCCAACGTTGCCGGACACAGCCAGTCTGGACCCATTGAACAAACTGGCATTGCTGAACACCCATCGGGCTGAGCTACGTGAAGCGTATCGAAAGACTTGGCTGCAGCATGATCTTGACATTTGCATCGCACCTCCTGCTCAAACGACTGCAGTTCTCCACGATACATTCGGCGTGGCCCCTTATACCACTTTGACGAACGTTCTGGATGTAAGTGGCATGGAATCTTCGATATTGAAAATCCCATTCTCTGACAAATTACAGTATCCATCATGCATTATACCATTTGGAGAAGTTGGGCCAGAGGATGCAAACGAGAGTTTTACTGTCAATGACAACCAGCTCGGAGCTGAATGTGAGTCAATTTCCCATATTATTCTTAGTTATTATTCTTCGTCGCTCCTAACCACTCGATATGTGTACCAGATAACTTCGAAAATCTTCAAGGGGCACCGTGCTCTATTCAACTGTTCACTACCACCATGCGTGACGAAGAGTGCCTGCAAATGGCCAAGCAGATCGATGAATGTCTGAAGAGCGAGAAGTAGATTTTGGATATTAGAAATACATGTCAATTGAACCTACTTGACTTTGACAGACTAGGCTGCGTTGAAAGGCTCGTTAACTTATCATTAAAGTCTGTGAACTCGAAGTTGGCAGTGTCCCGTAGGCCACACCTACGTCAATACCTTTCCCTGAAAAAGAACCAAACAGACATCAGCCTCCAGGGCCGAGCACAACGCTTTTTTTCAAACAACCATACACGCAAGACAGTATCAAGACAAAGCAGCAATCAATCCGAGAACACCACCCACAAACGGAAAGAAAGAGCGCACAGTATTTAGTGTAGCCCATTTTTTGAGCAGAGCAGTGAGACGCAAGTCCTCCTGCTCCGTACTCTTCTCCTCCCCCCGATGCGCAAATTCGAAGAGTCCGTCATTTGTCGGGACCATGAACAAGAGTGTCCAAGGAACAATGCCAACATTGAGCGCGGCAGCACCCCAGTACAGAATGTTACCCGTTGTCAAAGCACACCAAGCGAATGCTCCTGCTCCGAGAGCGGCGCAGGCCGGTCCGACGGCGTGACCTCGGTGGTAGAATCTAGCCCATTGTTTTGCTGCTAATGTCTGGGATGTCGATGTCGCTTCCAGGGTAGCAGGGACTGCGCCGTAGGAGTAGGTGAAGATTTCGCCTGCGGAGTGTGATGTCAGCATTGTGGAACGGTATCCCTTCGATGATGATAGAGGCGTACCTGATAACCAGAAGGAGGAGGAGATAGCCACTATTTGAGCCACGGAGTATGGATTCATTGTAGCGATATGATGTTGTGTTAAAGCTGGAAAAAGCTGGGAAGAGGATCACATTTTAAGTCTCACAAGATTGTAGAGTTGTTACGTCAAAAGCCGCCAATACCGAGCCCGAACATTCCAAGGTTCCGAGTCCGAGTGATGACCTGAAGAAGGTTCCGAGTGGCAGAGCTCATGAACAGACCCACGGTCCGAGCCTATGGGTTTTGCGGGTTACGGGGTTTGACGCACTTGCTACCGTCATGCTAAAACCGAGATATGGATATAGTGGATAATCGCAACACCATAGCCAATTGGAGTCACCATCGAGTTTCTTAAGCCGCTCAGTCAGCGGATGATCGGCATTTTGACATGGTTCATGGAACACCCATGTATACTACTAAGTACCGAGAGCTTAAGTTATGGTGCTACGGGATCGGAAGGGTCCTGGGACAGTTGGTTAAGGACCACACCTTGACATGGACTAGAATTAAATGACGGAATATTCACAGTGCGTCAAAAAGACAAGTTAAATTCTACATAGATATGGATATGGACTATCTGTGGTGGAACATCTCGCAAGATCTCACGAGATCGGGGTATTCCAGATCATTTCAGCGTAACACGCATATTCTTTGTCCGGGTCAATATCAATCCAACAAGAAATTTAGGTAAGAGGCTTGGGGCCTCGGGTCACATTGGACCAAGGAGAAAAATAATGTGCGTGGGCACATAAAAAGGGGGTCAGAGAAAGAAACATGAAGAAAATATGAAGGGTTGCCGGTCTTTGGTAACATTACAGGGACGCCGGTTAAAAAATTAGACAGGACGACATCGAAGACACGGATGGAATTGAAAAGAAAGAGAAAACAACATGAAGAGTGAAAAAGCAGAAAGAAGATGCATGCGGGAACTCTGCACGCAGCAACGTTTCAGTGATCATCACGGACGCGAGTAGGATATCAAGGTGGGTTTAACAACGGTCGTATTAGGCAAACTCGTTTCCGTCCAGCGGGGTACTGACAAGTCAGTGGATCTGCCTATGTTCTGCATAAGGCTCTGCCCAGAGAGACGGCGCGAGTGCAACTAAGCCCCCTGAGTAGGGAGTGGCTTTCGGGAGACTGAGCCGGTGGGAGAGGTAGGCGGGGATGCCGGTGGAGAGTCTGGAAGGGCCGGAAGCTCACTGGTAGGGGCGGGCGCAGGGGCGGCAAGGGGACTGGAGATTGGTGGCGCAGCGGGGGCGGCAGCAGGAGGAACAATGTTACCGGCGCTGTTGCTGCGCTGGCGCTGGTTAACGGGCATGACAGGTCGTTGCATGTCGGAAGGTCCGTAGGGCCCAGGGCTCATTGAGCGAGGGCCGGGGGACATGTTCCGGGGGCCAGGTCGTCCTGGTCCGGGTGACATGTTTCGAGGACCGGGCATTCCTCCTGGTCCAGGGGACATGGAGCGAGGCCCCGGAGACATGTTTCGAGGGCCGGGCATTCCATTCGGCCCAGGGGACCCTGAACGGGGCACCGCGGGGAACTGAACGGGCGCCATGGAGCCGTTGGGGTAAGGACGAGGGGGAGGCCCAGCAAACCCGGGACCACCAGGAGACCCTGGGCGAGCGTCCTGGGGATAGTAACGAGCACCAGGTGGAGGACCACCGGGCATCATTGGGCGGCCATCGGGACCCATGATGGGTGGACCACGGGCACCGGGGGGAGGACGAGGACGGGGCATGACAGGACGTGCGGACAAGCAAGATCTAGGCGCGACACCTTGCTGGGATCCATTCATGCGGATGCAAAGAGCCTAGATGGAAGGTTAGCATATCTTTTTAGTAAGTTTCGAAATAGTACGAACCCATCCGTCGTCATATTCGTGAACCATGCGTACGAGGGAGCCAGAGCGAAGGCCAAGCTCATCTTCCATAGAGGGGTTGAAATCCAATTGAACGCGGTGAACGTTGTTAGGTGGAGGGCCCCCGGCACCCGCGATCACTGGTGCGGCGGCGGCACCAGCGACAGCACTACCCGCCATCGCAGCACCCTGGGGATCCATGGGCATTGTCGCGGATTGGTTCGATTCAGTCGGGGAAGGACCGCGGGAGTTCGCGGACTGGTAGCTTTCAGAATCATTGGAGTGTCTGGATGAAACCGCTGCAGCTGCAGCTCCTGCACCGACAGCCGCGGCAGCAACAGTTGCATCGGAAGGACCAGTGGTTGATTCGGCAATGGAAGGGGGTCCCTCGGTGACAGGGGTAAGAGCGGAACCGAAAGGATTCACTGGGTCACTGAAAGGATTGGGGCTGTCGAAATCAGGCTTGGGAGGTGTAGCAGGCGGTGTTTCTCCGGTAAGGTTGCGAGAAGCAATCGCAGCCGAGCCACCTACGGCACCTGCAGCACCTGCCGCTGCTGGGTTGAATGCATTGCCGCCGCTTAGATCAGGCGCAAATTGAGTAACAGGGCGAACGTTGAGCACGGGAGCGGTGGAGGGCTGTTGCTTGGGTGGTGGTACTGGCAAGGAAGCAGCGTAGCCTTCGGGCAGACCCTCGCCGCCGAATCCCTTTTCATTTTCCTGCTGGTATTCCTCCTGGGCCTGCTTCTTCTTCTTGCGAACGCAAAAGAAGATCAAGGCGGCAATGATTCCGACACCAAAAATGACACCGATGGCGATACCGGCCTTGGCACCTCCGCTAATTCCTTCGGAGGCAACGCCTCCAATAGCAGTGCTCGAGGCTGAGGCGGAAGAGTCAGTAGCCGAGGAGCCGGAAGTGGCAGCCAGAACACTGTCGATGTCGCTGGTTTCCGAGGTAGGTGAAGCGGAAGTCACGAATGAAGTTGTAGTGACAGACGCCTGTGAGTTCTGACTGGTGGTGGTACTGTAAGCTTGCGTGTCACTGGTTTCGGTGCTTTCTGTGGTCTCGGCCTTGGTGGCTTCGGTGGTTTGAGCAGTGGTGGTTTGAGCGGTGGTCTCCTGGGTGGTCTTGGCTTCAGTGTGCTGTGTAGTGGTTGCTTCCTCCTGGGACTTGGTGGTCGTTGCTTCATCAGTCGTCTGGGCCTCAGTTGTCTGGTCCTTGGTGGTCGTAGCGTGTACTCCAACAGCCGCACCGACACCGACGTTCTTCTGTGTCGCCGTGTTTGCTTCGGTAGTTTGCTGGTCTCCGGTTACGTAGCCTCCAACATCCCCTGTAAAATCTTGATCCATTGTCTTGTAGACGATCACGACATCTCCGCGCTCTTCAATGTTGCCTCGTGGCTCGACAGCCTCCACCTTGCGCTCATGGAGGTGCGCATGCCCGTGCATATTGTCGGTGATCCAATGTCCTTGAATCTAGAGAAATAATCGAGATGGTGAAGAAGTTGAAGGATGAAGATCGTAAAAGAGGGATGCAGCAAGATTCCAACGCGAGGTTATCGAGAATCCGCGTCTCTGGGCCGGTTCTACGTGGAATGTGGGATAGAAAGAATGGACTGAGTTCGAGCACAGCCGAATGTCAAGTCAAAAAAAGAAAAGAACGGACGTCGACTTCCAGGTCGCACAGCAAAAGAAATTGAAACGATAGAGTTGATCGAGAAGATAGAAAGAAAGGGAAAGGGCCCAACGCACGAGGGTGAGATTGAGATCCTTGTGTACCGGGTCTAGAGTCAATATCACGCTAACCAGATTAGGCCGAGGCCCTTCATTCACATTGTGCTCTGATTGGTCCGTGGGGGTGCGGTACCTGAAATGAACCTCTGGAAATGAGATACGACCCACTGGACAAGAACCCTGACCCTCTTTACTTTAATTGCCCTCAAGTCAATCGACTCAATATACTTGATGCGAATGGTGTTCAACATTTCAACAATGCTAGTCCTCCGCAGCTAGTTACCAATAAGAGCAACAAGTACTCAAAACAACAAACAGGTTTCATTTGCGGTTCGCTAAGCCCACAAACCTTGCAGCTGCACGCGGGACACAGACTCTTAAGGCTGTTTCACCCTAGTCCGACCGCCACATCTTATTTGATCACTGTGCCCGTAATTTCCGACACTGCCGATATTCAATTTCAATCAATTTATTTTCGAAAATTCGGTTCCTGCGTGGCGCAGGAACAGGGACAGGGGTAAAACCCGCACCTCGGAAACACATGAATTCTTGAAATACATCCGTTGGTATGCGAAGAATCGTCATGAACCTTGAAAACTTGGCACTGGCCTGTTTGTATTCTGGCCTTTCTCAATTGACCGGACTGAATACATATGGGGTATGGCTATGAGAATAATTGACCAACACCAAGCCTCTGAATAACCGAGGGAAAGAAAACGATGCAAAGCAAGTGTTGGCCGAGAAATTGTGCGGCATTAATCCATATCCATAACTTGATTGGGTCCGATTCCCCATCACCGTAATTGAGTTGCAATTCCACGCTTGTGATTTCCCGATCCACTCTTGCGGCATACCCCGTGGAGGCCTAACGGTCGTGTGGCGCAGGTGGCCGCAATTTCCTTTGATTATGCATACTTGCACTATTGCATTATGCGAAATAACGATGGTTGAGTGCCTGTGGACCGTTAGTCTGCTCCTAGTCCTGGAAGATATTAGGTTAGGTCGCATACCTCTGCGGCGGAGGGTCTTCGGCTGCTCTCATAGCACAGAAGACGGCTGACTAAATCGCGTCCGTTCGAAGATGCACCTGGTAGGATATCTTCCCAGGCCTGCGTGGGAAATTCGTGGAATTCCACTTTGCCCCAGTCTGGCAAGGTTGCCACTTCCTGTCCATGGTCAGTGGTTCTAATTGGGACTCAATGGATTGGAATCAACTTACTGGCCAACGTTCTTCGTCCGGAGTTCCCTTCAATTTGAAGATGGAGAAAATCAACGACAGATCACTGCCAACGGGGCCGGAATCAAATAGCTGCCGATGGCCAACTGTGATTGCTTCCGCCATCACACATCCGGCAGCCCACATATCGAGAGATGGTCCATATGCCTTGTGCCCAAAAAGAATCTCTGGGGGCCGGTAGCAGGTGGTACCTACATCTGTGATCTTTTCTGTCGGTGTCTCAGATCCCGGATCACCGTCTTTCCAAGAGATACCGAAGTCTGCAAGGTATGCTGGCCCGTTGGGGGAGTTCATCAGTATATTCGAAGGCTTGAGGTCTCGATGTATGATCCCTAGCTCGTGAAGATGGGAAAGCGCAAGGAACATGTCTCGCAGAATTGACTTGGACTGAGACGCGGTGACCATATCCTGCTTGAGCAGCTGTTCATAGTCATACTGAAAGAATGGGAAGACCAGCACAAATCTTCCACCGTCGATCGTGAATGCTTCTGTCAGGGTCACGACATTTGGGTGATGGGCTTCGCGGAGGAGCCGTGCCTCGCGGTGCGCGTCATGTGGAGCTGTCATCATATGGGGAATGGTGACTTTCACAGCGACAGCATTTCCATCAGGTCCCTTTGACTTGTATATGGTAGAGTGAACACCATCGAAGTGAGGGAAACAACCGGTGTATTCGCCAATCACTTCCCCCGGTGAGCCATGCATTTCGTCGTTGCCATTTGGGCCATGGTGTGAATCAATGATCCCCAAGTCCGAGGAAGTTTCTGTTTCGGCCGCATCAATCGCTCGTTGACACTGAGAGTCATACTCTTCCTGGGTAGAACGGCGTCAGAGAAAAATTCCACCGCGTTACATTGAGAATACTCGGTGGCTGACTTTGGTGAGAGCAGTCTCGTAGGCCTCGGCCTCAGATTCCTTTGCGCGGGCTAAGGCATCTGCAAATGCGATTGAAGAATTTGTTTGCTGATAGCTCGTGGTGCTATACCCGCGTCAGTTGCCTTTCATGTAGGGGAGATTTGAGTCATACTCACAGAGACTGTATGGATCGCAGCCGATCACTGAACCCGAAGTAGTCTTTCCAACACATGGTTGGTAGAATCTAATGTATACTGTTGAGCTCGGAAGACGCAGGGTAAGTAACCCAAAGTAAACATTAGACGGAAGGAGCCATGGATACTGACTGTGGGTTGGCAATCAGATCAAATGTAACGGCATGAAAACAAGATTCTGACCAGTAGAATTGTACTATGACGGATTCCTCAAAATTCACCCCAAGTATTCAGTACAGAAGATAGCCCACACACCGAGGCCTTTGACGATGAGCTCCAAATTGTGAGGCAACAAGGCAGCGATGCGTTAGTGCAATGATGTCATGTGACCCTTCCAAGGGGTGTTACGGTATTGTAACGCAGGTGACGGCCGATCAATACGTTAATTGGTAGTCAGTTCTCAAATACTGTAATACCACAACACCGTCATTCCATCCCCATTCCCCATTGCCCGTCCTCGGCCAACATCGAATGACACGCTACCAACTGACACTGGCATTTGGACCCGATCCCGCATTCATTCATCTTACCTAATTGGGCCTGTTCTCGCCTGGGGAACCTGGGGAATCTCTTGATTTTTGTTCATTCATGTTATGCGCTTCATGCGCCACCTCGCTCAATACCCCGGAATCTGAATCATGGACCTCTCACGGCAAGAGTACCCAACGCTGCTGGTATGATTGACCCATACAAGCATGAAATCCAACTCCCGCAGCATCAGATTACTGATCATTGGCGATATTTACTACCTCTAGGCCACCCTGCAACCCGGCCAAGCTACGACCGTGCTCAACGATCGCATTCGAGTAATAAACAAAATCAACACGGATATCGCGGACTATCTTCAGGTATGAGCACCTGTGTTGGGAACAGATTGACTTTCTGGGAAGCGATCTGCGACAGAGAAGCTTCGGGGTTATTGACGGTGTGGCGGTAGGAGCGACGTCGCGTTGAAGAAACATACGCCCAAGGCCTGCGGAAGCTGGCGCATCGGCCACAGTTGGACAATGGAGCTGCTTTAGGGTAAACCCATCCTGTCTTGAGACATTGGAGCTCTTATGCGCCCGAAGACTATGATCCTGACCTTTGAACCTAGCATCTTCCAAATCCCCTGGCAACGAATCATCAATGCCACCGAGTCGCTCGCTGTATCCCACGAGACTCTGGCCAACAAGATCGAAGAGGATGTTGAGCGACCACTAAGAGAGTTCCACAACAAGAATCGGGATATGCAGTCGATGCCGGGAATCCAGAGTAATTTGGCGGGGTTGGCCAAGAATGTGGAGACTGCGCAGAAGAAGGTTGATAAGGCTAAGTCAAAGGGCACAAAGGGCGCGGATAAGCTAGCTGCTGAGATCGCAAATGCGGAAGAAGTCCATCAGCAATGGGAATCTCGAGCACCTTTTGTTTTCGAACAACTCCAGGCTGCCGATGAGACCCGGCTCAACCACCTTCGGGATGTGCTCACCCAGTTGGAGACCCATGAGGTAGACCAGGTGGAACGCGGTCGCCAGGCTGCTGAAACGTGTCTGAACATCCTCCTCAACGTGGAAACGGCAGATGAGATCAAGACTTTCGCTGCTAAAATGGTCGGAACCCGGGTCCCTCCCTCGCCGGCCGTGTCCCGGAGGCACACAGAACGGGCGGAAACGCCTTCTGGACCTGAGTCAGGGTTTGAACGCGCAGCCACTGCGCCTCTTGAGCAGATAGCTACTCCACCGGCAGAGTCACCTCTTCCGCCTCCTCCGCGTGCTCAGGACGATGCCGCCAGTCAGTATTCGGAGCCATCTGAGAGAGCAGCCGCTGCGCAGGCATCGCCAGGTAAGACTCAGCTCTAGCATATAACATTCACCCGCACCAGGATCTAACAGTCGGCACAGTACCAGAAGCACAGCCGCGGCACACTCCCCTAGGGGGCCTACGACGACTGGGCACAGTCATGAACCGTCGGAAGAGCGTCGTCGGTCCTTCAGCAGGCACCTTTGATCGAAAGGCAGAAAAGAAGCGTAGTCCGTTCGCTGCCTTCAAGCGGGCCGACTCTTCTCGTGATTTGCAAATCCCCGAATCTCCACCTGGAACCGCCTCTGGTCGCCCGGGCACATCTTCCGCCGATCACTCGTCTTTGCGAAACCCAAGTTTATCGCAAGATCACTCTCACTTGGATGCGGCTGCTGTCATTTCCGAACCGCGTGCTGAGCCTGCCACCAATGGAGCTACCCCCGATACTCAGGCTGGGTTGAGCAACAATCATGCCAATCAGGTAAGCTAGAGGTCGAATAGGCAATCGTGCCATGCTGTTGGATTGAGAACTAACCATACCTTCCAGCCGCAAGTTGATTCGGAAGGATTCACAGAGCGTCCTTCAACTATTGATGAGATCACACGTGCTCAAAATGAGGCGGCTGGGTATGTCTCCCTTGTTTTAGATTCTAATGAAAAGCTCTAATGAACAATGCAGAATTGATGAATCTGCTCTCAACCTCACAATCAGGGATCAGCCCATCTTTGAGGATGAAAGCCAAGCCAAGCAGGCGATGGATGAGATGGCAAACACCCTGCGAATGGTTAGTACCAGCCCACTACTTTTCGCTGGATGAAGTGTTAACTTTCATGGTACAGCGTGCTCCGACAACAGGAATCAGACGCAATGCAGGCACTATTCGCGGCCGTCGCGACGTTCGCAACACGGTCTTTATTCCTTCGCCTGGTAATGAGATCCCACCAAGTTCAGCAGGGTCAGAGTCGCAGCCGCCCACTTCGCCAATCAGGCACATGACTTCTCCAAGCATTGCGCCTAGCGTTGCAACAACAGAGGATCACGCCATGTCTGATACTACATCTGTTCGATCTGGACACGGTACTTCCGGTCCAGGGGCTTCAGTCCATCCCGACCTATATGAATCGGGTCTTAATGCCTCGATTATTGAAACTGTCAACGCATGGTTCTCGGAGGGCAACCTGACCAAGTCTTCCGTTGTTGGTGAGCTTGCTCTGGCAAATAACCCTGTTCCCGGTTCTGTGTCAGATCAGATACGCATCCGCCTTGATAACTTCCAGGTCTTGGAGAAAGTGGCAGCAAACCCTCACTTCGTCCAGGAGGCTGCCAAGGACCTGACGGATGAAAAGCGCGGCGAGTATAATGTTCAGTTGGGCAGCATTTCTCGCCCCATGCCCACGGTTGCGTTCAAATACCAACTCCACATCAACCCAAGCAACCCCTCTGCCTACTGCCCTGTTATATTCAACCCGGTCTGGAACCTCGAAGAGCTCCAAGCCAGCGCAATCATCTACTACTCACTGAACCCAGCATTCATCTCTCACCCAGTCGAGTCAATTTCTCTGAAGAACGTGGTCTTGACGATCAACCTGGACACCGCCGCCGAAGATGAGGTCACCAAGCAGCCGCGGGCGTCTGTTGCCCACGCCACCAGCGCCGCAATGTACCCCAACACTGGTGCTGCGTTCCGCCGCAAGACCTCCACCGTCACCTGGAGAATTCCCGAGCTGGAGGTCAAGACCACAGCCCCTGGCGCAGAGGGCAAGTTCCTCGTCCGATTCTCGACTGCGACTCCAGGTCCCCGAAAGGGCAACGTCGAAGCCAAGTTCGAGCTCCGCTCTACCGAGTCCGCGTCCCAGCTCGGTATCAGCCGTGCTGCATCTGGCGAAGATCAGGAGACTGATCCCTTCGCTGATGAGGATCGTGAGATCCAGCCCTCGGCTTCATGGCTCGCTGTCCCAACTGCTCGCAAGTTGATTGGTGGGAAGTATGGCTCTTCCTAGTGGGTTTCAATCACAGGATCTGACTCGCTCTTCGTATATACTATTTCCCCTCCCGGGACTGGGGCCCTTTGCAATCATTGTGTCACCCGCTAGTTTGGTTATTTTGGTCATCGGCATATAGTTCAGTCAATCGGGACCGGGGATCGTGGTGCCTGTGGATCCCTCCAGGGCTTTGTTTATTTCTTGTTATTTCCCCTTTACGTCTGGTTTCTTGAGTCCCTCCCCATGCAAATAGCGCTTTGTTTCTTGATGATCTTTCGCCTGGATACTGCTTCCTGTAGCTAGGCATGTCTATGTGCACTTTTGTTAGCCCCATGTCAATCGCTTTTGGGGGCATTCAGTTTTGTTTAGAGGGGAATTTTTAATGGAATGGAAACTGGTTGTTCATTTCTACCTAGGTGCACTTCCCGAATCTCTCCCAGGTACAACTATGTAGATGGTCCACAGGTGAAGAACCTTGGAAGAGTCTGCGCGTGCTCCGCTTGAGCTGAAGGGCCAGATCCTCGTACACAAGCATCTCAAATCCTAACCCTGGAGCCTTGAAAGTCGATGGACAACACCCTTCAAGGCTGTTGCGTACTGGTAACATCAAAAGGAACCTTGAAAGTGGAACATAAACATCAAATTTTGCTAATGCTCGGAAAACATAATATTTAAGAGTAAACGAATACAACATAGCACATGTCAATATGTGCTGGGGAATCACAGTAAAAAGGGTAAAGAGACAGACAACGTGGAGACATTTGAACATTTAAATCCTTGCAGCACGGGTTGTCTTGTCATAGAAGTCCAAAGTCATGGCTGCCAGGAAACAAGGGATATCCTTTCTTTCCTCGGCCCAAAACTTGATAAGAGGTTGAATCTCCATGGCAAACAGACTGTTCGGGCCACCAGAAATCTTCATTGTGCCGTTCTCTCCATCAAATACGATTGAGTTCTCTTCGCCGTTACCCATGCTCCCAGCGCCGGAGTCTGACGGGGCGTCGCTATCGCCATGTCTGTACGAAGAGGAGACGTGGAACATGGAAGTGACACGAACACGACCATTTGGCAGGAAATCAAGTTTGTAGCCGAGGAGGGAAGCAACAGCTTCGCGGAATTCAGACGACTTCGCTGTCCAAATCTCTCTGAGCCGTCGCATTCGCTTTTCCTTTTCTGCAACGGTAACCTCCATCTCTTGCATTTCGAGTTTGATGCTGTCAACGGCATTGATGGAAACAACCTTGGCGTTGACACGTTCGCCGCGCAGCTGGGCAAGAAGATCACGGTTCTCGGATCGCAGGGTTGTCAGAGTTGCCATCTTGATCTGCTCGGCCTGCGCCGTTGGGTTATCACGCAATTCAAGGACCCGAGTCCGTGACTTCGACTTGAGTGACTTGATCTGTGATTTTGCGGCATCGAGCTCCCGGCGTGCAAGGGTGATTGCTTGTTCGGATTTGGTGATCCCATCTTGGAGCTTGCGATTCTTGCGGCTGAGAACGGCGAGGCGCTCGCTTTCAGCTTCGCTGTCGGCCGGTGACAAAGGCCGCTTGACACCCTGTTGTTTGGGTTCATCCTGCTTTGGTTCCTCCTGTTGAGACAGCTGGTCGTGGACTTTCTTGATCTCGACGCGGTACTCATCGACTAAGCTCTGAAGCTGAGTGATCTGCAATGACTTCTGCTCATCAAACTGTGTCTGGTCGCCATTCATCGTGACCTCTTCCGCGTCAAAGGTCTTCAATTGGTCACGCAAGTATTCAACCTCTTTTACAGCGAGTGCGCGCTGGCGCTCCAGTCGGGCGCGTAGTCGGGCGTCTGTGGCGCCTGGGCCTCCTGCGGACACGGCACTTGCAGCCCGGAGAGCCTCTAATTCTTGTCGCAGAGAAATCTTGTCGGTTTCAAGGCTCTTGATAGCCTCTTCCTTCTCCATGATGTTGGCATCAACGCTACCGAGACGATCCATCAGGGTGGCAATCTCAATGCGACTCTCAACCAGCGCTCTCACGATGGCGTCCGGTGAATCAAACTCTGCGGGTTGATCGTTCTCCTGTAGTAAAGTAGCCCATGAGGCACGCTCATCCTCCATAATCTGTTTTTGAATCTGGAGTGTGTTGAGTTCAGCCTCGACACCCTTCATCAGCTGCAGCTGGTTTTCCACAGACTTCTTCTGTTCTTCTACGACCTCGACGTTCTTCGAGACTTTGCGAAGGTGGCGCAACTCCGCGGTTTGGTCACGGTTGGTCGTTTCAAGATCCCGAATGTGATTGACTTGTTCAGAAAGCTCCCTTTTCAAGACTGTGAGGGCCTCGGCATCGTTTCCTTCGGCCTTCAAGCGAATATTCTCAGCTTCAAGTTCGGCGACCTCGCCTTCACGTTGAGTCAACTTTGACTGTGTCGATTCGTGGAGGACTCTGGCGTTTTGCAGGTCGGTTTGGAATTCTTCGATCGTCTTTTGTAAGGATGCCCGCACCGTTTCCAACTCATTGATTTGATATTTGAATTGCCGCTCTTGGTCGGAGAGTTGTGCTTGGTTGTCATCGAACTCTTCTTGTAAGTTCTGGTTCTCATCCTGGAGCACCCGGATTTTCTTTTCGGATTCAAGCTTATCATTCAGAGCTTGGTCTTGTATTTCTTTCAGCTCTTTCGCCAAGGCTTCGCTTTTGTGGTTCGCGCGGTTGCTGGAGGATTCGGCAGTCTGGAGACAAAGAAATGTTAGCGTGGTCTATATTTAGACAATATGCATATTGTAGCCACATACCTGGGCCTTCCTGAAGTCTGCATCGGCTTTCATTTGTAGATCTCGGAGCTCTTTTTCATGTCGGAGCGCCTCTAGCTCTCGTTCCTGTTTGAAATTCTCGAGCTCGTACTTCACGGTGCTTAGCTGTACGCGTAGCTCTTCCTTCTCTGTATCTAATGCAAGAGTTAGCGTTGTGCCTGTGGCCTCGCGGACGTTTCAGTATCGGCAACGCCTTACCATGAGGAGGTTGGTGGGACTGCATTTGAGATTGCATCAAGCGGGAGGAATGCCGCATATTGGTCGAGTGTCGCATACTGTTCCGTGCTCCGGCAGGTGTGGATGGCGAAGCAAAGCCCGCGATCAGCTGCGAAGCCGGTCTGCTGTTTTGACTGTTGTCCATCTAGTAGGAGCGGAAGAGTTAGTCGCTAAGCAAGGGCATTTTGTCAGTCCATTGGAACTCACGGTGTAACTCAGACCTTGGATGGCCCTTCAAACAATCCTTTCCCTAGGACCATGAGGTAACAAACTTGCGCAACTGCACTGAGAAAGCTAGGCCCAGTCTCAAAGGGAAGAGTGTAAAGGCGGCAGGGCTCCAAAATGGATGACATAAGTTGTTTGGGGACTTAGTCATCAGTCAAGCTCGACCGAAAAAGGCTAGCGTGGTTTTAAAAATTATTTCGATTTCGGCATTGAATTCTCAGTTCACCACCTCACCCGCGAATCCTTCCATATAACCACGGTCACTCGTCCGATTTTACCCACTAATTCCCATTCAATCACCAACAACCTTCACAATGGGCAAGGACAAGGTCGAAAAGAAGGACCGCGCCGAGAAGAAGGAGAAGCGTGCGGAGAAGGACGGTGTGCACAAGGTCAAGAAGGAGAAGAAGGAAAAGAAGGAAAAGACCGTCCTCGCCGATGCAGTAGCAAAGGAGGTCGGTGACGATGTCATGGAAGGTCTTGAGGAGACCGGTGCCGTCGCCGTTAAGGGCGAGATCGAGGTCGAGGCCGTCGACCGCCCCGTTGGTGCCGTCGTGCCGTTCGCCAACCCTTTGGTTGAGGACAAGCAGGCCAAGAAGGTCCTGAAGAGCGTCAAGAAGGGTATGTTTAGCACTTCTGTTCCAGTTGCCTTGCATGGGTTGGTTTACTTGGGTGCAATTCAAGTTTTCCAGCCCATATCGCTATGCGCAACTTTTTTTTTTCTCATCTTAGTATATCCCCGCTAACTATCAAATTTCTAGCCGCTGTCAACAAGTCCCTCAAGCGTGGTGTCAAGGAAGTCGTCAAGGCTCTCCGCAAGTCCGCCATCCCCGCTGCCAATGCTCCCATCGGTGTCCCCAACGGTGTTGTCGTTCTCGCTGCCGATATCTCCCCTATGGATGTCATTTCTCACATTCCCGTCCTGTGCGAGGACCACGGTATCCCCTACGTCTTCGTCACCTCCCGCGCCGAGCTCGGTGCTTCCGCTGCCACCAAGCGCCCCACCAGTGTGGTCATGGTTACCCCCAAGGCCGCCAAGGGCAAGAAGGAAGACGATGAGGAGTTCACCAAGGTGTTCGAGGAGCTCGCTGGCTTGACCCAGAAGGAGCTCAGCAAGCTGACAGTCTAAAAATGCGCTCGACTTGTCTCCTTTACCTTTTGTTGTTTGCTCTTCCCACGTTCATCACTCCCAGTGGGTTCTCTGGTTGTACAGGTTTCTGGTGCCGTCTGGTAAGACGGTACATGTCTTTTGGGGTCCGGCCTATGGGTATCTTTTCACATTTGCTCTTTCTGTTGCAACTCGGCGTTATTTCAATGGTGTACGAAAAAGGCAAGAATTTAAATGAGATATCACCAACCTCATCAGACTCGAGGATCATCATGTAGAACCTTCAACATAATTCTGGCCACGGCCGTATCTTTGTGGCCATAGGAATCTCCCATCTTGATGTGGCATCTGCATAAACCACGTTCAACCAGGTTGCAACACAAGTAAAGATTGTCCGTCAACACCACATCCCCGGATTATGCGTCGTGGAACATGGAGTTGAATAATATCAAACATCTGGGGTAGTACCCGCAGGACCTATTGCTGCCAGGATGCTTAGCCTGGTCACTAGTCGCATGCAGATTGTAATTGATCAGTGTAGCAAACTCCAAGGATTTTACACAATGGGTGGGGTCCAAGACAGTGGACAGCATGTGAGTAGTATGAAATCCGAGCTAGTATGTGTCCTTGCATCGTGGGTTAGACTATTATCATAGTGGCGTTATCATTCCAGTCGATCAATATGATCAATCCCTACACCCTTCAACCCTGATGCGAAACAAGGGATGAACTGCTACCCCAAAGCGCAGCAGACGTTTAGTCGGGCCAATGACAGAGCCGATAGTCCTGAAAAAAAAAATCCGACCTTAAACTCACAGATCTTCTAGTGTGTGCCTAAATCTAGGAACCAATTCGGCAAAAGGCACCTAACCTGAGAGTGGGCAGGTTCATTGGTTGTACTCGGCCTGTCCCAACCTTGGAAGGTCCTTGGACCAAAGGCACGGACGGCCCTTGCGGTGCTAGAGGTAGTCGTGTGTACTGTAGGGTTGCTCTGTATTGAGGAAATGTTATAAGAATTGGGTACTTGCTCATTCTGTGCCCGGTTGCTTGTTGCTCATTCCATTTGCATGTACAAAGTGTCAACAACAAAGTACGAAGTACTGTTGTGATCTCCCAGGCAATTTCACTCATTATAACTTCGGTTTTCCAAAACTATGTACACCGGTACCGCCTCATCGTGCTTGGTATTTCTCGCACTTGGTTTCTTGACCTTCGTTCACTCGGTCACTTCTCTCCCCGTTCAAACCAACACATGGGTTAAAGCAGACCAGCATGAAGAATCATATTCTCGTGGGCAATGGGGGGTATTTGCAAAAGAAGTGCAAACTTCCTTGCTCAATCCGTCCCATGTCAATCAAATCAATGTCAGTATCAGCATGAACCTTGGGAGCAAGCTACAGCCTGCCTTGTTGATAACATCGAGACTAATATATATCATTTGAATATAGAGTCCAACATGGCGACCCAAAAATCATAACACCGATGCAACAGAACGAGGAGGGCCAAATTACCCGTATACCAAAGGAGTCACCCCATTAGGAAACCCAATCGTCTCAGACTCAACACCGACGTCCCTTGGCAGCAACACCAATCAGCTTCAAAAAGATTACCCGCAATATATGAAACAAAAACCGAAGCCTAAATCAGAGCTCGAAGAGAGTTCGAGGAATGCAATTGCTGCTGATAGACAGCATCGCTACGACGAGATCTTAAGATACATGCATGTCAAGAATGCGGCCCACCAGGAACACAGTGACACAGCCGCTCACACTCCTTATTTTTCCTCTTCTGGCCGGACGGTCACTTTATTTGCCCACCGCTTCTCGATCCCAACGCTGGGATTGCACACAGCCAGCTTGAGAGGATATTCATTTCCGGGAGGATTCACCACGGTTATCATTCTATTGGTAATGGTTTGGATTGCCATGTTTACAATTGGGTTGGTTGAATTGGGTAATTATCTATGGAGCAGACAGGGTCAGGCTGCTGTGGGTGACTCAAATTGTGACCTTGAAGAGCAGAGTGTGGAATTGGACGAACTGGCGAAGATACCGCTGAGGGTTGTTGTGGCCTTTTCCGATGAGACCCAACCAGGGTTGCCGTTAGATGACCATGAGTATTTAGACGCTACGTCCGACTATCCATGCTCTGATTCGGAATCCGATGAAGATGATTACCGGATATTTTAGTGCATACCCTTCCAGGCGCAGGTGGAACTTATGGTTGTGATATTTCAAAAATGGTGACATTTTATGTGCTATCGTACATGAAAGTAAATGCGATCATAAACCATTAATTTATCGTAATTCCAGCCCCAGGCTGAGCTGAGTAAATACACGCTCGCTCGTAACTTCCAAACACAAAATCTTCAAAAAAAAAAGTCCAGCGATTTTATATCGTAATTTTAGGCACGCTGGTCGTGCTGGAGGTGCTCGTAGGGGGTCTGGGCGTTGACCTTCTTCTCGTCAGCGCGACCAGAGTCGTTCGCAGTGCGGGCATTGCTGCGCTGGAACTGGTTGATAGCTTCCCGACCAGGGTCTTGTTCGGAGCCAATGTCGGCAGTGAAGCTAACGTTCTTCGCGTCGTTGGATTGGAAACCACCCTCGTGAATCTTGCGACCATCAGGCTTGGGGTGCTGGATGTCGCCGGTCACATCGCTGACGTAGGATGGGGCTTGACCGGCGTTGTATTGGCTCCGACCGCTACCACTGGCGGTAGAGTACTCGCCTGCGTTGATACCAAGCTCTTGCTTAGAGGCGGTTGGGCCTCCGGTGTAGCCAGAGTGAGGCAGGTGGGCACCGGGGAAGTTACCCTGGCCACCAAGAGCCTCGGGATACTTCTGCTGGCTTTCGCGATCCTCACGGAGACCGCCAACGGAAGCAGAGCCTAGGGTAGTGGCAGAAGAAGTGTCGGTGTTGTTGACGGTGGACTGGTTGCCAGAGACACCCATGGGCTCGGCTCCGCGGTTCCCGGAGAATGCACCACCCTTGCGGACAGACTCAGCGGCGAGGGAGTCATTGGTGATAGGGCCAGAGGGCTCCTCAATAGGCTGCTGAGCTCGGGGATCGGTGGTGACCTTGGTGCTGCGAGCGCCGTGGGGAAGAGGAGTGCCTTGGAGATCCATAATTTATGAAATGGATAGAGTATGAAATGGAGTTGTTGTAAATTTGTGTGATCGGAGAGTGTCGTTATTATCTTGAAGAGATAGTTGTTGTTGAATTATTACCTCGATAGTCGCGATGGCAGACGTACTATATACCCTGGCCAGCGGTGACCTGTGAACTCATTGTCGACATGATCTGACGCTCTGGTAGAAAGGATTCGCATATTGAAGAGTTCTGATGTCATGGTTACGTTAATTGACAACGGTTGCAAGATATACTCAACAACATTTCTGGTCAAGCAGTTGCAGTCACGTCAACCAGGCATTATCGGAGCACTCTGTTTGGCGGTTCGAGATACCGATCAAGGGGAAAAGTGGGCCGAGGGCTCCCCTCTGATGTGATCTTGCTTCCAGAAGATAGTCACTTGTGCCCCACATGCTTGTCCAGAATTCTGTCGACTGAGATCATCTTCCAGCAGTTGGGCGATGTTACAGGAAAGTGGGAGGCAAAACGAGAATTGACGTCAGGCCTAGATTTTTACTGCAAACAATACAAACATCTCTATATCCACGACCGTTCGTGCTCGCTCGGCCAGCATAACACTAATCTGTCCAGTGATAATCATGGCGCCCGGCCTATGTTGCTCTTTGCTCGCTCCCGAGGCTCTCTATCTACTTCAAATCTCTGGAATGGTATCTTTTTCCGCGACAAATGCGATTTACATCGAAGTTCTTACTGCATCCAGACCCTGCCAAGCTTCAATGAAACCATGATAACTTTGGAAGGGATCTGCACAGTCTATGTATCTGCTCACTCCGAATAGACTTTTCTTATACATACGAGTACTTTTTGAACTTCGACTCTAGACATTGAAGTTGAGAAGGCGATATAGATAGTAGGCAATTACAAGTATGTATCGTGTATTAAGGTGGAATTTGAGAATTCATTCAATCGCTCATAATGACTTCAAAAGTGATTTATCATACATATATCCATCAATCATTACACATTTTAGTGGTTTGCGGCGTGAGAAGCAGTGGCCTGGGGGTCAACAGAGTTACCAGGGGCAGTGTTGGTGTGCAACACGTTGCCATCAACACGAGCACTGCTGTGGGCAGAGGCACCCTCACGCAAGCCGCTATTGTCAGGGGGGAACTCAAAGCGTCCAGAGCCGACGGCAGTAGTGCGCTCGTCCATGGAGTTCCAGTCGCTAGCAACAGGAGGGTCCTCGGGAAGAGGCAAGTTGGACTTGGTCTTCTCAACCTCAGCGGGCTTGTTGGTGTTTTGGTCGATGACGGACTAGATCGAAAGAATCAGTAAATGACCGATCATAATTTTCTCACGGATGAATGTAGCTCACCTTTATTTGAGAGATATCAGAGTTGGCAGGAGGCTTGCCACCGTGAGATTGAGCAAGCTTGGACTCAGCCTTGCGGAGGTCCTGAGCGGTAGTGTGGAAAGTAGAGTCAGACATGATGTGAATTGGTGAGTTGGGTGAATTGGCGTGGGAGATGTGATAGATGCAGAGTGTGCAAGTGAGATTGAATGCTTTAGAATTGATATTTGACCTTGGGTAATTCAAGACTTATATATTGACACTCGATAGCAATACCAATGTGACGTTGATGTTATGACGACATGCTGGCATGCAGGCCATGGATAGGGCTCTCCACTGAAACCAACATTCGAGTCTTTCCGGCTGTTAGTTCGAAGAGTCAGGTTGGCAGATCACTAGGAAAATAGCGTCATAGCTGAGGGAATACCCGAGATTGTAACTTCCAAGGTTGGTTCCAAGGTTGTTTGAAACAGGTGCCATGCACAACCTTCAGCGCATGGATGTGTTCATGCCGTTCGAGACCATTCTACATATTTCGATCATGCAATTGAAGTAATCCAACGATCGACTGAAAGTCAAACTGCGTGAGATTGGCAATACTGTGGCTCTCAAGCTACACCTATGTACGAGGACTTTTTTCCAATTTTGTGTCACATGGTATGGGACGTGTTCAGGGTCTTCAGACTCTAGAGTGCGGGAGTAGCACCAGGATGGCATCAAAACCAGAGTTCTGCATGCTGCAATTGGATTGATGGTATCTTTATAAAGCATGATCGACTTTTCGCAAGTCTAAATAAATACAGCGTCGGAGGCACATTAAACAATGGAACTATTCAATTGATAGCAAAGGAAGGATTTAAAGTCGGCGTCTCAAATTGGTAATAATGAACCACCGCCCGCATTCTTGGCATGGCAGAAAATGTTTCTTATCGAAGAGTCGTCAATGTCAGTAAGAGCTTGGTGGAATTGATCGCTGTGTTGTTTTGGTGAGAATCGCTTGGATCTTAAATCTCGAATATTCAGCATGCCTCGAGATCCGCTGATCGGACTGGTTGGAAAGGTAAAATGTCCCCTCTCATCTTCTCATCACCCCACTGACCGCGGGTGCGAGGGGCATACAGCCATCGAGTGGAAAGTCCACAACATTGAACAGTCTGACTGATGCGACTTCTAAAGTTGGTGAGTTTGTCATACTAGCTAACGCAGTGGACACCAACAGCTAACAATCATCGATTCTAGGAAACTTCCCGTACGTGTGCCTCGATTGCGCCGAAGTGGTTCCCGCCTTATCGAAGATCGCGCAGACCGAGTTAACCCCCAAATAGCTTCACGACCATTGACCCTCAACGAGCTATCGGATACCTTCAGATTGACTGCCCTTGTCAGCGACACAACGTTTCAGATCGATGCCAGCCCAATTACGGCGGGTGTCACGAGGGACGGCGCTCCGTGCCAATTGAGTTGCTGGATGTCGCGGGTCTCGTGCCAGGCGCGCATCAGGGCCGTGGTCTAGGTAACAAGTTCTTGGATGACCTGCGTCAGGCCGATGCTCTTATTCACGTTGTGGACGTGAGCGGAACCACAGATTCTGAAGGTTCGTAAAGTGCGCGCCAGTCCAGAATATGGCAGGACTAGGGCTGATAACCACAACAGGAAAGGCCACTCGTGGATATGACCCCTCGGTGGATATTGAATGGCTGCGCGGAGAAATTGTGCGATGGGTACTCGGAAACCTTATGGAGAGGTGGTATGTTGGCGCACGTCAATGGCAAGTAAAAACCAAAGCTGATTTTCATAATAAAGGGGATCTATCAAGAGACGACATATGGCACTGAGTAAGTAGGCTGATTTGGTTACAAGTGGAGATTTCTGACGGCTGTACAGAGGCCAATCCTATCGACACACTGCAAAAACAATTCGCAGGTTACGGAAGTAACCAGCAGACCGTGGCTCGCTTTATGGATAAACTTGCAATCAAGCAGCCTCTGGAGGAATGGACAGACGAGACAGTAGAGGTTGTCGTGAACGCTTTCATCGACGAAAAATTCCCCACCGTGTTTGCTCTGAATAAGATCGACCACCCAGACGCGGACAAGGTACGGAGGCTTCACAGAGAGTCGGATGGCTGTGCTGACATACATACTAGAACGTCAGCAAAATTGCTAAGATGCAAGACCCCCAAAGCATTGTGCTATGCTCTGCTATATCCGAGGTCTTCCTTCGGCGACTAGCAAAACAGGAGTACATCAAATATGTCGAAGGTAGCGAGTTTGTTGATTCGCGAGAAGATTTGATTGAAATGGGCGACCCCACTGGTGGAGGCCTCAAGGAGATGGACGAGAAACTCAAAACGTATGCCACCAGATCAGAAGTTGAAACCCCTGCTAATTATACTCAAACAGTCGAGTTGAGAACCTGAAGGACATGGTGCTCTACCGATTTGGGTCCACTGGTGTTGTACAATGTCTTTCCCGAGCTGCAGAGCTTTTGGGTCTTGTACCGATCTTCCCTGTTCGCAACGTGCAGACATTCAACTCTGGTTCTGGAACTGCCGTGTTCCGGGATTGTGTTCTAGTCAAGAAGTAAGCACCCCATGCGTAATAGCGATTCGGTCCTCTAATATCTCGCAGAAACAGCACCGTCGGTGACGTCGCCCGAAAGGTAATGGGTGATGTGCCCATCAACTATATCGAAGGTGTTGGCGGAACACGAGTTTCCGAGGATGATTTCGTGGCTGTCGGGAAACACGACGTAAGTACATGGCCAACACTGGTTCCGGGTACATTTATTGACAAATAACTACAGATCCTTTCATTCAAGGTTGGTCGGTAGACCATTCTATTTGTGTACAGTTTTCAATGAAATGAGATGGGTAATGAAAATGCCTGATGATCATCTTTTACACTTATATCTATCAGACTTCGAAATCCATAGAACTATGCCGAGCACGAAAAACGCCATAAAATATCATGATCTCGAAAAATATTCATCCTCAAGGTCCTTTCTGCAAGCCCAAAGCACAGTCAGCAATGTGAAGCCTGGATGATCTCCCACAAACTGGCATAACGTACCTTTCCTCGCTCGTCATTCATCCCAATGATAGGCTCCGGCGCTTTTGGGTTCTCTTTCTTGGCCTGTTTGCCGTATTGAGAGCCACCTGTTTCCGTCGTCCCCTGAGACTTTGAAGGATCTCCCGAACCTTCATGTGTTTTCCTTTCTTGCATACCAGATGCCGAGGAGTCTGCGTGTACATCTGCCGTATCACCCTTCTTGGATCGCTCTTTCGTGTGCTCGTGCTCGTCCCCTCCTTTCCATTCCTTGAAGACAGAATAATGACGGGCATATGGTGCACGAGCGACTGGCTGTATGGTGGATCGCAAGGGTAGCATGCGACGAGGTAACTGTGTGATCGACATATGCACCTTTGGTGTAGAATAGACTAAGTGCATATGCATAATTGGAAGTCGAAAGGTCACAAACAGAAGAACTGTCCGGATGTCTGAGCTGCTCCGTTTCTATAGAATTTTACGAGCTGTATGCCGGGTTCAAGTTGGCCTTCGGGGCAATGACGTCTTTATGACAAAGGGGAATTTCCTACCATGGTATTTGGGGTTAAAGATAGGATTCACCTGTACTGCAGAGTAATGTGCGTGGATGGTTTGAAAGCGCATTCAAATAAATTGCATTAGCCCCTCAGCACAATCATATTTCAAGATATTTTGTAGGAGAGGAGAGTAGCTCAACTGGTCTCATTGAGAGGTTGCTGTGTGGCTTATCGGTCTCTTATCGATAGGCAAATCGTCATCGGGATTGGCGCGGCATGTCGACACAACTTTGCTCAACTCAATGCACCATGAAACGTGATTACCTCCCGTTAGAAACCCTCCCAGCCTGGCAACGGCTTAATGGGATTGTGCTGTCTGGCATTGCATTCCAGAAACTCGGATCTGATGAACATGGCGCCGACAAGGGCAGCGGAATAGTCGCGACAGAAAGCAAATCCAGCAGCGAGAACGATACGAACCCCGAAATTCTGCTACAGATACCATCTGATCTAGTACTCTCTTTGGAAACTGTTCAAAACTACGCCAAGTCTGACCGGTACCTGCGCGACGTGCTGGAAGCGATCGGTGAATTCGGAAGGGTAAGAGCTACACCCACCCACGTTATGTCGCAACCAAACTAAGATATGCAGACAGCCCGAGGCGCGATCCTGATATTCCTACTCGTTCAACTGTCGCATAACAGTCCAGACCTTCAGTCGAAGTATCAAACCGTCGGTGTCTCCAATCCTTGGTCCGAATACGTCAAGTTCCTGCCGCCGTCGTTTCCCTTGCCTACATTCTACAAGTCGGAGGAGCAGGAGCTTCTTCGAGGAACATCGCTGGCGGATGCACTAGATGCGAAACTTGCCTCCCTCGAAAGAGAGTTCGACAATCTTCGCGAAGCTACTGAGGGAATTCCGTGGTGTCAACAAATCTGGTGGGATGAGAAGACCGGTGCGTTGACGGTAGACGACTGGAAGTATGTCGATGCTGCCTATCGATCTCGCATGCTGGATCTCCCAGGCAGTGGTCTTGCAATGGTTCCTTGTGTGGACATGGCCAACCACGTCTCAGGGGATAGTGTCAAAGCACTGTATGACGAAGACTCCAAGGGGGATGCAGTCCTTCAGCTTCGGTGGGGCAAGACCATACAGCCCGGTGATGAGATTACGATTTCGTGAGTTGCTTTAATCAGACTGCTGATTTGGTGTCGAGGTGACTGACAACAAACAGATATGGCGACGAGAAGCCCGCTTCCGAGATGCTGTTCTCGTACGGGTTCCTGGAACACGGCCGGACTGAAGCGCGCGAGATATCATTGAATCTTGATATCCCAGAAGATGACCCTCTTGCTCTGCCAAAGAGAATATTCTGCCAAAATGACACTGGAATACGCATTCGGCCAGCCCATAACCCCGACGAAGCACAGGAAGTGACCTGGGATAGCCCACTTGCTTGGATAGCGTGTGTGAATGAGGAAGATGGACTCCACTTCGGTCTCGCGCAAACAACCGACGGAGGCAGAGAATTAGAAGTAAGCTGGAAAGATGAAAAGGTACAATCACCTGGCCATCTTCGCGAGCTTCTAGCGGCCGATCCCTTGTGGGAGATCATTCAACTTCGCGCTGCAGTTCTACTTCTAGAACGGCTCGAGACACAACTCGCTCATTTGCAGGAGACGGAAGAAATTCTGGCAAATCTCCAGGAGACAAAGGTGGCTGTTGAGTCCCTGTTTCGACCTAGCATATTCGAGACAATTCTTCAATTTCGAAAGTTGGAAGGCGAGCTCTTAGAAAAGGCCGTGGAAGACTTGATCAAACAGGTAAAGTCACAAGACTCCTCGACTGGGCTAAATTGAATTCCTGTACTGACCAAGGCACCAGAGGACTGAATTACTGGCATCTGAAACCATCGCCGCGTATTTCCAGTCGCAAACAGAAGATGCAAGTGAAGTGGAGGACTTTTCATGATGTCAGAGATATGATAGCTGAGATGCGACGATCTGAGCAGTCCAGACACCTGCCCCAGTTACGAGTGTGGAAAGGAGTACGGAGTACGATACGAAGCATTTCTGGATCCACTTTGAGCTCACTAGGTCTGCATTGCACTGCATCAAGCCAGGGATCCCCCGCCAGATCATCCCTAAAAACCAGTTCTCTCCCCACCAGCCGTAGCGCATTGAATTATTCGACCCGGAGACGCCACTTTGCAAACTAGCGCGAGAATACTGTACAATGTTAACTCCACTAGCGGTTATGACGTTCCCTGTTAATCATCGAGTCATACTTGTGCGTAGCGACGATGATCTGCAGGGTCGGAAGCGCATGCGGGGGAAGTAGGAAATCCGATTACCGGGGATCCGCTGGACCGTGGTTTTCGTACGCACTCTAAATCAGGGGACAAAGCACAGTAGCCGTGAAATGACCCGTGTCATGAGGCAACCAAGTACAGAAAAAGTATTAAAAGTACTACTACCAAATTGGGTGGAGAGAGTCGATCAATTGCCGGTGGGGCCATCTTAATTCCCATGGTTCGCACATCTCTCGGTCAAAACTCGCTGAACTTGACCTTCGATCTCCTTAATTACATATCTTTAATAATTCATCTGTGTCGTTGGTTGTTCGTGTAATCTGTAATCTGTAATCAGTCTTCTTCATAGGTGGAGTCGTTCCTCGAATCTCCCAGTCCAAGATTCCCTCTTGGTTTCCCCATACTTCCGTGAACGGCTGGGGTCGCCACTGTTAGATATTGCTTCACCGCGGCGTTTTAAACTCTGACAAAACCTGGGGATTTCCCGACATGGAACTGCCGCGGAGATAGAATTCAATTCTCTCACAATGACTTCAGCGAACAGGTATCTTGTATCTTTGCCGCCCGTGAGCTAGGGTTGTATCGTGTACTTTTCATCGTGGCGCGAGCTCCAGTTTAATTCGGAGTCCCCAGATATTGTGTTGGACAAAAACGAGACATGAGTTTGAAACCCATGGATGAGGCCGATGATCGGACCTAGATCGTCCTACCAGCGTAGCTGGCCATGCGACCTCGAGGACCCTCGGGAGAGGAACAAACCAGCTGCCGAAGCCGATCTGGACATCTATACTCTATTTTCGACCATTGTAATCCTTGCCAGTACGTGTTTCAACGTGTTCTTGTCAGCATATCTGAATCCATCTGTACATTGTAGATCCTGAGTACTCCGTAACAGCGTGTTATTTCCGTGATAAGGGGCGGGTGGAGACCCCGTCAGATCCTCGGAATGTCCCAATCTGCAGGAAGAATCCGGGGCAAAAGAGAAACGGCTTACGATCCAGTCCAGCCTTGGTACGAATGTAATAAAAACGAGAATACCGCCGTCGAACCAATACAAGGCTGAGTTTATTGGCGCAGGCGAAGGTCAGCAGTCCCCACCTGACTCAGCATTGGCGTGTTTCCCCCATCTTTCCCCCCATGCTTTAGGCCTCATTCTTCATACTTCCGAGATTCCCTGACTGTACACCAATTTCGAAGACCGTTTGCCCATCGGACACTCCAGACGCTACAACCCCAAACACGCACCTGGCGGCCCATGCGCCCCATCTGTCCAACATGCCTGGTATCTTGCCCATGAAAGTGATCAAGGTTGGCGGCACTGGTACGACGAGCCGCATCGCCCAAGCCTGTGATCGATGCCGAAGCAAAAAGATCCGCTGTGACGGTGTCCGACCCTGCTGTTCCCAATGCGCCAACGTTGGCTTCGAGTGCCGTACTAGCGACAAACTGAGCCGCCGAGCGTTCCCTCGAGGATATACCGAATCATTGGAAGAGAGAGTCCGCAGTTTGGAGACGGAAGTCAAGGATTTGAAGGATCTTTTGGACGAGAAAGATGAGAAGATCGACGTTTTGTCTCGAATACACTCGTTTACAACACCCTCACAACGAGCCGCGTCTACTCGGTCTCCTTCGGCATCTGCGACGGTGAAATCGACCACTTCGGAGTCGTCAGAGGGGATTATTCATGTGGAGCGATCTTCTACCCGGAAACCCCGGCAATCACATAACCCTTATACTGGGTTCTCTAGTATCCAGGGCTTCGCTGGTAAGTCTGATCATATTTCCCATCCTCAGAGAACATGGAAGTTAACATAAACCCGCAGATATCTTCAACGATAAGCTGGTCAGCGAAGGGAAGTCAGTGACCAAAATATCCACCGAAGCACTCACCGCTTTACCACCCTCGGTATCTCAGGGTGCACTGCATCAGGCCGTGAAAACGCCACCCCGCTTGGTGTCGGATCAGCTGATTAACATCTTCTTCCAAGAATGGGCACCACTGTACCCCGTGGTACATCGCCCAACTATTCTGAAGGCCTATGAACAATACCTCAACAATGCCGAGTCTCTACAGCGCAATGTCCATGTCATGGCGCAGTTGAACCTGATCTTCGGCATTGCAGCAATCTCGTCTATGCCGAGAACAAACCAAGATCCTACATTCTTTGAACAAAATTGGTCAGCTACCCTCGATTCATTATCGAGCGAAACATCGATCTCCAGTCTGCAGTGCTTTGCTCTTGGTCAGATCTACTGCATGACCAAGGGCGATTACCGCACTTTGCTCCGCTACCGTGCTCTGGGAGTGGATATCTGCCACCAGTTGGGACTACACGAGAAAGAAGATAGCTCGGGTAACGCCCTTGAGGATGAGACCCGCAAGAAGGTCTTCTGGTCTCAATATGTGCTGGATCGGTTCAGTTCCGCTCTAACAGGCATGCCTGTCCTTCTGCGAGAGGAGGACATCCAAGCCGAGTACCCGGTCGACGTGGATGATGAGAATGTCACTGAGACTGGGTTCTTACCAACTCTCCCCGGCGAGCCTACTCGGATTTCTAGTGCTATCGCTCTGTTCGGCGCTTCGAGAATTTTGAATAAGGCTTTGGAAGACCTTTACCCCTCGAAGTCCGCTTATGATGTCTGTGTTTCGAAGTTGCGCGCAGTCTCTGGACAGCTGGATGAGTGGCTTCATAGCCTGCCCGCTCATCTTCGCCTTGTGTTCAGTCAAGATAAGCCAAGCACGAATGTCACAAGCAGCCGATCCCCGCTTCTGGTAAGTACAAGCATGTGATCCCCGAAGACCTAAACACTGACCTCGCTATAGTCACTTGTCTACTATCTCATTCGCTCTCTAATCCACCGCCCGGCAGTTTGCTTTGCTGACGACAGCCTTCGATCTCCTTCTGTCTTGGCCATGTCTGATTCTGCAAAGCATGTGCTCCAAATCCTTGACCTGCTAGACGAGAGACGACTGTGCCTTTCATTCAGCATCAACCGGAAGGAACTGGTCTTCCTCTCCGGACTCGGACTACTATGGCAAACTCTAGGTGTCAAGCGCGATAGCAAGCTGGCAAAGGAATCCCAGAGGCTGCTTGGCACTGTCATGCTATACCTCGGAGTGGAGTCCAGTGCGGCTGCGGCCGAGTTCGGCACGCTGTCTAACACCTTGGTCGCTCTACACACAGAAAGACGACAATCTACAGGCAAACAACAGACTTCCCAGGAGATGAACGCGCCGACGCAAAAACCGAATCGATCTCCAAAGAAACATTCACAGGATATCAAGTCACGACACGGTTCTATTCGCGACCAGCAGCAGCAGCAACAAATCCAATCACCCCAATCTCGCCGGAATACAATCTCTGGTGCCACACCCCCTCTCGCAGCTCAGTCTCTTCGATCCCCCAGCTGGACCAGCCTGCCACCATCTCACTCTGACCAACTCCCCGGCCCACACTACCACTCTCCTCTCGATCGCTCCTCAGATCCCCGCCTAGCTGCCCCAATGGGATACGAACACCATCGCTCCCTGTCTTGCTCCACTCCCTCCGACCCCGCCACCAGCGCCATCACCATGGCCGACTGGGAATACGTCCTTAGCGACATGGATCGCGGCTACTCGAACATCTTCACCGGTATCTACGGCGGCAAAGAATGTGGCGAGGACCCAGGTCCCTTCGCTTCCATCACAGCAGAATACAGCCGCAAGCCTAATGATGCGCCTCTGAGCATCCCCCAACCTGAACTGCACGACCTCTCACCAGAGGCATGGTCTGCTAGTAGTGGCGAATTCGCCGCTCAACACGAGCACACCACGCAGAGCGTGCTTAGTTACTCCAGTGAGAGTATGGGTAGCGCGGATGATTCGCTGGCGCCTTATGCTGATGTCCGCGCACTTCCGGAGGATATCAATACCATGGACCCTTTCAATGCTTTCGGCTTGCCCGAAGATAAGGTCGAGGAGTTTGATGAGTTTGGTCTTGTGAATGGCTGGAATCGACGGCTGGCCGTCTAAATGCCTCAATAATACTTTGGTCTGCTTTCGTTGGGGTACAGGAACATTGGGTTGGTTTCAGGCTTTTCAATACTTTTCATGATACCTGTGGTGGCGTTTATATATTCTGATTTCTGTCTTGTGATTACTTCTCGTTGATATTTGTTCAGGTCCCACGTTCCTGGACTGCTATTGTTGGAAATTGCGTACATATGAATTTGACGATATCTTGACCGACTACAGGCCATACTTCATTCCAACCCTATAAGCTGTTACAGTATTGATACCTACCTAGGCAGCAAATGTCCACTCTCGTTGCCCAGGTATTGCAACTACCCAGTGTAGTTGGTAGGGGGTTCCAAGGTTACTATTTCGCGTTGCCCAGGTGGGCTTCCTGGGTCCCTCCATTTTCATGCCTTTTTGCCACGCTTTCTCCCCATCTGCTGGCTTAATCGACCCGTGTCCACGGCCCCGTGGGTACCGAGACTCCACCCATTGACCCCGTTTCAGGCACTCTGTCCCCCGGGCCGAACCTTACAGAACTAATTCGCACTAGCCATGTTTTGATGAGAGGTACCTAGTTTGAGAGGGTATGTTGGGTATGATCTAGTTTCTAGCCAACTGGTACAAAGGTCGATTATCAGAGACCTTGGGCAGCCATCGCAAAGAAGTCGATGTGGCCCTGAATGACAGAATAGCACTGGTTAATACAGGCGAAGAGTAGTTTTTACAAAAACATCACCTTGAAAGAAATGCACACTCGTTTCTCTATCCGTCGCATAGCTCGACTCGGGATGACAGAGATCGGTGGCTGTCAACTGGTATAATTCCCTAATCATAATTCTCTGTTCACGGCTTGGCTTGAATCGAAGGTTTAACCAATCACTTACCGATCGTTAACACTCAATGATGTGTTTCTTCCGTCCTTTATAAGGTATCTGATAAGGTATCCTAATGGAATTCACACCATATGGTGTGTTTATTTGGTTCTATAAGCAGGGCGTGTGTACACGGCTCTAATTATTAGAGCGTCAACTGGTGTTACAATTGATATACTATGGCATCTGCTAAAGAAATTTCAATTGCCTGGCTGTCTCTGACCTTGCGTAAGCGCGGCCCTCCAGGGCCTTAGTCTTGTATGGATAGCGCCACGCCAAGGAAATCCAGCGAATCCGAATGTCGAATGACTCGGGATGACAGAGATCGGCGGTGTAGTATAATATGGATAGCGCCACGCCAAAGAAATCGGACGAATCCGAATGTCGAATACCTACTGGCTTTGGGTTTAGTGTGGTGGAGTTTCGCATTTGATTTCGCCCTGATCTGAGGCGAATTTCACCAATCAGCCTTGTGAGTGACCCTGTTTTTTTTCCTGTAATTACCAGAACTTGTTCTTCCGATGTTAGCATGTTATGTGG
Source organism: Penicillium bialowiezense (assembly GCA_026122735.1). Taxonomy (NCBI): domain Eukaryota; kingdom Fungi; phylum Ascomycota; class Eurotiomycetes; order Eurotiales; family Aspergillaceae; genus Penicillium; species Penicillium bialowiezense. The sequence continues at coordinate 823,154 of JAKZFB010000004.1, forward strand.
AGTAACTAGGTCTTACGCGTACGTCTTCGAGCTGTAATCTAGATCGCATGGTATTTCATCAGTAGTTTTGGGCTTTGCAGGAGACAGCCACAGGACGAGGTGCAAAGACCAGGGCAAAAGAACCAGTAGACCAAATATAAATTCCCTGAAATCCCCTCTCCTCCTGACAATGAATCAGAACAATCAACAAACATTATATTTTTACAAGAAACATGAACAGGCCGTGGTTGGATTCCTCCTTTCTTCTACCGGAAGCTTCTTCTGCGATTGAAGAATCTTGGCACTCCACGAACTATAATATCATACCTGACCCCAGTGACAAGAGCGACGAAAATGTCAGGGCTCCCAACGAAGTCCACCTTGATCAGCTATCTACTTTGGAATTTGAAGGGTCGTTCACAGCTTCTACAACACAGCAGTTCCCATCGTTTACCGACTATGCAAAACACCCCAATGCACAAATTTATTTCAATTCAAATCAGCCTTCGCCATGGACTGAGCTTGCGTTGGAAGCGTTGAACCAAAGCAGTACAAACGACTATGCGTATATCACAGAGCCTACGGCTCCAAGATATCTTGTTCCAAAAAATATTCATGCTCAGCCGTGCTTTTCAACCTCAAATCCCTTGGGCTCCGAGGCTCCACTGTCGAGTTATGGCATGAGCAAGCTTAACAGACGCGAGTTTGGCGATGCTCATAGCTCGAATGACATCAAGAAAAGAACGTGAGTCGACTAAAGATGTGTTTTTCCGTTTTTCCCCTCCAATATTCACCGTAGAAGCCCTCTTGCTAAGATGGCTCTCCTTTAGTGATCTTCTCGGTCTGTTCAGCTGCAACTGGAAAGACTGCAAGTACTCCGGTACCTTTACGTGCAAAAGATCGGTGATGAGACACGTCGACACCCAGCATGTAGCCCCGCAGTCAATTGCTTGCTCTCATTGCAAAAGAACTTTCAATCGCTGGGACAATATGACCGAACATGCGGGAAAAGTTCATGGAGTCCGCACTTGACAAGATGCAGGTTCCTCGGTGGTTTTATGGGCACAGAGTAGGAGCTTATTTGGGGTGGAGCTGCTTGAACTTGCTAGATAGACTTGCTGAAAACTGAAAAATTAAAAAAAAAGATCATTGTATTTTCAGTGCTACATGGCTTTTTCTCCGGTGGGATCGTGTCGCTGATGTCTCCTTGCATTGCCCAAGTCACCCCAAGTCCCGAGGTCCGGACCAGATCGGTACGCATCTCGGAATGTCAATGGCCATCATTGGTCTCGCTGGTCTGACCGGGACTCCTATATGTGGTGCTTTGCTAGAAATAAAGATGTGGAGAGTACACACAGGCCGCAGCATTCAGTGGAGTGGTGATGTTGGTCGGGTCATTTCTGGTCACCATGGCGAGGTTCAATCTACAAGCCAAGCTCCTCAAAGTCATATGATCCTATATCGAGCCTTCCATGTTTCTCGTGGGAGATCTGATTATGTTTGTGTCCTCTATCAAGATTTTTCATTTCACTCACACAAACCGGAGCCTTTTGAAGTGACCCGCTGCCTTCTGCGTTGTGTGAATTTCGAGCAAGGGTCATTATGTATGGAAAAAGGCGAAGTCAGGAGTATCATTCGCAAACCACCAATCCTCTTCGAGCTATTGATTACCGTCAGCGAATGTTATTATAATGAACCAGTGAAAATAGTGAAAATACATACCATCGAGCTAAATGGTTCATTCGCGCCGTCGGGAATTAAAGAGCTTGCATCTTCATGTAAGTCTAGTCCACGCAGGCTTCCATTCTCTCTGCAGCTAATTAATATGGGTCGGCATCGCGCTTGGTCTTCGAATACTTACACTGAGGTCGTCAAATTATGATGTGATTGGACGACAGTTTGCTGTTTCTTCAATATTATGCAGAGCTGGACCACTCTGCTTGCTGCCTCCTTGTCTGATGTTGCGCGTGACTCCGGAGACAGCTTTGACTTTAATAAACCAATCATCATACTGAGTATGTAGTATTCGTTCAACCCATGGAATGTCAAAATGACCTTTCTTTCCATAATCTGTAGTGCTTGCTCAAGAGTAACCAACAAAAACGTTGAGACTTGGGAGAATGTCGTAATGGAAGTTGATTCTTTCAAGGCTTTGGGTCAATTAGTTACGGTCTCTTCTTTGATAAACTCAAATTGAGGATTCGGGAGGCAGAGATGTTCTCTTTGCTTACCACAAGGTCCGATATCTGTGTAGATTTCATGGCAAATGTTCAATGCAGCAAGTAATATCCCAGTCCTGCAAGCTTGGCTTGGAATATTGCCTGCATGTATAAGACTTTGATGATGATCAAGAAGCTTCAAGGACGCATCAAACCTTGCACGTCGGCAGATTGTAGATTTGAATGAAGGCGGGGTTTGGATTGACAGTGGGATGTGCAGCAAAATCGTATACTGGTGGATGTGAATTTTGAGCAATCTATTGACATATAAGCAAGTCTGCTGTTGTCGTGGATTGTCGTGGGGATCGTTCCATTCTGGAATATCCCGAAGGGCTTTTTCGAGCTCCTCTTCGAAGTTTAATACCTGGTCAAATTCATCTTGATCGTTGCATCCGTTAACGAGCGCGCAAATTCTCAGTCTCAAAGTCAAAGAACGATACATAATGGCCTGAAAGGAAGTGTCTGTTAATTTATTGAGCGGTAAACCTTCCAGGGTGTGTTTGTCCGAATGCTGGAGACTGTCATCGTCAACATTCAGCGGTGATGTTATGTTGAAATCTTCTGGTCGGAGGCTTGGGGGCATCCCCCGCTCCACCGAGGCCTGTAAATCGAGTTCCACAATTGTCATCCACAGACGCCGACGCATCTCCCGATAGTAGGGTGAGATTCTTGCTGTTGGACTAGTCTCACGGTGATACCCGGCCGCCATAGCTAACCGAGCCAGTGCTCCAGTGTGTGTCCAGAAAAATCCCTCTTGAAAATAATGTGCACGTTTGGCAATAAGCAACAGACAATTGGTCGCCAAGCTGTCCCAGGATTGAGGGGGCTGGTTAGTCGAGGAATTAAGCCAAGACTCTGCAGCCTCGATCCAATCAAGCGCGTGACTATGCACAGTCTTTTGGTTTGCAGGGTCGATGCAGAGTTCTGAGTGAAAGCTGGCCGCGACAGCTGCCACCAAGAGCAACTGCACCAAGAAGAGAGCGGGCATATGGAGCGGACTTGTCCAGTGGCGGTTATAATCAGCTATAAAAGCTGATTTGTTGAGCACTCGATGTGTCATTTCAAACTTGTCAAGGTAAGTCTGTACTAGTGTGTCTGCGACCGGCTTCGAAGGAATTAATCGCCTCAAGGTGTCCGTCAGCACAGTGGCTTGCACTGACGGATGGACCCGATATTCATCACTGGTGAGAGGATAAATCTCATCGCGAAGGGTGTTGATGGCTGGAGTCTCAGTCTTGATACGAGCGATGTAGGGTCGAAGCTCCGTAAACTAGCACTGTTGAGAAGAAGTTCCATGTATGCGATAGATAGTGCACCGTACCTGTTGGTAAAAATTCAAAGGATAGCTATATCCATAAAATTTAGTCATGGCCTCTTGTCCTTTTAAATGTGTCATTTTTCCATTCATGTTGGACGCGGCACGGTTTCCTTCTGTGGTCCCCGTAAACGAGACAGGTGTACGCAATGGCGATGGCATGGCGCCAGTGGCCCCAGGATGTCCATCGTTCAACGCCCCAAGCTCCGACCCATATTCTTTGGAATTACCACGGTAAGTGCACTTGCCGGCATTTCCTGCCTTCAAGCAGCGGCCGCAGGATGGAAACTCTCTTCCGCATTTGAGCTTGCGCTGATAGCACTGAACACAGGCCAGTGGAGGACGACGTTTCTTGACGCCGGCTTTGACCACACGATGTGAGCTGGATGGCTCTGGTCGGGTTGAGCCTGTTTCTGACATAATTTTGAAGTTGGCATGAGAAATTGCCGAGCAAACGCTTTTATGCCGGGAAGCGGTCTCGGTGATTTCGGTGATTTCGGTGATTTCAAGCTCGGGGCTGACGAAAGGCTTGGCATGTTGAAACTTGATGGGTTCGGTTGCCTTGTTTTGGATGCCAGAAAATAGGGGAGAAGCACCTCAGAAGAAATCAAAGGGGAAAGAGAACCGCAAGCTAATGACAAGCAGGAACGAGCCCTGGAAGAAGTGATAGGTCAGGCAGTGGTCCATTAGGATATGTGAAGGCAACTTTGGAAGGTGATCCTCACAAAGTCTCACTTGGGTACGTAGACCTCTTCAATGGGCCGGGTTGGGCCCGGACTCCAAGCCCAAAGTCCAAAGCCCAACCGTCAATGGGCTATGAGCCCTACTACAAAAGCCCATCCCACAGCCCATTAATGGGGGCCCATAATGGGGGCCCATAGACCCAATGGGCTGGGCTGGGTTGTGGGCTTTGTGGGCTTTGTGGGCCAGTGGAGAGGTCTATGGGGACGTTTCTTTGCCTTTTGCACGCAATATGCCATGTTTCCCTGTGGCAACCATAGACGGTATCGGTCTACTGAATATCTAGTTGCTTGGAAAAGAAAGCCCGGTCAGCGCCCTGTCCCCTCAACGCCCACAGAAGGATTTCCTCTTCCATAGAAAACATTGTAAAGTATTCCCACAATTTTCCCTGCACCCGCTGACGCCGATGATAGAAACCCAGAAAATAAACTCATCGTGCTTTACCGCGGAGTTGAGCAAGCTCCATTTCCAACTCCAAAGCTTCTTCTTCTTGGTCGAATGAGTGAAACACATTGACCATCTGCTCCATGCTGAGGAGTGTGTCAGGATGCTCAAGTCCAAGATCCCGCTTTCGAGTCTCAAAGACGTGTGCATAAAGATGTTCCGCTTTTTGCATGCCATTCGCGTCGGTATCTGACATCCAGTAGACATAGGCGAGTCGGGTCATAGCCCAGAGAGTTTGATTGTTGTCTTCCCCCATGACTTTCTTGCAGATCTCCACAGCCCGAGTATAGATCTTTTCTGACGGTGCCCATTTCTCTTGCTCTGCGTAGACAGATCCCAGACCCAGCATGAATTGTACAGTAACGGACGTTTCCGATGTTATCTCATTTCCTTTGTTCTCTAGCGTTCTTTCATAGAGCCTTTTGGATTCGCTCCACTTTTCCTGTTGTTCGTAAACATATGCTAGTTCGGCCATTGTTTTGACAGTAGCCGATTCTCCGACCCCGAGGGAATTCTCTTGGCTCTGCAAGGCTCGCATCCAAAGCTCTTCAGCATGTATCCATTTCCCCTGTTCTTTGTAGATAATTGCCAGTTGCATCATTGTTTCCACAGAGGTTGGATGATCCTTTCCCAGGATAGTTTCTCGGCCTTTTAGGGCTCGCGTATAAGAAGCTTCAGCCTGTGCCCATTGTTTCTGTTGTTTGTAAACAACCCCGAGGCCCGCAACGACATCCAAGGTAAGCAGTTCGTCTTCTCCAAATTTATTCTGCCGGCCCTGCAGGGCTCGCTCGTAGAGCATTTCAGTTTCTTTCCATCGGCCTTGGCGAGAGTAGAGATTCCCCATCGATACCATCGATCCCAGTGTGGCGGGATGTTGTGGGCCAAGCATCTTCTCGCGGCGTGATAGAACCATTTTGTAGATATCCTCGGACTTTTCCCATCGCTGTTGCTGCATGTACACATTCGCCAAATATGAAAATGTTGAAAGGGTGGAGGGATGCTCCCGACCAAGCACCTTCTCTTGACCGCGAACAACTTGCTCGAATAGAACCTCCGCTTGAGTCCATTTCTTCGTGTCAAAGCAAATCCACGCAAGGTTGAAGAGAGATGACAGCGTTTCAGGGTGATTCTCGCCAAGGGTTCTCTTTCGGGTTTCCAAAACTTCTGTATAGATCTTTTTGGCTTCTTCAAATCGTCTTTGAATCTGATAGACGTTCGCTAAGCCGACCATAGCACTCAAAGTAGATTCGTTCTCGGTCCCCAGTATTCTGATATAGACCTCGGTCTCTTCCAGTCTGAGCTTTTCTGCTTCTTTTGGTCTTTTTTGCTCGACAAAAATCAATGCCAGTGTATCCACTGTCTTCATTGTTTCTGGGTGCTCGAGACCAAAGACCTTCTTCAGGCTCTTTATTGCCTCTTTTGCAAGTGCTTCCGCTTCCGTGAAGCGACGTCTATCCATCAAGGTATCGGCTAAAAGGCCCATGCTAGTCAACGTATCTGGATGCTCTAACCCAAAGATTCTCTTGTGACTAGCCATGACCTGGACTTGCAATTCTTCTGCTTCATTCCATCGGCTCTGGAATCGATAGACATCACCCAGATTTCCCATGCTGGCGAGGGTTGCAGGGTGGTCTTCCCCTAGATCTCGCTTTCTGCTCGAAACAACTCGTTCAAGCAGGGTTTCAGCCTTTTGGTAAAGGTCTCGATAGAGATATGACAACGCCAGCATCTCAACACTTTCGATCGTCTGATGGTTCTCTGGCCCAAGCAAAGACTGTCTGATGTTTGTAGATAACTCTGCCATTTTGCTTGAATCAACGAAGCTTCTGTTTTCGTATAGATATGAAGATGATCTATACAGCACAGTAGCCCATTCTTCGAGCACGGCATTTGCGGGAGACTTTTGAAGCGTTGCAGATTGAACATGAGGGAAGATCTTTTCACACTCTTGTCGGTTTTCAAACTTCGGCTGCGGGAAATTCAAATACAAAACTTTGACGAAAGAACTTTTCCATTTTTCCAGCTCATTGTTGTCATGCAGCCATTCTTGGGTCGCGAGTTGAACCAACCGGTGCATTGCCAAATGTGTCTCAATCGCGCCAATTGCAATCAGCGAATAGTTACGCAAAACCAAAATATCGTCTTCAAAGTCATTAGAAAAGCTTTCGATGTCTGATTCGTCCTCGGTAGACTCGGTTTTGCTGTCGGAGTTACTGTCGAAGTTGAAATCTCGAGTATCGCCTTCTGTTTCGCCTTGGTCATGGAGAAAGAAACCAAATGCCGGGTGCCTGTCGTCTTCCGGGTCATTCGCCTCCCAGTCGTGCTCATTCCTCTCTGGCGACGGGCTGTGCAGAAAGTTGTCCGCTGTCTCAAGTGTGTCGTCCTCGGCCATGTTCTGCAACTTTTCGAACATACTTTCGCTGAGGTCGCTACCAGCGTCGCTTCTGCTATCGCCCATGCTGCCAATGTCTGATCCGGGTCTCAGACTCCAGTTGTCCCCTTCCTCTCCAGTTTGGCCCCTGAGAAGGCTATCAGGAATCTTTTGTCTGTCGAAAAAACTCATGAGAGATAACAAATTTGCCGCAGATCGCCTCTCTTGGCGGAGATGATCAAATGTAATTTGCCAGGTAAGTATAATAGCATTTTCGGCCTCTTCATCCCTGCGGTATGTGCCTTCGCCGTACTTGAGAAGTGTGGTTCTTTTTCTATCGCTCTTCTGGAAATCTTCTAGGTACTTTTTGACCGAATATCGGGGTGCGCGCTGTCGAATATAGGCTGCAGCTTGTGCTATTGCAAGCGGCATGCTTTCTAGCACAGTTATCAACCGAATGACCTCATCTCGGTCGGTCTTCATGCCTAGTTTCTTTTCAAATAGCAAGCACCCAGCCTCTTGGTCCATTGGATCGACTGGAATGATGTCACAATCTTCAATAAGCCCCGAGATGCCTCCTTTGTTCCGACTGGTGATAATGATAGATCCTGTCAGGCTTTCGGGGAAGTAGGACCATATTGTTCGCGTGTGGATGTCGCTTCCCAGCCTCATGTCTTGGGTATCTTCATGCCCCATGGAGTAGCTCTCGAGAAGGAACTGAGTTTCGTCGACATTGTCGAATACAAGAATCCAATCACGCTTTCCATGAAGCCAGTCGCGCAACAGTTTGAGTATGTTGACTTTCGGAATCTTGCGACCAGGTATTCTAACTTGGTCCGCGACATCTCGACAGCTTTGCTCAAACCGAGTGGCATTGCTGGCATAGATCCAGAGCACCCATGTGTTTGGAGACTTGTCGCGCAGGCGATAACAGTATTCGATCGCTAGCTGTGATTTTCTTCAAAAAAGATCAGCAGTCGATCTTCGCATCCTGCTTTAAGGCACTGGGTAGACTCACCCAACCCCGCCCAACCCAACAAGCGCGACCCTTGACCCGGGGGTCAATGTTTTCTGCTTCAACTGGTCAAGCAGTGTTCCACGGTCGACAAAGTCGCGATCACGGCGAAATGGAATCGTCGAAAGAGGCTCAATCGGACTTTCAGGTCGATCTGCAAGGGGGCTCCTATTAGTCACTCCGTCTTCCGCGCATCTTCCGGCGCGAAGGGGCTTCAGATCATCCACACACCTGGCAGGTAGATTGAGCCATTGTTATAAGCAATCTGGACCCCGGAGTTCCCATCTCCGAATATGATCGATGTCGAAGACATGATGAGTATAGTCTTCAGGGGTCATCACCAGTGGGAAATCACTCAGAGCGTGGGGGCCGTGTAGATTCCGCTGAGGGGAAACGGTCAGCCTCATCATCATCAGGTGATAGCATCGCGCCGCGCGCTTCGCTGTTTCGGAATATGTCAATCAGGCAATGGAACTTGAGGTACCCTGTTATTTGTCACGGGTGCTTCAAATACCCCGCGAAACCGCCATACTGCCCACCGCTCGTCGTTCGAGCGTGTCAGAACTGGTCCGCAGAAGGCGTGATCGTCCCGAACGGCATTGTGGTCAGATTGGGGTGCTTGTCGGTTGTTGGGATTCTCGCTATCGATCTCGGAAATACCTCGAAAACTCCGGGGTAGAAATGAGACAGATCGGTGCCTAAGGCCAAACAAAAACCAATCACCGAGATTCTCTTCTGTTTACTTTCTTTCCTCTCCATTCCATCACTGGCAAGAACCTGATTTCTGTCACCAAAAGAGTAACCTTTTTCTCCGTCAATGCAAAAACTACTATTTACTATAGTATCAGCGTCCCATGCCTGACTGCAATCCTCAGCCCAAAATCACGGAAGATGATGATACTGGAGACGAACTCAAAGGAAGTCAAATTCCATCAAACTTTGGCCTTAATATAACAGGCACAGAGCCGGTCCCTTGGTCGAGGGATCCCAGCGTTGGAAAAGGGAGCATGGATTAAAATGCCTCATCAACCCGTAAATCTCGGTGTGCCCAGAGTGTGTCGTATGAAACATGTTTCAGTGGTCAAGCTGAAGGTTCAAGATGATAACCTTCCAAGGGCTCAAGTTAGTCAGTTGGCATGCCATCCTCCATGGATCGCTGCTGGTTCGGCTTCCGAAGAAACTCAATATTACATCTACTCGCCCAGGCACTCTTGTCTAATAAGTTCTCCTCTCTTTTCGCGAGATGAACAATCCTACACTTTCCAAACTCGATACCCATATGGTTCTTCCCTTTTCCGGGTGCCATCAAGTTGAAGTCACAGGATGAGTGCGTGGGCAGAATTGCGGCCGCGCATGTTGCCAGCTGTGGTTACGATGTTTCTACTTCTTCCGGCCCTCTTCTTGGTGAACATGTGCTATCTTTATGCTACCCAACTCCGAAGCAACAATCGGTATCACAATTTCAATATCCTTTATGTTGACTATGATCAGGGTGTCATCGGAAGGTCGATATGGGATGCCTACCAGCGGCTGCAGGGGGACGGTTTTCCGACATTGCTCCCGGCATCTCTCGAGTTTTACGAAGATGAAAGCAGTATTCGAGGTGCCGTATGCCGAGGGGAATATTGGGCTGCGGTATATTCAAACCGATTCGCATCCAAAGGCTTAGCATCAGCACTTGAAAAGGGATCCGGTGTACCAACATCACTCACATTTGTGTGGAATGGAGTACGATACCCGGTTTTCTCACAGGCTGCTATCTACGCCAACTTCTTGCGGTTGATCGAAGGCACCCGATCCTTATATTACTCTAATAATGGATCAGCAGTGGTTGAATTTGCCAACTTATCCGATCCCACCACCCTTCAAGCCTTTCTCGATCCCATACATTCCCAAGAGATCAATATCAAAAAGACAGAGCATGGTACTAGGGTGTTTTATAACACGGTATCTATGGCCATGCCTATAATTCAGCAATTTTTCTTCGTACTGGCATTGAATGGAATCTCAAGCCATTTTGGCGCATTTTCCAAAATTCCATGGCGAACCAACGGAATCATTCGTCTTATCGCCTCATTACTATACACTCTGATCGGCGGCCTCCTGATGACTAGCTATCTCCGTGCATACAAAGAATATTGGTCACTCAACGGAAGTGAATTTGTGCTCACTTGGATGATATTGTGGTTTCTTATGCACATCAACTTCCTGTTCTTCGATGTCGCGACGGCGGTTATCCCGATCCAATTTATGCCATTTGTTGTCTTGACATGGGTCATTCTCAACATCGCCAGTACTATCAGTCCGTTTGAGATAAACCCGGGGTTTTTCCGCTGGGGTTACGCACTTCCCTCTCATGAAGCCTATCAGATTCTCATTCAGATTTGGTCAGGCGGGTGCAATAATCGGCTTTACCAAGCTCTTCCCGTTATGTTTGCGTGGTGGTTTGTCATGATGCCGGCAGCAGTATTTGGGGTGCATTATCGCTGTAAGGCGGCTATCAAGGATACCGACCATATAAACCAGAACCCTAATACTGATATTCAGCGCCTGGAACACAAGGCGGGGAAGGGAGCCCAGGAACCCGCCACGGCCGAATAACTTGAGTTCAGTTCTCACTCTTCGCTGAGCCGCTTCCATGGTTTGACCCCGAATCACAACCTGGATGCGTACGAGGAAGCTCAGACGCCAGGCATTGATTTCCTCCATTTGGCATGATCCCCGAACTCTGGTCTGGGTCTTATCTGGCTTTTCGCTGCGACATAGACAGTTATCGTCTCTCCCAGTTATGCACTTGCCTGCTAGCTGGTAGGATAAAGATATGCCTAGGTACCTACTAGGTAGATAATGAATCAGGATAGAAAAAAGACCACTTAAAAGACTCTACATATTACTCGTGTGGTTGGTAGACTCGAATTGAGCAGAAGGTCCCCGTCGCATTCGGGCCTTCGAAGATGGTTGGCGGCTTTCCGCCCGCCCGGCACAGAGGGAGGTACACGCCCCTTCCTTCGCTTAGACGCCTGGGCGCCATGAACCTTGGAATTCCCCACCGAAAGCCAACTGAGCATCCTTGAAATATTGAGGACGTTGGGCCTAGACCGAGATATGATCGGAAACCGGGATGGGATCCATCGCTTCGTATCCCGTCAATCCGAACAGAGACCGAGTGCCGACTGACGGGGGCGAAATCCAAGCTTTGTGGCTGCCACCGATTCCATCACTACTTCACTGAACATCAGCCCATCGCGTTTAATCATCCCGCGTCGATACGATTCGTTCCAGAAAAACATGATCACGAGGCGCAGTAAGCCGAGACTTCCGCGCCACCCAGAACTCGTGGGCGTGGAGTGTGGAGTTGACTCCCAACCATACAGCATCATGAACCGCAGAATGGTGGACCTGTCAGAACGCAAGCCCGCTTCCCCAGATTATGCCAACCCCTCGGTCATCACTACTGACCCTGAAGTGGCACATGCTCAAGCTCCAGGGTCAATGTGTCATCGTTTCGAATCGCACTTTCTGAATCGGTATGAATGGTCAGTTTTCCAGGACTCGGCGTTCGTCAGAGCGGCATGTTGCCCAGCCTTGGCTTTCTTGGTCGGGTCCTTGTATAAGAGGCCTTCATCCGGTGCTTCCTAAGCCTGAGAAAAAAGAGTGCGAGTTTAAAAGTTTCAAAGACTAAACAGAACTTGCTGGCGCTATGTTCAAGAAGCTCTTCCAAAAACGTCCCGAGGACCTCTATGCAGGCTCTGAGATCCCCAGGGAGTCTCTTTCCACTAATGAACATGAGAAAGGCCCTGGTGATCTTTTGGACACCCCAATTCCCCTCTTAACATGGCGTTCACTTGTCATGGGTATCTTCGTCTCCATGGGAGGATTTCTCTTTGGTTATGACACTGGTCAGATCTCTGGATTTTTGGAAATGCCGGACTTCCTTCAGCGTTATGGTGAGCTTGGTCCAGACGGGGATTATCATTTCAGTAATGTCCGTTCTGGCCTGATTGTCGGTCTGGTATGGATCTTCTAAAGCCCATATCTATTACTATGCTAATCGCGCTATCAAGCTCTCCATCGGTACCCTGATCGGAGCTTTGGTTGCAGCACCTATTGCTGATCGCCTGGGGAGGAAGTGGTCTATCACTGCATGGTCCCTGATGGTGTGTGTTGGAATTACAATTCAGATCTCGTCTCCCTTTGGCAAATGGTACCAGATTGCCATGGGTCGGTGGGTTGCCGGACTCGGCGTCGGTGCTGTCTCCCTACTGGTGCCTATGTACCAGGCTGAATCGGGACCAAGACACATCCGTGGGTCGCTGATTAGGTACGTGCAAGGTCAAAAGACTGAGTTTTTTTGCGATTCTAACCGATTTTTACAGTACTTACCAGCTCTTCATCACTCTTGGTATATTCATCGCCAACTGCATCAACTTCGGAACCGAGGCTCGAGCTGACACTGGGTCATGGCGCATCCCCATGGGTATTACGTATCTCTGGGCTATCGTCCTTGGGGTTGGCATGGCATTCTTCCCAGAGAGTCCTCGCTACGACTACCGACATGGAAAAGTGGACAAGGCTATGAACACACTAGCCAAGATCTATGGCATACCCATCAACCACCGTGCCCTTCACATTGAATTTGATGAGATAAAAGAGAAGCACGAAGAAGAGAAGCGCAATGGGCAAGCCACTTGGGTCCAAATGTTCCGTGCTCCAACAATGTCTAAAAGAGTGGCTGTTGGCGTTGCCTTGCAAGCTCTTCAGCAGTTGACAGGTGCTAATTACTTCTTCTACTATGTAAGTCTCAGCGCTTCTAATTGTGAACGAAAGTAGCATGAACTGACTTCTTTCAGGGTACCACCATCTTCAAAGGAGCAGGAATTCCCAACAGCTACGTCACGCAGATGATTCTGGGTGGTGTCAATTTTGGAACCACATTCCTCGGCCTCTACCTGATTGAACACTTTGGTCGGCGCAAATCCCTCATCATCGGCGCACTTTGGATGTTTGTATGCTTCATGGTCTTTGCCTCGGTGGGCCACTTCTCCCTCGACCGCGAGTTCCCGGAAAGTACCAAGCCTGCTGGTGTGGCCATGGTGGTCTTTGCTTGTCTTTTCATTCTCGGCTTCGCTAGCACCTGGGGTCCTATGGTATGGACCATCATTGCAGAGCTGTACCCCTCTCAATATCGTGCCCGGGCCATGTCCCTGGCAACTGCCTCAAACTGGCTTTGGAACTTCCTTCTTGCATTTTTCACTCCCTTCATTACAGCGGATATCGATTTCCGATTCGGTTACGTCTTCGCAGGGTGTCTCTTCCTTGCAGCAGGCCTCGTCTACGTCAGTGTTATTGAAGGCCAGGGTCGTACATTGGAGGAGATCGATACCATGTATCTCATGAAGGTCAAGCCATGGAAGAGCTCGAAGTTCAAGTTCCCCGCAGATCCAAATGTCATTCGAGGCTCATTTGACAAGGGTGAGGATGTTGCTGCGTCATCTCATATTGCTGACCCAACTACTGAACTGAGGGAGGACGGATCGGCTGTACCTGAAACGCGTGCGCAGGCATGAGAACTCAACATACCCTGCCTCCTTCAGGGTCACAGACGCTTCATCGGCTGGTCCTTTAATTGGACTAAGTTCAAAGTTTCTTTGTTATTTACATTCGTGTCTTGAGAATTCTGTTATGTCGATATATTGATCACTTCGCAGTCAATAGTATTCACTTTGTTTCAATTTTGTATTCTCTAATCCTACCGTGTGCACTTTCCTCGATGTCAGATGACACTCGAGTTTCCATTTACAGTCGATTTCCTTACAAGAACTCCATCGAAGTACTGAATCATTCCTTCCAAATCTCCCATGTGACCTATCCATCCAATATATTGATCTGGACGAATGACCACAAGTTTGCCGAGGGCCCGGTCGACTTCCCACTTCTCGTAGGCAGTTCCATCACAATATCTATCGAATATGCACGCATCGTCACACCATATCTTGTCGTATGCATATCCGGTCGACATGCTCAATGGACGCAGGATCTCTGGGAAGTCGAAGAATTCGACCTCTTTCCACGGAGCACAATGGACAGTGAATATATCAATCGGGCTTTCATACCGCCCGGGGATTCCAACATAGCGTTTCAGGAGGGAGGCACCTAATACATACTCACTATCCAAGGCTTGACTGAAGGCTTCAATGCGTTGTTTTTGAATCGGATCTCGCACGTCTCCGGCCAGTACGAGAATGCGGAAACGACCGTCGCTCTTCAAGAGTCTTGTTGTCCACTGCGGACATCCATCGGCCTGATTGCGGAGCTTGAACGGATGGATTCTCTCTCCAGGAACCATGCGCTGAACGTCTGCCATCGCATCATCATCTTGCGACTTCGAAACAATGTTACTAGCAGGGTAATAAACGTTCCATCCATGAGCGAAGTTTTCAAACTTTGCCGACATGGCAGCCATGGACTCAGCCTTTGTATCCATTTCGCCTGGCTCCACATCAAGGAACAAATTCACCCAATGACGATCAAACTCAAGCAGCATTTTTGCGAGCGGGTGTCTCTCCATGTCGTAAGTCTCCAGGGTCTCGGGCTTGATGGTTCCCGCCGCCGCGAGTGCAACTTTCCAGCCAAGATTGAAACCGTCCTGCAGACTCATGTTCATGCCAAGTCCCATCTTGGGCGAGTGCGTGTGCACCGCATCACCAGCAAGGAATATCCTGTTTCCTTTTGTGATTTCCGTTGCTATCCGCTGTCCGATTTGGTAAACTGTCCACCAGTCGCATATCTCAAAATCAAAGGTAAATGGGGCAATGATCTCCTGCACTCGCGATTTGATGAGCTTGGGTGTGATGATTGACCTGTCGAAGCGATCACTGGCACCCGCTTCGCAGATCTGCACGGGGACATAGAAACGGGTTATTCCACGCTCGCGAGGAATGACAAGTATTGTCCCTGTGGTTCCAGTGACTACGCTGACACGCCTGATGTCCGCTGGGCTTGGGTCAGTTCGTTTTTGTCAATGGATGTGGTACTCGACTCACGAAAATTACTGATGGCTATGACATCTATAACTCCCCTATAATCGACACTGGCTTTAGCGGCTTTTCCATGGCAAGGACTGGTTTTAGTACTGACCATATATGGTCGGTATTGGATCCCTCGGTGGAGATACCCAGTTGTTTTCTGGTCCAACTGTGGGCACCGTCACAACCGATCAGATACTTGGCCCTGATTGTCTCGACTTTGTCCTTCTGATTTCCCCGCTGGGTGAGATCCTCCCAGTCATCAGGAAGCAGATCCTCGCGCGTGAGTTCATTTTCAAAGCTTTGATTGTCGGAATTTGGTGTGTTCAGCTCCTCTGAGCCGAGAGTGCGTATATTGATGGTGACAGGATATGCATTAGCATCTGCCGCAAGTTTCTCATCATACTCGAATGATTCAGTGATAACACTCCTTTCAACTCTCAGGTCAGAGCACTCATTAATACTATCGAGTATAAATCGCTCAATGCGGCCCTGGCTGAGTCGGGTGTTATGATAAGGTGAATGGTCCGCCTGGGTCATATCCAGCAGGGCCTGTCGAACCAGCTTTCCTTCATTGCCAGGGCCCTGTTTCATGTGTTTAGATTACATGTGCCTCAAGAATCCGAGATCAGGTATACGCACCCATAAATTCACCTCTGTAGATTCAGAGGCTTCATGTAGAACACGGTGCTGGAATCCCATGCTATCAAATAGCTCCAAAGTGCGTGGACGAAGGCCATCTGCATGACCTACGAAGATCTTGGTTTCGCGTTTGTCAATGATTCGTGCATTGATTCCACAACGGGCCATCCAGTACGCGGCCATGAGGCCGGACGGACCCGCTCCGATGATGAGTCTGGAGATTGTTAGACCGTGTCAATTACTCAAGATGGAGCTCTTACACATCGGTCTTGGATTCGACCCGAGTGGGTTCATTCATGGTGAGAGGCTCAACACTCATATCTCCAGGGCTTCGTTTATGGAAATATGATTCACTGCGTGGGTCCAAGAGCAACCAAAACATGCCCAGGGCTTTTCTTATATTGTGAGCTTTATGCTGTGCCACCACACCGACCTCGTGAGGTGGCATTCAGCTGGACAAGGCGTCCCTTGACAGAGAGAAACATATCAATCCTCGTGTCTCATCTCAGATCACACTGCTGAGTCTCCAGGACTTCCAAGGTTGGAAGTGGCTCTGAACCACTTTGGTCGTGGTTCTGAGGTCATTTGCCTCTCGCGCTGTCGATTTACCAACAGACTTTTAGGAGTTACTTACTTCATTCGGATAATGCTGTGAATTCTATGCTGCCTAGTCATTATATCTCAGGCCCACGAAGTCGGGTGTAACTCGTGTCCCAGGTCCGTCTTGTCTTACCCATACATCGGACTTGTTGAGGCCCCGAGGAGGCTCAGCATGTCCCAAATTATCTGATCGTATCCATGCACTGGCCAAGTCAAACCTTGGAGGCCTTGTTCAAAAAAGCAAATCCGGACAGATGTTCAAACTTTGACCGGGGCTTTGTAAATATTCCTATTGATCTTAGCTGACCCGTACTCTCCGTGGGGGGGCACAGACAGCCTGAAGCAAGGTTCTAGGGTTCGTTTGCACCCCAAAGATGAAGTCAAAAAAACATTTCCGAGCAGAGGAAAATGGAAGAAAAATAATGCCAAGCCCCGTATGTAGTCAATTCCTAGAATCATCTGTTGGGACAACCTTGAAAGGTAGAAGCTCATACTAAACTTCTCTATATACCCCCACGTGACATCCGGCTGATTGGTTTTCCCGCACTACTCTGCATGCGGCACACCGAACCCAACACCTCTGGGGTTGACGGAAAAATTGTTGATGTTGGGCGGATTCTCGACTATTGTGCCATCGGATTTCCTCCATTAGGGAAAACCGAGGCACGGTCTTCGAACGAACTGTTCTGGAGCCTCGAGCAACGCCTTATTAATCGAGGTTTTCCCGGGCTGATCATCGGCACGGTAATTGACTATCGCAGCGGTTAATTTCCATGAAAGACCGGTACTGATTCGGAGCAGGGTCCTCCGGGTGGCTCCCGGTGTGTACTAAGAGTCACTCAAAGCAGGTGTGTGTGTCGGAAAATGCGGGCCATTGGATCAACTGCGAGCGGAAGAAACGGCTATTGTCGAGACAATCTTAGTAACAAATGTGAAATGGAAATATTCTACGGGCGAAACCCAAAAAGAGCACGATCGTACTATATACGAGGTTTGGTACGAGTGGGAGTACTACAAGCCCGCTGCGGTACATCCAAGTCATGCTGACTCAGCCCATGATGCAATCAAGAGAAAGGAAAGAGTTCCGGTAGAGAAACGAGAGCAATTGAAGCCATTGAAGCAATTGAAGCAATTGAATCAACTCATATTAAATGAGGAACTAGAGAGAAGATACGATACCAAGTATTCAAATACGTCTGCGGTGTATAGAAACGTTACGGAGTTGCTGAGTTGAGCTACAAGCCACTCCCCCCCCACTCTACATCATACCCCACCAACAAATACGTTCCCCTCCTCCCCTTCTCTTCTTTCCTCCATTCTCACATCTTTATTAGTAGGTTCCCCCTGGCTACATTCCTCTTTTTCTCTCTCTAACTCTCTCAGAATCTGCCATCATGGGTTACACCGATCTGGACCAGTTGGCTATCAACACCATTCGTATCCTTGCGGTAGGTCGATCCCCTCTTCATGCAGGAAGCTGGAGTCTGTCAGGGATCTTCATGGCACCCCTTCAATGCTTCACTCAATGCATCACATCTTTGAATATTGGCTAATTGTCTGCAATTAGATCGATGCTACCTCCAAGGCTAACTCCGGCCACCCCGGTGCGCCTATGGGTATGGCCCCTGTGGCCCACGTTCTGTTCAACAAGTTCATGAACTTCAACCCCAAGAACCCTGACTGGGCCAACCGCGATCGTTTCGTCCTTTCGTATGTGCTATCTCCTCGCTCCACTGGTCGCAAGATGGGCTATAGACTCCACCCTTCGGAGCCCCAGTGGCGATACTCTGGAACGTCAGCTAACAGCTTCCCATAGCAACGGTCACGGCTGCATGCTGCAGTATGCTCTGCTCCACCTGTTCGGTTACGCCCTGTCTATTGATGACCTCAAGAACTTCCGCGTAAGTAGAAATGAATCCAGCGGAGCAGGATTATATTGACTTTGGTAGCAAATCGACAGCATCACCCCCGGTCACCCCGAGGCTCACGACACCCCTGGTATCGAGGTTACCACTGGTCCTCTCGGCCAGGGTTTCGCCAATGCCGTCGGTCTCGCCATGGCCCAGGCCCACACTGGTGGTGTCTTCAACAAGCCCGGCTACGAGCTGTTCAACAACTACACCTACATGTTCCTCGGTGACGGCTGTCTCATGGAGGGTATTGCCTCCGAGGCTGCCTCCATGGCCGGTCACCTTAAGCTTGGCAACCTGATTGCCATCTACGACGACAACCACATCTCCATCGGTAAGATTAATAGCAATTCTCTCTTCGCCAGGGATAAAAAAAACTGACAACTTCTCTATTTAGACGGTGACACCAAGTGTGCCTTCACTGAGGATGTCATTAAGCGCTTTGATGCCTACGGCTGGCACACCGAGTGGGTTCAGGATGGTGACAACGACCTCGAGGCTATCGAGGCTGCCATTCGCAAGTGCCAGCAGGTCACTGACAAGCCCTCCCTCATCAAGCTGACCACCACCATTGGTTTCGGCTCTAAGCTCCAGGGTACCGGCGGTGTTCACGGTAACCCCCTCAAGGCTGATGATGCCCAGGGTGTCAAGAAGCTCTTTGGTTTCAACCCCGAGGAGAGCTTCGCCGTTTCCCAGAAGGTCTACGACTCATACGCCGCGCACGCCGCTGAGGGTGCCGCCAAGGAGCAGGAGTGGAACCAGCTCTTCCAGAAGTACTCTGCTGAGTACAAGACCGAGGCAGCTGACCTCTCCCGCCGTCTTTCCGGCAAGCTCCCAGAGGGCTGGGAGAAGAAGCTCCCCGTCTACAAGCCTACCGACGCTGCTGTTGCTTCCCGTAAGCTCTCCGAGGCTTGCCTCGAGGCTATCCACGATATCCTTCCCGAGCTGGTCTCTGGTTCCGCCGATCTGACTGGCTCCAACAACACCCGCTGGAAGAACGCTGTTGACTTCCAGCCCCCTGACCTTGGCATCGGCGAGTGGGCCGGTCGCTACGTCCGCTACGGTGTGCGTGAGCACGCCATGGCTGCCGTCATGAACGGTCTTGCTGCCTACGGTACTATCATCCCCGCCGGTGGTACTTTCCTTAACTTCGTCTCCTACGCCGCCGGTGCCCTCCGTCTGTCCGCTCTCTCTCGCGTCCGTGTCATCCACGTCGCTACCCACGACTCCATCGGTCTGGGTGAGGATGGTCCCACTCACCAGCCTATTGAGACTCTGGCTCACTTCCGTGCCCTCCCCAACTGCATGGTCTGGCGCCCCGCTGACGGTAACGAGACCTCCGCTGCTTACTACTCTGCCATCACCTCCAAGCACACTCCTACCGTCATGGCTCTGACCCGTCAGAACCTGCCCCAGCTTGAGCTCTCCACCCTCGAGAACGCTCTCCACGGTGGTTACGTCGCTGTTGACACCCCCAACGCTGCCGTCACCATTGTCTCCACTGGTTCCGAGGTCAGCATCGCCATTGAGGCCGCTACCTACCTCCAGGAGAAGCACGGTGTTGCTGCCCGTGTTGTGTCCATTCCTTGCTTCGAGGTCTTCGATGCCCAGACCAAGGAGTACCGCCTCAAGGTTCTCCCCGACGGTATCCCCGTTCTCTCCGTCGAGGCTCTCTGCACCATGGGTTGGGAGCGCTACTCCCACGAGCAGTTCGGTCTGAACCGCTTCGGTGCCTCCGGTCCCTACAAGGAGGTGTACGCCAAGTTCGAGTTCACCCCCGAGGGTATCTCCAAGCGTGCTCTTGCCACCATCGACTTCTACAAGGGTGTTCCCGTGCGCTCCCCCATCAACCGTGCTTTCCAGCAGATTCTGTAAAGCGACGGAACGATTATGACGTAACAAAATGTTTTGGTTTTTATAGTAGAGGAGCCATGGCCCTCAGATTTTACAAGAATGCGAATAGAGCTTTCACCTGTTCATTTATCTGCTTGGCCGGACGTCAAATTAGAGTATCGGTCCCACGTAAGCTTAACCCTCGGCGACTGCGGAACCTACATCCATGCATGAATCTCTAGTTTCGAAGCAGTCACGGCAGCTCTCCCCACTTCTTCTTCTGCAGCTCAACAACATCTCTCAGCATCTGTTCCTTCTTCTTCCGTGTCTGCGCGGTATAAGGCCCATAAGCCTCCTCGGTCTGCTTTACCACTACATCTCTCCAACGTTGCTCGCCCTCAATATCCAGTTGTCCCAAATCCCCCCAGACATCCTGAATTGTAGGCGACAGCTTCTGCAAAAATGCCTCAATCCCACCCTCCCCGCCACCAGCATGATAGCTTTCAAACACACCACTCCCAGCCCATCTCGGCCCCAAACTAGCCGTAACGATTGAATCCAAATCCTGAGCGGAAACAACCCCTTCCCCAACAAGATGGCACGCTTCCCTCAATAGTGCAAATGCAAGCCTGTTGCCGACAAAGCCAGGTACTTCCTTATGCAGTGTGACTGGCCGGTAATGCGACGTTGGTAGGCTGTCTGAGCTACTTGAACTCGTCGCTGGGCCAGGAATGTCACGGAAGTAACCTTTCACAAAATCAACCCTCTCGGGCTTCGTCTCAGGTCCTGGAACAACTTCAACCAAGGGCATGAGATGCGGTGGGTTGAATGGGTGTGCCACGAGTAACCTTTCAGCAATTTTACTCCCAGCTTCGCATGATGCTGCCTGTGCAGAAGCTGCGATCCCAGATGAACTGCTCCAAAGATGAGTTTCTGGTCCCGTGAGAATGGATATCTCCTTCCAAAGAGCCTGTTTGGAGCTCGTGATCTCGGGGCTTTGTTCCTGTATGATCGTCGCTGTTTCAATGGCCTCGGGTAACGAGGTGGCTAGTTTGAGGCGGGATGTGGCGATTAGGTGATCTACTATGCTGGTGTCGCTTGAGGAAGAGTCCAGGAGCCCAGGGAGGATACTCCGGATCTGGGATTCGTAGTCTGGTCGTGGGTCGTAGACAGTAATGCTTGTGTCGGGGCGGCGGAGGTGCATTGCTAGCATTGAGAGGCCGATAGTGCCTAGACCCAATAGGGCAACTTTATGAGGATATTCAGCTGTCATTGTAATGTTACTGGCCGGGCGTTTCGCGTAGACGGTAATTGGAGAAATATGGGGAGTCTAGGGGGTATTTATAGTCGGAGATGTTACCGATGAGGGGCGATGCGGGGAGTGGAGGAGGATCCGAGGTATACAAAATTTTGATGTTAGAATGAAATACATTTGCGGAAGGCTTTTCTCGAAAACTTTTAATCTGTCGTTTTCATCTTCAATGATCTCACACCATAAAACAGGCAATATCCCACATGTGGACGCTGCCACAACTTCGAACAGAACGACCGTCATGATTTAGTAGCTGGTTCGGATGCCTTAGGTTGGACAGAACAAGTTCTCAGCAGCTCTAAGGCCTGTAGTCACGCATGCCCAAGAATAATCACTGCTATCAGTGATGACCCCAGCACCAACATCATACTGAGCACAGTCCGTTTTTCCCTGGTACTGTTTCAACCACTCAACAACATCACGACCCATGTTGATATCAACCCCCGAATTGGGTGATACCCGACAGTTCATGGCCGAGTTCGACTTATGGAGAGTCGAAAGATCGACAGGCTGTGAAGTTCTGTACTTGTTGCGATCCAGCTGGTCAAGAATGCCCCGTATACCAGTCTTCGTGCTATCACACAGATGGATATGGATCTGCTCCTCAGATCGAGTCGAGACGCTATTCATAGCAAGCGCCAGTGAATCTCTCGCCTGCTGACTGTTGATAGTATCCTGCCCAAGCCGGAACCCGCCATCAATATCGGCAGCGGTACTCAACTGCAAGACCCCAGGTATCAATTGCGTAGTCGTGATCAAATCGCCAGATGCAAGGACTACCCACGATGGAGACTGGTGAGGCTGTGGTGGACCTTGGCCGATGGCCGGGCTGGCGATGCAATCGGTTTGGGATCCGGATTGGAAAGCCCGGATACAGCGACATAGGGCAGAGAACCAGATGTAGCACCCGTTACACTCGGAGTTTGCGTTCACGCACCCGGAATAGCATTGGGATAGCTGTGCTCGGGGGACTATCGGCGACGGCGGAGATGGATTGCAGGTAATGGGACAATTGATTGAGTTTCCGTTGCAGACCAGGACGTTTGGTGGAGATGGGAAGTTGGATGGGCATATGCAGCCGCTTACATCCATCTTGGCAATATCATCTGATGTACATAGGTTTTGGGCCCCGATTGAGGAAATCAGAAAGTAGAGCACGAAGAAGTAGTATTCACGATAGAGCTTCATTTTGATTTGAGGGCGATCAGAAGTATACAGCGGATGAGGAATGATCGCTTCAAAGACGAGACTCTTCTCTTTTCAAGTCTTATAATGAGCATAAATCATGATGTAAATCTGCCGTATACCTGGCTTGTTAGGCCCATCGATCCATGGATGGTCTCTCCAAATTTGACCGGCTTTGGTTTCCGCAATGCACCCGCTGGGCAATGTCCAATCAATCTACGCCGGGCGTTCATTGCAACGGAAATGGTGCCCGTGATTGGTGCGATCGAAGTTGGCTAGAATTGATCATTCAGCCTGCAGGAATGCACATGTGATCGTCGTGCGCAAGCCTGAGGCTGTTAATCTGCAAAGAGAACAGCAATAGTCTACACATTGGAACAGCAGCAGCATTACTTGAGATATACGAAAATCCGTGATTTCATTTCAATATCGTCATGAGAATATAAAGACCATAAAAGCTTTTTAAAAGATCACGACATTTAGTTGCCGAGCTTCTGGCGGGCGAAGTTGGGCAGGACAAAGCTGGCGCGGTGGATGTCCTGGTTGTAGTAGCGGCAGAGCTTCTGCTCCTCCTCGGCGGACCAGGTGCGGAGGGGCTCGCGCACGTTGCGGGAGGCGTCCTTGGAGCAGACCATGAAGCCGATCTGGCCGGAGGGGTAGGTGGGGATGGTAGTGTAGGCGTACTCGGCGACGGGGAAGACTTCGCCGCAGGACTTCTTGAGGTCGGCGATGAGGTCAAGGTGGAGCCATTGGTTCTCGGCTATAAGATTGAACGCACAGCTCCGCAAAACCGAGCCCGCAAAACGGGTTGGTTCCGTGGTGGTGCGAAAAGATTAGCCTATGTCCTTGTGGAAGAAGAAAGAGTGGAAAGAGGTAAAAGATGAACAGGGGATGGATAGGTGGGTAAGATGACAAAAGACCCGGGCAAAACAAATGAAAGGTGACGAACAACCTTGGGTAGTGATGACACCTCCCTCGCGGAGGGCAGACTTGAGAAGCTCGAAGTAGGGCTTCTGGAAGAGGCTCTCGGCAGGACCCTCGGGGTCAGAGCTGTCGGTGATGATAACGTCGAACTCGTTCTGGCGGTTCTTGAGGAACTCGAAGCCGTCACCGACGTGGGTGTGGGCGTTGGGGTGCTGGAAGCCAATGGCCATGCCGGGGAGGTACTTCTTGGAGACACGGATGACAGCCTCGTCGATGTCGCACAGGGTAGCCTCCTTGACGGAAGCGTGCTTGACGACCTCACGGAGGACACCACCGTCACCACCGCCGATGACGAGAACCTTCTCGGGGTTGGGGTGGGAGTTCATGGCGAGGTGAGTGATCATCTCCTGATAGGAGAACTCGTCGCGCTCGGTGCACTGGATGACATTGTCGAGAACGAGGACCATACCGTGGTCGCTGCTCTCGAACACAAGCACATCCTGGTACTTGGACTTCTCGTGGTGGATGATCTGGTTGACCTTAAGGCTCATAGCCTGGCCGGGCCACATGGAGGACTTCTCAGAGAACCAGCCATCTACACTCAACTGTTAGCTCTTATAGTTCAACACTTCAATTCGAATTGCGCGATGTTTTCAACGCGAAGGCGGGGTAATGGAGGGGGAAGTAAACATACCGACAATGGTAGGGTGGGTGAGCTCGCTCATTTTGAATGATTTGGAAGTGAAAAGACGAGAAAAAGAAGTTCGTGAATAAAGAGAAGAAGAGAAACGGGAGAGACGCAGCATTCGAAGAAAAAGGGTACGGCGGAAGATTGGCTGCTTTGGGCGAATTTTTTGCTGGCTTGGCTCAAGTGGGGTACCTCTGCTGGGCTGCCACCCCCCAAATCGCCCCGACTTAACATATTCAGCGCATTCCAGTAGGTAATACCCTGTCTGTGAACTCAAGTCCCGCTTAAATGCATGCCATTCGACCGTGAAACATGCCCTGTGTCCACTTTTAGGCATTGACGCCTCAGGAGCCAATGACAGCTTCCTAAAAGACGCTTACTCAAGATTGACCTTGATGATCGAGGGGAAAGTATAGAAAATGTCGATAAATGGGTGACAAACATAGGGAAAATCAAATGGTCGATTGCTTTCTAGTTACTGTACAAGCATACAGCTCCCCACGCAGAGCCTTGGGTGTATCATGCTCTGTTCCAAGGTTATACCAATCCAACCTCACTCCGAGAAACAATTGGGATTATAATTTACTCCTCGTCACCAGCCTCGAGACGGCCGGGCTTGGAGTTGAGGTACTCGTTGCTATATTGAATCAGTTACCCGATCAATTCCGTTCCGGGGTCTTCTTACCGCTCAATGGCCCAGTTCATGGCGGCGTATGCGACAACGAAGGGGGGAACAACGTAGAGAACCTGGTGGCGGAAACGGCGGAAGACGTTGAAGATGGCAGCGTGACCAGCACCGGCGAAGGGACGCTGACGGTTAGGGGACAGCGAGTAGGTAGCGATGCGCTGGGGGGTAGGGCAACCTGCGAGACCAATGTCAGCATTCTGCCCTGGTCATGTCGTTCTGTTTGAATCATTTTCGTAGGTATCCGGTAGTGGTCGCGACTCTTTCGGTGGTGTTGAGAGTCTCCTGCGCCTGCATCCGGGTCCGTTGGAAAGATTCAAGGGTTGTGGTCAACGTACCGAACTCTCCCCAGGTGCCGATGAAGCTACAGAGAAAAGAAAGTCAGCAATCTTGCATTGGAAATAATAACACATCGAGACCCATGGAATCTCGAATCATCCCAATTGGGATCCTCTGAGGATTGTATCGTGTCGCCGGGCGGGTAACGCATCCGGCCCGTCGGCGATAGGAAACGCGAAAAGACTTACTGTCCGTTCTTGGGGTCAACTGAGCCACCCATTTTGAATGTATTTGGGTAAAATGAGAGGAGTGGGTGGGAATGGTATAGAAGGAAGCGAAACGACAAGGGAAAAGACGAAGTGTCGGGCGAAGTTGGAGGTTCGGATCATTGACGCTAAACCCGATTTGGATGCCTCAGAGTGAGCAACGGAAAAGCAGACATCATCTCCATCATCCGTCCTCATCACTTCCCCCTCCAACTCCACACCATGGCCAAAGTGCTCCAGAATGTATACCGCCTGGCCTTCCCCCTTGCCCTGGGGGGTATGGTTGTCCAAAACTCCCTCTACGACGTCCGCGGCGGCACGCGAGCCGTCATCTTCGACCGAGTGTCTGGTGTGCAAGAGAAGGTCGTCAACGAAGGCACACATTTCCTGATCCCGTGGTTGCAACGCGCAATTGTCTACGATGTCCGAACAAAGCCACGTAACATCTCAACTACGACCGGAAGTAAGGATTTGCAGATGGTTAGCTTGACGCTGCGTGTGCTGCACCGCCCGGAGGTGCCGAAGCTGCCTCAGATCTACCAGGTGGGTTTCCTCAAACTGTTCCGAGCCTTCAGAGTGCGCCATGTACTAATCCCGAGCCATCCAGTCTTACGGTACCGATTACGATGAACGTGTTCTCCCCTCTATCGGAAACGAAGTCCTCAAGGCTATCGTGGCCCAATTCGACGCCGCCGAGCTGATTACACAACGTGAGGCCGTCTCCAACCGCATTCGTACCGACTTGATGAAGCGTGCCGGACAGTTCAACATCGCCCTCGAGGACGTTTCCATCACCCACATGACTTTCGGAAAGGAGTTCACGCGAGCCGTCGAGCAGAAGCAGATTGCCCAGCAGGATGCTGAACGGGCCCGCTTCATCGTCGAGCGTGCCGAGCAAGAACGCCAGGCCAACGTTATCCGCGCCGAGGGTGAAGCCGAGAGTGCCGACATCATCAGCAAGGCCGTTGCCAAGGCCGGTAACGGTCTCATTGAGATCCGTCGCATTGAGGCCAGCAAAGATATCGCCCAGACTCTGGCCCAGAACCCCAACGTCACCTATCTTCCCGGCGGAGACAGCAAGGAGGGTGGCAAGGGCACCAGCATGCTGCTCGGTCTCCGGAGTTAAAGGGATAATTAAAGACGTTGCGGGAGTTATGAGCCCCGTTTTCGCAATTCACTGAATGTACCAATTAATCGCAATTCTGGCACGACACGAACTGAGCCTGATCTCCTGTCGTGATTTTGGAGTGGTCGAAATCAGGCCATCTTCTGATCTGTAGCAATACCATACCTCACTCCACATTTCTTGTTGAAGATAAGATTCACTCATATTGTTCATGACAGAGTTATATATCGTAGGGTAATTTTTTACAGTTCTATAACCGCCGATACACATGCATCTGGAACCGCATATCCTCCAAGCCTGCGCCTTCGCCAACTTCATAGCGCAGGCGCACAGCGTCTCGTCTCCACCACCGCGACTCCTCGGTGTACACTCGCTCCCACTTGCCCTTCGCCACTGACAGCAGCGTGTGGTCAAGCAAGAACTTCATTGGGTAGTTCCTCTCTTGGGGCTCTCCGTCGGGACCCTTTCCAAGTTTCAATGTTGAGTAGCTGCCGGGGCTATCAACGACCAGAAGCACGGAACCAACAGGCAGGATCTCCGTCATGCGAAGAATGAACGCAGTGGTCTTGGGCATAGACGTAGAGAATAGCTCATTCAGAGTGAACATGATAGGGACCAAAACGGACGTGAAGGGAGATGATGAGGCACCGAGGAAAAGTTCCTTCAGCTCCTCATCTGGAATGTTCAGAACATCTGCACGGCGGAAGTCCACTGAGAATAGTTCACTGGCCGTCTCCGAGAGCAATGGAGGACGATACTTCGTGGTTGATGTGAATGGCACATTAGCCGAAAAGATGGTTCGTGAAAGTCTGTCAACAACACTTGACCAGTTTCCGATATCGACAGCCATGACGGAAAGACCGCGTGCGCTCACATTATCTTCTTCGGTTTTCTTTTCTTCTTTTTGTTCCAGTGTAATATCCGCGACACTTTGCTCCAATGACTGGGCTTCGGTATCTATATCCCTCTGCACAGCTGCGAGGGCAACGATCTCTGCACCTGCGCCACCACCAATGGAGACAACACGGGTCGATGGGTTGACGGTTCTTGAACGACCGCGACTATTTTCTTCCTCTTCCCTCATCCAGGATAACACTCCCTTCAAAATACCAGCATATCCCAGTGACCGCGAAGAACTCCAGCGCAAGGCATAAGCGCGCAACAGGTCTTCGTTCGCTTCGGTGAAAGCGGAGTCAAAGTCACGCTGGTAGAGCAATCCCTTGATTGTCTGGATGAGAGCCTTTATATCAAGTGGCTCTTCCTTATCCTTCACTTCGCCTGATTGGGGTTCATTGTCCGGGTTCGCGGGCTCTGACTCTACGGCCGGTTCGCCGAGGAGTGCTGTTTTGAATACATCCAGCAGCAACTGCTGAAGGGAGCGAGGGATTGTGCTGACCAGTTTGAGTCCGGTAGATTCTTCTTCGGTGGGTTCGGGTTCGGGTTTTTCGACTTCGACTTTGCGATTGGCATGCTGTTTGTTTGTGGGCGGCGCCTGCTTCGGCTTTGCTGACTTGGCCGCTGGTCCTGGTGACCTTCTTCTGTTTCCCTGGCGGGGACCTTTTCCTTTTGCGGGCATTGTGTCTTAATTGTGGCAGGAAAGATGATTGTAGCGCGGGGTTGAAGTTTTGAACTTTTTTTCTTATCGTCGTTATCTCGTATCCGCGATCTACACTTCCAAGTATACTCCTGCCGAGGCTGTATGTATATATAGTCCAGGGATGCTATGCATTTCCCTTCCAATTGAAAGCATTAGTAAAATCGCCGTAGCGTGATTCAAGGCCAGTGAGGTCTTTATGTGCAATTTTGCAAAGTCAATAGTACCTTGTGGATTATACACGGGACCCGTGGACGACGACCTCAATTCCAAGGTTGGCTTTTTCCTCGCAGAAATCAAATCGTGCCCAACCACCTTGGACATAGAGTCAGGTGCGACCTTCCAAGGTTCCAAGTTCCAGAGTTGGACCTCGGGAGTTCAATCGTCTCTCCAGCCCTGGAGCCCTTGAGGGTTCCAGGTAGACTCACAGCACTTTGGTCGTGCACTGCCAAGGTGACCATTTCCAAGGCTATAGAAAATTGAGTCAGATGGTGAGGCTGTGCTTATTTGCGTAAAGCTAGGGACAACATTTCTGTGCTATTCAAAGAAGAAAAAAAGTTGGCACCGGTATCATGCTAACCTTGGAAAGTTGCTAAACTGTATGATGCAGGTGATCTCTGCAACCTTGGAATATCTATGGGCAGTGTGGGGCAAATATATTTTGACATCAACCTTGGAAGTCCTGGAGACCCACAACCTTACGTGGTTGGAGCTACAGCTCACGATTGCCTAGATGTATTGGAGGTACCGAGTGTAGCTTTGAGTATTGATTTCATTATCCGCTAATGGCGAGCCGGACAGAGACAAATTATTGACGAGATCCACACCAACTAGGTGGTGAAGATACAAAAGCCACACAGATAGATACACAGGCGTGTCACAGATATGAAACAAGAGGGACCCGTGGGCTTTGAAACCCGCGGGGACGAAAGAAAAACGAGGCCAAAGGCCCCAGCGAGAGAGAGAAGAATAAGGAAAGAGGTCGCAGGGACCAGCGATCGTAGAGAATGTCAATAAATCCGTGCCACTCACACCGATACATAAGCGATTGACAAGAAGGATGACATATCATACTCAAGGCAAAGCCAAGAGAAACAAAGAAATTCGTAACGAGCGCCTTGGGACGCGGGAATGGCACCGCCGATGAAGAAAATAAACAAACCGAAGAGAGCAAATATGTACACAGGGGAAAAAGCCCACAATGTCAGAAATGGGGAGAAAAAGCCAAATGAAGATGCTGCGGGAAAAAATGTGCCGAGATGTCGCTATGCCGAGGTTGCGCCGTAAACAAAAGTGAAAATGCATCGAGACCAACTCCAAGACACGGGCGATTACGACTGGGGTCGTTCGTTCGCTTCATCGGATGGCTTCTCCTTGTCCCTGACTTTCCAGAAATGCATCAAGCGACTGATGCGACGGCCCTTCTTTTTCGTTTTCTCGGAGGCCTCGCCAGGGGGTTTCTCCTCCTGGTTGAGTTTGCTCCGCTCGGAATGAGGGCCAACGACCAGCTTAGAGAGACTGGCTAGACTCGAGCGCTTAGAAGGATTAACCTGGCTAGTGCGCCGGGTTCCAG
Organism: Penicillium bialowiezense; assembly: GCA_026122735.1. Classification (NCBI taxonomy): domain Eukaryota; kingdom Fungi; phylum Ascomycota; class Eurotiomycetes; order Eurotiales; family Aspergillaceae; genus Penicillium; species Penicillium bialowiezense. The sequence goes on from JAKZFB010000004.1 coordinate 852,880, forward strand.
CGCCCGAGAAGGACGCTGCGCGATCAGTGGAAAGACGTCCACGGGGAAAGAAAGAGGCCGCAGAGAAGCGATTCAAGGTATTGGTCATGGTTGATGCACTGCTCGTCAAAGATGGAACATCTTCGATCGATGCATAGGGGTATTCAGATGATGGAAGGTGATGGTACGAGTGACTTGAGAAGTTGCGGTCATTCATCGAGGACGCGGCAATCGACCGTGGAGCATCAGGCGACGGGAAAGACGAATCAGATGGCGAGACTCCGGCTGATGAGACTCCAGGGTGCAGAGCAAACGGGGGAATGCTAGGCAGGAGCTCCATGGGCGAGGTGGATGGCCGCTTGTCGATAGCCAGGAACCGGGGAGAGACGTCAGGGCTTGGGGGTCCCATTGATTTATGGGTCGGTTCTTCCGCCCTAAGTATCTCAACGGGACTGCGCGGTTTGCTGGTGAATGGGTTGTTGGCAGTCTGAACTTGCTCAACCGCAGTCTTTTCCTGCAATACTTCTTCTTGGGCGGAGATGTCGTCTTGTTGAATGCCTAGACCTGCGTTTTGGGAACAAATGCTCCCGGTTGGGGCTCGAGTTGTGTGACCGGTATCTGCAGTATCGTCGCTCTGGACGGACTTTCGATCATCCTCCGACGAGGAGAATGCTGCGCTGTCAATGGAGGGGAAATCGAAACGAGGACACTCAATCCTAGGCGATTGAGATCGTGATTGACTGGCAGCCAGGAAAGCATCCTCTTCCTCCTCGTCGAATACGTCGGGAGTTTCAACCGCAGAAGTTGGACCCAGGCGGTAAGGAGCGAGAGCAGAGCGATCGAAAGGTTGCATAGCAGGAGCGCTTTCCGTGCGTCGGTGGTAGCGCATCTCCGGGCCGACAAATTCGCCTCGCCTTCCACCACTGTACATGCGCTGTGTAGCGACCGAGAAGTTGTTGTTAGGGGCACCTTGCGGGACAGGTCGCATGTCTGGGGTATTAAATGGACCGAGAGCAGCATCCAGGTCAATGATAGGGCTGCTCAACATGTTATCAGGTGGTCCGAGATCTTGTTCGTAGAAGCTCCTCGGTTTCCACGAGGTTTCTAGAGTTGGTGCCGGCAAAGATCGATCATCTGAACGAGCATTTTGAATTGGTTCCAAGGCAGAAGGTGGCATAGTTGGATTAGTGGGAGTGCGAATGACAACAACATCGTCGTTATCAAAATCGACATCGAGAGCTGATCCGGCTTCTGAGTTGGTTCGGGTCAAAGCAGGAGGCCGAGGGGCAAGAGCGCGAGGCTTAGGTGCTGGCTCTTCTGCTTCAGGCTTGGCATGGCGCTTGTTCTTGCCCTTGCTCTTGGTTCGAGTGAGGATGTGGCCAGCCCATGAGCGAACACGCTTCTGCTTCTTCTTTTTGGACTTGGCGGCTGCCTTTTTGGAGGGTGAGGTTTCTGTCGCTTCATCTCCAGATGTTTCAGAGCCATCATCCGAGAAGGACGGACGTGAATGGTCTGTCATATTAAGGTCATCAGGGGAGAGAGTTGAGTCAAGGTGTGGTGTGGATTTGCTTTTGCGGGCGCGGGAGTGTCCCGCCGCTGAATGCGAACGCTTGATCGAGGAAGCACCAGTCTCATCCTTCATTTCCATAAAATTCATGACCAAAGAGGCATCGGCAGTTTTCGGTCTAGGCTTCGGCTTGTAATCAGATCTTGGTGTGACTTCTTCTGGAATTGGTGGCGTCTCAGGTCGCTGTGGCTTGACAGTGACCGAGCTGTCCGTTGTTTCATGCGAGATCATAGACACTGGCCTGGTGGCTTGCGAATTTTGGTTGTTCGAATCGATCTCGGCTTGAATAGCCGCCGGAATTGGGGGAACCGGAGGAACGGGTGGGAATTGAGGAGACGCAGGAGGTGTAGGTCGACCGAGACTGATTCCAGATTGAGAGAGTGGTCGCGCGTGAAGATCGGATGTAGACTTGTGGTTAGGATCGGCGGGTGTACACGGCGCACTTCCTGCCCCGGAGTTTGGGCCGAGGGCTTTGGTGATGGCGTTCAAATCGACACCAGAGATGGCAGCCGAGCGGCGATGGGCATGATTCCGTCGTCCAGGAACCCTGCCTACGCCAGGCCCTGGTGGTGGAAGTGGTTGAGCTGCCATTGAAGATTCCTCCCGTTTCTCGGCCGGTCCGGTTATCTCTGGCGTCACCAGCTGATCGGTCCCGACAAACTCGCTTGGCCGTCGACGATGTCCGCCAGCGCGAGGATGTGACATTGATGGCGCCGATAGGTGGGAGGATTGTGTCGGTTCAGAGCCAGGATTGAACGAGAATGCGGGCAATGCGGCCCGTTCCCGACGTTCAGGGGTCTCCGATTGGGCATCGGGAGCGTCAGGATCGCGGGCGGGAAAGACAAATGGAGGATTAGGCAACGGTGAGTGCATGCTTCGGTGACGAGAATGGTTGTTTGGTTGGTTGTCGAACTGCGGCGGGAATCCCGGCTGGGACGGCGGCAGCGAGATAGAAGCCATCTCGTGAAGAAGGGAAAAAAACAAGAAAAGGAATAAAGGTTAAAGAAAACTAGGAGAGTGAGCACGAAGCCCGGTCGGTGAGATCCAGATGGAAAAGACCTCCAGACCGTTCGACTTCCAACGGTTTGAAAGCCTAAAAATCTGGAGGCCAAGTTTAAACAGCTTGGAAGGTCATTGAATCTTCCGCACCAGGCAGAGAGATGAAAAAGAATAAACCAAAGCGACCACCGTAATCCAGAAGTGGGAAAAGGAATGGACGGCCACGACGAGGCCAAACAGGGAAAAAGGTTAGTAGAGAGGATAAGAAAGAGAGAGAGAGGGAAGTGAGAAGAGGAGAATCCCCTCGATTTGTTGTTCCTCCAAGATTACCGTACACGGTAATTACCCGCGGGCAAAGGGACTACTTTCTTTTCCAGGTCTTCCTATTGTAGGCAATATCTAATGTAGCTCCTACTTTGTTCATTATCAGACGATCTAGGGTGCTTTGTTCCTACAGGGAACTCTCCCTTTGTCTATCCCCTGAAGTTGTTATAAATACTCCGTACCCAGGTACGAAGCATTCTGGCCTGTCAAACATTAAACCCTAAAATCAATCCCTGTCCTCCCTTCTCTATGGGGTAGACCAGTACAATTCCCCAAAGTATTGTGTATACATCCTCTCTACTCGTAGAACCTCCATCTAGACAATAAAAACTCAGATATAGAACGTCATGACTTCCAAGGCCCGGTTGCCACCTTACGGTACACAGTTCATGGCCTCTCCACTTAATCCTGGGGTCCTGAAGGCACCAATGAACAGGGCGGCCCATCCGGAGAAAAAAGCGGGCATCCCCTCTGCCAATCACTTGACTTAAATGACCATCCAAATCTCGCTTGACCTGGTGGGTCTGGACGCCACGCTGGGGGCGCAAGTCAAGGGGATTGTGCTCCCAAGGCCTTTTCTACCGACACACCGGGTCCAGACCGCAAGGGAACCATATACCTGGCGAACTATATCGATCTGGTTTTAATCTATTGAAGGTACGGCAAACGGGACACGGGATATAAGGCTGGAAAGGCAGCAGCCAAAAGGAAATTAATCAAAGACGTATCCGTACTTTGAGTCTCCATTTTCCTTGGCCTGCGGAGTCAGATCGGATATAAATAGTGGCGACGTATCTTAGCGCCAATTGACAGGGGTCATACATTAACTTCCCCCCTCAAAGACAAACGGGCCTCCTGGCTTGTTCAGTGAAACATTAAATCCCCCTGGCGCCCGAGGAGGGGCCACTTTTCTTTGTCTGATCCAGTAACAATGGCGGCTTTGACGGGGGGTAGAGGGTCAATTTATCTCGTGGGGTTGATCGTCTTGAAATCAATTGGGGCGGCAACGGCAGATCCTGGCTTGGGATCTGGAAATGGCCTGCATATGCAGTTTAAAAGTCGACCTATCGCTTCGTGCACACCGAACCCAAGCTTTGAGTTCAATCTACAGTATGCACTCCGTACGGAGTATTGCCCAAAGGCAAAATTCATGCACTGCACCTCAGTTGCCTAACTAATTTCTCCGTAAGAAAACATGGAAATGATTTGCATCGTAGATTAATTTGCGCAGTGGATCTGATTCGTGGGTACGATGCTTGATGCAATCGCCACTATGGCTAAAGCAAGAGATACAGTAATGTCCGTAGACACGCCTTTAGTCTCTTGCTCGGACCACTAGGCAAAAAATCATGCAGAGTGCACGGAGATATTACTCGTATTTTAAATGCTAAGATTTCCCTTAAGATAAGAGCACGCCACGAGGCTTCGTATATGTGCTAAGATACACACATAAAGTGGAACCTCGAACCGATTCGTTCCTTCACTTACAGTAGATCATACTTGTACAAGAACCCCATCCACTTTCCGAAATGGCCGAAGTGACCGATATGCGTATAACCACGTCTCGGACATATCCGACTACCAGGCAACGACAGTAAGTAAATTGCTGTCACCAATCGTGATGTCAGAAAGTAAATTTTTAGTTTCGGTTCCCCAATTAGGCAGTTCGTAATGTCAATTTTTGGAACATTGATGGCTGAACCACAAACCGTCACAGTCTGGGGCAGCGCGAACCACCCGGACCACCCGAACTCTAACCACGTCCTTGGGATGCATACTCCCATTATCAGTTTGTGGATTCGAGGATCAACAGATTCAGAATTTTGAAAAATGTATAACATCCGCACCGCCCAATTTATTGTCTCAGAGTGAACAATCTTCAAGAGAAACTCCAAGGGTCGCCGGGTGCTGTCTTAATGAGAAGGACATAATTCCACTTCCAAGGTTCTAATTGTGAGAAAAGTCATGATGATAGTGTCGGGTTGGATGAATCTAGAGAGGAGAGAGGGCCATGCAGACCTCCCGACCGGCATGACATGGTGGAAAATGGTGAAAAGGTTGCAAAATGAACTGGCTGTACAAGAAATCAAACAAAACAGACAAACGCTCGAACGGAAGACAAATGATGTACGTAAACAAACCCCAATGCGAGCCCGGAAAATGCCATGATCTAATCGTCGCTGTCAGACTCGACTTGGTCGTTCTCTAGATGCTTCTTGCGCTCCTCGTTAAGCTCCCTGTATGTGCTGAAGCTCAGCATGAAGAACGCCACCATGATTAGAATACCTCCGATAATAGATGCCATAGAAAGCGGCTCGCCGGTGCGGAACCAGTCCACAAGGGCGACAAGGAAGATGGTAAGGAGGGCCGCCACGGACGAAAGAACGGGCGAGGTGAGAGAAATGAGAACAAGGAAGGAGCCGGAAAATGCTGCTTGCGTGTTAGTTCACCGGTTGTAATATGGTCAATGGGGGTCATTGGGATACTTACTGGCATTGGCAGCGACCGAGATAATCAACATCCACGCCGCCTCGCCCGTCGGCCATTCAAATGTCTCCCATCCCAACCAATGCAACAACGGAATTGGGATCCAAAGCACCAACAAGGTGAAACATCCAATGAGACTGCCGAAAGTGTTGGCAAATATAGTACCTCGACCGGGGCTGGTGCCTTCTGGGGGGCAAGCGAAGCGTTTGTAAAGCACCTCGTACAGACCGTAGAGGATACTTCCAATGCCAATGACGATATTTCCCAGCAATCTGTTCTGCCCGCTATTGTCCGCCTCGCCTCCCTTCGAGGCCTTGTTATCTGGCCGGTCTCCATAAGCGACGACCATCACGCCGATGGTGGCCACAGCTACAGAGAACACCTTGTCGAACCGCAACTTCTCATTCAAGAGTGGGATTGAGAATGCGTACGCGAAAAAGGCAGAGCAATTGTAGATTGCCGTGAGATCACTGGCTGTGGTCATGTTGACTGCCACATACCACGATCCTCCCGCAATAGTGAGCGCGCTGGTCACAAAAGCAGTTGTCTTGACCATGTAGCGAATGGGCGAGCGATTCGACGACCGGGTACTCAGGTGGATTTCTTGAGATGCCACCATCTGTGCAGTGGTGCGGACGAGCGAGACATGACGACGCCAAAAAGCATCCCACGAGAGCGTCCGTTTCTGCAAACGAAGGATGCCGAGTTGAAACACCCATAGAAGAGACCAAGAGCCGTGTGTCATGTATCTGCATGGGAAAAATACGAGTAAGCGCTTACATCCTGGATATTTTGTTTTCGCGCGGGCTTGTTGCGAGGGCTCTGGTTGCGCATTCAAACTTACAGCATGCAGTACGGCTTCTTCCATCCCAGCTCGTTTTGGATATATGAGGCAGTCTCTGTCTGGACCACAAAGCTAATCAGGCTTAGGACGAGGAACCCCGATGCAACCATGTACTTTTTCTTGGTAGCCTGAGCGGCATCTTGTTCCGGGCTTTTACTCCGAATTGTCGGTCGCCTAGTGTGGTGCAGCATGGGGCGGGCTTCTGTGTCGACATTTCCAAAGCTAGATCGGGACCGGCGATGGTGATCATCTGTGAGGAGAGGTTGTTGCGAGCGGCCATCCGTTGGACGGTGCAGTGGGGGGCGGCTGACAGCCATATCGTCGTCCGAGTCTTGATAATCGTGGACCTCGTCCGGGATCGGGATCACCCGCGGCTCTGCAAGCTCAATGCTATCGGAAGCCACAGCGTCGTTGGTGGGGGTATGCGCTAATCGGCTGGACTACCTTGACATGAACTCCGTCAGGGGTGTTCTAGTCTGATTTACTGCCCGTGCAAGCCAAATTTGTTAAATGAACAAGGACACTGTTGAAATTCCAGTCATCCGGCTGATATGACGACAATTGGACCTTTTGAGAAAGGAAACCATGAAGTCAAATTCCACGTGTTCAATCTATCTCATACCACGCCGTTGGTAGGACACGAAGATGCGATGCAATACTGCTCGGAACGACTTGGTGGAATCGAGGTGCGTGTCCAATTGTGACCGGGAGGTCCAGTTTAGCAGTATAAAAGACGAAAGGGTACAGCGGAAATCAGGTAAAACTCGAGGATTCTCCGCGCAAATGACCGTCTTCAGTTGGCGTCACAGGGGTCCCGCTTTCTGGGTGCACGTGATATGGGGCTTACGCTATACCGAATTAGGGTTGGCGTATGCGCCCTATGTCATATGGGGCTGACTGGATGTACAGGCGCCCCAAAGATGACGAGGCAGCTACTTTCAAGGTTGACCTTGCCCTTGGCGCGTTCTCAAATTAGATCATGGGACTTAGTATCGTGATACTAGATCCCTCCGACATCCTCCTAGCTTATGTGACTAGAAAGAACATATGACTCTTCGTACAAGCACCAGCTGTCCATACCAGATCAGTAAAGGATACACGCTGAGAACGGTAGATGGCTTCCAGGTTGACATTTGTTTGTTCATTTATAGTAACCAATGTATGTACAAAGGCGATATTACCGGCACTGGAGCTCTTCTCCAAATCAGGTATGCAGAAGGTGCCTGCTTTACGCCTTAGGGCCGAACACAGCCTTCTGGGTATCATAGGTATACTTTAAGTCCAAATGCCAATAGTTGGGAGAGTCGGACTTGGCAACCAACCAAGCTTGGTCAAGCGCCTGGGCAACCTCTTCTGGAAGAGGACCCTTCTGCAGGTCGGCAAGATTAGTCTCAAGCTGACCGAAGCTGCTAACTCCGACCAAGACGCCATCACGACCACCGTTGTCCATTCGCAGGGCTGAATGATGGCGGACCCAGCGTAGGGCTGTCTCCAGCAATGTGAGGCCGTGCTTCGCAGCAATAGGCTCAATGATACTCAGGGCTTCAAAGGTAGCATCTCTGAAATAACGCTTCCGGTAGTTGGGTCCGGTGGAGCCCGCATCGCTGTACCTGCCTTCTGCGGGCACATCTTGCGACTTGTATTTGCCAGAGAAGAGTCCTCCAGCGAGGGGGTTGTAGATAACGATATCCAGCCCGTACCTGTGGCAGGCCGGGATAAGTTCGGTCTCAATATTGCGTGCTATTGATGGTAGATTGCGTCAGTCAACAGGCCACGTTTTGAACAAAGATGGCATGACATGTGAAGCCAAAGGAAGGGCAAATATCACTCACTGATAGCGTTGTACATAGCCTGGAAGATTGTAGGACGAACCCAGCCTCTTTCAGCACAGAGAATACAAATCTCCGCTACCTCAAAGGCAGTGAAGTTGCTGAGACCAAATTGTACAAACTTGCCCTCCTTGTGCAATTGATTCACAGCTTCAAGTGTCTCAGCAAATGGAGTAGCACGATCTGGAGCATGCAGGTAGAAAATGTCGACAGTGTCGGTTTGGAGCTCCTTTAGTGAAAGTTCCAACTTCTCGCGGATAACGTCGGGCTTGTGTCCACCGGCTTCTTGAGGATACCATTTCGTGGCTAGGGTCAGACCACGCGATTTCCAGTTCGCCTTTGCGGTGAATGCTTCTTGCTGTCCACCAACATAGATGCGGGCAGTGTCGATTTCATTGAATCCCTGCTGTTGGAAGTAATCAAGGCACTTGTTGTATTCATCGAGAGAGGTGATACGGGCGCCTTTGGACTCATCAGGCCCAAAGGTCATCGTCCCAAGGATAACCCTTGGCTGCAGGTTCTGTGTGACAAGAGGCATGTTGTAATGGCTATGGTTGGATCAAGGATTTGCAAGGGTGCTAAAGGTACTTGTAAGCTGCGGGTAAGATGTGCGCGGGGATGGCGGGGCGGCGGAGGATCCCGATAACTGATAACAGCGGAGACGATTGCGACTTCAAGCGCCCTTGTTCATCTTTCCTAGCAAGTAACTTTCGTGTCCAATCATCAGTTCATTCCACATTTTGCCTCAAGATGAGCGCCCCCCTTGAACATCGATATGATGAAGATCAGATCCTACGCCTTGATCCGAGGAAAGGCGAGCGAGACTACAGCATCTTGATCATCAACCCCAATACCTCCACACATATGACCGATGCCCTGAAGCCCATCCTCGCAAGCTTGAACTACCAAGACGTCCACATAGAGTACTTCACTGCTCCTAACGAACCCGTCGAAGTCGATGGAACTGAAGTACAACCCATTGACAGCATCAATAATGCCGCCGAATCTTGTCAGTCGGCATTGAACTGCTGGTCTGTCCGGGGCCTGGTTGGCTACTACGACGCATTTCTAGTTGCATGCTACTCCGCACACCCATTTGTCGGAAAGCTTAGGGAGGACATCAAGTTCTTTGAAGAGGAACACCAACCACCAAGAAACAAATATGTGACCGGAATCTTCGAAGCATCCATCACCGCCGCACTGTCCCTGGTCAGTGGATACGCACTGGAAAATCCAATTGAGCCTGCTGGAAAGCTACATAAACACCAAGAAAAGGGCAGTTTTGGCATTGTGACCACAGGATCTGCGTGGAAGGAAGAGCTCACTAACGGAGTCCAAGGTGCGCTGGGTTACAGTGATGAAGACGAAGAATCTTCGCACTTTGCAGGCGTTGAGACTACCGGACTCACGGCAATTGAGCTTCACACAACCGAGCCAGAAGAGGTGCGACGGAGAATCATTGAAGCCACCCGCAGCTTGCTTCGCAATTCAAAGACCCGTGTGAAGGTAGTTTGCCTTGGCTGTGCGGGCATGGCAGGCATGGAAGAGGCTGTCCGTGAGGGTTGTGTTCAAGAATATGGTGACCGTGAAGGTGGCCGTGTCAGAATTGTGGATGGAGTCGTTGCAGGTGCCGGAAACCTCATCACAGCTTTGAAGGCAGGGTTTTGAGTATAGACTACCAAGAGTGATTGGGGTCAATTGAATCAACCAGCACTGCTCTATAGTAATTTAAATGCTACTCATAGCCCGAAGTACTCAAACAATATTCAAATTCTAGTCCAAAGTCAAATCAGAATGAAGATATTGGTTGTTGATGTAGGGCAGCAGAGTACTGCCTGAGGCCACAATATCGGCCAAAAAGTTCCCCGCGTCCGCGCGATACGCGTTGACGAGCTCCAACTCTTCGACGGCTTCTGCTAAAGAAAGATGCCAAGGTTCGTCAACCCGTCCCATCAAGACCTGACTGATGGCTCTATCCCAATATGAAGTCCCGATCCTAATGTCTGAGTAAATTGCAGAGAAATCATCACAATCCAAGCCGGCCAGTGCGGCAACAACGGTATGTGGTGCACCTCCGCAAGCTTTTCCACGAGACTCCTGACCCTACGTTGTTGATTGAAGCTCGGAAGACTGCTTGAACATTTACTAATTCCCGCGACCTTTAGTTGGCAGCCAGTTTTGGCAACAACTGTGCCAGGAGCATGGAATCAGCGCAGATGGAAACTTGGAGGAACATGCGACTGAGGGCGCGGCCGGCGATCGCAAAGATGTTTTCTTTTACCAGGTAAGCCATACGACTAGTAGAGATGACAGTATGTCTCCCATTTGGCCAGAGCGTGGGCTAACATCGTGGACAGAGTGATGACACCAGATACATTCCCCGGGCGATTCTACTCGACTTAGAACCCAGAGTCAGTCGTCCCCAGCGACCTCAGCGAGCGTCCCACAGTGGCTAATACAAGACTACTTAGGTCCTCAACACCATACAAACTGGTCCCTACAAAAACATTTACAACCCCGAGAACTTCTTCGTCGGACAGCAAGGTATCGGAGCCGGTAACAACTGGGGTACTGGTTATGCCGCAGGAGAAGGCGTGCAAGAGGAGATCTTTGACATGATCGACCGAGAAGCAGACGGAAGTGATTCACTAGAGGGTTTCATGCTGTTACATTCAATCGCCGGCGGCACAGGATCTGGACTCGGCAGTTTCATCTTGGAGCGCATGAACGACCGGTTCCCGAAGAAGCTCATTCAAACATACTCCGTTTTCCCGGACACGCAATCAGATGTCGTCGTCAACCCCTACAACAGCTTACTTGCCATGCGACGATTGACGCAGGATGCCGATTCCGTGGTCGTCTTGGACAACGGCGCTCTGTCGCGCATCGTCGCAGACCGGCTCCACGTCCAAGAACCTTCGTTCCACCAGACTAATCAGCTTGTGTCAACGGTCATGTCTGCATCTACCACCACTCTACGATACCCCGGATACATGCACAACGACCTCGCGAGCATCATCGCCTCTCTCATCCCCACTCCGCGCAGCCATTTCCTCCTTACCTCATACACGCCGTTCACAGGTGCCAACATCGAACAAGCCAGGACAGTACGCAAGACCACCGTCCTCGATGTGATGCGTCGCCTGCTGCAGCCCAAGAATCGCATGGTTTCTGTTAACCCCAGCAAATCCAGCTGCTACATCAGCATTCTCAACATTATCCAAGGCGAGGCTGACCCGACCGACGTGCATAAATCCCTGCTGCGCATTCGGGAGCGCCGACTTGCATCGTTCATCCCCTGGGGCCCGGCGAGTATCCAGGTTGCGCTTACCAAGAAGTCCCCTTACATTGAAGAAACCGGGCACCGAGTCAGCGGTCTCATGCTGGCCAATCACACATCGGTTGCCACGCTCTTCAAGCGCATTGTCCAGCACTATGACAAGCTACGCAAGCGCAATGCTTTCCTGGAACAGTATAAGAAGGAAGCACCCTTTGCGGATGGGTTGGGCGAATTTGACGAAGCACGGGCGGTGGTGATGGATCTGATCGGCGAATATGAGGCAGCGGAGAAGGAAAACTACCTAGACCCGGATGCAGGCAAGGCAAACGAGCTCGGAGTATGATTTCAGATGTAAGATTTCCCTTTGCGAAGTGGTCATCTGTTTTACCTTTTCCCTTTTTTTCTGGCCTTTTTGCTTTTTCCTTTTATGCGGGAAAGGGGGTTTCGGGCGCATCGGTCTGCGCCGGCGTTCTCATTTTCGGTTCTCCGTCTCAAAACCCTTAACCAGTGGACTTATGAAACCAATCCACCTTATTTAAAATCCCATTGACCACGTAGCCCATTTAAAGGGTGTCGACGTGGACAGAGAATTGCAACCTGTACTGGATTAAGTGGTAGTTCTCTGCAGGCGTGAGGGGATCCGAGCAATTGGGTAGCAGAGGATCAACCCTCACTTTTGTTTTAGCGTTGATGCCTGAGTATAGTTACAAAGCAATGGCAACATCAATGCTGGCATGCTATTTAGCGATGTAATAGCTCCACGCGGATCATCGTGCGCTAGATAGGCTTGGCAGACGACTCGTCGTATCGAGCACGGAATCTGCCTGGGAGAGTCAAGTACGGCGTAGCCGGAACTTTATGCAAATTCTGAGGAGTACAGCGGTGCAGGAAGTCTGGATGAACCTCTTGCCACCAATAACCGCGTTTACCGTGTGGCAAAACGTGGCCTTTTAGTTTCTCACGGAACAGGTGATGGGGAAGTACAGGAATAAAAAAAGTATACAGCTGACTAGAGAGTATCACGTGTGAAGAGTCCAGGATCCGAGTTGGATGCTACAGAATACTCTGGTAGAGCCAAAGTCGGTAAGACTCCAAGAGATATAAGGGGGTAACTATAGCATGATAATTGCATCTAGATGAGAATAGACCTAAATAGAGTACACCAATCACACCCAGCAAGGCAAATCACTTAAAACCATTTCAATCCACGTAATTCCACTAATTGACTGGAAAAGGACATTAATCTAACGAATTAACGAATTAACCCCCCTTCAAAGCCCCCTAAACCCGCCCGAAGAGGACTAGAGGACATCGAACCTTCTGGGAAAACTCCACTTAATCCACCCAAAATCCACCTGGACACCTCTACTTCCGTCACTGTCGCCTCACCTGAGTCAGCCCGTTTTCCTGGTTCTCTAGGAAGTTTCTCTTTCTTTGGCTTTCTCCCGCGTCTTCCGACTCTATATATACCCGGGTACCCTTCGAAACTCCCTTTCTCCCCTTTCCTACACTTGATACCAACATCACCTCATTCCACCCCAACATCACACCTCTCTCCCCGGTCCCACCCTACGCTTCCGACCTACCACCTCCGCACCTGGGCGCTTATCTTCGCAACATCACACAATGCCTCCCCGCAAGCCCCGTTGCAACTTCAAGGAGTGCAAGGAAGCCGCCCAGCGCATCGTTGGAGACTGCAGTTTCTGTGCCGGCCACTTCTGCTCCAAGCACCGCATGCTCGAGGCTCACTCTTGCACCGGCCTGGAGGACTGCAAGAAGGAGTCACATGCTCGCAATGCCGATAAGCTCAACAGTGAGCGCACCGTCGTCGTCAAGGGCGTATGAGGCCTCTCCTCTTCCCACACGGGGACACGGACACCTCTTCTTATCAATGTCTCTGCCTCCGCCCTCAACCCCGACTCCCTATACATAAGGGGCCCTAAGGGGGCCCCCCATTCCCGGCCTCGGCTCGCAGCCGCCCCGTCCGGCTTTTCTTTCTTGCGCATCATGGGTTTAGCGCGGTGTTTCGTTTCTTTCCTGCTGTGGGGTGTCTTTCCTTTTTTTTGCTTGATCTTTATTTAGATCACTATTGGCTACGGCCGTGATTTTTGTTTCTGGGCTGTTCATTTGCATGGCGCTATCTCTGGTTTCTATTCGTCTTCTCTCTCTCCGCTTGCATCTTCTGGGTTCTTTTCGAGAATTGATAGAGCTCCGTTGTTCTAGCCATCAATTCTATATGTCCGGATTTCCGTGACTCAACTCCATCGCACTCCTGCGTGCACAGAATGCCCATCTTTACCGTAGTGAACATTAAACGTTGGCCGTAGCCTGGTGTCTCCACACTGGGAATCATCGTTGAGTGAATTGTTTCGAATACATGTACATAAGTCCTAGCTGTAATGCTACCACATTGGAGCCGCCCGACAAAGAATGCCCGATCAGCCGGGTCCGATCTTCGGCCTGTGTAGCAGTCAGCATACCGTTCCGATCCCCAAATTAGAAGCACATACATATCGTGATGCTCACTCAATCGACTGAGATATTTGTTCAGATCTTCCACACGCTCCTTATGAGTCTTGACGCCATCGCGTTGAAGTCGCTCATGTAACTAATTCAATTAGCATCGGCCCCAGACGATCATATCATTCACAGCCAAACCTACCCGCTTGCGCCGAATCTCTTCGTATTTCCTCTCGGTTTCTGTCTTCCCAGGCGTATCCTGTTCCCTCTCTTCACTAGGCCTCACATCCTCATCTTCCTCGCTCCGCTTCTCCAGCGCAGTCTCAGTATTCGCATCTGCAGGTGCGTCGCTCTCCACCTTCTCTTCCTTCTTTTTTGAGCTCTTCTTCTTCTTCTTCTCGATTCGCCCTCCGCTGACTTTGCTCCCCTTTAGCTTGAGCTTACCGCCGCCGATGGAATATTCGTCGCCTGCCATAGTGGGCCTGTGGGGTGACGCAATGTGATATCCTTTGCGCTGGCGGTGTGGCGTGGCGCCGGTGGATGATGTGCGCGTGCGGAGTAAGAGGGGTGAAAATGCCGGTGTGGTGGAAGGGTGGGGGCCCTGGGATTTGCGCCTATGTAAATAGCGCGGTAATGATCCTGTGGTACTGTGGTGTGCTAGTCCCCTTGGATCAGCATGTCTGTGTACTTGAAAACGGAGTGAGTTGGAGGTGCAGATTGAGGTCGGGGGTTGGACCAATCAGAGGCGGTGACGGGCTGGATCACCGTTGCAGATCTATATCACGAACTTGGGTCTGGGGGTTACAAGGCACATTTCTCTTTTTTTTTTCATTTTACAAGTGAGAGGTCTGAGGACATGTTATGGTATTTATGTGCTGTACTAGCTCCTGATGATTTCATTAAATTTTAAGACATTTCCTAAACGGGCGTCACTTTAGTCGAACGGAATTGGGCGCAGGTTTGATCCACCCATGCGCTTACGCATCTCCGCGCCTGCAGCCACGGTACTGGGTACCTTGATACCACAGCAATCGCCAAACCAGTCTGCACTTTCATGGGGATGGTCGTGGCCATGAGCGTGGTCATGCCCATCATGCTCTCCAACCTCACCTGCCGAGGGGTCACTCATGCCCTCGGCGGCAGACAAGAGGCTTCCAAACAGGAAGTGCTGCATGATAGGAAGTTTACCCAGAACTTCCTTGACGAACATCTTCTTCATACCACTCTCAACCTTGATCCAGTTCTTGGAGCCAGAGATATCATCCAGCATGGGGCTGTGCCAGCGCAGGCCCTTGACTGTCTTCACACTGTCTACCCAGCGAACCTGATCCAAGTAGAGATAATTATCTCCCTCCTCATCCAGAGTCGCTGTATTGTGAATCCCCAGTGGGGTGATGTAAGGATGGCTCACGAGCTGGCTAGCGCCGAACAAGAATGGCAGGAAATGGTAATCGTCCAGGCCCCAAACACCGTGTGATCCGGCCGGCTCGAGATAGTATGCCTCTTGAATCTCACGCATCAGATGCATGTACTCAATGTAAACCTTGACCACCACGGCGGGGAAATCCGTGGCGGAGATGAGGCCAAGCTGGTATAGACAGAGGAGCCACATCATGAAATTGAGCTCATGTCCTGAGCCGTAGTCAATACGTTCTTGTGACCCTAGACAGTTGATCAGGTATGTTGATACTTCTTCGGTTGCCGCGGTGTCCTTCAGCCCCAAGATATCGGTGTGCCATGATGCACTTTGGGCCTTAACATCGTCGCACAGTTGACGGAAGGCAGGATTGCCGAATCGAGATCCGCCTTGGTCGATTGGGGGGTTTTTGGCAAGAAGCACCCGGACCTGGTTCACGACTGAAAGGACCTTGGAGATGGGCTCGGATTCGGACTTCTTCTGAAGGTCGGTGACCGAGTGGCCTCGTACAGAGTCGGAGAGCCCGAAAACGAAAGCAAGAACAAGTTTGTAAGTTCCAGAGGAGAGGAACAGTTCGTGGTCCTTGTGCGAGAGGATTCGGCGGGTTGGTTTGCGGTATGCGTGGGCGGAGAGGTCTGGCGGCGAAGGTAGGGGAGGGGTGATCGGTGTCGGGTCTCGAGAGTTGGTCTGCGGCCTGCGATTATTTGACCGCAGTTCGGATAGTTTCTTCGACAGATCAACCTTTCCGGCCGACGGTGTCGGCGTAGTAGTCTGTGACGCCATTTTGGGAGGTCAAGTGAGGGGGATGAAAACCAACTGCCCGCGGGCGATCATAACACCCACCAGCTGGGTCTGACCGCCTGCCATAAAGAGACGAATGTCAGAATGTCATATTCGGATAATCTTAGATTGTGTGACTATGTAAAGTGCGAACAAGCCGGACGCATGTATCGTTCGAGTCAGTTAGAGTCAATGAGCCAACCAGTTTGTCTATGTCGTCGGAGAGCTCGTAGCGACAATGCGGCTAGAACCAAAGTGGGTTAGAGTGGAGCGTGATCTTCCCCAGATCGGAGTCAGGTGACCTGGGATCATCACATTGTTTCACGGCTTTGCGCGAGGTCACATTGCGTGCCACATGATGGGCAACACCCCCGAGCTGGATATCGAAATATGCGGATAGTGAGTTTTCAACCAGACGCAACAGCTCTCTGTCTTATCTCGCCGTGAACATCACCTCGCCAGCCGCCATCGACTGTTGATTCAGGGTCCGGGTTCTCCATCCCTGCAGATAAACTCCGTGCCATTCGAGGTACGATTGGACAATAAGCTTCCGCGAACGATCATACGGACGAGCACGCCATAATGAACACATTTGACTCATCGGCACCCCCGCCGACAGGCCCCTCCAGCTCTGCAGCAATGCAAGACACAGAGTCACACACCTCCAGTGCAGAGTCCTCCATGTCGTCGTCCCTCGGCAGCAGCCGATCCCACGCGAGCTCCTCCCGAAACCGTGCGTCACACGCAAACTCACTTCATACCTCATCCCAAACCGAGTCCACCCCGATCAACACACCCGACCCCTCCAGACGCAACTATCAAACAACGGAGCAATCGGCCAGCTCCCAACCCAAAGATGCACCAAATAATGGGCCGCCTTTAAACGCATCCCAGCAGTCAAATCAAGATGCGACACCCGAATCCAGACAGTCCTGGTACGGCCAGTTCGTGGATCGCTACGGTAGCCTTGAGCTCGAGAACAAGGGAAGCGTAGCACGCGATCACCTCGCACTAGGTATGGCACCAGCACATTGGAAGATAGCCGCATCTGACGAAATATACCTATAGAGCGCACATTCTTAGCGTGGATGCGCACCTCCTTGGCCTTTGCTTCCATCGGCATTGCGGTGACGCAGCTCTTTCGCCTCAACAGTGCCTCCCCGGACACACGATCCAACAGCTTCGACTCGCAATACAATGCCCACTCCGGTATTCTCCCACCCGGACTCAACCCAAGCTATGATTCGGCCGCCTTCCATACATCATCTGCCTCAGCGCGTCTCCGCAGTGTGGGCAAGCCCCTCGGCTCAACGTTCATTGGCGTTTCAATTCTTATTCTGATGGTCGGCTTCCATCGCTATTTCGAGAGTCAGTATTGGATTATTCGCGGCAAGTTTCCTGCTAGCCGGGGAAGTGTCGCTCTTACGGCCTTTGTGGCTGCTGCGCTAATTGTTGCAGCTCTCGCAGTCATTTTGGCCGTTTCACCCGGCGCTGTTGAGGGCTAGTCTGCCTTTTCTTCGTTCATACTAACATTCCAGTATGTGGTCTTTGCGATTATATCAATTTGTTTCATTGCGTGCGGCACTGATATTTTCGGGTTTTTTTTTCATTTGATACATACTTTCGTGGTGGTGTGCACATGTAGCTCCTTTGGGATGACAAAGGTCAAGAGCTGGCCCAGGACAGGAGGAAGTACATATTCAGTAGGGAACTACGTGAGCATCCACACAGTAGGCACATTTACGAGTCACTTCTGGGTTAGATAGCCTAGAGAACTTGATCGCAAGATCCATGAGAATGATTTGTTCTTTTCTGTCATGACAGCCCCATATCCATCGGCGCCATACCAATTTACGCGCATTTTAGTGAGCAATACAGAGTGACCAGTGTATTTCGACAATGATGAGATGGGGGCGAAGAAGAGGATAAGAGAGAAAGAGGAAGGCAAAGTGGCTTGCAAACAATGCGAAGCAAAGAATCAAAGGGAAAAAGAGCAGACCAAGAACCGCCTAAGTACAATTCGTTCATCGCGGGCCGAGCTTGTCCAGAGCACGAGCGCCCTGCTCTGCCCATTCCTGCTTGCTTACCCACATGTCTTCCTTGTCGGCAATCTGGCATCAAGGTTAGTAAGAGCGAGACTGGCGCAGGAAAATTTCGACGTACCAAGTTGGCGAGCACAGCACCACCCAGGAACACCATGTGTCTCCGACGAGGGGGGTCCTCGATGCGGACCTTGAATTTCTAAGAGAAAGTTAGAGAGCTTCGATTGTTTGCGAGTTGCTACTAGACGTACGTTCAGACGTTCCGGGTCTCCTCCGAGGACCCTGGTGAGCCATAGTTGCTTCAATTCCTTCTCCAGACGAGAAGGCAGACCGGGGTACATGCTGCTACCACCGCTGAGAACGATGGCCTTGTAAAGACTAGAGCGAACGTCGACATCGGCACCCTGAATACAGTTGAACAGCATCTCGGCAATACCAGGCTGGTCAACATCGACCAAGTGTGGCTGGAAGAGACACTCGGGGGCCTCGAAACGCTCGCTGCCGACACGGATGACACGACCGTCTGGCAAGGTGTATGATTCGACCAATACGGTCGTGTCCTCGGAAAGCTTCTTGTCCAGCTCGAGGTCGTAGGAGACGTAAGCAAGCTTCTCCTTGATCTGGCGCACGGTCTCGAAATCGGCGGTTCGGTTGAGCGCGTAGCCGCGGCGCAGGAGGAGCGCAATTAGGTTGCGGGTGACGTCGCGACCGGCGACGTCCAGTCGGCGAATGTGGTGGTTCAGTACGGTCGATTCGTACACGGGGATAATGTGCGTCACACCATCACCGGAGTCGACAACCACACCGCTGCTCAGACCTATGACACCATAAGCATCGATCTCCAATTCTAGCTGGCATCATCACAACATACCCTGGGCATACAGTGCCAGCACCGCCTGGATCGCCACGTAGACACCACCGAATCCGTAGCCCTCGAGCATCACCTCGGCCATCTGTTCACGGTTCTTGAGAGGGTTCATTGGGGGCTCCGTGAGGAGGATTTTGCGATCCGTCGGGTCGATCTTCATCTTATCGTAAAAGGTGTAGTTCCACAGATGTTGCATGTCATCCCACTTCTTAACAATTCCATTTTCCATCTAGAGCAGCACAGGTTAGGCATTGACACAACACGCCGGGTCTGCGGAGAGGGCGGGGTAGAAGGAACTGGGGACAGAGAATCCGGCAAGACGTACGGGGTAGCTGATCTGAAGCATTGATCGTGCGGCGGCAGCTTCATCTCCGCACATGATATCCTTGACCACGACATCGCTGCCTTGTTCCTCCGTTCGCAAGATGGGCCGCCCCACTATCGAGGGGAACTGGTGCTCTGGGAAGTTCTAGAGGGAGCATGAATTAGAAAGGATCATAGAATTGAGGCGAGTGGCGTACCTGGGCGGCATAGCCGACCTTGAGGAAACCGGTTCCTCCATCGAGGACTGCGGAGTTGTTAGCTTAGCTTGGAGCTGGGACACGGTAGCCTGGGGGAACGGTGTGTACCAATGGGCATTTCCGCCATGGTAGGCGAATCGGGGGTCTGACAGTGATTGCAGTACCGCCAGCGACTGTGAATCTATATGAGCACTCCCAGGAAGATCGAAATCGAGCAAGTTCGAGGGAGGGCGGAGATGTTGGGGATTGTTTGAAGTGGAAGCCAACGACGGACGGAGCATCATAACTTACGTGACCGTACCGTACCTGATAGTCTCCCCCACAGCCACAACCGTATGACGACCACCAAGCCCCAAGAGGGTCTAGAGGAGGCATTGGGATGATTTGGAGTATAAAGGGGCCCCGGGGGGTTTTCTTTCCATTGGGGAAGTATTCCTCACTGAGACCTGTTGCAAGTGCGGTGTCTCGCTGTTTGCACGTCTCACCTGGTAATCTTACCAAAGATATGTTTTTGAACCGTGCTCTTGATTTGGTCGGAGTTGATCATATCAAATGTAAACCAGATAAAGAAGTTTACATGGATGCTATGAATCTGGGATATTTTGCATGTAGTGACGTCTGGGGTATTGCCCAGATGAACGATAAGTCTAGATCCAGTGCCACGCTGCAAGGTTGCTACCCCGGAATTGCACTGTACATAATAATCCAATGCAGGGCCGTTAAGCACCTAGACCATCCGAAAGAACCTCAGGTCTGGAATCGGCCCGGTCCAGCTCCAGCATTATCGGAAGTAGACCTGTCGATGCTGTCGATAGTTTAGGGCCGTTTGTCGGCCGACTCCGGATTTCCTCGGGAAACCTGTGCACTCCACCATCCCTATCGTCTCGTATCGCGCTGCTCTTAGACAGTTTGCTCCATTGAATCTTTGTGTTTGTCTTTGAATCAGACCGAGAATTGATAAACGTGATATACCAAGGTGATCGTTCGTTAGTATTCGCCGAATCACGCCAAAACAAACATCAAGACAGCAAAGATGACACAAATCGGCTGGGTGAGTCGCTTGTATTGCTTCTATAAACCCAGCTAACGGATAATACAGTATGGTCTTGGCTCCATGGGTCAGGCAATGGCCTCTAACCTCCAGCGTCACCTGGTTTCAAAGAAGGCCCTGAGCCTCATCTACTCCAACCGTACCATGTCGCGTGGAGCACCCCTGGAAGCATTGGGAGGAACACCCGAGCCCAACTTCGAGAGACTCGTCTCGAAGTGTGGAATCATTTTCACCATGGTAACTCATTCATGGCATAAATTACAAACAACCAGGCTAATGATGCCAGGTTGCAAATGACTCAGTCTTACAAAGTCTGCTGGCCAGCGCCATGGGCCAATCTCTCAAGGACAAGATCTTTGTCGATTGCTCAACAGTTCACCCTGAGACGGTGATCTCGGCAGTTTCCCAGTTGAAAAGCAAGAATGCGTCATACGTAGCAGCCCCGGTTTTCGGTGGTAATCCCATTGCCGTTGATGGCAAGCTTGTCTTTGCCATTGGCGGCCCTGAGAGTGCGACCGAAGCTGTCAAGCCCCTAATTCAGGATGTCATGGGTCGTCGTGTCATCGAATGCGGCGAAGATGCCACCAAGTCCTCCCTTCTGAAGATTGCGGGCAACATTGTTACCGTGAATATGATGGAGGCCGTCGGTGAAGCCCAAGTCTTTGCTGAGAAGACTGGACTTGGCACTGGACCTATGGAGGAGCTAATTGGTGAAGCCTTCGGACCTGTTGCTGGAGGGTATTCGAAGAGGTATGTTGCTGTTCATGATTCTGGGATTGTGTGTTCTGATTGTCGTCTTGTAGATTGACTACTGGTGCCTATGCGCCTCCAGTGGATTCTCGCCCTGGATTTGGCGTCTCTCTCGCCATCAAGGATGCTAGACACGCCATGACCATGGCCAAGGAGCATAATGTTGAGCTTCCTGGACTTGAGTTGGCTCGTGCTAACATGGAGGCTGCGAGAGACTTCGGTGGGGAATGCCTGGATAGCAGTGCCATGTATGGCACATTGCGCCAAAAGGCCGGGCTAGAGTTCTGGAATGAGAAGAGTCGGAAGGAATAATTTGGAGTCTTTAAGATATGAAGCATAATTATTGTGGTATAAGTTTGTGTTCGCACACCCATCCAAATCGACGGCCATCTCCGTGGCATGCGCCTACTTTGTTTCTGAACTCCGCAATGATATATGAAAAAAATAGCAGTGAATATGGGGGAAATGGGGTTGACTTTGCATGAGTCGGGAATTTCCTGCCTGCCGGAGATCTAAACCAAACAAGGAGAGAAAAAGAGAGGAGGGGGAAGAAAAAAGTGTGTCACAGGCCCAAGAACAAATTTAACCTAGCCAGGGGTAGGGCTTTCATTCTCCCTGTATCAAGTTCAGGGATGCAGTTCTCGATCGCTAGGTCATCTGTGAACGATTCATCAAGCCCTGTTCTTTGGGCTTGATTTGTGCAGTGTCTGCCAGAGCCGGGTACGTCTTGGCAAAACAAGGCCCCAATGACCAATTTGACAAGTTCCGCATATGGCGTTCGAAGACAGGGTTGATGACCAGCTCATCCGAATCACCAGCCGATAACAGGCAGTCCGTAGCCTCGTAAGGCCAGTTCACACTGAGGTCACACGTGAAGGGAATGAACCAGTTCTCGAAAGGATAATCTTGATGGGCTGAGATAATCCGATCTCGCATTGCGGGCCAGGGCACGTAGTCCATCCAGACCGGATGGGCCTGGAGGATTTGCGTGGGACGAGGAGTGAACCACTCGGGAAGCCGCTCGTAGTTCTCTTGCGTCGGGTAGATTTGCCATCGCATGAGAAGAAACATGACATAGAGCACAGCGACCTGTTCTGGTAGGGACGAGATATCTGGGAATGTGCGCAGAATATCCGTGAACACTTTGGAGACGGGATGTGAGTAGACACTCTTGTCTGGGTTCAGCAATGAGGAAACGCTCGGATACGGCGGACCAGCAAGTTTCTGCCTGGGAATTCCTTGCGCGGCATCGCGCTGCCGGCTGTGCAAGAAGTCCAATAGTATTGTATCCAGCGGACATGTCGCGGCTAGGTTTTGTATCGGAGCAGCGAATGCAGGTGGTCCGCGGCCGTCCGCATTGTTCAGCGTGGTCGGATATACCGGCGACTGGGGTTTCGGTTGCGAGGAGCGGAATGTCTCTGAGTTGCTGCGGCGCAGCTCTATTTTGGGCACGTTTTGAGAAGGATCGAGGAGGAAGTTGAACCCCAAACGCTCCTCCGAGCCTAGATCTAACCCGTGCGTGATGTTATGACGTTGTGAATCCAATGCGACACGGAATGAGCTTGATGGAGGGCCTCCATTGGTACTATTGCGGCGACTCCTGGGTGTTGGTGCAGAGTGTGTAGGGGAGGGCGTGTCAAGGCTGGCCATTGATTCGGCATCTTGCTTCTCGACGGAGAGGTGTGTTTGCTGCGCGGAGGCAAATTGTTCGGTATCGGGAAAGGGGGGTGTATTGAGAGGGGGCGGGGCAGATGTCGGTATACGTAGAATAGGTGGTGTATCTGGCCTCGTTAGCTGGGAGCTCAGGGTTGGTTGCGCGCAACTCACCTGGGAGTTCCGGCTTTGCCATCAATGGCTGGATAATGTCCATCGCGGCCTTGAGGCCTTGGCGGAGCTCCAAATTCTCCGCCCGAATGGCCTCATTCTGGCGCAAAGCTGCTTGCAAATCGAGGAATGGCTTCTGAGAGGAGAGGTCCCGGACTTGTTGCTCTAAAGCATCTATGTGGCCTTTGGTCCGTTCCCGGATTGCGCGTTGCGCCTGACGATCGTTGGCCCGCTTCTTCGCTAGTTGATCGGGAGTGAGGTTTGCGACTCCCCGTGAAGACATGCTGTTGAGCTTTCGCTTCCGCCCCGCTGTTGACGATCCATCCAAGAGTCCATCTGCGTCTATCGAAGTCGCGCGTGAAGGAATTGGCGAGTCGAGTCTATCGAGGGAAGGGGTCGGTTGCGATTGTGGCGGCGAGTAAGCCACATCCTTGGGTGTCTGGTTGGCCATGGCCTTGCAAACACGCGAATGGCCATTCAATGAGACGGAGACATTGAGGACTGGGGTAGGATGTGAGCATGGCGATCGGCAGGTGGGTCGAAGTTGAACGTTTAAACTTTCATGCGACTCGTATGATGACTACGAGTTTTCTACTTCTGGTTCATTCGGTTAATATGGTAAATGGCTCACAAGATGCTGGGACGCCCTAGTTTAACTTCCCTGCATAGTAGGTGACTGCTTAGAGGGCTAGATTTCTAGATTTCGCATGTTGACATCCTGTGTTCGCCATGCGGAGTAAGACATGACTAGCTACTAGTATCTCCTAACACCTTGGCAACCTCAATTTTGAGAACAGCCCGCTAGTTTCAGGATGCCACCGGAAACAAGTCTGTAAGCATTTATTGCTCTGGTCAGCTTAAACCTACAAAGCCATTGTACAACAATACCTCTGTTTAGTGTCCTGGATTCTCCAATGCTCAGGTGCATGAGTGAGACCGCAAAGTTTACGACGGAAACACGAGTAGGTATATTATTCATGAAAATTATCCACATGGGCATTACTCTCATTCATTGAAGAATTAGATCTGCCGGAGCAAATTGCATTATGAATTATTAGTATAGTATGATGCGCTAAGTTGGAGCTACGAAGTAAATAGATGGCATGCATGCAACGCAATCCCCAGGGACCAGTCCACTCTATACAAGAGACAGCCTCCGATTCGTATGCTCGACCGGGAAAGGCGCATGCCCGCCTATACTCTGGAAAGAATATCGATCTCGAACGACCTCGTTCTTTCCAGTGATGATGGGCTTCAGCCCATGTCCAAAGTTGATAAAACAACGGACAGAACAGACTAGTGTTAGGACAAGAAGCACCAAAGCTGTTATTGCGAAGAGTAACATCATGTCCTTGCCAGCTGTAAGAGCTCGGAAGCCATTCCCATAGAGGATGATGATTCGACTGAGTAGATATGCGACCATTGCAAGATAGCATGTCTGCCCAAAGAGTTAGATAGTCACATGAGGATAGATCGACGAAGCCACTTACAATGACAAATGCCATCAGCCACTTACGTTCGGACCGAACGACATACACCCCAAGAAGCATGACGAGGAGTGTGACGGGCAACAAAGCCATCGTCAGTCCGAACTCAGGCTCCTCAAAGTGAACGTCGATCAGTCCGTACTGCAGAACGAAGCAAATTATGAAGAATGCTGCGACCTTGACAAGAACAAGGTAAATCTAGAGCTAGTCAGAACAAATTACAAGTAGAGAATGCAGCCCACTCACCTCGTAGTTTAGATACCGAGATTTTGTTTCCGAGTCACCCTGGACACTTCGATAGATGTCCCAAGCATACTGCTTCTGCAAGTGGAATGAAGAAGCCCAGGTAGCAAGGGTACAGAGTCCGATCATGATCGGACAAGCAAGTTGAAACCCTGAAATCAGATACCAGATATTTCGATCTTGATCAACAAGGGGCTGGTTCATGCCGTCGCGTTGACTGGGCATGTTGTTGACAATTTGCTTCATGTTTCTGTAAAGCATAACTGAGAATGCGAAAGCACATCCATTGCTCACGCAGATCGCGAGCAGCAACATGTTATTTCTATGGTGGACGGCATCGAGCGCCAGAAAGAAGACATAGATGCAAGCAAAAAACATGATCGCCGAATCAACGGGAACAATGTATGATGGTGTGATCTGAATGATGTTCGGATGCACCCATAGTTGCCATTCAGCGAGTATGAATCTAAGTTCGAAGGTTAGATGGGATTGGGACTCATTCCAAGGTTTTAGCAACTGGGGTTTACTCACGCCTCGATGGCTAGGATTATTAGTGCTTGGACGCCCAGAATTCCACAAAATACCCATTCGTGCTTGCTCTTAGTCGCATGCATATTAATGTTTTCAGTTCAGATGGGGATAGGGGGAAGAGGTTAGTCCCATGTCTCACTTTTTTCCCACTGCCATGACCCACAGACGAACTACGCGGGCTTCTTAATCCATATAAGATTTTCAGTTTCTCCGAACATCCCCGCCCGACTGGCCGTTACATTAGATATTGATTCCGGGGTTCCAAAAGCTGGAGACCTAAGTGAATTGTGTACAATGCAAAAGCCAATTTAATGGGTTTCAAATTTTCACCTAGGTGTCAAATTTGTACAAGTGCAGAGGGAACGGCGTTTTTGATGGTTGCAGACTCTTCGAGCAAGTCTCCACCGGCCATTCCTCAATTGTGCTGATTCAAATGTTCCGGGAAAGTGAATGTATTGGATCATTGTTTGCCCTGAAATATAGTGTGCCTGTAACAAGAATGTGCAGGAAAGAGGACTAGGCGGCCGCAAAGTCACTGGGGAGAGAAAGCAAAGACAATATCAACGCCACGTCTACCAAGTCGGAGAATCAGAGATATGCAGGAAAAACAACGTTCGGTCATGTCGATCGTATACAAAGGCTTTTGAAATTTCCAGTGCAAGAAAGAATGGAGTAGATGATGAAGAAATGGGGTGGGAATCAAAATGACTGAAACAAAGTCAAGTATTATTGGATCATATGACCCATTTTGGAAATCTGGAAGCCAATCTGTCAGTTTCATCGTGGGCCCAAAGGGATGTCCAAACGTACCTTAGTCTGCAGGTAGCCCTCGATTTCAGAGCTTTTGATGCCTTTTTGACCCCCAGTCCGCCATGCCAATGGGATCATTGGCACTCGTTCCTTGACGAGGACCTCTCGGTTAGGACCTTCAATAGCCCGTACTTTATCAGGGTTGTTCGTGAGAAGACGGATTCCCTCGGGGATTGTGTCTGCGCCACAGCCAAGATCCTGTAGCATGGCGGTAGCCAGGCCATAGCTTCGAGCATCCGCAGGATGTCTCAGCAATAGATTGGCCTCAACAGTATCCGAACCGAGATCCTGCAAGTTGTATGCCTTCAATTTCTCACCAAGGCCAATTCCACGACCTTCCTGGCGTAGATAGACAATCACACCACCAGTCGAATGCGATGAAAGAGACTGCACCACCGGCGGCGCATCTGAAGCAAGGTCTACAACGGGGAAAGACATCAAGCGCGCCGCCTCATCCAGCTGCTCGCCGCAATCGCATCGCGCAGACCACGCCGTCTCTCCAGTATAGCATTCCGAGTGGATTCGTACCAATGGAGGCTCAATCTGCTTCGGTGTCGATGTGGAAGTTTGCTCCTCGTCATAGCGACTGCTCACTCTTCCCGGGCGCAGTGTCCCCACATACGCGCCGCGGATCATTCGGTCCATCTCGGTTTCTCCCGGCCGAACGCTATCCAAGCTCCGGCTGCGAATATTGTTTCCAAACACAATGGCCAGGTGTTCTTTTCCGTCCAGGTCGTTGTGGTACAGGTGCAGGAACATTTCCGCCCCGTTGGTCGTTGGGATGCGGGCCCGCACAATACATTCCACTTCTGGGAGCTTCGGGAGTAGTTTGGGTTCCTTGGTGTGTTCGCTCTTGGTTTGGATATCTGCTGCTTGGTGCTGGTGGAGGATTTCGGTAGGATTGAGATCCCAATCTAATGTGCCACCGGGGGTCAGAGGTGGGGTGAATGCGGGCGACAGCAGCGAGCCGGGAATCGCTGGGGTGTGTTCGCCGGTTCCACTGCCCCCTTGGCTACAATTATTCAAAAGTCCATCTTGCCTGCTCGGCAACTGTCGTGGGGGTAGCTTTGGTGAGGCGTGGGCCGGTAACTCGGCCATTGCGGCAGTCGATGAGGAGGCGGGGTGGTCGGAAGGTGTGGCGCAACGCAAGAGCTGTAATGTACAGGGGTGGTATGTAGGTATGAGGATTGAAGATCACAGGCGCATCAATTGGAGAAATAGAGAGTAAGGAACAAGACCTAGAAAGTTGAAGTAGATTATGCTCGGCCTGGTCCCTCGGCATGAGAGGAGCTTACTCATAGTGGGCGGGGCCCATGTCACTGCTTACTCTAGCACCTTCTGTCCCAATTCGGATTATGGGTCTTCGACGTTTGTTTTCTCGAGGTACTAGGATGTATGTCCAATCTGAACCTCATATGCTACAGTTGACCAAAAGCCTATTGTTTTACGTCGCGGTGATATTGGGCTAGAGTGTCTGTTGTACTTTGCCACTTCGCGTCGCATACATACATGGATCTAACGCACTTGCAGCCGACATCGGGGGAGAAAAAGATAAAAAGCCTATCACGCCAAATTGATCACGCCACCAGCAACATGGATATCAGCAACATACATGGCACGCCCATCATCAATGTTTTTGCCATTCTCAAAGGCATGGAACACAATCTTGCTTCCATCAAGGAAGTCTGAACCACCCGGTCCTGACAAGTCACCCACATCACTCGCGTCTCCGGACACAAGCAATGGAGCATCCGGATCGCGAACCTTGGTATACGGACCAGTGAGCGTCGAAGCTGTCGCATAACTAACATCATACTTGTCCGTATCGTACACGTTGGACGAGAACGAGAGGTAGTAGGTACCGTCCACGTTCGCCAGACTCGGCGCCTCAATGAGGGGTCCATCGGTGTCATCGCGGTCAAGAAGTTGAGTGGGGTCGCCGTTGGGAGTCACAGCATCGGAGTTGAGACCCTGCAGCATGAGCGGGGTCGGGTGGGTGGTTCCGTCTCCGTTGAGACTGTTCCCGTCCACCTTGTACACGACATAATAGGTTCCTCCATCCTCGAAACCATCGGCATCGATGGCCCCACCTTGGTCAAGAGGACATGCTACTGCGTTCTCTGTTGGGGTATAGGGACCAGTGATGCTCGAAGCAGTTGCGGCTCCAACACAGTGCTTGCTGGAATCGTCACTCGACGCTGCGGAGAAGTACATGATGAATGTACCTTCATCCTAATATAAATAAGCTTTGGAACGCTGAAAAAGTGGTTCTCATTGCATTACTCTTTTGATCACATCGGGGGCCCAGATCAAGGGGTTTGATGCAATCCAGGATGGGAACGGCCCCGGTAGGGCATCCGAGCCAGAGAGAAGCTCCCATGAATTGAAGTCGGAAGACTTCGCAACCTGCACATTTACGCCATTTGCGTTGGTTCCAAAGGCATAGTATCCATCGTCGGTTTTGATGACGCTGGGGTCTGCAAAATCCCCGTCAATTGCTCGAGTTGGCTGCGATGCAACAAGTCCACCAAGCAGGAGAGCCGACAAGGAAAAGAACGCCGCAGTCATTGTTGTTCGGCGCGGTTATGAATGAACTGTAACAGAAGAAATATGACAGCTTGTCTCCTGACTATATACTCATTCCTTGGGGCGAATGCCAGCCACAATATGATTTCCACTTGGCAACTTCCGTATACTGTACCTTGACTGCGAGGATGCCCTCTCCAGCGACGATCCCTCGGGCCACTAAACCCAAGACAGAAAATGGGTCGCAGTACGGAATACTACGTTGTAGATCGCAACCGCAAACCTTGGAAGAAGATATAGAGCCTGGAGATATTCTGAGGTTGAGGATTTGTCAAAGGTCTGTGCTACCAGCACCATAGGGGATATCATGTCTCACATGAGACAGCTCTACGGAGCAGCGCACATAGCCCCCTGAAGATTGCATACCTGCATAAGAACTTCACGCTCGAGCAAGTCTAGGCCCCTTCTTGGATACCGCATGAGGAACTGAGTTTCCAAGGTTATTACTCTTGATCCATGGCCGAGTCAGATTCGATTCATCGTGGAATATCCAAGGTCACTTGTTACTGGCCTGCACCAAACCCAAGAGAAACAGATTTTGTATTTTTTGACTAGAATATCTAGTAAAGATGAAAGCACCTCATATCCAGTTTATGGTAAGCCTTCAAACTCCAAATAGCGCCTCGCTTGTATGGTATCATCATCACATCAGATCATAGAAACAACTTCGAGCTCATTTGCCCGGAATATCCAACACAAATCGTCGGTCAACTTCCATCTCTTTGTCATCCTCCTCACCTTCGAACTTTAAGCGGTAAACATCCTTTCTTGATCCCATGACCTCCGCACGATAGAAAGTGGTGGTATCGGGATACCTCGCGAGGACTTGCTTGCCTGAAGTGTACGCGGTCAAGTGACCGCTCATCTGGGGAATGGGAATGAGAGAGACAGCAGTGGTTTTATATACAGCACCCTGCTCGCCGTTCTCGTTGGGTTCAGGATCTTGCACCTCGTATCTGCATCGAATGTGAGCCGTTGATGCTATACCCGAAGAAAGGGATCCCACTTACCGCTTCTTCTGTCCCTCGCCAGTGATGGCCTTAATTATGCATTGAATCCCCTCGCCCTCAACGCCCTGCTTATTTTTATTGTGTTTAAAGACAACCTGGGATCCAACCTGCAGGATTCCACTCCGCTCCGCAATGGTCCCCTTGGTGCCCTCCGACGGCGACTCTTCAATCTTGACCATAATATTATCTTGGCGGCCCCCATCTCGGGGCTGAGTGCTGGACGAGACACTAGAGCTTCGAGGCGCGGTTCCCTTTGAGCGCGCAGACTTGTCAGCGCCCGAGGCACTGGGAGAATCCGTCACCGAGCCATCGACCTCGTTCCTTTTCTTGCGGGATTTGTTGAACGACGCGGATCGATTTGGCGGTGCCTCGGCTTCGGATGCTTTTCGCAGGGCTGTCAGCAACTCTAGGTTTTTGATTACATCGCACGGCTCGTCCTGCATGATTGAGCGCTCGTCCTCGCTGAGCTTCTGGCTTTGTCGCAGCCAGCCATCGAGCTGGTCGTGTTCGGCTAAGGTTGGTTCTGCTTGTAGGTGTAATGTCAGTATGTGTGACAGCATGGCATTGGAGCTAAATCACGCGATTTGCGTGTATATAGAAGTTTGGTGTTTTCGGGTATGATATGGGGGTCGGAGAAGCTAGTGCGGGGTCGCTCACGATTGCCCTCGTTGGTGATCTTGTCAATCAAAGCTTTGATTTGCACGGACAACGAAGTCTGCTGATCGAATTTCTCCTTGGACTTCCGAATATCCTGGCAGATCTTGGTCCAAAGCTCCAACTCCTCGTTATTGCCGAACCCATTGTCCCGAGGTCTGGGGCGGTTGCGGGACATGTTTGATCAATCGGAATAATCAGGATGAGTGCTTGATATCCAAGGCCCAAGCTTGCCAGCAATAAACACAGCAAGTATCCAGGTTTGAAAAGAAGGGTGTTTGTTTCGTTGTTTCGTTGGAGATGGTGATAAGCGCTCCAACATGCCGGGCGGTCGGGGTTGGAACGCTAAACTACTTTGGGATATACTTCAATTTCTCCAGGAACACTCTAGATGCCTCACGGCCGACAGAACAGATAACCATCTGAGAAGCTGTTCATACGCTACAGAAGCCTTGGAAGGGCTTATGTGTATACCTCGATCCAACAAAACATGTATCTGACAGATTAACCTGATGCAGGTAATTCTTCATCTGCATAGGATGGTTGCGGAAGTATAATGCTGAGAATGACCGATTAGGTATTCTGGCATTTCTGACGTTTCTATAGACCTGCTAGGTACTAAAGCAGCGAAGCTCCTCATACATAATTTCCCACCCGCTCATAAGACATTTCCAAGATTCCCTCAACCACTTTGTCATAGAAAAGTCCGCGAGACCCCCATCCCTCACCGAAGGCTTGGCGTGGAATTTCTAATATTAAAATCCGTTGGTTGCCCCTCCGCTTTTTCCCCAAACATCCATTTTCATTATGCAGGTGCCACTTCTCCGGCTACAGTGCGGTAAGTCTTCGGGACTTCATTCGGAGAAATGTAACTAATCCATCTGAAGGTGTCAACAGTTACGACTGGGGTAAGCTAGTTTCAATGATGATAATGGGTTCCCCGCACTAAACCTCGTCATAGGCAAGGTCGGCCAAGAGTCGGCAGCCGCCAGATATGCGGCCACAACTGCCGGCCCCGACTTCACCATCGAGGCCGAGAAACCTTACGCCGAAGTAAATGACTATCAACGAAACATACTGAACTACCAAACTAATCCATTCATCTAGCTCTGGATGGGAACACACCCGTCTCTTCCCTCCAAAGATGTTGAAACCCAGCGGACTCTTCTTGACATGGTCCAAGACAATCAAGCTTTGTTATCGACCGAGATAAGTGAACGCTTTGGTGGCAAACTTCCATTCCTCTTCAAGGTGCTGTCTGTCCAAAAGGCGCTCAGCATTCAAGCCCACCCCAACAAGAAGCTTGCCGAGCAGCTTCACGCCCGGGACCCAAAGAACTACCCTGGTAGGTGCATGCAAATTAGAAGAATGTCAAATTGTCTCTAATCAAGCCTAGATGACAACCACAAGCCTGAGATGACTATTGCTATCACTCCATTTGAAGGTGTGTGCGGCTTCCGCCCTCTCGCTGAGATCACACATTTCTTGCAAGCCGTGGAGCCTCTGCGCACTCTTCTTGGCGACAAGGCTGCAAGCGAGTTTGAGCAAGCTGTCAAGGGCAACGAAGACTCGGAAGATCCTACCGTCATCACAAAGAACAAGGACGCGCTTCGTGCCCTTTTCACTACCTTGATGGAGTCTCCATCCGAAAAGGTGGAGACTGCCTCCAGCGCTCTCATTTCCCTTGCAGATAACAACCCTGATAGCTTCGGAACGCTGTCTGGCGAAGTGGAAACCAATCCCACGAACCCTGCAGAACTGGCAGCCCTTGCAAAGCGCCTTAACGGACAGTTCCCCAATGACATCGGTCTGTTCGTATTCTTCTTCCTCAACTTTGTCAAGCTGTCACCTGGCGAAGCCATGTTCCTCAAAGCAGACGACATTCACGCATACATTTCCGGTGACATCATCGAGTGCATGGCCTCCTCCGACAATGTCGTGCGGGCAGGCTTCACCCCGAAGTTCAAGGACGTCGATACCCTCACTCAGATGCTCACCTACTCATATGCGCCAATTGAGGAGCAGAAGCTTCAGGCAACAGACTACCCCTATGCTGTGCTCAATGCAGCTGCATACTCGAGCGCTTCGTCCGCGATGCTTTACGATCCTCCCATTGATGAGTTCAGCGTTGTCAAGAGTGATCTGAAGCGTACTGGTGCTAAGGTCACATTCGATGGTATCTCTGGCCCCAGCATTATCATTTGTACTCAGGGTAAGGGCAAGATTACCGTGGGTAACAAGACCGAGGAGGTCCAAGAAGGCTATGTTTTCTTCGTTGGTGCTACTGCCGAATGTGCGATTGAAAACACCGGCAGTGGAGAGGGCGACGAAAATGTGTTCACCACCTACAAGGCATTTTGCGAATTGGCCCCGGCTGGTGAGGAATAACTCCGCTTTTGCGTGGAGTGTTGATTCTAATTTGTGATGTCAAGATGAACGAACTCGCCCTGGGATCGGCGCAAATCTGTGAAGTACATGATCAAGTGATGGCATTACGGTTCAAATGATACATTGAAATGAGCAGCGAGAAACTAGCGCTTCACATAATATGAGTTTTTAGTTGTACTCGGAATTGCCTTTTTGGATGATTTTCATAGTGAGGGAGTTACTACGCCCGCAGAAGCATGAAACTCTCTTTCAGACACCAAATTGGAAGACTGAAACAGACTGTTCTGAAGATCCTTGTGCTAAATACCTGGATTTGCATCTGCGAACCAAACATGCACGTCTCGACTACGGTCCGCACTCCGCCGCAATTGACCGCACTCGCCGCAGTCACCCCCATCCGCATAACTGACCTCGGGACCTCGGGAGTTTCCTGCAAGTTGGTTTATCCAGTGGATACTCGGGGCCCCTTTTATTGCGGAAAATACACATGCAACCCATAGAGAACCACCCTGTGCTAGGAACTTTTGGGAATTTCCAAGGTTGCATGGAGCAGTTCAAAATGAGTGTCTCCGCTAATGCGGACTATACACGAAGCTGACTATTATGAATATTTAAAGCTGCACCCTGGACCTCGCAGACCTCGGGACCTTGACTCAATTTCTGTTATATCTTTACCAACCGTTTTTCTTATTGCAGCGTTTGCGAGAACCCATCTTTTAGAAAGCTGATACTTGTCGACATGCCACTTTACGACGTGGAATTCATCTGCCACTTGAGTTATGCTCAGCAGGAAGCATTGGCAAAATCATTCACCAAGCTCCATGCTGAAAGATTCAACACACCACGTTATTTTGTCAATGTTCGCTTCAGCGATGTTAGCAACCAGCTGGTCTTCCGTGGTGGCCACAGGCGAAAATACAACCGCGTCATCTTGCGCACCCGAGCTGGGAGCAATCGAACCAATGAAAGTTATATTGAGCATTGTCGCGCAATAGTCACTGAATGGGAACGAATTGTGGGGAATACCGACGATGGCAGCTTGCGGACTGTATGGGCAATGGGTGCTTTGACAACTGCCGTTGAAGCAGGTCTAGCACGACCGAAGGTATGCCATATTTGATCTCCCTAAGACTCATGAAAGGAAAAGGCAGCATTTAATCATGAGAGATATCCTGGCTCGCTAACAAATAGCTGTTGATAATAGACCGGAGAAGAAGGCGAGTGGCTAGAAGCCAACAAACCCCATTTCAAGGAGCTTGCCGAAGCGGGAGACGAGGATTTCACCGAGCTGATGAAAGAGCTGGAGTCTGACTGAGTTTCTGAGATCTGTGGTATTAGATTGCAAGAGACTGAATGATGTTCACAAAGTCATTCATCTCAATTTAATGCCCAGTCCTTTTGATAGTGTAGCATGCTATGTGAACGGTGCTGAGCAGCCTTTGCAAGGTTCAGCAAGAATGAAGTATATTTAAAGCAGTATGTACTGTTCCGTCTTTAAAATTTCCAAGATTGCCTTCATTTGACCATCCAGTGCCCAGCTGAAACCTCGGAAATTTTGAACAGCGCTCTCGGTATGCACTAGAAGGAACTGGTGTGGCGGCATGCTGACTCTTCTGCCTGTCTTCCAGCAATGAAAATGACGTATTGGCAGTCGCACAGCCAGAAAATCACTAGCAGAGCGATTGAGGATCTTGATATGTTTCAAGCCTGGAACTCAGGCCGGGTTTTGATTTCATCAATAAGTTGAACAAAGTCCGGATCGCCCTCCGCGGCCAAATTTTGGAAGTGAGACGTATTCTCTTTTACCCATTGCTCAAAATAGCCGGGCTGGTATCTTTGGTTAGCATCGTACTGCTCTTGTTGGCTCGATGTGGGCCGAGACTCACCAGAGGAAGGTGAAAACCGCCTTCCTTCGCTGCGTCAATAGAGCCCTTGATGTATACGCTTCTCAGCTGGTTTTCCCATCCACTAGCTCCAATGATATCGTCCCAGATGGAAATGACTTTGTCTATCAAGAGACGCAATTGATCGGGTGTCCGTCCAGTGCCACTTCGCAAACTGACGAACAGGCGGTTGATATGGCGGCGTTTACCTCCCACAAAAGTGTCCGACAGCGGTCCACTGGAGATATCAATGAATCTGCAATTCACAATATATCTCGGAGCGTTGAAAGTGGTGGCATGAAATTCAGTGATACCATGCGCAATCGCCTGTTTTTGGGACTCTGTGAGCACAATGGCGTGCTCGAACTCGTACAGAGGCATGCTGGAACAGAGTTATAACTTATAGCAGGGTATAAAGCTGACTTGAAGAGAACAGATGACTTGGAATTGCCCAAGTGATTCTAGGCATATTTCAAGCTGGTGATTTACCTAGACTTTATACACCTGTATTTCAGAGTTGCGCCCTCTTTTCCAATTAATTGCAAATACCCACACATCATAGGCGTCGATGCACTAGGTGTTACTCCGAGCCAGCACAATATAGAGAACTCAAGAGAGTACATTGATGGTCCCACTTGGTTAAAGATCGGCATGGAAGACTGTACGCTGAATCGACCACGCGGTATCCTGGAGCTTTCACCTGGATGCTCCACTGCGGCAACCTTGAAGTGCGGCCGCGTTGCCGCACTTTCCCGCATTGCGCCGCACATGTAGACCCCATCCTCCGCACGACGTGATTCCCCATTTCACTTCCAGATCTGGACTCAACACGAGCGTCATCTCTTACCTTCTCTCTATCTAAGTCTGGTTCTTGGCTTTATTTGATTGCCATTGCCAATGTCCCACGATATCGGCAGGAACGTCGTTTCGGAGCGGACGGCCGTTCGTCCTTGCCACCCTTGCAAGTCCCGAAAAAGGCGATGCGGCAAAGAGTTGCCGCAGTGCGCGCTATGTTTAAGGCAAGAGTCCAGTGAATCTCATAGTCCCGGGCTAACACCATATCAGAACAGGCCGAAGATGCAGGTATGAGACTAGTCGCATTGAACTACCGAAGGCTCCGCCTACCCACCAGAGCGTCGGACAAGATGTCATTCGAAACGATTTCCCCGCCACCTATTTTCTGGACCGCCAGCTGTTCAATCATTGTCAAATCAATATTCAGAAGCCCCAGATAACTCTCCCGCTGGGAGATTTTGAATGTCTCAAAAACGACGATGCCGTGAATAGAGTGGCTAGGCAATTCTTCCAAACAATACATCTGTGGCTGCCCATTCTCTCCCGAAGCAAATTTTATGGCTTGATTCTGCATCGCCAGTTGCAAAAGGAGGCTGACTTGAGATTGTTGGTGACCTGCATGTACATTTTGCTGCCCCAAGAACCTGAGAATTGCCAGCCTCGTCAGAAAACATATGCTTCTCTCAAACGCCAGCTTTTATATTTGGAACAAGCCGGATTTTTGAAAATTGAGGTGCTTCAATCTATGGTTTTGATTGCATTTTATGAGCTTGGTCATGGGATATATCCCGCCGCATTTCTCACCGTTGGAACATGCGCCAGATACGCCGTTGCCCTTGGCTTGAACAGGGACATTTTTCTCTGGGACCACACCGACTCAGGTCGTGCAGCGATGGAAGAAAGGCATCGCGCTTGGTGGGCTGTTGTGATACTTGAACGGTGATTTTCCCCTTCGTCTTACATGCCCCGGCGAGATCTTTGGAACTAACGCGACATAAAACACCAGACACATGAATATAGATTCTCCAAGAAGACCATTATGTACCCCTGATCCATCCGAGAAACACTTGTTGCCGCTTTCAGATGACGACTGGAACAATGGGGTACGTCCAAAGTCAACCACTCTATACATTGTTCAGTGCTCATTCATATTTGCAGGTCACACGGGGAGCACCCTATACTGTATCCGCCCCAACAAACAGCAATATGGGTAAATTTGCTAGACTAGCCCAAGCATCACATCTCCTGGGTCGTGTGATGTGCCACATCTGTGATACTCAAGCTGATGCTGAGTTTCTCGATGCCGAAAAAAGTTCGCTCGATCAGGCTTTACGCTCGCTATTAACACTCACTGTGGCAGAAGAGCAGCAGTGCGGTATTGCATACTGCTCACCAGTTGCTTTCGTATCAAGGTAGGAGCCCAATTTTCCCCTTTCGTCCACGAGACTTGTGTCTGACAATAACTCGCTCTAAGTGCCATGCTCTTACTTCATTCTTTCTATCGTGCAACTTCTACAGCTATTGATCAGGAAACGACCGATCTTTCTTACAGCGAAGTAACTATTCTCACGTCGAATGTGACACTGCCTATTGCGCAGCGCCTAAAAGAGCCCAGGTCTCCCAATATGCACACCCCGTGTCCATTATTGGTAGACTGGATATACCGATCCGCGATCGCATATCACTATGTTCACCGGACGGAGGATACAGACAGCCTCAATAGCTATGTACAGACGATGCGAGAGGCAATGGAGGAGCTCGGCCGTTATTGGGGCGTTGGAGGTACTGTGTTCCTCCCTTTCCTATCCGGCATTTTCCCAGTCTGGTCCTCAACCCTAGTCCGCTGCTTACAATCGTAGTCTTCTATATTAATATGCTCGAAACGAGGAGCACGACTGGCTTGATGTCTGGAATACTGACCTTGAGTGATTGAGCTTATTTGCGCAGGAGCATGATCTATGGAATGTGTTATGCTCTCACTCAATTTTTCTTGTTTATTTTCCTGATAAAACTACCTACATATGCTTGTTATGCCTATGTGGAGAACAGGATCGGTGCTGAGAACCCACTATGCTAGAGGGGCCTGTGTTAGCGGCGTCAGAGGCAGTGGGTTCACTCCAGGGCTATGAACAGATGGGGTTTTCGGATTCCTTGCCTTCAGTCACCTCCCCCTCATTTCTGAAATTTATTGGAGGGCGCGAGAGGATAGCTCAGCTTAAAGCTTCCATGAACGTGCGATCAGCCGCGGTACGGCAGGACCCACAGCCGAAAACACTGGAATGCGGGGGTACCATACTCAGCTGAGCTCCATTCCAAGATTCCAATCCTGCATTTTACATCCTTAGAACATCATCAATCTGCAGCGATGACTACCAGACATCTTCGAGCGAACCTGAGCTTCTGGGAGAAAGCTGATCTCTCTTTGACAGGACTGTTGTTGTGTCCTAGCCTATTATACCATGCGATCGCCGGCGTGTTTCGTGGATCGGCCAGCCCCAGACGTTATGATCACTTTCTCTTCGTTAACGTGATGCGCAAATTGGTAGCTCGAACTACAGATCGACAGAAACAGTACGTAGCTTTATGAATTCTACCTATTCGATGTTTGCTCACAAGCGGTATAGATACGTGAATGCCCCGACTGTTGACGCTTACGCGACTACCATGAAGAAGCATGGTTTACAGCCCGAGACTGTGGATCTTCCCCATGATGCGAAGGGTCTCTGGATTGGAAACAAGGACGCTAAGAAAGTGGTCGTCTACTATCACGGTTCGTACTCCATACTCACGAGTCACCCGTGTAACGCCCCTTCCACGCATGCCGCGACAAACCTTATCCCCACAAAATCGTACCAAATGTACTAATGCACTCCCAGGCGGTGGCTTCGCAATGCCCGCAGCCCCTTCCTACTTCGAGTTCTTGCTCGAGACGATCCGTGCTCTGAACGAGGACGGCCACGACGTGGCTGTTTTCTTCTTGCGTTACACTCTCACTCCACATGCACAGTATCCAACCCAGCTCCGGCAAGCGGTTGAGGCTCTGCGGTACATTGTCAATGAGACCGCTCGCTCCCCAGCTGATATCATTATTGGTGGAGACTCAGCCGGCGGTAACCTCACGTCCGCGACACTGCTGCATATCTCACACCCCCATCCGGAGATAGAGCCGCTGGCTTTGTCGACTCCACTGGCGGGTGCTTTCCCATATGCACCGTGGGTCGATTTCAGTACTGAGGGGCCTACCATGAAGTCCAACCTGTGGAAGGACTTACTCACACCCGACCTCCTCACTGGTTGGGCTAATACTTACCGGGGTGAAAAGGTCGCCGATAATTGGATGGAGCCAATGAATGCACCCGCTGAATGGTGGAAGGACGTTAAGACGGAGCAGATCTTGATCCTCGCTGGTGCGGACGAGGTGCTCCTTTCAAGCGTTCAGGCATTCGCGGAGAAGATTAAGTCTGTATTTCCGGAAACTACTCTGGTGGTTGGGAAGGATGAGTCGCATGACGCGCCTTTCTATGTATCTGCGAACAAGCCAACTCAGACCGGCACTGCGCTACGGAAGTGGCTGGCGGCTCGCTTGTAGTTTGATGACTACATAATATGTCGACGCTATAGCACCAATATTTCAAGATTCGAAGGTCGTGTATTTTCATGAGCAAGCAGGACAAACTCCCCTGACTTGAATTAAATCAAACAACAAAAATTTATGGACGCAAGTTTTTATCTTCTAAGATGAAGCCTTGGCGGAGAACTTGGCTGCTGCGGTATCGAAGAATTCGCTCTTCTCCTGAATGTCAGCGAGCAGGGAGTGTGCGGGCTCAAGCTGCTGCAGACGACTGTAAATGAGGATTTGTCAGCTCGGGGTTCTCTTTGTATGGTCTTCATTCATGCCGGGAAGATAACATACGACTCTAGTTCCTCGGACGGCTTGCCGGCCAGCACATTCAAGACAATGCTGTTGGCAATCAATTCCACATCTGTGGGGTATTTCTCGAGAGCGGCGGTAATGGCAGCCTCGGCCTCGGGGAGACGACCAAGGTGAATCTCAGCGACAGCCTGGCCAACAATCGATAGTGGTGCGGCGGTGCTGGGTGCGGAGGCCAGCTCCTCATAGACGTAGAATGCAGACTGGTACTTCTCGCCGCCCTGGAACAGATGATTACATGTCAGCAATCTTAGAACGACTGGACTATCTCGGTTTCAAAACATACCACCCGCAATCCAACCCAGGACTCAGCAATGTTCACCAAAAGGGAGTCCTGGGCCCAGCGCTTGGCGGCCTGGACCTCCTTAAGCGCAAGATCGGTTCGGTTCTGCTGAAGTTGGATCTGAACGATAAGGGAGACACTAGCAGAGACAATTTGTCAGTCCAACTATCCGCGACAATTTCCGACTATTATGCGGCGAAGAACTCACGCCTCAAGGTTACCCTGGTGTTTGGCGAGCAGCGCCAGCGCCTCCTCGCTGAGGCCCTGTGTCTGGAGCACTGTAGCAGCAAGGACCTGTACGGTGTTGTTATCGGGGTAGTTCTCAGCGAGCTCCTGTGCCAATTGCAAGGCAGCGTCTGCCTTGCCGGAAGACTGCAGGGCCAGGGCCTTGACGGCCGACAGGTCGGGGCTGTCTTCTTCGATGGAGGGATCGGCGAGGGCCTCGTCGTATTGACCGAGGGCAATCTGAGCGCGGAGCTTGAGGACTT
The DNA here is from genome assembly GCA_026122735.1 of Penicillium bialowiezense. Lineage (NCBI taxonomy): Eukaryota > Fungi > Ascomycota > Eurotiomycetes > Eurotiales > Aspergillaceae > Penicillium > Penicillium bialowiezense. Next base: position 892,991 of record JAKZFB010000004.1, read on the forward strand.
GGGCGGGGAGCTGGTTCTCGGGGGACAGCACTGAGGTCTCGAAGTCAATCACACCCTGGTATTGGCCGGCGTGGAAGGCGCTGTGGATGTTGAGGAGCTCTGCGGGGATAGCTGGGTTAGCGCGCTGGGCGAAGGATGAGGGAAATTGAGAGACTAACCGCCCTCTGCAGAGAATGGATCCATGTTGTCTGTAAGTGTGGGGGAATATATTAGAGGGGAGTGATTGTTGTTGACGATGACCTGTGGCCGCAGTTAATCACGGTGGCTTTAAGGCGGAGAGGCAACTCTGCCGAGATAACACGGGGCAAGTGGGCCGACCGCCTTGGAACTATACAGCCTCACATCGTCTACACTTTCTTACCTCCACACCTTCAACATCTCATACGAAGTTCATTTACAAGCAAATGAGTCTGGAAGTTTTTGGATTCAATAGGTACATTCAAACAAAATGGGTATAATGCTGTGCCAAAAGTGATGGCCTCAAAAACAAATCTAAACTTCTGGTACATGAGATGACCCATTCATGGGTCTAAATTTGAGGCCTCGTTAAAACCAACCGAGATAAAACCCTTTGGGATGAATCCCTCAGCTGGAAAGAGTGCCTCGGTGAAAATGAGATTGAACCCAATGGGCTCTGAGAACAATCAGGGAGACGAGTCTCCTAATTTCCCCACCCGGTTCAATGAGGGGGGTCCTGTGGGACTCTATCCCCGGAAAATTTCCTCCGCAACTTTCGAATGGCTCCACGGGCTTTGGCTTTGATGACGTGCCCGGCCAGTGGAATGAGCCACTGTGGCTCGCAAGCCTCTTCATCCCCGGTGTGATTCGAAGCCGACTCGGACGGTACCCGTCGTAACGGCTGACAGAACGGCAGCAATGCGTTTTCGCAGCTGTCAGCATCCGATATGTGCCCGGAGGCTTGGTTTGTGCCTTCCTCTGTTTCGCAGAGGGGCGAGGAGGGTGTGAAGGGCCCTGGATAGATGTTGTGGGAGGCCCACTGGTGCGACATGCTGGGAGCTGATGTCGGGAAGGGTGCTTCGGCTTCAAGGTTGAGCGCCGTTTGTGGCGCTTCGAAGAAAGTTTCGGTGGAGCTGTTGGAGTTGGGTTCCATACAGTCTTCCTCTGGTGTTTCAAGGCCGGCTGTCTCGGCGATGAACTTGTTGGTATCGACCCAGTGTCCTACCCGAGATTCTTGAAAGATCTCGTCCTCTCGATCGATGTCTTCGGCCTTGGGACGATAGTAACGCTCCCTTTCGGCGGCCCGAGAAAAGAGAGGGTTGAAGTACGTGGGATGGCACACGACTTCAGGGATTGTTGTTTGGTGGACTGGGTATGTCCTTTTCATGTGGTTAATATAAGCTAAGGCATATGGATGCATGGGTGCATACCTTGGGTCAATGTTCTCGTTATCTCCAGAGATAGCCTCAAGCCAGTTGTAAGCCGAGGTTTGTTCAGTTGACACCGTTGTCATAGTGGTTTGTTGAATATAGCCTTTGGGTTTTGTTGTAAGGCTGGATTGGTTAGGGCCTGATTGGTGGACCACATAATGTTCGAGGGTATAGTATACCCTTTTTGGTTGGGTTATATAATCAACCCAAGGTTGACTGCCAACTGATGACACGGTGATGTAATAATCAGAGGAGATAGATGTAGAAGAAAGAAAAAAGAGAAAGCAGAATGGATTCAGAGGCCATACTTATAGCAAAGACGCTAACCTTTCAAATCGGCGGTTCAGTACCTGAGATAGAGCCATAATAGGGAGTTTCTATTGGCCTTTATGTCAAGTCATTTGGATAATAGCCATGGCTGCAAGTACAGGTGAACTACGGGGAGGTGCCGCAAGCAAAGCAGGTATAACTTGAGGAATCGGGTACATCCCCCGATTAGGGTTATGCTGGAACGGCAACCACTCATATTGCTGGATTATATCGTGGGACCAATGAGATTCCCTTATTCTATGCTATAGAGTTCCTTCCCAAACGGCGTCGGAATTTATGCATCACACTGACGGCAGAACACAGAGGAAGGGGAGAGCACAGAAAAAGGGGACGTTAGAAATGGTGCAAGACAGGCTCTATCCGCGAATAGAAACAGTGCCCATGTAAGATAATAGTGCGTGTGTGTTTAGGAAGATACAATATAGTTGCTGGGGCTTTCAACCATGATCTCAGACAACTTTATCCAGGTAACATGGAAAGGTCTCATCAAGTACGTCGACGGGTGTCGAGGAGCTCATATAGCCAAAGATACACACATGTTGATTCACCCATATAGCTTTCAGCTTTAGCAGACATTATGGGATCATCTAATACAAGAAAGAACATCTCTAACTGAGCATGGCTATGGCAGAAGATATTTGTGATTGCTTTTTGTACTTTGAGGTCTCGAAGACTCTTCCCGGGCTATACTTATTGGAAACTAGAAGTAATTTACAACAAGTTCCTTATTTTGAGAGGTCTAGTTATTTTGAAGCTAAATACACAATAAAAGCCGAGAACAAAAATCAACCTTGCCATCTGAACCGACCTTCACGTAGGGTCTTCACGACGCCAAGAGGCATAAATTCGCGGTTGACAGCGGCCAGACTACCGTAAGTTTGGACCATCTCTTCGTAATACAACTCCGCCACCCAGCACCAGTACGGTGTCATCCTATCCCAGTCCTGATTGATAGAGGCCTTCGCAGAGATCTCCAACCCGAGGGAATCCTTCTCCCTTCCGAAACCCAGTGTCAACGCCACGTTCTTCTCTTCTGGAACTTCGTTGAGCTTCTTGTACACGTCCCTGAGAGGAACACTATAGGTCTCAGCGTAGCGACTATAGTCTTCAAAAGACATGAAATCACTGGGTTGGTAGTTTTGGCCGGGGAATTCGGAGTCACTGCCGCCGTTCTTCTTAAACTTCTCCTTTGCCGCCTCGTATGCTACCTCTTCTTTCAAGGAAGCTTTGTGTAGTAGCTTTCGAGGGGTCGTTTTGATGTTTTCACGCATCGCAAGTAGTCTGATGAAAGGGTTGAGAAGGCCAAGCCCACCTAGCTCGATGGGGTAGTAGAAGAAGCCATCGGGGAGGTTGTGGATATCGAATCGCTCTGCAATAACAGCGCGGAGGTGCTCAGTGACGCCGGACGCTCCGTCGCCCGAGTTGCCTTTGTTGAACAGCGTTTGTTCGATACGGTGCAGCGTCGAGATCGCCATGTCGATGTGACTGCGACCGAAGCAAACGGCCGGTTTAGCGAAATTGTTGGTGAAGAATCGACCGAAGTAGCTGTTCCACGCCTGCACCCAGGCAAACACACTCTTGCAGGACGAAAGCTGCCGTGAAAGTTCCTCAATGTGCTGGTCAACCTGAGTTTGATCGATGATGAATCTTTCTTGGGAGGCGTCAAGGACCAGGAATCCCCATCGAATATCACCAAGTGGAAGCCCCGGCGCTTGCTCGCTGTTGGAGCTTCCCATGCGTACTGTACCAGTTTTCTCCTGGTTGAATTTGAGACCCATGACCTGAGAGAATTGATTCATGGCCTCCCACGCTTTGCCGCAAGTTTGTTCCGCGCCCCAGAACCAGAAGTCGTCATGGAGACGGTAGAGGAAAGCGCCATCGGTGCGCTGATTGACCGCATAGTCCATGCAAAACAGAACAGCCTCCCCGAAACAATCACCCAATGTGTGGCTCATGGGAAGACCACGCTTGCGGGTTTGGACTGACCCATCACCGCCATCCTGAGAGAACTTGAGGGGAGCCTCCAAGAAAACCGCGAAAAACTTGAGCCAGGTCTCCGAAAATCCGAAGAACTTCAGAACGGCCAACACGGTTGTATGGGGCATGGAAGGTCCGAACCACTCAAAGTCCGATCGGATGGCGGTGAACTCACCATGTTGATGCTTATGAATGATGGATTCCGTGATCAAAAGGTGAAGGAGAGAATGCTTAGTGTCCAAAGGATTGCTGGACTCGTTGGTTGCATCTTCGTCGTATTGCTTCGCACCTTCCTGCTCCGAAGTAGGAAGTTGTGTCATGAAGTAATCATTGATGTAAGTCTGTCTTCGCAAATCGTTGATCCTATCGGTGGTCTGGATACCATTGCGACCAAAACTGTACTTTCGGCGATTGACGTGTTCGTCGGCGATATCTTCGCGCAGAAGCTTCCACTCACGAGACCACAATAAATCCACGAATACTACGCGCAGTCTCACGGCCCATTTGGTTCCAATATACTGGAGCAAGAGGGCGTCGAGAAGATCTTCGTCCATGTAAAAACGGTATTTCCCGTTGAGCTGACGGCGCATGTCCAGGGGAATCCCGTTTCCGTCTGTCGTCCAGGACCAGCTCTCAAGCGAGGCAAGGCGCATGTTCAGCACATCGGCCACTTCTTGTGCGACCTCCTTGTTTCGCATGAACTCTTTCAAGATGGCCGCTTTTTGGTCGTTGAGAAGATCGGCCTTCAGCAGCGCCTCGGAGACCCATTTGAGCTCATCGACATCGAGCCATGATCCCCTTGACAGTAAGTCTGCGCCAAAGGTCTGGATCTTGGTTCGGAGTTTTGTGAAAGCTTCTCGAGAAAGCTTGGTCTCTGTGAAAAGACTTGAAAGGTAGGCGTGAATGGCGTCCTCGTTGACATGGGTGGCAGCATTGAAACCCAGGGACTCCCAAGTGGCCCGTTGTTCATGCATCTCAGCTCGGCCCACGGGCTCGGGTCCCAAGTCAGACATGGACAAAGGGTCTGTTTTAGACTCATCTGGCTTGGGAGAAGTGCTCTCATCCAGCTCTGACAGCCACTCAGTGACTAAGTTGCTGTAAAAAGCACCGTGCTCATGCTTGATTTCGAGGAAGCGCAAATCTGTTTCAAGCTGAGTGACCCGTGCCTGGATTGACGACTGAGAGATGGAGGAGTCATATCGACTCTGCAGAAGAAACCGACGAATATTCGCGTGATCAGCCCGTTGGAGCCGTCCTGCCCCCGACTCAGAGAATACATGGTCGGGATCTGTTTCATCGGCATCGGCGTCGAGGTCGCTGTCATCTCGGTCGAGCAATTCTTTGGGATATCCCTTAAGGCGTGATAGTCCATCCAGCAAGACCTGGGCGCGAGTGCGTAGATCTTTTGCTTCACTGGCAGTAGCAAGTATCTGCTTCTTATGCTGATCGAAGATAACGCGTTGTTTTGAAAGTTCCTTGATCTTCGTGGCGGTGATGGACTTGAGAGTCTGCGGCAACGCCCCGTTTGAAGACATGATGGAATGAATTGATTGATGAAGGTGAAACTAGTTGCAGTCCAAGGGACTTAAATATTCGATGGGTTTGACTCAAAACTTCGAGAGATGATCTCATTGCGATCGGGTTGCAGCGCGGGATCTCAATCGGGTATAACGTCCTGTAAGACGACCCACTATATCAAACAAAAAGAACCGACCAGAGATCCGTTTTTCTTTGGGCTAGCGAGAGCCCCGGAGGGCTCTTTTCTACCTAGCTAAGATCGCAGGAGAATCTTGGAAGCAATGATTAATGTCCAAGAAGTTGCTTTGGTTTTCATCCTACTTTATGTTGACCCGTGGATCAGGCCTCATTTTTTCAACTATTTCTCTCATCTATGTGTCTGTGGTCAAGTCATCAATTCAATCATAACCACTAGGGTGTCTAGGTGAAAGACGTGGACGTTGAAAGAGTTTCGTTTCATCTGAGGGGCTTTTCAAGGTTGTAATGCATCAGGTATACCCAAGTATAGGTGTATATCAATCACGGGATTGACAGACACCTGGGCATTTGGAGTGCCCCAACTCCAGAGTCATTGTCTACCTGACATCTCAGTAGCTTTAAAGAAAGTCCAGTGTCCTCGAGTAGGTACCATCTAGGGTTTTCCAAGCGTTTCAGCATCCAATGTTGCGACAAAGGCCGCAAGATCCTTGCGAATCTTCAGCTTCTGATTTTGGCCAGCGAAGATTGCATCGACAGCCTTGTGCACTAGACTCAAGAGGTCCGTCCGACTCAACCCGAAATGGTGCGCAGCTAATAGGTGCTCATTTGAGACAGGGCTACAAAAGAATCCGACATCATCAGTCTGTAATATCCGTGATCAGTATTCACAAAGATGGAGAGAGGGTATAGAGCCATCTGACTTACACACAGCGCAATGGGGCAGTCGCTGTGCCGCCAGTATCCGAAGTGGTGATCCAGATATCCACCGTTGATCATTTTAGCATGAACGTTGCACGAAATGCACAGTTCGAGGCCAAGCTTTCGTCTTGAAATCTCTTGTTTAATCTCGTCCGGCACGTGGATGACATGGCCAATACGATCGGGTTGGAATGAAAGCAACATCGCCAGCTCGCTCGGTGAACTAGACTCCACGGTCTCTGCGAAGTGCAGTGTGATTCCCAGGCCATTCGGTTTAGCCTTGGAGAAAGCGTCTTTGTAAATGCTAACGTCGCCTCGCGTCGGGTTTCCGCAGATGTCCACGCCAACGACTCCGCGTGGCTTGTTTTCGATCGCAAGGTTGATGATCTCGTCTCCCTCCGCTGCTGACATGTTACCCCTGTCAATAGCTAGAATCAAAAAGACAGACATTCGCTGGTCCCGCGATCTAAATCTTTCGATGGTCTTGAGTACTGTCTCGGCATATTGCTCTCGACTGATGCCCGGAGATGCTCGGGGTATAGTCCGCAGCTCAAGATAAACAACCCCATCATTCGCGAAGTCTTCGAGGACAGAGTTGGTAGCATACACCAAGCTCTCTAGGTCATTGCAAAGTTGATAGGTCAGTGTGGAAAAGGTTGAAAAGAATCTAATGCGGTGAGATGATGTGGCACTCATAGTCGGAATTAGGTAGCCTCACGTTTCAAGGGTATAATCGACTTTTCCTGGAGGCATGAGCACCAGTGGGTCCTCGACGTGAAAATCCGGGTTTTGGTTCTTCTTTTGAAGCCATAGCTCATGAAGACATTGACGGCTGATGCTGCCACTAAGATGGGCGTGCAACTTTGACTCGGTCAGACGCGAGAAACCGGATGGAACCTTGGAAGATATACAAGGTGGCGGTATCATACCTCTATCTTGGGCAACGCTTTGACAAAAGCCTCGTCAACTGGTTTGGGTGCCATAGAACGGGCTGAGTAGATATCGACGGAGCAGAAATGTACAACGTAATGTATTGGAGACGATGAGAGGAAGGAGAGAAAGCGAGAGAGAAGCTCTCCGTCGATAACTATCTAGCTGCGCTGAAACCTGACAAATTCGGAAGCTACACCTGGGTAGGTTCTGACAGTAGATGCTGCTGTGGAAGTTGGGGGTCTGAAGCGGGGACAAATGCGGGGTGAACCTCAGTCGCTGCCTTACGCAGCGTTTCCCAAGTGCACATCTCCGATGGCCAGGCTTCATGCACATATGCAAATAGTTGCTGGAAGACAATCATGTCATTATGACCGTGCCCTCCACATTTGAAAGCCATACCTGCCTTTACCGTGGAGTTGCGACCGCTGCCTTGATTGGCACTTTCGGTTCTATACACCTCTGAGCCCTGGAGTGCCGTGATCAACCAACATATGTCGAGTGAAGAATAATATTTTTGTAGAATTCAAGGATCTATATCCATGGATCTAAACAGTACCTAGATGAGTGCCCAGGTGGCCTCACACTGAAACCTAGGAATAATCCATCCAAACCTCCAGGGCTTCCAAGGTTGGAACTACTGAAAGTATGATCATGTGAAAACTGAATAGTTGTAGAATTGAATTGACAAAAACTATGAGAACCCCTGATATGATTCCCAAATCCGTTGGCTATGATAAATGACGAGAAGACTTGCTCCGGTGATCCAGCCACGCAAGTCTCTGATGTGAATTGACTCCCGCAAATGCGATGCTGGCCCGATGATGACAAGAGGTGATACGAATCCATGTTCCCAGAAGGTCACGCGTAGAAGGAAATAAAACAAAAGAAATCAATATGAAGCAATCAGAAGAATAAGAACACAATCTCGTATGAAGAATACATGAACTGAGACTGAAACAGGCAAACCACGCCCGCGCCTCGTTCACTTGAAACGTAGCCAGACATCCAGGCCCGAGGCTAGCACAAGTGAACGAGGCGTCGGTGAGAGTTCGAGAGATAGTACAGGGGAAATAGTAAACATAAAGAAAATCGAAACAACTTGGGGGGTATCGCTGAGGTGGGCATGGTAATAGCGCAAAAATTTGAAATCCGAAATGATAGACATGCACAGATGGAAACAAAGAGTGGGATATGATGCAGTAAGAAGAAAAACGCCAGAACCTTGATAGATGCGAAGGGGTGTAGGAGCAAGATTCCACACGGGGAGAGAGGTTGTAGACACAGCAACTTGGGCGAAAGTTGTGGAGGTGAAATTTGGATGTGTGAGGTACTCATTGCACGAATGAGGAGTTGGAGGTTGTTGATACGGTGGGAGTCAGGTTTGGCGAGCCGTCCCTGTCTTCAGGGCTTACAGGCTCACTGCGATCCTGTGCTTGGTCTCTGTCGCGCTCGGCCGAGGACGAGCGCTTGAAGACGGTCTGACCAATCTGGCGGAAGATTCCCATACGCTCAGCACGGAGCTCTTCGAGATCTAGACGCTGGACAGAAACGGGCTCTTCCTTAGAGATCTTGCAGAACAGGGTTGAAAACAAGTACTGGTCGCCACTGTTGTCGTAGAGGGGCAGATAACGATAGCCTCGCGACAGACTGGTAAGCTTGGCAGTGAAGGTTGCCAGCTGCACACTGTTATTGTTTCCAGCGCTGCGGCCATCCAGTGAGCTCCACACGGTCCATCGCACAAAGACAAGGTCGGGATATTTGGTCTCCAGCGACAGCTTGAATTTGTCATTGAACACAGGGCTGTAACCGTTGCTTTGCTCGATCTTGGTGCGTCGGCGGTGTGGGTAGCCTATTCCAGACATGCCGTTGCGGGCAGAAGCATCCATGCCACCCTCGCCAAGAACGAAACTCTGGCCACGATCATCCGCGCTGAACATCTCGATCTCAACGTACGGGTTGATGTTGTCATCTTGGCCAATCGTACGAGGACGTGGAAGCTGTTGTGCGGAAATAACATCCACTGAGAACCGAACCATCTTGCGCTCTGTTTTGCGCTTTTGAGTTCCATCCTCACTGGCAGGCAAACGAAGACTTTCGGGCTTGAGAATGTAGCCGGTGCGATCGGTACCAGCTGCGAACATAGCCTGATTCATCTGCATGCCAATGTCGTATGTCTGCCAGTTGAGTGCTGCCATTTGCACACCACGGCGCCAAAACTTGTTCGGGTCGAAGTTAGAGGAACGAAGTCGGAACCCTGAAGGATACACTCGCGTGAGGTACTTGCGGTTGTGTGCTTCGAGGGCGACTTTGTTATCATGGTTCTGGGTGATACCTTCGAAAGAGCGTTCGGCAAAGGAGTAGATGTGGTTGTAGCGTCTGCTCTCTGGGGACGAGAAGCTGTGCCATTTGTAACCGCGGGTATAAACACCCAAGTCAGACAAGGGCTTTGTGATTTTGCTTTTCTGGCGTCGCTTTTTCTTCTTGTCGTTCTGAATCGACACCAGAGCCCCGTCGCTGTCTTCGGTTGCACTGCTCATACTTGTTGCAGTGAGGGATCGTCTATCCTGTGAAATCAAAGGACCAATACTATCAACAGAGCCGATGGTAGGCGGGCTGGATAAGGATGGAAGGGGCAAATCTGAAGGTGCCGGGCGCACAAATGGCGTACTTGCGCTGCGCTTGCGGCCATGCGTGCCAACGGAGCTGATTGTATCCTGACGAGGGTCAAATTCGGCCTCATCACAAGTCTTTACCTTGACCAGAATGCGACCCTTCAACTCCTCTGGCGACGGAAGGATATGACAGTTTGTCATCAAGGGTTCAAGAATCAGTTGATCCTTGAATGTATCTTTCATGATCTTGACCATGGCCAACTGCTGTTCGGGGTTGCAGTGCACTTCAAGAGAGAGGATGAGAGGAAAGTCGCACGAGATAAAGGCATAGCGATTGATGACGGTGATGCAGTCGGCAAAGAGGACGCTGGTGGTCAAAGTCCGCCCATGAGAAACAATGGGGCGTCCATCTGCGCCATCCCAGCAGTCGATCTCAACACATCGGCATCCTTGCTGGAGCGCGCTCACGTAAGCTTCAGTGCTCGAAGCACCAGCTACCTGGCGGCCCAGAAGGTACGTGTTGTGAGAGCTCGAGATGAAGTATTCGTTTAATGGGCGGTCAAATCTCGACTGGGGAGCACGTGATGCATAGATACCATTGCTGGCAGAAGCCAAAAACATGGAGAATGAATCCAGGTCCATTCGCATGACAGGTGGAATAAGCTCTGAGCCTTCGGCAGAGGGGGTTCGAGATTTGGAAGATCTGCGTACGGTCTTTTCAAACAGTGCAGTCCAATAAGCACGGTCGGAGTCGATGTCTTCATTTTGCACATCACGAAGGAAAGTCAGGAATTCATCCTGGCTCATGCCTTCTTTGTTGTTGGCAGTGTGATGCTTGAAGATATCTTTGATGTCCCTACGTTCCTTCAGGCGCATGAGGAAGTCTTTGAACTCGGAAAAATTGAGTTTTCCATTGCGGGCGGAGTCCGCTTTTGTGAATTGCGCCCTGAGCATGTTTTTGGAACAGTTGATGTGCAAACTGCGGCAGACCTTCTCCACGGCGGCGAGGTCGAGACTTTGCTCTTCCACCGGGGGAGGGCCTTGGGGAAATAGTCTGGACATCTCACGCTGCCAGTGTGCCTGAAGAACAGCCTCACTCTGGCTTGAACCGGCGAGACCAGCCATGAGGCCAATTCTGTAGCGAGAGATGTGCTCAAGGGTGGTAATCCACAAATCGAGAATACGGTCACTGGGAGCGATGAGGTGCAAAGTCTTGACCGTGCGGCCCTTAGACCGATCAGAATCCGCGATCACAATGGTGAACCACCGGCGCTCCAAATCTTCCGGAATTTGATGTTCCTCTCGGTAATTTCGAGCGTCGGGGCCGACCCGAATTTCCTTGATGTCATCTATATAGAAACGTTTTGCGGGATTCGAGACATCCCAGAAGACCTTGGCAGCATCGAGGTCCAAGAAGAAGCGCACTTGCTTTCTGCGCTTCTTGGTTACTTTTGTGAGGACGGTACCGCGCTGAACGGCCGAGTCGACCTTGGGCGCCACGACAACCGCAGCAGGAGGCACAGCCTCGCGCGCCGCAGACATGCGGCTTTCACTGCGAAGGCTGGATGCTTCCGAGCCGCCCCAGGCGCCCAGATTGTCCATAGCTTCGCCGGTCTCGTCCTCGTTACTAGAATCAAGTGCACTGTCTCGGACAGGCTGGGGCCCGGTTTTGCTGTCACTGCGGCGACGCATGATGATGGGACCAGTGCTTCGGTCCCGTTTCTCATTCTGTGTCGCGGACTGTCTCCTGCGGGTAAGTTTGTTGGCAGCACCGCGCGAGATGCGGCGCATCAGGCCCGGCGCCTTTGAAGATGCAGGGTCATTGTAACTGGAACCGTTCAGAGTTCCGGGAACAGCCATCATAGATTCGCCGAGTTCGAGAGGACCTGGGGTAGGTAGTGATAGACCGGTCACTCGACCACGAAGTCCTTCGCTGGCAGTTTGGAATGGAGTGCCAGCAGGTGTGAACGCATAAGGCGTCCCGGGAGCAGGGAAGGATGATGTCGGAGTAGAGATTGGGGACGACGTGAAGGAGGGCGCGTTGGAGGGTGGTTGTCCAGAAGGGAGAGAAGTGACAACATGGTGTAAAGAAGTTGGTGGAGGGAGAGATGTTGCAAGTTTTAAGCTGGGTTGGGAGTCGGCATCCAGAACCGGAGAGGTAGTCGTAGCATATGCCATGATGACTATCTATCAGAGACGACAGCTCAGCTGTCGATAGGTGTAATCAAAGCCTGCCGTGAACCGTGCCAATGTCCAAGTCACCTGGACCCAGAGATAGACGAATGGTTAACAGCGTAGGGGTCCAGCCTGCTGTCAAGGTTCGCAAGGCTGCCGCCTGTCAAAGTGTTATGCGATCTGAGCCAAAAGGGAAAGAGAAATAATCCGACGCAGGTTGACGAAAGAAGAAAATAGAAAGAATCGTTCAGCCACGTCCTCAGCAAAAGTTCACAGTTCTTGAACTCTGCTGCATCTTGACCAGACTTGAATGCAATGCGGAGAGCCCTGCCGGAGGATAGCTCACGGGAAGAGACCGAAGCACAAGAAAAAAAATATGTGGGGAACTCAGAAAGGTCCCTGATAACAATTGCAAAGGGCACTGGCCCTGTGCAACGGCCAATCTCCCTCAAGAGATCTTCTCAGCACGGTGCTGACCACTTGAGACAGACGTCACAAACGACACAGGCAGTGATCTCCAGTCTCAAGGTTGCGGTCCGCAAATTGTCCTGCTTCTTTTGGAACCTGGCTGGTTCTGTATGTTCTCTTTTCAATGATACCAATGCGAGCCCCCTCTTCTAGCAGACGATCTGCCGGTACGTGGGGCAAGCTACTGCTCTGCACCGGATGAGGGATGTATTGCGATTTGGACCAATTGATCGTGTCATTAACGAACGAACCAGGGAGGGGACGTGGGTTCCGTTCGAAATCGAATAGCGTATGCCGTAGCGAGCAGGAAGGCGGACGCAATGCGCATGCAGGTATCGGTCCCAGAGTTCAAAAAAGAGCCCCAAGAATCCGCTCTGCGTGGCTGCGGAAGACGACGGCGCTCGCGATCAGAGGCCTAAGGATTGTCACGGAAATCTCGTTATTCGACGGGAGCTGTGCGCAATTGGGTACGATTGTAGACTAGCGATGCGGCAGGCGATGGGAAGACCCGTAGTTTTTCCCCGGCGCGTGGTAGCTTGGGTAGGGGGAATGCGATGAAAATCGGGAATTGCGACAGGGTTGCCAACGCAGTGGATGCAAGCGGTCGAAAAGGGAAAGACGAGCAGTCGGCGACTGGGCCGAGTTAAGGAGACGCTGATGTTGGATTGTCTAGTGCCGTTTCGAGAGTCACCGTGAGCTGATCCAGTTGCTGCACGGTTACGTGGTGGCCACTAAGTCTGTATGCTAGTTGAAGAACTGCAAAAGTCGGAAGTAGCCTGAGATGATCATGCAGGAGAAAATAAAGGGAACCGGTCTTCCTTATCGTATGAGTCAATAATTTTTTTTCTGTCTCAAGAAGTGGGAAGATGAAGGGGGAGGAAAATAAATTATTAAATCAATGAGTCCTCCGCGAATTGAAGCTGCAGTGGGTACTGTCGTACTTACGATAGTGTATTGCGATACCCTGTACCAAATACTGGTACTGTATGTAATGTATTTCTGCGGTGTATGGCGTATTGTTCGTCTTTTCTTTTCTTTGCCCGTTGGGGGTTTTTTTTCAAACAGATATTAGAAATCAGCGGATAAAGGACACGGGGTTTGGATCTGGCTGAGACCGTCCAGAGTGCAGAGATAATTTGGAAAAAGATATGTAGGTCTGACAGTATCTCCAAAGGGACCGGGCAAATTATTTGATATGAAGAAATGAACTGTCTAGCCACACTTGCGGTGACAACAATGTGGCTGAAATCTCAGATCAATGTGGAGGCAAGAGCAAAAGCAAAAAAAAGAAATAGCTGGCAGGCCACAAAAGAAGGGGCCTTTGAAAAGATTAAATACTATAGAGTACAGAAGCGACAACACACTTGCACTTGCTCATTTAACTCAGGTATGTTTTCGCTACAGTTAGGTACTACTTCAATACCCAAGTGCCTATCAAAGTGAAGCGCTGCCTACCACGAGATGACGATGTGGAATGACAGCACGCCAGAAGATGGGCAAACCCCGTTACTCGGCATCATTGGACGATCCCTGGGATCTCTGGGGAATGTTATCGACCAAAACGGGTCGATCTGTGTTTCAGGTGCGTTGGACGGGAGCACTAGAGGGATGACGAGGGACATTACATACAATTGAAAGCTACCTATCAGTATCGTTTGGGTCATATGCGGTGTAGGTGTAGGGCTAAAATTGTTTCCAAAAAAAAGGGGGCCCAAGATCCTTTCATTGAAGCGCTCGGAGAGATTACGGGACTATGGATTATAGTGGGTAAAAATAGCAGTCTATTCACTCAAACTTCTATAGTCTGACACGGCACCGGGCTCCAGTTCCCCCACAATTGATTCTACAGTACGGAGTACATTATCTTTTTTTTTTCTTTGATTTCTTTTTCCTGAAATTAGGTTGTATCACAAAGCTGTTCAAGCATACTTCGCCTGTAACCGGCCCACTTATCATGTCATTCTTACTTGTATTACCTCGGTGTAAATTCCCGCTCTGCACCGACAGAGCGGTCCCGGGGAAGGTATGCGGAACCTTCGGATTCTTGCGTTTTGATCTCGAAACATCCTTGGATTAGACTTTCTTGTTCTCCTTGTGGTACATGTATCCCGGAGTCATGTCCTTTGTGTTCATAACTGACTGGTCGGGCGCCTATCTCTGCCCAATGTGCCTAGAGACATACCTGTACAGAGTAGCAAAGACACAGTGCCACAGGCGATCACGCAGTTCATAATGTCTTCTCCTATTTGAGAATACAGTGGGGGTAGGTGGGGGTTCATATGTACACCGCAATGCTCACAAATTTACAGTTTGCAATGGAGGGCAGGCTTGTATACGATGTCATCTATTTTAAAGTATGCTGAAGTAAATGCAGTGTCATGTCATCCCTGGGCCGGTGAGGCTTGCTGTGGCAGTGAAATCATTTGGGCGGTGCAGTGGGCCAATATACTTCAATGTTTTATTTCTCGAACAACCAAAATGACAGATTGGGTTTGAGCTGTCTCCATTCTGTTACTGACACTTTGTTGCACGCTCAAACAAATACCTACGAGTAGGCCTTTGGCCATCACTTGTCGGTCAAGTTCGTTCACAGTTCTTTTACCCTATGTACAACGACTCGCATTTCCTGCTCAATCCCCGTGGTATCCACATGATATCCATATGTCAGCCCATACGGAGTACAATGTAAGAAGTACCTCGTAATTAGTCTCCAGGATACCAAGATACTAAGAATACTACAACATGGTATATCATACTAAGAAGTCTGCGCTATCTGTACGATATACAAACCTCTGCGGGGTCGATATGCCTTACCAACCCCGCAGCCGTTGGACTTGATGAGCTGGCGATGCCGTGCTTTACCGTTTCCTTGCTTCTGGCAATTCTTCACAACTCCCAGCCGCTGCAGCCGGGAGGGAAAAGCAGAGCCCCTCTACCCCTCATATCAGAACAGACCGTCTGATCCTAAAACTGCACGTAACCCAGCCGGGCTGACTATCAATTGGAGTGGACATACCAGCGATACAGGTATCATCTTCCGGGTTTAGCAGCCGCATCAACCTAGCATTCCGACAAGGGTCTTGTTCAAACCTCAGCTCATGGTGCTTCTGTTTATCATGATTGCGCATCGAGCGAGTACGCATAATCAACGAATGATGCAACCTTTCAGGTAGAAATGGTCTGTGCAGATGCAATATTTTATCCAACTTAGGGAAGAGATGTGTGTTCCTACAGGTACAGGCATCTTTGTTTCTTTCTTTTCTATTGGTGATTCCTTCGTTTCCCGGTTTGTCGCTGTTTTGGAAATAGTCAAGACGGTTGGCGCCTGTAATGAGTCATCTGCCCTATCAGCCCTGGAGGCACTTTACTCTACAGTCACGTTGGAGACTTAGAGCCAATACCCACGCGCCGTCTATCCGACATATCCGTGCGCTATCAACCTAACATACCGAGCGGGTGTGGCGGGTTTGACGAAAGCCTGTAGGATAAGACCACCTGGGCATAGATTAGATCGGGACAGACAGGTAAGACAGAGTCTCAAATGATTCGATGATGCATTGAAAAGCGCCACGTTATCAACGACGACATAATGAAGGCTGATTAAATATTTGCAGGGCAGTTTCCAAGGTCGTATCGACCGTTCCCTATCACCGATACAACCCCACATGTAGAAAAGAGCGGTGGCTGAAGCAAGGATCTGTTGAGCCACTCCGGGAAGGCAAGTCTCTAGTCAGAAATTTTGACTTGACCGCCTCTGATGGTGGCCTCCCTGTGGCTCCATAATTCAGGTCAAATTGTACAGCCCTTTGAGCGGGCTCCACTGAAACCGACCAGGCGGGTTGTCGACAAATGCGATCATCATCAGCGATGGTCGCGGACGGGAAGACAGTCAAAGCTCAGTCATCATGCCACGATTTGCCTTACGGAGATGGGTTTCCAGCGCTGACGTGCGATATGTCACCTTTACACGGTGTTCAATGCGATGTATGGAGCACAGAGGAGCACATAGTCCTATAAAATCGCCATAAAGACAACGTGTTTCAACTCCATCCCGTGACCCAAGGTTGGTTTTTATTGGGCGCTTGGTCAGATCACCATCACAGTAATCTGTAGCGGCGGTCTGACCATGTATAGTTATCCAATCATGAACTGTAATATGTCGGATTCCACGGCTGCCGGTGTAGAACAGATTTAGATGAAAGACATGGTTTGCGTGGGTATACATTGGCTATGGGGAACTTGAATGTCTTACCAAATTTCCTTTCCAAGAATTCTTGGGGCCCTCCATTGGCTTCGGTGGAGGACTAACGCCGTTCGGCCCACATGACAGGGTCGTTCTTTGAAATGGGATAAACTAGTGTATTATTGTATGTCATCGCTTCAGGGGTTGTTCTTCGTGGCTTCCAATGTTCTCTTCTGGAAAGCCAAAATTACACCACCATTCTAAGACATCATTTCCCACGTATTGAAGAAGTTACCATGAATTTTGCGTGATAGGTGATGCCCCGCGATCATAAAGAACACTCAGGCAGATCGCCGTACGGAGCACTAGTCTCAAGATTGAAATTGGCTCCAGCTCCACTGAGGCTAGGTGAGGCACTTACAATATGAAGCTAACTCTGCACTCCATTATTGATGCGCATGCACAGTACATACGGAGTACCAGTCCGTCAATCTCGCAGCCGTTCCCTGTTACGATCAACGGCCCTAGATGACGACACCCCGCTTTTTGTTGACTTTCCCCTATGAGACGGGAAACCTCGGTTGAATCACAAAGGGGGGGGGGGGAAGGAAAAAGAGCAACCTTGGAACTTTGAATGTCTGCTCGAATTCCTTTGATCCCCGCGAATTTGCGGAGAGGGGCCTTTCATTGAGTGTGTTTGAATTTTCCGTACCCGTTAGATCGATGGGATCAATAAATAATAGCAAGATCCAAATACATGAGAGAAATACGTAGGTAATTTCCAAGGTTAGTAGAGGCTTTCCCACACGTAGATTACATTACCATCATGACCTGGATCCCGGAATTGCTAGCCTGTCTCTGACATATAACTCACTCTCTGGATACTCAGTACTCTCGAGGCGAGTGAGGAAGTGATGACATCATAGAGACGCACACGAAATATCGAAAATGTTGAATCATACTTACGGTAATACAGACTGTATCCATACCGATACGTTTCCGTCAGAGGTTTTCTATGGCTCGAGGTATACAAGTACAGATTGTGCTTTGGGAATATGTCAAGCCTACTCCATACTCAGGGGTGCAATAATCAATTGAGGCGAACAAAGGGAGCCATAAAACTGAGTTATGGGTCTGATCTTCAGGAGAAAACGGAAGGGGCGTTATCTTCATTCCAATGCAATTTTAGTTCTCCCTTCCCCCGATTGCACTAAGCATTAACATTTTGACTCTGGAAATTTCAGTACTGAAATCTACTCGAAACACTGGAAATAACTGGGTCAATACAGCCTTGCCCTGAAGTCCCAAGGGGATGGAACCGTTGCGCCTCAGTGCCTATACAGGGAGATTTGCAAGTGACGGCTGGGGCTTCTTAGCAATACACGTTTTAACCATCTCCTTTGTGTTTGCGTATTGAGTCAAATGTTTCCACGCCCAGTATTTGAGATGTACTTGGCATACGGAGTACGGAGTAGAAGTAGCCTAGTTATACTAGATCGAATTAAGCAGGTTCCTTTGTCTGAGGTTACCATCTCGCAAACGAAGTTCGGATTGGGCACATGACCACCGGCAGGTTTCTATGTACTTGGGAGGAACCATCCAAGCAATCATTGTCCAGGCAATTCCAGAGAAAACCAAGCCGTCGCGAAAACAGACTCATCACAGGTACCCCTCCCCTCGACAAGGCCAGGCAGCCACTGCCAGCCCAGTCCGCTTCCAAGGTTCTGATCCTTCGATGCGTCTTCGATGCTTCCAAGGGTTGTGCTAGAGAAAATTTCCCAGCCCGTTTCACAACATTGCTCCATCTAATCGAAACAGGGGGGAAACGAAGCCCCAGCTCCACACAAACGAGCCATCCCGCCATCCTCGGGCCTCTCTTTTTGATGCGACGTCCCGGGCCTGCGTCTCATTGGTAGCAGCTGTCAGCGTGCCCCCATTGGCCTGTGGCTGATTCCATATCATGGGAGCTATTCTGGACGGAGTACGGAGTACGGGGTAGTCTGTCTCCTCTGCCACATTTCAATCACGGCCGCAGGAAGTAGATGTATCTATTCCTTCGTGTTGCAATTGCTCGATTTTACCTTTGCCTGTTTGTCTCTTGAGGGGGTGTTGCATGTGACTCACCTTGGAATGATTTCTCACATCATTTCCGAGGCCTGTCGGTGCGACTTGATCAAAGGATGTTGATGGCTCGCACGTCACTGACCGTGTAACCGGAGTCAACGATTGCGACTTACACTGGGCCTGATCGAAATGACGCTCTCTGAAACAAGAGCGTCATCCCGGAACCGGCATTATGCCACTGGCTGTCTCAAGCTTGATGTTTAGATCGTGTGTCCTCCTCTGTCACTGTCTGCGACGATTCCAATATCAACCTCACTCCATACCCAAGTGTCTAAGTGGGACTTTGCAGTACTTGTGGGTAGTTCCCCGGACGCCTCTCCCATTGGTACATATTTGATCGTATGACCTAGAGTCTTGATACAAGGTCTTGATTTGGAAATTAACCACAGTACACCCGTTTGTTAAAGCTGCCACGCCTTACTCCGTCGCGTATAGTTGAACGGCATGGCGGGAGAGCGGCATGGCGGCAAAGCGGAAAGTCCAGATCATCACAACAGCAACTGTTTGGAATGGGTCGCATGATTACTTGGAACGAGTGATGGGGTCGCGAAAACAGGTTCAAACCTACCGTGTGTGATATTGTGGCTGAATACATTGCTGCCCCAGGGCTGGAACCGACAGTGCGGGGCCAATATTTTGGCCGATAGAAATGTGATTTTCCCCCCGGCCCCAAGCGGCTCTTTCACAGGACACCTCCACCTCACACATCCAACCTCAGCAATGCGATTGGTTTCTTGGGATACGAGTAGTAAGCCGACGCCGGCGTCCTGAAGCAGTGACCGGCCATTCCCACCGTCAGCCCCAGCGGGGCTAGTCGTAAGGCTAGGAAAAGAACCCCGGAGACGCCGTCACAAGCGTGCACGCCGTTCCCGAAGCTAGCCTATCTGCTGTAAGCTCGATGTGTTTTAATTCCATCCCGCGTTTACCAATATTGCCAACTAAATTGATTCTGGAGCCCTCATTTCGATTAATCTACCAAGTTTAGGGAGTACGAGTGCCGTTTCCGACAAGTGCCACCAGGCAACTCGCGTCCACTTTATACCAAACACTCGGGTCCTAACGAAATGCAATGAAACAAGGCAGGCTCCATATGTCGCAGATCTAGGGCTAAAAATAACCCCTTTGAACCTGCGATCAAGAATTACATCCCCACAGTGGACAACGTGGCTTCCAGAATTTTCATCGAAGGCTGTTCAACCCACTTCGGTAGTTGAGCAAGGAGGAACTCCTGATATCGATCTCTTCTCGGTGGCGAAAAAAAAACAAGTCTCATCAATCCCGGCAGAGAATGCGAAACCGCTTCAAACGCTTCTCAATTCGTGTGTTTGAGAGTTGTTGAATACGACACGCGGGTCGCTCGGATGGCCCCAACCTGACCGTTGCCAGCAAACGGTGGTCCAGCCTTGGCGGTTCTCGCCGACTGGCCCCCGTCTCGAAATTCCAACGTGTTGAGCCCTACGTTTGTGTATCAAAGTCTTCGGTGGACCCGCTTACCGGGCTGTGTTGCTGTCGCGACGTGTATCGCCGTAATTTGACTGGGATCATTACAAGATTGGTACGTGGTTTTTCCTGCCTTGTTGGATCTCCAAATGCCGTTTACAGAGCCCGCGGCTCGATGAGAATCCCTGTCAAATGCATATCCCGCAATGAGCCTCTTCGGCCTTCCTTGCGTCCACCTCAACAGGAAACTCTCACCGACATTGACTAGCTAGATTCCCACCCAATTCGAATCATACGGCACGAAGAAAGAATTACCAAGCGAGAGAAATTTTGAGGGTCTTTTAGAGTCGCTCACATTGCTTGCTTTGCTCATTGTCAATTTCCATTGAACACACTTCCGACCACCGTGTGTCTACGGGTGCCCAGGTGTTGTTAACAAAGAAGCAACTTTGGATTAGTGTCACAACACTCGCAGAAAATCGCGTTGAAAGCACCGTATTTCAGATGAGCCTTCAGATTTGGGACACACCGTCTGCTAACATCCCCCTTCACCACCTTTCTTCTTTGTGACCAGCATCCAGGGATCAGAAATCATCATAGCAATCACTTGAATTCCAATGAATTATAAGTGTATATCTTACACCATCCATGGATTCTGCGTGGTCATTCATCCATCTAACGCGGTACGTAGACCACAGAGTTGCAGTAAACCCCCAATGGCAATGTTAAAGACCCCTTGACCCCGGCAATTGATAGTCGTGACCAGTTCCCTGTGCTCGGGGACCGCCGGCCGCCAGCCAAAACCAATGTATTGCGTCCAGTTTTGTGATAAGACAAGTACCCTGACACATCCATGGATGACGATCGTCAGCCTTGGATGCTGGCTTGGTCGGGGCTTGCTCAGTTGAAGATGAAAGCTTGGTTTCTTCTTCCGACTCATCAGGTTGATGTGGAGGAGTTGGAACCTACCATTTGTCTTCAGCTAGCTCACCGAGAACGGCGGCTAGTTTCCCTCTCATCATGATCTTCCCCTGCTCTCCGATTTGGAGCTTCTCGATTGCTCCCTCCACTTCTGCCTTCCGACCCAGGACTTGTTCTTGGTTCCGGGCCCATTCGTCATATATTCCGAGGAAGAAATATCTTGTTAGAAACACCGCCCAGCTCGGCTTCTAATATCTCGAAAGCATTCATCCGCGGCACGTACCAGGAGTTTTCCATGAATCTCGATGTCGACATTTTCCAGCCATGAAATACCCATAATGGAGTTCACATGATACGTGGTCGGCTCGAAAATGACCTGTCAGTCATCGCTTTGCGGCTTTTTGAGCGGAGCTTGGTGCCCCTGGGAAGATCGTTGATCAATTCGTCTTGGTATTCCAGCCCCAGAAGCATCAGATGAGCTGTGTTGTTGAGGATCTCCTTCAGCTTGGTGATCTTTGCTTCCATGGAAGCTGCGATTCGGCTCTGATCTTCCGTCGCTCTTGTCTGCTTCAGCAGTCCATACTCTGCTTGCCATCGGTTCTTACGATGTCGTCCATGCTGGTGTAGTAATTCCCTGCTACTTTTGATGGGGCACGATGACTATAGCTGGGACCGTAAGCTGATACTCCATCGAGAGCCGATCAGGATGAAGTGAAAGTTGATAGAGAAGAGCTTTATCAAGCGTGTTGAGTCCGGCGCATTTCTACGTTCGCGTTTTTTCAGCTTCACTTCAGGTTCCATCCAAGTCTACCCTCACTATTTTCTTCCTCTTTAGCCCCAGTTTCCCGCATACACATTCCGGAGCGCCTCACTGATAACTAAGACGTTTTGTTTCTATCACAGCGGGTCTGACATTCATCATAACTTGACATCTGGTCCAGATGGAACACGTTATCACTCGGACATATCTTAGACAATCAGCTATCCAAATATACCATACTCTGAATTCTTGGGCGTCTACGTCTCATGTGCGAGCAAGCAGAACAGAAATGCTGTCTGAAGTTGATGACCACGAAAGCCCATGATCTATTGTCATATCATCATCTTGGTCTCCTATACTTGGTACCTAATTATGCACATTCAAACTAACTCGACGGTGACTGGACCGGAGCGAAACACAGTATTCACAAATCGCTAAAACAAAAAGACCTAATCAACTCAAACCTTCTGAGCCGACGAATCAAGACCTTTATGGTCAAGCGAAAGCTCATCGAATGACCTCCGACCGCCATGGGCCTCCAAATCATGAGGATCCTGTCCATATGCGATATCAACATTCAAAGTGTCGATATCTACCTCGTTCCAGGTAGCGCTTGTCGCGGGGACAGGGAAAACCATTGTCAGGACGAGATAGACGACACCCGATACTAGCACACCAGAGAAATAGTTCACGTTGTAAATATATTGCGCGCCGATTGGAACCTTGCATCCAACTGCCCCGGCAAAGCCCACGATGTTCACTATGATTCCACAGAAGTAGGCGGTATAGGCGCGCCATGAGAATCCGAACGTGTAGTAGTATGGGTCGGTTTTGCGTGCGCTGTAGAGGGATCTGATGTCTAAGTATCCCTTGCGGACGATGTAGTAGTCGCAGATCATGACGCCGGCAATCGCAGAGAGGAAGAGGGAGTATGCGGAAAGGTAGGTTGTGAAGTTGTTTGATGAGGAGACGAGGTTCCACTAGAGATTAAGTTAGACTCCCTCCAAACAAGCTTTTGATAGAGCAATTATGACTTACCGGACACATGGCCAGACCGACTATGGCACAAATATAGCTGCCGCGTCGGATGTTCAAGTATCGAGGCATGAGTGCAGTGAGATCAGTTCCCGCGGAGACGGAATTGGCAGAGATGTTGGTTCCCAGTTGTGCAAGGGCGAATCCAGTAGCGATGATAAAGATGCCGAATCGCTGACCAGAGCTGGCACCGTCAAGGAACTTTCCGAGAAGGTCAAGAGGATTCCAGGTATATCCATCATTGAAAATGACCGATGAGGAAGATGACACGATGATACCAATGAAAGAGGTGACTCCAAAACCAACGGGGATAGTCAATAGCTGAGACCAGAAAGCGTCCTTGGGTGTTCGTGCAAAGCGCGAGAAGTCGGGATTGTTCATGATCAGAGCCGCGAAGTTACCAATGCAGGACATTATTCCTTTGACCATTGCCCAACGGAAATCAGATCCGTGAACAGTGTTTGACTGGTGAATGATTGGACCGAGACCGTTGGCGCGGGAGACGGCCCAGCCAAAGAACGCGATGGCAGCGATAGGAGAGTATATAGCCTTGACTGTGAACAGGTGGCGGACCTTGTGCACCGGGAACCACAGTGCTGGGAGGGAGCCCAGCCAGAAGAGGAAGAAGCTAAGGAAGTTCTTGGTATCGACGCCGGCGCTGGCAGAGAGGCTGTTGTGGAGGTTGCGGTAGCTTGGCCAGATGGCCTCGATCATCAGAGTCACACACTCTCCTCCGATGTAACTTTGCACACCATACCAGATGATGGCCATCACGACTCGGTTGAGGACGGGCCAAAAAGAACCCCAGATTCCGAATGAAGCTCGAGCCGTCACTGGGAATGATATGTGATATTTGGCACCGATGCGACCCGTTAGACATACAAAGCACGCAGCCACGAAGTATCCGACCCAGACACAGATCCATGACTGCCACCATGAAAGTCCGTCGACGATCATTGAAGATGAAATCATCCATGTGTTCTGCAATTTCGTTAGATGCCATTTCTCTCATTTTCTTAGTTGTAGGATATAGTGTTTAGAAGTACTGACAATGTTGAGTGAGTCTGCAATCCAAAAGGCGATGTAGTTTGGCCATCTCCATTGACGTCGCTCTGGGTCGACTGTACAACGCAGGAAAGTTAGTCTCGATCTTTTAATTGTTGAGAAGGGCTTGTTCTCACCTGGTCGTAGGTCACTATTTGTCAACATCAATTGAGCATTGCTGAGTCCTGGCTCGTTTTCGACGGCCACTTTGTCCATCACCCATTTTAAGTCCGGCATGGCGCTTTAGGTGTGCTCGCTGTGCTCGCTGGTGGAGAGGAAAATAGACGTGATATGATGGAGAAATGATATTCTTGTATGGATTTAGAAGGTCAAGTGAAGTGGAGGTAGAAAACTCAATACTGGTGTAATAATGTTTGAAGGAAATTGAGAATGAAAGCCATGACGGGGCAACTTGATATAATATTCCAGATCCAAATGATTTAAGGGATTACCTAGCACGATAAGCCGTGCGAGATCCTAGCCCACCTTCCGAAATGCATGTGGGTTACTATACTTTACTCCGTGCTATCATTCCAAGGTTCACAGTGACCGAACGACTCGAGTAACCGTTATCTGAGGAAAGTAGTCCAGAGATCCACTTGGGCCACCGAAAGAGTGAACCCGGGGATTTAATTGGCCATTCCCGTATCTAATCTGCCCACACCCCGACAGTGTGGAGGAAAGCTGGAGATAGAAAAGAAAGCTAAACTAACGCTGACTCGATGTGATCGAGTAATAACTTAAAATCACATGACCCTTCCCCCATCTTATTGGTCCCCATTGACCGTCTCAATGCAACAGATGCAACAGGGCTTTCTTTTTACCCGAGCTCACGCTTAGGTTTGCTTTTCATGGCGATATTCAGCTTTCGCTTCGCTTCCTTCTTTCGGTCATGGTTTGAAGAGCCACTTAAATCCCCGTCTATTGGGATTCCCCAGTATACCTCGTTCCCCGCCATTACCGATGTACCCCCGAGCTAGGTGGTGGGTAATATGCTCAAGCTTGCGCCCGCCTCGCCAAGAGTATTGAATCACAAGCGTGCCTTCCAAGGTTGCAGAAGTCGGCCCGTGGGCTAGTTCCTACCTACCTTTGCTATTGCTAACGCTCGATACCTCTGGAAGCTGCCAGTTGATCCGTACAGGTCGCATGGGCGGCTGATGTCTGTGCTGGCTTACAAGCCTTTCTATGTATGCATGGACTCGGCAAGCCTCTACACACGTGGGAGCTGCAGTACAACCTCTGGGCCATCAGTATGACTGGCACCAATGAAGAGCGGTTTGCCTTCATGGCTATTGCAACCTTTGGACTGTTCATTCATGTCTCGAGTCCAGACCCAGACCTCAGGAGAAAGGACGTCCACGGGTATCTTTATGATGACGGGTTGCTTCTACCAACACCTGGGCACTAGCGATCAGACGAACAACGGCAGCCTTCAACTAAAATAAACATGGTCTTTTTTTGATGGATCACATTGTTCCTGGTCTAGTTTAGATCGGGACTTGGCAAATCAATGACGGGAATGGCGTGTTATAAAAAAAGTCTCACCCGGAAGAACATGGTTTTCGCTGTGAAACCACGGTCCTTCACTCGGGAGACATAACAAAACTAAGAAATACCTCGCACGGCAATGACAATCGTTCGGTAAAAACCAATTCTACCAAATCTCTCCTTGGGGCCAAACACATCATTGATTGATGAGTTTCTGCTTCCTGTACAATATATCGTACACGCTTAAGCTCCAATTCTTAGCGGCGCAGAGCATCTCTGATGGGGGAGTCACCACGGCGGAAGGAAGCTGAAGAAGAGTTAGCTCAGTCACAATTAACAGCGAAACTTCGGGACAGAGAGATCGGGGAAAAGCGGATAGCCGGGCCACAGTCGAGATCAGGTGCTATTCAGCGTGAATACGGAATTCAAGCTTGAAACAGTCTGTCTGAGAGTGGTCTCAAGATTCCGATTGACTCCGCGACTGCCCCGAAGTCTGCATCGTATGGCATTTGATATAAACATACCATCAGCCTCTTCCCAAGCACGTCCGGCGCCAAAGCCGAGACCAACCCACGCGGGCCAAGCTCTACGCTTGAACAGGAGAACGGAGAAGACAACACCGAAAGAAAGACCGAGGGAGGACTTGATGATGACGGAGGAGATGGCGCGGTCCCACTAAACATTCAGAGTTCGAGATTAGCTGAAAATCCTCACGTGGCCCACGTTATAGCAATTCATGATGACGCCCATAGCTCAATTTGTATAACGGAGCTTCCTTCATCCAAGAGTCGAGACCAGCGCATACCTTCTCGTTCAGCAAAGCCTCGCTGACAGGCTTGGTAGCCCGCGCGATCGGCCCGGATTCGTTGGATTCAGCCATTGCGGGAAAACTAGCAACTGATCAGTAACAAGCAACCGAATTCGAGTCAGCTCAGCATTAGGAACAACATACTTGTTGCAATGATAGGGAATTGGAGAAGTGAACGTAGGCGTGAGTAGCGCAGGGAGGGCGTTGAAACAGACCGAGTTGACTCGGGCAAAGGCGGTCGGAGATATCTGCGGCTTTTCTTTTCGGTCACTTTTTTTGCTCCTCCACTAGATCACTAACCACCAACCTGATTTTGCATTTTTCGAGATGCCGTTGCTTGCGGAGGTAATCTATATCTGAACTGAACCGCTGTGTTTCATTTTGTCCGAAAACTAACATGCTGCTGCCACAGCGTCCGCGCTCTTCGCAAGAGGCGCTCCTCCGCCTTGAGAAGGGTACCGCGAATCCCACCACCCAGCTACACGAAGCGGCGAAGATTTTAGGCTTGGATTTGGCACTGTGTGAAAGTCATCCGGAAGTTCACCGGGATGTTCGGATTCAAACAAACGCCACCCCGAAGGAGGAATGGGTTCTACGATGGCTATTGAAGAGACTACGAGGCGGAAAGAACTACAGAGTGGATGCGGCATCGTTCCTGTTATTGCGACAGCTCATTGACCTAATCTCGCCCAAAAACCTTGCCGCCATTCTCAAGGACCAAAAATTCTTGTCGATCTTATGCGATACCTTTGCCGATCTGGAAACCGATATTTTTGCCGGCATTGGGAGTGGACTCGCGAGCTTCAGCTCAGACTCCGAGTCCAGCCATACCCTGACCGGCTCCCCGCCTCGTGACAATGGCCGAGGCAATCAAGGGAAAAAGCGCAAGAGGATGACGACCGAGACCGACGCAGACCCTATGGAGCAGGACAAGGAGCGCCAGAACCCCGCAGCATGCTTCCTCGCATTCATCCGCGCCTTGGATTGTCTGCATGGGTTCATGACTCTTTCGCAGCGCATTCTCAGCACCCATGGGGTTGCAAACTCACACCTCAAGCTCGCCCTGAGGAGCGAACCCGAGGCTGTTGCCATGCTGCTGGGTCGATCATTCCGGGTGGCTGCCGTGGCCGCCAAGCAGTTCTCGTACGCGGGACAAACAACCGATCTTCAGCACCTGCTGTACGTCCTCCCCTCTGCGGTGGAACTGTGGGAGTTGAGGTCATACCGCGAAGACGACGCGGATAACAAATCGAGCAACGAGCTTTTCGCGAGACACTGCTTTGCTCACGCGCTGAGGCTGCAGCACTGCGTGCGGTCTGCCAACCTCGATACGGATGAACGCTCTCATCTTCTCCATTCAATCGAGCGCATCATCGCACTCCATGTTTTGCTTCCGGCTCGTGCGGCCTTTTTCGAGCGTGGAGGATCTGGAATCGATTACTCTAAAGATGAGCCTGACTGGAGTCCAGTTAAACCAGTTACGGATACGTTCAGGCCGATCATCCGCGAGTTTGCCGTGGCGAAAGAAAGCAACGCATCCAATGAAGGGTGTGTGCAACCGTGGCGATCAGTCGAGCTCCTTCCCGAGCTCTTTGATAACGCCGTGCGTGCCGTCCCAAGAGATATTTTCAGACGACAGACACATGAAGCCCCGTGGCTGGAAACTTTGTTCGTTGCTGTTGCAGAGCTATCATTCTCCACTGCAAAGGAGGAAGACTTTGCAACATTCTCGTCTAAGTTTATTTCCGTGCTGGAGCAGCTTTTGCAGGTAGCGTTCGACCGAAAGGTCGGTCTTTCTCTGCATACCATTATGGCACATGCCAACTACACCGGTCTCTTTGAACAAGGTCTCGAGAAGGTTCAGTGGAACGTGACAGCTCTGTTCATCAGTCTTGGTGTTGACGTTTTCCTGCCAAATTCTGGGTTGCGTGATTCCCGCAAGCTTCTCGGCGCATTAGTCGACAAACTCGCATTGCATTGGCGCGAAGCTGGCACCGGAGGCAAGTCAGAATACAAGGTGATCAAGAACAAGGTCGTGATCCCTCTTTTGCGCGGATTTGCTGCAGCAAGAGACCTGTCTACTTTCATGGAAGTGTGGCACAACCAGCTCATCGCTATCGAAGAAGCCCGCCAGGAGAACAGCAACCTGGCCCTTTTCTCGGTCTGGGAGGACGATGATCTTGCGGATGTGTATGCGGAGCTGGTGCGGACTTCTCTTACTGAGTCGCAGGTTGCCGCTCAAATGGCCACCGCAGCCGAGCAGGCACGAGACGACGCCGGCAAGGTTTCTGACAACGCTCAATCTTACGCAAAACTGGTCATTGTCGAGGCAAGCTTCCGTGGCCGTGTCCCACCGTTTGCGGATTACGAGAAGACCTTGTCCCAACTTCTCGAGACTTTGAGCTCTACACTCTCATCCAAGCAGGCATTGCATTGGCGATGGAGATTGTGGCGCTTGCTTCGCAATCTACTAGAGAATACCCTGCAGTCAGCCAATACCACCCTGGCGCACACAATTATGGAATTGGTCGAAGTCGCCGAAAAGACCGTCCATCGCAATCACAAGGACTTGGGCAAGAAGCAGCTTGCTGCGCTAGAATCTTGGGAATCCTACCGGTTCTCAATCGTCGCCATCAGAGCACACGCAAGTGACGCACACCTGAGCTCATTCGTCAAGACCACCAAGGATGTCACCAACCTGATCACTTCTATTTCAACTAAAGATGCCAAGAAGTCTATGAAGGCGCCATGGGATGGCCGAACAGAGACTGTGGTGTCAGAGATTGACCTTGGTCTGGCTTATTTCCTGGCTCTCGTTAGAGTCCCAGAAGTCTGGGCCCTCATTGGCTCTGAGGATCGATCACGACTTTTCCAGCATGTTCTATCATTGGCAGCTGCTCAGTATCGCTCGTCTTCATTGCCTCTGGAGGCCGTTGCAGAAGAAGCAAGATTTCTTCAAGCTTGGGCCAGCGTCGTGTGTCACGAGTACATGCTCAACGCCCCCTTCATTGTTTCCGATCTCTCCCTGCTCCTAAACGAAAGCATTGAGCAGGATTCTACCAACCGCCGACTCCTTATCGAAAGCTTGCAGAGGATCCCAGCTCCGTTGATCACCAAGGGCTTGAGGACCAACATACTGAACAAGTTGCAGAGTGTCTTGCTCCAACAAGATAGCTCCCCCGAAATCTTGGTCGGCATTCTTACAATGATGGCGAAACTGGCCGCTATGCCCAAGTGCGAAGCTACACTCACCGGTGATTGGGAACCTATCTGGACTGTTGCCCGCGCCGTGCCACTGGAGGGTACTGAAAACGACCTTTTGATTATGAAGGCATTCCGAGGCTTGTACCGTGCGATATCAGCCAAGCTTTTGGTACTGTCCGACGATGATCGGAAGAAGTTGTTCAAAAAGCTTTTCAGCAGAGCATCGAAACAAACCTCGAAGATGAGACAGATTGACCGCGACTCCATGGCCTGCTTCCTGTTGCGATTGACTTTGTCGGAGCTTTGGGTTCATCGCAAGCAACTGCAGAATGCGTTCTCAGAGACCGAACTCAGCGAGTGTCGTCAAAAGGTCTTTGATTTGGTCTTGGCTGATATGAAGTATGTCAAAGACCAATGCAGGAAGGGCAAGTTGGAGGAGACAATCACTCTCATCAAGACGATCGACGCTCTTGAAGACTTTGAAGATCTGGCTACCAACAACATCGAAGTGGAAAAATTCCTGTCCAAGATCGAAAACTACATGGAGATGTCTATCGACTCAGGTCCCACGCGGTTGATTCGACGCCGACTCCTTGCCAGCAAGGGTCCCGAGAAAAACATCGCCCAGCCAGTCCTGCAGTGCGCTGAGTCTCTCAGCCTCCAATCTCTATATGACGAGGATCAGCAGCTTTTCATCCGTACTACCACGGAACGCTTCCGCTCAATGCCATTGCAAGCAATTACTCAGGTTATATGCGAGGTCCGCGGACTTGGCCTGGTCGGTCAAAATTCCGGATATAGACTGCTTGTCATTTACCTCGCTGTTGCCTCCCTACCCCCCGTGGATGATAAGGAGAGCGCCACTGCACGCGAGATCTCCCTGCTCTGCAGTGCCCTAGCCGAAGCCATCTCGCAGAGCACCAGCATTGACCAGTTCTGTCTCGCGTCCGAATGCCTCGATCAACTCCTTCGTAGCCACACTCGTTGTCTGTCCCAGTGCAACATTGACGCCATTCTGGCCGCCATCGCAAGCGCGTCATCTAAGATCGGACCGCAGATTTCTCCCGAATATGCTCCAACCATTTACACTCGCCTGTGTCGCCTCATGGGTGTTGTACTCAGTCTCCAGCGTCTGAAGATCGGTGGCCGTTTCCACCTCGTGGTAAACGCCATGCAACGTCTACTGGGCTGCCTCTTCGCGCGCTCCCGCAAGCGCGGCCGTTCCGCACGTTCGCAGACAACTCTCTCTCAACCCTTCTGGCTTGCCCCTCTGGATGCCTCGCATGCAAGCTACTATACGCGTCTGCTCACCTCACTCTGCGACCCCACTGTCTCAGCGGTCCTTCGTCCCCAGGCCGGTGCATCTCGCGACGCGCTGACCGATCAGACCAAGAAGGCCAAGCGCATCGCTGGCCAGTACCTCCAGTACGTTGTCATGGAGTATGCGCAGTGTTCGCTTCGCGGGTCTCTTTCGCCGGATGTCAAGGCTGCCATCATGCCTGGTCTCTATGCTGCTTTGGATGTGATGTCTCGGGAGTCTATGCGCGCGCTGAATGCCGCATTAGATGTATCTGGTCGTGCTGTCTTCAAGTCGCTTTATGACGACTATAACAGGTTTGGCAAGTGGAATAAGGCTTGATTGCTTTATTGGATTTGCGCAGGGTGCCTAGGTATCTTTCATCTGTATACTACCTTTACTACCTTTTTAAGAATTATGATATCCCAAGGCGGGCTGGATGGTCAGGTTGTTCAGATGATCCTCTAATCACGGAACACACCCGGGCTGTCCTACGCGCACGTCGCTTTTTTCACGCACGTCAAATTGATATGGATTACACATAGTATAACAAACAAGGTATTCCACCCGTATAGTACGGTCATCCTCGATACGTGGGGTGGAACTAGTCTTAAGGTCATAGTAGAAAACAAAACAGTCTAACATTGAGGCCGTCTAGAGCATAATTCTAGATAGGGTATCATCGAACATCATCAATCATCCATAATCAGACACGTAAAAGAGGAGGGGAGAAGCAATTTGCAAGTTGTGAAAAATCCGATGCAAAGATCATTCAGATCATAGAAGTTTCCAAACTGCGCGGGCTAAGGCACGGGACAGAGACATTGTCAAGAGCCGGATTTAGAGAAGTATGAGACATGGCGGAGCTTGTTGGAGGTAGATGTGGCGAATTCTGCAGCTTTGCGGTGTCGGAGACAGGATGCTCGGGGACAGGCATGTCCAAAGAAAAGCCGTTGTGTCCGCTATGAGTGAGGCATCCAACACAGCTGCAATCACTACCACACTGACAGCTGCCAGTCACGTCGGAGCAAGCACTAGGCAGTCCAACTGGGTATTCCAATGTGTAGTATTCTGATGGGTGCATCAGTTGCTGGTTCATTTGATGATTCGATGCCAGCGGAGAAGAATAGCCACTAGGTAAGGCGGAGTTGGGATCCGAATACCCATTGTAGAGATTGGGTTGGTAACCGTGTTCCAAAGATGGGGCGCTTTGGACGAAATAAGGGAGCGCATTCGAGGGCGCTCCGCCTTGGAAGGGCGAGGATTGGTAGGGGTTGATGGCGTCGGGCCTTCTGTCGTCGCCGTTAAAAGTGATCATCGCACCCATTTCCTGCACGTGCTTTCGCGTTGTGGTGTTGAAGGGGTGAGCCGCACATCCCAAACATTGGCAATCTTCTCCACAGCTACAATCATGGCAGGGGTCACCACCTGGAGCAGCGGCAAATGAGGATTGGGGTTGGTTGGGCATGAATGAATTCATAGAAGGCTGAGTGATACCGAGGCCATTCATTGAGTTATGGAAGGCCATACTTGTTGGGGGTGAAGTTACGCCGAGGGACATCCCATTGTGAGACATTGATGGTTGGGAGTGTGGTGGTAACATTTGCATGTACCCATTTGGAGGGAATCGTTGCTGGGGCTGTGCTTGACCCATGGTAGGATGCATGTAATTTCCATGCAGAACGGGTGTTGGATTCTGCCATGAAGACATCTGTGGATTGTTGTATTGCATGTAAGATTGATCATTCCAAGTGGGAGATGGTTGGAAGCTCTGCGTATTAGATTCTTGGTGCTCAGGTTGGCTTGCCATGGCAGGGCGGGAGCTACAGCAAGAACCCCCATTTTGAATTGGCTGCGGAGCTTTCACCGGGGCCGGGGCGGGACTGGGAGAAGGTGCCTTGGGCTTTTGAGCGCAGCAACTCGATGCCGGAGGTGATGGGCTTTGTTTGGCGGGATCTTGCGGAGATGATGCTTGGGGGTTGTTCAAAGGTGTAGGAGATGTAGTTGAAACATCTATCTCTGGCTGCGAAGGGCGGTTCGACAAGAAGCTGGTTGCTCCATCCTCAAATTTGAGATTATGTGGCATGTTGTCTAATGCCCTTGCAATGTTCTGGGGTGCTGCTTGCATAGTGCTCTGTCTCCTTCCAGATTTTTGAACTTTACCAGGAGCCGGCGACGACGTCGAGGGTATGGAAGACGTGGGAGATTGAGTTGCTTCATTGCCATCCATGGGAACTTCATAAAGTGGCCGACACAAGCATGACGAGCCTGGGATGAACCAGTTAGTACAAAGAAAAGATGCATCGAACAGCCGGCAAGAAGGATGTACCTTTGGGAATGCGGACCATCACGGCATATGTCTTCTGGCAGCTACACGTTCCTTTCGGGTGAGGACATTTCGCAAGAGGGCGACCGGCCTTTGGGACCTTCATCATGAGTCTATCGAAGTGTTGACATTTCGATGATCGATGCCCTCGAATGCATGGTTCGCTGAGACTAGTTAGATTGGCTACGTTGGAAATCGAACAGGTGTTGTCATACCAGGACCACTTAGCGCCTTCTTCGTCGAGAGGCATATTTGCGCAACGGTATGTATGGTTCCGTGGAGTTTATGAGCTGCAAAATGAATTCGAGATGTCGCATCCATAAATCTTTGACGTAGTACCCGGCGCATGCAATCTGCCGTTCCCAATAATATCCAGCGCCTAGTTATTTGCAGCGACCTAAGCCATATGCATGTGAGTCGAATCGTCAGAAAATGATGATCAGAGTGGAGTCGAGACGGAACGAAGTGGAGGTTCAACGTTTGGGCGGGAGGACCGGAAACAAGACCG
Organism: Penicillium bialowiezense; assembly: GCA_026122735.1. Classification (NCBI taxonomy): domain Eukaryota; kingdom Fungi; phylum Ascomycota; class Eurotiomycetes; order Eurotiales; family Aspergillaceae; genus Penicillium; species Penicillium bialowiezense. The sequence goes on from JAKZFB010000004.1 coordinate 926,427, forward strand.
ATTTAGCGATAGCAAGACAGTCAGAGTGGCAGCGAGTAGTGCCAGCCCATGCGATCTATCACACGAGGCTCGAAATCTGCATAGAGTGCAGTGAGAAAAGACGAAGGTGCGGGGAGACCGGTACCTGGGCCCATTAGGTAAGTCAGGCAATGACTTCCTGTTTGGGCTTGGCGTTTTTTCGGAGATTGTTTCGATGACGGAACTTCTCCTTGTCAACCATATCTGCACAATGCCTGACACTCCGGGGAAGGGGTTCTTTACTATCCCAGCTCCGATCAAGCGCCTTTTTGACAAATTCCCATTGACCACCTATCCCGCAAATGAGATCCCCCAACGCTCCCAGTCCAATGACGCCGCCAACCAGCTGTTTGTCTTTGCCGATGCGCGTGGAGCACGAGAGGGCCGACCCTCTTTCAACCCTCAATGTCTGAAGTGGCAGGTAGGTTCTTTTATGTCCAGCATTGCGCCTTGCAAAATCTGGCAGAATTGTGCTAATTGCCTCGGTTTAGGCATACTTGAAGTTCGTCGGAATCGACTTCGAAGTCACCTCTTCCAATAACCACGCATCCCCCACCGGTGCACTGCCCTTCCTCATTCCCTCTCTTCCTACAGAAGTCTCCAACCCAATCCTATCGCACAGGCTCCAAAAATGGGCCATTGAACAGGTTCACTGCGAGGAGGAACAACAATTGAATTTGCGATTCGAGGTGTATGCTTCGCTCCTGGACCACCGGATACGCAATGCTTGGGTAAGCTGGAGCCCCTGATTATTGAACAGCACAAAAACGAACCCAGCTGACACATCCAGCTATACATGCTCTACCTCGACAGCGAGAACTTTGACGCCGTTGCGCGCCGACTTTACGTGGAACCCGCTACATCCAATTCACTTGTTCGCGCCACTCTCAGCCACCAACTGCAGCAGGCTGCTCGCGACGAGCTTCTGAAGACATCCCGATATATCGATGCTGCCGATCTGGAGGGCGATGCGAATGGCGCATTCGAGGCGCTATCAACCCTGCTCGGTGAAGACGAGCACTTCTTCGGTCGACCAAACCCCGGCCTCTTCGATGCCAGCGTTTTCGCATACACACAATTGATCTTAGACGACACATTGGGCTGGAAGCGAAACCGACTGGGACAATTGCTCAAAGAGCATCCCAACCTTGTACAACACCGTGACAGACTACTGAAATTCTTCTGAATGTTTAACAGCGACATGGTATCACAATGATCCTGAAAATTAATATCTCCTCTGACTGAAATCTACTCTTGTATTCCGCGCCTCTTGCCGGATGCTTCCTGTCAATTGGCCGCCTTTCTGAAACAAATCCCGAACCAAACCTTGACTCCTACCCATTTCCTCGCCCTGGCGCCTAGCACCTCTCCTAGTTCCTCATCAACGCCTCTAACAAGCACCCCTTCTTCGCAGTTACTAGTCACATCGGCATCATCGGAGTCGGTGATATTTTCAACCAGGAATCCTGCCTCAAGGGCTGCCTCCAAGACGTCGGAGACAGCGTGGCAATAACTTGTAGGCCGAATCTTAACTCCACTCTCCGGGTCGGTAAAACCAGCCTGGCTCTTCATTCCCATCTCTTCGTGCATATTCGTCACCAGAAGATATGCGCCAGGCTTCATGATCATTGAAGCAACCGCAAAAAACTGCGCCAGTGGGATGTGTTCTAGCACAAGCGTGCTTATCACACCCGAAGCCCCTGCGCCAATCGATGGCGGCAGCTGTGACAACGAGTCAGTCTGCAGTATATCGAGAACATCCAACAAAACGGGCTGGGGGCTTGTTTGTTTTGCCGCGTGCTCTTTCAACGCAGTCTTCGCCACATCTAGCATGCCAGGCGATGCATCGAGTCCGATGAGGTTGAAGGTATCATTCTTCCTGGCGGACAGGGCGTCACTTAGTTGAATTGTATTCCGGCCTGTGCCACAGCCCAAGTCTACAATGCTTGGTCTGGGAGCTGCGGTCTCAACCTTGTCGGGGATAGTGGATACACGATCGAGGAAGTGAGGGAGCAGCGAGCCCATCTCAATTGTGTCAAGACGCTGGAGGAAATTCCCGTCTGTATCGTAGACCTTTCGCTCGGTTAGTCTCGTGTATCAAGTTATTCCAAGGCCACAGATAGTACACACCTCTGCCCATTTATTGTATGCTTTCACCGTGTCGACGTATTGAGTTTGTTGCGCATTTTTGGATGGCTCAGCCGCCAATAGATCTTGAATTGTCGCCATAATATACGTACGAGATTGAATTTTGGGATTTCATCAAGGAAACAATGGGCTCGTTGAGCTATATAACTTGCACTGCGCCAAAGCGTAGATTTCTCCACTTCATGCATACATTTGGCCTGACTCATATTCAGCGGTGCCTCGGCTCCGCAAAAGTTCATTTTTTTACGTAGACCCAGTTTCTCAGGTGTTCTTACTAAAATATACTACTTCGCGTAGTAACCTTGGTATTTGTAAATCGCATTCTTTGCAAGCTGGTGGAAATTTCATCTTTGACTGTATAGAGACATTTCCGAGTCTCTCTTGCGTTCCTGGCGAGTCAAAAGAGACCCCGGATGACATACTCCCAACACAATTCCGGTGAGGGCCATAAGACATGCATCAAAAATGTAAAGAAGATACTCTCTCCGCATGATGAAACCATCATTGCCCTCGACAAACTCCGCGACACGGAAAATTGAACGCACAAGAATAAGCAAACAGGCGATATAGAGAGCCCACATGACAGATTCCCAGGTCATCTTGGTTTTCGCATTCTGCGAGCTTCTGGTCGAGGGAATATTGCTGTATCCTGTTCGTTTCTTCACGCGCCAGTGGAAAATTGCTGAGACAACGACGAAGAATCCAAAGAACAGAAGCTGTATAGCTAGACCTCCAATGACGACGTTTGCGCCAATGTCCATTGCAGAAAGAGTTCCGGCAGCCATGTAGCCTCCACCTATTAATGGTTAGCATATGGTCGCAGCGAGAAATATATGTTGTCGAGTCATGATACATACCCCCGCATTGAAGGAGAAAAGAGATCACATCACCCACTACAAAGATCTTTGTCAAATACTTGACCGGTACCAGAGACATTTCTTCCGCATCAAGTTTGACTATGATCCTGCCGAGTGTCATGTAGATCGAAGCGGCGAAAAGTGGAGGGGCCACCAGAATCAACATGGTTTGAACGATATACGGGCCGAGCGCTTTGGTATCGAAATGTGAGAATACGCGAGCAAAGTACCCAGCACATTCAACTAATGAGAGCATATGACTTGTTAGGTGAAACTCGTTCCATGAACAACGGTGGCTCCAGCGGCCTCGGGGGACTTACGGAGAAGGCCGATCAAAAAGGGAATAAAGAAATACGAGCGATGTTTGATCAGTCGGATCAGATGCAGAGCTGAGAGCCCGACGAAGACCACGCCAAATATTACTGCTGCCGGAATTGAAGGGGTGTAGCGATAGAGAGCGTAATCAACACCGCCATCGGAGTCACTCATCGTGAATAACGTTGGAAGGATATGCGTGAAGGGGCGGAATGGATTTAATGATTTCGGTGGCTCCTGGAGCTAGCATGGAGAGACCTTTATATACATGTACATATATGAGCATTGTCAAATCCATGGTCTCCTAGGACAGAGTCTTCCATCTGGGCAAAGATCTAAAGTACGGGAATACGAAAATACGAAAATGCGAGAATGCGAGAATGCGAGAATGCGAGAAGGTGAAAACATAAAAAAAGTGGGGACTCAATTGTCAGGTCCTATGGCTGCCTAGGGATTCAGGCTCAAATTCACGTAGTTTGTAGATAGAATCAAGAGATCTTTCCCGTCTCTTCTTCCTCTCCTTGTCTCGCAGTACCTTGCGCTACCATCGCCATCCATGAGTCCGTACCCTTTTATATCAGTGCGCCAACAAAATCTTTTTCAAGGACACTATCAAAACATCAAAGAAGAACAGCGGGAAAATATGGGAATTATCCTGGTACTGTTGGTCGGGAACGTACTTTACTTTATGGATGAACACATAGAACCATCGCCAGGAACAAGTTGGCCTGCCATCAGAACCGACAGTTTCTACTCATGGGCTATGTTGTAGCTGTAATAAAACTGAATCCATCATAGACATGGTAGTATGTAGTATGTTTCCCCTTCTGGATCTCATGTAGTTTGCGCTGGTAGCTCTTGCTGTTTAGCTCTTAGGGTATAGGCTCCTCGCAGCCTTGTAAAGTCTACTTCAGTACTTGCAAGCCCTTTATGTGCAGCTGAAGTATCAAAATGACCTCTAGCTTGGAGGGTATCGCTGGCCTCGCCCCTTATGAAGCCTCCAGTATCTATCTATATGGTGCAACACATCTGAAATAAAATGTTTACCCTAATTTATCGGATACATCGACATTGAGGTCGTTTGTGTCACACAGTAGGAGCGCAAAAACCGCTGATTTCTCAATGGTGGCGAACATGTCTCGAAAATCGCCATCTGAGTAAAAGTTTCTCAAGGTATAGAGGGCATTTTGTGGAGGGTTCCTGAATTTGCCACTCCCGACGACTCTATCTCTTGAGCCTCCAAGTGGCTATTTCTGGATTGGACATTGATTGGTTCCTATCGATTTGCATATGTATTTCTATTGAGGGTCAAAGACTATTTTGAGAAGTAGACATGCTAATAGTCCTCGGTCTCCACTCCGAGAATACGGGAATGCGAGAATACGAAATAGAACTATGGAAGGGTCTCTGGGCTCCACTGCTACAATGTGGAGCCCGAATTAAGCCCTAGCCCATGCTTTGAATAAAAGATTTCATGGTTACCTAGAGACCTTCAAGGTTGGGTTCGTGGCTTGTGGCTGCCTAATGTTCTTCCTGCTTAGGATCTCACTAATAATTTTCTGGGGTCTCATCATTTGAACAAGCACTATCTAGTGCATGGTAGTTAAGATTGATTCATGGACGTAACTCTAGCAGAAAACTACACTGTACTATTCTTAGGTGTAGAATTAAGAACCAAACAAAGAATCTACATTTCCAGATGCAGTAAGCTCATTTCCCAAATTCGACCCCCGCTCACCTCGCCATATTGATACCTAAGCATTGCAGTTTATGTACGTAGCAGATCGAGTATTAATAGTGGTAAGGAGTACCATGCGCTGTGTGAGATGGGAATTACGGGAATAAAAAACCCAAGATAGCAATTTCCTTTTTTGCAATGCTGTAAACAAAAAAACTAGAGCTTGACGCCTCGAAATCTCATTCATCTAGCTGGTCAGGTGGCTCATGCTGAATCCGAAGTCGATTCTTGACAAGAGTAGTGCCTGAGGCATGAATCTGCCGCATCAGGTGGCGAGGTCAACCCACCAATCATACCTTCTCAAACTTCTTGTCTCATGCACACTCTTTGTGCTCAAGGTCAGCAAACAAACCCACCTCGGGAGCATGCGATTGGGCAATGCCGCACAATCCATCGCAGAGCCCAGATGGTGCTTCAGCCCCAGGTGCCAAACCACCCGCTCGGCCCCGAGGTCGAATTAGCCACACCAAGTCGCGTGGTGGCTGCTACACATGCAAGGGGAGACGTATAAAGGTACTTTGATTGATTTGACATGAAGGAGCATCTACTGACGATCTGATCCTCAGTGTGACGAGCAAAAGCCGGTTTGTGGCAGTTGCTCTATTCGAGGTGGTGAATGTATCTATCCAACCCCCGGGAGTACGAAGAACAGACCCAGGCGTCCAGCTTCTCAGATTCCCAGTGTGACGACACCGAGTCCAGCTCCAGGACAAAATGTACTGCCAATCCAAGAAGTTGGTCAGGATTCTGCCATCAGCCCTTTGTCTTTCAATCTCGGCCCTACTGGAGTATCAGACGGTGCAAGCCAATCCAATGGGCACCTCAACATGACCGACCTGAATTTACTACAACGATATATTCTGCATACGTCAAAAAAGATGACATTCAATCCTGCCAAATCCTTGGTGTGGGAACAAGTTTTCCCGGACATAGCCGGCACGAACGAGCTCTTGATGCACCTGCTTTTGGCATTGGCTGGTCTAGACATCCTCACCGAGCAGTCACACAATACCCCAAACACACCTGAACTGAAAAATTCATCCGACCCTCTTGCCAAGAGTCTACAGTTGAAATGTTTGAGAGTAGTGATGGAGCATCACCAACTAGGTGTTCAAGGCCTCAAAGAAAAGCTTTGGTCGGTCAATGAATCCAATGCTGAAATATTAATGACCGGATCAATGCTGATCGTGGGATTTGCATTTGCATCTCTTCGATTCGGAGATATGAGTTCCCCCCAGCCATCACTCAGCTCACCCGGGAGTCCAGATCTCTCAAATGCCGGGAAACCGCACACGCATTGGCTCCGTCTCGCCCGCGGCGCTGCGTTAATCATACAGAATCACTGGCTGGCAGTGAAGACAGGCCGATGTAGAGCGTTGTTGCAATTCCGAAATCACAACGAAGACTGGAAGCTCGGTCTATCTGAACCAGATGGAACTGTGCCGATGACACATGGAGCAAAAATCTCGAAATTTGCATCCGGAGGCCGCAAGGCAGCTTCTGATTTGCGTGCCTTCATACACACCCTCGAAGCCTATGTGGAGCAAGCGCATCCCAACTCTGAGCAGAGCCTCATACTGAAGGAGCAACACCACGCACTTACCGTCTTTGAAGAAATGCACATGTGCGTTCTTTATGCAATTCAACTCCAAAGAATTGACTTACGACCCTCGTCAAATCGAGATATCCAGGCGGAGATTGAGGAGGCGGGTGTCACCTCCTGGCCACAACTTGTTTCACAGGAATTTATCTCCTCGTTGGAGTTCCATGGAGATTTTGGGGTGATCGAAGGCGTTTCATTCACAATTCTGGCTCACCTTTATCTAACCCTCGCTATCTTGAAGGATACATGGTATCTGGGGGTAATATTCGATGCAGAAATTGGAAAGATCAACACATTGGTTTCCGAGCTGAAGGATGAGAGATTAGCGAGGCTGATGGAATGGCCCATGGAACTAGCCCAAACACCGTAATTCGTGCGACTTTGAGCCCAAAACATTAATTCGGATCACTTCTAAGCTTCTCCACGTGTTCAAGCGGCGATCATATCGCCGATTCGATCCCAGCTCGCTCTGATAGATCGTCACAATACCAATTTTTTTTTCTTGTTCCCCGTTCTCTCCAGTGGCCCAGGAGGTCGCTTTTTATCTGATCAGTTGGAGAAATGAAGCAAAACACAACCTGCAGGCTCAAACCATACGAACAATCTCAAGATGAGATGATATGATGTCGAACGCCGTTCGGGAGGAGACTTGCGAAGTTCGCCGCGGCACTTTGTGTGGACACCCACAGGGGGTTTTCGTCGGTCTTCGAGTCCACAGACTTGCAAATTCATTTGGGGTTGGGACGCAATATACTACTCTGTTATCCTACGCTTGTTCCTAAGGCAAGTTTTGGGAAAATTGTCGGTCATTATCAGGTATATGGCATTTTGGAATAGTCACAGAGAAGAATCGTTCATAATCATGCCGCCATTAGAGAGACAAGAGAAATGACTGTGGGTTAAAAAAGAGCCCAAGTGGGGCATAATGGGGAAAAACCCCAGGACTGGAGTAAAAAGAGCACCAAGACAGGCCAAAACGAGGGACATCAGTACAGGGAATCACATGAAAGCCGTACCGGACGGAACATAAGTCAAAGGCTCAAAGGAACAGAAGAGAAGAGAGAAAAAAAAAAGAAGAAAGAAAAAAAAAACCGAGTGAGTTACACCGAGCATCGCAAACATTTGCAGTTGGTCATGATACAGTGAATCAATCATCGCCAATCAGGTCGTTCAGTATACCGTGGCTCCAAACGGAGCCGTTTCCTTGAGGTCCTCGACCAAGTCCTCAACGTTATTCAAATATCTCCCCAGAAGAGCCTGCTTCTCGTCCGTCGTACGGGTATCCCGACTCATCTTGCTGGCCGCATTAGCCGCGGCATGCGCGCTGCGCGAAAAAGGCGCGTTGGACAATTTGCTAGGGCTGCGCTGCAGACCGGGCGGGGAGGGAGGTGCCTGAGTGGAGGTTTCGGGCATGAGGTAGAAATATAAGAATTCGACGAGTTTGAGCTTGACTTCGCGGGACGTGGCGCGTTGCTTGAACAGCGATGTCACTGTGAGCAGGCCATCTAGATCTTCGAATGTACGGGTGTTGGCCGGACAGTCCAAAAGAGCGGTGACGAGTGTGAGGAGGGTGGCGGACTGCACGGCTGGGCAGTTTATTGGGTCGAGGAGGTCGAGGAGGAGGTTCATGTAGATTTCGCGGGCGAAGAGGCTTCGTGAGCCTGGGTGTAAGAGGAGGGCACCTTGGATCAGGTCGAGGGTGCAGACGATTAACATGTCGTTTGTGCCGTTGCTGCCTCGGCCGAGCAGGTGTTCCAGACATGATACTAGGCGCATTGCGACTGGGGTTTGTTAGTAGGGTCGGCTGGATTGGAAAGATCGAAGACATACTGTTCCATTGGAAGCTCTCCTGGAGTTTGGAGAACTCTCGGAAGGCGGGATCATCTCGCAGTTCTGATAGTGCTTTTGGTACGGGTTGAGGGAGATCGGGGGACATTCGGGGTTTCCGTCGGTCATTGACGGGTTTTGATTTGGAGAGGCATATCTGAGCGAGCAGTCCTTCGACCTGGCGCAAACCTTTCCGGACCTTACTAGGCTCGTAAGAGGAGAGGTAATCAAAGGAATGAGCTAGTAGAGCCTCCATTGATGGATCAGAAGTGGAGAGAGAAGTGTTTTAAACAGAAGTGAGGTGTTCCCCAGCCTACAAAAGAAAGGAAAGGCTGGTCATACTCTTATAATGAAAAAAACACAAAAAACCAAGAAAGTGGAGGTGGTCCGTGTTTGGGGCTGATGTCAGTTGGGTCAAGTTGGGGGTCCGTCGAAGTAAATAAAGCGTCTATAAAGGGTTATCCAGCGCATAAAGCCCCGTTGCCCCCAGCAACCCTGCAACAACCAAGGAACTCATCACGCACTTGCGGTTCTTAGCTGTTTAGATCGACCCCATGGCGTCAATCAGAGAGGTTAACGTTAATTTTAGTCTAGTCAATCCGGCCTAATCCAGTGTCGGGCGGAAATCTGGACCGAGTGTATAGTTGACTCTTTTTCAGCTCCGGATATCACCGTTGCTAGGCACGTGTGCATTTGATTTTTTTTTCATGGCCTTACTTAAATCGATCGAATCAAAATATCAATTACTCAACGTTTGCTCCCTTGTGTGCCTTGCCGTTTATCTTGTTTGCTTTTTCCATTGTTTTTTCTGATATATCACTTTGACAGATGTGACTGGTCACATGGATCGACTTTGCAGGACAATGGCCTTGCAGCCTTGCAGCCTTGCAGCCTTAGAACCTACAGTAATTTTTCCCGGATTAGTAATATCTTCAACCCGTGGACACCTGACCCGTGAGGAAGGAGTACGGAGTAGGCAGGAGTCGTCCCGTGTCGCTGGGCCGAACTCAGATCTCTCAGGTCCCGTGACAAGAGCCTCGGCCTTATGGTTGATGTCATGGGTGTCTCCGGTCTCCGCCCCTCACCTAGCCCCTCCAACAACAATGAACTCCCCTCCGACTCCTACTGCTGCCCCCTGTACAAGCCCCCCGTCCACGGGTGGGTTCTCGCTTCGCCGTAAGCCGACAAATGACGAATCAAAATCAAAGACTAGCCATCACCGGAACAGATCTAGTGTCGATGGCACCAAATACAAAGATGGGACCTGGTCACCGCAAAACGAGAAGATCTTGATAGCTCCTTACGAATATATGCACCAGCACCCAGGCAAGGATATTCGTCGCCAGTTGATCCACGCTTTCAACGCGTGGCTTCAGGTGCCGCCCGAAAGCTTAGCTATCATCACTAAGGTGGTCGCGTTGCTACATACATCTTCCCTACTGTAGGTGCCTCCCCCGCCTTCTCTCTGCCTCTAGTATGTCTAGACACTGATCATGTGGACAGAATCGACGATGTGGAAGATAACTCTGTCCTCCGTCGCGGGATTCCCGTAGCGCATAACATCTTCGGCACCGCGCAAACGATCAACTCCGCGAACTATGTCTACTTCCTCGCCCTCCAAGAAGTCCAACAACTCAACAACCCAGCCGCCATAGAAATATACGTCAAAGAGATGCTTAACCTCCACCGCGGCCAAGGAATGGATCTCTTCTGGCGTGACACCCTGACCTGCCCGACCGAAGACGAATACCTAGAAATGGTAGGCAACAAGACGGGTGGACTCTTCCGCCTGGCTGTCAAACTCATGCAGGCCGAAAGCACCACCGGCAAAGACTGCGTGGTTCTAGTCAATGTCATGGGCCTCATATTCCAAATCTGCGACGACTACCTGAATCTCTCAAACACGACATACACGCAGAATAAGGGACTGTGCGAGGACTTGACTGAGGGCAAATTCTCGTACCCCATTATTCACAGTATACGCGCCAACCCGTCGAATCATCAGCTGCTCAATATCCTCAAGCAGAAGACGAAAGATGACGAGGTCAAGAGATATGCTGTGCAATACATGGAGAGTACTGGGAGCTTTGCTCACACACAGGATGTTGTGAAGCGTCTGCGCGATCAGGCGCTTTCGCTAATCGACGCGATCGACGCCTCGCCGAGTGCCAACGGTGCCAGCGAGGGCGATGGTACAATGGTGCGTGCTATCGTGGAGAAGATCGTACAGACGACTCTTACGGACCCTTCACGCTAGCTGCACCTCAACGTTATATCTTCGGGACATATTCTTTGCATATATTTTCTATTTAACTGCGAGCTTGGCTTTATGCTTATGATGTTACTACGAGCGCTTACGACGATATGATTCATGTGATGAGATGTTGACTCGGAACCTTGAAACCATTTTTCGGATCTCAGAATTCAACAACGTTAGAAAATGTGGTATTAGTAAATGGCAGTTTCATTAGGAACATTGTCATGTTCATGTAGGGGGTCCACGGGTATATCCAAAATCCCTGCTATCATGAGTCGTGTCTAGGCTAAGCCTAGATCTAAATGGAAACGAGAAACCAAAGCGCAAAACTCCAACAGGGGCCACAGCGCGCACATGAGTCTATATATGCTCAACAACCAGATATACAAGCTCGAACTTACATGACCACACAGCAAGCCTTCTCCAGCTTGCGCAGAACCTTGGGCAGCATCTTCTTGGCGAACTCTTCGATCTCGTCGGGTTGTTGCTGCTGTCCCTGGTGCTGGCCCTGGTGTTGACCTTGGTGTTGACCCTGGTGGCCCTGGTATCCCTGCTGCTGGCCGGGATACCCACCGTGGCTCTGCTGGGGTGCGTGGTGGCCGGTCGATGGAGGCATGACAGCCTCACCACCAGTGAGGTTCACGTAGATGCGGCCGGCGTTGTCCTCGGTCGCATATTGAAGTCCAAGCTCTTGGCACACCTGTTCGACACGAGGCTTGATTTTCTGAATGTGGTTGGCGGAGTGGTTTCCCTTGCCGACGATACTGCGAGAAGAGTATATGTCAGCCCTGTTCAGATGCATGCACAACGGCCTTGCCCCTGTGCTCAGATTCTTTGTGTGACTTACACATGCAGATGGTTCTGCCCATGCGTTTTGGCATACTTGATGCGCTCTTCGAGGATCTCCTCCGCCTCCTCGACAAATTGACCGTGCAAATCGATCGTGTCGGCCGCAACACGTCCATTGGAGTTGTTCTCCCGGAAGATAAACTCGGAAGCCTGCTTATTATACTCCTCCATCTTGCGACCGTGGGCCTTGCCCTCCTCGGACAGCTGCTTGGCGCCGGCGCCATCGCCGCTCGAGTAGGCATCCTTGGACTAAATGGTGTCAGTGAGGTCCAATTCCCTTGTCGTTGCAAATGCGACTGCAATGAGAGACATTTTGGGGTCGCATACCCGTCCAAAACATTGTCCGCGCTTGGAGGCTTCCTGGCGGGCGAGGTCGCGGAGCCGATCGTACTCCGCCTCGGCGTCGCTGCTATTCTCGTGGTTGAAGGCTGTGGTAAAGTTAGCGCTTGTGAGAGCCTGAATATCGCTATAATTACCCCGAGGGCCCATGTGGGACATTTCGTGCGACATGGCTGCTCAATTGCTCTGAATGTGATAAGGGAAGAAGGGGAATCTCCAAAAGTGGGGACTCAAAGGCCCGAAAAATCAGAAATCCAGATCGATCGACTTTTCCGTGGTACGCTCCATTATTACCTACCGCCTTCATCACCGCTTTACGAAACGCTTTGATGTCTCGATTTACCTCTCTGCCGACGCTGCAAGATTCATGTGTCCCTGCAAGAAATCGTCTTTCACTCTATGTCTAGAGCTCTACGATCAAGGTGGGTGCTATTGAGCTTTTGTGGGTAGATTGAGTCGGAATGGGACTTGCTCTGGCGCAATCAAAGAAATGCAAGAGAATTTGCTCCCTATACAGAGTACCCTGGAAAAACTCCAGTCTACAGACAAGCGAGCAACGACTATTGAAAGTGGATCGTCTTTCAGCTACCGTGTCCGGGGTCCCGGGTCACTCGCACCCCAGTCCACCTACTCCGTAACTATGCAGGATCTCGCTTCGATCGCCCGGTTTGGTATATTACGAGTGCTCAAGGAGGGACTACGTTGTATATGAACAGACACTCAAAAAGTTCGGGAACTGATGCCACAAGAAGATATAATTTAGTCTCTGGTACATCTCCGCTGGAATCAAATCAGGCTTTTACGTTGGCGAAGTAGCGAGCTTCTGGATCAAGTATGAAAGACACCGGCATCTACTTCGTTCAATGAGACTAAATTGGTGCTCAGGCCAACCTATCTCAAATTCTATTTGAGCTGCCCTACTCCGTACATTGCCAATATTTGTTAGAAATGATGATTGGAAAGAAAGAGTTGTGTGATCGGAGACAGCCCTGGAGCCTGAAGAAAATTACGCCTGGGCAGGAACATTCTACCAGAGCAAATACAGGCATCCAAGGCCCAAGGGTTTGCACACGAGGCGCCGCCTAGATCTGGGTTCCCCGATCGCCGGAACCATGGGTCTTTTCTGCCTGCTACCATGTAAGACAATGTAAACATCATTCGAACAAGGTCATTGTCGTGAGAGATCGGGACTACAGGAAGTAATATAAAGTAATATAAAAAATTTGGGGAGTTTATTGAAATGTGGATAAATTGGAGATGATCTACATACACATTTAGTCAGGAACAATAAGCAGGTACGATACCCAGTATTGGTATACGATGTGTACTGACAGCCCATCACATCGTGGCTCGGTGTACGGAGTAATTCCATTCTGATTTGACGTTGACGATGACACTTCCGTCAAAGAACGAAACACAAGGTAAATTTCACCCGAAATCAGGGCTTCGACACCAGGCTAGAGCCGCGGGCCTCAATAGTGTCGCGCTATCGCCACGAGGCAGTGGGGACAAATATCAACCAAAAGCATAAGGAAACGGCTAAAATCGCTAGCCTGTGGGTCGACCAGTATAATTTCAGGAGATAACCTTCAGATGGGAAATTCCCCTAGGTTTTTACCTTTCCTATATTTCCAGTTTTGACGAATGCTGACGGATCTCCTTTTCAATCACTTTCACACGGCACACTGAGTAGGACGAGATGCGACAGTCAGTGTCGGGCTATTTTGGTGTGGCTAAGGATCCACTGTAACGGATCCACAGGCGCGAGTATGGCATATGTACCTATCGGGACTTCCGTGTACAAAGCATGTGTAGTAGATCAAAGACACCCGTCGGCAGACTCCAAGAATTGAACAGGGATTTGTGGGCTGAGGTGGCTGACTGCTTGGTCTGATTGGTCTTACGGGTTGGGACTAGAATCAAGTCTTCAGCTTTGTTTCCCTCAACCCGAAACTGAAACCTGAGACGAGGATGGAGTCAGACCTTCTGGAACGACAACGGTGTGGAGTGTAGAAACATGACCTACATGGTTATACTATACGCGGACAAAGCCCTGGAGTACCTAAGTATACCAAGAGGGATAAACATCTCCGTCCCCACCGTGCTATTGCGCTATGCTCGTACTTATCCTTCTGTCTTTGTACGGAGTACTCTGTACATCTTGGGAACAATGGAGTACGATGTGTGGCTTTGTTCTTGTATTTTGATATTGCTACATTAGATTTGCTCTCCACAAGATCTGCACGCCTCCATGAGTCCACCAAGGTTACATGGATATTCTGTGTACAAGTACTCATCACAGACTTGGATGTTGAGATAGCCAAATATATACAAGCAGGTGTCAACGTTGTCTAGATCAGGAGCTGTGTGTCAGAATTTCTCAAACATCAAAATGCTAGAACGCAGAGAATGTAAGCTGGTACAGGTGTGCAACAGATAAATTACCCAAACCAACGCGATACCAGCGCAAAAGCAAAAGGGGCTGCTTAGTCCTCGTCTATCACCCCCACACCGCCCAATCAGATATGCTCACCTCTGGACTGGTAATGGCCTGTAATTCAGTCTGTAATTAAAACATTGCATCAGTTCGGGTACCCAGGTGGTACCCCTAATCACTACCATTCTCAGTTGCGTCGCGCGGTATTGCGCTGGTATCCCCTTTCTGCTGCTGAAACTTTCCCAATTTCCCCCTCAGTCTTGCCCCTTACCTGTGATCCTTTGTGCTCTATCACCCCTTCTCTTTTTCTCTCTCTCTCTCTCCAGATTGGATTCCATTTGAATTCTTCTGTTTCTTCCTTTCTTTTTGTTTCCATTTTATACCCTTCAGACTTGATTGTCGACCGTTCATTCTTGCGAGTAAGTTACGCTTCTTTTTTTTTTTCCTCTTTGAGAGCTGCAGGTCACGTCGGGGCCCATCTCGCTGGTACATTGAATTTGCTTCCGACTCCTTGCGTCGGCAGGCTTACAACAATTCTGAAACGCCGTCTGCCTCTGTCCAGCGCAGCTTGTACCACCAATGCAACGCCCCCTCGAGCTCATCAATCCGATCTTTCGGATGAAATCATTTCGAGCTTGCTGACTGTTGATCCGTATTAGCCCCTGTCACGGAACACTGATTCCTCTGCGAATACACATTTTCATTCACCTTCACACCGTTCACCGCGATCACTCCATACCGCCAAAATGGGTTGCGGAATGAGTACCGAGGATAAGGAGGGGAAGGCGCGGAACGAGGAGATTGAGAACCAGCTCAAGCGCGACAAGATGATGCAACGCAACGAGATCAAGATGCTGCTTCTCGGTATGATCGGTCGACCCCTGAGCCGTGGACGGCTGGCTGACATCAGATACAGGAGCCGGAGAGTCGGGCAAGTCCACCATTTTGAAGCAGATGAAGCTCATCCACGAGGGTGGCTATTCTCGTGACGAGCGCGAGTCTTTCAAGGAAATTATCTACAGCAACACTGTGCAGTCCATGCGGGTCATTCTCGAGGCTATGGAATCGCTCGAACTTCCCCTGGAGGATGCGCGCAACGAGTACCACGTGCAGACCATCTTCATGCAGCCCGCTCAGATTGAGGGTGACAGCATTCCCCCTGAGGTCGGCAACGCCATTGGCGCACTGTGGCGCGACACCGGTGTTCAGGAGTGCTTCAAGCGCTCGCGCGAATACCAGCTGAACGACTCGGCCAAATAGTAAGTATTCTTTGCCGTGGCGCAACGACGTGCGACTGACCAAGCAACCTTCTAGCTACTTCGACTCCATTGAGCGCATCGCCCAGCCCGACTACCTCCCCACCGACCAGGATGTCCTCCGCTCCCGTGTTAAGACCACCGGTATCACCGAGACCACATTCATCATCGGCGATCTGACATACCGCATGTTCGACGTTGGTGGTCAGCGATCCGAGCGTAAGAAGTGGATTCACTGCTTCGAGAACGTCACCACCATTTTGTTCCTTGTTGCCATCTCCGAGTACGACCAGCTGCTTTTCGAAGACGAGACCGTGAACCGTATGCAAGAAGCCTTGACTCTGTTCGACTCTATTTGCAACTCCCGCTGGTTCGTCAAGACCTCGATCATTCTGTTCCTCAACAAGATCGACCGCTTCAAGGAGAAGCTTCCCGTCAGCCCCATGAAGAACTACTTCCCCGACTACGAGGGTGGTGCCGACTACGCCGCGGCTTGCGACTACATTCTCAACCGCTTCGTTTCACTCAACCAGGCCGAGCAAAAGCAGATCTACACTCACTTCACATGTGCCACCGACACCACGCAAATTCGCTTCGTCATGGCCGCAGTGAACGGTAAGCATCAAAATCTTGATCTTCCCCCGCAGATTCATGTACTAACTTGTTCCAGATATCATCATCCAAGAGAACCTCCGTCTCTGTGGTTTGATTTAATGAGACTATCGTTCCGGTGACGAAGAGTGTTGAATCTAGATTGCATGTTTTATTAACCGGGGCTGATCGGATCCGGTCAAAAAAAGCCTCGTTTCGAGATCCCGGCGTTGGCTTGATTTTGCGTTGGCTTTTCTATTCCTCTTCTTTCCACTTCTATTCTCCATTTGTTGACCCACGCCTTCCGCCCACTGTTCTAATTTCCCTCGTGTGACACGATCTCTAGCCGGTTTTTGTGTTTTCCTTTGTCGCCCCTGATATCCACGACAGAAACAGAGTGTTTTCGCGGTGTTCCACGCTCAAAAAGCCGTGGTTGATCTCTTCTCTCTTTTCTAATCTCCTTTGCTGTTCCACCCTTTTTTTTTGCCCTGTCTGATTTGAATGCTGGATATCCTATCATCTCTTCCCTTTTCTTGTTTCTATTGTATGTAACCATACCGTCTCCCCCCATCATTTTCCTACGTCCCGCGCCCGTTGGGAGCCTCGCGCGACCAATTCGGGCATTGGATATCGGGAATTGGCAGGATCCGCGGATTTTCATGTCTCCTTCTCATGTGTCATGCCAGGTCGGTTGTTGGGTTATTCTCAGAGTTCAAGAATTGAATCCAGGGTTCTGACTCTTAATCTGTTTACCTCGGTGCTCATTTTCTCTCGCTCATGAACGTACATTTGTAAATAACAGCACATAATTCATATTGTTTCACTCTATTTAAAGCGGCGGGTTATAGATCTTGATCCTGGTAGTTTGCAGAGGGCCGAGACTCAGCCACAAACATAGATTTTCATAGGCGTTCAGTCAAACTGTTCTTGGGGACCTAATGGGCGTATCAACTTGGAAAGAACTACAGGCTCTTGGATCCGAGACCTCCAGGTTCATGTCAAGTTGACAATGATTATGTTCAAGTTAACGGCAAGTGAGGGTATCTGAACTTTGCTATGAGACAATCAAGGGCTACGGGCTCTATATTCAAGGTCTAAAACCTCAACTTAGGCCCAACATAAACGATCAAAATAGCAACAACCCACAGCCCGAAGATCCACGCATAAAGCATCATTCGACCCCACAGGCCCTTCCCCTCCGTCATTTTCCGCAGCATCCCCATCCTCTTCCCCGCTGCCTCCATGGTAGTACTCGTGCGGTCGATACCAGACACTGCACGATCCAACGCAGACTTCTCCCCCTCTAAAGTAGACTGGAAGGTCTGTGATGACGTCTTGAGTTGTGCGGCTAGCGTCAGGAGTGAGCTGGTTAGATCTTCTTGTTCCATTCTGTGCGTGCTCAATTCGTTTTCTGTGTCGTGTAGCTTGGCATTGCTTCCTGATGCTGTTGCCTTATCTGTGGCAACTGAAGGTTTGCCGGCGTGGCGGTTGCGCATAGTCGGAGGTGTCGGCGTGCTTGTTGGGGGAGTAGAGGTTGGTGTGGGCTGTGTTGTCGTAGGCGGAATAGTTGCACTGGTGGCGGATTGCACATTTCCCAAGTCCTTAAATTCTCGCGGTCCTGACGGCTGTTGGTCTCTGGGCTGAGAGATCGGGGGAACGGTATTCCCCGGGGAGAGAGGCTTCGAGAATAGCTCTCCCCACTCGTCATCCTCATCGACATTGTCGTCGTCATCCTGCTCCGCAGCCGCCTTGGCAGCCTCCTCGTCGAGAATAGTCTGGATGCGCTTCAGAAGCTGTTTATCGCGCGCGATCTCGGCCTGCGCTTCATGTTTGCGATCGAGTGGTCTCAATTGTGGGAGGGAACGCTCAAGCTGGGTCAAGAGGGAGCGTGCGTATTCGACATTCTGTGATATCGGGTTAGGCATGATCTCAATGCAGTGTTCAAGTGCGTGCGAGTGTTGCATGTCTTTCCTGCGTGGCTTACCTTGTTCACGCGCATGCGCTGGTATTCGGATTGCTGGAGTGAGCGCCGGTCTGTACCCGGGGAGAGCAGGTTGTGCTCGAGTCGGGTGAATAGACGAGCGACATTAAGCAAGGCAATATTGGGAGACTCTGTAGGAAAGGCGGAGACAGCCATGGTTGAGAGCACGAGGTTCAAATGTTGCTAGAGCTGTTTACAGACGACGTAGCCATTAGGCGGCCCCGGGTGGCAGTTGACTCAGCATGGGCCCAAGCCGTGGATCTCTGGGTGCCACCTTGGCCCACCCCGCGTACTTTCTACTACGACTCTCGAGTACATCTGCTTCAAATCAATCCTCGTATTGGGGCTTTTTTTCGAACAAGTCTACCTAGCTACCCATCTTGATCGATTCTGGTATCAATCTCTTCTATGGGTGTCTGTATTGTGGCTTTTCGAGTCTCTGCTGGATAGGTACCGTCCACGGTGTTGTTACCATGTCCTATCTCCAAGATTGGACTTATACATAGTCGAGCCATAGAGTTGGGTCAACAACTTGGGAGAGCACATGAATCTTAATCTATATGTGGAGTGTATCCCATTTGCCCAGAATTATCCCAGGAATAGACCGGAATCGTTATTCTATTGAAAAATAGGGCCATGCCATTGTAATGACATTCGACATGTGCTTTGCAGAGCCAACCCACCGTTGACTTGCCCCCCAATTAGGTCAAGAATTTTGATTAAACAACAAAACACAAAAAGCTAGCTCACGCTATGTTAAGGAAAGACATCATAATTCATGAGAGGAACGGAATTTCGCAGACGTAACGAGGAAGACAAATAACCATCCCAACCATAGGCCGAAAGAAACAAAAGTAAGGAGGAGTGAAATGTTCCAAGACAGAAGAAACAAGAGTATTGGAAAAGGGTGAAGACCTCGGGAATATCGAGAGAGTTGTGAATTATTTGTATTGCACAACCACCCGCTTCCAAGTTCGCGGGCCTTCGGAATCTTCGTTTGACATTTGCTGGACCAACTTGTCAGACTTGATGACTGACTGCCCATCCCCCAATGGACAAGTTGAAGACATGATGGGGCTCGAGGATGGGTTCAGATGCTTATTTTGGTGCCTCAGTGCCATGGCGGCAAGAGCACCGCTGGTCGGACAGGCGCTTGTTTGCGACAAAGGTCGCAGGATATCGCAGGCAGACACCTGGTGTGGAGGCTGAAAAGAAGGATCCCCTTTTTCCATGAGAGCAGAATGGATCCAGGCGTTTTGGTCTTGTCTGAGGTTGTCCATTGGATGTTTTTGTCGGCGCCGACAAAAGTACCGATAGGTAAGAATGAGGCTCAACACCGATAAGCTGACTAGACTGGTGATTGGAAATACGAGTCTCGCAGTGGACTGCGGAATCTCCTGGGATAGGTAGGTGTATAGATGTTCCACGGCTTTCATCACGGATGTTCGGGATGGATAGCGTCCACCTCTCGCAGAATAGTTGCAACTGTCTTCCCTGTGGAAGGGGGAAACCAGCTCAACTTAAGACCGCGGGGACTCGCTTGAAGAGTGGCCAAGACTTGACACAGTAAACAGTAAACAGTAAACAGTAAACAGATCAAAGGTACGGGCGTTATTTCAGATCGGGATTCCAAGTCCACGGAGGTTGACCGGGATGGCGGGAGGCGAACGGACCAGTAGGACGGAGTACAGGGGGCAGGTTACTATATAAGATCTAAATCGTCTTACTACAAAGTAGACGCTAGTGAGAATACGGAGGGGTGAGGCGATTGGAATGATCGACGCTTAAGCATAGTGGGGCGGATGTATCAGGGCTTGGTAGATGCAGTTGCAATGGTGGGAAGAGAAAGTCAATAACAAATACAGAGTACAGACAGGGAATATCGAACAAAGAAGCAATGGGCAATGAAACCAGAGTAGCGGTAGCATACACCCGATAGATCAGAAAGCTAAAAGATGAAAGAAAAAGTGTGTCTTAGTATGGCACAGCACGAGCCCTGAAGTCCGAGTAGAGGTGGGTAGATCTAAGCCAGCCAGCCCTGGCGGCGTTCAGCTTGCCTCTAACACGCCACCTGCGTCGGGGAAACAAAGGGAAAATTAATGTCAATTATGACAAGTGCGCAGATTGGTCCGCATCGATTGCCTAATCATATTGTCTCATGTCCCTGTCGAATCTCATCACATAGGGAAAATTGACCCATTCCAAGATTCCAGGAGTTTGGTTGCGGAGAACACATGTACCGTCGATCAAAAGATAAATTGTCAACGAGATCGACTTGGCCTTCAGCTGGCGCCTGCAATGAGCCCCGCGCTAAGGCCTTTGAAATGTCGAATCACAGCCCACAACGCTGGGCTCGGCTATTATAGCGGCCTACGCTAAATGTCAACCTGCGTTTATCTTCTTTTTTTCCCTTGCTGTTTATTTTTATTTTTTATTTTTTCTTGCACTGTTCAGGTCCCGACGCAATGGGTCGTGTTTCGCCTTAGTCTTCAAATCAATATTTACACTAAGAATACTAGGATTGTGCGGCAAGATGCTTAGAGTCTAGCCGGGACACCTCCAAGCTCCAGTTTCGCCTGCTCGCGCAACTTCGTTCGTAATATTTTGCCCGAAGGATTCTTCGGGATCGCATCGAGGAATACCACGCCGCCTGTAATCCGCTTGAAGGCGGAGACTTTGTTGTCCATGAAACCTGTAATATCGTCTGCGGTGGCGGATTGTCCCGGAGAAAGCACCACGTATGCGCGAGGGCGTTCGTCATGATTTCTATTGCAGTCAGCCGAGAAGAAATTGATAGATTAAAGTGAGAAAGCGAGAGCGAGAGACGTGAAACAGTCTACCCCGTGAAAGGCTTACATGACAGCTCCAATTACCGCGACGTCTGCGATCGCCGGGTGTTCGAGAAGAAGAGCCTCTAGCTCGGCGGGCGCCACCTGGTTGCCTTTGACTTTGATTAATTCCTGTAAATTAGTGAGTCTTAGCCTGTGGTCTTTCCTTGTTTCCAATGGGGGGAAAAGGTAAAAAAATGTACCTTAATGCGATCCACAACGTGGAATTTGCCCAAATCATCCACAAAGGCAATGTCTCCTGTACGGAGCCAGCCATCGTCGGTCTTAGTCTCCTTAGTTGCTTTCTCGTTGCGCCAGTAGCCTGTCATGATGTTGGGCCCGCGCACCCAAAGTTCGCCACGCGTGTTTCGCTCCTTCACCTCTTTTCCGTCGAGGGATACAATCTGCGCTTCGCAGTTGGGGTTCAGCTCCCCGACAGAGGCAGACGTACTCGTCTCAGTGGGATCCCATCCCAAGATCGAACAAGTTGCCCTGTGTATTTGTGGTTAGTCTCCCATATGCAATCCCAGACATATTTAGTAACAATTAGTCAAAAAAGAAAAAACGCAAAACAAAACTCACTCAGTCATTCCCCAACCCTGCTTGATGTTTATTTGCCCCTCAGGCCACAACTTCTCAACCTCCTCACAGACCTCTCGCCCTAACGGCGCAGCACCACTTCCAACTGACTCCACGCAACTCAGGTCAAATTTCTTGACAGCGGGATGCTTAGCCAATGCAATCACAACCGGAGGCACGAGAATCAAATCCGTAATCCGGAACCGCTGGGTACACTCCAGCATTTTGACAAAGTCAAACTTCGGCATGATATAAACGGGTGTTGCGCGGTGCAGCGCAGCAGCAATGAATATGTTCTGCGCCATGGCGTGGTACATAGGCAAGAAACACAGCCAGCGCGCCCGCCCAAGCTTTTCTTTATAGTTTGGGCTCAGCGTCGCAAAATGGCAATACTGGAGCATGTTGGAAACATAGTTCCTGTGTGAGATCTCGACACCCTTTGGACGACCTGTTGTTCCACTTGAGTAGTTCAAGGCCAGGGTTCGACGCGAAAGAGCCGGTGTTGAGAGGTCTTCCCAGGCGAAAGCACTGCCTTCTTGTTCAGAGGCAACGAGATCGCTCCAGTACCGACAGCCCTTTTGGGGACTGGTATTGCCGTCGTAGATCGAGCTATCGTAGGCGAAGACGTGGGAGTGGGGGAGGCTTGCCTGCTTTGCGGCTGCAATACCTGTTTCTAGACTTGCACTTGCGCAGAGCAAATATGTTGCACCGCTGTCTTGGAGTTGGTAAGCTAATTCACGGGCGACAAAGGTTGGATTGGCGCCGGTGAATATTCCACCGGCCATGATCACGCCCATGAACACCACTGGGAAGAATAGGTCATTGCCGGAGAATAGCAGGACTCGATCTCCTGGCTTGAGCCCTGATTTACGCAATCCAGCGGCAAACCGCTGGCTCCAGAGACGGAAATCATGGGTAGTCAGATAGTGAGTGTCCGGACGAGCTGCATCTAAGTAGCATCGATGAGTTCGAGACAGAGGTGCTGTGGGTGATTGAAGTAAGAGAGAGGCTAAATGAGTATCTGGGACATCAATCGTCCAGCGAGATTTGTAAGGCATGGCTTTAAAGTTGAATGAAGAAAGGTGAGGATTGAATGGGCGAAGTATGCCAATTCATATACGTGCGGGGATGATTGTATACCACCCGCATAACTCGATCCCATCCCCGCTTGGGCATGGGCAGGAAGTCGCTAGCGGCCACAGTGCACACGCTAGATTTTGGGCCATTTTGCATAGTTTGTTCTACGGTAATACACTTGGGGTAAGTTTGAAATTCTCATTAGAGGCATGATCTGATAATTTCATAGTTGAAATCAATATAACAGAGATCTCACTATCTCTGTACACTGTTGTCAGGATTCTAGTGTGCTATTTTGCGCTGTGGCTGGTATCCGCTACCGTCCCCGGTTAAAATATGCGGGGAACCCGAGGCTGCGAGCCTCGGTGCTCAGGGCATTATGATACAATGCATAATCTAGGTAGGTCATAAGGACACCTGGGCAGAAGCCCAAATTAATCTGACGCGTCAGCCAGTGGCTCGGAACAACCGAGTAAAGATTGGCATACTGACCAATATGCAAAACCTTGAAGAACTAGACTACTTGTTACTTTTGAGAAAAAGAGGCATATTGAAAATATTGAATCACATTGTTATCAATTCAGCTTCGGAATGCATGAAACGTTTCTACCACACCCCGACCAGCCCAGAAATACACAAAACAAAGTCAAAAAGCAAGGCTAGAAAGGCATATCATGAATCCTCCCCACCTAAACAGGTGATTGTTGCCTTCATCTCACTGACAACCTTCTCCTCCAATCGGTTCTCTGCGCCGGAAGCCGAGTCAAGTGGCTTCTGGCGAGACCATTCAACTTCCTTCTCACTAGTTGCAACGATGCGAGCGCGCAAGGCTGGCCGACGACGGAGAAGCTCCTCGATATCCTCCTTGACCTGCACCTTATCCCATCTGATGTCCTGGATGGTTTGGGTATCAACTGCAGCACTGGCGCCGGCGTCACGGAAGCGTCCAAGAATGAACGTGATCAAAGCAAGCGAGTAAGCCTCCGAGACCATGCTGAGACTGATCCACTTGGAGGCCGGCGAGGAGAGCGTGGTGGTCGCGTGACCAGAGGAGAATGCCTCTTGGGCTCGGATCAGGCGGCTTTCGAATTGATTGATGAAAGCTGCTACCTCGGGCGCGGTCCGCATGACACTGTAGAGCAAGTTGAGACAGAGAGGAAGGAATCCTCCGGTCCAAATGGCGTACAGTCGAGGAACTGGCTCGAAAGGTCCGAAGGATTTCTTCTGGGTGAGGAGGTTGGTCAAGCGGCAAGTAGATAGCTTCATCAGCACCGCCTCGACGGCGAGGTGCTCTGCCAGCAAAGGCAGGCTGGACATCTTGACCAAAATCGAGACGCTGAGCTCGGCGTACACGGGATCGCCTGATACGGCTAATTGATCAGCCCAAGAGAAAAGTGTTGTGGCATGGCGAGCAGTCTCGTTCTCCTCAATATGGTAGACGATATGCTCGTAAAGACGGTCAGCGTTCTTTACCTGCAAAGCGGTTTGCAGGATGGCGATGATGATGGCAAAGTCTTTGGGTGTGCACTTGTCCGGACTTTCATGCAGATAAGTGGTAAGAGACTTGAATCCTTGAGCTACGATTGTCTTGACAACTTCCACGACAACGGTGAGGTCCGATGAAACTTCAGCCCTCTTGTTGATGGCTTCGGGAGCACTTCGGCTGGGGCCACCCATGTGGAACTGAAGGGCCAAGAATAGCACATTCAACAAGGAGCGGAAGTATTCGGTATCGTCGTTGATCAGCGCATCTTCATAAGTCATATGGCGAGCGCGCAGTGCGGTCCATGTAATCTCGAGCAGTTGGAAAACCTCGGCACCTCTAGCGTTTACTTCGACAAGTCGTTGCAGAAGCGCTTGGGCGAAATCAATACGGGCTTGTTGTATCCGCTCAAAAATAGCTTCAGGGGGACCACTGGTTATATTGGCCTTTAAACAATTCTGGGCGACCAGTGCCATTGACTTTCGGATTTCAGTATCGGGCATAAAGTCTGCACAATGCTCGATCGCAAAGAACTTCCAGCTGTTCAGAAGACCCTATAGAAAGTTAGTGACATTTGATACAGCGCATAATCAAAAAAATAGATCGACTTACAACTTGTGCCTCAACAAGAGACAGATTGATGTTGGCTCGCTCAAACTCTTCGGCAAAGCCACGGTTTTTGGCGCTAGCCCAAGCAAAGTCATATGACAGAAGCTTGTCTCCCATCCCTAAATCGTAGTAATAATCTCGTCCGAGCGAGCGAGTTTCGAGTGGGGTTCTCTTGAAGTCGACAATCTTGCACCCTGAGTAACGATTCTCAAAGTTCTTCTTTAGGTTGGCATGCAACGAGGAATTGTACGCAGAGACTTCCACGGCGTCCTTGGAGTACCATGAAACTAGTGGGATCAAAGTCTTGATAAAGCTTCGGTCACCCATTTCTTTCGCCGAATGAAGATAAACGGCGCACAAATCCGCGACAACGGCGGCAATACGCGTAGCATAGATCTGATCCATCATCGGTAGTGATGAGATCTTCAACTTTGATACGTGATTGATGATGTTGGTGAAGAAGTGAGGGTGCTTGCTGAGATGAGGGGTGGCCCATGGCCAGTTTTCTTGGGCCCGAGAGACAAACTCAAGCAATGCGAGAGATACCTGGGGCTGTTCCTGATCGATATGTGAAAGCTTCTCAAGTGCCATATCCAGGAAAGGAATGCTCCTCATACTGAGACCACTCTCGCCAGATTCTTTCTTGAGGGTCTGACGAGGGGACGAGCCCGTGAGGATAAACACAGCAAGCCATTGCTGGCGCTTGCTCACAAAGGTGGAGAGCAACTGCCATACTGCAATGACTAAGGACTGGTCGCAGAGTGGCCTGTCAAGTTGTGAAAGAACATTGAGGAACATGCAAGATGATTCCGCTCCTAGGTGGCCAACAAGGGAAGGAGGCTCGTTGTCTGCATAGGAAGCAGCACTGGATATCAGAATCTCGAGTAGGGAGACAACGGGGAGCCTGTATGCATCGTGTGATGCGTAGAGCTTGACAAGGACCGGGCTTGCTTTGAACAGTTGTTCTTCCAATAACGAACCGGGAAGCTCTGCCAGCTGGGCTGCCTGTATAAGCTTGATACAAAGCTGCAGTGTGGACTTGACTTGATCTTCAACAAGAGTGAGGTATCTGATATGGAGTGTAGGGGGTGTCTGAAGACCGTCGGCGATCAGTCGGAAGATTGGGTTGAAAGGCAAGTCGGCAGGTGACTGGGGGCGCAACATGTCCAAAATGTATGCCGCGGAGGCGGAAAACACGCCAGTGATCTTTGTCTCAAGCTTTGGGCTATCGTTGATGCCATAGGCATAGTAGAGAACACGCTCGAAAGACCTGGCGAGCATCGAGTTGATCTTGAAGCGTTGTTCTGGTAGGTTAAACCTCCAATTTCCATTGCTGTTGAAGATCTCCACGGTCGTCCGAGTGAAGTTCAATAGAATTGTCCTCATAGCGTGAGATGGAATTCCAGCACTCCAATCAGAGGCAATAGTGGATTTACTTCCCGCACTACCGGGAGATTTCCGCAGCACTGCTCGAGATGCCGCATCTTCAATGGCAGCATCTACGAGATCCACGCAGTTCAGCAGGAAGGGGTACTCGCCCGCCGGAATCTCCATAGCAGAGATAATTGCAGTCATGACTCCGCCCTTGCCATCGGATCCAATGAAGCTGCTGCGTCCAAGGAAGGGCCAAACGCGACAGGGGAGCACTTTGAAGAGTGCCTTGATAAAGCGCAAACACTCCATGGTAGCACTCAGAGAGTTGCCCAGATCGCCTCGGGAGCCAATAGTTTGCAGATTGCGCTCGAAGATGTCGAAGATCACAGAGATGATGTCTCCCTGCTTTGACAATCCGTCACTTGCCATTTCCAGAATTCTTTTGCCGCATGCCTCTTCTGAGCTTCGTCTTTTGGAGCTCGCGATCAAATCCGTGAAGAGAGCAATAATGTCCGTGGCGGTGTCATCGGTGAACCCTGAAAAGTGGCCTCCGCCTTCGCTCCATTCTTCAAGCCAGCTTCCCAAGAAACTCAGACAAGAGTATCGATGCGTCCACTTAATGACGGCGGGTCTTGACTCGGATACAACTTGGCCAATGGTTTGGGGAGGGATCTGAGAAGATCCACTGACAACAAGAGCGTTGCTTGCAGTATTTCCGAGAAGACGGCGCTGGGAAGAAGTTTCAAGCATTGGAAGAGGCTGTAGTAAGGCAACATAATCGGCGTTCTCATCCTCTCGAATGGTGTCGTAGCCCTGGAAATGAGGTGACACGATCTGTGTGAAAGATTCCATGTTCTCTAGCTCCTCGATGATCGATGGCAAGCCATCTTCATTTAGAGAGTGTGGGGTAACAAGAGCACGACAAAGTTGCAGGAATGGTGCTGTTTCATAAGGGAAACGAGACCGTGCGACATGGAAGATATTTCCCATCAAATCCTCATCCCTTGCAAATGAGAATTTGGGATCAGTGTCCGGTCCTAAGGAGTCGAGGTCTTGAGAGGAATCGTTGTCACTCTCGCCAAGAATGGCCAGAACAGCCCCTATCATCTCTGGAGAGTAGTCCAAGAAGAGTGTGGAGACTCGAACAAGGTCCAGAAGTGACAAGCGTACCCACCTGCTCGTCAGGCCATCGTCAACTGCCGACATATTTCCAGCTCTGGCCGCAAGGGCATGAACTGTGCTCAATGCTGATTCTCTGATGACTTCGGAGGTAAGGGCGATGATTGCATCTTCGACAGAGCTTTGTGGGGCTTGGGCACAATCAAGGACCTCTTCATAGAGTGACCGCTCAGTGGAGTGTAGTAGGCCTGGATTTTGTGTATTTCCGTTGAAAGAGTCACTAGCAGAAGACGATTCCTGTACCTCTCGTCCATTTCTCATAGATTCTGCCAGCTCTTGCATGGTATACAAAAGCAATCCCCATGAGAATGCCGCAGGAGTTGCGGTGGTTGTTTCACCTGAGGCAGTGAATATCTCGTTGATCTTCGAGATCTTGTCTTTGCACAAAAAGTAGGGCTTTTCGGCAGATCTAATGTGCGTTCCATTTCTGATCGACGAGAAGGCGAGTGGAAGTTTCAACAATGCCAATGTGATAAGTGATGCAAATGCTTGAAGAGGAAATAAGACCTCTGTTGGGTTCTGACAATGCTATATGGTGTTAGCTATGAAATTTTGGGAATTTCAGGAGACGGGGCCGGATCGCTTACCACTTGAATTGGCTCCATGAAACTATAGTCTGACATGAGCTGGAGCCAAGATAGCAGTAGGGTTGAGTTTGGAATTTCACTTGAGCGCTGGACTTGGTGAAATATGAGTTGCATCACATGCACAATCTCTTCCACAACACTTGTTCTCCAGATGGTTTCCAAATCCTGACTGCTTTCCGCAGCACTGAGCCAGCCGCCGTTGCTGTCCAAACTAGTCAATCGACTCCGTATTGAGTCAATGCAATCTTGAAGAAATTGATTCAGTTCATTGCCAGTCGACTTATTTTTGAAGATCGTGATTCCCAATTTTTTGAGAGCAAGGTTGCGATTATGAACGGGCGAAGGAACCGAGGAGACCGCAAGACTATCGTGTTGGGACAAGGCAAGTAGCTTGCGAAGCGTCTTCACAATATGGCTTGCCTCAGATAGATACACCTCACGAAGGCGCAGTCGCCTGCCCTCTTCTTTGTCGAATGACTTGGATACTTCGCTCCTAGCGGTTTGATTCAGTATGTTGGCCAAACTGGGACCAGCTAGTGAGCCTCGGAAGTTCTCGGTTCCAGCCGCACTTTGCAAACTCGTAGATTCCTCAGTAGAGAAGCCAGATTCAAGGCGCTTTGATGGGCGGTCTTGCCATTCCAATACAGCGATCCGCAGAGCGGAGATCTCATCGATCCCGGCCTGCTGGCTCAGCCATAAGGCATCGGCTTTGAGCTCCTTCAAATCGAAAGAGCTTTTGCCGTTCGTTTCGACATGGATGGCGGCAGTTTTGGACTCAAATTCGGATTTGGATTTCGCAGTCGGGGGAGGAAACGGTTTTAGGCCGTCGGAAAGTAGACGAGTGCTCTCGGGGTGCGAAAGGAAGGCCTCAATGGTGCCCTCGGTGTCGGTATAGTTCTTCGGATCAATGGTGTAGACAAAAGCTCTTTTCCAGGACCTTCTAACAGTTAGCAATAATTGGGTAGCTCTAGGCTGACCTGCACGTACAAGAGCTGGACGTCCCCGGAGAAGCACTTGTCCAGGGACGGGAAATAGGCCTCCGGGACGGGAGCCATTCGGGGCAATTAGATCATCATAGGATCAAAATAAAGAGCGAGATGAGGCGACACCAAAGCAGGTGGCGATTGCGCGGAAAAAGAGGTGGATGGTGAGCGTTGAGAGCTCTTGAACTGAGAGGGAGCTTCAAAAGAATATTATTCACCGCGACTGGGTCAACAATCAGGTGCCTATCTGAAAAACTGCCGGGCGGTGAGGCCATATTCTAGAAACCCTCAGCTCTTCTTTTGAGTCACCTGCACCCATCAACTCCGCAAGAATTGTTTAATCTTCGGGGAGTCATAGATTTTGGTTCTTCGAACTTCTTGGCTACCCTGTATCCTGCCCATCAATTCTCCGTGAGAATCCGCCGCCATGTCGGGACTCGTCGATCGTTCTCCCAACCACCCCACCATAGCGACCAAACTGGCCACCGCCTCTAATGTCATCTTGGTCGACAACTATGATTCATTCACCTGGAATGTTTATCAATACCTTGTCCTCGAGGGCGCAACCGTCACGGTTATTCGCAACGACCAGATTACCGTCGAGGAACTAGCAGCGAAGAAGCCTACCCATTTGGTTATCAGTCCCGGCCCCGGCCACCCCGAGACCGATGCAGGAATCAGTAACGCCGCGATTGAATACTTCAGTGGAAAGATCCCCATTTTCGGCGTGTGCATGGGTCAGCAATGCATGATCACAACCTTTGGTGGCAAGGTCGACGTGACTGGTGAAATCTTGCACGGAAAGACATCGGAGTTGAAGCATGACTCTAAGGGTGCCTACAAGGGATTGCCAAAATCCCTCGAGGTGACTCGGTATCACTCTCTCGCCGGAACACACTCGACTATCCCCGACTGCTTGGAGGTGACTTCTTGGGCCGATCTAGAGGACGGAAGCGGCAAGAATGTGATTATGGGCGTGAGACACAAGGAACTTGCAGTGGAGGGTGTTCAATTCCACCCGGAGAGCATCCTCACACAATACGGACGTCAGATGTTCAGAAACTTCCTGGAACTCACTTCTGGAACTTGGGATAACAAGGGAGCTGTTGCCGCCGCTGCTGCCCCCGCGCCGGCCGAGAAAAAGGTTTCAATTCTGGACAAGATCTACGCCCATCGCAAAAACGCCGTTGCCGAGCAAAAGAAAATTGCTGCCCTCCGACCTGAGGCTCTTCAGGCCGCATATGACTTGAACATCGCACCGCCCCAGGTGTCATTGCCTGCGCGCCTGAGACAGTCAAAGTACCCACTTTCTCTCATGGCTGAGATCAAGCGTGCATCACCCTCCAAGGGTATGATTTCCGCAGACGTATGTGCGCCCGCACAAGCACGAGAGTACGCCAAGGCTGGCGCTAGCGTCATCTCTGTCCTCACAGAGCCGGAGTGGTTCAAGGGCACAATCGATGACCTGAGAGCTGTCCGTCAGAGCTTGGAAGGTCTTACCAACCGACCCGCCGTCCTGCGGAAGGAGTTCGTCTTTGATGAATACCAGATTCTGGAGGCACGTTTAGCCGGAGCTGATACCGTCCTGCTAATCGTAAAGATGTTGGATGTCGAGCTTTTGACTCGACTGTACCATTACTCTCGCAGCCTGGGCATGGAACCTGTGGTGGAAGTCAATACACCCGAGGAGATGAAGATCGCCGTCGAACTGGGCTCAGAGGTCATTGGTGTCAACAACCGAGACCTGACCAGCTTCGCAGTTGATCTTGAAACGACAAGTCGCCTCATGGATCAAGTGCCCGAGAACACAATTGTGTGTGCTCTCAGTGGAATCTCGGGACCTAAAGACGTGGAAAACTACAAGAAGGATGGCGTGAAGGCTATTCTCGTGGGAGAAGCTCTTATGCGGGCACCCAACACATCCGCTTTTGTGGAAGAACTTCTCGGAACCCCTGAACAAACGTCATCTGGGTCGTCATCAGACTCCCCGCTGGTGAAGATCTGTGGCACTCGAACCGAGGCAGGAGCCCAAGCTGCTATCGAGGCCGGCGCAGATTTAATTGGCATCATTATGGTCCAAGGTCGCTCTCGCACGGTCCCAGACGACGTCGCCCTCCGCATTTCGAATGTGGTCAAATCAACTCCTCGTCCCGCCAGTAGCACAACACAAGAATCTACGACACCTACGCCGCTGGAGTGGTTCGAGCACTCTACTAATGTTTTACGTCACCCTTCTCGTGCTTTGCTGGTCGGTGTTTTCATGAACCAACCTCTTTCATATGTTCTTTCACAACAGCAAAAGCTTGGACTTGATGTTGTGCAATTGCATGGATCAGAACCCTTGGAATGGGCAAGCCTGATCCCAGTTCCTGTGATCCGCAAATTCGCCCCCGGCGACATTGGTATCTCACGCAGAGCTTACCACACTCTCCCGCTCCTTGATTCTGGTGCTGGAGGCTCTGGTGAGCTCCTCGAAGCCAGTGGTGTCAGCAAGACCCTGGAAAGCGACGAGGGATTACGTGTCATTCTCGCTGGAGGTCTGAACCCCGACAATGTCGTTGAGACTGTGGCACAGTTGGGACAGTCTGGCCGCAAGGTTGTTGGGCTCGATGTCAGCTCTGGTGTTGAGACCAACGGAGCCCAGGATTTGGACAAAATCCGAGCTTTCGTCAAGGCCGTTAAGAGCATTCGGCAATGAGCGAGAAAAAAAACACGATGATCATGTTGGGATGACATTTCTTTCGGTGACACATATTATCTAAACATTTCGGGGCTATTAAGCGGGCAACTTGATTCAAATGGTCCCGTCCTTTTGCATTTCTATGTATTTACATACAACGTTCATAGAACTTCCAAGATTCTCTTGACATTACATGGCACATATCAGCTACTTCCAAGGTTGACAGTTATAATTCTGTCCTGAACTCTGGATATGAAATTTCATGGATTGCCCAGGTGCTGTACACAGCCCCTTATCAAAATGCCACCCACCACATTGTGCGGATGTCGCACCCGATCCCTCTTTCCCCTTCAGTGATACACCCTTGGACACTACTTATGTACTAAAAAGGGTTGGGATCCCATCGGAAAGGCTTCCACTATCGCATATTTCTTTTTTAAAAATACTCACACCATTGGTTAAGGATTACAGATTCTGGTCCGAGAACACCGCTGCCAATGGACGAACAGGTCAACGCGTGAGAGTCCACAGGTTATCAGGGCGTTTAGTCAAGTGTTGGAGTATTCAATGTGCGGGGTGTGTGGGGTCAGATAACTTGAGGTAATGACACTAGTCATCTAGCCATATCCTCAAATGGGAGAGATCCATGGGAGAGAAGGCCATTGCAGATCAGCAGGGTCACCTCCTTCGCCCCCGCGAGAAGCGCTGATACGCCGCTGTTATCTCATGAGTCATCCGATCTGCTCCGGGGCACCTCGATAAGGGCATTCAGCTCTCGTGACACTTATGAATGACCTTCAGCTCTCTCTCTCCGCTCCTTCTCTTCTTCAACTTGACTTGCTTTTCTTTCTTTGCTCTCTTAGATATAGAGTATACATCTTTCGACAACTTACTTCGGAATTGCTTCACGCTTATCCACATACGGAGTACTTTATACAACAACCGCTCCAGGCGCACGAGTCTCAGTGTTTCACGTCTCTCGAGGATTCCTCACACATTACACAATAGACCATGGCTTCGTTATTACACAACTTCCTGACTGGAAGTCTGCCCAACCACTGTGAACCGACATCGCCCTCGTTGACCGCCCTCTCCTCGCATCTCCACATCTGCATCCCCACACCACTAGCGGCGATCTCCTCCGTCCTCGGAACCCTCAGCATAGTCTCATGGCTTTTCGCACAATTACCGCAAATATACAAGAACTACCAAGTCCAATCAACGTCCGGATTATCGATATTCTTTCTGGTCATCTGGTGTCTAGGCGACGCAAGCAATCTTGTGGGCGCCATATGCACTCGCCAGGCAGGATGGCAGGTATTTGTTGCCAGCTATTACGTCTTGGTTGACATCACGCTGGTATTTCAATTTTTCTGGTACACCCACTACAAGGCCCGCCAGAATGGGGGGTATGACAGTTTGTCACACATGCACAATCCAGACCACATTATCCAAGGGGTACCTGTTCCAGAGCAAGACCAGGCCTCTGCGCCCGTCATGAACATCAAACAGTCAGAAGCAAAGGACATGGGTGTTCAGGCTGGGTCGGTCCGCAATTCGGCCGGAGGAACGGCTTCATACTCAAATGAAAAACTGGGTTCTTCGCGTCGCTCTACGCGGGTCGTCAGCAGCGCCAATAGTCCACCCTTTGCAATGCCACGAACAATGCTGATGGCATCTCTGCTCTGTGCTGTCCTTGCCAATGCTGCGCCGACCGAGAAGCCTCACCCGTCTATTTCCGACACACCAAACGAGGCCATCGTCGAGATCGTGGGTCGCGTATTCTCGTGGATGTCGACAATCCTATATCTTGGCTCGCGTCCTCCTCAGCTATACAAGAACTATCAGCGCAAGAGCACAGAAGGCCTTTCACCCCTACTTTTCATGGCCGCCTTCTGTGGTAATCTCTTCTATTCTTCCTCGCTGCTCACAAATCCCAACGCGTGGTCTGACTTCGCTCCCTACGGCGGCGGCGGCTGGTCCGATAGTCACGGCAACGACCGTCTGGAGTGGATTGGACGCGCAACACCTTTCTTCCTAGGTGCATTTGGTGTCTTGGGTCTAGATGGATTCATGGGCGTTCAGTTCCTTATGTACGGCGATGGGCCACAGCGCGAAGATGACGAGAGTTTTGTCAGTTCCAGCACCGGAAATGACCGCAAGCCTGGCCGCGGCCGTCGCTGGAGACGTGTGCATGGCTGGATGCGTGGGTGGATCCCATCCTCGCCTTCTCGCGAGCAGGCCTCGGCCCAAGAGGGACAGGCTTTGCTAGGCGGGGAACGTGGTCCGTATGGCACTGTTTAATGATTGCATAGCGTGTTTTGTTATTTTGGTCCGTGTTTTCGAGCGGCGCAGACACCATATATATGATGTGATGATTTCTTTGGTTTCGAATCAGGTGCATTCTGGTTTATCAGGCTTGGGGGTTCTTTTTCAGATAGCATACATAGGCCACTCTGCATCCATGGATAGTACATTGTGGCCGCTATTCTCATGAAACACTTTTCTCCTTCAGACTCCCCAGACTTCTACGTTCATCAAATCCAGATAATCTGCTCGGCATTTAGATGCAGCTCCAGTGGCCGAACCCATGGATCCATGTATTGCTTTGATACATTCCTTCTTTTGATGGACTTCCAGCCAGTTCTGCAAAGCAGTTCTGCACGAATTGCCAAAATAGTGCTCCAGGGCTGACTTTAAAGAAAACCTTGGAAGTCTCTTGAAATAGGTTCCAAGGCTAGAGAAAGCTTGGAAGATATCGCGACGTCTCATAGGCTTTCGCGTTGGATTCCAAAGTTCTTGTCCAGAAGCAAGAATGTCTTTTGTGCCAACCACGCCCAAGCCCCAATACCTAGGTATTGGCCATCAGGCCTCCATCAGCAACACACGTTGGCACCCAGACCTTCTTCTTCTAACCTTGGAAGGTTACTGGCTGGCAAATTTGCTAGCACCCTCTCAGTCCTGAACGTACTATCGTACGCTGACGCATAAATCTCACTGCCTGCCCCTGGACCTGTGACGAAGACAGGTCATGTAATCCTATCCAAGATCTTGCCGTCCTTCTCATTATCCAGCGAAAATTCCTTCAACCTTCGAAAGATGGTACTAGACTTCTCAACCCCCATGCTACTCTTACCCAGACGAACCCTGTGGCGGTTGCCTCGTCACCGATACGCTCGGCTCGCCCACCTTGCTCTTTCCATGCTGCGTACCAAGATTCGGAATCGTGTTTCTTGATCATGCCTCTGACTTGTTTTTCTTTTCCTTCTCCTCCATCGCAAACCTGGTTTCAAGCTTCTTTCTGAGAGGAACCTCCTTCTCCAAAAACACAAGCAGGAATCCCAGGCCAGAGAAAGCCAAGCTGACATACCAAACCACATTAAGCGCATTCACGTAGACGGACCGAACCTCCGCAACCGTGACAGGATCGGCGATGGAGTTGATAAATATCTTCGTACCATACTCATCAGCCCGACCACCTGTGAGCGATTCACTGATGGATGTGTCAGTGATGCGCGGTGCCAGAATTTCGAACTGATTGTTGAAAACGGCCGTGGAAAGGATTGTGCCCCAGACAAAACTGAAAGTGCGGATGAAGGACCACGCCGCGGCAGAAACCGCTGTGTCCTTATCTGCCAGGGGTGCCTGAACAGCAGGTAGAAGAACCGGCAGCGCAAGACCTGTGCCCAACGCACCGACGAGCTGGTAGCCCACCCACTGTCCAGTGTTGGAGTTTTCACTGAGCAGGGTCAGAAGACCGAACCCGACGACCATCAAGGCAAGACCAGCGTGTTGGAGGGGACGATAGCGGCCAAATTTGGAGAGTAGAGTCCCACCAGCGATAGCACCAGGGATCATGAATAAGATGGTTGGAAGAAGCTGAAGACGGCCTGATACCGAATCCAGAAAGGCAATATCTAACACCTTTTCAATAGGGATCCGTGGTGGATCTTCACCACGTTCAGCTTGTTCTGGACGATCAAGCGTGACTACAGCTTTGGGTTCTGATGAACAAATTACGATTCAATGCTGTCTGCACCTAGTAGCTGTATTCTCTGCAGGAAGATCTGCAGTCAATGCGCCGGAGAATTGGCTCGGAGAATTGGCATATCGACCGTACGACGGCTATCATGTCGCCTGCTGCGCTGAACGTCACTGTTCATGTGTAAATATTCCTCTATTATTGGACCTATGAGCATCCGAGCTTGCACTTGGATGCTGCGGTGTATGTCTGGCCCTTTTATCCACTCTGTGTAGCAACGAATCAAAGTACACATACTTTGCCCAAGCAATTCATCCCACGTCTTATGGGATGGACTCGGAGAATTGACCTGATAGATGTATTCATGGTGTGGCATGTCTTTGGACCAGTGCAACCTTGGAACATGGTCAATAATTTGGATATAAATGCAGACGTTGGGACGCCCTTTCATTTTCATCCTCTACATCCATACCAACCTTTTCAAGATCCTCCTCTTGCGACCAAAACCACACCAAAAGATGAGCTCAATGGAAATCCCACAAACCCAAACAGTCGCCCTGGTCCGCAACCTCGGCGGCGAAGTCGAGTTCAAAACAGATTATCCAGTCCCAGCACCGGGCCGCAACGAAGTCCTCGCAAAAGTGCTCTATACA
Source organism: Penicillium bialowiezense (assembly GCA_026122735.1). Lineage (NCBI taxonomy): Eukaryota > Fungi > Ascomycota > Eurotiomycetes > Eurotiales > Aspergillaceae > Penicillium > Penicillium bialowiezense. The sequence continues at coordinate 962,657 of JAKZFB010000004.1, forward strand.
GGAGTCTGCCAAAGCGGTGCGTTACCATGTCTTGGAAAAGAACCCAAACTCACAATCTACCAGATCTGCACACCAAGTCCGGCACCGCTGCCGGGCCAGACGGCAACCCCATAACAAAGATCAAGCTACCTCACGTCGGTGGCCACGAAGGAGTCGGTCGGATCATTGCGCTAGGCCCTGATATTGAGCACGGGGCTGGTCTCAAGGTCGGTGGACTTGTCGGAATTCGGTTCTCGAGTCGCATCTGTCGACGGTGCGAGTTTTGCCTTGCTGGTACGGAGCAGTACTGCGTGGCGAGCACGAACCATTTGCATCATGAGGATGGGAGCTTTCAGCAGTATATTGCGCTTGATGCGGACTATTTGACGCTTTTGCCGGATGATGTTGATCCGAAGGTTATGGGGCCTGTGCTTTGTGCAGGATTGACGGCCTACAAGGTATGCGTGGACTTGTTTGTGATTGCTTGGGCCTTGTATTGACGCTTTATCAGGCTGTCTTGAATGCGAATGTTCGCCCTGGAAGCTGGTTGGTGGTGGTTGGAGCGGGGGGAGGTCTTGGGCATCTGGCTGGTATGTTTCCACTAGCAAGGACTTGCAGTCTACTAACACTCCGAAGTTCAATATGCAAGGGCGCAGGGGGCTTTGGTGATTGGGGTCGATACTGGCCCGGGAAAAGGAGAATTTGTGAAAGGCCTGGGTGCACAGGAATACATTGATTTTGCTATGGAGGATCCAGTCAAAAGAGTCCAAGAGATTACCGGGCTTGGTGCGCATGCCGCAGTTGTGACCGCAGGCAATGCGAAGGCCTTTGCTCATGCTTGTGACATGCTGCGGGTTGGTGGCACTCTCAGCTGTGTTGGGATTCCCCCAGGCCGACCATGCCTCGAGACCCCCATCTGTGCTATTGTGATCAAGGGTCTTCGGATTACAGGTAACTTGGTCGGATCGTTGAAGGAATGCATGGAGGCCGTCGATCTCGTTCGACGCGGAATAGTGAATCCTGTCATCAAGGTTCGACCTTTCAAGGATCTGCCACAGGTGTACAAGGAGATGGAGAAAGGCGATATTGCTGGCCGCATCGTTCTCCAGATCACGGAGTGATAGATCAGTGAAGTTCTCGCGAGGCTGACGTGCAGAATTTCTGCTGATCTTGTAGTGCTAGCCAATCGAAGTTACTTAACGATTCATCTTGTCTTCTCGGGTCTTCGTGTATTGTAGTGCCTAGAAGGTCATTGGGCACAGACACATGTTCAGCTGAGCCTATCTGCAGGCCACCCACCTCCATTGACAACATCCGAGCCGGAGCGGTAATGAGAGCCTCTGCGGTCTTTGCCCGGAGTATTGACTTCATCGTGTTGTCTTGGTCGAGGAACGGGTCAATCTTCTGATAAAGGGCGTGCAAAAAGTCCTGGGGACCAAGTTCAAGCCGCGAGGTTGTCCCTGACGAGTTCAATAGAACCGTATCCGCCAGCGAGTTGGCGACCTCAAAGCATTTCAACACCTAGAGATGGTCAGCTCATTTGATCTTCACCGCACGGTTTCACTGACCTGATCCCGCCCCAGAGGAAGCAGATCCGCCTCGCGAAACCATCTCAATGACGCCAACAAGTCACGACCGACTCGCGCAGGAAAGACGAATGACAGGACGGTGCCACAGGTGGAAGATGATAGCAACCCCATTGATAACGCTTCTTGCCAGAGAATCGTCCTCATCCACTGCTTTGTGATGTGATAATCGGCGGTTCTGGCTGAGACGTGATCCGCCATTCGGAAGCACAAAGAAGACAGCTGATACTCTGTATCTGTCAAATCAAGCAGAGGTGTGACTCCGGTCGACGATTTGCGGCGCACTGAGATACGATCAAATGCAACGAAAAGCTTGGCCAGTTCGAGTAGACCCCGAGCTTCAATATCGGCATGATCGTTGCTCTCTATGCTCGCAATCGAAAGAGGCTCATTATATGAAGGCGAAAGACCCAGGTGCAAAGCGTATCCTCTACAAAGGATTACCAGCAAATTCTGCAGGGCGGGCGTTTGAACCTACCTCTCTGACACCCAGAGCAAAGGAAAGACCAAGGCCACGTTTGGAATTATTTCATCTTGTGTCGGACAAGTCACTTCGTCTAGTCGCAGAACCCGGGCCCCGGATAAAGCCTCTTGGATGTACATCATTGCCGAGTTCCGCTGGTTTATTTTCGCATGGTATACGTGCAAGAAGAACGAGGCCAGAATGCTACGGCTGTCCATGTGTTCCCCGTGGTCATGGCATTTGGTGCGTATCCGAAGGCATGTCTGCACCATCTCTGTGCTATCCACTGTGCAGGGCCCGCTTACCTGGGGGCCGACTTGCAATTGGGCCATTGTTGCAGCACAGAGAGCAGTGATGAGACAGGAAGTATTCTGGTCATCGTGATCGACTGTTTCAGGGTCTATATCCTTAAGGTGGGAGATCAAAGCTTCTGCATCAATCACAGGCCATACACTGTATGAGTATCGTTGGTAAAGCCGAATGACTGATTCTAGGATAGTCTTCGGGATGCGCAGTGTGCCCGGTGCTTCATTTGATTCAAAGGATTCGTTCCCTGCGGCTGCCAAAGGCTCAAATTGGACATTTCCAGTGTCGTCGGCTCGGGGCACTGGAACTTCGGCGTCTTCCTGGCTTTTTCGCCGAGACTTCGGGCCCCGCCTGCGCGCGGGTCTCAGGTACGTACATTGTAACTTTCTAATTGCGCCGCGGCAGGTGTCGCAAGGCCAGTTGCCATTGCATTTCACTTTGCGGGAGATGCAGATATCGCAAGCTCGTTTGGGGGGCATAGGTTAGAATGGTGAGAGAATCCACGAAGGACTTGCATGTACCACAATGCGGAGACGTCGGAGTTTTGTGCAGAGGATCGGAGATCTGCCGATCTCTGCATGTTAGCGAGTCCATTCTCACTCATGCAGCTCTCATACCACTGGAACTGTAGTCTGAAGTGACCGAGGACTTAGCTTCCAGTATTAGTTGGCAATGGGGAGTGGACAGCGGAGCACGATTTCCGACGTCAGCGGCCGAAGGTAGGGAAGGTCCACCCCCCTCCTTCTATAAGCTGTCCCCACTTGTATATGAACGGCCATCCCCTCCCGATTCCCTTCGACTCTTCCCCAATTTCCTGATTTCTCTTCAACACATCATGTCTCTCGCCGCACCTAGCACAGACGTAAGTTTTTTTTCAGCCTCTCAGCAGAGTAAGCTCACACATTCCAGGCCGCCGTCCTCGCCGCGCAAGAATCCAGCGCCGAGCAGACCTTCCGCACATTCACAACAAGCACCGCTTGGACCCTCGGCAATGCCCTGCGAGAGCGAATTCTCTCTCTCCCCGATGGACAGCGCAAGCCCGCTCTGATCTCAATTGCGCTCGCCACCGCGACATCCGGTGGCCTCCCACCACACGTGGTATTCCAGTCCGCGACGGAGAGCGGCACAATCCCAGATAACGAGAACTGGGTGCGTCGCAAGCGGAACACCGTACTCCGCTGGGGACTGTCCAGTTGGGCGATGAGACAGAAGACCGTGGGCGGATTGAGCGCTGGCGCTTCGGCGGACCAGATTGAGGCTGCGTTTGTGAAGAAGTACGCTGTTGCTAGTGCCAACGGCGGCGCTGTTGCGGATGAGTATGCTATCCACGGCGGTGGATACCCGATTCGCGTCGCTGGTGTTGAGGGTATCGTTGCGGTTGTTGTCGTGAGTGGCCTGAAGCAGGAGGACGATCATCAGGTCGTAGCGGAGACGATCAAGGAGGTCATTGCGAAGCAGAACTAGATCTGCATGGACAAGTAGCATCTGGAGTATAAACAATTACAACTAGAGAGCATCTATTGAACGCCAAGAAATAGATTGGGTCACATGGAAAAAATCAATCATATTGAACCTATCCAACAGTCCACACGGAAGTGAAGATATTATCTACTGAATCTGGGCCAAGTGCAAGGTATCATTGTATTGTATTCTGAGCTGGTGCGTACGACCAAGCCTAAAGTAGGGAGACAGGAATAAAGCCTAATGTAGATTCAAGACAAGTGACTCGAGCAGGGAAAAAAAGTGGAACTCCATGAATAATGCCTCAAAAGTAATTTTACAATTCGTCGTGGTCGAGGGGCTCGTCGTCATCCTCGGGGGGAGAGGCGGAGCCGTAGAGCTTGCTGGTGATGGGGTAAGCAACTCCAGAGAGCTGCTCCTTCTGCTCCTCGAAGTCCTCGAGGGTAGCAGTGGCAGCGTTGTCCTCGAGCCAATCGGAGACTTCCTTGACAGCATCGATGATGGCCTGCTTGTCATCCTCATCGATCTGGCCACCGAGACCGTTCTCGTCGTTGACCTGGTTCTTCAAGCTGAAGGCGTAGTTCTCGAGACCGTTGCGGGCCTCGATCTTGCCCTTGAGGGCCTTGTCCTCCTCAGCGTACTCCTCGGCCTCCTGGACCATGCGGGCAATTTCCTCCTCAGAGAGGCGGCCCTTGTCGTTGGTAATGGTGATGGACTCAGCCTTACCAGTACCCTTGTCGGAGGCGCTAACCTTGAGGATACCATTGGCATCGAGGTCGAAAGCGACCTCAATCTGGGGAACACCACGAGGCGCGGGAGGAATGTTGGTCAACTCGAACTTTCCGAGCATGTTGTTGTCCTTGGTCATGGTACGCTCACCCTCGAACACCTGGATCAAGACGGTGGGCTGGTTGTCGGCCGCAGTAGAGAAGATCTGGGACTTGCGGGTAGGGATGACGGTGTTACGGGGAATGAGCTTGGTCATCACACCGCCAGTGGTCTCAATACCGAGAGTGAGGGGGTTGACATCCATGAGAACGACGTCGACCATGGAGTCATCACCGGAGAGGACACCACCCTGAACGGCGGCGCCGAAAGCAACAGCCTCATCGGGGTTAATACCCTTGCTAGCCTTCTTGCCAGCGAAGAACTCCTCGAGAAGAGCCTGGACCTTGGGAATACGGGTGGAACCACCGACAAGGACGATGTCATCGACCTCAGACTTCTTGACCTTGGCATCCTTCAGAACCTGCTCAACAGGCTTGAGGGTCTTCTTAAACAGATCGACGTTAAGCTCTTCGAACTTGGCGCGGGTAAGGGTCTCGGAGAAGTCCTCGCCGTTGTGGAAGGCCTCGATTTCAATGCGGGTGGACATCTGGGAAGACAGAGTACGCTTGGCCTTCTCGACCTCACGCTTGAGCTTACCCATAGCCTTGAGGTCCTTCTTGACATCGGTGTTGTTCTTCTTGTTGTACTGCTTGACGAAGTACTCCATGACACGGTGGTCGAAGTCCTCACCACCAAGGTGAGTATCACCAGCGGTAGCCAGAACCTCGAAGACGCCGTTGTCAATAGACAGAAGGGAGACATCGAAAGTACCACCACCAAGATCGTAGACGATGACCTGGCGCTCGTCACCGGTCTTGTCAAGACCGTAGGCGATAGCGGCGGCGGTGGGCTCGTTGACAACACGGAGAACGTTGAGACCGGCGATGGTACCGGCGTCCTTGGTGGCCTGACGCTGAGCGTCGCTGAAGTAGGCGGGAACGGTAACAACGGCGTGGGTGACGGTGTTGCCAAGGTAGCCCTCGGCAATATCCTTCATCTTGCCAAGAATCATAGCGGAGATCTCCTCCGGGGTGAAGGTCTTGGGGCTCTGGTTGACGTCGACCTTGACATGGGGCTTGCCATCCTTCTTGACAACCTTGAAGGGGTAGTTCTTCATGTCCTTCTGGATGTCCTTGTCCTCAAACTTGCGACCGATCATACGCCTAAACAGAAGAATTGTTAGTGGCAATCCCTGAGTATCGGGAAGAATTCATCTTACTTGACATCGAACACAGTGCGCTCGGGGTTGGCGGCGTATTGGTTCTTGGCGGCGTCACCGACGAGGCGCTCCTCATCGGTGAAGGCAACGTAGGAGGGAGTGATACGGTTTCCTTGGTCGTTGACGAGAATCTCAACCTTGCCGTTCTGCATCACACCAACACAACTGTAATGAGGTTAGTCAGGTGTCAATTGAGTAATTTGGAAGCACTGGAATCCAAGGACATACGAGTAGGTGGTTCCCAGATCGATACCAATAACGTTGCCATAGTTCTCAGGGGAGGTCTCCTCCTGAGCGTGGGCGGTGTTTCCAAAGAGGGCCAGGGGGGCGACAAGAACGAAGAGAAGGTAGAAGACGGTGGTCCAGGCGAAGGGCTTGGACGCGCCATCGCGTGCGGATACGCGAGCCATTGTGAAGAGTGTGTATATGTCGAATCAAATCAATGCGAAAACAAAGAAGTTAAGCTTTGTCGCGCTCTATTAGAGGAAACACGAAGTGTGTCTCTAATAACCCTTCTATTAGTCGATGTACGGGAGAGGGGCCCGGGGCGAAGTAAGTGTGAGAATGGTTGAAGAAGAATCGAAGAGAGAGAGACTACTTGTACGCGAACCGGGGCCAGCGGCCATGCTGGCCTCTTCCACACAGAACAGGTCACTTCTCGTGCCCTGATTGGCTGGCCTAATTTCTGCAGTGGATCCACCGCCTGCTGTCCACACCGCCTCCCAGCAAGGACTAGCGGCAGGGGTCTCCCACAGAATGTCCACCAATCAGCGACCGCCAAATTTGTCGAACTTGCTGGAAGGGGCCAAGTCGATGGACTGCGTGCTTCAGAACCCGACTTCCCTCCGACTCAATATTGTATTATTGAAGATCTGTCCTGATTTCCCGGCAAATGGCGTTGGATAATTCATTTTTGGACTAGGAGGTGTGACATGACCCTTATCCAATATGTGGCATGTATATTTACTCCGTGACCGATCTACTTCGTACTGCAACGGCATCCTCGTAGGGAGGCTCAACCCCCGGAGATCGCCCGAGCAGGGGCACAGGGTCCTGGGATGGGTCCCCTTGACTAACGTCGCGTAAGAATATACAAGTACTGTGATATGTACTCCGTGCTTGTACATAATTACTCGGTACTCCATTGATAATGCCATATCTGACCTAGCTTTCAATAATTGGTGGAATGGATACTCGTAATATCATGTTTTTGCAGATCATCCTAATCGGGACACGGAGGAGTAGGACATAGAACTGTAGTGATGCATATAGCGCAGGCCCATTGACCATGCTCAAATCTTTTCTATTTTACCCCACCACTTTACTCCTCACACCAAAGTACACAACAAGAGATGAAACGCTGTCTATACAACAAAGTATCACGGTTCATTCGCCGTCTCACTCCAGTAAGCCGGCAGCCACGGTTGAGCCTCCCGCGCGCAGAACGATTCTCGTCGGCGCTTCCAGAGGCACGGCTTGATCCATTTCGACCACAATGCGCGCCACAGTACCTGGACCAACAATTTTGGGTCGCTTCTTCAGCGCCTCTCCTGTGGCCTTGTCGAGAGAAGCCACCAGCTTGCTGATACGACCAGGGACGTGGAGACGTCCGCGGTGCACATCCACCTGCATGGGCATGAGATGCTCAAATGCCAAGACCTTGGTGGTGAAGGTAGTGATGGTAGGGATGGGAGAGGAGGGACGGCAGACAACGTCGCCAGAGCGGAGGCGGATCGGGTCAATGTTGGCGATGTGCAGGACCACGTTCTGACCTGCGACGGCCCAGTCACTTGGCTGGTTGTCGACTTCAACGTTGCGAACTACGGCAGTTTCGCCGCTGGGCATGGTGAGGATTTGATCACCAACTTGCAGACTGCCTGCATCAAGACGGCCAGAGATGGAGAGTGGGTTTTGAACGCCGCCACGGAAGACATCGCCAATCGTCATGCGCAAGGGCTTCTCGAGGGCATGTGTGTATGGCTCTGATGTTTCCAGCTCTTCGATTAGAGTGCGGCCAGTGTACCAAGATGCGTGGGGATCTTCGCTTCGCCGAGAAATATTATCTCCGAGGACCCCAGAGCACGGCACGAAAGTGATGTTGTTTTCTTGGAAGCCGGCAGTAGTCAAGAAAGAAGAAATTTGTTGTTCAATCTCCTCAAAACGTCCATGATCCCACTGCACTGCGTCCATCTTGTTCACAGCCACAACAACCTTCTGGACACCCATACTGCGCACCAGCAGGGCATGTTCCTTGGTTTGCCCCTTCAACCCAGACTCAAATTTGCCCACGCTGGAGTCGATGACCAGGACAGCAAAGTCTGCCTGACTGGCACCGGCGATCATGTTCGGGACGAAATCACGGTGGCCCGGTGCATCAACGATAGTAAAAGCAGTTTTCTCGGTCTCAAACTGGTTCGTGGCGATATCTATCGTGACACCTCGTTCTCTCTCCTCTGTCCCTTGATCCATAACCCAGGCTAGGGCGAATGATCCTTTCCCGATCTTATCGGCATCACGCCGGTACTTGTCTAGCGTTCGTTGGTCGATGGAACCTTGATCCGCCAACAACCTTCCCATTAGTGTACTCTTTCCAGCATCAACGTGTCCTGTATTACAGTCAGCTCAAGCTCGATTTGCTGACAGACTAGCATATAGACTAACCAATGACCACGAAGTTCGCGGACTTCTTGCGTGTCGACTTCTTGTACTCTGCGAGAACATCAATGTTCTTGCTTTTGACAGTTACCCTGTCTTCGACTGAAAGGTCTTTGATGCCATTGGCCACATCAGATTGACCTTTCTTGTCAGTAGCTGACTTCGACGCAGCTGCTTTCGACTTGAGCCCTAAATAGCATTAGGCGGGTGCCTTTAAGCTTTCCTGCGGATCGCCAAACCTTTCGCTGTGTTCTGTGCATTGAGAACGACATCGTCGGGGCTTGGTGCTGCAAAGTCAAAGAGTTCAGCGTTATCCTTTCCATACATCTTCAAGATGTCTGTTCCACTTGAGTGTAAATGGCTGGGCTCAGCGACTGTAGGTCCAGATGTGCCAACGATCGCACTAGCGAATGTGGAGGGCGAGGCCCGGATGCTCGCCACTGGCTGCTGACGCTCTGCTTCTTTGGGCTCATCGGCAGCTTGCAAGGCAGGTGCCGATGCTTCAGGCACAGAGGGTTTCCTGGCCTCGGGGATTGACGCCTTCTGGGTTGGTGGAGAAGATGAGGACGGTACCAGTTTGGCTGGACGGCCGGAAGATCCAGCGCCCTCGGAAGGCTTCGGTGTTGACCTTCCACTGGCTGCAAGTCTCTCGCGGAGAGACTGCGGTGTTCCTCGTGGGTCAGGTGACGCTGCTTCCGACCGTCCGGACTGGGGGGTTGGGGGATTTGAGGTCTCGGGCGTGGCGCTCTCTTTCTTTTTCCGAGCTGCAGCTAAAGCCGCCAGCTTCGAGAGCTTTCCACCACCCTCAGTTGCACCTCCAAGAAGACCAAGACGGGGATATAGAGGCTCAATCATAATTTCCGCCTTTCGGTGAGCGGGAACGTTGAGCCAGGGACAGTCGCGAAAGAAGTCGGCAGCCGAGAAATGCGCTGCCGTGGATGGCGGGGCAGGGAACGCTGGTACTGGAAGACCTGTTAGAACAATGTTCAAACTTTGCAGATGCCGTCAGTTTCTAATCTCGCGAGGTATAAAGGGGATCGGATCGCTTCTCACAAAGCCACACAGTTACACACCTTTTCATTTCTCACATCTGCCATACCGAGTGACTTTATGCGTCGGACCAAAGCCCAGCCATAACACCTCAGAGTTGGGAATTTTCGAAGAGCACAGCTTACCTGCTTGAGCCTTCGGCTTTTGCTTCGTAACCTCCTTCTGTTTCTTGCCTGAACCTTGCGTTAGCGGAACATTCTATGAAAAAGAATGTACCGTTGAAAGCACACAGGCAAATATACCTCTCAAGTAATTGGCTGACTTTTCAATATCATTGTAATAATGCCACAATGCTTCTTGAACCTCCTCTTTCGTGGCAGTCACTGAAGGTTGCCCCGCACTGAGCTGTTGTAGAACAGCCGTGGTACACTGCTGCAAGAATTCCTGTTCTTCGGGATCAGGCGACGCGTACCCATCGTCGGAGTAGTAGTCTTCGTCGTCGTATCCAACATCCTTGACACGGTGTCGTGACATTATGGTGTTGGCACAAAGAATGCGGGGGAGGATTTGGCGTAGACAAAGGGAAACGGACAACTGAGCAAGATGGTTTCTGTGCAGTATTTGTGAATGAGGGGGCGGATATGTTAATTATCTTGCTGAGCTTCAAGGAGCTTTGACTGTTCCATTGACGTTGGGTCGGGAAGGACTAAAGATGAAAGTGGGATTGTTGTGACATACAAAACACTCTAGAGGCCATCAAGACGAAACTTGGAATTGTGATTCACCGCCCTTGTCACCGCCATTTTCTTCGCGGTGCAATCAGCTCGGAAGGGACAGATTGGTAGATTTCGATCTGCCGGAAATAATCAATCTTTCTCTGGCCGCTATAGTCGCCTCTAGAGATGAAAACCCACACGTCATACCCCACTCTTAACTGGGATTTCAAGAAAGGCTTCGCATGTTGATACATATACGGTGTTGAATTTTCTGTGATCACTGTTTGCATGACTGTATACACGTTGATTGCGATGCTAATTCTATAACTGTGTGCGAAACGAATGCGTCATGTTCCAAAAGAACCCAAAAAAACAAGTGCTTGAGGATCTATCTATCGAAGGGGGCTTCCACCGAAGAAGTCACCAGCACCGGGCCCAGAGAAGCTGCCGTTGCTTGGAGTGAGAGTGATTGAGCGCCTGAAAGCCTGACGCGGGGTAGTAGGGGCACTGGGCGGGCCAGTGTTGGGGGGATTGGAGGTGGTAGGCACAGGGGCCACGGAACGTGTGTCGGGGGTGCTAGGAGTATTGCGGCCACTGTCATTCTGCATGGTGACAGCGGTACCAGGTCGGGAGAGAACCGCAACTGCGCCTCCATTCTTGGGAGGCGGGCGGAATCCATGTTTCGAGCCTTCGCGGAAGATCTCTTCGAGCATTTGCGCAACAATGCCTGCATCTTCGTATTCCTGGAACTTTTTCCAGAGACGCAAGGCCATCCGAGCATCTTCAATGGAATCATGCCCTTGGAGTGTGTCAGGTGTAGGTTCTTCTTGGATGAACTCTTTGAAAACGGCCCAGGCAAGATACCTCAGGCTAAGGCGCCGGTTCTTTCCCGGGTGGAAGAACAGGTATTGCGTGTCCACGGTTTGTGTCTTTGGCACTTGTATATTGATTTTGCGGAAATCAGACGCCAGACCATGGCCCACGAACACGCATCCAAGATTTAGTAGCAGCCACAGCTTTTTGTAGGCCGCCTTGAGTGGGACAAGATTGTGTTCGCTGGTTCGCGGATCCAGATCACCAGGCTTGATGCCAGAATACTGGGTTACATAGTCCACGATCGGCTCACGTATAGTGATATAGTCATCAATGAAAGGAACTCCCTCTTGAACACCCAGACCACGGAGCACAGAAACACGAGCCAGACCACTTTTGTTAGGTCGAACCATTTCTTGCGAGCCGTCTGCCTTGACATCGATCTCGGCCTTTTCGAGGTCGACAAATTCTGTGTCCAGGGCAACGGGGGTCCCGGGCTGTGGACGCTCCTCTTCTGTAAGGTTGCGACAAGACTCAACCTGGCGGCCACCATTCAGGGACCACTCGCGGAAGAGAAGAGTTTTGTCGAGATTCTTCTTCCACGAGTCATCAACAACATGCCGGGGATCTCGCACTTGGAAAGCTAACACGCATGGTTGCTTCCATGGCTGAGTAAAGCGGAGTGCTTCATCCCTGTCAACTTCAGTCACCAGGAAGTCATTAAACAGGTGCCATTTGCATTGATCTTGGCTTTCGCGGCCTGAAATCGAGACGTTGACGAAAGAGACCAAATGCGCCTTTTGGTGCTCTGGAATGTCAATCTCCGCAACCAAGCCAACTAGATCATAGACCACGAGTCCGGGTGTCTGGCTTTGAATGCGGTGCTGTAGCTCATCGCCTTCGAAGCACATCACCTGGCCAGTGGGATCAACCAGGATACCAACGGCATCGGGGAGCCAGCCGGGGACCGCCCATAAGCGACGACACATCGGATTGGTGAGCGCAGCGTTGAGCACAAGAATCAACGGCATGCGGTGGATTGTTTTGCGGATTGTCACTTGTTGGTAGCGACGGCAGTAGTTGCACCAACCGCGATTCTGTGTCTCTCGCTCGATGCTTGCGCGGAGGATGTTCGAGAATCGGAAAAGGGGATTGCGTCGCGCGTGTTTGATGTCGATATTCGGATAGATCAGCTCATTGGCGAGCGAGTTACCGGGTCGCACAATCTCATTCTGACAGTACATGCACCGAATGGACTCAGACGCGATAGTGGCGAGACGCTGATCAAGTTCCTCCGAACTTGGTTGAATCATGCGGAAATCATGGGCTATCTGGGTCAAGAAGAACCGATTGACCGCTTGAATGGCAGTGGACAGAGACTTGTTGGTGAGGTTTTCCTCTAAAAGACCCAAGTTGGAGGCTTCTCGGAAGCTACTGAAGGTCTTGAGGAGGTTAGTTGCTTGACAATTCTGACCACTTGCTTTCTCGAGCATATCAAATAGGTATCCAAGTTCACACAGAAGACAGTGTTCGAAGATACATGATCCGGCTGCATGATTAAGGGAGAGATTTCGGAACAAAGGGATGAATTTGTAGAGTTGAAGAAGGGAGTTGGTGAAGGAATTGGCAATGTGAGTTTCGAGGCCAGAGAATGAGGTTTTGTTGTAGAAGCTAGAGAATGTGAGTAGAAGCTGGAAATGGGGGGGACACGAAAATCATACCGGAAATCGAAATCATCAACTCCGAATCGACTATATTTGATTTCAACGTTGCTGTATTTGAGCAGAGGGTCGTCATCACTTTCTCCGTTGATCTTGGCACCCGCCAGAGCTTCTGCTGTATCGCCAATCAACCCGTCTAATTTACTATATTCTCGAGCCTTTTCGCTCAGGAACTTGGGGGCAATGAGCGCTGGCTCTGCGATGGTCATGGCACGAGTGTTCTCCGCTTGATAACGACGAGTCTTTCGTGGGTTCGGGGCATGATGTCCCATTTCTGCAGGCCGAAGATAAGGCAAGAGTGATTGATCTAACGGAGCAGGCGGATCACCGACTTCAAAAACAAGGTGGCTTGGCCACGCTGAATGGAGACGCTCATGATAGTATGGCATTCCAGCCATACTGAGCGGAGTGTCGGGTGACCATTCTACCTGAGGGGGCCGTGTGGGAACATCTGCGAACTCTGTATCTTTGCTCATTTCGTTGAAATGAATCTTGGACGGAGAGCCCCATAGATGAATCGAGGCCTCGGCGTCGATGATAGCCAGGGCTTCTCCTGAGGGCGACAAGTCTATGCCGAGCATCAAGGTGACGTTTGCTTGTCTTAAGTTCACAGAGTTGGGGTTCATCAAATCTATGACTTGAAGTTGACCTGTCTGTGATGCCACGAAGCTAGTTGTGTGAAGTTTGGGATGCATGCGCACATACGCTGCCCCTGCGTGGAAAGGTATAGGGGGCAGGGGTGTCAAGGTTTTCAAGTCATACACATTGGCCAGCGGGTCCACGATTGGAGCTCCAAGGTGACGGGCAGAAAACCCACAGGTGACTAGCAAATCATTGCGGGCGTCCATGTCATTCACAGCCGTTCCATGGGCTTTCCATGATTTGACAACACTGAAATCTCCAAGACTAAGCGCGTTGACTGAGCCCGTGTCTGTTGCCGCACATAGATATCTACTCTTCTTCATCATTGTGTAGCCGTGCTCAGTGGGCAGCTTGTCGACAATCGTGCCTTTGTCGATATCCACCGTGAACATCACTCGCTGGCATCCTGCAATGATGATTCGATTGGTTTGGGCTGTGAAGCTCATGCAGCGGAGATCGATCATTTCTTCGTGGGTAAGGTGCCACTGCGTCAATCCCCGCCGCGTTATCATGTGCACGCTCTTGGACGATAACGAGATTACTCCTCGCTCGTGAAATATAATTTGTCGTACCGAGCCCTCGGATGGTGGATGGGCTCGAACAGATGTATACCGTTGTAGCTCTGGCCCGTAGAATGAAGATACCCTACCCTGGAGAGGAACAAAAACACCGATCAGTATTCTGCTTCCATGGCTTTCTAGTCGATACTCACAAATTCATTTCCTGTCCACAGTAGTTCCATCATGTCATCGAACGCAATGGCCGTGGCCACAGTGGGCAGGCCATGCGGCGTTGGTGGTGGCACCGGGATACGCGACAGCTCATCCCAATCGGCCTCCATGTTTGCGATGGCCGCTTCGGCCCGGACTCGACCCCGTGATTCGTCTGTATATGTTCGCTTCTTTGTGCGACGAATTCAATGTCGAGATCGCTGGCTTCACCCACGTGGGAACACGTCGATTGTGGGCATAGTTCGCCGCGAAGGACGCGATTGCGGGGAAGCTATCCAGTCGAATTGGCGATATAAAGAAATGACAGAGGGGCGAGGTCCAAAATACCACCAGAAGTGGGGGTAAGATCCAATGCTTGGCTGAAGTTGCCCGCGACGGAAGAAGGAACGGTCGGACTCCAACTGCTTCATCGTTGCCCGCCAGGGACGGTGAGGTTATTGGTAGCGTCACGTGATGCGAAACACATCTCAGACTCAGGAACATTCCCATTCGAGGTTCCACCATCATACCATATACAATCTCGGAAATTTGTGGTTATCTTCGAAGAGTGACGAAAATCCACGAAGAATTCATTGTGCGTAGTCGCGGGTCTGACAACTGTAATCTCTAAAAGAAGGAAATTGCGCTCCAAGGGTAGTCGGTACATCCATCAGGGTTTGAAGAGCTACACCGCGCAAACATGATTGATTTACTTCCAATTTCTTGGTGATATCTTCATGTTGGTCACTGTGGCCTTATGTATAGAGTTGAACTGCCCACCTGGGCAGGTGTACTACGCTTTGTGACTTCGCAACCCCGCCATCAGTATATATATGCCTACGCCAAGCAATGTACAATTTCCACTTCCAAGGCTCTGCGCAGTGGTGTCTCGGTAGACAACGGGCCACCCATGGACAGATTCTATAAATTAGGTCGACGGTTATCATACATAGACCCCGGGTAATCCGAAATACCACCCTATGGTGCACCGATGACCTTCTCAATCTCCAACCAGTCAATATAATCAACGCCGGTCAGAGGTAATGTCGGATTGTTGAAACTTGAATAGATCCCTTCTGCCTCACCAGAGAGATCCAAGTCCCACTCGCCTTGCATGTCAAACATAATCTCTGGGATGTTGATATCAGCCAAAGGCTCGAGCAACCGTGCCTCGTCTTGATGGCTGCCCCAACCAGCGTTCATAGCCGCCTCAGGAGGGTTCGGAGGTGACAAAAATGAACTCTGTGTATCTGATTGGGCTGTAAGTTCTGATCGCAGAGCCGATTGTTTTGGCGAGGAACTAAATTTCAAGATATCGTCTGGCCAGACGTGCAGACACGACTGCATGATATCATGCAAGCGGCGCTCAGCCGCCGAGTTGCCTGACTGGATCAGAAATTGGAGTACTTTGAATGCTTGATAGAGTGCTGGGGGTGGTTGAGTTTGTGACTTGTCTGAAAAGCCCACCACGACCAAGACAAATGCCGCAGAAAATGTTGCGTCTAGGTCGAAGAAGCCATAGCGAGCTAGAATTGTCAGCTCGATGAGTACAAGAGGTAGAGTTGGAAGCGGATATAGAGTCAAGGGAACTCACGAATTGTCTGTTGTCGCCGCAGAGTTGCCAGAATGGCAAGGCTTCGTGTAGCTGCCTCGTTGCATGTATCACAAAGACGGTTGAGGACCTCTGGCATCTGATCGAGAGGCCGTGTTTCTTGATGTTCGGCTACTGATCGTGCTCTTTGCAACAGGATCGGTCGTGTGCAAAGAATGATTGCCTGCCCAAGTAAGCCAGTGATAGCAGCATGAATCGTTTACGGGGACTTACCTGGAATAGCATCAAATACAACGATGCACCGGTGCGAGTGGCCCATTGTAATGGTCGACTAAAGTCCAACACCAAAGGAGTGGGGAATGATCTCGCTGTGTCATGTAATTCTTGCAGGCTGTGTTGAATCTTTTCAACTAGTTCTAACTGCGTGATGGATTTGTTTCCATAGAGAGCTTTTGCGAATGAATAAGCGATGTGTCTCTGCTGGAAGTCATGACTTACTGGACATGATATCGTCTGTAACACGGGCAATGCGAACATTGATTGCAAGAGCCACAGGAGATTGAAATCCAGCTGCATGTCGTGGAAGCTCGGTACAGAGTTGGCGTTCATCTGCGCCTGCGGCTAAGCCAAGACCCGAGGAAAGGCGTCTGTATGAATATATCAGCGAACAGCGCATCCCAAGGCGTTCCCAAATATCTGACCTATCAAGCATGTAAACTGTCCACCAGAGCCGTAATCTGTGGGCGCTTTGGGAGGGAAGGCAACGTTGATCTGTTTCACGCAAATTGCACCCTAGAGCGATGGCAAGCCGCAGTGCAACACCGATCTGCTTCAGTTAGCAAACTTGTAAAATCCTTTCGTCAGAACATACGTAAAGATAAGCATCATGTTTGTGATCAGACCATTGCAGATATGTGGTGATGAGGGTAAGTATTTCGACCATGATAACACCCTCTCCACCCATTTGATGTAGTGGGGGCAACCTTTTTAATGCCTCTGAAAACAAGTCTGACCCCGGCGGTTGAGAGGTTGGATGCTTGACGTTGATCAATTTCGCCATTGCCATAACCAACAGGTATTCAGAGAACCACGGTGAGCGCATTTGCTCTTTCCTGCTCTCCTCGCTCTGAAATAGCAACATGAGATCGTCTGAAAAGGATCTTGGATCAAAGAAGTGTTGGCTCACGCCAAGATAGAAGAGAAATTGCTCAAGTAGATGTTGAGACTCTTCTAGTGATGGAAAAGTAACATCTGCACTCTCGCCAAGCAGCTCGTGTACCGAGGCCCACTGAGGTGTCCTGTCAACCCTTCCTTGAAGGGATGGGTCTATACCATAAAACGCATCTTTGGGATGAGACTTGTGAAGCAGGGATCTGACTTGAGATTCGAATGCAGGTCCCGAGGTCAAGTCCGTTGCTAAGAAGGGTTAGTTTGTATTAATTTCATGGAGCATCAAAGTAAGCTTAATACCGGGGCTTATTGCAGCATCATTGCCGGTATATGATATCTCCTCTTGCGTCTGTTGGGTGATGTCTCTATCCGTAGCTTCCGCAGAAGCACCCGGCGAAGAACGAGCACCTGGCGTCTCATGCTGTGCAGCCGGGGAAGCCAGAATAGCAGATGAGCCCCCCGAGACTCGGGGCTTCAGTTGCTCTTCATATCCTCGAATCTTTTCCAATAGATGCTTGACTTGGCTAGAAATCAATTAGCAAGATGGTCTGGACCTATGGGGGCGCATTTACGCTTCAGAAAACCTCCTTCGACCGGAATGTCCGAAAGTGCACTCCCAGTTGTGTTTTGTGCAAGCGCGACATGGCTTGTCTCCGGAACACTTTACTTTGCGCCTCCGGCATGTCTCGCATCTGGTCGGTGTTACTATGCATCTCGATCAAGGCGACACGATGCCAGCACATTGTAGACTTACGCATTAGTAGATCGAGAATTCGGTCCTGTCATACTGTCCTGTACAGCTCTTCCAATTGATTACCCCGATACAACAATGTGCAAAAGCTGACGATGCCGCTCGGGCGGTGGTCCGAGGTGCGGGGACTTCGGCTCGGCCATCCGAGGGCCCGCAATCGGCAACCGCAGAGAATTTCCAGGGACCTCGGGAACTGTGCACGAAAGGGAAACAAATGGTTCAATCTATGCATCCACTCTAATATCCTCCCCCGCAAAAAACAATAGCACTGCCTCCGCGGCCACCCTTGAATCATCTTCATCTTCTCTGCCAGGCCTCACCGAGCGCCGGATCGTTTCCAAATGGGCGTCCAGAACTTCCTGTGACCAGCCAAATTGGCTGGCGAATTTGTAGCACAGCTCGGCAGTAGCAAATGCATTGAACTCGAAATGTCCCTGGAGTGTGAGGACACGACCTGGCCGATATAGACCTTGAATCGGGCACTTGAGGCTGCTACCCACATTGAGCCACGGCTCGGGTAACATTTTACCTCCTGTTGATCCCGCGTTATCGGAAGAAATCACAGCATCGCCGTGTATGAGCTGAAGATTGAAAGGGTCTTGGGAGAAGCGAGCTAAAGGTGGAAAATGCGAGACAAACAAGGGGTTCAGAGTGATGGGCAGCATGCCGATTTCATGGCCCTGAGTTGTAGCTCCGACCGAGATCTTGAAGGACGTATCTCCATTCGTGTAACTTTTGTCGCTTGCAAGGAGTACTTCGCCTATCAGTTGATGACCAAAGCACGACCCGAATATCTTGACGAGAGGATAGTCGGCGTACACTGCTCGAATGAAAGATCGCAACTTTGGGGCCCAGTGAAGCTCGTCATATACTGCTGCTGCCGCACCAGTGACCAGAATAGCATCGATTGGGCCGTGGAATCCCGCTGGATTCTTTTCCGAGGAGGACCATTGGGTAGCTCGCAGCGTCGCGGGGTGCGGGTATGAGCCACCGATCACATCGAACGCGGTGACATGGACACCGAGAGGGGCTCTGGAAGAGTTGCGGTTGGTTTCATTGATTCGACTTGCGGCAGCAGTAAGTAGGGAGTTGAACTGCGAACTGTACAAGCCTCGTTTGGCGTAAACGTGATAGCACGGAATGTCCGTGTCCAGGACAGCAACATGTACCTCTCGAGAACTCATCTTGGTCTCTGTTGGCAAGTCGATGCCAAAGATTCAAAAGCCAATTGAGTTATTCCTGCGGTAGAGGGGCACTCAGGTGCCGACATTGCTGGTTGTCAGTGCGTCGGATCATATCCGAAGCCATCGGCGTGGCCTACCGACATCCATACAATCACTTGTTTCCCACATCTTGGGATTATGAGAATAACAATCCATCATGGCAATATGAGATTGATTATGTTCAGAAGCAAATTTGTGTATCGTTCGACTAATTCCGACTAGCTTGACAAAAAGATTCTGTGGTTTTATTCATCCTCGAGAAGTCCATGCGCTCCAACGCTCTTCTCAGGTGGATGCAAATATCGAACATTCCCATAGCTATGTACCAAAGGTGAGTACAAATCACACAAATTTTGCTCTCAATAGCTCAAACGAGTATAAGCACATATTGTCCTTGAACCCGCTTGTCAGTCTGGCCTCACTGAGCCGCGGCTGATTAGGGAATTGCAGGGGAAAACATATGTCACTTCATCCGTAGATACTTTAGCCACCACTAGCGTAAGAGACCCCTGCAGTAGACGCGGCTTTGGAGTTTGCCATTCTCCTTCGGCTGTTATCTGGGTCCAAGTACTCCTCTAACTTCTTTTCGTACTTGGTATATGCTTTCTGGTACTTCTCCTCGGATTTGTATTTGTCTCGAAGAGGTGGGAGGGGCTTGATGCCATCAAAGAAGCCAAAACACATTCTGGTTCAATCAAGCTTGTGGAGAAATCGGTATGGGTCTTGAGTCTCCAGGTTCAACTTTTTGCTTGACAGACACTAGAGATGGAAAGAAGATGGGTGTATCTTCTCGACAGACACCGGGATGATTGATTTATAAATCTAACTAAAGTCGCCTGATTTTGCCCATCACTGGCTTCGTCATAGGGGGCCAAAAAGGGACCTTGATAGGGCGTAATGCGGGGAACATTACTGCGGCTCCGTGGGCAGACGATCATTCAGCCTTGCCGAAAGATCCCAGGGGTTGTCAACACCCATGGCCTGAATCTCCAGATGCATTGGTTAATACACACCTAAAAAGAAGCCAAAGGGATTATCGCAATGTTGTGTCAATCATCACAGCAAGGGAAAAATGGCGAGTCAATTTGGAAAAAGTACAACACCAAGGACTCAGCCAATACTATTTTTCCAACATGACCATTCCGGCAAATCTAGTCCCCACAAGTACATACTAGTCATACCGGAATCGTCAAGACACAGCCTTGCCAAGCGAGTCGCCAAGTCTGCCAAATGTCTTGGGTAAATCTAACCAAAGCGAGAAATCCATCCACGCATCAAGCAAAACCCACTCAGTTCCACGCCATGACCTCGTACCCGAAACGGGTCGTCTCCAACGAGCCTTCTACCGATGCGAAGTATACACAAGATTCCAGCGGGTATTGAATCTTCTCGACAAGGGAGATGTCTTGAACTTTTCGCAGATCGTTCTAAGCTGTGTTTCGCAACTTACGCTGTATGAGGTTGAAGAGTTTCTCTGTGTTCAACAATTTCTCGCTCAGCTCATTAGTCACTCGTTGAAAAGGTTGAAGATGATTTCTTCTATCATCTTCCGTCTAGATTTATCAACGCTAGCGCCGAGCAGAGTAAACAGGTCGACTGCTTGACAGCTCCGGTCTCTCGCTTTTCACCAAGTTGTACCGAGACAATCACCACCCCAGCCACGTAAAATATCTCGTATCTTGTGGCTTACCTTATATTCTGCGCCTGAGTATGCTGGAGCCCCTGGCGCTGAAACGTGCCATACTAGGGTCGTTTACGGATTCGCGTTCTTCTCTCAGGGCGGTCTTAATCAGGATTCTTACGACGAGAAGGAGAGGCAGGTTCTCCGTGGAAAGCTAGTTGATATTCCCTGCGATACACTCGATACTGCAAATCTGGGCTGGGAATGGGGTACCAGTTTTCAACCCTTTGTCAAATCTGACAGCGCCGCTTTGTTTGATTTGCGGAATCGAGGGTATGTCTTTTGGGATAGGATTAGACTGCAAGAGTCGGGCATGGTCGATGAGCCGTTCGTGATTTCTATAGGAGCGAATTACTTTCCGGTAGACCATAATGGTCCTTTTCTGAGGTCCAGTGTGGAGAGGCTTGATGGACTTGAATTTGAGATAGAGAGTTTATAAAGTGGAAAGTTCAAGAAGTCGCCCGTGATTGACTATTAGGGAGTTTGGACAGTACCATCCATGGATTTGACCTGACCTCAATTCATAATTCGAGCAAAACCAATTTTCCCTTTTGGGCACACAATGAGTATTTTCTAAAAGCCATGGATGCCTATGAATTCATAGAAACATCTAGTTCCAACGCGCCAAGTACGTGACTCTCCGGAATGTTCACCTACATTTTGAAATGAATCAGGTATCGCTGGCGTATTTGAGCTTGATCTCGAGCAACGTATTCAACGTCAGGCTCGTTAGCAATGTATCCAACGTAGGTTCCCACCCTTGTGGGGTTGGAATCGCGAAAATCCGGTAATTTGGCTCTCTCGAGATCAGGATGAACACAGCCGGCATCACGCCATTTTGGATGACTGGATACGACGGGGCCTTCCACATGTTGCTTGAGCAACATTAGCATTCCGAGTCGTCACATTCCATGCTATTTAGGAGACTCACCATGGCTTCTCCGCACTCCAATTCACATAGAAGCATCAAATAGTCCTCATCAGAGCATTCAGAGGCAAATATCGCGAGCCCCATTGATTTACTCACACAAAAGCCAATCGAAATATCCGCAGCCTCTGCAAACCAAACGCCCCCAGAATTGACACGAAGGCCTTGGCTTAGAATCCCAACAAAATTAGGATTCCCCGAGCCATGCCAAACAAGTCGTCTGTCACCAATCGTCTTCGCGTGCTTTCTGCTCCAATCCTCGAATTGTTCCCTCTCCCCATGGCGCTCGATGCGGAATATGTTGACAACCTGGATGAGTGAGACGAGAACTTTTAGCATATGAAATTATAGACTTACCTGTAATCGTCGAGCATGATACGAGGGCGCTGTTCTGCTGTGGTACTCTGCAATAATCTTGAATTCTTTGGATTGCTTGTTTACTTCATGCATGTATCAGTCAGACTAAGCTAATGATGAGATCGGATTGTTCAAAGAAAAGAGACATACAAGCAGTGAGCTCTGTCAACTGAAGTGACAATAGTCCTCGATATAATACGTCGGTAGTGGCGTCATTCAAGGAGGCATTCAATCTCTGTAAAGCATGAAGGTATCGATCCTTCTTTCCAGACTGATGGAACAAGGACCAGCCCCGATTCCTACTGGCGGTTGGAAGACCTGCGATCCAATTTCGAACGTGCGTTTCAAAATTTTTACTTGACAACAGACTCAGCAGACTGCTGACTGCCTGGTTGAGCTTGCTGGAATCCAGTGGGATTTTCTTTCCGTTTCGGAGTATCTCAACCGGAGCGCTAGTTTCTTCATCGGTCTCCGTCTTTTTTGCCTTCTCGCCGACATCAGGTTCCGCTTCCAGCTTGCGTTTATTGCTTTGTGGCTTTTCGGAAATCTCGAGGGAGGCAAGCTGATCTAATAGCTCCTTGATGCCAGACGAACCCTCTGGGATGGCCTCCAAAAGCCAGTCATATGAAACAATCTGGCAGCACTCACTCTCGCGAGCGGATCGAACTTGACATCATTTGAGCGGGTGTCCAAGTAAATTCCTGGCATTCATACCTTTGGCAGTTCTCAGACTCTTGGACGAAGCAATCAGATGTGTACATTTGGTGATGTCTGTTGTCTCAAAGGTCCCTCCAAGGGCGATGATCAGACGTTTCACTTGAGCTAGATACATGTTAACACATTCTATCCAGTGAGACTTGCAAGATTTCCCAGAAAGAGGGAGCGTAATGTTTACCATGCGTGACCTTGGAAGGAAAGTTCCCGGAAAGGGAGATCGTAAATTCACTGAATTTTCCGGCGAGAGACGCTGGTATCTCTCCTGAAAGTATCCCATCGGCAGAGGAAGAGGCCATATTAATGACCAGTAGATTGTCCTACTCAAGCAAAAGTCCAAAGAACAGCCACTTCCAACACAGATTGAACAAGGATTTAACTTCGTTACAATGATAAAGAAACAATAGCATTCAAGCTCAGTGGCTTACAAGGAGGGGTATGAAGATGAACAAGGAACAAAGATCTATGGCATGTCTTTTATAGATAGAACGAGCAAATAAAGGAGGAAATTTCCTACCAACTTTCTGGATATGGTTGCGCAAAGTAGCATGCAAAATACAAACGCAGAAAATTACATTGATATTGTGTATAGTAATCTATTTGGATGAACCAAACTCCCTGTGTAGTAAGGTCTTGAACACACCTGTTCTCATGAGTGTGCAGGGAAGACCTAGACATGTATCATTGAATATGAGCCTTTTTTAGAAGGAAATATGATAACAGGCTGAGAACCACGCTTCAAGATACCATATCTACACAAATTTTCTTTTGGATGCCCCCATTGAAATGCCTTTGGGCAATCCTCTTCTCATTCCCGTTGTCTGCGAAGCCACCCAATATACACCTCATTTGTCACTAACGAGATACACCTGGAGGAAGTCACCACCTTTGAATATCGTAACTTGGATATGGTTAATCAAAATTTGCACAACTATGTACTGCCGTCGAGACGGCGCTTCAACGATGGGCTAGAGACATAGCAGACAGGAATCCAGCAAGGGGGGTACATAATGAGGACCGCAATAGATGCCATACACAAAGCCAAAATAGAACACAGACGGGGTATTGATCATGAGTTACCAGATCAGATGAACAAGCGAAGCGTTTACCGATAGAAAGAAGCTGGATTTGAGCCAGGTGCTCCTCCCTGTGGCTGGTATGCTTGATACTCACCCGCTGGGGCGGCCGCCGGGGGTGTGTATGATGTATACTGGGCCTGCGCTACGGTGGGCACTGGTGGGGGCTGGTGTGAGGGTGCGGGTTGTGAGGCATCAGGGGAGTTCGGGTACGGGGCTTGGTGTTGTTGCTGTTGCTGGAATTGATGCGGGACTTGGGGCATGATAGACGCGGGTGGAGCCTGGGGTGGATCTTCGGCGGAGTAAGCCGAAGGCGAGTAGTCTTGCTGCGGCTGGAATTGAGGCTGAGCGGCAGGTGGGGCTTGACCAGCTTGGGGGTAGGGCAGCCGCTGAGCAGGAGCAGGGTGGTCGACGGGTGAATCATACACAGATGTTCCCAGTTCTTGGGGGTGGTCGAATGTGGACTGGGGGCGGTGGTGCACAGCTTGGTAAGGGTCGGGCTGCGGGGTATGTTGCTGCGCAGGCGGCATCCCAGCCTGGACCTGGTTGCGGGGATCGGGTGAATGCGAGGCGGGGCGGTACGGAATGGCCTGCTCAGCGCCAGAGTAAGGCGCATATGGAGCGGCAGGTGTTGGCGTGGTTTCTAAAAGAGTCAGAGAGGAACTATGTGGACCTTGGCGATGCATACCTTGAGGCCGGGGTGTAAAGTAACGCGGATCAGCCTGGCCAGGAGGGTACCCGGCAGGTGCAGCACCGGGATATCCGTACTGCGGCTGGGCAGGTCGCCCGTATTGAGATTGAGGAGGATGGGCCATTGATGCTTCAAGCAGGGATTCATAATCCCGACGAGCTTTGATGAACTTTTCATTGAGCTGTGTGAATTCATCTGCGGGATGTGAGTAGACGAGACAGAAACGACTGCTGAATACATACCTTTCTTCTGCGAGTACTTTCCGATCAATTCGATCAGCTTGGGGCGAATTGCAAGGGTGGCCTGATAGAGGGTCGTGATTTCTTCGTTTTCCTGGACGTTCAAATCGGAGTTGCGGGTGCTCAGCAGGGTGAGAAGCTTTTCCACGCTCTTGATTTGGCCAAAGACATCCGCTTCCATCTGGGCTTCCCGTTGCAGCTCGTCCACGGTAGGGTCGGGGAGTTTCTCCACGTAGTTGAGAGGGAAGATACCAGTCTGACCCCTCAAGGAGCCCTTCCACCAATCTTTGTAGACCGACTCCAAGACCGCGATGATATCTCCCTTGCGGAACTGTAGCTCGCCTGGCTCAGAGGGTTGGAAGTCGAACAATGCTCTCACGCGGGAAACGGTCGCTACCGACGTTCCAGACAGAACGGCCTGGGCTTCAGCAGGCTCCGCTTGGGTAGGAGGGGGTGCAGACACGGCAGCAGAAGACTCCGCACGAGGTGCTGCCGCGGCCTGAGCTGAAGCAGGTCCAGGGACGGTCTTGTCCTTGATTGAGAGAGCTAGCGCCATTTGTAGTTCCTCCTCTTCCATCTGGCGGTCCACGTCGGTGATCTCGCGCTTGCCAGGCTTGGATGGGGGTTGGAGATTGGGGTCTACTACAGATCAGCGGAGTCCGCATAATTCGATGGAGCGCTCATACTTGTGGTTTTTAGTTTCATGTAGGCCTGCTCCATGATGCCGAAATCTGGGTTAGAAGAGAACATCTCTGTCCATTCTTCCATGCGCTCCAGGATCTTTGACTTGACTTGTTGATGCGTGTTCTGTATAATCAGAGACTGTATTTCAACATTAGGCTTTGTACTTACCCTATCAGCAGCCAGGCGCAAAAGTGCGTCGGTAAAGCTTCTCGAAGCCAACTCGCGGTGGATCTTGAGACCGCAGTTCTGTGCCAACGAGTTTCCAAGCTATTCAACATCAGCATAGCTCGTATGGGCCACTTTCTTCCAGCGAATGACACACCTCCAGTGTATAAAGTTGCACGTTGGCATTGCGGTGGGCCAATCTCTTGATCATGGCAGCAACAGCCTCTTTCGCACTGCAGGATCGGAATTAGCAGGTGAATCTGGCAGTCTCCCATCATATCTCATACCCTGACTCTTCGGAGCCGACTTTGTCGCAAACATCCTAAGCCATGACGTCAAGTCAGTTTGAAGTCACCAAATGCGACGAGTCGCTCTTCGCTCCAACGCACCAGAATGTATTCCCAGTTCTCGGATGTCAGGTTCTCGTCCGTCGCTTTGGCTAGACAGCGATACACAAGTCAGCATTTTCCGCTGTGTCTGTACGTCATTCCGGCACTGCTGGGCGACAGCGGCGAAACACGGTGTGGTTCTTACCGACGGCGTCGTCAAAGGCATTCTGCTGCGCGCGAAACATCGCTGACGTATTCCCCTAAGCAGGTAATGGCCGTGGGATCGTGGCAGTCGGGCAGCGCTTCGGCTTGGTAAATCACTTCTGGGACGTCACGGGGGCTTCAAAGCCAAGATCCAATCAAAATTCCGGGTCTGAAGCAGGACCTTCGAAGTGTTGTGGCTATAGCCAGTGAATGCGGGGAGTGACGGTGCGGCTGGATTGAATGCGGGCGGTGAGTGTGGATATCGACGGTGCCTTGGCAGGGAAACGTAAGGCGACTGAAAATGAAGTTAAGTTTGGATTTGCTTTGAAGTTGTGATCGGCCCTGGAGGGACAGTTCGTGAGTATGCCCCAACTCGTCACCTGAGTCAGCACTATGACGATGTGGCCTAGCAGTCGTAGTTATCCAAAATTCTTAGTCAGAATCTTGGCTGCCTTGGGCTGCTGCTCTTGATGTCTGCCTGTATCGGTCTGTATTTGGGCAGTAGCAAAGCTCCATATGCTAGGCTGATACATTTAATGTGTCCTCTCATTTGCGTAACCTACGCTAGTTGTGGCTGAAGTACCTCCACTATACACACCAAGAAATCCACCTCGTCTGGCGTTCAAGATCTTGGTCAACGACGGCAAGAATGTAGAATTTGAATACCCTAGACAGTCCACACGAATGACAGAAGTGCAGCTAGACTACAACACCAGGTGAGAACCAACAGGGAAAGCAGAGCATCACGATCGGGCTTGAGGCGTCATTTTCATCGAAATCGATGTGGGAAATAGATATGGGAATAAAATGAGTACATAGAATAAATTTCCAACGACAAACAACATTGAAGGTCGGGATCTAGAAGAAACATCGGGAGTGACGGGGTATCTGAGCGAGGCGTCAAGAGATATAGGGTATGACAGAAGAAAACCGAAACAGAAACAAATGGTCATTCAAGCGCCTCCTTTTTGGGCTTTTTCTTGAGCGCGGCTGTGGCGGGCAGCCTTGACCAAGGGGGCGAGATGCGAAAGCGGAGCGCAGAGAGACATGAATGGGTGCTGTAGATGTTAGACACTATAAACGAGCTTCGGCTTGGAAAACATACCTTCAGTAGATCATGGGCGGATGCACGCTTCTCAGGATCAACCTTCAGAGCAAAGTGAAGGAATTCACGGAAGATGGGGGATAGGTTGTGTTCATCTTTGATGGTAGGGGTTCCGTTGGTGGCGATAAGATAGAGTGCTCGCAAGGGCGATTCTGTCAAGTATGGGGGCTCACCCTCGATCATCTCGATCGCCATGATACCCAAACTCCAGATGTCGACCTTGCGGCCATACTCTTTGCGGGTAACAACCTCGGGGGCCATCCAGTACGGAGTTCCGACCATAGTGTTGCGCTTGTTTTGTGAGTCGTTGATTTGAGCACAGAAACCAAAGTCGGCTGATTCGTTAGTCAGAACAGAGAGAATATGGGGCGACGTACTCAGCTTGATATTGCCATCCAATGCCAGGAGGATGTTGTCGGACTTGATATCGCGGTGAATGACGCCCTTGGAGTGCAGATGTTGCAGGCCATTCAGAGTCTAACGATTAGCATCGCTCAGAATTATAGGGATGGATGCTCACCTCTCGGCAGACAGCCGCAATCTGTCCCTCGCTCATGATGTTGAATGTGACCACATCCGTGAGACTGCCACCTTCCATATATTCCATTACCACCCACAGATCCAGCCCATGAAGGAAGCTCTCCAAAAAGTTGACAATGTTCTTGTGCTTGCTGTCTTTCATAACCAAAATCTCGTTAATAATAAGGTCCTTCTTGGGCTGAAGGTCCAGGTTCATCTGCTTGATGGCCACACAGTTGTTGTGGGGGTGCTCATATGCGGTGAATACACCGCCCGAGGCACCTTGGCCGATCTTGTTGAGATTAAAGTAGATTTGCGTAGGGTCTCCAGGGTGACAGATGGACAGGAGACGCGAGCGAATGTCCATAGCAGTGCTCTGGCGCTGGCGCTGGCGCGGCCGGGCAGCAGGCGGTGCGCGCGATGAAGGAGACACAGCGGAAGAGAGGTCTGGGGCGGGCGCATTGGTCGAGGTGGAGATGGCTGGAGGTTGTTGTGCCTGCTGTCGCTGTGTGCGGTTCCGATCCAAGGCCTGTTGGGCTGCGGCCATGACTTGCTCTTGCTGGCGCTGGTATTGGCTGGGGGATGCGATGACGTTGGTGCCAGTACCAATGGGAGAGGGAGAGCGACGGGGGGATACTGGTGCCTCGACTTCTGGGATTGTCGGGGTGCCAAAGGCAGGGCCGTAGTCTTGCGCTCGTTGCGGGGCTCCATGGCTCGAAACAGGGGGTTGAGGTGGAGGGCGGGAGGGGGTCATCCCGGTCGGTGGCTTCGGGGGAGCGCGATGAGGCATCATGCCGGTGGAAGGGGCTGGAGGGCCGCGAGGGACCGGTGGCGGCGACCGCGGGTTCTCAAAGCTGCTCTCGTGGTTTTGCGGGAATCGCGGGCTTCCTGGAGGCGATTGTCGCCCGCTCGTGGCTTGCGCATTGTCGAATTTGTGCCAGACTTCGTCGTCGCTGTCGCCCCGGGTATTTTTTTCGTAGAATCGCATGATATCCATCATGGTTTGTGGGTGTTCCTCCTGTTCCTTCTTCGAGATACCGTTCTCCTGAAGCAGGCGCTGCCATTCTTTCGGAAGACCGGTGAACTGACCGGTCTGGTTGTCGTAGCCGACATGGGTAACATGGACAGGGTTCTCCGGAGCGGAAATCTTCATGTTGCGACCGGGGCTTCCAAGCATGCTGTCGACAAACCTGGAGAAGCTTGCCTTCTTGCTCTGCCTCGTCCGAGCGACTGAGGAATTGTGGCCATCCTCGGAATACCGCTTATTGCCGTTTGGCTGTTCGGTCTGGCGATGTGCGAAAGGGTCCATTCGATTGGTTAGGGTGGTGAAGCTGGCGGATTGCCTGAGGGAGTGGCGACCGCGATTATCGGGACTGGTGTGATGCGAGCGGAGCGGGGGCTTTTGCTGGGAATGAGGTTCTGGCTCGGCGGTGTTCTCATCCAACGCACTGAGCATGCCCCGCGTTTCGTAGGGAGCGTTTAATTCATCCGAGCTCTGCTCGGTATAGGAGAAGCGGTTGGAGCTGCGGGTGCGGGAACGAGAGGTGAAGCCGGAGAAAAAGCCGCTTGATTCGTCGTTGGACGGCGACGGGCCGCCGCTGTTTTGTTCCAATGAAGAAGACGAGGAGCCTGGGAATTGTGCGTTGGATCGCGACCGGTTGTGTTCGCGGCTGCCGCTGGGAGAGGAGCGCGGGTAGACGGGGGCGGAGGGGGTGCGTTTCAACGAGGTAGCGCTTTGATGACTCCGAAGAATGCGCGAGCTGAAGCTAGGGGATTCCTTGGAGAGTTTGCTGGAGGCTCGGCGGAATTTCAATGGGAAATTGTCCTGATTCATGTTGAATATCCGTGTGTCGTGTAGACGATTGAAATTGGGCCGAGGAGGGGTCAGATGCAGGATTTTTTGCTCGAACCAACCAGATGAGCGACCTGCCGCGGAGAATAACCGGGTCCCCGAAGGTTGATAGGAAGGGGGATAGACGTAGACGATGCAGAAGAGATAGATGAGATGAGGTTTTAGCACGTGGAGACTTTTGGGAAAAGGAGTCGGGTGGCTGGGGGTGACGGGTTGTCAAATTTAGGACTGAAGATCTCTATTTCAGTATTAGTATATGGGCTACGGAGTATTTGTTTTTAATATATTATTTAATTATGGAGTGTTCGGTATTCTGTATTCAGTATTCGCTATCAAGTTATTCAGTACAAAGCATTTAAGCTATGCGTTGAATGGAGCCCTGGAGGCCATCTACAATGGAGCCATTTCGGCACTACTTATCACAATCCACTATACTCCCCGGGGCCGCAAAACGAGTATAGCCTCGAGGACAAGAATAGATCTAGTCTCACCTACTTTTTTTTAGGGGGAAAAACATCTCATCTACGACATCTGGAGGTCTCTGAGCCTAGACATCCACTGAGACATGTTCGACCTTGTCCACCTCACCTCTCACATTCAACTGCTTGATATATCCCGAGCAAACGTAAAACCCTGGAAAGTACCTGCACCTTCGCCTTGCCCCTGGCAGGTAGCCGAACACGTCTCAAAAAGGTTAATCGGACAGGGACAAGTGTGACAGACGCAAGCCAACACCGCTCAGCACACCACTTCGACTTCTGTCGCACAGATCCCTCATCTCTGTATCTGTTGCAGCCATTGGAACCGACATGCCTCTCAGCCGCGGCCTGGAGGATTTTTTTTAAAACCCCCCCTCATAACGCCACACTGGTCAGCTGCTTTTAGATTCTTGCTTTTGGATTATTGCTCAGTCCTTCGTCGCAGTGCTGATAATATTTTTCACATACCGGGGAACTTCACCTTGGTATATCGTTAGGTCCCTGTCGAACCCCTAACCAACCCGCTCGGTTGTCCGTTGGTACTTCACCCCTGCCACTGGGGGCTTGATTAATTCGATTGACTTGGATGCGCTCTACTCCGTACATCTACGCCTAATATTAATTTTGCGTTTACATCCCACTGTCATAGGGTTCACACATTACCAACAGCGTTTGAAGAGCGAATGGGATGGATTACCTTGTCTTTGGGTCACGAGAGACAACCCAGCTGTTCCGTGGGCCTACTACTTCCTTGAACGCCTGCGCGCAATCTGAACATCGGATGTGTCTCTCTAACGCCTCTTCGGCCGTTGCCGATGCCAAACGCCCATTTGCCTCATTTCACCAACAATTGATAGGATGTGCAGCTTATCTTGGTGATTGGTGATACTCGAACTGCCTAGTGCCGAACATCGAGTTGGAATATACGTCGCGATCTTGGCTATCACAGAAAAACGTTGATTGACTTATATAGTAAATATGCACCATCGTTACTGTGCCTGTACATGCTGTGGCGCACCGCTCGGCTAAACGGTCAGGGGTTTAAATTCCAGTAATCTTCCGTCAAGGTCAGCACTGTACACTCCCGGTCCAGTTACCACATACGGAACTTGTCCCGAGTGCTGGTCAGTAATCATTCTATCCAGCAGTACTAAGCTGGGCACGGAATAAACTTACTCTTATATACGTATGTAAAACTGTGTGGTAGTTAGGTACAGGATGCACTTGTTCTTCATATGGCAGCAAATTGAGCAGGAATACACTTGTCTCTTATTCATATAGTAAACTGGGCAGATACAGTTATTCTTCATCCACATAAGAGTGAAAGGGTACAATATATGCATTTTCATCAATAAATATAAACATGGAAACTGGTCAGAAAATAAACTCATTGCTTATCCACATTAGGTCAACCTGGGCAGAATGGACTTGTTGTTTATATATATAAGAACAAAGTTGGTCCAGAACAGTCGCTCCTCATCTATACAGCAGTAATCTGGGCAGAATAACAGTCAGTGTTTATCCACGTTGAATCTGGCCCGGGGGCAGAATAGTAATCGTTGTTCATCCACACAGTAAGTGATCTGGACAGATTACACTTGTTGTCTATTTACAGAGTACTAAATCTGAACAGAATTACACTTGTTGTCTATCTATAGAGTACTGAATCTGGGCAGCATGAGAATTATTGTCTGTATATAGAGTACTGAAAGGTTGTCCAGGAACAGATGGGCTTCGCCCATCCGTTCCTGGACCCGTTTGGGGTTTGTCTTTTGGGGGCAGTGGGCGCAATGCTAAGAAAGAGTACTGATGTACTCGGTGTGGATATTGTTGTGCTGTTGCATGTACTGCAACTGGTCTATCAGGACAGATTCGTTCATGCATATTCAAGTGATGACAGTATAGTCCTGTAAACGTTTAATACGCAGTACAGACCAGGCTTCGCCTGATCTATACTGCATCACAAGATTGTAAATGGTGAGCAGGACGGGCTTCGCCCGTTCCTGCTCACAAGATAGTAGTGTAGTCTTGCAAACGTTTAATACTGCGTCAGAAGATTGTACTGAGTACACCACCGGTAAACCGGTGGTATACTCTCTGTGCAGATAATATCTGCACAGACAAGTAACATCCGGCGCCGTGGTCGACGACTGCAAACTGCGACCCTTTTTGATGAGCTCGTTCCATTCGTCTGCTGTGCAGTGGGACAATTCAAAGCCGGGCCACTCAATTGTGATCTGCTCGTTGACATACGGACAGAAGTTGGAGATCGTGGTAATTGGAGCCAATCTCATCTTGTTATCACGGAAAATGCCTACCAGGTCCGCGTGGCTGTACGTGAACTCGATGGGTGCGACCCCAGAAAGATCCTTCAGGTCGAAGATGCAGTTGTTGTCGATCATGTCTTCTTCCATCGCGACCAACTGTCCAATCCGGAAGCCCTGGTACGGCAGGCTGGCACCGCGCTGGAATGGCCCGATCTGCGACATGTATCGCCCAGCCGTCTGGCCGCACAGGGCGACGTATCCACCGAAAATGGGGTAGAAGCCGATGCCGGCTGCTAGGATCACGGGGCCCTTGCCAATCGGATGCCGTTCCGGGTTGATCACGCCTCCCTCGAGGAAGTCGTACGGCCAAATCAGATGCCAGACCTCTCAGGGTACGCTGTGTTCCGTGGTGCAGACTCTGAACAGGTTGGCATCCGAGAGGCGAACGTGGAGCTTGATATGTCCGATGTCAATGTGGATGTCGTCGCAGATTGGAGCTTCCGATTCCGTCTGAGCAATGATATTGAGCAGTCCACGCCCGTCGTATTCATCGTACGTAATGGACGGGTTGATGGAAATCTGGATGCAAGTAATGCAGGCTTGTCTCATCCACTTCTCCGCAAGCTTGATGTACGACTCCTTGTCCAACCGGCGACAGAGTGCAGCGGGAACCTCGGCCATGGTGGCAGGCGTGGTTGGTGCAGACATCAGGATACCGGTGCTGCGGGTTGTGGTCAGCCGGCTCGATGCAAAGAAGAGGGTGGAACGTACCTAGAAGCTGCGAGAAACGGCTGATGGTGGTCAATCGGAACTGTCCCACGTCAGCGTGAATCGAGTGTAAGTCGGGATGATGGATCGGATGTACCTGAAAGTCTTGACCGAAGAGGATGATTTGGAAGATGTGCGAGAGGTGATGCGCTGGGTGTGTTAGCAGGAAGCAAAGTGAATACACTGAAGCTGGCCAACCTCGGACTCCTCGGAGCGCGCGATCAGATCAGGCACGGGACAGGTTGCTCGCGGCTGGATGCGTGTTAGTGGAAAGCAAGCGAAAGTGATTGAGATGGATATACGTCAGTGGTATCCAACTGGTACCTGACTCTGTTCGAGCGCGGACTGCACGCGTCAGTCCGATTGTACTGGAAGTGGTGTCAGAATGGAGCAAGAAGAACTGTAGTGGCAGATGGACTGTTAGGAAAGGAATTGGCAGGTGTGAGATCGCAGAGACGAGCGAAACGGGCAGGGATGAATTGTAGCAAGGTGGATGAGTGAACCAGGCAGAGGAGCTGGCGGAGGAGACGCAGGGAATCGAATGGGCAGAGATGACAGACAAACGGAGGGACAGACCAGCTGAGACTAGCGAATCCGTATGGATGGAACAAGCAGATAACAATGCAGTGGGAGATGAAGGAGGCAGATAGGAACGACGGGGATGAGATGGCAGAGATGAATGAGGGCAGATACGAACCTTGAGTCCAACTGAACGGAAGTTCAACTGGACACGGACTGTCTGTGCAATCTGCGGTAGAGAGAAAATAAAACGTGTGTGAGGAAAAGAAAAGACGGGTGAGAGAAAAGGACGAGGTGAAAGGAAAGGGAAGAGAGGTTGAGAAAGAGACGGGGCTTAAATGATGAGGAATAGGAATGACCAGATATGGAGGATTAGAATCTGATAGCCATATCCCCGCTGGATTGTAACTAAATAGCATACTGCGTTGAATCTGATGCCGCACTTTCACCCAGTTGCGTCTCGGTCACTGCAATCGCCCCAGCAGGCGCAGTTCTCGACAGCTGCGGTCCTTATGGCGTCTGATTGTGAACCGCCTACCAGTAAATTCTACTGTGGTAATATCATCCTGCCGTACAGGGCCTACTCGAGCGAGAGGTGACATCTGGCTGCGCGCAGTGGGCGCTGTCTACCGGGACTGCATGTCCGCCCGTACAGCTAGCCAGTCGAGCGGTGTCCAGTGCAACGGGATTGAACTGAGTGATCATCACGGACAGCTTTGTGAATACCGGATGAGAACCGACTATCACGACCTGATGTGAACTAGGGCCGCCCGCCAAATGTGGCCAGACGATACCCTCGCAGACTGATCCGCGGTGCCGCCGTTCAGGTCGATTATCGCCTGCCGTCCGGGAGCAACCCAATGCCGTGTGTTTCATTGATCAGCTAGCGCGAAGGCTGGTCAATTAGAGCCGTGTGTCATGATCTTGGTGATCGATCAGGCTGCCCGAGCGAAGACGGGCAGTCGACGTTCGATTCGGAACAACGATACTCCGTCTTGGCAGATCGACGAAGCCCTAACTCGGACCACCGCGCCGTGCTGGTCCGGTCGCCCGTCTACAATAAACAGCCATCTCAGGCCATAGGTCGCTACAGACCTGAGACTAGCAGTGGCGGTCTTCAAGTGTATGATTACCGGATTATCCAGCTGTGGCAGCGGGACTGGCAGGATAGCCAATTGATAATTCGAGATGCTTCCAGCTGTGTTAATGGAATTGGTCAGCGGGATATAGAATAGAAAGATCAGAACTGATCTAGCGGGGGCATTTTAATTGTACTACTAGAGGCCACCGAGTGAAATTCCTAATAGCTATCCGGCTGTGGCAATGGAACTAGAACTCGCCCACGGAATACAGAAGCGGACGCCGTTCAGCTGAGGCAGCGGCAATAGAATCGGACCTGACTGACAAGATAAGAGCTAGATAATCAGAGGCTACCCAGATGAGGCAATGGCAGTCGAGTTGAACCGGGTGGCAGGATACGAGCTAGAGAATCAGAAGCCGTCCAGTCGAAGCGGTGACAACGGAATTGGAACTGGCTGGCAAGGTACAGACCACATAACCGGAGGCTGTCCAGCTGAGGCAATGAGAATGGAATCAGGAAAAGGATAGAATGGCCATCCTGAAATAATATGCCACGACTGAACCGCGCCAGGTCCATGTAGCCGAGCTTGGTTACGTCAGATGAAATCGGAATACATAATCCTCCGGATGCGTCAATAACAACGAGAGAGTTATCCAGGGGCATCCGGTTGTATAAAAGAATTTGGGCCATCACGCGGAAAATATGGAAGGGATTGGTACTCAACAGATCAACAATCGGATTGTGGATGTCATCCCGATGTAAACAGATAGAGGACAACCGGAAGAATGCGTGTAAGGGAACGTTCTGGTATGATCGAATGACCAGTGAAAGAACGCCAGGGCATTCGATGCGGCAATCATTTGGAAATAGTGACCGCTGATTTGATTCTTTACTGTGTCACCACCTGGTCCGCTGTGCAATCTTTATCATTTCCAATCCATGCTGTGCTTATTTATTAGTGCTGACCAGTAAGCATTTTATCCAAGTAGTAAGATAGGAAAGAAACACACTCATTTTCATCCAGGTAGTAAGCTGGGTAGGGAGTATACTCATCTTTATCCGTATGGTAAATTGAATAAGGACTACACTTATTTCTTATCTTTATAATAAGCTAAATAAGGGATACACTTATCTTCGTCCATTTAGTAATAAAAGTTGATTTAAGAGTATATAGGCTTCTACTGTCTGTCTGGAACTGCAATATTAGAATGCAACTGTAATCATGAATATAGAGCCAATGGTAGGCAGCTCTGGTGCTTAACTGATCAGCTGTGAGTCCTACAGTTAACTAGAATGGTATATTATCTATATAATCTAGTTACTGCTGCTGCTTAGATGATAAATATGGATTTGTCAGTACAGGAGGATATTACTCACACGGACAGCCATCCAGTCTATCTGTGACAGCTCTAACTGGATTGTAACTGTCTGCAGGAAATATCAAGCAACCCTGGAGGCATATGTGTGATCTGTTAAATTGGACTATGCAAAGTAACTATAGTATGGCATCGGTATGAACTGCTTAGCCGAAATGACCACCACCTGTCCTGTCCGCCACACCAAGATCACTATCAGGTCTCATCCTCATCCGTCTCATTGCTTTCGCTCCAACCCTCTGGAGTAGGTGTATCACCGGGCTTACAATCAGCCTCAAAATCTGATGTAGCATCACGCCCACGATTGTACATGTCGTAATCATCGTTGGTTGACTCTCCTTGAACAGAGTTCTCATATTGAGCAGCCACAGGAGCAGGATTTTTAAGACGGTAACAAACGCCATCAGGACCAGATTCACCCTGCGCTAGATCGGTCGAGTAGGGAAGTGCCAGTCCAAAGAATCATTTTTTGTGTAACTTGCTCCGGTACTAGCCACTCGTAGATATTATTTGCAAAGAAGATCGCTTGTTTCTTGCTCTTTTCAATGTGGATGAATCCCCTGAACTTCTGGGTCTTCGCCTTGCGGGCTGCTCAGTTGTCACAGGGGCAGCACCCTTGTTGCCATCTTCAACTGCAGGCCCGGGTTCATTCACTTGCAGACGGACGCTGTTGAACCATTCAATCTGGAAGGACCGGAAGACATCTTCGGGAGGCGTGTGTAACCACTGCTCAACTTTTGTCCGGGCAGCCATGTACTCCCTTTCAAGCGACGGCATGGCTTCGTGTGTCCGGATAATCTGAGCGGCCTCATTGGTCTGGAGCAAGACCTTACCGGTGACGATCCGGTCAGAAAGGTGAGCGACCTCGGGAGCTCCATAAGGGCAGCAGTCTGAGTTTTCTGTTCGCGAGACATATAGCCAGCTAGCCCGCTCGCCTCCTTGCGGACCTTTTTCGCGACCTGACCGTCCTGACCACCCTTATCCCCCGAACGCTCCTTTCGCTTGGAGGGGGTAGGAGTCGGATTGGAGGGGGTGGCCCGCCCCTTGCCCTTCCAGTCCGGGGCCGGTGTAGCAGGGCTCATGGATCCCAGTATGGTCTGCTTTGACTGGTTGACGGGGGTGAAACCAGATGTGAAGGGGGATTTGACCGCCCCGCCCTTGTTCACCCCGTTGATATCGCTCAGCTCGTAGATAGGGCTGGCTGTATGGATGTCCTGTTCCATGGCAATCACTCGACCGACTCTGAACCCAGCATACGGTGCAGATTTGGGTCCTGTCTTCACGGTGAGTTGTGGATTGTGGTGATGGATACTGCTACCGCTGAGGGTGAGATAACCATGAAACACTGTACGAATTAATTAATTAATTAAAGTGAAAGTGAAAATGAAGTGAAAGTGAAAGTGAAAGTGAAGGGAAGGGAAGGGAAGGGAAGGGAAGGGAAGGGAAGGGAAGGGAAGGGAAGGGAAGGGAAGGGAAGGGAAGGGAAGGGAAGGGAAGTGAAGTGAAGTGAAGTGATATAGCAATGATTCCATATCCATTGTAGATAAAAATGCTTAATAAATCCACTGCTATGATACCATGTCATCCTGTGAAAAGAAGCCATTAAAGGCTGACAGAGGGGCTAGGATCATATAGCCATCCTGGAAGCGGCCTACTCGGTCGGTCGGGTTGTACGTGAACTGAACGGCTCCGCCTTTGTTCAAGTTCTCCAACTCGTCCATTTGATAAATGTGAGTCGCATTTTGCACATCCTCCTCCATGGCGATGACCTGGCCGACTCGAAATCCGGCGTACGGAGCCGACTTCAGCCCCGTCTTTATGGTGAGCTATGTGTTGTAGCGGCGGAGGCCACCACCGCCAAGGATGAGGTATCCACGAAAGACCGGATAGAAGACAATCCCAGCAGCACGGATAAGAACCGGAGGGCCAATGGGGCACCGGTTGGGGCGGATCTCGCCGTCCAACATAAAGTCGTGCGGCCACCGGTGCGGCCACCGGCGCGGCCATTCCTTCTGGGACACCCCGTGTGAAAGGACGTAGACACGGATGGCGTTGTGATCCGTCAGACGGACACCATCTTTGATATCCTCGATCTTGATCTCGATCGTCAAGTCGTAACAAACTGGAGCATCGGCAATGGAAAGTTTGTCCGGATGAGTGGCTAGATCCCAATCTTCGTAGCTGATTCTGTTTGTTGAAGCTGGCTGTCGGTTTTTCTGAGGCTCAATGATCTGGCCCAGGTATTGCCCAAGCTTGTCCTCCTTGCAAAGTCCGGACAGGAACTCTTCATCTGCGGCAGCTGCCGCGCCTGATGGACCGGCCTTCGCCATTGTAATGAGATGGTTAGCCTTGAGCTGAGTAGGTAGAGGGTTGAGACGAACCAGACAGCTGTAACGAGTTGCCGAGAGTCTAATCTCAGCGCAGAGAGTGAGAGAGATGGTGCCGTCTGCTATAGCTCGAAGTAAAATCAAAAGTGAACTTATATACAGTGTTAGAATGTTTCAGATTGTAGGTGGAAAGTAAGAAAGGAAGTATACTTGAACTTAGAGCAGCTGATTAATTAAATAGAAGATATAGATATGGAAGTGAGAGTGAAGTGAAAGAAAGGGTAAAGTGAAAGAAAGAGTAAAGTGAAAGAAAGAGTGAAGTAAGAAGGAAAGAATGAAGTAAGAGAATAAGTAAAGTGAGAGAGAAAGAATGAAGTGAAAGAAAGAGTGAAGTGAAACTCAATTATATCAGCTGGTCAGGTAGGGCAGAGTGTGTAGATATAAAAGTGGGAAAGAATGTAGTCAAGCTCAGTTAGGAGCAGCTAGTTGACTAAGGATAGAAAGCATGGGAGAATGAAATTAATGTTGAATTGAAGCAGGTCAAGATAGGATAAAGGCAGGAGATTGTGGTCAGGGCAGGAATGCCACAAACCTTGTGAGACTGAAGCTGGTCTGCTTAGATGCTTGTCCCAGGACAGCAGCAGCAGGAGATGATTCAAGTGGCGGCCCAGCAGACGGTCACCAAGGGTAACCACTTGCTGTGCCTGGATGAGTTGGAACGAACGAAAGCAGAAGAGTTGAGAGTTATGGAGGAAGAAAAGAAGAGGAAGAAGAGGGAGGGGAGGTTGAAGTAGGAGAGGAGAAAGAGGAAGTTTGAGCAGGAGAGAGAAACGGGGTGGGCGACGCCGCGGAGTCGCGGTGCCCTTTCAAGATATTAGTTTGCAATTGCTTGGGGATGTTTGTGATAGTCCTGATGGCGGTACTAGGTATGCCACAGCCAGATTACCTTACGGCTGGATGGCGGGCTACGGGGGTCTATCAATATACTGGATTTGATTTGGCTGCTGACGGACATGTGTATAAAGCGTAGATACGGCTACCTATATGACCTGCATCCGAGTAGTCAGTATGTATACAGATGTCCAGACGATTTATGTTTGCGTAAACCGGGGGGCACTCGTGGGAGATTCAGTCTGTTGGAACAGAATCGCGAGATGACCAGGTCTGGTAGAATAATCATCACCAGGACGGTCCGGATAACCACACTTGCTTGGGTGTGGTATCAACGCCAAATAAACGAGCTGGGCACCGAGCAGACCAGCCTACTCCGGCGAGATGGAATCTCGTGTGCGTGAATGTCCGGACGGAAGCGTTTCTTGTCAAGGCCATGACCAAGTAGAAGCATGCTCGTGCATGTCCTGGAAACAATCTGGATGTCCTCGTAGGTCGTTCTGGACGGAAATACAACAAGATGATGATCCAGCCTGGGTGTGTACACATGATGTAGTCCGTGTAGTGCATGTAGACTTTTCTTCAAGCATGGATGATATCATGTCTGTATGATTCTGGGTGGATCGCACCGGTAGACGATCCGGCTGAGTGATTCACACTTGTGACTGTAATATAAGCTGTCTGTATTAAGTTCTGTGAAAGCACGCTGACAAGTGTAAAGTTGAGTGGTGTCACACTTGAAAACACTCAGACCTGGATGGGATGATCTTACGGGCTGCCGTCTGTATATCTGAGCGGGAGCACGATATCATCCGGATATCTGAGTGAGGGTATGTGGTATCATCTAGACGCCTAGACGAGAGTATATGGTAACATCTGGATGCTTAGACATTAGTTTATGGTAATATCCAGATGCCTAGGTGAGTTTGTGGTAACGTCCGGATGCCTAGACAAAAGTAGGACGACAATACAATATCATCTAGATATCCAGACAAAAACATAATATGGCCTGTCTTTCTAGATAAAAATGTAATGAAAACATGATATCGTCTGGATATCTGGATAGAATATTCTGGTAATACCTGGATCGGTCATGCTCAGCAGGACAAACTGAGTCACTGGAATTCGAGTAGAATATGATGTGAATGGCGAGGTTTAATTCCAGGCTTGATGGCACAAAACTTGATGGTGAACAAGTCGAGTGCGATTGGGAAGACATCCGAACGTCTAAGCGGCTTCACGATCAATATATCCGGATTTCTATACGGCTTCACGACGAGGCATCTGAATGTCTAGGCAGCTGGAACCCCACGATCGAGTGGGTATCGAATCCAATGCATCTCATCCAGATGCATGGCAGCATCGCCAGCATAATGTACGACTCGCTGCATCGCTGGTCCGGACGTCGACATCCAGGCGACCTTTTTGACTGCAATTGATACTACCGCCGAGCCGGGAGTGCAATTGAGTGCAAGAGCTGTCGAGTCGATCGGTTGTATACGTACCGCCACGCGACCGGTCCAGGTTGTCAAACCGCTCCGCACCTCCCGCTTCCAACACTCTCACCCATTACATTGCGGACCATTTATCAACCTGAGACGGCGCTGCCGGCCTTTGCCTGGTGAGCTACATCGACCGCGGGTTGCAGATGGTCGATCCAGTTGCATTTCTTCAATCACATCCAGCTGATTCGCCATGTCGAGCCATCCCGCAGTGGTTGACCTGAGCCAGCGGTCCCGCTCAACACGGTGGTCCCGCTAAACCCATAGGTCCTGTATCCGACGCGGATGCCAGCCTGATGCGCCGATCGAGGGTATCGCGATGTGGATGAGAGCGACAGGCGACAGTTTGGCATGCCTGGTTGGTGGTTGGCGTTGGCGGTGGTGTTTTTGGTAAGTCTGTTGTTCGCATCTGTAGACGTTCATACTGGTATAAGTAGACGGTGGACCGTGGGTGGGGTAACCTCATGTCGGATCAGTACAAGCGGGTGTACAGTCGGTTATACTTTCATGTGATCATGCAACTGTATCATTATCAGGTTGTGGATAAGAGCGTGCCACCACATGTGCAAGTCAACCGGACGGACCTCCTGCTGAACAATCTCCGTCGCTGAATATTCCCTGTATATACGTCTTCATGCATTGTCAGGACATACTGATGCACTCATACACCCATCCGAATATATAGAACCAGGCTTCATTTGAATATTTACTCTACCACAAGGTACTACCTGATTCACCCTACATACAATGCCCACGACGCATCAGTATCTTACAACGACGAGATCATAGACGTCCATATATCGGCCATATGTTATTTTTGTCCCACGAGACCGGATCCATGGATGGGCTTCCCGATCAAACCGCACGGACGGAGCAGGAGAATTTTTTAATACCGAAGGCTGTCCCACAGCGACGCCGAAGCAGATCCTCCTTGAACTCCTGCCAGTCTATTAATTAGATCATTTTCCAACTTTCCACTGTCAAACCACAACAGGATGTCCGGATACCACGGTGCGCTGTCATCCTCTTCGGCGCTTTATACAAACCTCCAGCTGAGACTTAACCTTAGACACATTGGACTGTACATAGGTGCAGACAGACCGTATGGGAGTCCCGTTTTCTATGCTATGCCTGTCCACTCTCCGCATTTCTTGCAACCTCTCTGCTCACTCTATAATACACCATTTTTCCTTTATTGTGGCATGAGAGAATAGAGATGATAACGTACAGCCACATTATACTTTCGAAAGTCAATCAGATCTAGATAAACTTACCATGGACAATGTATCTTGGTTCTTTAATGCTGGATAGCAGACAGTCATCTGATCTTTATTCTTATCCGTATATATGCTTACCTTTATTAATTCATATCTATATTATACTATAACTTGCCATTTGATACAGAAATAAGTATAACTACTTTATATACCACCTGTACATATGGTAAAGTACACAGACAGAATAGCTTCGCCATCCCACGCCAGTGCGTCAGTGTGGATATAATCCATTTCAAGGTGTACCATCTGGACAGTAATCAATTCTCAAGTCTTGAACATCCAGATATATCGATATCTATAATAATTGATTAGATTTATCTACTCTAGTTAGTCGTTCGCATCTCATAGCCAGTCGGTTCTATACATAAAACATATCAACACATTCGACAGTCCCAGAGCTGGCAAACGTGGATACCTTAACACCGGTGGAGTAGTGGCCTCCATACAGCCCTGTGTCTTACCAATCGTCTGCTGTCTTACTCTTTAAATTGTCGTTCGAAATAAAAGAGATAGATAAACAGTTCATATGAAATTCTTAAACGCCTCATATTATCTGCTATTTGTTTACATTCTAAAGCCTATCATGTTACAATCTTGACATTTGTTATTCACTTTCGTTCCATTCATCAAATTGGTTGTAATATCCGTTAGAATAAAACCCATTCCTAATATCAGACGGATGAAACGCCCGGGCGCGCACGTGTGGCGCTGAACTCGGGAACCTCCCAATAATCATACTGTGCTCTTTGAATTGATCAAGCACGTCAAAATCGGTGATAGCTAGATCCGGATCCATTTCAACCTGGTCAGCAGGTTGAGCTTCTTGCCTCGCCACTCGATCATGCTCTTCCCGTCGTGTGGGACAAATCCGACGAACGCTGACATTGGTGCGAGTATCATGCAGCCGTTTTCGAATCGTCCCACCCGGTCGGTTGGCTCGTACACGAAGTCAATGGCCCCGCCTTTGTTGACATTCTCAAAGTCTCCCAGCTCGTAAATGTGGGTGGCCGTCTGGACGTCTTGCTCTGTCGCAATGAATTGGCCGATCCGGAAGCCGTTGTACAGCGCGGACTTGGAGCTCTTCTTTTGAGCGACCAGTGACTTGTACTCCCGGATGCCTTCACCGGCGAGGAGCAGATAGCCCTGGAAGAACGGATACCATACTATGCCAGCCGCACGGACGAGGACCGGTTCGCCGATGGGGCACCGGTCCGGACGGAGCTCTCCGTCGGACATGAAGTCGTGGGGCCATCGGCCTGGCCATTCCTTCTGGGGCACCTGTGTGTAAAGACACGCCCCACCCCTGTGGGCGAATCCGCGGAAGCCGCGGATTTTCGTGCCCCTGAACTTGATGGGAGGGGTCCCATTGTGGGATGAACCGCTCGAAGCGGAGAGATGTGCCAGGACCATATGCCCGTCTTGGAACCGACTGGGTCAGTCGGACTGTAGGTGGGACGGCCCCACCCCTGCTGCGCCGTGGTAAAGACGCTGATAAGGAAGACATTCTCGCCCGGCAGACGGACACCACAATTGACCTCGATCCTGGTAGTCGGGTCGTCACGGGCCGGACCGCCAGCGACGGAAGTTCGTCGAAATGAGTTACTGGATCGAAATTCTCAGCATGTTCTGTAACTCGGCTGATATTGTTGTTGGAGTCGTCCTGCCGACTTGGTCATGCTCTGGGAACATTTTCGATGTTCTCCACATTATATAGACTGGATGGGAGACTTCACATGATGTGGCAGCCACATTGAAGGTCCGCTGCAGCCATGACGGAGACGGATGGTGTCAAACGGAAAGGATCAACGGTTACGAGGCTGCCAGGATGGCCGTACGAGTCAGGCCAGGTACGGAAAATACCAGCACGGACACCGATGGGAGAATAGGTGGATTCTGCAGCAGATGGTTAGCCTTGAATTAATAGATAGAAACCAAGACAAACCAAGTAGGCTGTGGGAAAGTGGCAAGGCTGATCGTATGATGTAGGAAGTGGTATACAGGCCTCTATAAAGGTCCACTGCAACGATGAGTTCAGTGTGATGATGCTGGGTGTGGGAAGAGAAGAAGAAGAGGATGGAAGTTGGCTGAAATTTATAGGG
Source organism: Penicillium bialowiezense (assembly GCA_026122735.1). Classification (NCBI taxonomy): domain Eukaryota; kingdom Fungi; phylum Ascomycota; class Eurotiomycetes; order Eurotiales; family Aspergillaceae; genus Penicillium; species Penicillium bialowiezense. Next base: position 1,006,572 of record JAKZFB010000004.1, read on the forward strand.
AAGGTGGAATAGGAGCATGTGATAATTCACTATCCACAGTCACTTTGTCTTACTTCTATTTATAGTCCAAGTGAAAGTGAAAGTGAAAGTGAAAGTGAGAAAGAATATACTAAAGCTTAGCTGAGAGCTAACTGACTAATTAATAGTGAAGTGAAGTGAAGATAATTCACTTTATGTTTAATTTGTTCTAGGAATGTATCTGACATTCACAGACATAGCAGTGACGATAACAGACAGCTCAATAGAAGTAAGAAATGCATAGACATGTGGATTCTGTCTAGCAAAATGGATGGTGGGGGAAGAGAGAGAGAGGCTCTCGACCGATCTACCGATCTGCGGGGCCTGACCATCCGGCGGCATCAGCGGCAGGTTTGACCACTCAAATCTCCAGATGCATGCAGAGAACTGCTAGCTGAGCTATATCTTTCAGCTCCACTACTATATGCATGACGTTGTCAGCAGCGCAGGTTTTCTCAGCTAACCACCTCCGGCTAAACCTGACACTACATCATACTGCAGTAGAATCCCTCCTACCATATGTATTAAAGCACAAGTGTTTCCTCAGGTCAATACCAGAAAGAAAAAAAACTTGAATCATTTTTCCAAACTACCTACCTACACCATGGCAGCATCGCAGGCAAGCCCCAGTGAACGCTTCCCCGTTCCCCCCTACCCAATCAAAGCCCAGGGAGAGGTCCTCAAGCTCAATGAGCTGGCGCCTCTGAATCTACAGTCTTCAGATTCTGGCGCGGGTCCCGCCGCGCCCGGGAATACCATCTCCGTGGGAAAGTGAGTGCTCCTTTCCAAAATTATCCACTAACATATCAGTTGGAACGCTATATCAGAGGAACTTCACGTTGACTCCGGGTATCTCCAATTCCCCCACCCGATACTCGATTCCGAGGGTATTGCAAGTATCCTTTTGAGGAATTACTCCACAAGCGACATCCGCTATGCCTCGGATAGATGCTGGTTCGACCTCTTCGAAGGAAACCGTCTCTGTCTGCGCCTTGCATTCACACATAATCGTTCTCAGCGCTTCATGAACTGGCGCCAGGTCGTGAATAACCAGTGGGCCGATGGGATTAATTACAACTTTCCGCCGGATCTGGTGGCCGGAAGAGAGATTAATCTGAAGTTTTACCTTGTAAATGGAGCTTTTACGGTCGCATTCAATGATATGGGAGCGGTTTTGACTTGGGGGGCGCCTGCGGATTCGATGGAGTATAGAGCGGACCATGCCAGTGATGCAATCTTTGGGGATTCGGTGCCGGGACAGTATGGTTGGACTTCGAGTTCATAAGACATTCTACAATATTGGCCACATTAATTACCAAAGTACGAATTAGCTTTTGGAATGTTAGTGTATCTATTTGTGCATACCTTTGTCTAGAACGGGTGCGTTGGGCGTGGGGCCGAAGGACGATACTACGGGCACCCCATGAGCTCGCCCATCTGGGCGCGCCAAACCCCATTCTTCTTAGTTAAGGCATCCATGGCACATGTGCAGCCTGAACCGGCAGAAATCTTTGCTCAAACCGGTGAGCATTTGAGCCGGGTAAATCTTCATGCAAAGCAGTATAAATAGCTTCATTTTTACATAGTAAAGCAATCACCTTGATTATTCATACTTTTGCATAGTTACTGTCAACCTACTTCCTCAGTAAAGTACATGTCGACCTGGTCTTTGACTCTTTCCAAGATTCCATTTCAACAGTATTCCACTATTTCTTACTCCGTAACTTTAATCCACTTTACCTTAATGAGAGATTTTAGATATCCACCTGTTGCCCGTTCACCCATTCACCACTCTTTGAATGCTCAGGGGTGATTATTGTCATGTTTAAGGTCTACAGAAAATATGGTCTAAGGCAATGGGGCAGCTTTATGGTACAACCTTAAAGATCAGAACAATGGTCTTCGTCTGACCAAGAACGAAGGATCGTTCTGCACATGGTACGGTGTATCTTCGGCGAATTTATTGTGGAGGATCTTAGCTGAAATAGTACTAGAGATGTCTTACTGTGTTCTTCACTCCGCGTCCCGTTGCAGAGTGGATATCTTTGACATCATCAAAAGAACCTTCTTTTAAGCTTGAATCCCCCCTGAAAAATACAGATCTTCAAAAATTTCCAATATGGCTTCCCTACACTCCGTTTGGGCACGCGCCAATGCTTCTATCCCATCTGCCTTCGCTGTATACAACTCCAGCTTCTTGGACATCATCGGTCACGCTCCAAAACTAGATCTGCTCGTGGAAAACAATGACTATCCATTCGCACACGAGGCAAGCGTCTATATCCCGACGTCAGATGAGCTCTTCATGTCGAGCAACATGTTTACCGACCCCGTCACCAACGAGACCACCATCAAGGTTTCAAAGGTCAATCTGAGCAAGTACCCTCTCACAGCGGAGTTAGTGAACACCACCATCCCAATGCCGAACGGCGGCATCAACCGCGACGATGGAATTGTCTGGACTGCCCAGGGTGGTATGAATGATACAGGCGGTCTGTTCCAGATGTCCACCGCGCCGCCATACAACGCAACCCTCCTGCTGAGCACTTTCTACGGTCGCCAGTTCAACTCTCTCAACGATGTTGCTGTTGCGCAAGATGGCGCGATCTGGTTCACAGACCCCGAATACGGCTGGCACCAGGGTATCCGGCCTAAGCCGAAGCTGCCTAACCAGGTTTATCGCTTTGACCCTGCTACCAAGGACGTGCGTGTCGTTGCCGATGGCTTCGGGCGCCCCAACGGCATTGCCTTCTCGCCTGACCAGAAGGTAGTCTACATCACCGACACAGCGGAGACTGTGGGCGATGGCACCAAGGATAACTCTTTGCCTGCTGCTATGTAAGTTCGTCATACTACACATCGATTCAATACTGACTGACTAGCTACGCCTTTGATGTGACCATTTTGCACGGCCAGCCCTTCTTGTCGAACCGCCGCTTCTTTGCCATGCCTGGTGAGGGTATTCCTGATGGGATCAAGGTCGACACCGAAGGTAATGTGTATGCCGGCTGCGGTGACGGCGTGAATGTCTGGTCGCCTGGCGGTGTTCTTCTCGGAAAGATCCTTGTCAAGGACGGTGCCTCCAATTTCTCGTTTGGCTTGAATGGTCGCATGTTCATCCTGAATGAGAACAAGCTCTACTCGGCCCAGTTGAACCGTCAGGTCCAAGGGACCCTTGTTAGATCCTGAATTGCGCCTGGCAGCTCCAGTGATAAACATCGGTAGCCATGGTGGTTATATATAGACTGTATAGTATAATACCTAAAAATATACTGCTTGGTATATTACAGTACGAGGCCCGCCATGATGTATGCCCGCATTCGCTAGGCCTTGCGGGCCGCCTGCGTCGCCGCACCCCGAGCCCGCAGCAATAGTGGTTCCGCATAGTGGGATTGGAGATATAAATTTTCTTTCACCAGGAACAGTGAACCAGAACTACCTTCAAGTCTCTTTGATCTTCTGTTAATTGGCAACTTTCATTATGGCCTCCCACTCAAAATCCCGTGTCATCCTCGGGCTGATGACATTCGGCCCTGACCCCAATGTCGGCGCACGGATCACTTCCCTCGACGAGTTTGGGAAATGTCTCGATCACTTCAAATCATACGGATACAATGAAGTTGACACCGCTCGCATGTACCTCGGCGAGAAACAAGAGGAGTTCACTGCAGCTGTTGGGTGGAAAGAGCGAGGACTGAGTCTTGCGACGAAAGTCTATCCTACCCAGCCCGGTATTCATAAGCCGGAGAACTTGCGCAAGAAGTTGAAAGAGTCCCTGGATGCTCTGAAGACTGACCAAGTGGACTTGTTCTACTTGCATGCCGCTGATCGATCAGTCCCCTTCGCTGAGACCTTGGAGGAGGTTAACAAGCTGTACCAAGAAGGGAAGTTCAAGCGTCTTGGATTGAGCAACTATACCTCGTTCGAGGTTGCGGAGATCGTCATCATGTGTACGGAAAGAGGTTGGGTGCGCCCGTCAATCTACCAAGCCATGTATAACGCTATAAGTGAGTGATTCTTATAACAACCGAGCATAGCGATTGACCGAATCAAGCACGAAACATCGAGCAAGAGCTCATTCCCTGTTGTCACCGCTACGGACTCGACATTGTCGTCTATAATCCCCTTGCTGGTGGCATTCTGTCTGGAAAGTACAAACCGAGTACGGAAAAGGAAGTCCCCCAAGAAGGACGATTCAGCGACAAGAACACCGCGGGAGAGTTGTATCGCCAGCGCTACATGAACCTTCCCGTTCTCGATGCAATCCATACCATGGTGAAGCCTGTTGCTGATAAGTACCATCTGACTTTGCCTGAAGTTGCTTTCAGATGGCTCACTCATCATTCAAAGCTTCGGCTTGGCCGAGATGGTATCTTGATCGGGGTGAGCAGCGTCCAACAGCTCGACTCAAATGTCGAGGTGATTCAGAAAGACGGTCTCCCGGCAGAGATGACAGATGCGTTGGACGCGGCGTGGATGGCTGTTAAGGCGGCCTCGCCACCGTACTGGCATCTTGATCTGAACTATACCTACGATACTGAGGCCGCATTGTTCGGGAAATGAACCAGCAAATCCATGTTCTAGACCTGGTTAAAGACCACAAATATTGGTGGAGAGAATCTGCTCCAGGTCCCATAGCATCTCCGAAGCGAACCCCTCCCCAACTCTGCCGGTCAGACTTGAATCCGTTGCAGTATATCCTGCCGTTGCAAATACATCCTCGACCCGACTCAGAACATCCAAATCTTCCCTCTTTCTTCGACTTTGTATGGCGAGCAAAGAACAAGCATTGTTCCATGTCTTATCAATTGCACGCGTTCCATACTCGCAAGCAATCAAATTTAGTGTTCGAAAGGATTCTTCAACACGCTGTAGAGATTCTTTGGTATCGATTGCGAGCAACACGCAGACAGCCTGGAAAGGAACGTTCAAAATATGCCACCAGGGCAGTTTCTTCTTTGCCATAGCAGCCGCATAAGTTAGACCATCATCCACAATGTGCAAAATTTGATCAATGGCTTCTTTTGAGATTGTTCGACCAGCGACACGAAGGCGGCGATAGATACACAGAGCAATATTGCAGCGCTTGAGTTGGACAGCTGGATGAGAAGGCTGGAGCTCGGAGACTTGAAGAAGCATATTTTCTAGCTCTGTGGAGTCAACATGTTGAGTGGGATCAAGGGCATCAGAGAGACGCCAGACGACTCGATCTACTGTTGTCCATCCTTCCAATGGGGCAGCATGCGATGCTTCGTGGGGTATAACACGGGGTTTGCCGTACTCATATGATATCCATGTGTGGAATATGTGAGCGGTGCAATATATCTGCCTTTTAAGCCGGGGACTGTAAAGGCTGTCTGTTGTTTCATCCAAGTCGCCCAGTTGCGGATCCAAGTGTAGGTTGACCGTCTCAATCATATGCATGAGTGTACAGCTTGCAATCCATGCTGCATTAGGTGAACTATTGAATCGAAGAAATATGACACGAAGAAGCCATGCGACGATATGGTCCACGGTGGGTGATTCCAGTGTTGTCGTGTATTCAAGGCTGGAGCGAGCATTCTGTATAATCTCATTCTCCAAGTCGGTATGCTGGTTGCTGAAGAGACAGGCCAAAGCCGCAATTCCTAGAAGCACGGAGGTCATTGAATCGGGGATATCGCCAGGTTCCAGAGCAACTATTGCATGCTCAATCATCTCACGATCGAGAAACTTGTACACAGGCTGAATCTCCGTGAAATAAACGTCTGCAAGCTGTCGCATGTGTTCGGGACTCAAAATCTCCACCAGCGGTCTCGTTTCTCGCATGTGCCTAGGCTCCTCGCGCAAACGAAAGTTCCAGGAGCACAAACGTGCTCCCGCAAGGGATGGATCTGTCCAAAGCCCGAGTCGCTTGGCCAGTATGTCCCCAGAGTTCAGTTCGGTGCTTTTTTCTGAGTCTGCTTGCCTGGGTGTTTCGTGGGCTACATTTCTTGGGGTTGTGAGGTGCTTGTCTGGGGTTCCCCTTTTGGGGGTCTCGTCGTACAGGCAATCCTCTCCCGCATTGGAGCAATTACGGCAGGGTCTTTGGCTATTGCATTTGCGTTTCTTTTTCCTGCATCGGAGACATGCAGAATGGGCTCTGTCTGGTGGCATTGCAGAAAAAAAAAGCCGGAAGTCTGGTGAAGATGAAAGTTGGAGCGGAGTGGGAGCTCCGCATTGATTATGCGGGCTCTTCCGCAGCCAAACAAACTTCGACTTGGAAGCGCCTTGGAACCGGTGGTAGTACTAAAAAACACCTCTTTGGTGGATGAAATAACTTTAGTGAGACATTGAAAGGTTTCATTTTTTCTTCCCTATTAGTATCTATGAATACGTAGTGCAGAATCTGGCACTACAAAACGGCACCCCAAGTCGTCACCACGAACAACAGAACATGTAATAGTACAGTGAGAGCTAAGCTCTTGCGTGAAATATCGATACCCTCAAGCTAGGGTTCCCAATATTGCATCACGATGGAATGTAAGGCACATAACCACAACGCCATCTTTCCACAATCACGAACGAGCTTCCCAGCGCACGGTGGCTGGCTGAATAGGACGAGAGAAGAGAGACTAGATTTCAGGATTAGAAAGAGACAAGCCTGTATCAAAAAAAAAGAACATACCGAGTAGTCAGTCTCAGGGACTCCCTCTTTTCCCTCCACAGTAAAAAACCTGAACTCTCGCACCAGCGTGGCAACAATCACCTCAAGATTGAGATACGCAAACTTCTCCCCAATACACCGATGTCTGCCCGCCCCAAAAGGCAAGTATGGACTGCGTGTTCCCTTCGAAACAGCCCCATAGCCGTAGTCAATCATATCGGTATCATCCTCAATCTCAACGCGGGTCTCCCACCGATGCGGATCCCACTTCAAAGGGTCTCGGAAATACCGTTCATCTCTTGCGGTAACCCCCGGTGAAGAGAGAAGAGTGTGTGATGTCGGGACAACATAGTCGGTACCAGGGACCGGAAGTGGATTCTTCACCTTTCTCATGAGCGTGTGGATAGACGAGTGAATGCGCAGTGTCTCCTTGATCACATTGTGGTGCAGAGGCAGATTGTCCATATCCTTGTATTTCAGCGGTGGCAGGCCGGCACCCAAGTTCTGGATCTGCTCTTGGTAAAGCTTCTCCGTCATGTCTGGCTCAGAGGCCAGCCGAAGAAGAATCCAACAGCTAATTGCGGACGAGGAGTGCTGCCCTGCCATCAACAGTGTGATCATCATATGTGCTATCTCCTTGTCTGGGATAGGGGTTCCATCGCGATAAGTGCTATTCATGAAGTTTAGGATCATGTCGGTGCCTTCGGTGCCTTCGGTCTTTACAGCGGCCCCTCCCTCGGACAAAGCGGCACGTCGAGTCTGAATGATCCTGAGATAAATCTCACGCATTCGGGAATGAGCCAGATCTCGCTTTCTGTTACCAGGCAAAGGAGCCCAGGGGAGCATGAAATTGATAGGCGAGAATCCGAGATCGAGGTCGTGGAGGAGCTCCGCAAACTCAGAGGTAAGCTTGGAGCGGACCTCCTCGCCTTGTAGGGTGCGAGCAGCCGTGAACAGGGTAATTTCGCTCATTGCGGCGGTCAGATCAATGACACCGGATTGACCTTTGAAATTCGGTGATTTCTTGATGTAGGAGCGTGTTTCGTCGGCGACGAGGGGGACATATGATTCCAGAGCCGCGGTGCTCAGACCATGTTTGATGAACTAACAGATAGCCAACGTTAGCATTTGACAATATGTATCAATCGGCTAGATAGGTGCACTCATACCTTCTTCTGCTCCATCAGCTTGGAATTGGGACAGTCGTAGACAACGTCCGATCCGAAGACGGGCGTTGTAAGTTTGCCGTATACTTCTTCGGCATTCACATCTTTGAGTTTGCCATTGAGGATAAACTCGTTGCCCTCCACGCCGAGGTAGACAGTCGTCTTCTTTCCCAGTAAGATGAACGTGAAGATGTCTCCATACTAGACGTGGTTGTGAGCATGCTTTGAGGGCCGTACATCAAGGCAACAGACATACCTTTGCACGAGACGCAAAAAAGAACTGATACGGATCCATGCCATAGGCAATTGTACTCCCAATAAAAGGAACCCAGTGAAATACCACGGGAGGCTCCTTTCTATTGTAGAAAACGAGCTGGTTGATGACATTGAGAAGGATGGTGACCAGAATGAGACCCGCCGTATAGTAGACGACACGCAGGACTTGACCTGCTACCACAGGAGCCAGATCCATATTGAGTATGATGCTGAGATATGCAAATGGAAGCCCCAAGTTCTTATAGTTCGGGTTGGGCAAATCAGGCGGAGGGGATTGGCGATTAATCATCGAAGTCAGACCATACCCGCATCCCCGGATCTCGCATCAACCGAAAGGCATCGGACCACTCCCAGGCAGCCAATTTGTTTTACGATCGTCCCGTTTAATGCATGAAACGGGCAATGTGGGGTTGGTACATGCTGTCCATACTGGCTTGGCTTGGAAAGTTGTTGGCTGTATGCGATATCATGGCATTGGCTGGCTTAGAGTAATATCAACAGAAAAGGAGGAAGAAAATAATTATGTTCAGTCTCGCAACAGTTGGAGTAAAAGAGTAAGCATCCCATCAACGCCAAATTGTAGAATTGAAACACCGTCATGAACGTAAGGGGGTAAAAAAAAGTTGAAACAATACTGGACTAGCCATGAATGGCGACTTCTCGGCTCTCCCACATCCGGCGGATCAACAAGGCGCTATCGTGGGCCTGGAATTCCTCGGCATTATTCTCACCACTCATATCACGCGACGCTTCGGCCGAAGTGGATAGTATGCGGTGTGATGGTTCATTAGACCTGGGAGGATTTGTAGCACCTGAAGGAGTGGTAGGATCACTGTTCGTGGAAGCTTCGGTGGATGTGGGTTTACGCGGATTCTTCGACGATGGGCTCGAGCTCAGCTGAGTTGGACGTTTTCCGTTCTGTAATAGAGGCAATGAAGGAGCCGACTTCACTGGCTTGCCAAGGTCTGAGCCCTGGGGTGCCTTGTGCGCTCGGGCAATGTGACGCAGGCGAGAGAAGCTCTGCGCAGTAGGGGACTGGAAGCGCCGCACGACCATTAATTCGAGAGAGGTCTTCTCGTACGCCTTGCGGATATGACGAGGTTCACTATCATGCCCGGCGCCGCCAACTCGGCCATCGCCATTCAGTCCTCGTGTGGCATCATAGGTGCCAGCACTAGGGCGTTGATTGGCAGCAATGAAATTCGGGTCAATGGAAGCAGGCGACGGTGCTGCTACCACTCCATGGCTGTCCGGGGGAGAGTTGTTGAGAGTGGCTGTGCGTTGGAGCCAGAGCTTCTGCTGGGTGCGAGAGGGCAGGTCGGCGCCCCGGGGCCGTGCGGGAGAAGCGGTAGATTTAGCAGCACCACTGTTAGGCGAAGGTGGTGTTTGCGGGTGATAATGGGGAAGGAAGGAAGAGGGCGTATTCGGGTCTGAGTCGGTTCGAGAGGATGCTTGCGCGCTGTTCTTGTTGTTCAAAATGAATCTCGAGACGCCACCTTCCATCGAAGAAGAAGTCGCTTGCGGGTGAGACCCCGGCATGCTTGCCATACTCGTAGTGGAGAATGTGCGACGAGCGTTATCCTGGCCAGCGGCGAGGTTGAGAGACGCGCTGCTGCGCGACGCGGGACTGGTGTTCTTGGTTTCTGGCCTCACCATGGCTGAGATGGACGACATGGCAGGAGGTGCTTTGGACGAATGTGAAGGGCTTAGAAGGCGACTTGCGATGTCACCGTGCTCGGTATTTTGACTGGACTTCTCGGCCTCGTCTGCTGTGTCTTGATCGTCGGTCTCGTCGTTATCATCCTCAGCCAGCTCGGCGCGCTCTCGGGCAAATTTATGGGTAACCGACTCGGGGAGACTTGTCGCACGAGGCATTTGAGGATAGGGTCGTTTAACAAAGGTAAGGTGATCGACAAGGACGGCGCTATTTTCTGCGCTGGGATTAGATGGCACGACGGAGTTGCGCCTCGTACTTTCGGGCGACTGTGTAGTATCTTCCCACTCCGCCTCGTCGGTCTCGTCATCACCCAGCTCGAAGCCGACCGTCTTCTTCTTTACGCCGCTGGAGGTCGGTCGCTCTGTGACCAGGGCTTTCTTCCCAACAGCCGACGGGTTCCGGCGCAGCACAGGAGTCGAGTAGTTCCTCTTCATAGACGGATCGGTTTGGTGGTCGCCTACCGCGTTGTCCCAGCGGATATGCCCGCCTTCTTTCGGGCTTGCTATTGGGGTTGCGGGTGCTGACTTCTTGCGTTGATGATGTCGCCCGGCGGTCTCGGGACCTAGTTGGAACCGTTGGAGTTTATTGAAGTTCTTGTTGGTGGAGGGGTTTCGATGATGATTGCGGTGAACGACATGGGCGCGGTGAGGTTTAGCCTTCTGTCCCTCCTGTAGGTCACTGCTATTGGCACGCGTGACAACTGCGTGGGAGGACACTGCACGGCGAGCAAGGCCGGGGCGCTTGACGGGAGAGGATGTATTAGATGTATTAGAGGTAGGCATGGCGGTAAGCGAGAAGCTCCTGGGGGAGCCACAGGCGGGTAATCAGGTATGCCCAAGCATAGAATGTGGGGATTGGCCGAGGCAACTTGGTCAAGAGGTCTCACGGCAGATCGGAGATGCAGGCAAAAAGCAATGAGAATTCAATAATTGAAAACCGGCTGCGTTACACCAGCTCTGTCACCAACCAAAAAGGTTAACATAAGACGGAAAAATTAAAATGAGAGAACAAAATGCCGAGGAATCTGGGCGAATTGCAGTAGTGAGGTTGAGAGGTTGATCTCGCTGTCTTCGGCGATTAGTCTAGGGAGTTGTGGGGTTGGCACCCTACAAACGAGGCAGGAAGAACGCCTCAGGCTCCAACCCAAATTTAGAAATGACTTCATTTCCCAAGTCACAACTACGGAGCACTTACTATGGTATTAACCTTACTTTGTCTATGTACTATATTATGAAATATGCTTTGTTTGTACACTGGAATTATTTTCAATCACCCGCTTCAAACTGCGCATTCATTCTGCTAAAGTCTTCAGGTATCATCAAGGGGGAAAATAGAGGATAAAGTAAAATCGCAAGGAACGCCCAAACTGATGAATGCTACAGCTCAATCAAGCTTTCCTCTACCGCTGGTCGAGGAGGTTGCTGATAGGATTGTTGACCGGAGGTATCGGGTGCATACGTCCCTGGTTGGCCCTCGTTCGTCGGAGGGTAGGCAGACGGCACAGTGTGGGGAGGCTGTTGAGGAGGAGGGGGGTAATAGTAGGATTGAGCAGGCGTGCCAGTAGCCTGCTGGTGAAGTGCCGGTGCGTTAGGGGGAACAGAGTACCCCTGTGGTTGCCCATACCCAGTAGATGGGTGTTGCTCGGACGGCGATGCCAGGTTAACAGGAGGTGCGCTGGGCTCATACTGTGAGTCTCGCCGCATGGTAGGTGATGGCTGGTACGGGATTTCTGCGCCTGGCGATTTTACCGAGGTTGGACCTTGGGGTCCTCCATAATGTTGACCTGGAGCACTCGGTGTCGGGGCAGTGGTATAATGATTGGAAACAACGTTGCTGGGCGAAGGGGAGCCCAGAGTTGGGTAGGGGCTTGCACCCCAAGCTTGGCCGTGGGGCTCGGTTGGCGGGGCTCCATGTTGAGTCTGTGAAGGATAGGCGGAACTTTGGACTGCGCCGGGCGGGCCTTGGTATCCCTCATTCATCACCTGCGGCGCGTACATGCCATTAGGTGGCCGGGAGGTGTCCATTTGATTTCCGTAGTAGAAATTCTCGGCCCCCGATTTGACATCGGGGGCTTGAGTAAATCCTGGTTGGATGTTTGGGTATTGAGTAGCTCCAGGGATAGCTCCATAACCAATGTTATGGCTAGAATAAGCATTGGTGAGACGTTCTTCTAGCATTCGATCGTAATAGCGAACAACGGTAGAGAGCTTTGCGTGTAAATCCAATAATGTGTCTGTGGCCATTAGTTAGTGATTGTTTAAAGCGCCAAAGAAGGTCAACTCACCGTGCTTGCTCATAGTCTCTCCATAACTTCGGGCCAATTTTGGCCGGAGTGTACCGATACTTTCGTAAAGCTCCTGGATCTGTGGCTCCCTCAGAATTGTGCCCGGGGGTTGATGCTGAAGCCTGTCAACCAATGTGGAGAAAAGATGGATGTTCTCAATCTCAACAGCAGTCAACTCATATGGATTCTTCGGCACAGGAGCAGGCGTGCTTGAAGAATCACGCGACACGGAATGTGAGGAGGGGACATTTTTCAATGCGGCAGCATGTTGCTGCTTGTGTTGTTCCATGTCCCGGAGAGATGCCTCGATCGCAGCCTTGAGATCTGCATCTTCCTCCTCCCCACTATTTGAAGTCTCGGGGAGTTTAGCGGGCTCAGGGACGTTCTCTGATTGAGGTACAAATCCCGTGGGGCCTCTGCCTTCAGCTTCATCGAGGCTCATTTGTAGCGCTCGACGCAAGTCATCATCGAATCCAGTATCTGCTTTTGCAGCTCGAGGTTCCATAGAGTTGGACTTGGTGGTGGAGTTGATTTTGAAAGCCGACCGATCCATAAGCCCGGGTGACGCAAATGCTTTGGCGGTCAATTTGGCGTGGCAGCCATCATCCACTCTCACCGGCTGTAGAATGCCGAGATGTGGCAATGTTATCGTTTTGCTAGAGCATTGGGCATCGAATACATTGCCACAATTGCGACAGTGATGCTTGCGATTCATAAAACTAAAAGCGGTCCGGCATCGCATGCAGACATCAGAGTCGATCCACTCGGGGGGCTGGTATGAGGACACATGTAAGCATTCGTCCACACGAGGAGAAATTCTGAAGCTACTCACAGCACTGCTTTCAAGCATACTGCCGCTCATTTCTGTCTTGGGTGGGAAGCGGTAGCCTTCGCTCTGGAGCTTGCGGTATGTCTCGCCCAGATACATCAAATCCATGCGGCCCTGCGCGGCCATGGCCCAGTTTTGGATAAGCTCCAACATCTTTCCCTGGACATCGGCATTGAGCGGCGCCCCTTCCGATTTCAGCAGTGAGACAAGGTTGTCCATAAACTCGCGCGAGGCGATCTCGGCCAGGAAGTGAGTGCCTCCGTTCTTGACACATGTATCTGTTAACTGTGGGTAGGCACGTCTATCAGTATTCGTCTCAAGTTATGTATCGGTAGGAGGCTTGCGATGCACCTTCAGAGTTGCTAGTTGGATGTTGGGGTTTCTGTTCTCAAGGCGACGCTTCAAAGACCGCATTCCATCTTTGGGTTGGACACTCTTCGATCGTAGCATGTCCGATATTTCGAGGTTGAGGGCAATGTCTTCCCTAGAATCCAGTCAGTCAGTATTCCTGCATGTGAGGCGACCCATATCCATAGTACACAGCATATAGGTACCGTGACACGGCGACGATTGTAACTTACAGCGATGAAGCTGTCGCCCGCTCGATTTGCTCGTCGAGCGGCGACGCCGAGGAGAACCAGCCAGACATGGTGGAGGTTTCTTAAACCTGAGACGCGCGCGATTTCAATTCGGAGCGCAGTGAGACAGCGGGAGGCAGCCAAGACACTTGTAAATGCAACGGAAGCGGAGATCAGGCTGATAAGTTGAAGGAGGAGCTTCTAGGCACCTAGAGTGATTAACTAAGCCCCTGGCGTCATAGGCCGCGGGCGGTGAAACACCAACTGCTGGCAAAATGTCAGTAAACAACAGCAAATCCGAAGTATACATCTCTCTCGTGATTCCAACACTCCCATTGAGAACCTTTGCGCAGGCATCTTCATAGATAACACCTGCCATCGGTTTGAGGTCTCGTCATACCTGTTCTGTTTCTCTTTGAATTTCCGTATCAATTATTTATTATCTATAATTTAGTTATCTCAGCAGCGTTTCAACTGCCTTTTGAGCAATAATTCCAAGAGTGAAAATCAATTTTCAAGGCAGTCTTTGAAATAATCTTTTCTAATACCCTGCGTCATCTTGTCTCGTTTTATCTTAATGTAAGAAAACCAATAGATATGCCTATGGACAAGTCTACATAGGCGGTCAGTGACTTGGTGCCTAAAGAGGAAAGCGGAACACCCCGGTTGGCAATATGCTCTGATACCCCAGAGGCGTCCCGCATTACGTTCCTGGATTCTGTCCTCTTTACTTTGATCTGTCTTTCGTTACATTTGCTTGTTTGGACTTGATATTTCCGTTGACGGATTACTTGATATCTGTACAGTCTGCCTGAGGGCCCCGCTTCTCTTTAGCCTCGACCATGCGCTAGGTCTTATCGCTGCCTGGATACCATGTCCTCCGATGCGGCAACATTACCATCTCCACCAAGTATGCCACCGTGGAAGGACACTCAAAGTTCTTACTCGGTGGAAGACACCATGCATCCCAGTGGTTACGGCAGTAGGCCGCTCTCGTATTCAAAAGGCTCACTGGCCACCCCGCGACGGCCTCGCTTCCCCAATATCAAAGACCTGCAGGATCAGGCTGCTGCATTACATGTGAACGACACAACACCGGTAAAAACATGCAATCAGTTCATAGCAGCGCCCTGGAAGTCACTGACAGTAAATTTAGCTCACTATACTCTTAACTACCGCCGCCGAGGCAATTGACAAGGCCAGGCACCTTGTGGATGACTACCCCGACAAAGCTTACATCCAGTACCTACGGGCCTCTGAGATCACTATCAACCTGATACCCCACCACCCTGCCTATCGAACCACGGCCGTACAACGTCCCGACTGGTATAAGGAGTTCGCCGATCTAATGAAGGCGGTACGCGCTAAACAAGGCACCATGGATGCGATCAAGCAGGCAATAATAGAGGATAACCTGGCCAGCAATATGCAGCCGACCGGTGCATTTGCATCTCAATCGCCGGAACAACATTTCGCTGTTCCAAGAGGCCGCGAGAATCGAGGGTCGGGAACGGACTCGGTCAGAATGCCAAGTCCGAAGCAGTATCAAAGGATGCCTGACCCCAATGTACATTCACCGCCATCCTCTATCACATCAGATGACATCCTTGCGCAACGTTTCGCCAAACTCAAGGCTTCTCCGCCTGCGAATCAACATGAGATGAGACTAAGTACCAGTGGGCCGAGAAGTCCGACTATGGGATCTGCAGAGCAGACCCCACTTCATCCGTCAAATGTATCTGTGGGTGCGCACGACTCTCCACCGCCCAGACGACCCATGGGACCTCGCGGGATGGGTTCTTCGTCCAGTGTACCCACAATCCCACCCAAAGTTCCCCTCAACACGACGCTCCCACGAGCTCCTGATCCAGCCTACAGCCCTATCTTTACGGCGCCCCCAAAGTCCACATCCAACCCCCCGAGATCATCATCAGACAGCACACGCTCAGGAAACCCAAGATATTCGCATTATAGCAGCTCGCCTCGTGTCAGCCCCAGTAGAGGAGGTTTCGATGAGAACCCATACAGGTCCATGACGCCCAATGGGCTTAATTCGGCACGAGAAACACGGAGCAGCTCACCCGACTTACCGTACAGTACAACCATCTCTGCCCAAAGCCTGTTGGAAAATCTGCGCAAGTACAACATACTACTCATCGATGTTCGGCCGCGAGACCAGTACGACAACGGACATGTATATGCGAAATCCATCATCTGCATAGAACCGGTAATACTGAAGGAGAATGTCTCTGCGGAAGAGCTGGAAGAGCGACTGGTTGTTTCGCCAGAGCATGAGCAAGTCCTGTTTGAAAAGCGGAATGAGTACGATCTCGTGGTCTATTATGACCAAAGCGCAACTTCCGTGAGTTATCTCGCCGGCTCGCCCGTGGGGACATCTGCTCCTCATCTGAGGGCGCTGTATGATACTCTTTATGAGTTCAATGCATACAAGCCTCTCAAAGCCGGGCGCCCTCCCGCTCTTCTGCTGGGAGGATTAGATGCCTGGATCGACCTTCTTGGACAACAGTCGCTCGCTACATCTTCCACCGCTGCCGTCATGAGCTCTCTGCAGGCCAGAAAGCCGGTCCCGAGACCTGGTCGCCCCCTAGGTCGAGTGCCCACCATGGCCAGTGCAAATTCAAGTCTCGAAATTCGAAAGAGACGACTGCGCGAGTTCACTCCTCTAAACTCGAAGGAGTTATCGGAATGGATGGAGAAATCCAAGACCGAGGAGATTGACACGAGCAGTTATGTCGAGGAAGACGAGGAACCGGAGGTGACTTCACAAGAGTCCTCAACTCCATATGTCCATACTTACGAGGCATTCTTCCGACGATTCCCGGAAGCCCATGATGTACAGCAGTCCATGAGCCACCCGGATTCACGCCCTCCCCCTCCCCCCGTCCATCCTCATACGCAACCCCGTCCCCAGTCCCAATATCAATCACACTCCCCTGCCCCAGATTATGCTGTACAAATGCCCGTTGTGCCATCTCGACCGCGCCCAGCGGTCCCTCGCCCGAGTTACAGTGGAGTCTCAGATGGTCGGCAGAGTCAACCACATCTAGAGCGCCAGAATTCAGCGAACAAAACGGCGCTTTATGCCCCCACTTCTCGTTTAGACCGCCTCAAACTTCCCCGGACTGGTTTGACCAATTTTGGTGTCACATGCTATATGAATTCTACCATCCAATGTCTCAGCGCAACGATCTCGATGAGTCGATTTTTCATTGACAATCGGTTCCGCTACTATGTCCAGAAGAACTGGAAGGGATCGCAGGGCGTCATGCCTGGGCTATATGCAAACCTGACCCGATCTTTGTGGAAAAATGACGTGGAAGTCATCATGCCAACCTCCTTCCGCAATTTCTGCGGGCGCCTGAATCGAGAATGGGCCATTGACCGTCAGCAAGATGCCAAGGAATTCTTCGACTTCCTGGTTGACTGCCTCCACGAAGATCTCAACGTCAATTGGCAGCGGACACCCCTGCGGCCGCTGACGTTCTCGGAAGAGATGCAACGAGAACGGATGCCGATGACTCGAGTGTCCCGCATAGAGTGGGAACGATACTGCCACCGTGAAGAGTCATTCATCTCATCACTTTTTGCTGGACAGCACGCCAGTCGGTTACGCTGCACCACCTGCCGACAAACGTCGACGACCTACGAGGCATTCTACAGTATCAGTGTAGAGATCCCACCGACAGGCACCGGCGATATCTACCAATGTCTTCGCAGCTACTGTAAGGAGGAGATGCTCAGCGGCGATGAAGTGTGGAAATGTCCCCACTGCAAATGCAAGCGAATGGCCACCAAGCAGATCATCATCACGCGCGCGCCCCAGATCCTCGTCGTTCATTTCAAACGCTTCTCCGCATCCAAGACCCAAAGCGCGCGGAAGATCCACACTCCGATCGAGTTCCCGCTTCACGGACTTCGGATGGACGATTTCGTGATTGCGCACCCGACTCCCCCGGAGTCTGGGGCGGTGGGAGCGACCATCCCACCCTTTACGTACGACGCATTTGCCGTTCTGCGGCATCTCGGCTCTTCCATGGGTAGCGGGCACTACGTCTCGTTGGTCCGCGATGCGGAGCGGTGGCGGAAATTCGACGATGAACGGGCGACCGATTTCAACCCCCGGGATCTGCGATCGCGGGACCGGTTACAGAACGAGCAGGCATATATTGTGTTTTATGAGCGAGTCCCAGCGAAATGAGCGTTGTATTTTTGTTTGCATGAGTTATGTTTATAGAGAGTATATTAGTCTATACCACGTATACACCGGCCATCTTCACCGCTATACATATCCCTAGCCGTGTTGTTTTTGTTTTTGTTATGCCTGTGATATATTTAAACGGTGTACATCCAGCAAACTGGACTCCAGCCTGGAGCACAGCCCTGGAGGAAGTGCATGTTTGTTAGTGCTGGTGTACAAAATCACTGACAAAGGTACTTTCGTTAATTCCGCCAGCGGAAAGCGGATACCGACGGCGCTACCCGAAGATTGAACCCCGAGGTTACGGCTATCGTGGCAGAGTGGCCAGGCAGTTGGCTGTTTCTACTCTATCACTTTGCTATTCTATGATCTCCGCAATCTTTAGTGATGTGGCTCTCAATTCTACTATTCCAGAACCCTCATTCCTTTAGATCATGGCCATCTAGCCACCTTACCTTAGATTGTACTCTAGACACATCGGCTAATAAGCAGGCTCTGATTCGCCGAAGCACTATACAATTTATGCAGATCTGTACAACCCGTACACACCGTACAAAGTAGAAAAGCTGTAGGCTCAGTCGTACGCCGAATTCCATATCCCACAATCGAAAAGCACCTGGGCAGCCTATGGCGTGCCTGATAAGGCCACTCGCGGGTGGAATTCACGGCATCACAAGTCCATGGTACCTGGGCCCCACAGCCAAAACACCGCTAACTCGCACGTACCAGCTACATGTCAACTTCGGTTTCCTTTTTCTCACCTTTAATTATCTTGTTACACTTCTCTCCTCCTCTTCTCTTCCCTTCTTCGCTTCTTGACTTCTTGACTTCTTCGTCCTCGACCCTTTCCTTGTAGACCTTTTACAAGTGAGTGCTGATCTCCCTCAACATTCTTCTCACATTTTCCCCTATCGCCAACTCCACTCAACAATCTCTCTGCCACCCTACCAGTACTGACTCTCCCAATTCTTCAGTCCACCACCGCCGTCATGTCTGAAATCAAGGAACTGTCCTTCCAGGAGATCGCCGAGCACAACACCAAGAAGGATCTCTACCTCATTGTCCACGACAAGGTCTACGACTGCACCAGCTTCGTCGATGAGCACCCGTACGTTCGCCCTATCTACATCTCGCTATCGCCTCACCGTGTCTACAATGGAAACCCCAAGCCCACAATGCCTTGCACTTGATTTTGGTTTCCCCTCACTCCCTCTCGCTGAGCGACATGGGAGAGCCGGAGGGAAATCCCAACACCCGCCGATCCCCTCTACACTACCCATTGTCGCGGCGCCAATCCCACACCCTCGAGATCATCAAACCACAACCAGCCCATTTAATTACACTCGCTAACCCAATCCTCCAACAGCGGCGGTGAAGAAGTCCTCCTGGACGTCGGTGGCCAAGACAGCACCGAAGCCTTCGAAGATGTAGGCCACAGCGACGAAGCGCGCGAGATCCTTGACGCCATGCTGGTCGGCACCGTCAAGCGCATGGTGAGTTTCAACCCCAATCTGGAATCTCAAACCTCCAGCCTCGAACCTCCCCCATCCCCGTTCTCCCATACATTCATCCCCGCATCCTCGGCCCAACGTCCAGCACGCGCAAAATCACATGTCCCCCCAACTCCGTCACCTTTACTGACTACTTCCAGCCCGGTGACCCCGAGCCCAAGCAAGCCCACACCGCTTCCGACTCTTCCTCTTCCTCATCCTCCACCGCCGGCTTCGGCGTCGGTCTCTACGCTGTTATCCTCATTGGCGGTGCCATCGCCTACGGCGCATACAACTACCTGCAGGCCCAGCAGGCCCAGCAGCAGTAAATTGGAAAGAGGATCTCGATTTCGATTTCGGACAGGGAAGGAGGTGTTAATAGATGTTTGATATGGGGAATAATTCAGACAAATACAGTCAATCTTAACCCCGATGGGCAATATGGCTAAAAGAGCAAAGAGAGCGTTTTGTTTTTAAACTTTTTTTTGGGGCTTGACTTCTTTGCGGATACCTTGCGGTTCCTATTCTTTATTTTTATTACTTTTATAAGGGGCTATATAACTGTTGAACAACAGATTTGCTATTCACGATTTACGCTTTACATCTTGCGATTTGCGATTTGCGATCTGCAATGTGCTCCCGAGGTCACGATTTGCGACCTGCTATGTGAAAGTTGATAGTACTCCACACAGGTACTCCATGGAGACCTCATTGGAAATCCGGAATGTATTGCGGCCTGTTCCGGCAATTGACCCCGTCTCTTTGGCGGAATCCTTTACTCTTTTAGGCCCGGCGATCCCGCTCACTTTCCCCTCACTCCGAATCTCCAAGTTGCGGAGAGCTTTCCAATCCTTTCGATAACATTCTGCGGAGTACCTTCGAGAGGGGTTCTAGGCTCCGAGGAGTCTCCATGGAACTATCCTAGGTCTGGTCATACCAAAGCCAACCTTAGTGATTCGTGCAACTGTAAAAAGTCCATTCATCCCTCGATCTAGGAGGGGAAAGTAGCTACATGAAGAGAGACAGGAGTTCTAGACCCCAATATTCATCAAAAAATAGATATCAAAGAGACAACCAAACAAAAAGGAACAAAATACAGATCCCGCTCGCTGAAACCGGTAGCAGAGATGTATGTATCGGGATTCGGGATTCTATGTGTAGTCGCTCATCGCGAGCCGTTCAAACCGTTCTGCACCGCTTCCAGGATCATCTCCTTGGCCTCTTCCAGGCCCGCGGAGCTACCGCGGATCTGGATCGCCTCACCAGGAGCCTGCTGCTTGGGCACGTTGATGGCGCAGCCGGTCTTCTTGCGGATGGTGTTGATCTGGCTGCCGCCCTGGCCGACGACGAACCGGTAGGTCTTGGGGTCTGGCAGGATGAGGAAGCCAGTGGCGGACTGCTGCGAGGCGGCGGCGACGGCTTTTTCGACGACAGCGCGCGCCTTGGCGACATTCTCCGGGGAGCCGGTCAGAACCCAGGGGTAGGGGGAGGAGGGAGAAGAGGGAGCGGCGCTGTCAATGACGGTCCAGGAGTGGGCATCGGCAGTAGTGGTGGGGTCATCAGTGATCAGGGGCATGGCGGCGTTGCCATTGGCGCGAGTTTCCTCAGTGGCGTTGATGGGAGGAACTACCTGGCCGGCGTGGTCGACGCTGACCTGGTGGTCGTTGCGCAGGCGGCGGAAGATGGAGCCGTTGTCTGCGACGGCGTGGTGCAGGTGGCTGGGGACCTCGATAGTCTCAGCGTGCTGCTCCTTGAGCAGGGACTTGAGGTGCTCCTTGGCGCTTTCCACAGCGGTGGTGGGACCCTTGAGCTTGACGTCGGTGCGGCCGGAACCTTGCTTGGGGATATCCAGAGTCACGTTGAACTTGGACTCAATACCGCGGCGGGTGTCACCTCCGCGGCCGATGAGCAGACGGTGGTGAGCGGTAGGGACGTCGATGATCTCGGTGACCTGGTCCTGGCGTTCCTTGACAAACTCCTCGATGGCGGTGATGATGCTGTCGACAATCTTGCCGTTACCCTCCAGACGAATGGTGGACTCGGTGCTGTCGGGCTTGGGGAAGCGGACCATTCGGGCGGCACTGCCGTCGGATGGGCCACCAGCCTCAGTCACGATCTTGCGGATGTTGGCGCCTGTAGTGAATTAGCAGAGACCTCGTATAACAGAGCTTATCTTGAAACTTACCACCACCGCCAATAAGAGCCTTGTGCCACTTCTTCTCAACATCGATAGACTTGGTAACGGTAGCATCGAACTCGCTGGCACGCTGTTGCAGGATCTTTTTGGCCTCGGCAACCTGCTGCTTAGTACCCTTCACACGGATTTCAACACGGCCAGATGCATCCGCTGCATCGTTGGCGTTGGGAACATCGATCTGAGCTCCAGTATCGGCACGAAGCTTGTCCATCTCGCGGCCGCGCTGGCCGATCAAGGAGGCGACCTGGTTCTGGGCCACGGAGATAGAGGCGGAGTGACCGTTCTCGATGATCCACTGCAGCAAGCTGAGAATCTCATCACGAGCAGAGTCAGCGCCCTTGCTGGGACCCTTGACAAGAACCTCATCGGCGGCCTGCTGGGTACGGTTGGGACGGGCGGCACCGGCATCGCTGCCAGTCTCGGCGACATCGTCGGTGGCAGTGGCGCGAGGGAACTGAACACGGACAGAGTAACGGTCCTGGAGCTTGTTGACCTGGCTTCCGCGCTGGCCGATCAGCTCGCGGTGGTATTGAGCAGGGACCTTGAGAATGTGAGTGGTCTCATCCTCGAGCTTGCGGCCCATGTTGATGATGCGCATGCGGGTAGCGTCAGCCTTGGCCTTGGGTCCCTTGACCTCGACCTTGCCGTTCTCCACCTTGATGTCGACATCGAACTCCTCACGGAGCTTGTTGATGTTTTCACCACGCTTGCCGATCAAGAAGTTGGCGTACTTCTGGGGGAAGTCGAAGCTGGTAATGTATCCACGCTCCTTGTCATCCTGCTCCTGCTCAACAACGAAGGCCTCAAGCTTGGTGACGAGGTCGGCCACGATGGCTGAAGGACCACGGAGGGAAACCTGGCATTGGGAGCCCTTGGCTTCGCCAACGATGGCACGCACGGGGATGCTGTCCTCGCCCTTGGCCTCCTGTTCACGGTTGATGAACTTGCGGGCCTTCTCCTGGTACTTGGAGGGAATGGCAACGGACTTGGAGACGATGTCATTCTGGTCTCCAAGGGCGCTCAGCAAGAACTGCTGGGCCTCCTCCAGACTCTTCTCAAAGGCAGCAACATCCGCGGGGGTGGGTCGCTGTCTGGGAACCTCGAAGCGGGCGGCGGTGGCAGAGGGGCCCTCGTAGACAAGGACGACCTCGGTGCTCTCAATGTCATCGGGGACCATCAGGTGAACGCCATAGTCGCCCTGGAGAGCGCTTGCGCTGCGGTTACGGAGGTACTGGTGGAAGTAAGGGTCGACGGGAACGTGGCGGAGTCGGGAGGGAGGGAGAGCCTGGATCAGGTTCATGATGTCGGAGCGAGCACGGATGGTGTTCTTGCCGTCGCGAGAGTACACTTCCCAGGTAACGGGTCCACCAACGCTGGGGGGAAGGGCAATGTGAGCATCGTAGGTTGACTCGAGTTCCTTGATAACCTGGCGGCGGCGCAGGTACTGGGACAGAGCGCTGGCGTGAGCGTGAGGACCGGCGGGAGCGGTGGGGTGCTGGCGGGACAAATCGATGCTGGCCATCTGCATGCTAGTAGCAAGATCCATAGCGTGTTCAATACCAGCCTCGATCTGGTCAAGAGGACCGGTGACGGTCAGGAACTCGCTGTCGTCAGAGGCAGGGGGCAGGACCACGGCACACCCAGTGTGCGCAATGAACTTGTGCAGAGCATCAGCCTCGTTGCCCAGAATGAACTGGTGCTGACCACGGTTGATCGCCAGCTGACGCAGAGTCAGCTGCTGGCGCAATTGGGCGGTCAGACGTTCAATCTCAGCGCGAGCCTCCTGCGCAGCAGCGCGTTCTCCGGAGATGGAGATGTGCTTATCGGGGCAAGCAACGAACTGGACCTGGCCGGGGTTGGCCTCCTGGGGAGGGGGCTGGCTCGACCAGGTGTCGTAGCGGGGAACGCTGATCTGCGCCTTGGTGCGCTCCTCAATAGCTCGGAGGTTGGCATCGTGTGCACCCGCAATGAAGGGGAAGAACTCGGGGGGAACAGTCTTCAGCTTAAAGCTCATGCTGGAACCGCGGTCCTTGACGATCGCCTCAATCTCACGGCGGGCCATCTCCGCTGCCACGGCATCACCCTCAATCAAGATATCAATGGTGTCGTCATCGTCATCGTCGGCGGGGGCGTTGGCTTCGGCACGGGGAACCTGCACACGGGCACCGGTGCGGCTCTGGATGTCCTGAATCACGGTACCTTGGCGACCAATGACGTGGGCACGGGCGGATGTGGGGATGGGGACACGGACAGATTGCTATTTGGGCAGATTCGTCAGTGATAATACGTTACGAATGAATTGTGATGAATATACCTTGGATCCGACTTGTTGGGCGACCTCCCGGAGAGCCTGGCGCACTCCGTCAACGGAACCCTTTCCTTCGAAGATAATCGTGCCACCGGGGCCACCGCGCATATCAATCGTCGCCTTGGAGCGGCGGGTGATGTCGCGCAGGATATCACGCAGAGGCTTCTTCAGTTGACCGCGGGGCTGCAGCTGCGAGGGGGCGAGGCGGAGTTGCTCGATGTGCTTTCCGGGGAGAGCCATCACACGAGGGATCTCTGCTGCAGCGTTAGTCTCTAGAGCGAGTGTGTGGACGTTGGCTTATACATACCCATTGACTTCGCAGGCTGTCCATTTGAGACAGCGGCGGCTGCGGAAGGCTGCTTCACACCCCACGTAGCGGCGGCGGGCGCAGCAGGCTTCGGGCCGCTTCCCAGGGCTGGGAACAATTCCTCGGATTGTACATCGAAGGCCGGTTTCTTTTTGGGCGCAGGCTTGGGGGCTGAGACGGGTTCGGCGGGTGTAGGTTGCTCGGGGGTGTCGGCGTCGACGAGGACAGGCTGCACAGGCTGAGCAGAGGTCGGAGGGGGGTGCTTGAGATCCTCTTCGTCCACGGTTTCCTCCACGGTGGCCTTGTGCGCCTCGTCGCGGGCGTGCTGCTGTTCCAGCATGGCGGCGAGGGAGCCACCGTTGGCGGTTGAAGTTTCGGCTGCCATTGCGAATGGGGAGAGATGAGAGAGTTTGGGGATGGAGATGGATTTGTAAACGGGCTATGCACACGATCCTGCAGTCACGACTAGTCTGGGTCAGTATGCAATGGAGACAGAGTGGCAGATTCACCAACTCCGGCATTGAGTGAAGACGAACCTGTCAGGAGAAAGAAATAGAACAAATAGATCTCCTCTGCGGATGAGGATGAAGGTATATTATATGGATTTTAGGGTGATCTCAGGAGAAAATCAAAGCTCAAGAAAATGCAATCGCAATAATCCTTGGCAATGCGCCAGAGAAGAAAAACGAAAGAAAACAACAGGAGCCCTAAGAGAGAGCCACCTGAAAAGAAAGTGCAAAGGGGGAGGACTGAGGGGGGGGGAGAGCGAGAGGTGAGGTGAAAGGAAGTGAAGTTCGAGAACCCCGGACGGTACACAAAGTCACCGAAAAGGCCAGCTCGAGGTTTCCGGGGAAGTTTTCTCCGAGGCCGAGCCTACTCTTCGCCGCCGATATATCATGATAACTACTTCTATAATTGAATTCTCAATTCTCAATTCTCAATTCTCAATTCTTACGTTAATCGCTTTGAAGAGTTGGTGGAATGCTGGAAGGAAAGTCAATTGTGCAGATCCGGGAGGCCACATCGCGTGGTCATCTCATGTCTCAGTTCGGCTCTACAGACTCGAGTTGAGGGGATTGAATGGGATCAGGTCTGGTCCGTCCGAGTGATGTAAATATGTGTCGCCGACACTCAATGGGGCTCATGGCCAAGTGGCGGTGGCCAGAAGTTGATGTACGCCTTTATGCACTCTATGGCCACATCTGACATGCCGATCCCAACCTATCAAGAGACTCTATTTAAATATCAGTTCGGCCGTTAGTCCAGAGGCTCAAGTGGATTGCCCAGGAGAGCATATCAATGGCCTTGGAATGACCTTGGTGCACATTTATGTTCTATCGGATGTGTTCATTCAAAGTGTGAATTATTTGGAATTGTATGAAGCCCAGATAGTACTCCAGTAGTTCTTTTTTTCTCCGTGCTCCATGCCCCGTGCTCCGTCTTCCGCAAATCATAGAACGTGGCGTTGGCGTTGGCGTTGGCGTTCAATACCGTTAATTGCATGCAGATGAGTCTATTCTACTGTGCAGCCCTGGAGATTGCAAATTGCATTTCCAATTTCCAATTTCCAAGGCTCTACCCGTAGATGCAATGCAGTCATATCACAAATTCTAAGATAGAACAGCCAATCGGTAAATTGCTTGACAGAACCACCGGAGAAAAAAAAAAGAGGCTCCACCAGGAGAATTTTCCCAAATGTTCCTCCCGCAAAGCTTAAGAGACCTTGGCAGCAGAACTATATACCCGCAGAAATCTACATTGCACGTATACTCGATTACAATTGGTATCTAGGCAAAGATTAGAATAACAGATGTAACTGCACGAGATAACAACAAACACGCCCAGAGGAGGGAAAATCTTGGAAAAACTCGGCGATAAAGAGTCCCACATGGCATATAGATAAGGGCGAAGTCCGACGGCACGCTAATTCATTGCGGGGATTATATTCGAGAATTTCGCGGTTAATTCTTCTTCCTCTCCTCTCCCTTCTCAGGGCCTGGGAGTCACTGTTCAACATGGAGGACATTGAGAAGAAGATACAGCATGAGCCGACTGTCTCAGCGGTAGAGCAGGACCCCGTCAAACCGAGGGGCCTCCTCGCGAAGATCCGCTACTATGAAGAAATGCTGGATCGCAAGCTGGGCATCGAGTCCCATAGTCTGGACCGAGTGCACCCTGAAGATCGCCATCCACCAAGCGACGTGGTCATGGCCTTCATGTGGGCCTCCGCCACCATGAACATCAGCTGTTTCAGCACAGGGTTCCTGGGAAAGCAATTCGGGTTATCGTTGGGACAGACGATTCCCATCGTGATGTTTTCGACTTTGCTAGGTGCAATGGTGACGGTACGATGTGGCCTTGAGTTCTCCTATCTTCTGCGCCGTGCTGACTGCGATTAGGGTTGGTGTGCGACGATGGGACCCGGCACGGGTCTGCGTCAGGTTGCCATTGCTCGATTCTCTTTTGGCTACTACCCTTCGTCGATCATCGCGTTGCTGAACGTCATTGAGCAGCTTGGCTGGGCGTCTGTCAACTGCATCACTGGCGGACTGGCTCTCAGTGCTGTTTCCGACGGACATGTCTCCATCGCCGTGGGGGTGGTGATCATCGCCTGCGTGAGTCTGCTATTTAGTTTTGTCGGCTTGCGCGGTGTCCTGCTGTATGAGAAGTACGCTTGGATGCTGTTCTTCGTCATCTTCATGATCATCTACGGCGAGGCCGCCCATCGCGCCAACATCTCCGCCCCTCCTACAGTCTCGGGCCTGGAGCGCTCGGGAAACGTGCTTAGCTTGATTAGTGTCGTGTATGGATCAAGCGCTTCGTGGAGCTCCATCGTTTCGGACTTCTACGTGCACTATCCTGTCAACACCCCCAAGATCAAAATCTTTTTGTATACCACGCTCGGCATCACGCTCCCGACATGTATCGGAATGCTACTGGGTGCCTGTATCAGCTCCGCGCTGGACACAAACCCCGAATGGCAAGCCGCATATGATAACGGAATCGGCGAGATTCTGAAAACCATCATCTATCCAACTGGATTTGCCAAATTCCTGCTAGTATTACTAGTCTTGTCTGGCAGTAAGTGCCCTCACCCCGTGGTCCAAATTTGAATACTCACCAATTTAGTCGGCGTCAACGTGATTGCCATCTACTCCGGCGCACTCTCCGCCCAACTATTCGCGCCACCCTGCGCCAAGGTCCCCAGAGTGATCTGGTCATTCCTGGTGTTTGCGGGTGTTCTCGCGCTCGGCATCGCAGGCCGGAACAAACTTCTCGACGTGCTAGAGAATTTCCTTTCGCTGCTCGGCTATTGGAACACCTCCTTCTTTGCTATCCTGTTTATCGAGCATTACTATTTCCGGAAAGGAAGTCTGGCCAACTACGATCTAGACGCTTGGAACGATTCTTCCCGCATGCCAGTCGGGTATGCGGGTCTGGGAGCATTCTTGTGCGGCGCTGCAGGGTGGATTGTGGGTATGGTGGAGACATACTATGTCGGAGCACTGGCGAATATGATTGGGAAGGACGGCGGTGACATTGCCAACGAGCTGGCGCTGGTTTTCAGCTCCTTGTCGTACCTGCCCATCCGGAAACTTGAGCTGCGGTATGTGGGACGGTAGATATGGCATGTGTGCACAGAAGGGGGGAGATGAAGAGAGAATTGTGCGATTTGGACACGCTTGCACAATGTAAGAACTAGAAGTGTATAATAATGTGAATAAATGTGCATTAACCTTGTGATGGCCGGTTAAATTAATAAATTAAAGTCTTCAGTCAGGCACGAAGAAACATGACGACAGAGAGCACAGCATGGGTATAGACGAGTGCAAACTCTGGAAACAAAAGTATATTGACCCAACCATTGACAGTAGAAGAGAAAAAATATGTAGGCCTCGGGGCCTGCCTCGAGATATGTGCATTAGTTAGCCTTGACGAATGGCCATCCGTTCTCCCAGCCGAGAACGTTCCACGAGAACTTGTAGTTGACGTTGCCGTTGGCAGTCTCGGTCTGCTCCTTGGTGGCGAGAGGGTAGTAGTGGTAGTACATCACAACACCGAGGTCCTTGTCGGTGTAAACACCAGGGCCACCGGGTCCGAAGACCTGGCCGTGGCTGGAGAGGAGCATGGTACCTCCAGTCTGCTTGCAGTCCTTTCCATCGGCATCAACAAAGTCACCGAGGCCAGTGGCAGAGCGGCAGACGCGGATGTGGTACTCGGCACCAGCGGGAGGGTAGGTCTTGGTGTAACCACCGGCGATACCAGCAGAGTAGAGGAGGTAGTAGAAGTCGCCGTGCTTGAACTGGTAGGCACCCTCCTCGCGGTGGTTCAGGGTAGAGTTCCAGGAGACCTGGTAGGGAGCGGCGCTGCCGACCTTGAGGGGAGTGTCCAGGACGACCTGGTGGATATCACCCCAGAAGGAGCCGAAGACGAGGACGTTCTTGCCGCCGATGTTGATGTAAGCGGGGTCGATGCGGTTGTAGGCATCGTTAGCAGGAATGCCAATTGCGCCGTGGTCGGTCCAGCTGCCTGGCTCCAGAGTCTTGGAGGTTGCAACTCCAATCTGAGAGTTCTTGGTGCCGAGCTCGGAGAGCACGTAGTACATATAGTACTGGTCGTTCTGGTAGTGAACATCGGGTGCCTGCATCTCATCAGTAAAGTTGTTTACATTTGGTTTAGGTTTGTCTTACCCAGAGGTTCTTGCTATCAGTGTTGGCCAGTGTCAGGCTGGTTCCCTCGGGGAGGGCGCCGCCAAGTTCTGTCCATGGGCCCTTCACAGACGGAGCGCTGTGAGTGGTGATACCGGTGCCGGTGCCGAAACGGTAGAACTTTCCATCAGATACACGCTGGATCACGGCAGGGTCCTTAGTTCCGCAAGCACCAGTGCAAGGGCCGCGGTTAGGGTATGCGCTGGCGAGGGCTGTAAATAGAAGCGGAACTAGTGATAGACCAAACATGACGGCGGTATGCACAGGAGAGGAGAAGGGAATAGGTGGCTGGAGACTAGCTGTGCTGATTAGAATAATAAAAAAAAGTATCAGGCTGGGAATTTACTCCAATTTATGTCAAAATCGGCAGTATACTCGCAGCTTCATCCCCACACAGGAAGACGGCCGAGTATGACCATTTCGCATGGCAAGGAACAGCTGATCCAATCATCGGCTCTCGACCCCTGTCCATCGTCTCTGGGCAATGTAAGGCGCATGTCAGTATTGAGTCGGGGCTAGCTCCTGCCGAAAGGGATAGAGCTCATTAAACGAGGACCTGTGTTGCTGTGTTGCTGCGTTGCTGTGCTCTCCTGTGGATCCTAAGCTGAACCGGGTCAAAAACACTGCATAAACAAAGGGTTACCTAGGCACTTGGTGTGATGGCTCGCACCGATTGTGCAAGGCGCAGCTCAAACTTTAGGTACACTACATTGGATCTTTTGCATATCCCCCACATTAGTTCCACCGATGACTGCCTCACACGATCGAGAATCAGTGCTCTCGGAGACGCTAGGAACTGGAGAGAGAGATGTGTTGGTCAATGCATGTGTGTGTTGGTCCCACATTCTCAACAGCAAGGGGAAGATAACCCTTTGCACGCTAGTGAATTCTAAGACACTTGGGTAGGTACGAGGTACGAGTATTACTTTGGCAGCCTGGTTCAATTTGACACTTGTTTTTATTTTACAAATCAGTTGGGAGCGCAAAAACCCCCGGTAAACACGACCGATCTCATACATCATATCGGAGGCGTGGCTTGATTCTTGTTTGTGGCCCGAGCAAATGATCTGCGTCCATGTGGACCAAGTACGGGATCCTCTACCAATCACCACTCTTGTACTTCATGAGATCCCAATGATTGAATTGCATTAAATCAACTCTTCTTGGCTCATTTATGGGCTAGAGAAACTAAAGAAACTAAAGAAACTAAACCTCCCAGGGTGTCACGCGAGGTCGTCACCGTCTCCAAAAGATGTGCAGATCTCGGGAAAAGTCTGGAAAGAGACTCTTCAACAGACTGGGTTCGCCATTCTCAAAGACAATCACATCAGATGGTGGGTAGACGGCGACATCATTTAGGCGATTTAGTCTGCCTTGGCTTCTCCAGAAAATCATTAATTACCCGACGGCCGACGCAGAGCATAAGCCTATGTCATCGGCCCTTTTATCATCAAATCATCGTATCTGATGCGAGCCTCTCCCGACCCCCGCTTTCAACCCAAGGCATATTGGAGTTACATTAGTCTGAGGCTTTCTATCAGGTCATCTTCCTGGTTAATCCTGCCGAGATTCTTGGATCGGGTCTAAATGCACACTTATTGGATCGCTGTGTTGTATCCCTGCCACACCGCCAGATCGAGGCCAAACGGGGGTCCAAATACGAGCCTTGGGGGGTCAGACATCTGGGTTGGGGGGGGGCTTATTCAACAATGAGCACTAATGCTTCTATTCTAATCATCCATATTGCAAGGCTCCCCCTCTCTGCTTTGGCCCGTTGCCCGGCATGTATATTTTGCTTGGTCCACCCGCCCGGGCGTTTATCGAGCATCTGCATGGAAGCGAGCCGCGGGCATCACGACATTCTATACATGGATGTGCCTCGGCCATCGCCCTATCTCCCCGAGTCCAGCTAGGTCTATGACCTCAAGTGGGCTGTATGAGTAAGATCTCAGGACAACTCAACAAAAGATCCAGCTGTGCATCCCGTCCAACCAAAGTCTGTTACATAGGTCCACAAGTACTTTTTTTGCTCAGTGTCTCGCGCAATCCCACCAATGTACTTTATCTTCTCTCTCACTTCTCGCCTTCTCTTTCCGTTGTGGCCCAGCCTTGCACGTCTGGCCGCTTTTGCTCACCGAATAATCGAGCACGCTGACCTGGGAACGAGACAAAAATTTTGTTTGTAAATCGCTCTCCGAACAATGAAAACAAAGCTGAGTTCCTGACTTCGGGAGACCGTTCTGGGTGCTGACACCCGGGCATCCGGGCACATGTGTAACAGTTTCGGCTGACTACGCATGAAGTCATGCCCAAGTATATCACCGGAAAAATAATAAACACTTGGACTTAAATGTGGGATCGAAGAGGCTGGATGCTTGAGACGGGGGATCTCGATTCAACTCCAAGGGCTTGGAGGTTGCGATAGTTCAAGTTGGATGGCGGTGACATGAATAATGCGGTGTCTATTACTAACTCGCTGGCTGCTTCTCATTTTCCTCACTCTTCTCACGCAATCTTGATCCAAATCTCCACAGCGTTCCCAAAGCAAGCAGACCCAGACCCAGACTTACTCCAGCCAGGACACTATTCGTGCGGCCAAATCCGATAGAATGAAGGATATCCGACCCGAACAGTGGAAACAGCCCGCCAAACAAGTACTGCAGCAAAGACACTGCAGCAACGGCGGACGCTGCAGTTGACGCTCCATAGAACTCAATGACATAGATTCGCACATTGATATAGGCAGTCATGAAACCGAAATTGTAGATCGCACCACCAATATCCGGCATGATCCAATGCACTCGCTCCTCGGCCGACCACCCATACCAAAGAAGGCCACAGGGCGCAATGAGTGTGCCCGCCAGCATAGTAGGGAGACGATAGTCCGGTGAGCCAACGCCGCTGTTGCGGGCAGAGAGCACGGCGTAAACACGGTCGTTTACTCGCGTGCACACCTGTGCACCGAGTATAGCACCGATTCCCAGCGCAATGTAGTTGAGCGAGCCCATCTCCGTGCTCCAGTGGTACACTTCCGACCAGACGAGTGGGAAGGTCGAGCTCATGATGTATGAAATTCCGTTCAGGAAGCCCAGGTGGAGCGCGAGAACTTGGATAAGAGGCTTCGTGGCGAGTAAACGCACGCTGCGACCGGCACGTCTGAGGTTCTCGCGAAACTGCGAGCCTTCGATGGCTGGCGTTGCATACCATGTGCCATGGAGCTTGCGGGCTCGGATAACCGGGGCATATGTCTCGTTCAGGAAAAAGAACGCCACAACCTGGATGATTGCATCCCAGGCAGATACGGCCACGAAGATCCAACGCCATGTGGTGTTCTGCGAAACAAAGCCGCCGATGATTGGCCCTACAATGGGGCTCACAACTGGCATGAGGCTGTAGATTGTAACAGCGGACCCCATGTTCTTTGGCGTGTAGCAATCCGCCAGGACCCCGGACCCTACACTGAGGGTAGTCGAGCTTCCTAGCCCGGCGAGGAAGCGTAGAGCCAGAAGTGTGCCTCCGGAATTCGCGAATGCACAGGCCAGGTTGAAGATTAAGAACCAGAGGCCGCTGAGCTGGGCCACCCATACCCGACCATAGACTTCGGACATGGGTGCCAGAACGAGAGGCCCAAAAGCATAGCCCAAGGCATAGATTGATAGAGTAAATTGAAGCACTGGTCCAGAAGAAATGCCCAGGTCTTTTCCGATGGTCGGAAGCGCTGGTGCTGTGATTGTCGATGCCAAGGGGGACACACTGGCCAAGAAGGAAAATATCACGACCGACAAGACTTTTCTCGACTTGGACCAATTGTGTGGATCATCGTAGTCAGTGGCATAGAGGTCAGCCTAGAAAGTATTAGTATTGCAATGCATTCGAACGTGACCATTGACGTACTTCGCTGGCCTCAGCGTCTTGCAAGGGAGGTTCGTCTTGCTTCGTCATTGCGAGGGTAATAGAGGGTGGCTCAGGAGTGTGCTGTCAACCTTGCAAGCTTGGCCATCAGCTATCATCCCATGCCGTATATCTCCTGGATCAGAGATAATACAAGTGAGAATTTCAGGCCAAGGGTCCATCATCATGCAAGATTTGATCGGAAAAAACCCGAGGCCCATAAAAAAATAATAGTAAGGGGCGTAAACCAAGATTCCGATCGAGATCGTTCGTTCAAGAGCGCGATCGGCGACACTCGACGCATATCAGAGTCCACATTACCCACATATGAGGAGCCATGACGTCGGTCGCAAAGGGGCATTTTTGTGAAAAGTGCAAAATAATGGCACCCGAGCTCGGAAAATTCTTTGATTCGAGTTTTGATCATGTTGTTTGCTTTGCATACCTCAAAAGCGAGACCGATTCACGACCTTGAAATATCACCAGACGAAGTCGATCAGTATGGGCTCTATAGCACCCGCAGAAGTATGGGATAAGACCCAAACAGCGCCAACACAGAATCTAGGCACTCTTCTCTCCAAGTCCGCCATTCACCATGCGAACCGCACTGCGGTGGTATCCTTGCATCAACACGCGTGCAACAAGGAGGGAGGATTATCGCCGATAAGCTGGACATATGCACAACTCCACGAGGAAAGTCTTCGGCTAGCCCACCGCCTGTCCGCAAGGGGAGTTGCTGCTGGGAATCGCATCGCGACTATTCTTTTCAATGAGATCGAGTGGGCTCTCGTCTTCTGGGCTTCCGCACATCTTGGCTGTCAGTTCGTTGGAATTGATTATCGTGCGGTGAGCCACAAAGATCACGCGCGAGACCTACTGGAGGGGGTTCCATGCGATGTGATCATAGCGTCAAACAATAAATTGGCTCTTGCTGTTGACGAGGCTCAAGAAAGAACAATCAAACACCGCTTCGTTGTTGAGAAATCCCAGACTCCCGGGTGGAGCACTTTGGCAGAGCCGTCTGAGGATGTCACAGATCTCACAACATCGATTGCATCTCCCAGCCACCCAGAGGATACAGCAGTCATTTTCTTCACCAGTGGTACAACCGGGAGCTCCAAAGCTTGTCCGCACAGCGCAGTCACGCTGTATTCAGTTGCTCGTGGTCTCAGCAAAGCTCATTCCATCGACCATGAGCGTACTATATGCCAGCATTTGCCTGGCTTCCATATCTTTAGCGTCGTCTATAGCTTGACTGCATGGCTACACGGTGCCAGTCTCGTGTTCCCGAACCCCACATTTGACGCCGATTGCTCCATTCGCGCTATAAAGCAGAGCCGCAATGTCGTTCTTCCCTGTGTGCCGCTTATGATCCAAGCGATTGCCAGATCGCTTGGGTCATACAAGTTTGAGACTTTAGAAACAGTGACCATAGGCGGCTCCACTGTTTACCCGGAGGTGATAGAGCTCTGCGCATCTTTGGGAACGAAGAGAATAGCAGCAGGGTATGGTATGAGTGAGAGCCTGGTGGTTGCGACGCACAATCAGAAAGCCGAAGATGCGTTGACAGAAGGAGACGTGTGCTTGGGAACTGCGGTATCAGGAGGGTGTATTCGCATCTGCCAACCCGGAAGTCGCGCACTGGTCGCCCGGGGCGAGATTGGCGAGGTACACCTCGGTGGTCTGACTGTGTTTGGCGGCTATCTGGGATTGAAGCATGAATCGTGCTATCGCGAAGACGGAGTTCCTTTCGTCGTGTCGGGAGACCAGGGTTATCTGGATGACCAAGGTCGATTGTACGTGCTGGGAAGGTACAAAGATCTCATCATCCGTGGTGGTGAGAACATCTCGCCTTCCAAGATTGAGCGAGTTTTATCCCAGAAAGGGATTACTGTAAGTTTGTTTGATCTATTGCCTGTATTTTCTGACTGTTCGTTCAGGCGCAGGTTGTAGGTGTACCCGACGCTGTGGCTGGCGAAGCCATAGTGGCGATCATCCGGCGTGATTCAGGCATCGAGCTGGACTGTGATGCGCTGCGAGACACCGTATCCAAAAGCCTCGGGCCTCAGCTTGCGCCATCCATGATATATGATTTAGTGGATGATATTGGCGCTGAAAAGTTCCCAATGACGC
This sequence comes from Penicillium bialowiezense, assembly GCA_026122735.1. NCBI lineage: Eukaryota > Fungi > Ascomycota > Eurotiomycetes > Eurotiales > Aspergillaceae > Penicillium > Penicillium bialowiezense. The sequence continues at coordinate 1,041,319 of JAKZFB010000004.1, forward strand.
TATCAGGAAAGGCCCAGAAAGCCACGCTTCGCCAGTGGACCCTGGAGCATATCGAAAGAGTTAAATCCTGCCAGCTAAATGACATGGGAAATACACTTGAATCTCAATTGGCCGAGATCTGGTCTTCTCTCTCTGGCCGCTCGACGGCTACAATCTCTCCTGATACATCAATCCACACCTTCACGGACAGCATGACGCTCATCCAGTTCTGCTCGGCCGTCTTTGAGCGGTACAAGAAGAACATCACAGTCAAAGATCTCGGCCAATGCAAGACCGTCAGGTCACAAGCAGAGTTGTTGGAGGGGCGTGAGGAATTGGGAGCGGACGATAGCGTGAAACGCGCGACTCCAGTGCCATGGCGAGAGCTGCACAGCCATCAGCTGCTGAGGATTGAGCAAGCGGCAACTGGGCGCTTGCAGTCCATGGGATTCAATTGGGGTGATGTGGAGGACGTCTTTCCAAAGAACGACATCATCGGCCCAATGGCCCGAGGTGCTCGCCCGAACTCATGGAATCATCGACACTCCATGATAGTCAGGAACTGCGATGAAGCTCGGATTACCTCGGCTTTGTCCACTTGGGCTGAGAAGCACCCCCTCATGCGGTCGATCACGGTGTCGGATGAGCAGGATGACTTTTATATCATTATGCCAGCACACCCTTCATGGCTGCGTCATCAAATCCTCCACGGTGGGAGCATCGAAAAAGCCGATGATACGCTGACCTATCGATTCAATGAGCCAGAGTGGGATCATGTGGCACCACCAGGTCCATTCTTCAAAGTCACAATACTCCCCATCAACGGCACTCCCGATATTGGACTGATCTTCCACTGGCATCATGTCATCTTCGATGGAGTGATTATCCGACAATGGTATCGCGAGCTAGGTCAGATTGTCAAATCGCAACAGCTCTCGACTGTGTTCCATCCATTCCAGCGGTACTCGGTTGCGCTCAATCGCCGAATGCGAAACGTCGCCGCGCAGCAAGCAATCGACCACCATGTAAAGGCTCTTCGCGGTATTGGTGGAGCCCGCGATTGCCTTTGGCCCCCTCAGCGGGTTCCTCTCTGGCTCAAGGGCGATGACTTGGGGTGGAAGTATCCCGACGGTCGCCCAGGAGAGCCCGGACTACGTGTCCCGCTAGATGGAGACCGCGCTATCGGCACAATGGGCCTCGAATACGCAATCGTAGTGCCGGAAATCCTCAAGTTGAGAGAGCGCTTCGAGATTCCTCCTCCCATTGTCGCCAAGGGCGCCTGCGTGCTGTTGAACTTGCATCTCACCGGCGGCGAAGAGGCGGTCCTCGTCACAAATGAGTCCGGTCGCTCTTGGCCATTCATTGATTCTACCAATGGAGATGACGATAGCGAGGACAATGGAGACGGTGTAAACCCGTTATCTATCGATGGTCCGACAGTCACTCTGGCAGTCAGTCGTACACGAGTTCTGGGAGATGAAACGGTGATCCAGTTCCTTGCTCGCCTGCTTGAGGAGCAGCATGTCATCGAACGACACTCACATGCACCTATCGCCAAGATTCTCGATCGGCTGGAATCGCCTGGCGATGAGGCAAGCAAGGTGGATGCTGAGGTGGTTCGGAATACTTTGAATCGCCAGGTCTTTGACTGGCTACCGGACATCCGTTCACCTCAACCTACTGCTGGGGGAGATGAGACAAATCTAGCCTCTGTTGAAATGCTCGAAGTCCTCAGTCGCACGGACCTCGGATTCGTTTGGTACCCGTCGCTCACGGAGTCCAACACAACGCTGAAGCTGAACACCACCTGGGATGACGCGCAAATGCACGCGAGCGAGGTGTCCCAGGCAATGAAAGGATTCTTGTCTGCCACTGCATGGTTATCGAAACCGGAGAACTGGGAACGACCAGCGAGGGAATGCAAATTTGAGATGGAAGATGAGATTACCGATGTCGGACCAGAGAAATGTTACCGTCGATAAATTCTCATTTAGCTAATCCCACGTCAATGAACCAAAGAAATTTCAACAAGTGATGTGCCATCCACCAATGTCGTAGGCAGAGAGGGATGAAAGGAGGTTGGACACAAGCAGCCGCAGATTTCTACGGGCCTTTGACCGGGAGTCCGGGACGATCTCGTCATAAAGTTGACTTCCAAGGTTCCAAGGTTTTGCTTTCTTTTGACAATCAAAATAGATACTACCAACACGATGAGTCTCTCAGGCCTGTTATATGATCAACAAATCTTGACAATCACCAAGAAGCTCGAGTGAGTGTTGAGCAGCGGCTCCAACGTTACCTGACTATAGATCCAAGCGACGGTCCATGAATACGGCCAAGTATATCCATCTCAAGTTGTGTCCGATATCTTCCTCCTACAGGAAAGCTCCAGGGCTATCTTCGCTGATGTGTCAAGAATCTCATTTCATGATCCGAATATATTGGCATCTGTTCATAGGTATCCTTGGCCGCAAGCCAGCGCGGCTCTCAGGCTTGTTCGTACCTACTGAACAATCTGTTGTCAATTGATGTTTTGTTGAATGATGTACAAAAAGAAAATAGGCACTGAAATTAGGTCTACATGAATCATACACACAAACGCCCATGCCAGGCCATCAAATGATCTACTCTAACTTGAACGATCCTTTCCCTTGGGACGTGAGCTGTCTTGTCCCCGTCGAGTATTGGTGGTCCCGGAAGCTCCCTCGGTTTGCTTTCCACCTCGCGCCTTTTGAGGCTGAGTAGCAGTCTTTCCACTGGAAGATGCCTTTGGGGGCGCACGGGCAGAGCTTGGAGTGGAGACGCGGCGCTGGTCCTGAGGAGTGGATGAATTGCCTGCAGGCTTATTGCCGCGTTGTCGACGCTGGCCACCAGTGCCGGATGCCTTGCCACCACCCCCAGCCTTTCCTGGGCGAGAGTCGCTGGGCTCTTTGGGCTCGGGATCCGGAATTCCTTGCACGCGTCTGCTCTCTTGGTCCCACCATTGTTGGAATTCCTGTTCTGCTTGGATTTCTTCCATATTGTGCTTGGCGGTGGCTGCTTCGCGAATTGCCTCCTTCTCGCTCTGTTGCTGGAGTAAAATGGTCGAGAGAGAGTATGAGCCGGAAGATGGTGAGCCCATTCCGACGGGATCAGGGCGGGGAATGTGCCGTATTGACTGAATTGCTGGGGCTGGTGAGGTAGATTGATTGTTTTGTGGTGCCGCTGAGGGTCCTGGCGCTGAAGATTTGGCATGCGGAGATGGTTGCGGATGTCCTGATACACTGCGACGGGGCGCCTGTGCAGGCACCTCCACAGGTTTGCCCTTCGGAGGGGGTGTGCCAGCTACAGTCTGTCGCATGGTCATAGATCTCTGGGCTTGTTTGGACTCATATGACGACACACTCTGAACAGGTAGTGGATCACGGCTAGAAGATGCTGCCGGTGAAGAAGTTGGTGGTTTCTGCCATGGGTTTTGGGGTTCATCCTTCTTCTTCTGTTGCGCGGCCAGCTGCTCCTGTAGCTGCTGCTGTTGAATCTTCTTCCTCTCTTTCTGGGACATCTTCGATGCAGATTTAGCATTGCTTTCCTGGCGATCGGCCATCCCCAAGGTCAAGTTTGAAACGCGAGATTGAGATGCCTCGCCCATGATTTCTTTGAGATCCTTCTTGGGGCCAGTCGTCATCGGAGAGTTCCAAGGCGCAGTAAATGGGTCAGGCGGCGACCCTAGGCTAGGAAAATTGTCTTTAGGAGAAGACGACCCATCGTCAAGAATGTTCCTCTCGCCCAAAGATTCGGTCCCAGGGACACTTGCTCCCAAGGCTGGAGAGTCAGGATACGATCGGTTCTCAGGGATCCCTTCTGTGAACTTGAGCCCCCGTCTGACACCCTTGCCTTTCGAATCGGCAGGAGACATCAGACCTTCATCATCCATTTGGAACATCAAATCCCCGACTGACTGCCTCGGTTTCAGCATTGGACTATTGCCGACACTTGGCGATTCTCTAGCTGAGGTTGCCTTTCCTGTTTTGCGCACAGATGGAGAGGAGGCCATCTTGTCATTCGGCGTTGGGCGAGAGCGTACCTCAATAGAGTCAAGACGGCCGATGCGAGACTGCAAGTCTATGGCATCGATTCTTCTTCGTTTGTCTGCCTCCAAGACCCTAGCAATCTCTGGATGTTTCGACAGGAAGAACTCCTCAGTGTTCTCCGTATGAAAGGTATCGGTGAAAAGCTGGTTCCTCTGACAGGTCAAATCTAACTCAGCTAGAAGGTTGCCGTCCAGATCTTCCAGATATCTGTTTGCGAGCATGGCCTCGAGGTTTTCACAAATGTAATCCAAAGCAGCATCTTTGAATTGTGTTATGCTGCAAGGCGCCAGCGAATTCAGCAGGTAACACACGTTGCGGGTCGTGACGAACCGGCCAAGCAGCTTTTGACATATTTGAGACAAGCGATCGATCATCAGCTCATTTGCTGCAGATGTGACATCTAGAACCAAATCGATGAATCCATCAATGTCGTCCGTCCGGACTTCGTCAAAGAGGCCCTCCTCGGTATCAGCATATAGATAACGCAAGACAAATTCAAATATCGAGCGATCAATATGCTTCAAATCAACGTGTATCAGCTCAGTTGGGGATGACTTGCGCGAGTCTAGCCATCTGCCCCTTGCGTGACCGTGAAAAAGAGTGTCAAAAAACGGACATCTCAGGCAAACAAGCTGGCTGTGAACCTTGACGGTTGTCCCTTTCAGTTGAACAACCACGTCCCCAGTGTCGAAGAAGGAGGGTTGGTTGACAGCACGAGCCATGTCAAACTTCAGGCTTGGTTCCGGCAGACCCATCATCCCGGCTGCCATTTCAAGTTCTTCTAGTTCGAGTTGCTGAGCAACTCGCATGACTTCAGTGCGAACTTGGCGGAAGCGTGTTGAATGCACACTCGTCCTTTTTGCCAATTGCCAACAATCGAGGACGCTATCCGTATAGAGGAAAAATGCCACATTCATGACGGTCATGAAATCCACACCTTGTATGCAGATTTGTGGGTGTCCGTCTTCCCCGTAACTGACATCGAAGATTTCTGGAACGGAAGAGTAATGTGAAACACGGAAATCCACCAGTGCCTTCAGCAGAACGGCGCTGCGACCAGCCAGTAGAAACTCGTGAACAGGGATGCGCGAGTCGGACGTGGAGCTAGTCAACCAAATCATTCCATCAAACCGAACAGGAAGGAACTGGCTTTCCATTTCCGGTGATGCGAGTATAGCTTTCTTGATGCTAGCCCCAGCGGAAAGAATTAGAGGTGTGGTCTCAAGTTCACTGTCCAGAATATTTTCAAGCTCATACGGGTCAGGTGTCAGGAATGGAGACAGTGACAAGAGTTCGTCCATGAAAGTGCTCTCGTAAACCCTGGTTTTCTTTTTGACGAGATCGCTCGCTCTCTGTGCGACAGCATAGGCACCGAAGGCATTACTGCGCACTGCAATCGCGCGACAGAGACCCGGGATACGAGAGAATTTGTAGTCCTTCGAGGCACCCTGTTTCTTCTTTGTGCGCTGTTCTTTTTTCCACGCAGACCCCGAAGTCGTGCAAATTATGATAGAGCCATCTTGTCCAACATCCACATCTTCTGCTGCCATGTGCGATTTCTTGGGGGTCCAGGCTCGGACCGGGGAGGCCAGCGAACTGCGAATCTTTGCTGGGTTTGTAGTGGATGTCGGGATCGAGGGGTTATCAGGCCGATTGACCTCAACGGTAAATACCTCACCGGAGCTGGACAATGCGCAGATGGTGTTGCCTCCACTTGTGATCTTGACAATACTATTGACATGATGGCTGTATCTGGTGACCATAAAACTGTTCTGGATGAATCTTGAGCTCACCCCAAGGGGGAAGGAAAGCTTGGAGTAGCCGTAGGATGAAAACACCCAGACCTCGTGGTTATGCAAAAGAACAGACGTAGCACGATCAGTGGCGGATACCTTCAGAATTGGACAGGTGAAAAGAGAAGCCCCGACACGTCGAGGTGTAGTTTGTTTCTCAAGAGAGCGAGCATCTGAGTCCACCAAGCCAAGTTGTCCCTCATTCTTGCCAAATGTGTAGAGACCTGATGTGCTGAATACGACTGAGTGAATAGAGGAGGCGGCAGCGCCCAAGATCTTTTCTTTTTTGAAAGGGTTGAAAATTTGCCGTGGGGTTAATTGAATCGGGGCATCATTCTTGTGACTGGTTCTCGGAAGACCATAGCCCAGTTGTCCAAACTTGTTGCTTCCCCAGCTGAATATGTCACCACCCTCGGTGATTGCCAAGCTATGGTCCTGGCCTAGAGCAACGGATATCACATGTTTGCCCTCCAAGCCACCCGTTTCTATGCAAGCGAAGGTGAATCTTGTGCTCTCATCTCCCGTGCCCAGACGCCCCCCTGGTCCAAATCCACAAATGTAAAGATTGGCCTCGGGGTCGCTAGTGATGATGGCAGTGTGAAGTTTTGACATAACAACGTCTTTGAATTTGATTGGTTTGTCCCTTATGAGAGTGGGTAGCTCTGTTGAATCACTCTGAGGCACGGTTTCTTGAAGGCCCAAACGCTCGAGTTTCTCCTGGTGTTCACGGTAAAACCGATGCAGCAGATGCTCGGGTCGTTTCAAGGAAACACGTTCAGGGAACTGACGGTCGTCCTGATCGCCCAGTCCCAGGTTCAGGTTTTTGTTGCTTCCGAGGGCGAAGACCTCGTCTGCGGAGACGGTAAAGGCTCCTTGGTAGACGTACTGCGGGATGCATGGGCCAGTTCCCTCAATTCTCTCCTCAATTGAACCTGCGATAGAGGAAGTGTCACTGCCGTCGGCGAACTGGTTTTCTTTGCTGTAGTCATAATATTCCTGCCTGATGTCATTCGTTATGATCGTAGCCCCAAAAACGTCAAATGGACTGTAGCCCTCTCGGTCTTTGATTTTTATCAGACCACCGCTGGAATGGCTGGCGTTCCCCGCCCTGCTCAGGTCTGTCATGTCGTGCACGTCGCGCACCATAAGCGCCTGTGCAATTGTCGCATTTCCGGCATAAAGAGCCCGGTGCAACGCTGTCCACCCACTCTCCGCATCCTGAACATATATATCGACAAATGGGACCTCTAAAAAGGCGCGCGCGAACTCTACTGCAGTGGGTTTGCGGGACGAGGCAATGTGGTGAAGAAGTGTTCGGCCAAAGCGATCCCGGGCATTGACGTCGGCACGCGACAAAGTCACATTGCTGCGCTGGGAAATGGATCGGACAGGCAGAGGCGTGCCAGGCGAAGTACACAGGGTCTTTTTGCTCCTTGGGGGGTTTGGAGATGAGGCAATCGTGGACCCGGGGCTGGCAGTCTTCAGGGACAAGTTCGCGGCTCCGGATGCACCTCCGGCTCCTGCAGCTCGTGGCCCCGCGAACGTCGCGTTCGCCAGCAATCGCTGGAACCCCTCGACATCATCGTATATAAAACACTCCCAAAGCTTGCTACTCATGTGCTCGGAGTGATCGACGCGTCGAATCTCTTATCAGGCCCAAGCTGAAGCGTCGCTGTCACCAGTGGGACCGCGACTGGAGCTGGGTGACAAGAGAGTTCTTTTTCGGAGGAGGAAGGAAAGGATTCTCGACGTTATGTGCGTGGAGGTGGGGGTGTTCAATATCACAGATATGGCGGATGTGGATTTTGGTGACACGGAATCGGTAGTGTGGGTTCGGAGTGTGCGCGTGTGGCGAACTGCTTATCAGGCAGGGTACAAATGGGTTTAGAGATGAAGATGACTATGTATCAGAAAAGAGTGTAAAGAACAGGTTCAGAAGAGTCGCCAAAAGGGTCGTACCTCCGAGTCAGAGCCGGTTTGCGACTCAACGTTATCCGTGGATCGTGGGCCCTTCCGCGGGTTGTAGATAGCGGCCTTGTGGTCAATTCCCCATACAACTAATATGGGTGGCTCATTTGTCTACATGGGCTTACCTAGTACGTTTCTTGCAAATTATCAAGATTTAAAGGTTTGGCTACGACACAGAAAGAAGTGGCTTTTGATCGGGGGAGTTTTCATATAAAACTGTTTTCTATATCAACTTACTGAGATGTGCCTGTAGCTCTGAACTAGGCGGGGTGGTGTTTTAACAAATTGGCCGCTATCTTCCATCGCCCTGTGGGATTGACCAATAACGAGATGCACGTCCCTCCATGCCCCCGGATGAGAGGCAAAGATCACTCAGGGCATAATCCCGTGTCAAACTGATAGGACCTCCCCTGTCTTGATACTCTCACCCTCATCTTCTGGCCACCTGGGCACATGCTGGGCTCAGTTCGGAGAAGTTCCTTGACCGTCCACTTGGGCCTCTTGGACCTCTTCGATCATCGTCTCGCTGTAGATGTGACTGATCTTCCACAAGCTTCGGGCCCTTGAACTATGTATTTTTTGCCTCGGTGGCTTCGACATTCAGCAATCTAGTACGGCCAGGTACAAGAGAGTCATCGTGAGATTCAGAGGATGCCAATAATATTTGGAGTAGCATGTAGATTGCAAGTCACGAAGATAAAGCCATTCTCGACAATTTATACCTCCACCGCCCGGAGCGCGGGCAGCTTAGAAATGCAATCTTGCCGGCAGAATACTCGAAAGTCCCCAAAAATGTCCGTGCGAACCAATCAAAACTCTCGACCAAAAACCGACATTACGACATCCAAGCTTCCCAATTCTACAGCTACACACCAACCACCAAAATGGCGCACTCCAAGCGCAACACCTCGCTCCCGCATTTCACATCCTATGAACGCGGCCTCCTACGTGAATCATGGGGCAGCAAATCCAGAGCCATTGGCCGCGACAGCTTCCTCTCATTCGGCAGCTGTCGACTATGCCTGCAACCCGCTCGAACACCCGTCGCCTGCGGAACCAACGGCGACCTCTTCTGCCGGGAGTGTGCAATGAGTGATCTGCTCGCACAGAGACAGGAAATCAAGCGACTGGAGCGCGAGCGCGACGAGGCCCGCAAGCGAATTGCCGAAGATGAGGAGCGGGCGCTGGGAGAAGCTCGAGCGCGTGATCTGAAGAATTTTGAAATGGTCTCGATGGGGCTGGAGGCTAAGGCTCACATGGCTGGGCAGGATAGCAAGAGGGCCAAGGCAGATGCGTTGGAGGCTACGGGGGGAGGAGCGAAGAAGAGGAAGATGGAGGATGAGGCGATTGAGAAGTTTGGGGAGAGAGAGGTGTTTATTGACGGCAAGAAGAGGAAGGTCTTTGAGCTTGGATTTGAGGAGATGGCTAGGGTTGCGGCGGAAGAGAAGGAACGATTGAAGAAGGAGGTCAAAGATGCCAAGGTTTGTGATTGGATTGCTCTTATGGTGTGTCCTTGACTGATCTTTTCTTCAGAATGAGTCCAAGTCTGCTCTGCCTTCTTTTTGGGTTCCTTCGTTGACGCCGGGCACCGATGCGGATGAGATCACAGCCAACAAGGCGGTCAAATTGACACCGATCTGTCCTGGGTCCACGGACGAGTCTCGACATGCGTATTCCCTAAAGTCGCTGGTCGATGTGCATTTCACCGAGGAGAAAGCATCAGATGGGACAGTGTCGAGAATTTGCCCGAGTTGCAAGAAGAATCTGAGCAATGGGCTCAAAGCAATCCGTATGTGTTCAAGGCATTATGCCTATGTTAATTGCGTATACTGATTTATACCACAGTTACAAAGCCTTGTGGTCATGTCATTTGCTCGCCATGTGTGACAAAATTCATGACACCGCATGAAACTCATGTCCCCGATCCACATGCTTCAAAGGAAGAGCAAGAGAAGAACGCTGCATTACATGGAATGGTGCTGTGCTATGTTTGTGAGACTGATGTTACGACACGGCCGAAAGAGAACGGTAATGGGACGAACAAGAAGTCTAAGAAGAAGGATAAGGAAAAAGATGCAATCCAGCCCGGTCTTGTGGAGATCAGTTCCGAGGGGACTGGCTTTGCGGGCAAAGGTGGGAATATGGGGAAGAAAACTGGCGTTGCATTCCAGTGTTGAGTGCAGATAATGAAAAGCGAAGCCACTGCATCTTATGCGTTTACGATAACAATATCCTGATATTACCGCCCGGAGCGGTTCTGAACGCCCGAAAATATGCAAATAAGGTGTCTAAATATACAGTGAATAAGGTTGACTCAACAGCCTAGTCCTCTCCCAGCCTTCAAGAACGCTTCTTGGCATTGTTGAACTCGCGAACAGTGACCTGGCAAGCCACCTCCTGGCACAGGCGGCGACGGCGGCTCAGATCCAGCTGGGAGCCGAATTCCAGACCAGAAGCACGCTCAACAGCCTCTAGAGGAACCTCGAAGTCGGTCAGACGCTTGTCGTTCGCAATGCGAGCGTTGGGCAGAACGAAAGCACCGAGCGCAACCTTGGCAGTGGGGGAGTTGGTCCCATCTTCGGCGTAGACCACCTTGTAGAAGTGTGTAGGCACGGCGACATTTGGCGGGGTACCGATAACCTCGTAGTTCACGCGCCACTTTCCATCGGGGTCACGGTGAGGCAAGTACAGCGGACCGGTCACGATACGAACCGAGGGGTAGGTCTTTGTGAGATCGCGGCACCATGTCTCGAAATGAGCCCAGTAGTCACGGTTGAAACCCTCTCCGACCTGGGGACACATGTTGGAAAGAGAGAAAGTGCCGTCCATGGCGTCCTGGGACCACTTGGCATCTGCGGCGGGAACTTGGTGGCCGCGGTCGTAGCCAGAGCGGAAGTAGTCGGACAACTTTGCGCGGAACATCGCCGGGACATTGGTGTCTTCGAAGAAAGTGCTCTTCTTGCGGTCTGCGTTGTTGATAGCCAAGGATTGCGGTGTGATGTGCTCGGCTACCCATGATGGGTTGCGGGTGCGGCGATCAAAGGCACCGTGGAGAGGCAGAGAGGAGAGCTCGTCGGCAACGGGGCCGGGGAAGCCATACTGGAGGATCCCGGCTGGGTTCACGGGGCCGATGGTTTTGGTAGGTAGAGTTGGGGGAGTGATCGAGGCGTTGGCAGCGGTGGGTGTTGGCAGCTGTTGTTGCGGCTTGGAAGGCTTGCCGGAGAATAGGAGGGCAGTGACACCAGCACCGGTGGCTGCACTAGCAGCAGCGATGACTGCCAAAGTTGCTTTGGACATGGCTGAAGTGTTGGAGTCGAAGCAAAAGAACCCAAAAAAAGGAACCAAAATAAAAAGGGAGCCGCGGGCCAATCAGAGCCTCAACTGGGGAACCGCGTACATACAAAGCCCTCTTGACACTCGCACCGCCTGTCTGTCCTTTATATCTGAGATCGAGGGTGTACAGTCTATTGTCAGTATCTTATGAGTGTCATCTGAGACGGTCAAGTGCGCCGGGTCCGAAAAGAGTAACGAGACGCAGTCCCCTTGCATGTGCGTCAAGGTCAGAGATCAACATCACCAGATCCGACCATCACACCCAATATGATTATGGAATGGACACCAACTCGCCTGGGCTATGGACAAATTTCAGGATGGTGCACTTCCGGTGTGAAGCTCAGGATGTAATGGATGAGGCCCATGGCCTGAGTCGGCCATCTCAGCTCCTAGTGGCAGGAGGAGGTGAGAACCTTGGGGGCAAAGAATGGACTGGGAAGGCAAGTCAGATCGAGACATAAAAACGCTCAACTTCACTTTGAAACTGTGAATCTTCCAACAATCTCTGGAAGGCGTTGACCGCCAACCACGTTCCGTCGAATTTGAATTACATCATTTCCGTTTTCTTCACCTCCACACTCCGCTATGGCTGCCAACGACCTGAGGGGGTGGGTCATGAGCGTTGTCTCGGGCATCGGTATGTGTCGCCGATGGGAGCTCAAGACCGTGTGTTAATTTCCTCTAGCCTGCGTCCTCGGTTCATCCATTATCTGCGTCGATGTACTGTTGCAAGTGGTTTCCCGCCGCAAGAGCTTCCAGATTGCCAACAGTAGTAACTTCCTGTCGGCCTCATTATGCCTCAGCGCTGGTGTGATGGTAAGCTATCTATTGAGCAAAGTGGATCCACGGTGCTAATGTGATCAGCTCTTCACCTCTCTCTATAGCATGCTCCCCACTTCGAAGCAGTACCTCACCCGCGCCGGTTTCTCTCCTCCCGTTTCGGCCTACATACTCATTGGTCTGTTCATCGCCGGAGTAGCAGGGATTCAAATCGTGTCCGGCTTTGCACATAAATTTATTCCATCGCATGTCGTTGACTGTGCGCATACTCATGGCGAGTCGGAGGATGATCCCGAACGCGGCGAAAGTCAAGTTGAAGACGAGTTCGACCACTCCCACCATCATAAGCAAAGTGTGAACGAAAGCACAGAGCGGACACCGCTCTTGCGCCCCGCGGAACATCCATCGTTCAAGTCCACCCCGGCGGTGGTACAACGAAGCCAGCACACCGAGCCGGCGCCCGGGCGTCGCGAAACCACGCGGGCAATGCTCACCCGCCGAATTACCTCGCTGATGGGTGTCAAGCCTACCTGTGATGAAAATGGGCCATGTTTTGGCGTCTCTCAAACCTGTGGGCGCGAATGCACCAAAGTCCTACCGCCACCCACTCATGAGAACCATCGACCGGACCTGGTGCACCGTGAAAGTATGTCCGCACCTCTCGATGCGGAAATCTCTCAGGCCGAGCGCGATGCTGCCACCGAATATCAACCCGGGGAGGGAGGATACTTTGACAACATCTCGGCCCAGCACACCCTGCACCCAGTTGCTTCGTCCGCCTCGTCACAGATGGCCCCACAGGCTATGCCTCCAGCACATCTGGGCCATGGTATCTCTCCCGACCTCCACGATCATGGGGACGATCCGGACTCCGATCGCCCAAAGTCCGGGGCTGGAAACCCCCACCACCACCACGTTCCCCAGAACGCTTTCCTTTCCATCGGACTGCAGACCTCGCTCGCGATTGCCTTGCACAAGCTTCCCGAGGGATTCATCACTTACGCGACCAACCACGCAAGTCCAACTCTCGGGCTAACAGTGTTTCTGGCTCTTTTCATCCATAACATCGTGGAAGGATTTGCCATGGCTCTCCCACTATATCTGGCTCTCAACTCCCGCTGGAAAGCGATGTTCTGGTCGAGTCTTCTCGGGGGCATTAGCCAGCCTGCTGGAGCCGGCATAGCCGCTTTCTGGATCTGGAGCACTGGCCAACGTGGCAGTGGTGACGAGACAGGTCCTTCATGGGGCATATACGGCGGTATGTTTGCCGTGACAGCTGGTGTTATGACGTCCGTTGCATTGCAACTCTTCAGTGAGGGGCTGGGCCTGACGCATCACCGTGGCATTGGCATTGGATTCGCCGTTGCGGGTATGGGTCTGATGGGACTGAGCTTTGCTTTGACCGCATAAACCTTTGCATTCGTCTGTTTTGTATGGGAATACATGGACATAGACTGATTTGGCGTTGGTAATTATGGCCACTGTGCAGGTTTGCACGGGTACATGTTCTGCTTATATTCTTATCAAAAACATACACATGAGCTGGTGCGAATGGTTATCTTGAGGGCTTGAGTAAATGAGTGCGGATTACGAGATGGAACCATGATGCCTAGGTGCACTTGCATTCTTAGAATTGAAAAAGCTAGCCTTATTCGAACCTTGAGTATAGTTAAAATGAAATAGTTATGACATTTGAATGACTGCTTGGACTGGTACAATTTGGTCCTTATACACATTGAAAAAGAAAAAAGAAACGCCAACCTAATTATAGACTCGCTTTACAGAGCCTGCACTGAAATACGTCGCGGGGCACCATTGCCATATAGTCCAGCACCGCTCGACCCGCGCAAATGGTTGTGGTGGGCCTGACCCTCTTCCTCCAAATCTCCAACGTCAATACTGAAACGTCGAGGCTTAGACCAAATACCAAACTGTTCACCACCATTCGCCTCTCCAACGCTCTTGATCTGTTCAGACTGCACACCAAAGCGATCGGCAAGAGACTGGAACAGCTCAGCTTGCGCTGAAGCCCTCCTTGAAGTCTGACCACCGAGACGGGCCTGCGCACGACGCAGCAACTCCATATGCTGAGAAGCAGTATCCGCAGCACGCTCGTGCCCCTTCGCATCCGAGTCACCTAGCAAATCGTAGAGAATGCCCTCGTGCAAAGTCGCCGCAGACTGGTGGTTTTCGGAAGCAGTAAATAGACCCGAAAGAAGCTTCGTCATTTCCAAAGTGACAGGATCGCAGCTCCCCCAAACTTGTCGCAGATTGTAGCAGATGTCGCGACACAGCTGGATCGAAGAGTCGATGTGACCGTGACAGAAGCGCGTTTCGACGAGACGTCTTCCAATCCACACGACCACGTCTGGGGTCCAGGTGCGTTGGACGATTCGGGAGGTCCAGAGCTGGGAGAGAATTGCTTCCAACTCGTCGAACATCTCATATTCACCTAGGAGGGTGATAATGTCGTTCAAGTCGCCGAAGGGTAGATCAACCATTTCGATGCCCATGGACTTCGATGCTGCCATGGTATCTTGCAGGAGAAGCTTCGATTCCACGGACATGCTGTGGTAGATAGTTTCATCACTGCATTTGGTTGCCTTGTGGCCACTCAAGTAGAGGCAAATCTGAGTAGCGGTTTTGATATTGTCATAATTGCCCAGTGCATCGGTCAGATGCATGAACGAATGCAGCACGCCAGTCAAGATCGTAGCATCCTGGAAGCGAGAGGAGTTGCACAACTCACGGACCAGGCTTGTGGACGTGTTGAGAATGCTGGTAGCGTAGTTCTCGTGGTGAACTTCCCGGAGGCAAATCTGGTAGAATTGCTGAACAATTTCTTTGTCGCCCACATTTGTGGCAGACAGGTTGGAGCAGAAGTAGTTGTACAGCTTATCCTTGGTGTCATTGGCGGCACGGGCTCGCTTCTGGTCATGCTGGAGGGTGTACAAGATGTGACCAGAGATGAGAGTGGGAATGAAGTCATGACCAGAAAGGTTCCTCGAGAAGGTCTGGTAATTACTCATCTCACGAGACATTTCCTTCATAATTTGGTCGTAACTTGCACGTCGGCCGAAGACTTCTTCGAAGGCAGCAACGAAGACAGCGTCACGTCGCTCATTAAGGGCCACAGGCGAGGCTTCTGAGCTGTAGATCACGCGTTGGCGGAGTTCGTCAAGTACGTTGTTGCCTCCTTCAATGAAGCCACACTCAAGATAGATGCTGGCAATGCGACGTGCCCAGTCACCTATCATATCAGCGTCACCACCAGCGTGCAACACATCGGTCGAGAAGGTGTGCAGTATGGCGTTTCCTTGCTGCACAGAAGCGGAAGTACCCTGTCGAGAGTGCGCAAGGGCGAGCTCTCGTAGCCACGAAAGTGTGGTAGTCGAGAAGTATCCTTGTGTCTTTTTAGCCAGCTGGAACTCTTCAGTGTATAGAGAGCGAGCTTCGCTAGTCGAGTCGTGCTTCCGGACAAACAGCTGCGCCAGCTTGTGCTTGAGTGTGATGGGCAGAGGAACAGTCATCTGGTCAAGACCCCTTAAGGCCTCTGGGGTAGCAACCCACTCGCTGGTCTGAAGTGGAAGCTTGTACAGTGTGATGGCTTGATCCATATACAGATCGTTGGACTCGCACAGCTCGGCGAAGAGCAGAGTAGCGTTCAGTGTCTTCTGGCTAGTCTCACCATGCACATGGCGACAGGTCATGGCATAGTCAGAAGCGACCTGCCAGCGTTCTGAGAATGCCGAGGTCTTCTTGGTCGTCAGGATAGACATATAGCCCATATATGTCTTTTCCAGGGCTCTGTCTAGAAGAGTATGGTCATAAGACTCCTCCTTGTTGTCCTCGACAACCAGTGTTGGCCACAGGGCCCGGTAAACCTCCAGGGCAGAGTCCCACTGCAGCTCTGATTCATAGAGAGCAATCAGGGCAATGGCGGCTTCGATACCTTCAGGGGCGATGGACTTTTCACGCGAAGTAGCCTTGAAGATGCGCTGATAAGTACTCTTGGCTTCCCCGTTCATTTCCAAGCGAGTCGCCAGAGCAGCCTCGAGATACAAGTTATCAATCGTATGCTTGTGGGTCTCTCCAATTCGAGAAGCCAGGAAGTTGCTGACGGTGTGAAGAAGAGTGAGCGCCTTGGTAAACTGGTAGGAAGTCTCGAAGAATCCAACAACAGCCTTGGCAACAGCCAGCACAGATGGAACGGGAACCCTATCGGAGGCAATCAAAGAGCCAAATGCATTCTGGTAAACCGTGGTGGCCTGATCCAGATGCAGCCTGCGGAAGTGACAGTAAGCCAGGACCAGAGCAAGGTCTGCTGCAGGAGGTGCAAGCTCGTGCGAAAACTCCTTGTAAGACTTGTCTTGTTCCACTGTGGGCCAAATGTGCTGCATAACGGCCATACAGCATTCACTCGCCTGTGCAAAGTCTGCCTCACGCACATAAATGCTAGAGAGATTGTGACACATGATCAAGGTAGTGACGGTCAAGTTAGCTGGGCTAGCGGATATAACATCCAGTAGCTCAACCAGCAGCCTGCGGTCGCGGATGCTGAGTGACGACGCGTCTTCAATGGAGACAGCATTTGCCATGCTCTGAGCGATAGACAGAGCCAAAGCTGTCGACTCTTCAGAATACTCCTGGTGGGTTTCCTTGTAGTAACGCCACATGAGAACAGATAAAGAGCGATCAAGACTGTACATGTGCATTTCACGAGTCTCGGATTTGAGGAGCGACACGCGCTGCATCATCTCCTTGGAATGGATACCCGTAACTTCGAGATCAGCGACCAGCTCACGGATGATGACCTCGGCCTCATCGTTTCGACCACGACGGCGGAGGAACTGGTAGTATACCAGGGCAACATGTGCCTTCTTGTCCATCATGTCGACAGAGTCGATATCGCGTGAGTTGAGTCCTGCCCAGAGGCTTGAAAGCACTGATTGGGCATGGATCATGTCGTTGTTCTTCTCATACATCTCCGCCATGTACAGAGTGTAACTGATGCGGCGCTCATCCGTGACCTCCATCGTTCGGACGACATTGTCATACTTGGTTCTGGCAATATCGCGACTCATTTCGTCACTTCCAGTAGTGGAGAACTGATCAGTCAAGAAGTCTGCAGTCTCAGATGACTGGTGTGAGTTGGTGCCGTACTTCTGAAGGACCTGCTGGTAGAAATGCTTTGAGATAAAGAGTGCGGACCCGTTGTCACCTCGAGACTTGTACATGCCGACAATCATTCCCAAGTACTTCAGGCGCTGGCTGAAGTCAACCCCAGTGATCTCGGAATCAGTCAAGATAAGGTATTTCATGATGTCTTCTTGTTGAGACGTCATTGTACCTCTTTCAGCGAAGGACTGAGTCATCATCTCGGCACAAGTCAATGTGATCGGGTGTGACTGTCCAAGAAGCTCTTGGCTCATCTTCCACGCTTCGTAGCAGCTCTCATCGGCATGGCTGGCGTGTGCTAATTTGGCCACACGTGCACTGAGAACAAGACTCTCCAGCAATGCAATGGACTTCTCGCCCAGAACCAGACGCCGGATATCACTCGCAAGTCGGTAGAGTTCAACCACACTGGATCTAGAGAATTGAGACTCACGGCAAGTCAACTCTAGACGAGCAAACAACACGGTTGCAGGCATGAGCTTCTTGAAGGTGGAATTGAAATTGAACTCTCCGTCATCGGTAACAAGAGGAGAGGAGAGGAGATGCGACAGCCAGTAGCGCGCGGTGTATTCCAACACGACATACTTGTCGAATAGCTGGTTACGCTCCTCCATGCTTAGCTTGTCAAGGGATACATCGACCTCTTCGCTCACACTCAGTTGCACACAAGACAAAGATCTAGTGAGTAGGTCGTAGTGCGCATCCTTGACACTGAGCTCAGATTTCCCTCCGGTTGACTTGGCCTGTTTGATGACATGGTCACGAATGCAGGTGTGTGCAAAAGACACGACTCCGTCGCGGGTCATAACAAGAGGGCTCAGGGCATTCAAGGTCTCGTAGCTCTCCTTCGGATGTTTAGAGAGGTAGCTGGGACCTTGAGGGTCCACGTTCAGCAGGTGCTCAATCTCTTCCACGAGCAAAGGTCTCTCAGCTGCAGCGAGCCACGAAACAATGTTGATCGTGCCCTGCTGACTTAGATCAAGATTCTTTGAATGGAAGTCGAGGAGCTCCGGCATGGTCGGTGGCAAGCCCTGCACGGACGAAACAGCTTGATTCAAAGTCTTCTGCTGCTTGGCATATGCAACCGCCATCTCGGCCCAGCTGAACGAGCCTTGAGAGCGACCAACAATAGCAGATACAGCGGCCTTGAACTGATTGCCTTTTTGTGTGTCAAAGTTCGCACCAGCCGAAAGTAATTTGTTGACGTAAGACGTGAGGTCTGTCTTAGTTTGCGTAGACTGGATGACGAACTGTTGAACGCCCTTGGAATGCGACTTTGTGCTGAGTGGTCGGGTAAAAGCAATCATTTTGGATCCAGCATTCTGTTGGGATAGAAGATCGCAGAAGTGGTCAAGACATGCGACTGCGTCTGCATCTCCACCCTTGATCTGGTCGATTCCATCAACCACAAACATGTATTGGATGTTGGATGAAAGACCAGCGCGAATGCCCTTCCAAAGAGATTCTTCGACTGCGTCATCTCCAGCCCCATCAATTGCCCCTTGTGCAGCCTGGGCAACTTCAACGAGAACAGCCTCTTGAGTGACCTTATCGCTCACAGAGTGGTCCAACATCTGATGCAAGACACCCTTCAGGATGCGCAACGGCAGGGTCGCAACAGGAATATCGGCACCTATGATTCTTTGGTTAACTTCTCACCAATATGAAACTTGATCTCACTCACGAATGTTGTAGGTAATCACGTTCCAGCTGTCGTGTTCCGCCGACTCTTGCAGTCTCTCAACTGTCCATTGGGCCATTGCACTCTTTCCAGAACCGGGACCACCTGCAATCACCATCACAGGGGAGTTTGAGACAGTGAAGTCGTAGAGTGTGTTATTGAACCACTCAAAAGATCCTTCGGCAATCGAATGAGCGCGGGAGTCGAGGATAAACTGAAGAGGGCGGTCTTGAACACCGAGGAATTGACGCAGGTTGCCGAGCTCAGGGGAGGAATAGATCAACGAGCTGTCCTTCACAATATCCGATGTGTGTGCATCAACAACCTTGTTCCAGTGGGTTGAAAAGCGCTTGGCGTAAGTCACAAAGGCAGAATCAACGTTGCGACCGATGACTTGATCGGATTCTTTACTCTTCAAGCCTTCGATGCAACTTGCAGTAGTGCTACAAACCATCTCTAGCAAGTTTGCAAAGACTGCTGCAACCTCCGGTTGCAGCTCGGGGGACGATTTGTAGGCAGTATCGTACTGCAAGAGCAGATAGATGCCGACGGCGACACGACCGTAGCGCCCGAAGACACTTTCAAACACATCCGTGTTGTCTAGATCAGACTAGTCGAAATATTAGTATTCAACTTCAGGTAATAATTTGGAATTGTACTCACCTCTAGTAGAAGGATGGCAAATCCCCAGATGAGGGTGGCAGCCTCGGTGGCGGCAGGCGCGAAGCCTCCGACGGATTGCCGGAGGGCATCGACGGCATAGGCCAGTCGAGAGGCCCATCTCAAGCTGCAGTCCAGTCTGCTGCCGTCACGAGGCATCCAGCGAAGACGCTCAGTAGCAACAGCATCGAAAAAGGCATCAACGTTGGTGCTTCGCTTACTGATCTCACTGGATGATAAGCCCAGCTGAGTCTTGCACTTTTGAGACACGGCCTTGACCTTTTCTTGGAGAACAGTAAGTTTATAGCCACCACTGCTGAGCTGTCTGACAGTGCGCCTGGTGGTAATGCCATTGACAACGGTGGATCTGGAGCCCGAAGATTGAGCGTCCCCCAAACCGGTCATTCCGTTACCCAAGCCACCTTTGCCCGTTGAGCTGCTTTGGGTGTTATTCAGTGCTCCGGTGGTACCACCTTGCTGGAGTCCTGCACTGGCGAGGCCTGCGTTACTAGAGCCACTGATGCCGGTGCCGGTGGCTCCGTAGCCAGAGGTCTGCTGTAATCCACGACTTCCTTCGCCAACAAGAATTCCCTGGCTGGATTTGGGTGCCTTGGTAAACATCTTTTCGTTCGCAGCGCTTGTCGTGGTGGGACGAAGATCACCGGACTCATTGAGTCCCCTTGAAGTGGAGCTACCTGAGGACTTTGCGGCACTATCAGAGAGGCTACTGTATCCACCCACAGCGGCAAGAGCTCCACTCTTTGGGCTTTTGGATGCAAAGTCTTGACTCCGTGCTGCGCCTGATCCAGCAGTCGAGGTCTGCTTTGTAGTCAGGTTTCGAACTTGCGAACTCTTGTCCGGGGCCCCCTTGCTGGCGCCATAGCCTGCGCCATAGCCTCCTGTGATAGCGGCAGCGGCAGCAGCACCTTCGCCTGCTTGTTGGGCAGTTATGGAGCCTTGTCTATCGAGATGAGCTTTGTCGAGGTGGTATTTTCCAGAGGAATCTGGAACTGCTGGCTTTTGAGAGACACCCTTTGTGCCAGGGCTGTCTTCAAAGACATCAGGACTGATGTTCTGCTGGTCATGGAGCTCATTGTCGATGAAGCTGTCACTGTAGCCACCTCCAGCAACCGCAGTTCCCAACTTTGTTTGGTCTGAGGGGGTTTCTTTCTTCTGACCAATGTCTGATTTCAAAAGTTCTCTCTGTTCTGCGTTTGCTTCAGAGGCATCGGCGCCGGCATTCTTGGTTTCGTTGGTTTTTTCTTCTGAAAGAGCTTTGTTGTCGGCTCCTCTCTGCATGATTGTTTCCTTGCCATCCTTGTTGTGATAATTCTTTTCCTGGAAGGTTCCTGGGACAGTGATGGGGCCCTTGCGGATGTCGTAGTTGGTCTCGAGGATACCAGCCGCCACGCTGCCTTTGCGGTCTCTCTTTGCATTTCCTTTGTCTTTGGCTTTGTTTTCTGTGGTTTTCTCGGATGTCTCAGTGTTTTGTTTGCCGCGGTCATTTCCCTGGTTATTGTCGATTTCTTGGTTTGCTGTTTGGTTTTCTTGGTGCTCGGAGCTTGCGTGTCTCTGCTCTCTCTGCTCGATATTTGACCCTCCAGTGGATGCATTTCCGGTGTTGTCTTGTCCAATGCCACCCTTGCTGATTTGCTGGCCAGCTTGCTGTAGGTTTTGCTCGTTGGCCTTTCCTGTGTTGTTTCCTGCACTATTCGATGCTCCTCCAGCTTCGCCTTGGCTCATTGGCGCTTTGGTGGTTTGGCCCTTGGTAATGACCTCTTTCGCGCCAGTGAAGTTTCCTTGGCTAAGTTCATCCCGAATCGAGGAGCTTCGAGCAAGTATCTCGTTGCCGTTTCCTTTCTGAGCAGACTCCCCTTTGCTTCCATGGCTCAAAGATAGCCTCTTGCTCAATCTCTTAGCAAACCCAAGATTTTCGGTCTGGTCGCCTTGCGGCAGATTCGTGTTCATTTCTTCGGCAGACATATTGGTGTGTCAATGTGTATGGATGTGGATAATAGTATTAACAATATGGTGGTCGTAAATTCAATAAAAGGTAAAATAATAATGTCCTGCAGTCGAGTTGTTCAAATGTCATAAATATACGAGTAAAAGGCATAGATATGCCCGGAATATGGGATCTAAATAGTGTTAGCAGAAATCCGTGTTCCTATTGATTGCATCATGATTTTATTTCGGCCATTTCCGATAGATGTGCGTTCCCAGCAGTGGGGTACAACGACAGAGCTTGGCTTGTGAAATGCCAGGTTTGCCAATGTGCATCAGAACCAGGACATCGCGTTGCTTGGAAACTGAGGTCCTCAGCGGATCCATGAAATCGAAGGGGGCCTTCGTGTCATGCAGAGTACATTAAAAAAGTCGATGATGCTAAACCTCGTGGGGGTGGGCGGGATTGGTGGACCTGCCAGGAGCCAGTTTCCACTTGAGCTCGGAGAGCTTCACCATAGCGTTCTCTGACAGTGTGTTTATGTGATTGTGGTGTTATATTTCCAGCCTCTGTAATGCATTTTGTTTATTCAATTCCTTCAGCAACCAAGCAACAATCATTGAAATATGGCATGAACTGGCCGGGTATCACTTGTGGCAGGGATTGAAGTGGTGGCACGCGCAGAAGCCCCCGGGGCCCTTCAAAGGGAAAAGTCGAATATTGGGTCGAGTCGATGTCATCTCCTTGTGTGGGGTAAGCACCAAGGTTTTGATGAGCTCAGCCTACCCGAACGTGTTTCTATCGGTGACGTGTAGACTGATCGAGAGATGGAGCAAGCCGCGGGATTGGGATTGGTAGAGAGGCTCGGCGGGCCCGGGGCCCGAGCTCCAAAAAGAAGTCCAGGTCACGTGGAGCTGTTATCTCCCGTGGTAAGAACGAACCTCAACGCCACCCCCAACTTTAATCTGACCCGTTGATCCACGGTAGTTTTCGCTTCGACTTTGAATCATGGATAACCGGGTCTGACTAGGGATTTGAGGTCCCCCGGATCATCCGAGCTCATTTCGGTGAGGTCACTCCTTTTTTCAGGGTGATGACATGCTGAGTACAGCGAGCGGGAACAACCGGTGGTTCATGACATCGATAGATTTGAGCTCGGAACTCTCTCATCATACAGCACAGTTATCAACACAAGGATGATGCTGCCCCGGTGATATTCTTTCGCTGGAATCACTCCTAACAGGACATGATTCATGTGCGTGTGGTCAGCCAAGCCTGGTCGTTAGACTCACAGTAATCATTTGTAGAGCTTTGCTGGAACTGCAATTTTCAGAGTAGTGAGGACAGTACTTGGTCTTTATCAACCCAATTTTCTACTTGCCATTGTCATTCCAGCCCATCCTCTGGTCAATCTCATTGTATAAGGGTATCACCCTGCCTCCCATACACACTGACTACTTTGCAAGGGTCCTGGGGCCACAGTGCGTCAGGTGTAGTCTGCCTTTCCGCAAGCGCTCATTCTGTGGCTCACCACCTTTCAAAGATCTGTCTCTGGTGTAGCGAGCTTGTTGGTTGCACTTCTGCATACCAAATAGGTCTCGCCTTGATAGACGGCGACATAGATACTGCCCCCCTGGTATCTGTTCGGTGGGCCCTTTTGTCGCATGCGGTACATCAGTGTCTTCCATGTCAGAACATAGCCTTTAGTCGCGATCCAGGAGACCGTAAGCGCTGGTGCAGTGTATTCCTGTTTTCCCAACCAATGGTATTTGCCGTCGGGGTGCGCATGTATATTTTATATCATGGCCAAGCCATTCCCAACCATGGTATTCACTCACAGTCTCAGATCTCGTCGATCGACGTATCGTTGGGCATCTTGATCAAATCGCTTCTATCCTTCGAAGACTGCGAGGTTCAACAAGACATCAACAAACTCGATACCTTTCAATGGTAGCTGGGGAGCGAAGGGCCGGTTCCAGTAGCGAGGCGCGTTCATCCACTCTCCCGGTTGTCTCGGAAAATGACGCATCGATAGGAGGCCTGGTTTGGTGCAAAGAGATTAAGTCAGGTCTCCCGCGCTATTCGATGTGGGGAAGTAGGGGGGGAGGCTTTGAGGCGAGCTTCGGGTTCTTCTCTGATATGCGAATTGCGTCTAAGGGACGTTGAATATGTCAGTAAGGTAAACCGATGATGTGGAGAGGTATTTTCGTCTTGGATAACTTCGAGATGGATCCAAATTGAGGAGACAGCAGCACTCTTTGCTCCCGCAAATTTCTTGAATTGACTGGATATTGATGGTTCATGGTATGGGGCCCAAAGGCGAACTAAATTCTCGTCGGTCAGTTGGTTCAGATCACAGGTGGCATTTTGTGCAACGCGTGTTGAAGTGGAAGAATCAATGGGATTGTCAAGGTGGGAGACGTTTGGATGAATTTACTCGACTCTGCTTGGAGTGCAAGGGTTGAAAGCTGTCTGTGTGGTCTCAGGTATTTGATCTGGTCAATGATAAGTCTTGGTCGAAAGGAACCTTGAAAGAAAGGATTTATGGCAAACTGAAAGTGTCACAATTTACAATTCAAGTTCTTATAAGAGGTTATTCTTCATGTTTATTAATAGGCAGTAACAGTTTTGTTTATCTTTATATGCCAGGTTAGGCTGTTGATATTAAGTTGACAAATGTTTATGGCTGGTGTGTGGGTTCAGCCACAGCAAATGTGTGGGTATCAATGAGTGGTCACGTAGTGGAGAGACTGCGTGGTAAAATCACGTCAAATTAATCTTGAATGTTGTTGATTGAGCCTCATGGTAGGAGGTAGGGGGATATGGGAGAGAAAGAGAGCAATCATACATGTGGTACATGACCGGGACATTGAGATGACAAAAACATTCTCATAAACCTTGACAGTTTAACCTGCATGGACCCACACGGTGGCGGCTCAGAGCTCGAAAGAGATGAACAGACGATAGCAGCTTAAGAAAGCAGACCGTAATCACAGACCGTGCCCCACTCGGGTACTCCGCCAGTCTCAGTCCAACCTGCCACGGTCTCTCTACTAAATAACGTCAAGGTATGCACCGAGCCGCGTAGAGTTTACCTAGTGTGGCCATCGAAGAGGGGGTACCTCTACGACCAAGGGAAGAAACCAATATGGTAAGCCCTCCGTAGTAAGTGTCACCAGAGACCTCAGAAAACCAAAGCCTTACCCGGTAGACCACCAGGGGAGAATTATGCCCGGACCATAGGTAAATGAAAGATAACTGACGTTCTTTACTCTTGACACAGGTCCCTTTGCCATCTTGGAATCAGGATTGCTTCCCTCCTGGGCGTCGTAGATGCTTCAAATTTAGACCGACTCTTTGACAGCCGTGCGCATTGTACAATCCTTAGTTTGAAGCAAATCCATGCATGTCATATGTAATTGCTTTAGTCTCAATGCTAGTGAAGTACTTTGCTTTCAAGTTGTTGGGTGAAGATGTCCAGTTCACACAATATGAGGAAGGAGCTCCCCCCATCTCGAGCAAGGTTGAATGTTCGAATCACGCTCTCGTCCAATTGCTCATTTATCTACCCTTGCAATGCATTTTATCTTTTTTCAATTCCTCCCCTGCACTTTTATCGATCCCATTGTTGACCTCCGCAGTTTATGCACACTTTATGGACCAATGTCTATATCCACCTACCGTTGGACGGAAGCCAAGTTGCTCCACTTTTACCCGTCGGTACCCACTTTTTTCGCTACCCGTGGACCTTAACTGGACGGCCTTGAAAGGCAAGTCGTTCCGGCATCGGACACCCGCATCATTTGCGCACATCATGAATTCCTCGAGCGGGACATGTCTAATACTCGGCAATCTGATCACCGATGACACGCCAATCCAAGACGCGCCGAACGCGCTCGCTAGGCGGCTGCAAAACATGTAAACGCCGACATGTCAAATGCGACCAGACTCACCCCAACTGTCAGAAATGCACTGACATGGGACTAGCCTGCGAGGGCTTTTCAGATGGAGTGCATTGGATGTCCGATAGAAAGTCTGGGTCTTCTCAAAAGCCGACAACTGGTAAACGAGGCCATCTTACTAGCCTGGGAATAAGACACCATCTTTACACCGGTTCGGCGATCCAGCTCAACTCCCTCGGGGTTCAACTGACCCAATTATCAGAACAGTATAGACGCTCTATGGGCGCTCTTATTAGCAAAGGTCTTGTCTCAGGTTCTATCGATGCCTCTTTGCAAGAGATCGACCTGAGGTCGCAAGATCCCAGCTTCATCTCCAACAGTGAAACACAAGTGGGACCTTTCGCTGTCATCAATTTTCCACAAATTTCTCCGTCTGGTCAACAGCAAGAACATACCTCGGAAATATTAGACCATCACACATATTCATCGCCTTCGCATCTTGATGGATTGGCGTTCAATTCTCCATTATATCCAGTTTTTGACATCCCGGGATGTGCAGACGAAGTCTTGCAGTGGTCTGATCTCTTCAACCCCAGTGATGACTTCCAGGCGATTCTGTCGGATCCTTCTTTTGGTCTTGGGAGCCCTCTGGATTTTCAGGGCTCCTCTCAACTGAATGATCCATTTATTGCAATTCATTCGGAACTTGATATTGCCCCACATCAGCCACCCGTTCTTGAGCAACCGATTCCTCCGATAAATATACTAGAAGATGCTGCCTTCCTCATGCAAACTTTTCAAAGAGATATTGTGCCCCAGATGACCGTCGTCCCTCTTGCTAAAAGCCCGTGGAATATACTGAATGTCCCTCTTGCACTGGTGACACTGGGAGAGCTAACGATTATGGAATCTCAGGACGTCAAACATGCACAGCAGGCAAATCTCTATAGCCTGCTTGCCTGCTCTGCGATTTTTCTAGAAAGGAGTCCTTCGGTAGAATCACTTGGCTCATCACGACGGGGTCATTGGAAAGAGGTTGCAGAACAAGCCTATTCAAAGGCGAGTAACCACATGGATATTTCCTTGGCCAAAGAATCCCACGGTGCTGGCAAAGCCAAATTGAAAGATCAGCTTATGGCTCTTTACGGGTTGATTGAATTTGCTGTGGGTTATTTTCTATTGGTATGAACCTGAAACACTAACACATGTTAGATTTTCTCCAATAGATATTTGGATGCCCGAAGATATCTTATTGATGCGGAAAGACTTCTTCGTTTCCGAGCATTGGCCAAGCATAAGATATCGCAAAAACTTCGGCTTCTTTTTAACATCTACGGATGGCTTCGCCTTATTGGTGAAAGCACATACGTGCTGCACAACTACGTGCCATCAGACTCGTTTATCAAAAATCTCAATACAGACTGTCAGATTCACAGAGCACATACTGGTGAAACATCCACAGCGGAAATTCACGAGCGCTGTCGTCGAATAGACGACTTTCTCTATTTCGAGAACTCGGAAGTCAATCTCAACATTGACGAACACAAAGATCGCAGGTTAGATCTTCCTGATATCCATTTACAGGACTCTCGAATATCAGTCGAAAGTCTGTGTCAGCAGGTTTACGGAATCCCCGAGACGATGCTGAGCTTGGTTTCACAAACCACCCGGCTAGCGAACGTAATGGAAACACTGCAGAATGCACATGATTCAAATATAGCGGTCAGCGATCATGTTTGGAGGACGCTGAAACGACGGAGGACACGTCTTGAGAACGTAATCAACTCCTTCAGAAACCGCGAGCTTGCTGCGAACACTGGTGAAGCCCAGCCCTCGCCCTATAAACTCATGGTCCAAGCTTTGAACACCGCGTTGGTGATCTTCTTCTACAGAAGGGTGCGACAAGTTCACCCCGCGGTACTGAGTGAATATGTTGATCACATTATCACTACATTCCGAGAATGGCTAGCACTCGTCAGAGATGGGAGTCCAGTCGGCCCAGGGACACTGTGGCCAATATTCATCGCCGGGAGCGAGGCCACGACAAAGCCACAGCGAGATGCTATCTTGGAAATAGTGGATCAAGCCGCAACTAAGAACGGGTTCCTGCCTTTCAAAATTGCGAAAGATGTCATGTCGGAAGTTTGGAGAACTCATGATCAACAACAAGCGGTTAATATTGGAGATCCTCTCCCGACTTGGATCGATGTTCTGAAAGCACAAAGAATATGGCCCATGTTTTGTTGAAGATATGTCTGCTCGTCGCATTGGTCGATCTTTTAAATGAGTTTTTATTCCAAATGCATCAATCTAAGATATTAGTTTTTCCAAGCTTACGGAACGACTTGCCCATTTCCACTCTGCGCAGGATGTCCAGCACATCACTTGAAGGCATGAGCCCCACCCGCTCTGACGTCCGCTTGGGCGGGGATGGGGATGGGGATGCACCGCCAGAGCCGCTCGCGCCATTGTTGCGATGTCCAGAGCCGGGCGGAGGACCGGGGGGAAGCCATCTGAAAATACCACCCGGAGTCCGATCCTCTTCCAATAGACGAAGGGCACGGTACAAATGACACAGGGTCCGAAGAAATTGAAACATGGCAAGGCGAGCTCGGCGGCGGTCTCCAGCGATCAGATGATGCATGCCTTGATAGAAGTGCACCGCCAGCTGCACGAAAAACAGCAAGGCAAGTAGACGAACCGATCCGGCAAGATGAAGAGCGGCAGGGGCATGGTTGGAGTCGGCGATTTGGGCACAATAATTTCCAAGGTTGCATCCAACCGAGGTAGCGGGTTCTGAGACTGACTACAAATGGAATGGGCTCGGTCCATGAACTCAAGGGAGACGTGACGTGACTGAGCAAGCCCTGGAGGTCTAGAACCTTGGCTAGTCGCAGCCTGGACTACTGATACACATCATGGTGCAGTGCAATAAACCGTAGAGCACTATGTGAGGTACAATGACCTGAGCCACAACGCCTCCAAGTCGCAAATCGACACCTCCGTATTATCCATGAGCGGGCGGATCCAATCTACGGCTCGAGTTTTGAGGTTTGAGCGCATTCCAGGGCCCAGGTCCCATCTCGAGGGCATGGCATACACTGCAGAAGCGTCGAGTAAGAAGCAAAGTCCATTTCTGGATTGGAAATGCATTTCATGGAACAGCCTATGTAAAGAGTCAAAAAATGACTCTGGTCTAGACTGCGACCGTCCGTAGACAGTTCACATCTAGCCACAGCTTTCCATCCTCAGACCGCCATGGGTATCCATGCAATTTCCGAGCAACCTCCAAATAACCCATCCGTTACCAGCAAAAAAAATTCAAGTGAAGACGAAGAAGCGTGATATCATCCGTACAAGTACCAGCCGTATCTGGTGTGCTTTCGTTCGTTTGGGCCGTGGTCGTGCCGTGGTTATGCGAAGATTTTCATCGTAGAACTCGACTAGCCGATCGCGGCTCAGGTGGTTGTTTTAACGACTTGAATAATTTATTGGCCGGGGTTGGGGTTCATCTGTAAATGGCGCCTGGTCAGCCTTCTGTTCCTCTTGATCGATTTTGTTGTGTGGCGGTGTCGCGAATATTCATCGGGTTGTGTGTGCGTGGGGTGAGTCAGTCGGTATGTACCTTGCGCTTGCCACCGGTCATGGTAACGTTGACGAAACGGCGAGTGTAGAGAACACGCTTGTAGGCGCGACCCTTGGGGTTCTTCTTCTTCTCCTGGGGCTCGACCTGGATGCAAAATTGTCGTTAAAACGATGGTTCCGGCTGATATGCCACTGCGACCGTATTTCGAGTGGCGTTCGTTGGAATTCGAGTATAACTCACCTTAGGAGTGGCAGCCTTGACCTTACCGGCACGGGCGAGAGAGCCGTGAACCTTACCCATGTTGGATGATTGACGTTGATGAACGGGATATGGAAGTGGTGTGTAAAGCGATTCTTGAGTCTCGATTGAGTGCAAAATTCGGGAGTGCGACCTGTGTGGGGCGGCTTAGCGAGCACTTTCGGATTCCGGATTAACTCAGCCCTTGTGGGTCATGTGACGGGTGAGGTAATCGATAGTGAACTGGAGGGCTTGGCATTTTCCCTCCGAAGTATATGAGGTGAGCACTTACCAGCAGAACTCTGAAGTGAATACCAAAGGGTTTGAAGACAGTAGAAAGATTTCCGAGCAGACCAGCCCAGGTATTTATAATATGAGCTCTATAGCATGCCTCTACCAAGGTTCCAAGGTTCAAATGTTCTACCACTCGATGACTCAAAACTAAAGTTGACACCGTGATCCCATGAGTCTGACTCTGATATCACGGTCAGTGTACAAGTCTCTCCCAACGCTATGCATAATAGTTCAATAATAAAAATACAACCAAATCGCTCTTCGCAGTACATTCAAGCCCCCTTTGCCTTCGCAGCAGCCTCTTCCCGCTCCCTCTTTCTCGCCAAGAACCGCTCCTTTGCACTGGAAACCTCTCCCTCGGTCTTGCGGCTGCGACTCTTCTCCGCAATCTCTTTCTGCTTGGCAGCCTCGGCCTCCTCTTCTTGTCGTGCACGTTCCTCGTATTGACTGGCAACCATGTCTGTTTGTCGAGCTCTTTGGGCAGCGCGAGCGTTTTGATGGCCAGCCACTGGTCGAGCAGCGGGGCGCGGGGCAGGTTTGGATGCTGGTGCCTGAGACTTCGGTTTGGGTGCGACGTTCAAACCTGCCGACAATAGCTGGCGTTTGTCGACAACTTGTCCCTCGTCGTTAACAGCAACACGAGCACCTTGGGAGTTGAGATTCTCGGTCTTCTCCTTCTCGGCCTTGTTTTCATCGCCCTGTGCTTCTTCAGGAAGCTCGCCTGCTTTGACGCGGCGAGCAGCTTCCTCGGCGGCTTTAACGGCCTGCTCATGTTGTTCTTCGCCTCGAGAAAGAACGTCTCGATAGAATCCAATCATGCCGGAATTGCCGCTCTTTTTCCGACGTTCCTCTTCTGCCTGTTCACGGCGCGCCTCTTCCTCCTCGGCCTTGCGCAATTCCTCTTGCTGTGCCTTGTATGCAGAGGTGACAAACTTTTCCTTGTCGTCAAATTCTTCGCCTTCAGCTTCACGTTCCCTGGCAAGTTGGCGGTCCTTCGCCCGGAGCTGGTCACGCTTCCGGATCTCTGCACTTTGTAGCAAGTTTTGCATGTATTTCGGGGTTTCGCTCTTGGTGTCATTCACCGAGGATTTGGCGGGTTTGGAGTGCAGGCTGTCGTATACAGCATCGTATGAGTAGATCGACGGGTCAATTTCCTCGGCTTCCTTGGCATGCTTCTTGCTGCTGTGCATTGCTGAAAGGTTGGTGAAATCTTTGGCGAGGCCGGCCGAGTTTTTCGATTTTGCCTGGTTCAGCCCTAGATGCATTCCACCTTGTCTTTCTTTCTCCTTTGCCTCATCTTCATCCTCGTCATCTGCAAACAACGAGTTCTTGCTGAGTGGTTTGATCGCTGGCTTGGCCGCGCCTCCGAACTGCATCTTGCGCTTTGGCGGTGGACCTGCGCTTTGTGGTTTTGTCTTCGGTGTAGGCTCCTCTATTCCTCCAATTGTAGAAATATCAACTGCGCCAGTTTTGTTCTGGTCCTCTTCGTCACCAGAGTCATCATTGAAGATGTTCTTTCTCTTCTGCCCGAGGGGGTTCCCTGGCTTGGGTCCCGTAGGCTTTTTATTTCCAAGGCTCAGATTCATTGGCATTTTGAAGCATGCGCGTCGCGTGTTGTTCCTGTTCAGTAATTTTAAGGCTGGTCTTAATGCCAGGTATGCGGTCTGGTTCCAGGTCGACTTGAGAATTGTCGAAGTCGAAAAGTTGCGATTGCGATAGCCCGCGATAAGAGAGCTGTTTATCTCACATCACGTGTTTGGCCTTTTGCGGGGGAGATTGGGGTATTGTTAAGATGAACGGGGCACGTAGGGCGGATCAAACACTCATGAAGATTCAGAATACTATATTTTATGATGTTTGATAGGCCTGGTGGCTGTTTATTTCATAAAAAAACAACCAAGTGTTGCTATTCAATACATATGAGCCTTGTAATTGTGTGGAATTAAAATATATATTTTTGTTGTTTCTCATGATATTCATGGCAGCAAAATCCCAGATTCATGCCTTTGGGAGGAAAATGTGAAAGCTTTCGAAGGTTGGAAAGATCCAAATGCAAACCCAAGACTTCAAATCAGCTAGCACTCAAACACAGCCCAGCTAAGTTTAAAACGTGCAAGTACACCTGGGCATTTATTTTGTTTGCCAGTTCATCTCTTATCGGCCACGTGATCTAGATGACGCTAGTAAACAGCCTCGATAGCTTCGCCTTCCGAAGCTCGCATCTCTACCCTGATAACCGTGATCAGCCAAAATGTCTTACTACTTCACCATATTGTCACCGACCGATACGCCTCTCTTCAACATTGCTTTCGGCACATCCAAGGGTGGTGGCGATGGCATTGCCCGCTTCCGTTTCCCCGAGACAGCGCAATACATGAATCAGTTCATCATCCATTCAAGTCTAGACATATTGGAAGAAGCACAGTGGACAAATGGTTCAATGTGAGTTTGAATGCCATTTCATGCCCCAGAGAGCGCCGGGACACCCTTGAGAGGCCTGGAAATCACTGTGGACTATCAGGGGATCACACCCGCAAGCCACCAGTTGCATCCAAACCCAATTGACTCGCGGAACCAGAAGCTAACCCAGTCGCAAAGGTACTTGAAACACATAGATACATACCCACCAGCGGCGGCCTACATCACAGCATTCCTAACACCCAGCGGTGCCCGATTCCTATTACTGCACCAACCCCCACATCTCCCCTCCTCAACCAACTCCGGCAGCGGCCTGGGATCGTCATCATTACTGGGAACAGCGGGATCAACTACTCGCGCCTCGTCGAGCTCTATCGCCGCGAACCCTACCTCACCACAGACCGAGGAGGCCGTACGTCAATTCATGAACGAAGTCTACGAAAATTATGTGAAGACGGCCATGAACCCTTTCTACAAGCAAGGAATGGAGATCAAGAGTCCAGTCTTCAGGACGCGAGTCACTGCTGCTGGCAAAAAATGGCTCTAGCCTGGGGTTGTCTCCCATTTGGTAGGTGCGCGTGGCGTTTGTGGAAATGTAATTATATCCCAGGGCTTGTTGCTCTCTGTTCTGATAGCTTTGTTGGAGCTCGGCTTTGCATAATGAAAACACCTGATTTAAGGGCCAAGCTAGAGATCTACTGTAGTACTCGTTTAGTAAGAGGATGAAGAAAATTCAATGGTATCTGATGAGGTTGAATGCCATTTCCAAAGGGGATATCGATACAAGCACCATTTTTGAGCCACGAAAAGCCGATGAAGATGAGTTGATCTGACACCGACTCCGATCGTGGCCCCGAGCCCTAGCTCCGCAAACCTGCCTAGGGAAAAATCCGAAAAAACGCACCAACGTACGCTCTGCAGCACATGAAAAGAAAAGTGATAACTCCAACCCAGAACTCCGAAGATACCCGTCCGGTGAAGTGTCCAAGTAAATCGCTAAAATGATGAAAAAAGACCTAGGCCGTCATCTGAGGAGCCAGCTTCTTCATAGTGACTGCCTTGAAATTGTCGACGGCATGAATGACATCTTCCAATTTGGCGACGGTTCCAAATATTCCACCTTCCATCTTGACAGATTCAATTGTGCCTAGATGTAGAGACGGCTCGGCCGCTGCAGTTCCGTCGTCCAGCACAACGCAGTCAAAGCCACGGTCGTTGGCCTCGCGCATGGTGGTCGAGACACACACGTCGGTGGTCACACCTGCAATAACCAGGTTCTTGACCCCTTTGTTGCGCAACAACAGTTCGAAGTCAGTGTGGGCAAACGCACCACGGCCGGGTTTGTCAATCACCGGCTCACCGACGAGAGGGTAAAGTTCGTCAATGGTATCATGACCAAGTTCACCGCGGATGAGGAGACGACCCATGGGCCCAGGAGAACCGATCCCTAAACCCGATGCATTGTTGCGAGACCGGTAAGCCTCGCGACTGGAAAGGGTGGACAGGTCGGCACGGTGACCTAAATTCAGTTAGTCATGGGAATTTGAAGGCCTTGGTCTGAGGGAATTCTTACCCTCGCGAGTGTGGTACACCGGAAATCCACCAGAGCGGAAAGCGTGAAGTAGTCTTTGGAGACGTGGAATCAAAGCCTGTGCAGCAGATATGTCATAACCCTGATATCCCATATATCCTTCGGGCAAACAAACTAGATATGCATTAGTCGCATGGTTCGGACGATGGGCTTGACGCGCTTACAGTCTTTTTGCATATCGATGATGACAAGCGCGGTGGTGTATGGGGTAAACGATGCGTCATGTGGCCAATCATATGGGATTGCTGGCAGTTGACCCTTGCGCACCTTGTGGTGAGGGACTTGGCGTGGTTTCTCAATGATGGGGCCGTGGTTGTGGGTCGCATTCATCACGGTCAGGGTCCAGATACCTGGAGAGCCCGCCGCGACAAGCATGAAAGGGCAGTCCATCAAGCGCGAAGTTCTGCGACGCTTGCGCGTCTCCTCGGTCAAGCCATTGCGAGGCCGATAGTGTCCGCCGCGATCACAGCGCAGCCAGACTTTGGCAGTGCGGCCGGGTTTCTTCTCGGTTGGGGTGCTTGATGATTTGACAACCACGTTGTAGCCATGTTCCTTTCCATGGTCTTGGACAGCAGCTAGAAGAGTTGCCCTATATCAAGGTCAGTTGTTGAGATTGGTCCCACCAAGTAAGGGGTGAGAGAGTAGTTTACTTATCAGGATATGTACCTTCAGGAGGGGGTACCAATTGCATGGCCAGCTCCGGAATGTCTTGAAGGTCACTGGGTGCATCGTCCAAGTTGAGGTCGGTGGAGTCTGCCATGGTGGATGGATCGAGATGAACCGTCGCCTCAAGGAGAGAGTTCTATCAGAGCAGAAAGAGCTGTGAGTAAGTGAGTCTGACCATAATCCCACGGCCAGGCTATGCGACTGCACGCTGGGGATAGATGGAGATTGGGATGAGTCGGGGGTAAACAAGTGCGTGGAAGCAAATAGAGCGATCAACAATCTTAAGAGACGCGTGCGTGGGCATAGCCCCCAGAGTGGTGCCTGGACACAACAACCGGATGGATATAGATCGCGTAGGTGCCCACTAAAGGCTCCTACATGGGAATTGAAAAGTGAATAAAGTCACTTACCGCTCTGACTTGGTTGCCCTAAGAACCCAAAGACTGGAGACTGGGGACTGATGAATCCAGATCACGGGCGGAGGTCGATCAGGATCACTCCAGCTTCCAATGAGGTTTAGACTCGGGTTGAATTACTCGCCTGAGATCTACGGCGAAAATGGATACCTAAGGCGTCAAGAGCGGTGGCAGTGGCTGCACCCGATCATCCAATTGTGGACTAGCGTGTCCCGCCCCTGACGACCGAAACAACAACATCGGTTTCTCCCAGCCCGATCCAATCTAACCCGCTTTGTGACAAGAGAGGCGGGTCGAAGGTAAGTCAACTGTGCATACTTTAGTTTGCATTCTTCGAATACTCTTCCCTCTCTCAGTGGAGGAAACGTGAGACCGACTACCACGATCAATCCCTTGCGTCACCGCCTCGGCGAGGGGCTCTTATCAACGCACGGTTGTTGACATCGGGCCACCACGAACCATACATGAGTCTTTGAGAGGGGCTGGTGCGATCTGCAGGGCAAGACAGCCTGGTGAATTGTGTCTAGTGACTTCGGTCAATCTTGGACGGCCCTCGTCGTCCAGACATCTCCCTTGCGACCGGTCTGGGTGCCCAACGCTCGAAGATGCCGGCCGTCGACGAGTCTCCTTCCGAGCGGAAGCATACGAGCAGCTCCTACAGAGATGAATTGGCGCACTACAAAGCCCAGTATGAATCACTCGAAGCAGAGCTTGCGGACTTCCAGTCCTCCAGCCGGGAGCTGGAGACGGAGCTGGAGAAGGATATTGAGGCCTCGGAAAAGCGGGAGCGACAACTGAAGGAGAAGCTCGACACGATGCGATACGAGGTCGATGAGTGGAAGGTATACAAAATAATGCTCATTGCTTCTACATCTGCGGAAACTGACATTGCGGCGGCAGACCAAGTACAAGCAATCCAAGAGCGAAGGAAACAGTGCGCAAAATACTCTGCAGAAAGAGATCACCACACTCCGAGACGCGAACCGTACTCTCCAGCTGAGACTCCGAGACATTGAAGTTGCCAACGATGACTACGAGCGACAAGCCCGGAACACCACCTCGTCCCTGGAGGACATGGAGTCCAAATATAACATGGGAATCGAACGCGGAGTTCTACTGGAGGAGGAAATGCGAAGCGGGGAGCAAGAACGAGAACAATTGCGGATCGACAACCAGCGACTTCGAGACGAGTTGGCCGATCTGAAGATCGAGGCTGAGATTGTCCAAGAGAAACTTCGTAACGCCGAAGGACATGGCAACTTCCGCCGTCGCAAGCCTACGCCCCTGTACCACCGAAGCCCGGCAACTCCACAGAACCTGGAAATCTTTGATCGCTCCCCCGGCACAGCTACTTCCTCCCCAGTCTTTGCCACGCCTCCGGCTAAGCCATCCCTTGCATCGGCGGCAGCGACCCCGCCATCGCCCCCTATCTCTGAATCATCTATGAACATGCGAAAGTCTATCAACGCGCACAGTACGCCCAGCTTCCCTCGGCAAAGGGCCGCTGGCACTGAACCAGTCAACTCTCGAACCCTCCACGCCCGAACCCAGACACGAACCAGTAACCAGCCACGTCCTAGTGCTCACTCCCGGACTCCTTCCCTTGCCTACAGCAATGGCACCTTCAGCAACAGCAATGGAAATGGCCGCTCCACCCCCTCCATGTCAATCTCGTCTCGCAACAGCATGACGAGAACGAACACCTCGAGGGCACCGGGGCTTCCAAAGTCTGGATCCTTGTACCAGATTCGTGGCTTGATTGGCAAGATGCAAAAGCTTGAAGAGCGCGTCCAATCAGCCAAATCGCGCCTGCCTGCACCATCTGACACTTCGTCACTTGGTTCGCCTCGCTCGGGGTCCGTGGTCGGCGACAGTCCAGTCTCCTCGTCAATTACCGTCCGCAGAAATTCTCGCAAACGATTGAGCAACAGCAGTCTCGGATCTTCTGCCAAAGACAGTGAAAGTGCTCCGTCGTACCCACCTCAAGGTCGTCAGTCATCTGGGCGCACAGGCGAGAGTCGCCCCAGCAGCCGAACCAGCTTCTCCAGCCGCAGCTCATTCAGCCAAAGCGTTCACTCCGGGGTTCCTGTCAATGGCAGACCCGAAAGTCGATCAAGTCGTCCAGGTGCCAAAACACCGCTAGGGCATTACTCGATAAATCCAACGACAGAGAGCCGTCGGCCCCGGTCATCTCTCAGCAACCATGGCGGTCAGCTCCCGAACATTGCAGGAATGTGCCTCATTGACGAGGATCATGATCAGGAAGTACCCACTCCTACTACTTCCCGCATCTCCCAGGAAATCCGACGTCCCTCTGTGACGGCGACTCCCACCCCCATAGTCAAGAAGCGAACCATTAGTGGGATCCCGGCACCCCGAAGCTTCAAGACCAGCATTGGACCCGGGTCTATGCCGCCACCCACCCGAAAGCCCACCGCCAACGACCTGGGAGAGACCTTCTGATTTCAATTCTTTTTTTCGCCTTTTCACCTTCATGAAACATGCATGGGGAGTCTGGTGGGGTTCTGTCTTCTGCCTTGGGGGTTACGGTACATCAACGTTGTCGTCCATTTTTCGCCATATGATCGGCCGCATCTACCCCGGGTCTACGGACCAAGTTCTGGATATAGTGATTCATCCCGTACAGATTTGCATTTTGATCTACCAGCCAGGTCTGGTCCATTGTGGCTCCCGGTGGATTCCGGGGGTCGTCCTAAGCTGTGTCTCAGCTCGTCTTTTCGTTCAATATCCAATAATACCCACGATGTTTATGCTCCATTGGAATCTTGTTTTGTAGGCCAATGTAAGGTGGTTGGCGCCGGGAATGGGTGGGATCTGGGGCCCTGTGATTGGTGCTCCGCGTCTCAGCGAATGCCAGCAGATGTTGAATTCCAAGGTTCTGC
Organism: Penicillium bialowiezense; assembly: GCA_026122735.1. Classification (NCBI taxonomy): domain Eukaryota; kingdom Fungi; phylum Ascomycota; class Eurotiomycetes; order Eurotiales; family Aspergillaceae; genus Penicillium; species Penicillium bialowiezense. The sequence goes on from JAKZFB010000004.1 coordinate 1,078,719, forward strand.
AGATCGGCCGAATTGGAATAGCGTGGACGCCATGGTTTTTTTTTTTTTCGCCGGATCGGTGACGTGGAGTAAAATTAATATATCTCTATAGTTCGCATGAAGATTCGATCTCGAGCTCCTTGTCCAAGTGGTAAGCTGACTATAGGGGTATTATGTGAGGGATTCCCAAGAGGGAGTGCAAACTCCGAAATTCCACGTTGTTCTCCGTACTCCGGGGTCCGATTGATCTGACCGAATGGGGTTATCGTGAGAGAAAAAAGCAAATAGGGACAAACCCTCCGAGTCTAGGTCTGTGGGGGCTAATTACGGTGCATACTGCTTACGGGCGGAGTGAAAACTGACGGATACAATGAATACAATGAATACAATGAATACAATGAGCGACTGTAAGGATTTAATATGCACAGTGCAATGCTAGAAGATCACCAAAAGCTCGAAAGTGGCAGAAGTGGTGGGCGCAAATTGTAGTGGAACCCACGGCCCAACAAAGTCGAGGGAGTTGGGGAAGCGTTCCTGGGCCTGGAAGGTACCGTTCCATAGTGTTGACTATGCAGGGGTACTTCGACCACTGAGCAGTCACCACGGCCAGTTGGGAGGATCTCCACCCTGGTGGGACTCCAGGAAATCATCTTCTCAGCACTTTTTTTCCTGGTCTTATTGGACTTGTCTGCCAGTTTTCCGCTCTGGTTTCTGTCAATTTACTTATTTCCCTATTTTATCTAATCGGCTGGTGGTTCCCGGTGAGTGCAACCCTCTCCCTCGCTCCTCTCGTCGAACTCGCCGTTTGCGACCAAATTACCATTTTGGTCCAATTCCGCATTGGGCTTGATGTTTCCCTAAATTATCACGCTGACAGCTAGTCCTTTTACAGAGCTCTTCGACGCTTTCTTCTCAAATCTCTCTCCCTCACCTTTTTTTTTTTCTGCCAGTGACAGCCACCCGATCACATCCCGCCACTTCTCAACATTTGTACATTACCGACATTTTAATCGCTGGTCCCGGCATCCAGCGTTTTCCAACTCTTGCACAGGAATTCTGACCTGTGATAAATCATCATGGCTGTCTCAAATGGCAATGCGCCGGTCAACGGTAGCTCTGCTAAACATAACCTTCCCTCACATTTCATCGGTGGCAATGCCCTCGAATCAGCAGCCCCAAGCAATGTGAAGGACTTCGTGGCCGCCCACGATGGCCACTCTGTCATTACATCGGTAAGATCCCCCGATAGCTCCCCACAGTTCTGCTGAGCTACAATCGGGCAATAATTGCCCATAATTGTTATGAATTTCGGACTGACACCCCGCAGGTGCTGATCGCCAACAACGGTATCGCTGCCGTCAAAGAGATTCGTTCAGTGCGGAAATGGGCCTACGAGACCTTTGGCAATGAACGTGCCATCCAATTCACCGTGATGGCCACGCCCGAGGATTTGCACGCCAACGCCGACTACATTCGTATGGCCGACCAATACGTCGAAGTGCCTGGTGGAACCAATAATAATAATTATGCCAACGTCGAGCTGATCGTCGATGTTGCGGAGCGGATGGACGTGCACGCCGTGTGGGCTGGATGGTAAGTTGTTTAAGCCTTGAACACCGGGGGACGGTTTGCTGATATTAGGTCTCTATAGGGGTCACGCCTCCGAAAACCCTCGGTTACCCGAATCGCTCGCGGCGTCGCCGAAGAAGATCATTTTCATTGGACCTCCCGCCTCGGCCATGCGCTCTCTGGGTGACAAGATTTCTTCCACCATTGTCGCACAGCATGCCGGTGTGCCCTGTATTCCCTGGTCCGGAACCGGTGTTGATGCCGTCACGGTGGATAAGCACGGTATTGTGACTGTTGAGGATGACACCTATAACAAGGGCTGTACCTTCTCCCCACAAGAGGGTCTGGCCAAGGCCAAGGAGATCGGTTTCCCCGTCATGGTCAAGGCCTCCGAAGGAGGTGGTGGTAAGGGTATCCGAAAGGTCGAGAACGAGGAGGAGTTCACTTCCTTGTACAATGCTGCTGCCAACGAAATTCCCGGATCACCCATCTTCATCATGAAGCTTGCCGGTAACGCCCGTCACTTGGAGGTTCAGCTGCTGGCTGATCAGTACGGCAACAACATCTCTCTCTTCGGTCGTGATTGTTCCGTGCAGCGTCGTCATCAGAAGATTATCGAGGAGGCTCCTGTCACTATTGCCAAGCAACCCACTTTCCAGGCTATGGAGCGCGCTGCCGTGAGCTTGGGTCGTCTGGTCGGATACGTCTCTGCTGGTACCGTCGAGTACCTTTACTCACACTCCGATGACAAGTTCTACTTCCTCGAGTTGAACCCCCGTCTGCAGGTCGAGCATCCTACCACCGAGATGGTCTCCGGTGTCAACCTGCCCGCTGCCCAGCTCCAGATTGCCATGGGTATTCCCCTCCACCGCATCCGTGACATTCGTCTCCTCTACGGTGTCGACCCCAACACCTCCGTCGATATTGACTTCGACTTCTCCAAGGAGGAGAGCTACCAGACTCAGCGTCGTCCCCAGCCCAAGGGCCACACCACTGCTTGCCGTATTACCTCCGAGGACCCTGGCGAGGGTTTCAAGCCTTCCAGTGGTACTATGCACGAGCTGAACTTCCGCAGTTCCTCAAACGTCTGGGGTTACTTCTCTGTCGGTACTGCTGGTGGTATCCACAGTTTCTCCGACAGTCAGTTCGGTCACATTTTCGCCTACGGCGAGAACCGATCGGCCTCGCGTAAGCACATGGTCGTTGCCCTGAAGGAATTGAGCATTCGCGGTGATTTCCGTACCACCGTCGAGTACTTGATCAAGCTTCTGGAGACCCCTGCTTTCGAGGACAACACCATCACCACAGGATGGCTCGACCAGCTCATCACCAACAAGTTGACTGCTGAGCGCCCTGACCAGAATGTGGCCATCATTTGTGGTGCTGTCACCAAGGCTCACCTTGCCAGCGAGGCAGGAATCGAGGAGTACCGCAACGGCCTCGGAAAGGGTCAGGTTCCCTCCAAGGACATCCTGAAGACCGTCTTCCCCGTTGACTTCATCTACGAGGGTGAGCGCTACAAGTTCACTGCTACTCGCGCCAGCTTGGACAGCTACCACCTCTTCATCAACGGCTCTAAGTGCTCCGTCGGTGTCCGCGCCCTGGCTGATGGTGGTCTGCTTGTTCTGCTGAGTGGTCGCAGTCACAACGTCTACTGGAAGGAGGAGCCCGCTGCCACCCGCCTGAGCGTTGACGGCAAGACCTGTCTGCTGGAGCAGGAGAACGACCCCACTCAGCTTCGTTCTCCCTCTCCCGGTAAGCTTGTCAAGTTCACCGTTGAGAACGGTGAGCACATCCGCTCTGGCCAGTCCTACGCCGAAGTCGAGGTCATGAAGATGTACATGCCCCTCATTGCCCAGGAGGATGGTACTGTGCAGCTCATCAAGCAGCCTGGAGCCACTCTGGAGGCTGGTGACATCCTCGGAATCCTCGCCCTGGATGACCCCTCCCGTGTCAAGCACGCTCAGCCCTTCACTGGACAGCTGCCCGAGCTTGGCTCGCCCACCGTCCTTGGTAACAAGCCCTCGCAGCGATTCTTCCTGCTCCACAGCATTCTGGAGAACATCCTGCGCGGTTTCGACAACCAAGTCATCATGGGTACTACCCTGAAGGATCTGGTTGAGGTTCTCCGCAACCCAGATCTTCCCTACGGCGAGTGGAATGCGCAGTCCTCTGCACTGCACTCCCGTATGCCCCAGAAGCTTGATGCTCAGCTCCAGACCCTGGTTGACAAGGCCAAGGCCCGCAAGGCTGAGTTCCCCGCCAAGCAGCTCCAGAAGGCCATCGTTCGCTTCATTGAGGACAATGTCTCCCCTGCTGATGCCGAGATCCTCAAGGCTACCCTTCTGCCCTTGGTCCAGGTTATCAACAAGTACCTGGATGGCTTGAAGTCTAACGAGTACAACGTCTTCATTGGTTTGCTCGAGCAGTACTACGAGGTTGAGAAGCTCTTCTCTACTCACAACTTCCGTGATGAGGATGTTATTCTCAAGCTCCGTGAGGAGAACAAGGATGACATCACCAGCATTGTCCACACTGTCCTCTCTCACAGCCGTATTGGATCCAAGAACAACCTGGTTCTTGCCATTTTGGATATGTACCGTCCCAACCAGCCCAACGTCGAGAATGTTGGCAAGCACTTCAAGCCTATCCTCAAGAAGTTGACTGAGCTCGAGGCTCGCTCCTCTGCCAAGGTCACTCTTAAGGCTCGTGAGGTTCTGATCCAGTGTGCCATGCCTTCCCTGGATGAGCGTCTGTCCCAGATGGAGCACATTCTGAAGTCATCCGTCGTTGAGTCTCGCTACGGCGAGACCGGCTGGGAGCACCGTGAGCCCTCCTTTGATGTCCTGAAGGAGGTTGTTGACTCCAAGTACACCGTCTTCGATGTACTCCCTCGCTTCTTCGTCCACAACGACCCTTGGGTTACTCTTGCTTCCCTGGAGGTTTACGTTCGCCGCGCCTACCGTGCCTACACTCTGAAGGGCATTGAGTACAACGCCTCACCCGAGCAGCCCTTCCTGTCATGGGACTTCACCCTTGGCAAGCTCGGTCAGCCCGAGTTTGGTGTCCTTTCCTCCACCCAGCCCTCGGCCCCGGGTACTCCTATCGCAGAGGGCAACCCCTTCAAGCGCATCAACTCCATCAGCGAGCTGTCGTCTTTCAATGACCCGCTGAGCGACCCTGTCCGCAAGGGTGTCATCATCCCTGTCCAGTACTTGGAGGATGCTGAGGAGTTCCTTTCCAAGGCTCTTGAGTCCTTCCCTCTTGGAGGCTCCACCAGACGCCCCAGCGAGAACGGCCTCATCGCCAACCTCGAGGGCAAGCGCCGCCCCATCCCCAAGCCCGAGCATGACAGTGAGCTCACCGGTGTCTGCAACATCGCTATCCGCGACATCGAGGACCTCGATGACCAGGAGCTTGTTGGCCAGATGAAACAGTTGCTCGCCGACAACAAGGAGGAGCTCCTTGCCCGTCGCGTTCGTCGTGTCACTTTCATCTGTGGCAAGCAGGGTGTCTACCCCGGCTACTTCACCTTCCGTGGACCCCACTACGAGGAGGACCTGAGCATTCGTCACAGCGAGCCCGCTCTTGCCTTCCAGCTTGAGCTTGGCCGTCTTTCCAAGTTCAACATCAAGCCCGTCTTCACTGAGAACCGCAACATTCACGTGTACGAGGCCATCGGCAAGGGCCCCGAGAACGACAAGGCTATCGACAAGCGTTACTTCATTCGCGCTGTCGTTCGCCCTGGTCGTCTCCGTGATGATATCCCCACTGCTGAGTACTTGATCTCCGAGGCTGACCGCCTCATGAACGATATCTTGGACGCTCTCGAGATCATTGGAAACAACAACTCTGACTTGAACCACATCTTCATCAACTTCTCCCCCGTTTTCAACCTGCAGCCCGAGGCTGTCGAGCAGGCTCTCGCCGGCTTCCTCGACCGCTTCGGTCGTCGTCTGTGGCGCCTCCGTGTCACCGGTGCCGAGATCCGTATCCTCTGCACTGACCCCACCACCGGCATGCCTTACCCTCTGCGTGTGATCATCAGCAACACCTACGGTTTCATCATCAACGTTGAGATGTACATCGAGCGCAAGTCCGAGAAGGGTGAATGGATCTTCCAGAGCATTGGTGGCACCAACAAGCTCGGCTCCATGCACATGCGTCCTGTCTCTACTCCTTACCCCACCAAGGAGTGGTTGCAGCCCAAGCGTTACAAGGCTCATCTGATGGGAACTCAGTACGTGTACGATTTCCCCGAGCTTTTCCGCCAGGCCTTCCAGAACAGCTGGACCAAGGTGGCGCAGACGATTCCCTCCCTGTACGAGAAGCGCCCTCCTGTTGGCGAGTGCATCGACTACAGCGAGCTTGTCCTCGATGACACCGACAGCCTTGTTGAGGTGTCCCGCGAGCCCGGTACCAACACCCACGGTATGGTTGGTTGGATCATCACTGCTCGTACTCCCGAGTACCCCCGCGGCAGACGTTTCATCATTGTCGCCAACGACATCACCTTCCAGATTGGTTCATTCGGTCCTCAGGAAGACAAGTTCTTCCACAAGTGCACTGAGCTCGCTCGCAAGCTGGGTATTCCCCGCATCTACTTGTCTGCCAACTCCGGTGCTCGCATTGGTATGGCCGACGAGCTGATTCCCTTCTTCTCTGTTGCTTGGAACAACCCCGGGAAGCCCGAGGCCGGCTTCAAGTACCTGTACCTCACCCCCGAGGTCAAGAAGCGCTTCGATGCTAGCAAGCAGAAGGAAGTCATCACTGAGCAGATCACCGATGACGGCGAGGAACGCCACAAGATCACCACTGTCATTGGTGCCAAGGATGGTCTGGGTGTCGAGTGCCTGAAGGGCTCCGGTCTCATCGCCGGAGCTACCTCCAGGGCCTACGAGGATATCTTCACCATCACCTTGGTCACCTGTCGCTCCGTTGGTATCGGTGCTTACCTTGTCCGTCTCGGCCAGCGTGCCATTCAGGTCGAGGGTCAACCCATCATCCTGACTGGTGCTCCTGCCATCAACAAGCTGCTCGGTCGCGAGGTCTACACCTCCAACCTCCAGCTTGGTGGTACCCAGATCATGTACAAGAACGGTGTTTCTCACATGACTGCCCAGGATGACTTTGAGGGTGTCGAGAAGATTGTCGAATGGATGTCCTTCGTCCCCGACAAGAAGAGCGCTCCCATCCCCATCCGCCCCTGGTCTGACAGCTGGGACCGTGATATCGCCTACTTCCCTCCCCCCAAGCAGCCGTATGATGTCAGATGGCTCATCGGCGGTAAGGAGGATGTCGACGGTTTCCTGCCCGGTCTGTTCGACAAGGACTCCTTCGAGGAGGCCCTTGGTGGCTGGGCCCGCACCGTTGTCGTCGGTCGTGCTCGTCTCGGTGGTATCCCCATGGGTGTCATCGCCGTTGAGACTCGCTCTGTCGAGAACGTCACCCCTGCTGACCCTGCCAACCCCGACTCTATGGAGATGATCTCCAACGAGGCTGGTGGTGTCTGGTACCCCAACTCCGCCTTCAAGACCGCCCAGGCTCTGCGCGACTTCAACAACGGCGAGCAGCTGCCCGTCATGATCCTCGCTAACTGGCGTGGATTCTCCGGTGGCCAGCGCGACATGTACAACGAAGTCCTCAAGTACGGTTCGTACATCGTCGACGCCTTGGTCAAGTACGAGCAGCCCGTCTTCGTCTACATTCCTCCTCACGGTGAGCTCCGTGGTGGATCTTGGGTCGTCGTCGACCCTACCATCAACCCTGAGCAGATGGAGATGTACGCCGACGAAGACTCTCGCGGAGGTGTCCTCGAGCCCGAGGGCATCGTTGGTATCAAGTACCGCCGTGACAAGCAGCTCGACACCATGGCCCGTCTCGATGCCAAGTACGGCGAGCTCCGCCGCTCCCTGGCAGACGACTCGCTCACCAAGGAACAGCTGTCTGAGGTCAAGATCCAGATGGCCGCCCGCGAAGAGCTTCTCCTCCCCGTCTACACCCAGATCGCTCTCCAATTCGCCGATCTGCACGACCGCGCCGGCCGCATGCAAGCCAAGAACACCATTCGCCAGCCTCTGCAGTGGGCCAACGCCCGTCGCTTCTTCTACTGGCGTCTGCGCCGCCGTTTGAGCGAAGAGATGATCGTCAAGCGCATGGTCACTGCCTCTTCCTCCCCCGCCCCTCAGACCGGTGCCGCTGGCGCCATCCCCACCACCGGAACCCACACCTCTTCCGCCGAGTCCCCTCGTGCTGCGCACTTGCGCACCCTGCACGCCTGGACTGGCCTTCTCGACGATGAGCTCGAGAAGGATGACCAGAAGGTCGCTGCTTGGTACGAGGAGAACAAGAAGCTTGTGCAGACCAAGGTCGACTCTCTCCGCACCGAGGGCGTCGCTTCTGAGGTCGCTCAGCTGCTGATTGGTAACAAGGAAGGTGGTCTGCGTGGTGTCCAGCAGGTTCTCTCTATGCTGCCTGTTGAGGAGCGTGAGAGCGTTCTCAAGTACTTGGGATCTGCTTAAACATGTGACTTTCCTGTATTTATTATGACCTGATGTTTTTTCTTGATTCAGATTGCATGGTGTTGTGATTTTTCTTTTCTCTCATACATCGCACTGTCGATACAAATCTAGATTGTGTTTGTTCAAATTTCTCTCTCTGTATCTGTACCACCGGCTCGCTGTAGGCTGTGACCATCCATGGATGGAACCTTGGAAATGGTGATATTAGGCACGTATTCTAAGGTTTAATTAAGTATTGCACTATAAAATGCTCCATGGGTCTCGCTCACAAGCCCCAGAGTAGAGTACCTGCGGTAACCTGTGTTTCCAAGGTTGATGAACCACGACCCGGGAACCTAGGATTTGGGACGAACTCTCAAAACTGGAATACATCGAAAAAGTTAAACTATGTTCACATTGATAAATTATGTACAAACGTTCCGAGCCTATTGGAGCTCATGCTCCATGCACGCCTCGGTCATAGCTAGCAAATTTCCGGGCGGAAATCTTCTGTTCAAACATATGATCCAGCTCCTCATAGGTCCTTCCCTTGGTCTCTGGTAAACAGAAGTAGGTCCAAATACAAGCGATAATTGAAAAGCCACCAAATATAAACCCTGTCTTGCCGCGGAGGTCTCCCTCATCAGGGTTGATCATATAAGGCACAATGATAGTCATGATGAGAGTCCAGAAATTCTGCGTGAAGAAACCAATACTCACGCCATACGAGCGTAGACGAGTAGAGGACATTTCTCCGCAAATGACGTATCCAAGAGGCCCAAGGGTAAGATCGTAGAAAAAGTTCCAGATGATGATCAATGCGGACTGGCCCCAGGCAACGGAGGAGTTGTAATTTGGCACGACGTCGAGGATACCGATGACGAAGACGATGATGGTGAGAACGATCATGCCGGGGAAGAGAGATCGGCGACCGATTGTGTTGATGACCCACCACGAGCAGATATTGCCAACGACTCCAACAGCGGTCACACCGACGCCCATGTCAAAGGATCGAGAGGTAGGAAGACCGGCGACTGTGGAAATAATTGTTAGTGAGAGGAGGATAATCGGGCTGGGGAGGCTTACTTTGGAAGAAGTAGGTGGAGTAGCTGAGCACGAAGTTGACACCGCTGAACGAGTTGATGGTCCAAACAGCGATGACGATCATGGTTCGGCGAAGATCAACCCCTCGGAAGCAATCCAGATACCCAGCAGAGCTGGCGTATTCTTGTTCCATGCGAACTGTCTCTTGAATTTCAACGAGCCAGGAATCGACACTTCCACCGGTTTGGAATCGCTCGAGGGACTTCTTAGCCTCGGCATGTCTACCCCGTTGCACATACCAGTATGGCGATTCAGGGCAGAACCAAACTCCACAGAGAAGAATTGCGGGGAAACACCACTGGAAGGCGAAGGGGATTCTGTAGGCAAATGTATCTGTCCGGGCACCGAAAGCCCGAATGAGGCAGTTTCCAAGGAGCTGCCCAATGACGACAAACAGATTTACCATTGCAATCGTGATACCACGAAGCACCACTGGAGACGCCTCGGAGCAATAGGAACATGCAGTGACGAGGAACATGCCGAGGGAGATTCCGTTCACCAGTTTTCCTGCGAGAAGTACACCTCGGGAGAAGGCAAAGAACTGTAAGAAGATAGAGCCGCTGGAGATGACACAGGCAATCACCAAACTGATCTTCCGGCCTACGTAGGGGGAAATGGGACCGCACAGCAAGCTTCCACCCATTCCACCCACCGTCGCGATCATGTTGAAAGCTGCCTGCCATCTTGCTGGCAGAATGGTGGTGCCATCGGGCTGGGTATAACCAAAGACTGCACGGAACTCGGGAGCAGCGAGAAGACCACCGCTGACTTGCATATCATAGCCCCAAAGAATGGCCGAGAAGCAGAAGAACAGACAGTAGAACATTGCTTTGCGGTAGTTGATCAGCGCTGTCCGCAGAGTCATTTCATGCTCTAATACTTGATGATCAATCTTCTTTGCAGTGGCCACATCCGTTGTGGTAGCCTCCACATGGAGACTATCGATGGGCTCTTTGTCGATGTCCATTTTGGAAGGAGGAACAAATGTCAAGGCTGGACAACCTCAAGATAGAAAGAGAAAGATAGGTAAAGACACCCCAAGTAGTTCTGGACGGGGAGAATCGTAGATTTAATACTCCGCAAAACTTCTTCTCTCCGCATTATGGCTCGGCTTCACTCTCCTGATCATGGTCAGGTCTCAATCTGGGGAAGCTAGACAATTCGGGGCACGGTGGGTCTCGGCAACTTGTCTTGCGGGCGAAAATGTCGAGTCCGACGGCAATTCCAAGGCACCAAGCATCCGATGCACTCTAGATCCACGTAGTTTGCGTTGAATAAAGGCAAAGCCAACGGAAACTCGAGGAGCTAAATCTTCGCGGCTCCGATAGCCCCGGTGCCGGTAGCCCCGGTGATGCTCATTGGTTGAGACGCCGTGTTAGTCTACATTGTCACCTCCGCAAACACCACCCCACACTCTCCGGCTCCGCTACCCCCGGCGCTGATGAGAAGAGATTCACCCCAATGCGATGGGGTGAGGTCATTTTGGAGGGGTAATTGCACCGTGTCGAGTTCCACTACGCGTCTCGCGAGCATGTCGGGTATAAAGAACCAGGGCTGGTTCGATTCCAACCCACTCGCCGTCGAATTCATCCCCTTGGAATTCTCATTTCATCATGGGTTCTCAGGTAGAGCAGATCTCGCTTCAAGCAGACGCCGAACGACCTGATTTCATGAACCCCGCGGTATTTCGAAGAAATACTCTTCCCGCGCGCTCCTACCACATCCCCTCGACATCTCTGCTGCTCAATGGCGCCTGGGAATTCAGCATGTCGCGGTCGCCCCCGGAGGCGCCAGAGCCTAGCGACGAAGAATCCGAAGAGTGGTCCAGCATCAACGTCCCAGGCCACTGGCAGTTGCAGGGTTGGGGAAAGCCGAATTACACCAACACGCAATTCCCAATCCCTGTGTGCCCGCCTTTCGTCCCAACAGAGAACCCGACCGGCACATATCGTCGGAAGTTCACAGTGCCGGCAGAATGGAAGGCTGATGATATGGAGGTTCGGCTTCGCTTCGATGGTGTCGACAGCGCATACCATGTCTGGGTGAACAAATCTTTGATCGGGTATGCGCAAGGGAGCAGAAACCCATCCGAGTTTGACGTCACCCCATTGTTGCAAGCTGGCGAGAACGAGGTATTTGTGAGAGTGTATCAATGGTCCGATGCGACGTATATCGAAGATCAGGATCAATGGTGGCTATCGGGTAGGTTCGAGGCTGAGGTGGACATTTGAAGGAATGAAAATGAGCTAACTTCCTTTGAACAGGAATCTTCCGAGATGTCAACTTGATCGCATTGCCCGCAAAAGACCGACTGAGTGACTGGTTTATTCGCACGGACCTCGATTCGGAATATACCGACGCTTCACTTCTCGCAACGATTGACTACCAAGTTTCCGAAAAGAGCACCATTGCACTCAACTTGATTGAGTCAGTTGAGGGCAGGAGTCAGATTGTTGCTTCTACAGAGTGCAGCGTGGAGCCTGCAACAGTCAAAGTTGACCTAAGCTTGCCTGTAGCAAACCCCAAGAAATGGACCGCTGAGCGACCCTATCTCTATGACGTGGAGATGATTTTGAGCACACCTGGATCCAACAAGACATTCAAAAAAACCCAGCGCATTGGCTTCCGCAAAGTTGAGCGCAAAGGAGGTCTCATCACAGTGAACGGAAAGGCTATCCGGCTCCGTGGAGTCAACAGACATGACCACCACCCTGTTTTGGGCCGTGCCGTGCCCCTGGATTACATGAGAAAGGACTTGTTGCTCATGAAGGCTCATAATATCAACGCACTTCGCTGCAGCCATTACCCCCCAGACGCTCGACTTCTCGATATGGCCGACGAGCTGGGCTTCTGGGTCATTGATGAAGCCGATCTCGAATGCCATGGCTTTTACGATGCTGTCGCACGACCAATGGACATGGACGAGACATTAGGTTACGAGGAGCGCAAGGCTATGACCTTCCCCAAGTGTGCTGTTCACACCTCGGATAATGCCGTCTGGCGGGAAGCCTACGTTGACCGAGTTCACTCCCTTATTCAGCGCGACAAGAACCATACTAGTATCATTATCTGGTCAATGGGAAATGAGGCTTTCTTCGGCACATGCCACCGCTCTATGGTAGAGTATGCTCGATCTTTTGACAGCACCCGCCTGGTTCACTATGAAGGCGATGTCAATGCCGAGACAACAGACATGTTCAGCTACATGTACCCGGAGATCAATCGGCTTCGATCTCTGGCGGCCAGCGAAGGGGTCGTCGATGGCAAATTTGACAAGCCTATCATTCTTTGCGAATACGCTCATGCTATGGGCAATGGACCAGGTCTACTTGCTGACTACGAGAAATGCTTTGATGAAATCCCCCGCTTGCAGGGTGGCTTTATCTGGGAATGGGCTAACCACGGTCTATACGTTGAAGGCACCAAGGAAAAGGGCAATTTCTATGCCTATGGTGGTGATTTTGATGACTATCCAAACGATGGAACATTCGTAATGGATGGTTTATTGAACAGTGTCCACGAGCCTTTACCAGGCTTGCTAGAGCTTAAAAGAGTCTTGGAGCCGGTGAAGCTGGAGATTCAGGGACAGAAGCTGGTTGTGAAGAACCGTTACGACTTTTTGGATTTGAGCCACCTCCAAGCTTCCTACAAACTCGAAGCATTTGACAAAACGTGAGTTGAGGATTACGTTCATCTGATGAACAAAGAACTGATTTTCTGCTGCAGATCGAGTGTTTTGGCTACTGGGTTGCTAGAGCTGCCCGCTATCCCCTCTGGTCAATCTACTGAGATATCCTTACCTGGAGATCTATTCCAAAATGATGCCCATCCGGCTTATTTGACCATTGCATTGACGCAAAGAGGAAAGGTTGAGTGGAACCAAGGGGAATTCACGGTTGCTTGGACTCAGGCGTTGGTATCAAAGCCAACCGGAAGCATTCCAGCCATCAGCACAACTTCTACATACGAAACTGACAATGCTGTCTCGACCAAATCGACGAAGACAGTCGTATCAGTAAGCGGAGCGAATTGGAAATTCGAGTTTGATCGCGTTCGCGGACATCTCAAGAAATGGACTCACAACGCCATGACTATTCTTGAGCCAGATACTGCAACAGGAATTGCCATGATCCCTGGATTTTGGCGTCCCCCAACCGATAACGATATTCCCTCGGCAGCACCATATTGGAAAAGATTTGGAGTCAACAGCCTCACAAATCAACTTCGATCGTTCGACACGTCCTCGACCGAAGATGGCGGTGTTTGCATTGAGAGCGAGACATTCCTTTCCCCCCCAGTCCTCTCTTGGGGATGGAAGTGTTTCGCCCGCTACATTATCAAGCCCAATGGCTCTTTGACAATCAACATCAGCCTGAAGCCCACAGGCACGGCACCGAAAACTGTTCCTCGAGCTGGCCTGAATCTCCGAGCAAACTCAGAGTTACAGTCTGCCTCCTGGCTCGGGCTGGGCCCTGGTGAGTCCTATCCGGATAAGAAGACGGCTCAATCATTCGGTCTTTGGAAGAATGCCATTGCGGGCCTCGAGACGGTCTACGATATCCCACAAGAGAACGGAAACCGCACGGATACGGCTTGGGTGGAACTTCGTGCCCCTAATGGCACAGGCTTCCGCGCAAGCCCGCAAGAGCCTACAGTAGTAAACGGAGGAATGGGAAGCTTGAGCTGGAAGGCTAGCCGTCACTCTGATGAAGCCGTTGAGGCGGCGCGGCACCCTTGCGATCTCGTTGAAGATGATACATTGTTTGTGAGATTGGATGATCAAGTTGCTGGTGTAGGCACTGCAGCCTGTGGTCCGGGGCCTATGGATGAGCATTTGGTCAAGGTGCAAGACATCGCTCTCAGCATGTTGCTGGAGCCTGTTTCTTAATTAATTAGGAATGGAAACGAACTTGCAACCTTGTTAGGCTTGCTTTGCCGCATAGCTAGACTATTTACAATCTAGATCGAAATATAATATAGACGAGAGATCGATATTTGTATGGGAATTTGCCATACTCCGTGAGGTATTCAATTTTGTAGATACTGGGATCAAACCTTGGAAGGCTCGACACTATATATTCTCGAAGCCCTAGAATTAAATATACCAACCTCTTGATTTATCTCGGTCCTCACCACCATTTAGACAATATCCATAGATGGAGTGGAGTGATGGACAACTAAATAATTCGGCATCAAAAGGAGTCACGTGTAGTGGTATCTTACAAGTTACCCGTTTCTGTGACGAGATTTCGGGAAAGTAATTCACGTCCACCTTTTTGCCGTCTTGCCTTGAGATCTCCCTGTCGCTGCTCATTGATCCATTTATTTTGATTTTTGACACTACACCTGCAAGCATACTGGCTCAAAATGAAGAGATTCCGGGCGGCTCGAGCAGTTCGTTTTCAACCCTCCCTCGGGAGGTAGAACACCCAACTAATCACTCGTCCACAGTGCGACTCATGCCGCCAACGCAAAACAAGGTGAGCGCCAGTCTATGAGATATGATCATTTTTAATTCCTAACTTAATTGACAGATGTGATGCTAGAGATCCATGTGGACCTTGCACAAGCCTAAACCAAGCGTGTTTATATGGGACAGATGCCATCTCGTAAGAGAGAAGAAAGCCTATCACTGCAATGATTCACTGTTGACGGTCCAACAGAAGAGGAAAGAGCGAGATGATACTGGACACAGTTTTGCGAATGGAGGCTTCCATCGAAGAACTTAGGAGCATGGTCGTACGTTGGCAGTGGCCCACGTTTGCATCTTACTGATGATTATAGGCCACTGGCTCGGGATCCAATGTGACATGCGCTAGGCAAATCGACACCACATCACCGGTCTCAACAATGACCTCAATGTCCCACGACACGCGTCATCAGCCTGGTGGGTGCACAATCCGAGACCCAACCGAGAGTGCCGTGCTATCTTCAGGACATCTCTCCTCGGCAGAGTCCCTTTTGAAATGGTCTGTGTTTCTTGATCATCCTTCTATCCTGAATGAGACAGAATCTTCATTTCTGTCGCTCGAGTATGGGCGAACACCTCTACGAAGCAACCTCTATGCTATATTTCCGAGCCTGGGGTTATCGGAAATAAAGAGCATGGTGACTGTATTCCAACAGACCTACAATTTTTGGTTTCCCACCATGAGCTTGAATGACCTCAAATCTGTGGAGGTGCGGATATACCAACAGAGCCTAGAGCCAAGTTGTCAGTCATGTTTGGCTTTGTTGGTCATGGCCTTGAGTTGTGTTGGAGCCTCTGTGGTGAAGGAAGAAATGCCCGAACACGAATCTCAACAGCTCAAACTACAAGGGGCATCCTGGTTCACTGCTGCGATGAAAATGTTACACTTGGCCCACATTGATATGAGCGTGGAAGCTTGTCAATGCCTCTTGCTGACTGGGTAGGGTTCATTTTCCGGCCTTCGAAACCAAACAAACCAGACTGACCATAATATAGCCTTTACTTCTCATTTCTACAAAGACCACTTCAGACGTGGTCTTACGTGAATAGCTCAGCGACTCGTTGTCGTTTTCTGCTCTCCTGTCCTTTCGAAAACCCGGAGCGGGATGACCGAGAACACATTACCCGAATATTCTGGTCCTGCTTTGTCTTAGAAAGGTAGGCATGTCCTGAGAAATTACTGGAATCTCTATTAATTCGCTACAGCAACTATATCTCCGAGCTGCCATCACTTCCACAAAATTGCAATGCTGAAATCGAATCAATAATCTCTCTGCCGGGAAAGTTTCACTCCCATGAATCAATCGAAGAAGAAGAAAAGTCAACCTTCTATCTGCTCGCATCAATAGCGCTTCGACGCCTTCTCAACCGAGCCCACTACATGCTTTACGATCGAGATATTGGCCTTCAAATTAACTCCAACCATTTCCCTTCTGTGAATCAGGAGCTCGCGAGACAATTACAGGACTGGTACCAAACACTTCCGCCAAGTCTGCAATTTCCAGACGATGGGAAACCCGCCGATGACCCACATAGCGAGTACTTGAGACAGTGGTATCTCAGTTGTCGAAGTGTGATCTATCGTCCGTATCTGGAATGGGCGCTTGCCAATCCATCATGGAACCTCAATACTAACCAGCGTGTGTTCGATGGGTGTCGAGTGGCCCTTGACACTTGCTTGTTCAAATTAAGGCACCTTAAACAGGTTCCGTACACTGTCATGGTCGACACTTGGCCATGCTCCCTTTCGTAAGTCCAGGGTTTGAAGAGTGGCTATATCACTGATAAATTTCTAATATTCACGGGTTGTCTAGACTTGCGACGGCAATGTTGACCGTGATGGGTGGCTTTTGTCACCCACAACTGACTATCCAACTCCGCAATGTTGCTCTGCTTGAACTGGGACCTCATTTGAAATCACGGCTGCAGCGATGGATGACAATTCATGCATCTTGTATCTCTCCCGGTGTTGAGAAAGCACTGAGGCTGATCATGAACGCCCATGAATTCTTTGAAAGCAAAAGTGCAGACTTAAGTTCCTCCCCGGAGGAAGAACAAAGTCTTTCACCTTATGCAATTCGGATGTTCCATGGATAGCGGGCTGTCTGGAACTCGAGCTCAAATCCAAAGCAAATTTACCCCTAAATGTGAGGGATGCATGGGACTCGCGATGCCCTCTCGAAAACACAGCTTGTCAAGTAATATAAAATAAAACACTGGAATACATGATCTCGCAATCTGGACAGGCTTCTAAACAAACATGCAACATCATCAACAAACACCGGCCGCCCCTCCTCTTGCGATGAATTTCTTCCAATCACCTTTCTGACCAGTATAATCACGACGCAGCTCACGTTCGCGTTCTCGAACCCGCCTGCTATGCGATCGCTTGTGCGTTTTGCCTTGCTTTGGGTTCTCGTCCTCGTGTGCGGGCTCGTCCTCATTCGGCAAAGCCTTGTAACCGAAGAGAGATTTTATCCAGCTCAACATCTTGAAGCCTGGAATGTGGAACCGGGAATTTTCACCTGGAAAAGTCAGTCTTATACGATGAATGCTCAAGTAAGACTAACCATAGAATCTCGAGATATGTGTTGGGTTGAAGTTGAGGTTCAAACAGATGATCCAAAATATGGGGGCGGTTCTTGGCATGGACATCGTGTGAGTCTGAGACACTTCTTATTATAGAATCTTGGAAAGGGGACTCATCATATTCTCAGCGTCAACGAACTACAAATCCTTTGGTATTTTCTTGTTCAAGTCCTGCACTATAACTAAGCTCCCGCCATGAAACCAGTGCCTTGAACGCAGCCAACATATTCACATTCAATCTCATCCGCTTTCAAGATTGAAGTCTCAACCCACAAACAAATGTTTCCATTCTCCATCGCTCCCCCAGGCCCATAAGACTCAAGGAATCGTTTTCTCAAGTCAGCGTGACCTTTATGGAGGCGCCCGATCCGCTCCATGTGACTGAGATCCTTGAAAAAGAACAGCTGGACCTTTTTGTTATAGTCTAACGCCCCGGGCTCCGATTTTCGGAATGTACCACTTTCAGGCTCATAGCATAGCCTCGCATCGAGGATTCCAGCCGCGGACTCTGAATTGACAAGGTCCGAAATCCATCTATTGACGGAATCATCAAAGTTGTCAAACCAGTACTTGCGCTCTTCAGCTCCTAGAGCAGAATGGTCCTGGCCCTCGACCACAAAGCAAAGGTTCTCTGGGAACTCTGTAAAATGGATGCGATCGGAATTGTGATTTGATGCTTGGTGGGGACAAACAGCCCTGGGGTCTGTTACGAACTTGTCGGTGGCTGAATCCGCCATTCGCTGCCTATAACAGCCCCAGTATCCGGCATTTTCACCGAGAGAGGCTCGGTCACCCAAGTGGCCCATCCCAGTCTTGGAGAGTTGGTTGGTCCCATACTGGGTTCGACGGGGGGAGGGTTTCAAGATCTCCCTCCACATGCCAGCTTCGGTTGAGAGGCCTTTCCAAAAGTGAGAAACTTCTTGCTGATTCCACCAGGATTCATATTGTGCAATTGAGTTCCAGTAGGCCAGCCAGATCTGTGTTCTTCCGTGAGAAATTGATGCACAACCATCTTGTATCAATCGGTCGACGTGGTCGGGGTGTCCGCTGATAAGAGCATCGAACTGGGTTGCAAGGTCTTGTTGTTCTTGACTGGGCTGTCCGGTGGGATATTGAATCCCAAAGATTGAATAGACAAAATGTTTGTCGTCGGGGAATTTCACTGTCCACATTGAGTCGGTGATGGACGGAGGTCAAAGGCTAGGAGCTGATAAGCACCATTTTGACTTTGCATGATGGCCCTGTTTTATGTACCTCGATGTGACATGCGGAAGTTATAGTCTCCGCAGAATAGCCTATCCATATAATACGTAAGGCAGATTGTCAATGTTCTATACTACGGTCGCCACTTAGTCCGAGATTTGTGGAGTTAAATGCTTCTGCTGATATCCAACTGTAACTGATTGGCCGAAAGAACTGGATAAGAACTCTGTGTCCAAATTTCCACAAAATGGGGAAAGATAGATGATTCCGAGATAGCCAATACTCAGTTTGGCTGCGGAGGTTTAGGCTCCGCACATGGATCGGCACACGACATGCGGAGAAGTCAAAGTGGGGAATCAGGAACCTTGGAAGTATAAAAGCATACTTGGTACAGATATTTGCTGCATATTTTCATCTCCTCTCTACCATCATACTTCTTTTATACTATGTCTTCCAAGATAGTTCGTGTGGCCGTTACTCAAGCCGAGCCGGCATGGCTGGATGTGGCCGCCGGCGTGGCGAAAACATGTACTCTGATGACGGAGGCTGCGCAAAACGGCGCTGAGTTGATTGCATTTCCAGAGTGCTGGATTCCGGGATATCCGTGCTGGATCTGGTAAGTCCAATTTGCAAATGTGATCAGATTCCGGAGTCCTCCTAACGAGTGATGCGCTAGGAGTCGTTTTCTAGATGTCGCCCTGAACGTGACATACATCAAGAACTCCATTGCAATCGACTCCCCGGAGATGGATCAAATTAAAGCGAGTGCCAAGAGTAACTCGATTGCCGTGTCTCTGGGTTTCTCCGAGCACGATAACAATTCGATCTATATCGCGCAAGTCATTATCGGTATTGACGGGGAAATCAAATCCCACAGGCGGAAGATGAAGCCTACTCACATGGAAAGAACCATATTTGGAGACGCGTCGGGAGAATGCTTCGATGGTGTGGTGGAGCTCCCCTTCGCGCGCGTTGGGGCCCTTTCCTGCTGGGAGCACATCCAGCCATTGCTGAAATATTTCATGATCTCGCAGAGAGAAGAAATACACGTTTCAGCATGGCCAAGTCTTACTCCTCACACTGGAAAGTCTGATCTCTGGTCAATGTCCGCTGAAGGTAGGAAACACTCAGTTCAATTCGAATTCCACGTTAGTAACTTGCTGGTCTTCTAGGATGCCACAGCCTGTCACAGACATACGCGGTGGAATCCCAGAGCTTTGTCCTACATTGCACGGCGGTTTTAACCGAAAAAGGAGTGCAAGCAATGGGTACTAAGGATGGGATTCTGATGAATGCCCCCGGAGGAGGCACTTCGGCAGTGTTTGGCCCTGATGGAAGGAGGCTGACAGAACCGTTGGATTCCACTTCCGAGGGCATTGTATATGCGGACCTTGACATGAACCAAATTGTGGCAACAAAGTTATTTGCCGATGCCACTGGCCATTACAGTCGCCCAGATCTTATGTGGTTGAATGTCTGTAAGAAGGTGAAGAAGATGGTTCAGCCGGACCATGATCTTGTTGCCACTACGGTGGAATAGTAAACAGATATAGAAGACCTATGAAAATGTTTTCTGCATTTTGAGAGCACCCGTGGACGAAATAGGGAAGAGAATTGGAGTAATACCTGAGCGCTTTGTTTGAGTATGATGCCTGCAATTTCAGGCTGTAAAAACGTGTTGTGTCCTCCCTTCTCACCTGGGCATATTTCTTGGCCTTCCCGTTCCTCTCTGTACTCTCTGTCACTCGTCCATCGATTCATTTCAATCAGCCAACAAATGCACCATCATAACTCCCGACATTTGATGAAAGCTACATCATGAGACAATGGAAGTGCGGGCAACGCGGAAAGCGCGGAAGTACTGCCGTTCTGTACGCGCCAAGACTTCTTATCTGTCGGCGTACTTGGCGCCCTCCCACAACGACATAACCGCCTTGTGTCGACTTGAATCATGGCACAATGTCAAGCCATAATGGAAAGCTGAACGCCTTTGCCTGTGAGCAGTGTAGGACATCGAAACGACGGGTCTGTCCTGAGGCCCCAATGGCAACGGGACCGTTTCCAAGCTAACATATTCTGAAGTGCGATGGAGCTCAGCCACAATGCTCAACCTGCCAAAAATCCCAAAAGGATTGTGAATATATAACAGAAAAGAAGCCTCGAAAGTAGGCCCTTCCGTTCCACGGGCTTCCGGAACAATGCTAACATCATTGACAGACGCAAATATTGGGACGAAAGCTATGTCAAGTCTCTCGAGAACCAAGTGCAAGCATTGTTGGCTCTTCAAAGAAAGAAAGAGACCGAGCAACCTTTAAGTGCAGCTGAATTTGAAAGCGAACCCCCCTCAGCTTCCGTCGAAGTTTCAAATGACCCTGCAGACTTCTTTTTGGGTGGCGTGGACTCTGAGGACCATTCTATCTACCAATCAAGCACAGCAATGGAAGAGATGAGTGTTATGATGTGGAGAACGAACCTCGCGGACGCAGTTCCTATTCACGACACAGAAGACGGGACGCACACGGAAGGTCTTCCTAAAGATGATACATCTTTTACCCCTTGTCAAATTCCAGCACAGATTCGTGCAATTTGTGGGGACAATGATCGCACCTACAAATTTGCTTCCCTGTTTTTCGAGAATATCAATCAGGAGCATCAATTCACAACATGTGAATCAGTGGATGCCTTTTTACTTTCTCCAAGCCAAACGCTTGATCGACTGTTCTTGCATGCCGCTTTATTAGGAGCTGGAGCAACGTTTGATGACAGACCAGACTCGATCAAACTAAGCGACCGATTTGCGGAGCTAAGTGAAAGTCTGGTCTTCAAGTGTTTTCGAGAATCACCATCGACCTACGTGATCCAAGGTCTAATTATACTGTCTTGGCGGTCCTTAGCTCTAGGACGCGACCACTTCGGTTGGACATTCTTATCCATGGCTGCTGGACTCGCAGTCCACTTGCGCCTACACGTTCTTGCTCTGGGTGAGGTTGAACCAATCTCAGCCAAGTGCGGGGCTGCAGAGGTGCAAACATTCTGGTCATTTTATATGACTGACAGGACATCCATTTCTATTTTGGGAAGAAATTGTATGCTTCCATGGCGACGAGTTAACGTTCCACCGATCGAGACGCTCTTCCCAAGTAGCACATCCAGCTTGGCACAACTATCGTTTGCTTGGCAGTGCAGGTTGTGGTACATGCACGATCAAAGAATGGACGAAATGTATGTGGAACGCCGCTAGAATTGACGGAGCGCTCGCTAACCGACAATATTAGATTCTCATCGTCTTTTGAAGATGCCAATGCCAATGACCAAGCTCATCTTCTATTGTCAACGCAAGAAAATCTCAACAAATTCCTGCGCTCCCACGACCCAAAACTCAATCTTACCCGCGGAACAAACACAAAACCAGTACTCCTATTTCACATGAGCTATCAGATGGCTCTATTGCTGACGATGCCTCCTTTTCTACGGCTTTTTGCCAGGTCAAGGGAGAAAAGTCCAGAGACCGCGAAGCTGCTGACAGTGGTATTACAATCACTGACATCGGCCGCAACATCTATGCTCCGCTTGGTTCAAGAATACTGCAAAGGGTATGGATTTCGAAAAGCAAATCCACTTCTCATACATCATCTCCTGAGTGCATCGATCGTGCACTTAATGAATACAACTAGCAAATCACTCACCCTGCGAAGATATAGCACAAGATCGGTAAGGAAATGTCTTCACTTATTGAGCCAGTTTGGGCAACATTGGAAGAACCGCTCCCAAAAAAGCGCGAAAGTGATAAGAGTCTTAGCTTCCAGGTGGAATGTGAAGTTTGTACTGCCATCTCAATTGGAATCCACGCCGAATGAAGATGGTTTCGGAGTCATCGCACCAGCCACGTTCGAACCACGCGAGCAAGCAACATCTGTCACTACACGACAACATGATCAAATGCCCCCGGATCTGCTGGATTTGAATTATCCGCCGAGTGATATTCTCGAGATTGATACCGAGTCCACGACGCAAGGCCTTTTCCATAATGGCGAGCAAATCATCGATGATTTTCCAGCCATGGATACCCCATTCTTCAACACCGAAGACACAGATATCTTTGAGATATTCGAAGAGTTCAGGAACAATACCCAACAGGAGCCGAACTGGCTTCATGGCTTGTGAAATTCAATAAAAAGAAATTCGATAATTCTGCACGCGGAATGATATGTTGTTCCTCACGGCAAGGGCTGGCAACAGAATCCAGCTGTCCCGATCTTCCGCCAGTGTTGAGTAGTAGAGATCTGAGATTTTATTTTCGTTTGAATGTAGAAGACGGACTACTGCGTATGTCGTACTACGTCATGTGAGCGCGATTGTACACTCCATGTACTAGTCCCCTTTGGGTTAGCATCATCGACGATCGCCTGTTAACCTGCTGCCTAACTTCAGCCTCTACACATGTGAGGTCATCTGAGGCGATATCAGATGAGACAACATTCCATCGGATAAATTCACTTCGCCATCTCGAGCCCATAGTACCACAATTCTAGATTCCATGCAATCTACAATGAGCAAAACAACACCCACCGAGGCCGCCCCAGCCTACGATGATCTTTTCCACGAGCGCGGTACAAGCTCACGCAGTGGCGTAAGTAGATCGATACAGCACACAGATAGACGGTTAACACATCGATTAACACATCCCAACAGTATGCCATGGTTGACCAGACAGACACATTTGATGCCCCCACAGACGTGGAACAAGGCCATCGCCACCACAACGAACCTGCCGAGTTAGTGTCAGCAGCCGGCCAGGAGCACACGCACTGCGCAGAATGTGATCGCCAGCGAGAACGGAGGGAGCGACGGGAGAGTGCACAGAAATCATGCGGGATGGTTGCAAAGACCTTCATTCTGATAGCACTGTTCTTGATGATTTTGGGTGTTGTCAGTGTCCAGGCCTGGAAGGATGTTCGCATGAACAAAGGCCACAAATAAGTCAAGGGCTTTGTGGCACCGTTACCGGGTGTTCTAGAATCTGTCTCTGGTTCGGTTAATATGCTATCTTACAATTCGATATAGTCGTGGGTTACGGTAGCAAAGGGAATTGTCCAGATTTCTCGGTGTATTCGGATTGTCCTATTGAGCATTGGAGCTCCTTTATTTCCAGATTTGGC
This sequence comes from Penicillium bialowiezense, assembly GCA_026122735.1. Lineage (NCBI taxonomy): Eukaryota > Fungi > Ascomycota > Eurotiomycetes > Eurotiales > Aspergillaceae > Penicillium > Penicillium bialowiezense. The sequence continues at coordinate 1,102,292 of JAKZFB010000004.1, forward strand.
AAAAGATTACATCGACACTGCCAGTTGGATGCCCTGGTGAGAATCGCGAATATAACCCCTTAGTCGGAAGAGCATTTCAAGCTGTGATCTCATTTATCGACAATCTCCTGGGTCATTGTGAAGATTTCGCTGGTTAGATCTCTGATGATCACTATGCCAAGATCATGATTATAGATTGAACTTGCGACAAAAACTACGGCAACGCTCTAGCGAAACCAAGGGGGCATTTTCATGTTATCCAAGTGAATCTTCTTCTCTTGGAGGCCATAAGAAACAAAGTTTGCCGTATTCAGAGAAAATTGTCAAAGCAACAATCGATTCTATCTATAAGGTGAATTCAAGCAGATTCCCAGCATAGTCGCGGGCAAAGAACCGAGAGGGATATTCCTTTCCTTGGGTTCCTAGTGCTGTCATGAGTTTCCAATCTAAAAAGCACCGGTGTGAAGATAGAGCCACTTACCAGAGTTTATTTCACCGGGTTTATCGGCAGCCATTGGAGCGGCAGGCCCACCTCGCACATGGTGTTCGTAGATACTGGTCTTGATCTCTTCCAGGTCCTCGCGAGAAGGCAGTTTGAAGCATGGGTGACGAGTGCCACTGGGATCGGTTGTACCAAATGAAATGTGGATTTGTTGCCCGCTTGAGCCAATATTGAACCTTTTCTAAATTAGAGACATGTCATGTGCCGATCCGGGGTGCATTGTGCATACCATAGAATCGTGCCTATCTGGAGCTCCGGTACCGGCGAGGATGTGAGCCCAAGGGTGGTGCCATAAAACTCCTCGGCCTGCTCCAAGGTGTCATGAGGAATCGTGAGGTTGATGTGTGCAATTCCAGAAATCATCGTGAGGTGAGAAATCGAATATTGTGAGGTTTGTGAAGCTCCCCGCAGTTTGTTATATATGGGTGAGGTTACGCGGGAATCAGTTTCCGCGTCGGAGATACGAGCTGGTTATATCGCGTGTGACTCAACGGCGAACATGCAATATGATGATATTGATGACAGCTTTGGAAATATCCAAAGTTAAATGACTTGGAAAAGAATCCGGATGTACAGTTGGGCGACATCTACCCCTCCGCGTCGACCACTCCGCATTAGCCGATGATCTCGGCGCATCTCCGGCCCTAAGTTCGGGCAATCGGTCGACGTATCCCCCGTGCATGGAAAATTAAGCATTCGGGTCTATATACCACAATCGGAGATTTTGTATGATGACGTACTGATCTGGTCTCACGAATGTTTCGTCTATTCTTTTGTATGAAGCTACTTCCTCAACAACCATCTCAAATACTCTATCTCTTCTTCCTTCACCATTTGACGAAGCCATTCAGGGTCAAAAAGTCGTGATCTTTGAAATCGAATCCCGGAACAACCGTCTGCTTATATTAGCCTTATCAATAAATCAATCCACAGCACCGTGCTCCAGACAGCTGGTGGGCGACATTACCTCACTGATCAACAGGCTTGATTCCCCTTCTTCTATACCAGGATCAGGTATCAAGAAGCTGGCCTTGTAGTTGCCACCTTCAACTACCCATTGCAGCCTCTCTCCACCGGCAATGTCACGACCAACCCTGAAAGTTTCGATCTGAGTATCATTGAGGCCCTGGCCGTTACCATTTTTCAAGATAACATAGATGCCCCGGCCGTGGTGGCGAGTATGCACAGTGCGACTCGCATTGCGATGGAAATGGCCTATCGAGCTCTTCGGGGTAAGAAGATAGAAGATACTTGTACTCAGGGAGCGCCGCTCTCCCGTGTTATTCGAATACTGCGCCGGTTGGAACCTTCCAGCTTCCAGGGTGATTTGACGTGTATCGCGATCGGTTTCCACAAAATATCCACCCTCAATGTGCTTTTCCATATTCAACAAATCGATGATTCTTTGAACTCCTGCTCTCTCGACTTGAGATCGATGAGCTGAGGAGAGTTTTAATTGCCACGATTGAAGCTCCTGGAATGAAACTTCCATGGTGGTTCCGAATAATATCATCAAGAGAGAAGGAAGATACTATCGAAAGCGAAGCCATCCAGCTATGTCTGTCACCAGGGCGGTAAGGGTCATCAGCTTTGCAACCCAGGCCTTGAAGCAACTTGGAACGCCAGTTGGACGGACCCTTCTTCGAAAATGTGACCTCATTGTAACATTTCTGATGGCAATCGATCCGGTTGGCCATTGCCGTGATAAACGTGTTCCTATCACCTAGTTTCCCATACAATCATAGACAAACCTTGGAATTTGGAATTTTATAACCCATAGTCGGAATATCAATACCGTCCACGCGATCAAACATGGTTTAATGGTGCATAGAGAAGCTTCCGGCGACAAAATAGCTTGCCCGGTACACTGCTTGGTGCACCTCCTGTGAAAAAAACAGGCCTTCGAAGATAGTGTATCAATTTCAGTTCTTTGCAGCTTCCCATCAACATGATTCTGAGTAACAGTCTATGTCCACGAGGGAATGTTTCACGATTGTTGGAACATGTTGATCGCTGACGATAGACTGTACTGTACTACAAATGTGATAGCTCATTTTAGATCTGGCGCGTTTTTGCTTTCAAATGGAACTTTTACCCGAGAATCAACAAACTTTCACAAATTGCCCAAAATTTAAGCTTAAAATCCCAAGTCACATGGTGGCTACGTCATCGTGGATATCGGGACAAAATAGTGAGTCCCCCACCTGTTGAATTGTTTCCGACCACATTCTCCGATATGGCCATCAACACACTGGCGGACCCTCTCACGGTCCTCCCTCCTGAGATCGTCCTGCAAATTCTGCAGTTCACTCCAGTTTCCGCGCTCGCATCTCTGACCGCAGCGTCTAAAGCCTGGCACGAATTCATTGACGTTACCCACCAAGAAGTCATCTACACCGCCGAGTCCAAAACTGCCCAACCACTAGGAGGGGCTCGCGACTTCTCCTTCCTTTCCGAGTCCCACAGCTTCGCGAAACTCTTCGAGGGCACCGAGTCATGGAAAGACCTGTGCAAGCGCCAGACACTCCTCGCCCGCAATTGGGCCGAGCCGCGTCCCGTGAGCCAAGAGTCGGTGTTGCAGGTTGGCAATGATCCGGTCTGGAGATTCCGTGCCGATTTCAAACGCCGCTTCTTCATCTCCAGCTCCCACGCCGGTGGGTTGAATGTCACCGATATGGACAATGGGGAGATCTTGTGGCAGCTCCCTTCGATGCTAGACACCGATGTAGATGGCGTCCGACCATACGCACACTTGGAGTACCAAGATGGTATGGTTGTGTTTGATAGCGTGGGAGATTCTATCGAAGTGTGGCAGGCGGATCAGCCAGGCGCCAAGCGTGGGGAGTTCCAGCGCATTGGCATTTTACAACACGACTGCCAAACTAGAGGGTTCCAGCTGTCATACTGGACCCTCTGTGTCGTTTCCAACGTGGGACAGGGCTTTGTGTACGATATGACACAACGGCCACCTCAACTGAAGACCCATCTGAAGATCGAGTCCGAAGGTATCGGACACTTGGACCAGAGCGAGGATATCGTGATATACTCAATGGGAAAGAAAGGTTACTTTGCCTATAATAAAGAATCTGGTGCTTGTCTCGGCACTCTTCAGCCTTCACAGGTGAAAGAGAAATACCACGTCCGCCCTCCCCCATTAAACACATCCTCCGCAGGCGCAGCTCTAGCAGGAGCCGCGCGCCTCGGTCCAACCCATCGCTTTTTCCCTCCAGGAGCTCCCCGAAAGGACTGTCTAGTACCTATCAATGTTTCCGAGGGCCCGCTCCCTCCGCCAGAAGACCCAGAGCATGTCTGGCATGGGGAAGACGATTGGGGCGCAGGAATGTTGCACGGCGACCTGTTTGTGGGCTTCTCGCGCGCAGGACGAGTCTTCATTTGCTCTGACTTCCGCAAAGCTCTCCAGGATCGAGCTGGTCTTGAAGCCAATAGTTCGATCTTAGAGTGCGAGTCAGACGGTTCTAGCTTCGACCTTGGCGGTTGGTTATCGATCCGCAACCACCGCATCATGTTCGAAATTCAAGATCGCATTTACGTTGTCGCACTTGACGACAATGACCGGATTCAAAATGTCGAAAACCCTGCTCGAGCCTCATACTCGCTCCTTACCAGTTCCGCCCCACAACTCGCCGTCCCGATCAGTTATATGGCACTAGCGGATGATGCTATAATGACCACTTATACTGTAATTTCTTCCATTCCCCCATTTCAAGGCGAGTGCTAACATATCTTTCTTGGTAGACTCTTGGCTGGCGGCAACAACAGGGCGCCAATCCTCCTCGCGTCTTCCCCACAAAGGCTATCCGTATCGTCAGCTTGGCCCCTGGAGTATCCGACAAGTCCGGCTCAGTCACTTCCAATATACCTTTAGCCGAGGATCCCGATTTACAAGATGCCCCTGGTCAGACTCTGCCTGGGGAAGACGCTTGGCGTACACAAGCCGGGCTCCTACAGTTGCTGAGCATGCTTGGCGACCAAGCGGCGGGATTTGTTGAGCCCGATCTTGAAGAAGACGAGTGGGAGAGTGTGGATGAAGACGATGAAGACGACGAAGATCAACAAACGAATGACGATCAAGGGACATAGTCAATCCGCTGAGTTGATGCTCGAACAACCAAAAAGCGCTCGACTTACCGGTGGTAATTCGAATTCCACGTCGAGGCCATGCGTCATGGTTTAACATAATCTCGCCTATCGTGAGAGCGGCTCTTTCATCCTTGCCACTAACAGCAGTCTCAGGATAAATCACTGGTGGTATCCTCCAATGCGGGACTCGGGTCTGGGAAGATGATATGACGTCATGAAACCCCGTAAAAGGTACATTATACAACAGAAAGACCAATTCAAGCCCAAGAGGGCAACAAAGGAAAAAGATCTCAATGCCCGTTTTCCGACAGTAAGACGCAAACAACAGTAAAGGGAAGGGGAGCCCAGTCCCGAGATTTAACCAACAAATGTGGTACGGTCGATCATTTCCATATCTGGCTTACTATACGATTGCGAAGTAGAAGACTCCACCAGTGCACATCAGTATTCTTGGATTATTTCAAACTCTTCTGCCTCCGGTGCCTAGGCACTGTAAGCGAATACGAAATTCCATGGCTTGATTTGACATTCAAAAGAAATGGTTTCCCCAACGAAGCTTATATACGTCAAACTACTGTGAACGCAACTGAGGACTGCGTTTTTATTCACCTACTTGCTTCATAGGCACATACAAGCAGCTCCAATGGATCTATCAATTGAACGGAGTCCGACTCTTAAATTTCGTCTTCACATCATCATTGGATCATTGGTCTTTCTCGTTTTCATCCTTGTTATCGCACGGGTTGCCAACAATGGAACCCCGAAAACACGGACTAACGTCTGGGGCATCGCAGTGGTAAGTAAACCCCCATAAAGTTTCGACATCCAACCAATCCACTGACCATAACGCCAGTGCCTCAAATCAGCAGTCTTCATGGCCTACCAGATCATGACAACTCACATGGATCGTCTCAAACGATGGGGAAGCACGAAAGCATATATGATATTGAACATCATTGATACTGTCTTCTGGTTCGCATTGTTTATCATCACCATTATGGGAACGATGGGATCGACTACCGAAAGTAGTCGTGCATTGGGTGGTATTGCAGCCACACTTGCTTTCTTTCTGTGGTGAGTGGCGATTGATTTGACGCGACAATTGAGCCGTTCCAACTGACTTTGTTTAAAGTGGACTCGCTGGACTCTTATCGTTTGTCTCCATTCGAGACAGACGTTACTTCAAAGCTCATGGGGCTCTGCCAAGTTCTGGGATGGCCAAACACTCCGTTCTTCCATCTTGAGCAGTTGGTTCTTTATGGCTTCTCGGTCCAAGTCAACACATTAAACCAAGCCTTTCATGGGCACAGCATTAGCTTTGCTTGGGTTCTTTGTCCCATCGGGTGCCACAAACATACAGCGATGTTAGGAAATTTTTACTTTGGGAATCACGAGGGCTAGATTTCTTTTTAGCAAGCCCAGTTTCTGCTTGGGTTTGGGTGAAGGAAGCCCTGGATGGCATCGAATCCAAGCAAATTAGGACGAAGCGCTATATTACTGATCATGAGAGTTTAAGCAAAAGAAACCCCGAGAATAGATATCGATTCACTACCAGCGTCAGGGACTTCAGGGCTCTGCCATAACACTATGTTCATCCCATGAAGTGTTGTGCATACACAGTAGGAGCCCACCCGAAGAGATCGAATCATGCAAAACATATGAGCAACTTGACATTTAGATCCACTGCGAGCTCTCTCTGTAATACTCAGGCTCAGGCTTGGGCTCTGTCAACTCAGTAGCAGACCGAGATTCAGGCAGAGTAGCCCCCTTGACCGAGTCAAGCAACCAGCCAGGGTTCACCAAGTTGAAAACAGCAGAAGCGGCAACCATCATCGCACCATCCAACACAACGAAGTACAGCTCGTGGGTGATCAAATTCCCTCTCCACCCCTGCAACAACTCGATCGTCCGGTAGATACTCCGCACATAGATACAAAGCACCGAGATAACCATTGCAACCATCAGCAAAATAAATGACACTGATGCTGTGCGCAGAACACCCATCTTTTTCACGCGCCGTAGGAAGTCTCCGGCACAGATGACGAATACTGTGATGGAGGCAAGTTGGAAAAGAACGCCTCCTACCATGGTGTTTGATCCTGGTGTTGTGTCGCCGCCCTCTTTGGCAAATGCCGCGGATGCTAGACCACCACCCAATGCCTGGACTACCAATGAGACGATATCACAGGTACAGAAAATCCAAAGGTATGCCTTCGGGGATAGGATGGAGGACTCGCGGCCGAATATTTGAATAAAGCGGCCAAGTAGAATGTAAATGCCAGCCGTGAAGAATGTGGGAGCTAATTTAGAATTGAGATCAGTGATGGCTCCCTCAGTGAAAGGATTTGAGACTCACCAATGATTAAAGTGGAAATTTGCATCAAGAAGGCATTCTGGTTATAAACACATCTAGAAGACCACGTCCTAGCCGCCCAGCCCAGCAACTCAACTAGTAACGATATCAGCATCCAAAACAACATTGCGTTGTCCAGGAATTTCATACCTAGACACCCAACAGGGAAAACACACATCCACCACGTCCGCTTCCAAGAAAACTGCACAATATGGGCGAACATCGAAACGGCGAACAGGGCACAGAACACAATGCCGGCCCCTTCTGACGGCACATATCCATAAGCCGTCTGCCAACCAGGATGATAAGGATGACAACCGCGGTGCAACTCGGCCTGCTGCGTCTTATTAAGAACCTGGTGAATATTTGACATGGTGGGAATTAGATATTAGTGGGAAAAAAGCAAATCCAGGCCAGCCTGGAGAGAAATAAAGCGCCAACACAGCAAATAGAGAAAAAGACATCTGATTATATAGTCCGAGGTACAGCAAAAATCGGGACAATTACTCGAGGACGATCGACACCAACGCCCAATGACGGCCCGAGGCTCATTTTCGAGATGAACTCCCGGGGCTCCACTGAGCCCTAAAACTAGCCGTTGCGAGGCGCATATGAAACTGCCCAGGGGCTTAAGAGGTGTGAAATGGGATTAAGTCTCAATTTTCAACCCATTTTTCAACGGTCTCTGTTTTGGTCCCTGCTATTACATGCTCGCGTTCAACGTCATTTCTTCGACTCTGCGAGGTGACCACAAGTGTAGATCTCTGGGGTTAAATACTTGGGTAGTGGAAATGAGACTGCTTTCGTGGGGTCGTAGATGATGGATATTACAATTATGGAAGGATTCATTCGCAAAACTCAAACGCCCAGAGAAAACAAACCCGAAACAAAAAGGGCTGCAGTAGATGCATCGACTCTTTCGGCACGATGTATCACGTTGGCCTAGGCAATGACAAGGGTGGCTTCATTTATCCCACGTGAAAAGTGGCTAATAGAAAACCGGTTGAAATAATTCCAAGGTCTAAAAAAATGAGGTATCGAAACTTCTCCAGGGTATTCATAAAACAAAAACATAAATGTGATCATAAGTCCCAAGATTGAATCCAGATCAGTCATTATTGGGTCGTGCGTTATTGTGACCCATTGCTCGCAGCCCAATGATTAAGCAAGCTGGCGCTCAATATTGCGGGGGCCAGTCAGCAGAGACGGCGGGATGGGAGGGCCACGGTATGAACCGGGAGGGGGCGGAGGGGGCGGAGGACGGCCATACTCCGGGCGGGCGTGGGGGTGTGGATAGTGATGGGGGTGAGGTGGGAGCGGTGGACCTGGAGAGCCTCCAAGCGCCAGTCGGCCGAAATCTCCGGGCAATCGCTGAGGCTGGTAGTGGTAGGGACCGGTCGGTGAGGAAGGGTCGACATAGCCGAGAGGAGTAGTAGGGTCGCCGGGGAGAGCAACAAGAGAGGCATTGAGAGTGCGGGCAATGTCATCGAAGGTCACCTCCATCGGGGAGATGTAGGTGGTGTTGCTCTTTGCGGACCAGGCGAGGACGTGTCCGCAGACGCGACCGGTCGGACGGTCGAAGACCCAAGCACCAGAGTCGCCGGGGACTGTCATGGGAGAGAGAAATTAGCTTTAGCTTCAAATGTCTTACTCGATACGAGCGTGGTTTAAATGTGCTGAATGTTTACCAGCTTAAACAAACGATGAAACAAAACAAAGGGTATCTAATTGAGAATCATACAGACATAAAACAAAAACACGGATCCGCTGAAGTGCGCCGCTTACCTCCGAAGTTTCCATGGACGCAAAAACTGGTCGAAAAAGAATGTCGTCCATGCAGTTTGACCAAAGTCATTGCCTTGGAAATCTGCCCGGTCTGTAGTCCACTCGTCCTGCCACAGCAATGGACCTGTAGGCCACCTAGCTCCTCCATCTGGGCTATCCGGTTGAGGAAGATGGGCTGGGGTGGGACTGGACGGCCAGGACGAGCGATGCTGGACCTGGTTGTGTCAAGGATGATGTTGCGGGGGTCCATACGGGCGTCATCGACTTTTATAAGCGCCCAATCAATCTCGTGCTTGAGACCCTTACGGGTCCAGCGCCGAACGCCAGATGAGGCGTGGACATAGCCGAGCGAGTGGGAGGCCAAGTGCTCGTCGTCACGGTCTTCAAGCGATGGAAAAAAATCATCGTGCACATCATCAATGGCTGGTTGGGTGACAAGTAGACGAGGCTCTTCGCCCGGCTCAATGCCCGCAGTATCTCCAATCGATGCAGCGTCATCGTCATCGTCATCAGGGCCAAGAGAGTCATCATCTGACGAGTCTTCATCTGAAAGCCAATACTCATCGTAGCCGGACTCTAGGCCTTGGGATAATGACCCATCGTCTCCGTCTTCCAGGTCAGATAGCTCAAACTCAAGGCCAGCTTCGGGTGGTTCTTCCTCGGAATGAGTGTACATGAATTCAGGATTGGAGAATTGCGAGGTGTCGCCATGCCAATTTCCCGCCGATCTAGAAGGGGCATCCTGGCTGGGGTCTGCAAGGGAACTGCCTTGGCCTTCATCTTCACTGGGAGCTTCCAGCATGTGGTGCACAGTCAGGCCGTATGGCAAGCCGTCGACGAATATTGCACCGCCATATGATACGGGAGGCAGGTGCTCTTCGTTTTGAAAAGCACCGATAGAAGCCCCGCAGAGAGGTCGCTGCTGGTGACAAGGGTTGAGCTCTCGCTGCCGAAAGGGTGTCTCATTTGAGATGTTCGGCCGAGCCTTCGCCGGTCGGCGACGTCGGTTGCGAGGTACCTTAGACCGCTCGATGTCACCACGCAGCACGATCAAATCCCAATCATCCCGACCAAGAGCAAAATGCTTCTTGAGCGCCATTCTCACCTTTTTCACACTTCCACAAGTGATGCAGATGGTTGTTTTGGCACTTTCAGTGGACTCCCCGGTCATAATGAGATTGACTCCACAAGACTCAGATGATTCCTTTAGAATCTTCTGGAGAAGACGACTCAATCGAGGCATCATATGGAAATTCCACTCTTGGAGATGCTCGTCAGGAATTTCCAGGTGTGGTAGTCTTTTGACGGTGCGTTTCTTTTGTGGGGGTTCGTATGGCTTGGGCTCGCTCATAAGACCCCATTCAGGGGTAGGAACGCTAGGGAGTTTCTTGTCAAGGTTGGCAATCATCTCGCGCTTTGATGATTTGTAGGCATTGACCTTATCCTGGATAGTCACTGGCTCGGGTGTCGGAACGAGCGCAAGTGGGAGACAATCATCCAGTTCTTCTGCCGAAGGCGCCGAGAATATATCGATGCGGCAGCATGACCACAGAATCTTGCAGATCGTGTACATGAAGTTCATAGAAAAGGAGAAGGTGCCGTCGGGATCAGACAGGTCGAGTACCGGGTAGTGGTAGATTTGTGGCACACGAAGGCCGAGATCAGTCATAGGCTGGGTAGAGAGATGAAAGTTGGGGGCATCAAGGCATAGTTGAACAGCTTGAAGATAAGCACCACCGCACTTTGGGCCAAGTTTCTTGACGTAAAGGTCTTCCACGCGGTGCTTGAACCATGTGCGGTCATACTTCATCTTCCAAAGTCGTCCAACTGGTGCCCACAATCCGATTTCGAGTAAGATAAGGCCAAGGGAGTATAGGTCGTATGCCCAAGCGCCATCATCTTCGACCGATCTCTTGTCCTCTGGGTGACGATACATCGCCGAAGACAGCGGCTCCGGTGTTGGTCCATCTCCTGAAAACCTTGCAGGGGAGGTGAGATATGGACGGCGAAGATCAGGCGCAAGGCCACTCTCATCATCACTCGCATCACTTCGGCCAGGGAAGAAGATCACATTACTGCTGTTAATGTTTCCATGAACAGCATTCTGACTCCTCAAATGAAGTGCGGACATTAATAAATCATAAGCCAGCCGAAAACGAGTGTCCAAGTTTGGTACTCTGTTTTCCCGGTGCTCATCGGCCGAGGGAAGAAGAGCCACCAATGGTTTGGGCTTCAACTCTCTGAGCAGGTCGCTGGGATTTTGTAAGAAAGGGAAATAGTCAACGGGCATCTGATAAAGGAAGGCATATCGAGCATTGGACTGGTCAATAGAGTAGCCCAAAAACCGCATTAGACCCAGGTGGGAGATCCTAGCATTTTGCAGCAGTTGCTCGAGAGATTGCTGTAGCTTTTCCATGCGGGAGCTCTTATTGTCCATCTTGGCTTCTGCCAAGATTGGCATGAACTCGACTAGCACTGAGACATGTGACTCTTTTGTTGAGGCGAGAAGTGGTGATGCGGAAGAGTTCAAACGCCCAATGGCGCGCGAGTTCGAAGATGCCGCAACGGGCTCATATGGTGGGGGGCAATTGTCATGGGCCGCTCCATATAATTGTAAAGCCGAGCGATCGATGAGAAGACGGTTCCGTGGGAGGAAAGGGTTGGTGGAATCGCGGTGCGGAGTCGAAGGAGAGTAGGCGTACGGGTCAAACATCTGCTTTGGACTTTGAACTTTCTCCTTGGATTCGGAGAAAGACCCGTGGGAGGAGTCATAGGGCGAGTTGAGGTTGGGTCGTTGGCGCCGCGCGCTGTTCCTGCTAGATGACATGCTCGAGGCCATCGTTCGGCGGGAGCGCGACAGGTCGTAAAGCGTATCAATGCAGCCGGTGAGTTCGTTCAGTATTGAGTTTGAGCGAGTAATATCCTCCTCCGTCCACTGCGTCTTCAGGGGTGTATTTCCGAGGGATTGCTTGGATGGGAGATCAACCTTGCGTTCCTTCGAAGGAAGCATTGGCGCATCCAAGTGCTGGACTCGTTCGGCGTCATTGAGCAGCTCTTGGATGGAGGACATCACGCTCTCAACGACATCGCTGAATCCCGCGGCAGTCAAGGACTCGTCTATATCGTTGGGTTGCGCAGCGCTTGCGTCGCTCCAATCGAGACCCCACGACAGTAAGCGATCTCTCTGCTTCTGGAAACTGCCATGAAGAGCGACGAGCTCTGGATCGTCAAGGGCCTTTGACGCCGTTGTGACACTTTCGCAAGAGGTTTTGGTATCGGTATAAAGCTTCGTAAGGCGCCGCTGAAGGAAGCCACCCCCTCCTCCATGTCGGAGGACTGACATCTTGGCGATTGCGGAGGGAATTGATAAGGAAAACGGGCGCAAGATCGGGCGTTAAAGACAGGTTGGTGTGAGAAGGCTCAGCAGTCCATCTTTGGAGTCGCTGAAGGGCAAAGAGTCCATCGAGGAGAAAATAAGAGGGTTGAGACACGGTCAGTGTAGTTTCAATGGGTGCCTTGAGGATGGCAATGAACCGATAACCAAACGACGGGAGATCGAGGGAATCCTGTTGCCTAACCAATCAGCGAGCCCAGATGGCCCGAAGTGGGGCCGCTAGGCAGGCAGCAAGTAAAGATAGATTACATTACAGGTAATACGGTTACCGATTACGTATTTCTGATGATGCCTCAGGCGAATAAGAAAGTTGTATTGGGGATGACTTCTTCCTATGTGATGTCTGATAATGCTAAATGAGTAAGAACTTTTCCCACAAGTGTCATTCATCTTGATCGGTCCCTCATCCGGTCATCACTCGCGAGACACCGACGTCCCGCGCCCGCTTTTCACTGAAATTGTGCAGACGCTCCCCAATCAGGTAGACGTCATCACGGATGATGGTCCGCCAGGCCGCAACTCTTCTCAAAAGTAGGTGAGACAGCCATATAGAAAGCACAATGAGTAGCATAGTGGGGTATGCATAGCGATAAATGTTCGGCTGCACTCCAACGCTGGAATAGAAGAAAGACCAGCGCACAATAACTCCACACGACAAGGGGAGTGTGACAGCTGCAGCCGTGAAAAGGAAAAGTGGAATGACCAAAGCACGGGTTGCAAGACCAGCTTTGGGCTTCAGCCAGCCGTCTTTGAATATGCCGTCGACCACAGCAGCTGCCCAAGAATGTGGCTGCCACAAAGTCAATTTGATGGCCATCTGGACATACAATACCCCCAGTGCCCAATCTTGAACCACATGGACAACATGGGACTGCCCATCGCCGAAGAAAGTGTGCGCAGGGATCAAAATGTAAAGCTCAGTGAGTAGTGCGAATAGGGATGGGAGGATGATGATAGCAACAGTGACGATGTAAAGAAGCCGAGCCACGTGCATCGCAAGCCCCAGGCTCATCTGCAGGGCCTGGCGAGGAGATCGAAGGTATGGACCCGAACGGGCCCGCGCAATTTGATATGCAGTGCGTGAGTAGTATGCCAGGTATGTAAACGCACCAACCACGCAAAGACCGCTGGAGAAGGCGTAGACGTCGTTCACCGGGGCCTGGCTGGAGGAATACGACATGATGATTTTCCGGCCAATGATCAGAGGGATAATGGTGATGCCTACTCCAGTGGTAGCGGCAAACAACCAGATCAGAAGAATGAATGCAGCGATGCGGGTCCGGAAGGAAGGAGGGATGTAAATTTTGGTGAACATGTTACTGGATCGACCGTGAAGCCCATCGGCAAGATCCGGCTTTCCATCAACGCGTTCATTATCCTCTGTGACATCCAAGAAAACGCGGTTGCCTTTCGGAATGCGGACTTGATCGGAGCCAGGAGCTCGGACGTAGCGACCGTCTCGCACGAAATAGACATCGCTGTTTGTTTGTTCGGCTGTAGCTTGTTGGTCTACGCCGATAACTGGATGTTCGTAGTCCCCCTTGCTTCCCGTGAGAAGGCCCCACCAAGTCTTGCGGACATGGTAACCTTCTTCCTCGATGTGTCGTTCTGGGAAGAAAAAGTTGCTGAGGCGGAGGAAGTGGGCGCATTTGTGGAACCACCAGTCATACAACTCATGCAATCCGTCCGACGGTTTGAAGGATTGAATTACAACCGGCAGCACAAAGTTATAGAACAAGAGATCGACAGGGAACTCGAGCATTGGTGCACTGGCCGACCAGTGTATGGGAAGAACGTCATCAAGAGCAAAATGTAAGCCCCAGACAACTCCGCCCAAGCACACAATGACCAGTGCACCATAAACAAGAGCACTAAATCCAATCTTGCGAAGTTGGGTGGTAATGCTTCGCTCCAGAACATCCCTGATCGGGTGGAAAGTCGGGTCATCGGGGTCACGAATGAAGTCTACATACAAAAGATTAGCAGGCGAGCCAGCATCTGGAGAGTGATCGCAACACTTACAAAGAACACCACTCCGTAGGATCTTTCGGCACATAGAGACGAACAGGGCGAAATGGAACATGTAGCAGGTGCCAACAAACCAGTGTACGAAAAGGGAGGTGAGTGGCGAGGAGGCCGTGAAGGCAAGACGAGAGACCGCAGTAGCTTCCGAAAAGAGAGGAAGTAAAGCTAGGTCAAGAAGACTGCCACAGTACAGAGGGAACATAATCATCTCGATTCCGATGATGAGAATAACTTTCATGACTCCCCCCGCTTGAATCAGCACTTCAGCAACTACTCCCTCGATTCTTTGTCCGCGGTTGGCCCCAGCTAGCAGTCCAGTGATGCGAAGATACAAGAGGCCAACCAACGATGCGAGAACATATCCCATCAAAATGGCGATGGCACGGTCCTTGGAGTCCCAAGTGGCTAGGTCATAATCGACAGGTGCTGCTGCCGATGCGGCCTTAGCTGCGCTTGCACTCATGAGTCTCTTTCCTGGAAGGGCGAAAAGTGAAGAATTGCCGAATTCGACGAATTGTTGTTGGACTTGAACAACGTACTGCTTCAAATAAGTAGTGTCAAGGTCGAAATGCAAAGCACCTGGTAAGCCAAGAGTGACGATCCGCAAGGGAATATCATAGAGTATGAACTTTGCGGTAATGTAAATAGACTGAGTCACAGAGCTGAGGCGAGCCTGGTGAAGCTTGAGTGCCTGGTGTGAGAGAACTGAAAACATTGGAATATCGGATTCGTGGAAGGCCAGGAACGCTGTGAGCACCTTGTTCAGACGCCGGCTGCTAGCATCGATAAGGGAAAGCGAGGCACTAGTAACTGATTTGCTTTGAGGAATCCATTCAACGAGAGGGACAAGGCCGCCGAGAGGACTCAACAGGATCTTGAAGACAAAAGTGAGCCAGTACATGACATATCCCACGACGCCAATGAGTGTATCGAGGGCGACATTAGCAACAACTTCGATAGCAGTCAAAGGAACGCCGATTAGAAGTTCCAGAGGATTTGCGAGGAGGACGAGGGCAATTTTACCCCAGAGATAAGGAAGCCAAATGCCAATGGCTACTGTGAAAGCAATAAGGAGGGCACAGAAAACGCCATTTTGGAATAGCCCGAAAATAGGACCTTGCATGCCGATGAGATCCATGATTCCTTCAAAATCATCACCATCAGCAGCTTCCAGGTCGTTGGGATCTAGCCCGGCTTCTGCGGCCGCTGCAGCGTCGGCTTCAGCATCGCCTGGTTCATCCACCACTCGGTTAGGCAAAGGGACAAATGGGTCTTCCAAAGCCGGATCTTGAACGATATGTTCCTCGTCCTCGGGTAGTGGCTCTTCTGCGTCCCGCTCTACCGGTGTGATGTCACCCCAGAACCAGTCGATGATTCGCTCGGTAATGGTTTGTGGAGGTCGATCAATCGGTTGCTCATTGAGAGGGGTGGCATGTTCATCGGTTGCTGCTTCTTGTTCCTCTGGGGTGATCTGGGCCTCGGAACCTTGTTGAGCATCAGTGCTTCCTTCGCCAGTGTCGAATTGTAGCAATATGTCTTCTGGGTTCTGAGGCTGGTTTGATGGCCCTGCGGCCGTGCGGTCGATGGTGGCACCAGTCATGGCGTTTACGATCCAGTCAAGATCATCTCCATGGGCCTCTTCCCGCAGAATTCGCAGCATCTCATCGTGATCACCATGGGTCCGAGCAACAAGATCTCGGAAGGCCAAAGCCCTAGCCGTTGGAGCAGTATCATCTGCTTCATCTTCCGGGCCAAACGGATTTTCCCGGGGATCTGGCTGGAAGCCAAGAAGACCGTCCTCGGAGTCAGTCCATGACGGGGCTGGGGAGTGTGGAGCGTAATCAGGCAGTTCTTCATCATCTGGCTCATGGTCGTCGGCGGGTTCATTATTTGCCAGGTTTTGTGGCTGAGCAGGACCTTGTGCTGGCTGACCAAAGCCCCCTTCTTCGTTAAATCGTTCGTTGAGACGGTTATTGGCATTAGCAATCAGCTGGATAGCGGCTTCGCGCTCTCCCTCCGCGATGTTTGCCATGGGTTGCTGCTGAACAACCCACTCCCGAATGAGGAAGAGTAGAATAAAGGCAAGAACCACCGAGAGAGTGATTAACTGGCCTTCCAGTGTGTCAATGACCATGTTGTTCATTGTGGGATACGGTGTTAACGTGTTCAAGAATTTGACATCCGAAAGCCATGAAGGGTACCGTGGCTTGGGTGAGCTCACGGTGGAGTTCGAGGTTGCGCTCTCTTGCCCGACACTCGAGGTAAATGCGGGCATGAATAGGGTAGGAACTAGCTTTCTTATCATGGTAAGCATGAATGGCTCGCCGGAAGAAAGGCTAGAAATGGATGATGGTGATGCAGACGGCGCGGTCGAGGATGATATTCCCGTGCTGGAAATTGTAGAGATTGAGTCGATTAAAGCGGCACTCGCAGCGGTTCCATTTGACCCTAATTGGCCTGGTCCTTTTTGGGCAAATTGTGCGGCCTGGTTTCGAGCATGTTCGGTGGCAGACCAGCGACCATCCGCAAGCCAGAACAGTGCTCTCCAAATTGCGCGCATCGACCACGGCAACCATCCTAGCCAGACAAATGCGACGAGGACAAATCTCATCCATGTCAGCAAAGTCCGGAAACATTGTATCACAGCTTGCTTGACGAAGAGAGGCGTAGGGAGGCTTTGGGGCATGTTTGGGTCATAAAGCTTCGTAAACCGGAATGGTGTTTTACACAACTCGCAGTGTTTCTTCTGGGAGTGCGCCAGCCATTCTACCAGACAAACTTGATGGACAAATTTTATACTCCCGCTGCACTTGCACGGGTAGAAGAGCGGTTCCTCATCCGTTGCTTCGCCGTGGCATATACGGCATGTATCTAGGTCGTCGAAACCCTTTTCCCTTTCGTCGTAAGCCGGGTCATTCATTACGTCGGGAACCGAACTGGGGTCCACATAGGCGCGGATATGACTGTCCGCTCCCTCCATCGTGAGATCGCTCCGAATCGACGGTGATACTCGGATTAAATGTTCACCATGGTCTTAGGCTCGCGGTAAAGATGTAAACATGCGGGCGGGCTTGGGTTGAGGAGCGGTCCAAGTCAAGCTGAAGGAGATAGTCAGTATCACAGATCGACATCAAGACAATTGCCACTGCGGATGATAGGACCAACCTTGCAAGCTTGCAGATCATAGAGGTGTGAAAGCGATCAGTTCAACCTGCTTCCTTCCCAACCCACCCGAGTTATGTCAGCGGCGGTATTGCAGTAACAAATAATACGCTAGTCAGCGACTGATTGTGGGGGAAAATTACCGTATTGTCGTATCTTAATTACATAAAGCCACCGATGACCTCACACTGCTTCCAAAATAATCGTCTCTGATTGTGTCATATTGGGAGGCCCTTGCTTTCATTAAATATTGTGTTTCCCTTCCAACTTCGCTTTCGGTCTTCTTTCACCATTACAGCCCACTCGGTAAAGATATCGAGTCGAAGAGTCTGACCGCGGCCCGTGAAAGTCCAGTGCCAAGACCGACGCGCGCATTCCATCTGCAGCTCTGCTAAGATCCTATCTCGAGCTTCAATCCCAACGTTTCAGTACTCAGGCCTTGAGCTTCATTCCGATGCGGTAGTCCTCATCACACCAAATTAATTTAACCGCGGACGGGACACGCTCCGAAAATACGACGGCCGACCTACGTTTCGCAAATCGCGTGGCCTTGTGCGGGTCAACCACGGACAACATGGCCATGAAGGAGAATGGTCAGGTGGTAGATACCCCTAAATTGAATGGCACAGCGCCTGTCAAAACGCCAAGGAAGCAAGGATTTGTGCGGTGGACCGTTGGACTGGTCGTGAGGTAAGTGCCGCTGGTGCCATGCCTGTGACAGAATACTAACATTTGAGGGGCTTAGACTCTGTATCTGGTACGCACTAGTTTCGCCGTTCTTCCAATGTCCCTCCAAGCTTGCAGACCTTACAGAGGCGTCTCCTCGAGTCTGCAAGCCTTATCTGATTGCTCGATCACACGTCGAGCCATACGTTACACCCTATTATGATATTTATGCTGCGCCTTATGTTGATCAAGCCCGCCCATACGTGGAGGTCTTCAATCACCGAGTCTATACACCAGCATCAAAAGTTGCGAAGTCGGGATACGAAAAGTATGGTGCCCCAGCCTTGGAGCAGGCTCGAGAATATGGGGTTCAACAGTGGCATGTTCAAGTTACACCTCGGCTCCAGACAGCTCAAGACAAAGCGTACCAACTTTATCTTGCTGAAGTTGACCCATATGTTCAGCAGGGTGTTACTGTTGTATCGCCGTATTATCAAAAAGCCAACACTGCTGCGCTCGCTGTGTACTGGGGTCATCTAGTGCCTTTCTACACGCATTCCAAGCCTTTTATCGGAAAGGCCTACTCAACAAGCCATGGTGTACTCACAACGCACGTAATGCCTGGCGCGCAATATACCTGGTCATCGGTGATATATTTCGCCAACAGCTCGCTATGGCCGCACGTCACCGGTCTTTACTCGGAACAGGTTGAGCCACAGCTGGTCAAGATCGGTCAACGCCTGGCGAGTTACCGGGAGGGCAAACGACTTCGCGCTGTTGTTGAGGAACCAGACAGGTAATTGAAACATAATCACGTTCAAACGCCGAGAGCTCTACTAATTCCTTTCCAGCAGCTCCACTGTTCAACCTGCTACTACGTCGATCATCACACCCCAAGAAACGCGGACCACAAGCACCGTGACATCCACATCTACCACCGAAGCACCTGCCAAACCTACCTTATCTCCTACTGAGCAAGCACAGCAAGCGCGTGAAAAGATTGATTCCGACCTTGAACGTTGGCAGAAGAAGTTCTCTCTCGCCGCTGACAAGGGCGTTGAGGATCTTGAAGAACGTATCGATGATATCGTCTCCGCCCTGGTTGCAAGCAGTGCGAACAGCCATGGTAAGAGCCTTGCGACCGCGCTTCAATCGGTTTCCTCCGAGCAAATTTCCTCAATTAGATACCGTATCAACGAGCTTGCGGGATCTCTGCCAGATGAAGATGCTCCCCTAGTTGAAGAATCCACATCTAGTTTGCTTGTCCAAGAAATCAGGAACTCTGCAATCTCCGTGAGAGATCGTGCTCACGCGTTGCGGGAATGGTCATCCTCGTTTGAAGACGAACTTGTCCGCCGTGTCACGGCGGCGGTGGACTCTACCTTGGATGTTCTCGACAGCATTCGTGATCTGGGATTGCAGGAAATCGGCATGCGCTGGGCCTGGAACGACGGTGTCACATACAAAGACTGGGCGAAGTATCACGCTCTCAAGGCTCAACTTGAAGAATGGCGCAAGGAGATTCGACAAGTCGGAGTTAATCACAGCTCAGTGTCAGAAGCCAGGGCCGTGGCCAACAGTATTTTGGACAGTGGTATGCATGATGCTGAAGAAGCCGCCAAAGAGCTTGTTCGATTGAAGGACGTCGGTATCTGGAAGATTGCTGCTCGTGAAGTGAGTGATGATTTCGAAACCAGAACTGGCGAACCGCCCAGGCCTCTATCCCAGGTTGAAGATAAGGAAATTGACACAGAGACCGAACTTGATTCTGAAGACGAAGAGACACTCTTGGAATCGGTGTCAAAGGCTGCCTCTGAAGCTTCCGAGGAGACTCCCAACCCCGGTGCATCTGTTGATGCTGATGCTGACGAGCATGACAATGACAAGGAGTCATCCATGGCAGATGACATTGTCGTGGAAGATGATTCCTCCGCGAGGCCTGCATTTGGTGTCGCAGCCGCCGAATTGAACACGCCTCAAGTGCCTATCCTTGATGGCGATGATGAGGATATCCTCCATCATCTGGCGAGCAAAGCTAGTGATACGTATGCCGAAGCAAGCAACGCTGTCAATGAAGCCATCTATGGTGCATCACCAACCCCAGGAGTTGGCGAACAGGCGGCATCCTTGGTCGGTGACCAGTATGCAAATGCCTTGTCCGCTGCATCTAGCGCCCTCCACGGCACTGCTTTGAGCCCCGGTGAAAAAGTCTCGAGTGTTGCTTCTGAGAAGTACACCGACGCCGTTGCAGCGTAAGTAGTATCTAGTCTTCATTTTAGAGCATTGTTTAGCTACACGTCATATAAAATTGTTGCTAATACCACTTCCTTGCCGCAGGGCCTCCTCGGTCATTTACGGTACCCCAACACCTCTCGTTCAATCTTTGGCGAGTGAGGCTCGCTCAACATTTGCCGACTCCACAGCTCAAGCTAAAATCCTCTATGATATCGCCAAATCCCAAGTCCTCGGTCAAATGGCACAATCAAGTGCTCCTGCCCACGCCCAACTTTTGGCTTCTATTGAGTCGGCCTATTCTGGGTCACTCCAATATGCCACTGAGAAGCTGGAATCGAATCTCAACGCTGTTCGAGCTACGCCCACTCCATCGGCCGCTGGAGCTTTAGCCCAGATATCTTCCATCGCCTCGTCTCGGCTAAACCAAGGCCTCAGCCTAGCATCTGAGCAGCTTGCCCAGGTGCAACAAACTGCGACAGCCACCAGCCCATCTGGTCTCGAGCCATTTGTTCTTGATGCACAGCGCCGCTACTACGAGGCCATCGGTCTGGCCCACGAACACTACACTGCCTTTGTCTCAACGGCATCTGATGCAGTTTATGGCTCCCCAACTCCAACCCCGGCTCCTGGAAGCTTCAAGGACATTATCCTGGAAGCTGGCTCGCAATATGAGCACGCTTCCTCCTTGGCTTCTGCCAGCCTTGCCGCGGTCGTTGCATCTGCCAGCTCGGTCATATCTTCTGCTGATGACGGAAAAGCTCAAAACATCATTGATGATGCTTCATCCAAATATAACGCTGCCATCTCCGCAGCTTCCGCTTCGCTCTCCTTGGCCTCCGTCTCGGTGAGCTCTGCTGTTTATGGTACCAAGACAGGCCCAGTTGAATCCTTGTCCAGTCAGGCATCCGAAAATTGGGAAGCCCTTGTTTCAAAAGCCAGTGAACAGATATATGGTGCACCCACACCTTTTGCACAGCAAGTCGTCAACGACGGGGCCGCTCGGTTTGAAGCAGTTCAGGGCATCGTGTCTGAACTGATTGTGGGTAAGCAGCCCTCTTTCACGGAGAGTGTGCTCAGCAAGCTCCACGCCGCATACGAGACTCCTTACCCTGCCGCTGCGGTATCCTCCGCCTCTAGCTACATCAGTGAGGGATATGAAGCCGCATCATCCGCGGCCGCTGCGGTTGCCTCCGAGATCCCGAGCGTGGAGAATGTCATGCAGCAAGCCAATGACCAGCTTCATGCCGCTGTTGAGGCTGCCAAAGTCGGTATCTACGGAGCCCCGAAGGGCTCCTACGAGCAAGTCACAGATGCCGCAGCTGAGGCTTACTCAACAGCTGCTGCCCAAGTGAGCAGCGCTGTGTATGGTAAGGAGTCTGGTTACATTGATGTCGCCAAAGACGCAATTGAGGACATCCAATCGAAGGCCAGTGCTGCCATCTACGGCGAGGAGCCAAACGCAGTAGAGAGTGCCACGTCCCGTCTTGCTGGCGCCGTTGAAAGTGCTAAATCCCAGTTGGCTGACCTGGCCTCCAGTGCTAGCAGCGTTGCGTCCGAGGTTGCTGAAACAGCCGCAACCCACGTCGAAGATGCCACTAGCAGCCTGAAGAGTGCTGCTTCTTCGTACAAAGATGAATTATGATAAATTTCAATCTCGACATGTCATCACCTCTATCGGGTGCCTTCAATGTTCTTCTCGGTTCTATTTCGCAATCAAACATGCGGCTCTGGACCCCGTGCCTTGAATATGCATTGGGTGACATCCGATGCAGTATCCTCCACATAGTATCTCACGACACCAATTCGCCCATGGTCTGAGCATGCACAGTTCTTTTCTTTTCGGTCTCTATGCTATCATTTTACTTTATTTACAGTCACTTCCGAGTCGGAATACGAGGCTTAGGTTGAAGCGATGAACGTTTACTTCAAATGTTTGGAAGTACATAATAAATGAATGGATTTTTTCCTGGACAGTAATACAATCTTGATATCGAGTACATAACAGATTATCCTTCTTCTCTTAACCTTGCCCAGGTGGTACCTAGTGATACTGGGTGAATGGGTGCACTCTCCCGGGGTACACAGTTCGATTCAGCCATCATATGACGATCTAGGGAAGAAAAGCCAATGGACCTCGGGAACGTCCACGGGTGTAGTAACCTTGGAAATGAAGGTATTCAGGAACATTGGAAGCTCCAACTCAATACATATATCAAAGGCCCAAGCCTGGAGGTAGAAACGGACACAGCCCTAGAAACTTCGGGAATAGCGTTGTGATGTTAGCCTACCTCTAGGGCTGCGGTGAGCTCCAGGGCAAACCTTGGAAAGACACGTCCACAGTGGCCATAACATTGTATTTTCAGTAGATCCATGGATACCTGAGTAGGAGATGTTGACCCCGGCCCCGGGGAGATGACCACGGGTCAACTGGTCAGCCAACGAATAGGATAAGTTTGATTGCATAGACCCTTTTGCTACGAGTGATATATACTCAAGACGTACGGAGGATTTCACCCATGCGACAACTTTTAAACTCTCATCTTACAGCGGCTTGCTCTGTACATATTTCAATGCCCAACAAGATCACCTGTACTTCATGGAAGAACCCCGTTTTTCTTTCTTCATCTGTGTCTTGCTCTTTGGGGCATCAACTTCCTCGCCGGCACCACCACCCATTCCGGCGAATCCCTTCTTCACACCCATGACAGCAGAATAAGCGGCATATACGGAATAGATCGGGATGACGGCCCACAGCCACCAAGCACGGTCATTGAAGAGACAGGCGGCAATGATACAACCCTGTGTCCAGTAAAGGACATCCCACATGTATTCCGTCAGGCCGGTGGCATTGAGATCTTCGCCGGCAGAACGGAGTGAGCCATCCTCATTATATCTGGGTCGGCCCATGCGTTCCAAGTAGTACTCGATAGCAAGAGTTGGAACTGCCAAAAAAAAGTAAGGCTTCAAGGAATAAGGGCGCTGGAAGGCGAAGTGCAGCAGGAGGAAGAGCAAGTGCAATGCAGCGGAGATGATGTGAGTGCGTGTGAGGACAGCGCCATTGCGGGTGGCTAAGGACTTTGCAGCTTTCTGATATACTGTCAGAGACTCTCACTCGCACAAAAGCCGATCCGGAGTAGAGGCCAACAAGCAACCTGGTCAATACATACCTGAGCCATGATTAAATGCGATTCAATACTCCACGATCTTAAGCCAAAGGGAATCAAAACAAAGCTGAAGATGACCTGATACGAATTGAAACTCTTGCAGAATTCAATCTTGCAGATAATTCGGATCTGGGGCCCAGGATAGAACTGGAGGAGGGGACAGCGCATGACAGCTGCACATCGGATGATTGTTGCCCTCCACAACATTCACCGCCAACCGGCAGAAATGACACGGCGGCGACCAAAATAACAGAAAGAACGGCTAAGCTTGATGAACTTGGACCAGTTTCTTTGATTTCTTTGATTTCTTTACTTTGATGAAACCTGTTGATATGCCCTGCATGTTCTGAAAGACTCACTCTGTGTCTGCAGATGATGTAATCAGACCTCCCTTCGATTCTTTCTGTCGTTCATCCTCTTACCATTTCCGGCTTGGGTTTACATTCCACGTTCCAAACCTGCAGGCGCATCGAGATCAACCGCTGCATCCAGACGAACGAGTGAAGTTGTTGGAGAGAGTTTCCATGTCTCCTGGGTGCTGCTGGAGTATTCGCTCGCGCTGCAACCTCGATCGCGTTGTTTCCTCCCCGCGTCTTGAAAGACACCAACAAAGGCGCTGGACATTGATGTGACCGACACGCCAGAGAACCGACCCCTACGATTGAATCTTTGCCTACACTTTCGAACCAAAAATAATACCATCGCCAACTTGCCCTGCGCTGTCGCATAACGTGCCTTGGACCCCTCACTATGGCCTTGTCCACCGGACATGTTGCCAGCCAGCTACGGCACCTCATTTATTACCAACTCGACAATAACTTAATTCGCAACGCACTGTTCCTTGCTGCGCGCCTTTACGCCTACGAACCGCGATCACATGAAGCTCAATATCTGCTTGCTCTCTGCCATCTACACAACGGAGAGGTGAAAGCTGCATTCGATGTCAGCCAGGTCGCAGGCTCGCGCGGACTACATGCCGGCTGCGCCTATGTGTTCGCCCAAACGTGCTTGGACCTAGGCAAGAACTTGGATGGTGTGACAGCTCTGGACTGCAGCAAAAGCCTGTGGGGTTCCAAAAACCACTGGAGTAAGCCTTGGTGAACTTGTAACTTGAAGTTGAGCTCCAGTGCTGACAAAATCACAGATAAACACAGCGAAACACAGCGACAACATCTCCCCGACGCTGCAGCTGTGTACAGCCTGCAAGGAAAACTTTGGCACGCGCATAAGGATCTGACCAAAGCAGTAGATTGCTATGTGGAGGCACTTAAGCTAAACCCATTCATGTGGGATGCCTTCCTTGGATTGTGCGAGACCGGTATGTTTTTTGTTCTTTTGTGGTCATGAGACCTTCTAACGGGAAAGCAGGCGTCAACATCCGAGTACCGAACATCTACCAACTCAGTCCAGAATTGCTCGCAATAATATCTTCAACGCCAGAGGCAACGATTGTCGTGCCAGACAATACTGAAGTTGAAGAGGCAAAAGTCCCCATGCACCCGCCCGGTAAACCTGAATCCGATCCATTCATGGTATCTGCATCTCGCGGGGAGCCTGAAACTACATTTGGGAGCTCTTCTCTCTGGCAAAAGCTAAATGGCAGCTCTGCCAACGCTGGGACCATCGCACAGCCAGTATTCCAGGACGGAATGGAGACTCCAAGCGGACAGAGCAGTGGATCCGATGAATTCCGCATTGCCAACGGAGTAACTGACCCAGACTCTACATGGGATGCACCACTAGCCCCGACCCGAAAGACCCGCACAATCCAGACCATGAGCCTTGATCATACAGGGCAGCCTCCACCACGGATGCGCCCAACTGGCATAAGACCCAGATACAAAACACGAACAGACCCAGAAGCCCAATCAACGGCATCAATGGACAGAGAGTCAACTCTTACATCAAGATTTGGCGACCGCAAGCGCACAGTCTCTGGACAAGTCGCT
This sequence comes from Penicillium bialowiezense, assembly GCA_026122735.1. Lineage (NCBI taxonomy): Eukaryota > Fungi > Ascomycota > Eurotiomycetes > Eurotiales > Aspergillaceae > Penicillium > Penicillium bialowiezense. The sequence continues at coordinate 1,127,607 of JAKZFB010000004.1, forward strand.
CACCCACTTCCCCCATCACAACCTACCGAACCAGGAGCCCCCCAACGTCGAAGCGTTCGCCTTTTTAATCAAATCAAACCCACCACCAGCAAGCTTTCAAATAGCACCCTCAGCGGCAAGGATGGCCGCGAAATGAAAAAGCTTCGAGGAGTACCTACCAAAGGACGGACAGGATCTGTGCCTACCGTCGGCCGTGTCGTCAGTGGCAACCGAAAGCCCATGGAAACCCCCGACAACGATGGCAAGGACCATCGGAACGGATTAATGCAACCACATCATTCCATTCCCCCGCTGCCCAAAAATGCTGAGCATACAAAAGAAATGGAAGCCTTAGATTGGCTCCTTGGTCTCTTCAGCAAGCTCGCAGCAGGGCATTTCGCATTAAGTCGCTATAGGTGTCACGACGCAATAGCCGCTTTCAATTCCATTTCGACAGGACAACGTGAAACACCTTGGGTGCTTTCACAACTTGGCCGAGTTCATTTCGAGCAAGCAAGCTACACAGAAGCTGCCAAATACTTCTCCAGAGTCCAGAGAATAGCACCCTCCCGCCTCGAAGATATGGAAATCTACTCAACCGTCCTGTGGCATCTGAAAAGTGATATCGAGCTGGCTTACCTAGCGCACCAACTGCTTGAGACTGATAGATTATCACCCCAGGCATGGTGTGCTATTGGTAACTCTTTCTCTCACCAACGGGATCACGACCAAGCATTGAAGTGCTTCAAGCGCGCCACAATGATCGATCCAGAATTCGCGTATGCCTTTACCCTACAGGGGCATGAGTACGTCGCCAATGAAGAATACGACAAAGCACTGGAAGCTTATAGGGACGGTATCAAGGCGGACAATCGGCACTACAATGCGTGGTACGGACTTGGTACAGTGTATGATAAGATGGGCAAATGGGACTTCGCGGAGCAGCATTTCCGCAATGCAGCCAGCATCAATCCCACCAATGCGGTACTCATTTGCTGCATTGGTCTGGTCTTGGAGAAAAGGAAGAACCCTCAAGATGCCCTGGCCCATTACAGCCGAGCCTCCCATTTAGCTCCCAACTCGGTACTAGCCAAATTCCGCAAGGCTCGGGTGCTTATGCAGCTGCGTGAACATCACCTTGCTCTGGTTGAGTTGAAGGCTCTCAAGGACATGGCGCCGGATGAAGCAAACGTGCACTACCTTCTTGGCAAGCTATACAAAGCACTCCATGACAGGTCCAGTGCTATCAAGCACTTTACGGCGGCCTTGAACTTGGATCCAAAGGTATGCATGAATCTCCCATTTGGTGTATCACCCACTAACACTCCCCTAGGCTGCACAATACATCAAGGACGCAATGGAGTCGTTGGACGATGACGATATGGAGGATGAGGACATAGCGTAGACCTGTGACGCTCCAGGTCTCTTTAGTGGACCCCATTTGCCCTCTTTTATGAACTCGGCGTTTTAAGGTCCTATTTGCACAGCATCACTGTGGAGTTTTCTTTTCCAGGTTCAGGCCTGGCATGAAGGTGTACTGTACATTAGTTGAATGTTGATTTCCCCAACACCATGACATTGGTGCTTAAACTTTCTGTTGGAACGTGCCCATAGGCTACTTCAATCACAAGATAAAACCTTAAGAAGACCTCCAGGGGTGACGTGCGCACATATCCCCCGCTCCCCCGCAAGTGCGTTGTGTTCGGGTGACAGCGTCATCTGCACATAAAAGGCGGTGAGTCGGCATCGGGGCAGAAAAACGATTCAACGTTTCTTCTCCGACTTGCTCTTCCCCACAGTCATGGAGTCTTGATCTTGATCTTGATCTGCTGTTCCACTTCGCTTCAAGTCATATCCTTACATTACACTCTTGGGCTTGGGTGTGCCTATATCAGTGAACAAAGTGTGTCCTCTTTTCTCGAACTATAGTATTCATTGTCTCATCGCATCCAGGTCTTCTGTTCTCACCAAACAACCATCACCATGTCTTTCAGCTCTTATATTGTCTCAGGCGTGAGCTCCTTTGTGGTTGTGACGGTTTCCCTCTTCGCCATTGGCCAGAAAGTGCCCCGCGCCGCCTTCGTTGCTCGCTGCCTCGCTTCATATGGCTCCCTCCTTCTCATCGCAGCATACGGCGTTGTCGCCTCGGCCTGTCTGCGGTTAGTCGGGTACGGACGCGTTTCACAATGGGCAGTTGGAAGAGGCTTCAAGTGGATGATGCGCTTTACCACCGGTGTCAACTTTGAGATTGTCGAGGGTGAAGAACACCTCACTACCCGCCCCGCTGTCTTCATTGGCAACCACCAGACCGAGCTTGATGTGCTCATGCTTGGCTCCGTCTTCCCACCATACTGCAGTGTGACTGCCAAGAAGTCTCTGCGCAACATCCCCTTCCTGGGCTGGTTTATGTCTCTTTCTCGTACTGTCTTCATTGATCGTGCCAACCGAGAGACTGCTCTTAAGGCATTTGATGGTGCCGCTGCGGAGATGCGCGACCACCGCCAAAGTGTGTTCATTTTCGCCGAGGGCACTCGGAGTTACTCCGATGAACCTACGCTCCTGCCTTTCAAAAAGGGTGCTTTCCATCTGGCAGTCAAGGCCGGTGTCCCAATTGTGCCCATTGTCACGGAAAATTACTCACACGTGTTGTCGCCCCGTGCCTGGCGATTCAATTCTGGTACTATTAAAATCAAAGGTTGGTTGTCCAGAAAATACTCAAAAATACTCAAACCGCACGGTGACAGAGCTAATTGCTTTTTGGATTAGTGCTGCCTCCCATCCAGACTCAAGATCTGACCTCAGGAGATGTGGACAATCTCACTCAGTCTACACGTGCCTCGATGCTAGCGACTCTCGCCTCAATGTCTCATGCGCCAAAGAACGAGCTTGATGCTTCCCGCTCCAATGGTGTCTCCAGCGCTGTCGAGATCTAATACCAACAATGAAGTTGTCGCATCCTGCAAGTCATGCCCACAGTGCCTGAAGCTGTTTATTGTGTCTCTTGAGAGTCAATTTCACTGGCGGGCCTCCAAAACAGATATTCCTAACAGCAAGCGACACACCGCCAATGAACCGACGTGAAGCACAGGCTGACCAGGATGAATCTGGTACCTATATGGCATATAAAGCCATACACATAAAATGGACCTGGAGCTTCTAGAGTTAGCCTCCAATAGTCCAGACACAACTGACCGGAGACCCGCAACCCACTAGACTTTGATATAGCCCCCATTTCTTTGGGCTTTCACCCTTCTTCCCTTTTGCCACTGGAATGTATATATCTTTAGCGCAAACGCATGACATGAGCTGGTTTTTCTTGGATCGTTGTTTTCTATCCCTCTAGGGCTCCCCATGGCCCCAGGGCTCTCTTACATATACTCTATCCCCAAGTCCCCATATAGACATGTCCTAACCCACCACCTGCCCAGGTGGGCATTTCACGATTGCGAATCTTGAAGTTTTGCATCTTGCTCAGTGATGACTTCCAAATGAAATGCCATTGATTTTGCATGCATCGCTAGTGATCACGCCATGAAAAAGTGCACAGAAACATGCCAAATGGGGAACTATCGCCGCTGGATCACACTCTGGTGTTAATGGGATGCAACAATACGAAAGATTCAAGAGTTCGGAACATAGGCCCCAGTTGAACATGAGTGATATCAGGTCTCGATAGAACAGAAGCCAGCCGCCGTTAGATCTACGTCGCTAAAGAGAGACCAAGCGTTAGCTTGGGACTTGGGGGTTGAGAGTGGCTGATCCAAAGAAAGTGTTAATGATATACATACGCAAAGATTGAATGGGGGTTCTGCGGGTGGCTGCAGCGCCCTTCCGCACAGGGCCGAATGTCAATATCAATATTGACCTCCTGCATGGGCAGCCAAGGGTCGCTGATCGCTGAATGTACACGCCAGGGGTCTCGGTCACCGATATCTCGACCTGCAACGGGCGCAATGCGGATGTTCTTCGACCCATGTGCAGGGTCAAGAGAATTGATATATCCGGGTAAGTGGTGATCGTCTTTATTGACAATATCCTTGGAAACAACGCCAACATTAGAGCCTGATGCTGCTGTTGCGACAAGGTAATCATTTTCAAAGGCGACAAGCTGTAAGCGCACATGATCCACAGCCTTTCCCTTCAATGTGATTTTGATATCACTATATGGTGGGCCCCAGCTCTGCACCGAGGATGCAATGGCAAAAGCAGAATGTGTTGCCTGCTCGGGTTGACACGAATCCCGTGGCAAAGCAGGGCTTGGGGGGATGACATTTGAGAACTCTAGCTGCTTGATCCAAGGAGCTATGAGGCCATCTCCTGTCATTTTTAGGTAGGCCTCTTTTAAAGCCCAGATTGAGTAGAACAGCCGCAGGCCGTAGCCCGCAAGTGATTCTTCATTATGGTTGCTTGGATCAATCTTAGTCATACCGAGTGGGTATGCTATTTGGATGGTCTTAAGAGGGTTCTTGATGCTTTCAAGTTCTTTATATGAGAGAACCTCTTCGAAGACATCGACGAAAGTTGACAAGTCGGCAAGGGTCTTCGGAGGCCTATCGGCGCGACGACGAGAAGGTTCATCGACACAAGCAATATCCACACCGACTCGGGGAAGAGAGTTAGCCCCGGAAGTCGCGGATTTCGCCACGCGTGTACCTGCCAGCAATGTGATACCGGCCTGGTGACTGACGTTGAAATCAAGGCTCGCATCGTAGAATGGCCGTTTTTCCGGAGCGGGAGTACGTTGAATCTCAATTTCATCCCAGTTTGCACCAGTAGTCTGGTGCACAAAGTAGTACTTTAAAAGCTGCGAGGCCAAGGACATGCGCTTGTCTGAAGCGTGAAAGTACCTCTTAACAGCTTCTTGGTCAGACTGAGTCAGAGTATGAACCAAAGGAAGATCGAATCCCTGGTCCTCCCAGTGCCGAATATCAACATACCACCGAATCAAAGTCGGGTGGTGTATCATTGATTGATCCACTTGCGCCAAGTTGGGTGCCTTGGTCACATCTTCGTGGGTGATCGAGTTGCGCTCCATATCGATCTATATGGGTTGTTATTGGTCGATCCTAGGCCAAAGAGCTCTCTTTTGGTGATACTCACTGTTTTAATTCTAGTGATATCTACCCAATTACTGTTATTGGTAATATGCGCATATTTCAGAGAAGAGCTGAGTGAACACAACACACACAGCCCGCGGGCCCACGACAGCGACTTATCGGCTTATCGGCTTATCGTGATACAACCACGTGAAGATAAGCTACCCGTGGACAATGTGTCCGCGGGTATACACAAAGCGATCAAGCGCAGGTGACACTGTATCAAATGGGTGCAGTATTCATGGATGTACAGGTTAGAAATAGAATTTGAAGCCAATATCCCGAAGAGGTCCATATATGTCTCAATTGAGTATCTGAAGGGCAACATTGGCAGTACCTGAAAGAGCAGAGCCTCCAGGGCCCCGATTGCGGATTAGATAAAGAGATAAGGTCTCACGTGGCGATAAGTTCCCCGCCGGGAAAGTTAGAGTCATCGGTGATGGTGTTGAGGCAAATTAGATACTACAATTCTCCTCAATTAAGATGACTATCACCGTTGGAGTCCTGGCACTACAGGGTGCATTCTTTGAGCACATACAACTATTGAAAAAGGCCACGGAGGCAGCTTCCCCGTCGGATTGGCATTTCATCGAAGTACGAACGCCACAAGAGCTGGCAACATGCGACGGCCTTGTTTTGCCCGGAGGAGAGAGTACTACCATGTCCCTGGTTGCTGCAAGGTCCAACCTGCTTGAGCCATTGCGGGAATTTGTGAAGTAAGTGGCGCTGATCAAAGCAAAATAACAAATCTAACAGACTTGCAGAGTGGATCGCAAACCAACGTGGGGTACTTGCGCTGGGTTGATCTTGCTCGCCGAGTCCGCCAACAAGACCAAGAAGGGTGGGCAAGAGTTGATTGGAGGTCTCGACGTGCGAGTGAACCGCAACCACTTCGGTCGACAGACCGAGAGCTTCCAAGGCCCATTGGATCTGCCTTTCTTGGGTGCAGATGCCGCTCCTTTCCCATCTGTGTTTATTCGAGCCCCAATTGTTGAAAAGATCTTGCCACACCACGAGGGCGTGCAAACAGAAGAGATCCAGCAAGAAGATGTCATCGTGGCACCATCTCGACAGGTGCGAGATTCAGTGGCGCAAGCGGCAACAGCAGATGAAGTTGAGGTGCTGGCCACATTAGTTGGACCCGCAGCTCGTTCGGCCACAGAAGGACAGGACGGCGACCCTGATAAGGAGGTCGGGGATATCGTGGCAGTGCGACAAGGAAATGTCTTCGGTACCAGCTTCCACCCAGAATTGACAGGCGACGCAAGGATCCATGCTTGGTGGCTTCAGCAGGTGCAAGCAGCCGTGCTCAGGCGGAACAAGTTGAAGCAATAGACCATATATGAGGTGGAAAATAAAAGACACTTGTAAATAGGTTGTTTGGTGAATAGACATTTCCTGTTTCTGCTAATTGGTTCATCTCCCGTAGAGTAACGCCGTTGAATTTCCGATCCAGCACTTTTCCATTATGCAGTAACCTACCTTCCGGCACCGTATTCATCCTCCTCGCGCTGGCGCTGCTCGTCGTAGGCGCGACCATATCCACCTCGGCCGGGATCGTATTCTTCGCGGTATTCGTCACGCACTTGTCCACCTGACTTGCCGCGTCTAAGAAAGCGTTAGCCTGCTGTGCTGGCATCCAATGAGATAGTCTCGTACCCGAATTGTCGACCTTCTTCGAATCCAGGATCGAGGTCTGTTCGAATGATTCGCTCATCCAGCTTTGTTCCACCCACATATTTCAAGCAGTCCAGCGCGTCTTGATGAGTATAGTATTCCACGAAGCAGAAACCGCAGGGTGTCTTGTTGAACCGATCGAGGCCCATGACCAGTCGCTTGATCTCGCCGCACCTATTATTGACATTAGCCACACCGTCTATGTATCCCGAGGTGGTTTCTCACTTCGCGAAAAGTTCATGAATTTGCTCTTCGGTGGTATAGAACGAGCTTGACTTGGTCAGTAAAAGGCACGAGAAGGCTTGTGAGGTAGAACATGGCTGCATACAGATTTCCCACGTAGAGGGTAGTTGCATTCTTCAACTTGTCGTCAGGCTTATCCTGCTGCTGCTGCTGCTCCTCCTCTTCGTTATATCTGCGACGCTTGTTCTATGGGTGATCCTTTAGTCTGCTGTGTCTCCGAGCTGATTTCCGCGCAGCAAAAGCGCGATCAATGATTCTCACCTTGCCGCCAAAGTATGCACTGGGTCGATCCAGTCGGTCAACCGTATTGACCGTTAGTAAACTCATGTTGAAGACCCTAAGAAGCGCGAGAGAGGACTGGTGGTTGCGAAGTACGTAGTTGACGGAGCAAAGAAGCTCGGAGCTACCAGAAAGATCTTGGCGCAAGAATTCCACTTCGCAGCAACAACTTTGCGTCCTTCTTACCCGCCCTTGCCATTCTCCCGCTATTCCCGACCGTCAAATATGTTCTAAAGGTTCCCTTTCAAAATCCGACATATTACTCTCCTACCATACCGATGCCGAAGGTCAACAGTTACGCACCTGGTTGGCTGTGCCGGCCCTCGCCAGGCGCAAAGTTCCTGTCCAGCAATTCTACCAAAGCTCCAGCCGAGAAGCAGCAAGGTGGAAAGTCTTCAGCCAATGGACCGACACGGACGATTGCCAAGCGAGGAAACGAGGTGTTCGCTGTTATTGACAACGAGATCCGGTGGTCAAACCTAGCCCGCCTCAAAGATCAATGGGAACACCAGGTCAAGCAGAAGAAGGGGCCTGCTGGCCAGCGTGGTGAGAATGGCGACAGCACTGAGACTCCTCCCTACAGGGTATGCGCATCCTAAAACCTCATTATTAAGTCTACAATCGTTTTAGGCATAATTACTAACATCTGCGCAGGTTCTAGCTGTGCCCGTGTATGGACTCATCAAACAGATTATTCCCTCCCCCAATGGCGCCTTTCTAGCGATAATTTGCGAAGACACCGTTAACATCGCTGTTCTCCCCGACTCCTCCCACCTTTCCTCGCCCAACTCGGATTCAATTCGCTTAAAGACCTACCAATTGGGTCCTACCACCCATGTGCGCCCCGAGGCGCCGGTGGTTTCTGCGCTATGGCATCCACTAGGTCTATACAGCAATCTGGGTGGATGCCTCGTGACTGTTACATCCGATGCGGCCGTGCGCGTATGGGAGCTGGACCGCAATAACCACTGGTCCTTTGACCAGCCCACTTTGGCAATCGACTTGAAGAAACTGGTTGATGGAACTTCTTGTGATCAAGATTTTACTCCCTCTGGATTTGGAAAGAGCAAGGGCTTCTCGGCCGATCTTATCGACATGGAGGTCGCGTCCGCCTGCTTCGCGGGCAATGGAAGTGAGAAGGAAGATGCATGGGCGCCCATGACTCTATGGATCGCTATGAAGCCCGGCGATCTATATGCGCTGTGTCCCTTGTTGCCCTCCAAATGGCAAGCTCCCTCCACAACCATTCCATCTCTTTCTGCAACAATCATCCCGAAACTTGGTCTCTTGGAGCAGGAGCCCGAGGATTCAGACGAGGAACTGACTGCTTGTCGGCAACAGTATGATTGGCTGGCTGAGATTGACGAGCAGGAACCGTTGCCTTTGCCTTCCAGTGTTGGAACCATCCAAGGCGCAGACGTCTTCACCCGCCCTTCAAACCCAAGTGCTATTCCTAGGCTACAGGGCCCATTCCGCTTTGACACTGGTGACGAGCTTGACGATTTAGATCTCTGCGATATCCTCGTCATTGCTGCCGGGCTGGACGTCGAGGATCTCATGATGGGCGAAGAAGAGGAACTGGCAGTCGAAGCTGCAGATCAAGAAAAGCTTTCGGCTACGGTGCTATCTCTCACCAGTACCAATGGCCGTGTCCATGTTTGTCTTGAACTTGACGGCGTTGAAGGACAGTGGCTCCCTAAAGCCAAAAAGAACGCGTTCCAAACACCCCTCTCAGAGCCTGGTGATCTGGTCCTAGTAGAATCCTTGGATACTATCAAGAACCCCGAGGATTCAACGACATGGCCCACTTTCACCAAGGATATCCATTCTAAATACTCCTTCTTTGTCACGACCGCAACAAACGTGGTGTACCTGTCTCTTTCGGATTGGGTCCAGAGATTGGAAGCCGAATTGCAGACTGAAGATACTGCGGGTTCTGCTTTCCGTCTCCAGGTTCTCTGCGACGGAGCCGTTACAAAGCGAGAAAGAATCTTGCAAGTTTCCGACAGCGATCTCACCTCCCAAAAGGAGCACCTTGCCGGGTCTCTGGTCTTTCATGACTTTGACCTAGGCTATTTGCTCCTCGCCTACTACCCATCGAGTCCTTACGCCGCTGTCATGAACTCACCGGAAGATTCTCTTTCCGTGGCCCTCGACAAATCAATTTATGAGCAAAGAGCGCCAGCACCGAGCATGACTACCCTGCCCCCGAGCCGGGCACCCTATCAAGTTCCCGCTGTGTTCTACGCAGCCTCTCCACTCGACTCGTTCATTGAGAAGCATGTTCCGCATCGCCAGCGTCACACACTCAAGGAGCAGGTCCGTCTTTCTCCGGCAACATTGGACCTGGTGGCTACTGCTCACCGCGTTTTGTCGGCTCACACAAATGCTCTTGAGCGTGCTGCATCGGACCTCTTCCGCCGATGTGAACGGCTGCAGGGCGAGATGCAGCACCAGCTGCGACAGCTTTCGGACGTCGCAGAGCGTGTTAAGGGCGTCACAAGCGAAATCGGCGAAGATGGACGTCGGAAGGAGGGAGTTCGGAGTGGAGATGCCTTGGATAAGAGATTGAAGGCGGCGCATGACAAACAAACCGAACTCAACCGCCGCTATGAGGCTTTGCGCACTAAAGTTCTCAATTCAGGTGGCCGTCCATTGAGCGACAAGGAGAAGGCCTGGGTCAGAGAGGTGAAGGAACTGTCTGCATCCTTGCAGTCCAACGACAATCAAGAAGAAGACCAAGAAATCATCCCGCGAATCGAGATTGTAAGTTTAGATCTTCTAAAACAATTCGTCTTTACTTACACTCCACCTAGGTCAAACGCCTCGCTTTGGATCTCATGGCCCAAACCAAGTCCATTTCAAGCAAGATGCCCTCTCCTGAACCCGGTAATCCGGCCTCGCCCAATGGCCAGCCCAAGGTGCCACAACGCTTGCAACGAGCCAAGGTTGCGGATGCAATGCGGATGGTTGAACGAGAGTGAGTAATTGTCTTTTCCATTTGCTTCTTGAATCCTAGACTAATGATATCCAGGTCGGCTGTCATCGATGCTATCACTTCGCGTCTAGAGCGACTGAACACTAGTCTGTGAAGCTCATATTCGTGCTCATTGCCTGACGGTTCGAGATTCAGCCCTTGCCATTTCGCACTGATTACGGCGTTCAATGTAATAGAGCAATTGGGACCTCAAGCTCTATGTCTTCATTATTTGTCTAGACTACCATTTCTCGGTTGACATGATTTGATACTTTGTATTTCTTGCGTTTTCTGCGCCTATACGGCTTCAAATGACCGCTCGGTTCATGTGCTAAGATTCTTTACGGCCGGTATTTCACACAAACACTACTTTTGTTGTAATCCATGAAGCGTGCTTTAGCACAAACACCGACGAGGCTATAAAGTGGGCCATCATCAACACTTGAATACCTCAGAGCCACTGACAGCTTTCTATTACAAGAAGCGGCTCAGTTTTGAGCAGGCCTCTGCCAGGTCCAGTTGTATTCCCTTCAATATTCTTTTGCAAAGCCATAGAATTCCAAGGACTCATCCTCCAAGCGCTCGAGTGGTGTTTTATCTCTGACAACATAACCCAGAATACTGTAGTAAGCATTCTCATCCTTGGTATTCGCAATGTCAGGTTCTGCTTTTGAGGGGGACTCATCGCAAACTTCTGCAACGAAGAACTCCTCGTTAGAAGCTTCCTCGTCCAGCGATTCTTCATCCACAGTCTCATCATCTCTAGTTTGTTCTTGGTAATCCATGTACTCTACACATGAACAAAATGAGTCTGTATCAGATTGTCCTTCCCATACAGTGTTCCATCCGTTCCGGGTCTCATGGCGCCTTGCGCGATGACTCCGTCGGACAGGGGGATATGTCACCGAATCACAAACTCGGCTTAAATCGAAAATATCACCCGAGAAGGGATGAGATGCTGAGTCGGTATCGCCATGCAGAACTGGGGTAGGAGGTCGCGACGATATAACAGGGAGGAACTCCACGGCATCAACAAAAACTTCTTCTTCTTCAGAGCTGCTGTCACTCGCGTGCGAACCAATGTCCAAGACATGATTTGTTGACTTATGGTGGTCTTTCAATATCGTATAGTCTGTAACATGAGTCTGGTCTTCACTGACCCTTTTATCACCCCTTATCCAGCATTCTGCACAAGTCGCTGTGGGCGACTCGAGCCTTATCATGCATGGACCCCAGCAATGCGATTCTTCCAAGCATTTCGATATTGCTCTATCCCAGATACAGCCACATATTGTATACTTAACTATCCAGACTATACACATGATGAAAACGTCGCCATCAAACTGGACTCTGGAAAGGACGTGGCAAAGTGATGTTGGAGATGGCAACTGGCGATTGACGACTATTTAGAACCTTGGAACCGGTCGACTTGAGGATGAAGGTATCCGTAAGCTTAAGTATACCAGAGTAGACAGAGAAATCTATTTTACATCCCAAAATCAGGATGATGGGATAATCCTGGCAGACAGATCCTTTCGTGGATCTAACAAAGACCTTATATTTCAAGCTACCTACTTCGTGGGCTTCTTTGTTCATCGTTTGTTGACCCTTTGTGAGCCGGATTGACTTGTCTTGTGAAATCATGATCCATTTTCTGAAGCTATCCGAGGTTCTTTGCTGTAGTTTTATCTGAATCTTGCACATGCATGTGCTGTTCCTGTCTCTCAAAGTTGTCCCATCTGGTACATAGGGCTGAATCCACACGTGACCGGCTGGCATCAGAACGCATCAATACCATAGCACAGTTTGTCTTCTTAATTCCGTCTTGAGGGTTGAGAGATATTAGCTTCAGTGAGTCTGGTAATATGACTGAGATCGGCATGCAGATATATGTGTGTAAGTAGGCATATGGAGTCAGCAGCTAAATAAACCGATATACCTACTTCAACACACAGCTTCACTTCTCGGTCATTAGTTTACCGTTACTTCCATCTTTACAAGGGCGAGTGAAGTGACGAGATTTTGATTGAAATTAAATATTAACAGACTGCCCCTAGGGCACACGTATCGTCAATTGGTAGAGAGCCCTCTTCCCTCCCCGAAGGGGAAAATACACGAAAAGCAAAACCCGAACGCCGATTCCATTTGACGCCCCCACCCCCGATTTCCACGATAAACCCCAGCAGCTCACACCGGGTTGCTGGAAAGCAATTAGGCGAAGCCTTCCCAATTCTCGGTCCGATCGTTGATCATCCCGCGAAGATCATTCATGGTCTCTTCGAAGGTTGGGAGGCCCACGTCGTTGAGGAATGCCTCCCATTCCCGCATGGCGCGAGAGAAGGTGATACCGTACCAGGCGCAGAATGCCTTGTAGGCGGGGATGTTGTTGTATTTGAGGAGACGAGGGTTGCACATCAGATGGTGGGCGAGATGGTAGACGGCCTTGCGGTTATTCATCCAACAAGTAACTTTTCCCTTAAAGTAAGCCTCAATCGACTGCTCATACTCGGATGTGACCTTGCTGTAGGCCGCTTCGTCGGAAAATATGCTGAGAACTTCGGTGGGGATTTTGGCGGAGGTTGCGAGAGTAGGATCGGCAGGATTCCAATCCTCTTTCCACTCTAGGAGGTGCTCCACGGAAAATGCATGATGGTCGAAGTGCTCAACGTTGCGGGGACACAGAGCGAAGAATCGGTCGCTGCGTCGCTGCATCAACTTCTTCATGGTTTCGATGACTTCTGCGGCTTCGTCCTCAAGATCGAAAACGACATCGCGCAACTCTTGGGGAATTCGAATACCCTCGGGAACCTCGAAGTCGGTGGGCCTGAGTTGATAGTTGAAGATAGTAGGCTTTTTGCTCAGATCGACCAGCTTGGGTCTAAGCGGAAGTGCGAGAGTCGTAGTGGAAGTCATGCTTGTGTTGGGTTCCAAGACTGTGCGTAGCAAGCAAGCGAATGAGGATTTGGTGATATGCAAGAAGCTAACCAGTGTTTGTTTCTTGAGAGTAAGCTAGGCTTGGAAGTTGAGGATGAAAGAGTAGGTGAAAGGGTTCAAGCTACGAGGGGGGATGATATAGTTGCGTGTCATCCCAATTAGGAACAATAGGATCTGGACTTCCCATTAACAGCCAATGGCAGAGATCGCCATTGTTCAACTACACTCCCTATTGGTTGAATTCATGAAACAAAGCATTATTTCCTATATTTCCAGGGTAATTTTCCGCTACTTGATTCATTTATTAGAATATCAGCCAATCGAACAATGGAATTGATGAAGGCTTTTGGTCCTGAAAATAAAGTTCTTGGTTCAGGTGCTTTTTTTGGATGTCGGGGGTCTGCCCAAAAGTTTATTGTAGTCTGAGGTCTCAATAGACGGAGGGAACCTTGGAAGCTTCCAAGGATTACCTGCCAATACCTTGGCAACATGTTGATTAGCCAGCCAACAACCTTGGAACAGCGTTGACTAAACACAAGTAGAAGGTAGAGGTTGATCCAGGTTGATATCCACGGATAGTCTCATCAGTGGCCTAATCGAGGGACATGATGCAGCGAGCAATCAAGGGTTCTCTGGTCAATCTTTCCTTGAGATCTGAATGAACGCTCAGAGGCTTGGAAGCATAGATTGGTACACTTACACCTTCCAAGGTTGTTGTTCAGTCATCTTTTCTCTTGTATTTCAAGGTTTTTTCAAACGGTGTTTTCAATGACATTATTTGGCATCTTTTACTAGCCAAATTGCCGGTGGAATATGAAAGGGCATTCCAGTGTATTGGTAAATTTCTGGGGAACGCATTATCAGATAGTGTGGGTGGTTCTGACTTAACATTTCTGAGCGGTGATATATGCATTACTAGAAACACATTTCTGCCGCATGTATGGTATCTCTCTACCCGATACGAGGTACTTCGTACCTCACACAAAGGAACAATATCAAAAACGGCATTTCATTCATTGCGGTTTATTTGAGAAAAAACGAAACTTTCCAAAGCACGAGACCAAGGATCCAAAGCGTAAATGCGATCAAAAATGCCCCGCCAGTCCGTCGCTCATGGATGGAGCGAGGAAGAGATAAAACCATAGGTTCAAATTCATTGGATGCTGTCGACTCTGTTAGAAGCTGTGATTGCATGAACACTGTGTGGTAGATCAGGAGTTAACGTACCGTTCGATAAGATGGACACCGGATGCGGTCTCGACGACTCCGCTGACCTGGCCAGGCTGGAGGGCAAAAGCGGCATCTTCAAACTCCTTTTGCATCTCGCTACGGCCAAAGAATCCCCTAAAATAGTCAGTATGGAAAGTATCATTTTTGTAGAGCCGGTCACTCACAAATCACCCTTCTTGCGGGCACTGCTGCAGTCAGACTCAGCAACAGCAAGCTCGCCAAGACTAATCTCTCCAGACTGAATGCGCGCTTCGTGGCCCTTCAGGATCTCAATTGCTTCTTCCTTGGTGCGGGTAATATCGGCTTCTCTCCAGCTGCTGGGGCGACGGCTGTCACGGTGCTTGACAAGCAGGTGGCTGCAGCGGATTTTGCCTTCGCCTTCGCCCGATGCATCGGGACGGGCGGCTGGGGTATGGTTCTGCGCCATGTAGACTTTAAGCTTATCGGTATCGGTATCGGCAGGAGGTTCCCAGCGGGATTCTTTTGTGCTTGGGTTGAAGTAATAGGGAAGGTTCTTGGAGTTGGAATGACGCACTTCCCATGCGTCGGGGAGACCGGTATCAGCCTGCAATTCAGTTAGCACTAAATGGGATTGAATGGTACAACAATAGCGCACCATTTTGATTGTTGAATTCAATAAATCTTGCAGGTACTAGTGCAACGTGAATATTTGAAGTAGCAAACGTAAATAATCTATGCAGATGGAAACTGCGGGGGAATGGCGTGCAAACGCTGCAAACATAGCTAAGCTCCATGACTGTATACAACCCTGGAAAGGATCGACAGTGAGACGACTTCCTTTGCTTGTCAAATACTGCCAGACGCTGGACCTGACTCATATTTCAAGTACATGGCCCCAAGGGTCATGAGAGCTCAGTATCACCAGTCCATCATCACCGATTTCAAGTGTCGCCGCGCCTTGATCAACCTCACTTGTCGCTCATTGGTCACAGTGCACGTGCCAGATGACGCTAGGCCTATTCTGGAATCATTTTCACTTCGACCTCAACGGGCTTTGCGATACAATTCCGATCAAGCGTCATTCTGGGTTCTTTCTCTTGCGCTATTGACTGAGCGGAACAAGGCAGACGCTCGAGATTAACACAGTTCCATACATCCACCGATCCCCATCCCTCTCTCCGACTCTCGCATCCCACAAACATGGCCAGTCCTTCACCCTCCGCCACCGACGAGACCCAGCAGGGAAAGCAGATTCACTTTAAGTTCTGCCGTGAATGGTAAGGGCCTCGCTCCAGATATTCCGCAACCAGTCTCTTTAGCCTCGATTTTGAGCGGCGGGGATTGCCCTGGCCAAAGAGTGGGCAGCCTCCCTCAAGCGAGTGTTGATCGGGTCTGAAGGTCTCGTCGCATTGATCAAGTAGCTAACGTATCCATAGCTCTAACCTCCTTTACCCTAAGGAGGATCGTGCTACCAACCAACTCATGTTCACCTGCCGTACCTGTCACGTGGGTGAGCCGGCCACCTCTTACTGCGTGTACCAGAACAAGCTTCACAGTCAAGTCGGAGATACTGCCGGTGTGACCCAGGATGTGGCGTCTGACCCTACGGTTCGTCTTCCTATTTCTTTTTCTCCTCTATGCGGCTCTATGTGGCAACCCCATTACCTTTTGGTGTCACAAGAGCAACCCCCATCTCGAATGAGGACCAGTTTGAAGATCTCTAAGTTGGCCTCATGGCGAAATTACCGAACCCCCATTTCTCCATGAATGAGAGCGTTTCTACCAGGGTGTCGAGTTTGCGGCGACCCTCCCGTCCACTGTCCACACTGGTTACTGCTATCTAACTTGGTACTAACTCCAACGATGACAGCTCCCCCGAGCGAACAAGACATGCCCCAGCTGCCTCGAAACCGAAGCCGTATTCTTCCAGTCGCAACAAAGATCCGCCGAGACGGGAATGGTAAGGGCCACTCTTGCAATACCTTCTCTATGAATTCCACTGACCGACTCTCGTGACCTTTCATATAGAAACTTTACTACGTCTGCTGCGCATGCGGCAATGTTTACATGTGACCATGGTTCCTCTTCTTTGCTGATGCGGTGGTCTCTCTTGATACCCCTTTCATAGTTTTTGCGATTTGCGGTATTTTGTTCAGTTCGGGATGCATACTGGAGTCTGGCGATTGGAAACAGAGAAAAGCACAAATTATTTTCGAATATGCGGGTTTCTATTGATACAAAATGGAGTAAATTTTATCCTGCCAAACACAAAACGCTTTGCCAACGGTAGAAATGGGATATATTACACATGAACTGGCGCCAAGGACAAGATCTTTGACCACTTCTTGTTCCGTAGCTCCTGACCGACGACTCCTAGAAAGATGTTAGTATCCCGAGATGCCGAGATTGAGGCCGAAACCGAGACTCGAGATCTCACTAACCGTTCATTCTTGTTCCGATGGGGTCACCGGATTTGTTCACCAGAACGCAGGCATTGTCACCAAAGCGAACTAGCGAGCCATCCGGTCGTTGCAATTCCTTCTTCACGCGCACCACGACGGCATGTCGGATATCACCGCGGCGGACCTTGTTGGCGAGCGCAGCGGCGGTGGTGGCTTCGGAGCCTGCAGATCGCTGCTTCTGGACGACGACGACGATGCGGTCACCTGTTCGTGGAATCATGTCAATATGAGCTCTTTACCTCCATGTTGAAAGCTGGGTCGCAAACTGACCGATTGTCGCGGGCCGCTTCTTCTTCAGGACGTTGACGCACTCGACGATCGAGGCGCCCGAGTTGTCAATGCAACTTAATAGTGTCTAGCAAGGGGTCAGTCGTGTCCAAGTCTTGGGTGAGCATCCTGCTTGCCTTTAATTGAATCATGGTGTGGTTTGGATGGAGATCATGCTTGTCCGCAATTTGTTTCGAGTGCGGACTTCCCTTTTCGGATGTTAGTTATTCCGGGCGATGATATACTGGACAAGTCGATTTGTCGACTACTTCGGATTTCAAGACTAGATTGATGGATTCTATGTCCAGTTCGAGAACTAACAAGCTCCATAGCTGTTCTCACAATTTACCCTGCTGGCGATATTTGAAAGGTTGCAGTCAAGACATGTTCTCAATAACAACAATATCAATTGGCCTCATAGCTCAGACGACTGGGCAAGTTTCGATGAAAAGTGCAAAGAGATAGTGATGGGTATATAGTTCGTGATATTTAAGCCAGGGAAGCAATTTGGGCCTGAATATTCCCCCCAGTGGCAGACCGCGTAGCCCTGAAGACATGCGCGAAATCGGGAATGGCCCATATGCGCGGATAAGACAGCGGTTCCGCCCCTAAAAACAAGCGTTGCGGAGGAACCTCTCCTGTCTCCGAGCCTCAATGGTGACCTCTTCAGACATGACATTTCTGTTCCCTCGCTACAACTACACTCTTTTGTCTTGACCTGTCTTTCTTCCCTGGGTTTGACCCTGCGGATCTCCGGATCTCCCTACGGCCCTTTCTCAGCATTCCATCACACCTCGTCTCTCAGATCCCCAGCCATTTGCAATTAACCACGCCCATTATGCCCCCAAGGAAAGCGCGCAATACTTCGCCTGCGGTTGAACGCCGTGAGCGCCTTACTCTGGCCAAATTGGCCAGTTATGACGATGTCGCAACCGATGCGCTGGTAGACCATGTATGTCCTTCGTCCGCACTTCGACATCGAGTACCCTCCGTTGATTGTCTTGATTTTTAGGCCTATTTCTGGACCACCACTCGCAAGAACCGCACTAAGTACAGTCCCGCGCGCGGCATCCACGACGACGATATTGGAAACATTCTCCTCCACGATGTCATCGTCAAGAAGGACCTACAGGCCGCCGAACGCAAGTTGTTGGATATCTCAGGCCTCAAGAAATACCTTGCCAATCTCCGCAGCCCGCGTGAAAAGGAATGGTTCCGCCGACACCTCCGCAAGTACATTCAGATGTATCTTCCAGATTCTCCCTTCGAGGTTACCACCACCAACCGATACATTATTACCCAACACGAGGCTGCTATCTGCGCTCGCAGGTTCATCAAAAAGGGCGAGGAGATCAAATACCTTGCGGGAACCCTCGTTTCGATGACGCACGAAGAAGAAATGGATCTAGGCCTCACGCGCAAAGACTTCAGCATTGTGATGTCTAGTCGCCGCAAAACCCCGTCATTCTTCCTGGGCCCTGCGCGCTTCGCCAATCACGACTGTGATGCCAATGGAAGTCTGACGACGCGTGGTAATGAGGGCATGTCTGTGGTTGCGACGCGCCACATTCAAGAGGGAGAGGAAATCACGGTTTCTTACGGAGAAGATTACTTTGGCGTTGACAATTGCGAGTGCTTGTGTCAGACCTGCGAGAAAGCCGTTCGGAATGGGTGGGCCCAAAGTGCCGACTCGGACGCCAACAGTAGAGAGTCCAGTCCCGTATCCGATGCTACATCTATGAACGATGGCGCGACAAGCAGGAAACGTCGCCGCAGCTCTCAAGTCGATGACTTGGACTCCTCAACCGTGGCTTGTTCCACCCCACGCAAGCGGGCGAAATTCCAGAGACAAGTTTCCAAACTACGGAAAGAGATTTCGGCTTCTGAACTTGCTGGTGAATCCGTGCCCACGCCTGAATCGGACGCTACTCCTGTCCCGGAAACTCTGCTCATACCAACTACCATCTTATCTCACACTTCACCTCAGGTGGCAAAGTTGAAGGATGAACTCGCAGAACTGACTGCGAATCCATCATCTGGCTCACAAACACCGCTCTCGATCGCCGCAGATTCGACCCAGCTCGTAGAGGGCACTACGGCAGACACAACTGCGGGAAACCAAGTGAATGGGGCAGATCCTACGGGGTATGACTCTCCCCACTCCGACGCCGACGAATCTCACCGATCGTCGGCGTCGACTTCACCCACGACTGTGGACGAAATTGGAACGAAAATTCAAGCCGAGGAAATCAAATCAGATCCGAATGAGTCAGGGGCACATGATGGCAACAGTCGTTCTGAGGCTTCCCCAGAAGGTCCGGACGACGCCACGGAAACCACCCCTGAAAAGCCGAGAACGCGGAGGCCCTATACAAAACGACGATTTATCGTGGACTCTGTTGAGACCGACTCACAAGTTGCTCGGGTGCCCGGAGACTACACCAAGACCTCACGACTGCTCGCGCAAAAGTATGATCGATGGGTTGAGTGTCAAACGTGCGATTCTTGGTTCCTACAGTCAAACTCTTACCTGACTCGACGTGAATGCCCACGCTGTGAGCGCCATTCCAAGCTTTACGGATTCCAATGGCCGCACACCGACAAGAACCCCGACGGCGATGAACGAGTCATGGACCACCGCACGATCCACCGGTTTCTGTCCCCCGATGCCCAGTCGCGCATTAGCCGACGAGACCGCGGTGTCAGCTTCGGCGTCACCCCCACGCCTGAGCTGTCTGACACGCATACTCCAGAAACGGAGACCAGCGACGCTACTGAGTCTCAGCGCGACGCGAGAGCATCTCGCCGACGCACCAGGGATCTGCGTATGACCATGTAAAGAGCACTGGGTCTATGAGATAAGACGGAGTTTCAGGTAAATGTGACAATAGTTTGTTTCCCTCGCATGGGAATTGGTGTTTGGACTGCGATGCATTTTCAGGTCTGGACGGACTCATGATTTTTCTTTGGTGTAATCTCTATATCTCTCTTCAACATTAATGAGTATGGCGCCAAATACAAGCACATTAGAATGCACTACCTATGCCATCAAGACAGCACTGATGGATCGTTGTGTTCTGTTCTCTTGGGTTTAAATGAGACCGCGGGATTCAGACATGGTAGAAATTGTGAAGATGATATCAAAAGAGAACCACCAGCCCGACACCTGGGAATCTCAGAGAACCTTGGAAATGTCTAGGTAAGAGAAGTTCAATCAAACAAGCTTGGAAGACATTTCAAGGTTCGAATGTATAACAGTCGGGATGATCACGTCCGAGTTGGCTGCCAGCTGTTCCACCACTTGCTCCCCCCGCATTTTGTCCCGGCAGCATCGACAATAACTGCACCAATGAGCGACAAATGGTGGACCTCGATATTGCTTGCCTACCAGTGGCTGACTGGTTGCCAGGTAATGAAAAGGAACTCGGGCGTTGTTCTGCCGAATGCGACTCTGCCAAATGGGGCGATAGTTCTTGCCCTGAAGACTATATATGCCCGAGAAGCGATGAAGATGCTGAAAGCCGTAGGCTATAAGTCTCTGGTGCTGAAGATAGCACTCGCACTTTTCCAGAATGAAGTGGTTCAATCCATTACTAACTGTGCTCGCTCTTGGACTCACTGCCCATGCATACGATGATCCTCTGGTCTCCCTCGACTACGGTTCCTTCCAAGGCCAATATGACGCCACATACAATCTCTCATACTTTCGCAAGATCCCATTTGCCGCAACACCAACGGGTGAGAATCGGTTTCGCGCCCCTCAGCCTCCGCTGAAGATCAATGGCGTCTATGACTCTGACCAAGACTTCGACATGTGCCCACAGCGCACGGTCAATGGCACAGAGGATTGTCTCTACCTCGGTCTATTTTCACGGCCATGGGATGTATCCCGAAGCACCAAGAGACCGGTCCTAGTGGTCTTCTATGGTGGAGCGTTTATCCAAGGCAGCGCATCCTTCACAATACCCCCATCTTCATTCCCCGTACTGAATGTGACCAACATCAACGACTACATTGTCATATATGCAAACTATCGTGTTAATGCCTTCGGTTTCCTCCCAGGGAAAGCATTAAAGGATTCGCCAACTTCCGATCTCAACGCTGGTCTACTCGACCAACAATACGTCCTCAAATGGGTCCAAAGTCACATCCACCACTTCGGTGGGAACCCTAACAACGTCACAATTTGGGGCCAGTCTGCCGGAGCAGGATCAGTCGTCGCTCAGGTCCTCGCAAATGGCCGAAACGGGCAACCTAAACTGTTCTCCAAAGCTCTGGCCAGCTCACCCTTCTGGCCAAAGACATACGCCTACAATGCCCCACAAGCAGAAGCAATCTACTCCCAGCTTGCCAATTTGACCGGGTGTACGAGCACACAGAAGCACAAGACACTAGCTTGTCTCAAATCAGTAGATGTGCAGAAGATCCGGGATGCAAACCTCATCATTTCTGCAAGCAATACCTGGGCAACAAGCTCATATACATGGGCACCTGTTATAGATGGGGATTTCCTTGTCGAGACCCTGACTGAGACTTTGAATCGTGGCGGAGTGAACACGCAGTTTGTTTGGGGCATGTACAACACCCACGAAGGGGAGAACTTCATCCCTTCTGGTTTGAAGAGTGAAGACGGAAATGATTTCAACTCGTCCGCTGCAAGCTTCCATGGCTGGTTGACTGGGTTCGTACCTGGGTTGTCAAGCAAAGAGATTGGCCAGGTTGAGTCGATGTATTACCCAGCTGAGGGAACCACCGAGAGTATACAGGCTTACAATACCTCATATGTGCGGGCCGGGCTGATTTATCGTGATGTTGTTCTCGCTTGTCCAGCATATTGGATTTCATCTGCTGCCTCAGAGAAGGGATATCTAGGGGAGTATACAATCTCGCCGGCGACACATGGAAGTGATACGATCTATGTAAGTTCTTTCTTGCAGATGGCAAGATTTGCCTGTTCGGATGCTAACCGACGATAGTGGAACCGTATCAATGCTGTTCAGCAGACGAATCCTGTCGTGTATGAAGGGTACGCGGGTGCTTTCGCGAGTTTCTTTCAAACTGGTGATCCGAATGCGCATAAAGTGACCAATTCTTCGCAGCCGGGTGTGCCGGTGCTCAAGTCTACGGGTGAGGAGTTTTTGGTTGTGGATGATGGGTTTGAGAATGTCAAGCTAGTTGAGTTGAAGAGCAGATGTGAGTTCTGGCGCAAGTTGGGTAAGAAGGTACCAGTGTGAAGATAGTGACTTGTACTAAGAGAATGGATGGATGTTACAAGCGGAGAATTAAGTTCGTCATATATGATTGCGTATCGTACATATTTCCAAAGATGCAATGACTATTGCTTTTGCAGTGGGTATAGTCATTTTCCAATTTCCAAGATATCAAAACCTCAAACCAACGCCATGTATATTACAGAGTTTATACAACGTGACGGGTGCATGGATCTAAAACTAGATCAAAGCTTGGCCACGGAACATGCCTTCGCGAACTTCGCGAACGACATCCTTGCGGTCCTTCTTGCCCACCAGGACAACACCGCGACCACGCTTGCCCATACGGCCAAGACGACCAAGACGGTGAATGAAGTCAATCGTAGTGTGGGGAACATGGTACAGGATGACTGTTTTCACAGCCAGTGTGTCGATACCACGTGAAGCAATATCAGTGGTCACAAGAACCTTGGTGTCGGGGAGGCGGCGAGTAGGTGCCTCCTTGGCACGCTCGGGCATTTCGAATGGAATGCCAGCGCCAGCGCGGTTCTTCTTCTTGTTGAGCATGATCTCCTCTGCCGTCGGAGGAAGCTTGACCTCTGTAAACTCGTTGAGGGTTTCTTCCTGCTTTCGGGAGTCGGTATCGCGAGACAATGAAAGGGCGTCAATGCCCTTGGACTGGAGGAACTTGGTAACCTCCTCGGCTTCCTCGCGCTCATTGACGAACACAATGATCTTCTTGGTCTTTTGTTCCATGTACGCATTGAGAGGTCCCCAAGTCTCGCTGGACTCATATCTGTCACCAGCCTTGCCAATTGACCAGATGACATCTGCGCAAGCCAAGTCTCGGTTGCCGCGGTAAGGCTCCTTCTCAATATCCACAACACCGAGTTGCACGCGACGAGGAATGGCATGCAGGTTTGGTGTCGTAAGTCGTTGGATATCGGGGAAGCGCTTGCGCAGCTGGTTATCAAGACTGCGGGGGATTGTAGCCGAGCAGAGAATCAACTTCTTGAGCGATGGGTTAACTCTTGCGATAATCTCGGTTGTGGTTGGGATGAATGAGCGATCCATAAGGGAATCAGCTTCGTCAAGGACAAGGTGAGTGACGCGGCTGAGAATGTTGGGGTTTGACTTTGCCACAGAGCCGAGAAGGTGAGGAGTTGAAACGAGGATGTCAATGCCGGCTGGGTGGAAGAGAGTGTTCTTGATGCGACGGGGGGTGAAGGTCGATGCGATTTCGCCAGAGCGGTACTTGACTGTATGAGCCAGCTCTTTCAGCTTGGCGCCTACCTGAGACACCAGTTCTGAAGTCGGTACAAGGATGATGGCCCGTGGACGAGCAGCATTGGTCATCGGCGGTTCTTCGGGTTCCAGACTAAACGCCTTGCTCTTCATCCTTTCTTCACGCTCTCGTGCCTTTTGTTCCTCAACAGCCTTGTCCTCCTCGGCCTCACGGGCTTCAGTGCGCTTGATAGCATCGATGACTGGAAGCAAGTACGCCAGAGTTTTTCCAGAGCCTGTTTCGGCCGCCAGTAGGTACTGGTCGAAATTGTATTCTGGTTCTTCCTCTCCTGCCTTCTTTACATTCTTCTTCCTCTTCTTGGACTCATCCAACAAAAGCTCGGGAATAGCAAGCCGTTGGATAGGTGTTGGCGTGACGTCACTTAGACCCGGTAAGGCCTGTAGATAGATCGATTGTCGCACTGCGGGAAGGAAAGGGAAGTGGTCGAAGCTATCGATGTTGGCAAGTCGAGTTTTGATGGAAGAACGTCGACCGTAGGGTATAGGCGTTAAGGTTTCCTGCATCTTCAATGCCTTGTACAAAGGGCTTTCCTTCTTTTCCGTCTTTCCTTCCTCTCCTGAGCGCTTGAGAGCTGCTTGCGATCGTGGGCGTGTGGTATCTCGAATGCGTGCCTGGGTCTGGTTCATCGAAGCAAAAGGGCCGGCTCGTTCTCTTCGTGGCTTGGTGATCGGTGGCAGTGACTGCCTGGACACGTTGGGTGATAGGGCCATCCGAGAAGCCTTGCGGCGCAGTCGAGCCGTGGCCATGCCTCGCGTCGTCTGCCCTGAAACCGATAGGATGGACGGAGCCATCAGGCTCGCCTTAGTCTGACAAAGGAAACATATCGAGGAACGAATTGGCAGAGGCATTCTGCCTAGATTTAATGCGATACAAAGCAAAATCTGAAAAATCTGAAAATCGCGAAAGGAGAGGCCAGAACAGGTTCAGATGTTTTTTTGCGATGATTCAATGCGCCTTTCCCGTATCGGCCTAGTGCCGATCCTTGACGTAAAGTCATGTGTTTTGGGCCTCAGGCTGCCACAGGCGCAAACCAAAAACTAGCGGTTTTATCATCATTCCAATCTCCAACCTTGGAACCTCCAGGGCTGTAGTAACTTGATGTTGCATGTTAACGAAACTGCAAACATCACATAGGCATGTCCAATTCCACTTCCATGGTTATTTGTTTACTGGCTTCCAAGCTCCAGAGGCTCCAAGGTTCCAAAGATAGTGGAATGGTACATGAACCAAAATGTTCAAATTATATATTGAACACCTGTGCTAGATACCTGGGCGTGAACTCTAGCCCTGTCTTGGAAGCAGGATAACCCCAACTTAGAACTTGGAATTGATTAACAGAAATTTGAGATTTGTCAACTGACTACCATGCTGCACTTCCAACCTTGGAAGCTTAAAATATAACTGGCGTACGACAGTTTGTACACCTTTGGCGTATGTTCGACAACTTGGAAGCTGCAACTGAGTACCTAGTGAAGATGGGACCGGGGAAGGGGGGGAGGGGGATTGTTTTTTTACAAAAGGCATTGCCTGGAACGAGCCTGGGAGCCAAAATATACTTATCATCGCGTCTCAAAAAACAATTGCCCAGGTCCACAGGTGATCATCTAGATTCTATCAGTCATGGAAACAAACATTGGAAGGAAATGACCTCGGGACATCAGTGGCACCTGGGCATGTTTGAAGAGTGCGCAAATACACAATCCTAAAACTCTGACGTTCCCCAAAAACATAAGAGAAATTATGGGAAGTGATGTGTTGAATCACACACCGTGGAAGGACCATTTAGATCCCAAGCCAGCTACCTAATTGACTGTGACTCGGCACTTGTAAACATCAGCAGGCAGCTTAAGCCAGAATCACCCCTGGACCCGAGGTCCTGCTACCCAAAGCGCACAGATGGATTCCTTGGAGATACATGCATGTACGGCCCCTGGAGCTGCGCAGGCTGAAACTATTGAAAGCCATGATATCTCTAGCTCAATGCCATGTCAAGAATTCCGGAATCTCAAGGAACGATCAAACTAATTGATGGTGGGAAGAAGAGCGATGTCGGATGCTGGACTGAATGCTATGTGTATTGCAACAAAAATATGTCAACTTGAACCTTGGAAGCGCAAAACAATTCCGATTCAACAAAGGCTTGTCTATTAATAAACCATTTCGACCAATAATATACATTCAACCTGTCTCTGATATCGCTAGATCAAGGTTGCCGTAACAATGACGAGTGACTTAGAATTTGTTTATGTTTCTATACAATTTATGTGAAACTCAAACATGATAAACCCCCACTTTCCAAGCTTGGACATTTCTTTTCCCACTAACGAGGACGCTGATAGCCCGCCCTATCGTGATGGTAAGGTTCACCTGTCTGCCCGACGAATTAATTGAGAAGGTTGTTCAATACTTGGGATGATGGGGTCTCCCAGGAGTGAATTGTGAAGTGTCAGAGAGTGAGACAATGTTCTAAACCCTCAGTTGGCGAGGTGGTGTATTTGAAAGCAAAAAACCCGAATCTAGAATGTTAGTGGTTCCTAGGGCCTTGGAAATTAGCGCGAATCGAGATGTTGATATCGGCTAAACCATGTCGAGACTAGTGCCATGGACACCTGACGCAACACGGACGCTGAAACGCGATTAGGTCAGCCGTTTGATGCGCGGTTTCCATGACGACTCCCGTAACAACAGACTGCCTTGGGGTAACAATCCACTTGAATCCATGGGAGAGACATATCAAGTTTCGTTTCTACTTCTCTTTTTTCACAACCTCTTTCTTTGTTGCTGTGCCCTTTCCCAACTAGCTTCTTCTTCTGAGTGAGCTATCGGATTCCCTCGTTATCCCTTGACCATTTGCCAGTGGACACCCGGCTCGGGTTTGTTTTGGTGCCTTTTTGACACAGCATTCCTGCTACGATCGACACGACCTTTCCACTTTCTTAGCGAACCCACCGCTCGCTGGCAAACAGTTTCCACGCGTCTGTCGGTATTCATCTACAAAGGTATGATACATGATCTCGGCACGACTTCTGCCCTTTGTCATCATTCGTGAATCCACTCGCCGATCTGGGTGTGTCCAGGTGCTAAGCAAGGACTAACAGAAGGTAGACATTTCGTTGTCTTGAATATCAACCACAACCACGCGTTTAATTTCATCCGCCTAAATTCATCGGCAGTATGGGGAATGGATCTGGCCAACGGCCGCTTTCCGAAGTGAGTCCCATGGCCCAGAGGCGCAACTCGCCTAGCTGGAACCAAGTCACCAAGGTACCGCGAGTGCGATTTTCATCATGATCAGTAATCTAACAGCAACAGCAGATGCCGAATGGCGAGTCCCCCGCATACGATGTTTCATCTTTGAACAGCAAAGCCTCACCACGCCTGTTTTGGAAGGGTCGCGATTCCCCCTCGCCATTCTCCAAAGGGACCGAAAACAAGTCACCATACGACCCAGAGGGCTCATACTTTCCCACCAAGCGCGCCTCACTCGAGAATCTGAAACGCGTGTCAAAGGTCAAGAACCACAGCTTCCAGGATGGGAGCCAAGAATACGACCCAGCATCAGTAGTTGTTCCAAATAGGCCATTGGCTTCGGAACGCTCCCCACAAAGAGATAGCCAGATGAATGTCGCCAAGTCACAGTTTCACGATGAAGATATGGCCCAATTCGGGCGCCCAACATCACCGAGCAAAGACCAAGCATCTCCCGGCAAATCCTCACTGTCGAGGGGTAGCCGATACGGAAAAGGCTTCGACCCCCAGCATGATATCTGGTCTGAGCACGGGAGCGCTGGACATCGCCATGCTAAGAGCGTCACATTTGATCATGCTCCTCCCCAAGTTAATGAATATGTAATGACAACGCCCGATCCATCCTCAATCGCATCTGGATCGCGCGAAAATAGCTATGAGTCTGACGAGGATGGAGATATCAGTTTCGAGCAAGAGTCATCGATTGAGCGCGACGATAGCTTCGACGCCTCGCTTGAAGATATTGAGAAGACCCCGGTGGTGCTGCCTGAAGACTGGCGATTCATGAGCCCTGAGTCGAATGGCGACGAGGATTCTTTCACTGAGCATGTTGAGATTGATAATGCGGATGAGAGGCCGACTTCCCGCGAAGGTGGAGCAACTCGACGCACACGGGTTGAGTCCCTGGACTCCAACGGTGAGCGCCGTCCACTTCCCCCATTGCCATCGGTGAATCGCTTGTCTGCTGCACGGCCTTCCTCTGCTGGGAAAATGGCCGCGGCGTTTGAGCTCGGTAGCAACGGCCAGCGTGGGCTTCCACCTCCACCAGCTGCTGCTTCATATAATAAATCGGACATCTCCGGTGCTGTCTCTTTAGAAGACCGACTGCGTCTTATGATGCTCCAAGAGAAGAGCCCTGACGAGAACCATGATCACGAACAAATTGCGGAAGAGCCCTTGGAGCTTCCTATGCCAGACGATGAGGCTACTCCGACAAATGGTGCTCGCGAAGATGAAGAGGCCACAGATGACTTCTTTTCCCCGCCAAGAATCTCGCGTGATTCAATCCTGCGTGGCATCCGCAAAGGCGACAGCTTCGAGGAGGAGGACAGCTCCGATGAATCTTCTCATATCCCCTCCAGTCCCAACCATTATGACCATTACGACCCCGACATTCCAATTCCTTCCTTGGAAACTGACGACAATGATGACTCCAGCGTAATCGTGAAAGAAGAACATGACGATGAAGACATGTACTCTATCTCTGAGTATTATCAGAACTCGTCCGACAACAGTCTGTCATCTCGTGACCAACGAGCCAAGTATGACGACGAAAGCAACTACTCGCTGCGCTCTGCTGCCGAGGCTGCCGATCGCACCCACGCAGAACATGAGAGTCAGGGCCATGGCTCCGGGCAGACCACACCAACACGCGAAGAAAAGATCCACACAGAACAGCCCACAGAGCCCGCAGGACCTAGCCAAGAACACGATGACTCCAAGGCGCCCGACAACAACGCCTTCGAGATGTCCTCAGTGAGTCAGTCTCTGGCCCGCCCTGTCACTCCTGAGATGCATGATGAAGAAGGCTCGGAACCGTCAACGCCAGGCTCGGTCATCCACCACCCAGTGGAAGAGGACGGCCAGGACGAAGAAGATGACTTGGAAGAGAATCCCAACGACGACGAGCTCACTCCCCAAGAGAATGCAGAGGAGGAAACTGAGCACTTCGAAAGTTCCTCTGACGAGTCTGTTCCTGAGCCAGTTGCAACAATCAGGGCTCCTGGAGCTGGTCTCAAGACACGCCCGTCCTTGACACCTGCAGATATGCAATCCATGGCTGCTACCCGCCGCAAGATCAGTGGCCAACATATCCCTCCGGTTCCACCATTGACGAAACAGCACTCGAACGAATCCAGTCATTCAGAGAAGGAGCAAAACCCCGCCGACTCGCCCCCCAAATTGGCGCTTCCAACTGATTTCGCTCAGCGCCAGAGCAGCCTAATGCAGCTAGACATCCCTTTCAGCATTCAGGAGGAGAGTCTTGGCTCTGGTCTTAACAAGGAGTTTGATCGTGTCATTGAATCCCAAAAGGTAGCTTACCCACTCGCTCTTGCCCCCATGGTACCTTCCCAAAAGGATACTCCCAAGGACGCTGCGACCACTGGAAATAGAACCCTGGCTAACACTCAGCCCCCTAAAAAGCGCGGTTATCTTATGCGACAGAACACCAAAGTGATCATTGCTAGCAGCCGGAACGAAGAGGAACCCATGCCCTCTCCGGATCAAACAGCTCAAGACCCGCGCGGTACACGATCTGCTGGATCCTCTCCACGGAAACCCAGCCAGCAAACTTGGACTACCGTCCCATGGAATGGGACTGCTCGTCGATCAAGTATCAAGCCTGCCACCGGAATCCCAAAAAAGAAGCCTGTCCCAGGGGCTGGCGGTGTGCCACCTCTTCCTGGGCAGCCGAGCAATGTCCAGGAGGCCCCCGCCACGATTGAAGAAAATGAACCCGCTATCTCAGAATCTTTTGAAGATGGCGAGGAGCGTGGTCGCTTGTTTGTGAAGGTTGTCGGATTGAAATATTGTGATCTGCCTTTACCTCGTGGTACGAATACCCAAGCACACTACCGTTTCTGGCTTTGCTAACTGAACTCGAATTTTTAGGCGAGCGGTCATACTTTGCCCTGACTTTGGACAATGGTTTACATTGCGTTACTACATCCTGGTTAGAGATGGGCAAGTCTGCACCAATTGGACAAGAATTTGAGCTCATCGTCCAGAACGATCTTGAGTTCCAATTGACCTTGCAGATGAAGATTGATGAAACCAAGTTCCAAGCCCAGGAGCCCCCAACTTCACCCTCTCGTCAGAAGCCCTCGGCTCTGAGTCGCGTATTTGCATCTCCACGTCGTCGCAAGGAACTCGACATCAAACAGCAAATGCAGTCTCAGCAACAGAAGGCCAAGGACGTCAACGCCCCTGTATACGAGCGACTTCGCAATCTTGTTGCCCGCGACGGTAGCTTCGGTCGCGCATACGTTGCATTGAGTGATCACGAACAACAGGCATTTGGTCGTCCACACATCGTTGACGTGGCATGCTTCAACGAATGGGCCGTCGAAGAGCAAATGAGCAGCGTCAAGAGCAAGAAGAGTGCCACAAGCGTGAACACCCAGCGTCGACCACCGTACAAGATTGGAAAATTAGAAGTACAGTTGCTCTTCGTTCCCAAGCCCAAGGGTGGAAAGGATGACGATATGCCAAAGAGCATGAATGCTTGCATTCGCGAAATGCGTGACGCAGAAAGTGTTGCAGCTCGCTCCTGGGAGGGCTTTTTGTCACAGCAAGGAGGAGACTGTCCGGTGAGTTTTATCCACTTCTTTAACATGCAATTCTTTCTAATTAAGGATACTAGTTCTGGCGTCGTCGCTTCTTCAAGCTCCAAGGCTCCAAGTTGACCGCGTATCACGAAACCACGCGGCAGCCTCGTGCGACAATAAACTTGGCCAAGGCCTCCAAGCTCATTGATGACCGGTCTTCTCTGCTCCAAAAAGAGACCAGCACGAGAAACGGTGGCCGTCGTAAGTCTGCCTTCGCCGAAGAGGAAGATGGATACATGTTTGTGGAAGAAGGATTCCGTATCCGATTTGGCAACGGCGAAGTGATTGACTTCTACGCGGATAGCCCTGCTGAAAAAGACGGCTGGCTTCGTGTGATGTCCGAAGCTGTCGGCAAAGGCTCTGCGTCTGGTGGCGGGGCTATCAAACCCTGGGCTGATCTCGTGCTCAAGCGCGAGCGAACCATGAAACCAAAGAGTGAGACTGCGACTGCCGAGCGTCGCCCGGCCAGCAGTATTCCCACCGCTACCGCTGCTCCGCCCTCCCCAACGCGAAGCAGGAACAGTGCTATGACGGGACCTCCATCCTCGGCGGGATCCGGGGCGCCGGCGCCTCAATCCCCTCGTCCTCGCCACAA
Organism: Penicillium bialowiezense; assembly: GCA_026122735.1. Classification (NCBI taxonomy): domain Eukaryota; kingdom Fungi; phylum Ascomycota; class Eurotiomycetes; order Eurotiales; family Aspergillaceae; genus Penicillium; species Penicillium bialowiezense. The sequence goes on from JAKZFB010000004.1 coordinate 1,158,680, forward strand.
GCACACTTACTCTCAACCTGAGATGGGCTCTGCCGACGCTCGTCGCCAGAAAACTCGCTCTCTCATGTTTTGAGCATCCATTTGATCAGATTTGAGTCTGGAAAATTCTCACCCTTCGCTTCTTCTGTCCATGATGTCAAGTTGTGTTGTCACAATAACTACCTCTTTTTGTTTGTCAAATGTCTCTCTTTGGTCCCTTTCCGCTGTCCTTGCGCTGTGCCTTGCCAGTCAACCTGCCTTTTCTTTGTTTCCCTGCCCGCTAACTCTCTTATGGTGTCGGTGTATGATGCGAGTTTGCTTCCTTTTCCTTTCTCTGTTAAACTATCTTTTATCTGCACCGTTGAAAGCGAAATGGTAATTGTACGAACCAAACCCCATAGCACAAATGATTTTCTCTTGTTTTTTCCCTTCGCCGCTTGGCCTTTTGCTCCCTCCCAAGGTTGTAATCATACATAGTCCGCTTCTTTCGATCCTTCAGGGATTTTGTTTTGTTAGTATAAATTTCGGGCCCCATTTTAAAAATTCGATGTTTACTCCATTGATTTCACCGTCGAGAACCTTGGAAGTACCTAGGTACAACCCTAAACAATCTCAGATGTCCAAGGTCAGATTTTATCACACTCTAAATCCTGACGCTCTACTCCGTACAATGCTCAGCAAATAAACGATTATCTGGTGGATGTGGAGTAAACTCATCACCGATGCCGATATCACCTCGCGTATAATTGTTACATTGTTGCGTCATGTCGAATGAGCTTTGACTATTAGAAATGTCAGAACAGCATTAATAATATGAGCGTCACATGCTGTACTTGTGGGCGTGAGATGGTGAAAGCAGATGCATTTATCAGCCATTTCTCTATGTAATACGAAGATTGCGTGCTGTTTACTGACAAATGTAAATCTTCCCCCGCATTAACTTCATTCTATAAGTATCATGAGATCATCTCCTCTATTGTCCAAGATCAACCCATTCCAACCGAAAACAACAATGGCTTCTGCAGCTGTGCAACTTCCCGGATCCCACGGCTCTCTGCTTGCAGAGAAGCCCAAAGTCCCCGTTCCCGAGAACCCACACCATGTACAGACGACACTTAACTTCCTCAAAGAGAAGGAAGATGGCTCTCCTCCAGATCCAGCCTATGCTGGAAGACCAGAGACCTATGACCGGCCTCACATCCCTCTTGCGGCTACCATCCACGACATTAGTGGCCACGAGCTTGATTACACTCTTGATGGACATGGGTTCCAACTCTACTATCATGAGAGCACAGAGAAAGATTTCCAAGATGAAGAGAAGATCAAGAGAGAGTATTATCCTGAGACCGAGCAGCTGCTGAAAGACGCGTACGAAATCAAATATACCCGAGTAGATCGAACCCGACTAACATTGCATTGCACATAGCACTGGTGCCTCCCGAGTCCACATTTTCGACCACACCATCCGCCGAGGTCAAACCGATCGCACTGTCCAGGACCTTCGCGGTCCAGTTCAGCGTGTGCACATTGACCAATCCTACGATGCAGCCAAAACCAGAGTCCCCTTCCACCTCCCAGAAGATGCTCCCGAGCTTCTTAAAGGCCGATACCAGATAATCAACGTCTGGCGTCCTATCAAGACGATCTTGAAAGACCCCCTCGCGGTGGCAGATGCACACTCGGTTCCTGATAGTGACCTTATTCCTGTCAAGCTCATCTATCCCAACCGCGAAGGAGAGACGTATTCTGTCAAGCCGGACCCCAATATTAAGTGGTACTACAGATATGCCCAGACCCCCGATCTGGTGACTCTGATTAAATGCTTCGATTCGAAGACTGATGGTAGGGCTCGCCGTGTGCCTCACACTGCCTTTTCCAACCCGGAGACGGAGAATGAGGCTCCGAGAGAGAGCATCGAGGTTCGGGCCTTGGTCTTCCATCCCGATGATCGTGATTGATTTAAGTGAATCGCGAGTTGGATTGAGCTACTGATGACGGAGATCGCGAAACTCCCGCCATGGAGCATTCACATTGCATTGATCTGTATTAGCAAGATTGACATAGCTGAGAAATTGGAACTGCGGAATTTATTAACGAAGCAGACTCTTTGTAATCTCGTTGTTCTAATGAATCGCATCCTTGAATGGATCTGAAGAAACTATTCCACAATTTCTATGGGATGCAATGATACTACATGAAATGAATGCCTCTGACATGGCATTCTCCCGCCTTCTTGTAACAACTTGGAACCTTGGCCAGTCTCCGCTGTAAAGGACTTCTAAAATTATTATTTATGATCTAGGCTAAACATACATACATCTTTGGACCACCGTGGACGACTCCAATACACTTATTTCTGCGCCATCGCTTGTTTCCAGCAGCCAGAAATCCTGTTCCAATACTGCTCAGGGTGCAGTCTCATATGTCCGACATGCGGTGAGCCTTCAAACATCTCCATTTCAACAGGGTAGCCCGATTGTTTGACCTCCGCAACATTTTCCTCCAGATCCTTCCACCCGATAATTTCGTCTTCCTTGGAGTAAAGATACAGTCTCTGGGCTTCAGTGGTAATGATTGACTTATCATTCATTACGCGATTCGCCCAAACACCGGAAGGCTCTGACTCACGCAGCACTTCCCAGGCCCAATTAGCCCACAGGAAAGCATACCACAAGCCCTGCGTAATAATAAACGGCCAAGGGAAGAACTTCGCCGTTCCGACCGCCATCGCCCGCGACCAGCGCCCAACTTGCGAACCAAAGTCCAGACTACCAGGCGTGGAATCGCAGATAAACAGCTTGTGCGGGAAGGTCTTGTCCTTGCCGTGTCGTCGCTGATATCCGACCACAGCGGCGGCGGCGAAAATCGCGCCCGTGTTCGACATAGCATGTACAAGGACACGCTCTTCTTCGCCGCCACTGCCCGTCGGGGTCGGGAAAATGGTATCAACGACGGGCATCATGGCTTGGATTCTGTCTTCCTCTTGCTGGTTCGAGGCCTGGAGGGTGCGCGACAAAATCACGATAATGCGAGACGATGGGAAAAGCTCATGGAAGCCATCAGAGTATTTAGTGACGTGTTTGGGCATGCCGTCGCCCCAGCCGGAGATCAAAATTGTCGTTGGCTCATCGGCTGGGACTGGCTTGGCCTTTTCATTGCCGTTGCGAATGTATACACGATCAGATATCGGCGTGAAACCGGGGAATGGAATCGGTTGTGGAGCCATTGCGCAGAGGTTGTGGAGTTACCGACAGGTAAGGAGTTGAATAGTGTCGCTTTAGTGTTGATGCAGAGAATGAGATAGCTTTGGCTATATATGTCCCTTGAAAGAAAATCTTCCACCGGTCACCACCCGATTTGGAAGTTGACCCGGGGCGACAGAAAGGATATTTTGGTTGTTCGTAACGGTTGGGAAGTGTTTGATTGTCCAGCGCCAATCTCTTCGAAGCAAGTGGACCGGTTGGGAAGCATCACTCGGCCTTGGCGAATGAAATGTCGTGGCGTTGCTTTATGCTGTTTTATGTGCCTCGGCAATTTCCTTTTTCGGTTTATTCATCTTTCAGTGATGCCTCAGGCACGCATTTTTTCAAGGTTTATACTGTGGAACTAAGATGTGAATTTTGCAGGTATTCATTGATAAACATCCCTAGTCCCTTAAAAACTTTCAAATGTATCTGATAACTCCTGGGATCATGTAGTATCTCTCATTACTCACGATGAATCGCATTGGCCTTTTCCTGATCATCGGCGAAGTAATCAGCTCCTGCAGGTGACAGAGACTTACCATGGCGACCAATTTGGTGCCAGGGGAGAGCGAACAATGCCTCCATGGACTCAAGGCTTCTCCCTGCAGTTTCAGGAACAAAGAACCAAACCCACACGAGGCCAAGGACACAGACTGCAGTGCAAAACACGAAGAAGCCGTAATTGCTCATAGCAAGAACCATGCTAGGGACAGCCTTGGTGTTGCCGAATTGGTTGGCAAAGTGAATGCACATGACAATAGATGAACCGAGCGCACGCAGCCGACTGGGATAGATCTCTGCATTGACCAGGTATTGGAAGGAGTTCCAGCCAATTGCCCAGCCAAACCCAGAGATATAGATAGCTGCAATAGCCCCAATACCGGCACGCTTTGCAGAGCCTGTGATCTCGCTAGTCTCCGAAACATGGGCTGAGGCGGGGACCTTGGCCATGTAGATTGCGATGTAGCAGATTGATAAAGTTTGTAAGATGATGCCGGTATAAAGCGAGCGACGGCGACCGAGAAAATCGATAAGGAAAAATGCACAAATATAAGCGGAACAAAATTTGACAATGCCGAGAATGCAAGTAGCAAATAGCTTTTCACTTTGACCAGTCTTACCAAGAGCTGCAAAGAAACTCGTAGCGTAGATGGTAATTGCCGAGGCGCCAGACCATTGTCCAAGTAGCTGTGACATAACTCCCAGCATCAAACGGTAGCGGTTTGCTGGGACTGTGACAAGCTCTTTGAGCTTCCCCCAGAGCGAAGATCCCCGAGTACTTTCCTGCTCATTGTCAAGCTGATCACGGATGTCTAGCATCTCGGACATCACACTGGGATGGTCACCGGGCAGTTGACGTAGAGTACAAAGGTTCTTCAAAGCCTCTTCATGCTTGCCTCTCATCACAAGAAACCGCGGACTCTCAGGGACGGTCCAGGAAGCAAGAAAGATGACCCTAGGGTTTATCAAAGCCTTAGCATATACCAAAGAAACCTGGAATGTGCCAGTGTCCATTTACTTACCCAGCAAACATGATGTGGATTGACTGTGGTATCACCCACTGAGAGCGAGAGGCATCGGATATGTTCTCCGAGCAGCCCCAGTTCGCAAAGTAGGCAATCATGACACCCAAGTACACAGCACCCGCAAAGATGTTGGTCAACATGCCACGAATTTCCTTGGGAGCAACCTCGGCCAGATACGTTGGACCAACTACGGTGGTCATACCAACACCGAGACCGGCAATCAAACGACCAGCAAGAATTTGCCCAATGTTTCCAAAACTGGTGATGACAATGACGAAGCCGATGGCCCAGAGGAAAGTCAGGGCCTGGAGGGATCTGACACGGCCAATTCGATCGCACAGAATGAATGCCAGCAAAGCACCACCTATAGAACCGAGCTGAACCATACTTGTGATATTGGACTCGCGATTGGCGATTTCCGAGGGAGAGCCGACTTCCAGTGGGAATTCATCTTTGAAGCTTTTGAGCGAGACCATCCCACCTACCAAGCCCTCGTCAATTCCTCTTCCGGCGCCGAGGATACCTGCAATTCTTTTGTCAACGGCGATGATCCGAGATGTGGAATTATTACGTACCAAATACTCCAACAGACCAGAAGAGACGGTAGTTAAAGATTTCCTTGGGAGTGTCCGAAAGTCTCAAATGGCTGAAGAGACCCATCTTGCAATCAACTTACAGCTGACACAGCCGAAAAGAGTATGTTATCAAGAATGACTGTCTGTAGAGTGAGAAGAAAAGAAGCCGGATGGTCAAGTACGACATGATAGCTTTCTTATATTCCGATGGGAGAGCTGCTCGGAAGTAAAGAAAAGCCCTGGACGCGGGGTTGACAGGGGTCGTGAGTCAGTGCTCAAGCTCAAAGGACCTGAGTCTGGTACTCGGACACACAGCATTGGAGGTCAAAGTTGCAATACTACCTCAATTGTTACGCACATGAGCGGCGAAAGTCACGATCACCGAGTGATCGGGTCTTTTCAGCCAAGCTTATGCACTTCTTGCTGCTTTGACAGCGTGCTTCATTTTCGTTGCGCAGCAAAGTCGGAATAGGGCGTGTGATGGACGGACGTTTGCCGAGCTCGCAAGTGACAGATATAATTGTGGCGCATATATTCCAATTCTGTTGGTAAACCATGGACTTGGCAACACGTCGGGACTTGCGTTGGTAGTGCCAAGCTTGCGGGGGACTAATCTGGGGAAGATACAGATTTCGGAAGTTGACCGAGCCGCAGTGGGATCGGCATGCTAGACGCTGCATCTCTCTCGCCCGACAATCTTGGTGTGGATGCTGTTGACTGTGGATGAAGGACGGTATGAGATATGTGTGGCAGCAGAGCAGGATATCCTTTATTCGCTGCTGAAAAGAAAGAAAAGAAAGAAATAAAGAAAAGAGAGAGAAAGGGGGAGGGAGAGAGAGCTCGGCCTGTCTATCTACCTGCGGGGAGCCTGACCAAACAGGCAGCCCATAGGGGCTTCCAACACTAACCCTATGGATTAGCGCCTGCAAAACTGCCCGTACTACCCATTAATCCCTTTCAGTACTAGAAGTGTATAGTCTGGGATTTTTTAACGATAAGGGTGTACAATCTGGGATACCCTATATTAGGACCGATCTAAAGCTAGAAAGCACCAAAACACAATGAAACTTGGAACATGTGAAGACCGTGTACACTGCCATTTTTCAACATAGCCGCTTAGAGCCTTGAGAAGACCCACAAGGGCAATTCAATTCACTCACTTCAAGCGAGTCCCCGAATTGCAGGGATCGATAAAGCAATTTGGCTAACCATCGGACCAGTTTCCATCGTTTCGTCAAATGTGCTATGCATGTCCAAACATGCTTTCTTGGAATATGATTTTGATCATGAAGTAGCATATCCTTATCAGCGAACAAATGTAACTTTGAGCGTTCTGAGCTTGGAAGTTGTGCCCAAACAGCTGCAGACCGATCTTCGACAAAGTCGAAGCCCATACCCATTACGCCGTACAATTTGCCAATTGCGTGAACTTGTTTTGACTCCCGGGAGTCAGAAATCCATTTTACTCGAAGTGGCCAGGGAATCCGGCGATATTTGAGACAACCAACCCAGCTGATCCGAAATGGCATCCGCGCTGCTCCAGCAACAGCATGGACGGGCCCAGAAGTACCATTTGCTAAATGTACTAACAGTCGGTCAACGACCACATCAACTGGAACCTGGTCTGTGGTTGAGTCTTCATCGGGATTCCCAAATGCTGATGAGAGTCGTACTGTGTGCGAGAGTACCAAGCAAAATATTCCGGCGGCGATAACTCTGGGACTTGACATAGGGCGACAATAACCCCTGTATGGAAAGCATTGAGCAGGATCAATGACAGATGGTCTTATAATAAGAAGACGCTTGTCGGAAGAATTGAATAAAGTCGTAATCAGCCGTTCTGTAAGATGTTTTGCATATGCATAGGGCCAAGGAAACTTGTGAGACTCAAAAGAGGCAGAAGAACCTGTACTTCGTACTTGGTAACACTCTTGTTGTAGGCTATCACCTTTCTCACTGATGATTGCTGAATGATTGAGTGGGTATATTGCCTCCTGAACCACAACTTCCGACATCCCATCGCCTTGATAGAACAAGTGGCCATTAGCATAAGCCGAAGAGATATACACAAAGCTTTCAAAGCTTTCACACTCTAATGCAAAATGGGCCAGACGCTCTGTGACATCGATAACAGGTGAAACAAGTTTAGCCAGCGGACTTAAAAGTGCGATTGAGGATGCTGAGTGGATAATTATATGAGTCCGCTGAAGAAGTAAGGCCATGTTTTCGGAGGTCAACCCAAAATCTGGCTGTATCAGGTCTCCTTTCAGGACTGAAACAACCCGGGGATCGGTCATTTGCTCCAATATGTGCTGTGGAAGAACCTCACTCCATTTTTGGATCAGACTCCTGTGATTTTATAATTAGCGGCTTTAACCTAGTTACCGGGGTCATGAATAAATATCAACATACAGGAGACCACCTCGACAGAGGACATAGAGATGAGCCCCAGGGGCTTGAGTAATAAGACGGTAGATCAAAGCTGTTCCCACAAAGCCCGACCCTCCCGTGATGAACACATTCTTCCCGGTGTAGAAATCCCACATCTTGATAATAGCCATAGTGGTAAGCTTAATTGCTTGCTTGAATGAAATATCACAACTGTTGGACTTTATTCCTGATTTTGAATATATGATTTCTGGTCCTGCACCAAGAGCTGATCGGTGATATAACACATTTTCTCTATCAGGTGGAGAATTTTTCATGTAAGGTGCCTTGTTGTGGAACCAGATCGCTTTCCAAGGTTACAGTGCAGCTGATTTCGGTCTGATAGAAAGATATATTTACTTGTAGGTCAAAATTTGACGCCCCACCTCTTCGCAGACCGAGCTCTGGTGGTTCTTTTCTATAGCCCTCGTCTCAGGTATGTAGTGATGCAGCACGCATTGACTACCAAACATTTATCAATGAAGTCTCATGCATAACAAGGCTTCATTGAAACTTTGCCAGTTTGCCAGGTGTTTTGATTGATAGTTGGCTAGCCAATTGACAGGAAGCAGCAGAAGCAGCAGAGCCTCTTCTGTCTTCCTTGCCTTCTTCATGGATGGAATTATTCGTTTTTAGACCTTTTTAGTGAGATTTGCCGCTCTCAACAAGATAAAGAACCCGCCTCCTTGTTAATGCGGCAAAACAGCTTTATCAGGCCGTAGATAAGGAGCTGTTGGGGTGTCGGGTGACTCGTTTGTTTGCTGGTCAGGCCTGGAGTAGAGCTTCCCTTCCCTTTCGCTCTCTTTCTCTCCTTCTCTCCTCGTCCGCCTTTTGCTCAGACAGAATACTACTACTCCGTGCACTTCCTTGCTCCGATTCATAGACCTGTCTGTTCTCAGGAGGTACTCAGGATGTCAATTTTTCATGCAGGGCTATGTAGCACGGAGTAAGCACTGATGTCACATTCCAAGGTTGTATTACATCTCTCTCGCCGATCGGGGACATATTAGATAAATGAACTTCTCGTGAAATAAAAAAAAAGTCCACACCGTCTTTTATTTGAGCCTGAATTTTTCGCAGGGGTAGAAATGTATCGTCTAAACACTGTAGTCGTGTTGCACAGCTTCACGTCAGGGGTTTACGATCTTCATGTCCTCTCATTTTTCATTATCAAAATCGATATTCTTTAATATCGAGGAATTAATTAAAAATAATTCCACAGTTTTAAAAACCCACAGTATTTTGTGGGCAAAATGCAGGATCACTTCAACATTTGGACACTTTCCTGTTTTACCTCCAGTTTAAAGTCCTTGAAGTTCAACTTGTAAGGTACAGTACTTCAAATCATGGCAATTATTTGCTTCGCCTCAGAAGATGATACTTCTCATGAAGATCAAAATACGATTTTCAAAGACTTTTACAAACTAGTTCAGCGGATCGAATGGTATCGCTTTAGTCTTCTTATTCTGCTTCCCGCTATTGGATCCGTCGCTGCATGTTTTGTCCCGCTCCAGGGTAAAGCAGCAATCTTCTCACTGGTTTACTTTTCTCTTGGCATGTTGAGCATAACTGCCGGTGCGATACCGAGTCTGAAAAACGAAGTTATGGGTTTGGATGCTAATCGCACCTCTAGGCTATCATCGTCTATGGGCGCACAAGTCATATGAAGCAAACACTGGAGTCAAGTTAGTGCTGGCTATTCTTGGGACTAGCTCTGGGCAAGGTACTATTCAGGCTTGGGCCAAGAACCACAGAGCTCACCATCGATATTCCGATTCCGACAAAGATCCATATGGTGTAAACTATGGACTCCTATACGCACATATTGGCTGGACTGTGTTAAAACGAGACACCCGATTAGTTGGCCGGGTTGATGTTGATGATCTCTCAAAGGACCCAATAGTAAAATGGCAGGCTCGCCACTACTTGCTGCTTTATGTATCGATGGGCTTTGTGATTCCTATTCTGACAATGGGATTGCTATTTGGTGACTGGCTTGGAGGATTGATCTATGTTGGTATCTTGAGGGGTTTTCTCGTCCAGCAAGCAACTTGCTGTGTGAACTCTCTGGCCCACTGGGTGGGTGATAAACCATTTTCGTCCAAAGGATCTCCAAGGGATAACTTGGCGGTTGCCCTCATTACCATGGGAGAGGGTTTTCATAACTTCCACCACCAATTTCCACGGGACTATCGGAATGGCATCCAATGGTACTCTTACGATCCAACAAAATGGTTGATAAGTCTACTACACTGGATTGGGCTCGTCCAAAATCTGCAACAGTTCTCCAAGAACGAGATCGAAAAATCCAGGCTCCAGGAGCGACAAATCGTACTGGATGGTGAGAAGAAGATGGTGGATTGGGGAATTCCAATAGAAAAGTTGCCTTGGATGTCCTTGGACGAGTACAAGCGGGATTCTCGTCTCGGGCGTCGCTTACTTCTCATCGATTCAATCATCTATGATGTTAACAGTTTCGTCGAGCATCACCCTGGTGGAGCGGAAATCATCTCAAGTAACATTGGGACAGATGCGAGCAGGGCTTTCAATGGAGCGATATATGACCATTCGACCGCTGCTAGAAATCTGCTAGCTTCCATGCGACATGCTCGTTTGACAAAACCGATGCTCCCAAGAAAACAATAAACAACTTGGGAGGAATTCCATATCGGCAAGACACCATGCCTGCCGATTTTATTTCGGATGTGTCAGATATTTAAACAATAAATGTACAAAGCGCCATCGGCTCTAATATACTGCTCCATAAATAAATCAATACTCCTGCTGATCATTCCAATAAGTGGTTCCAGACTGAACTTCACCTGTGGGCTCAAGCTGCCACCTAAGGACTAGCTTTACCCACTGGAGCAGGTGGCTGGCAATTTTGACATGACCAACATCAGTGAGATGGTTTTTGGGGTTGATATCGTTGTGCGCCAGAAGCCCCTCTGTGGGGAAGTAGTAGACGAAGCCACGGTCCTTGAAATGGTCGTGGACCTGTTTTGTTTCTTCAAGATAGTATGTGCTACCGACATATTGCTTCTTGTTCTTGGTGAATGTTCCCCATTGGGACTGAGGAAGTCAGTAGCCGAACATATGGAGAGATAGGGGTGATGATTGAACGATGTGACTGGTCACATACCATTAGGATCACAACAGCGTTAGGCCAGACGGAGTGAATATCATCAACCAGCTCGACGTAAGCGTGATAGTAGTTCCTTCCGGGAATATCGTTGGGATGACGATGATCATTGCCACCCATTTGAATAATCACCAAGTCGGCAGGTTGTTCTGCACCGACATCCCAATCCTCAGGCTCGTGGCCGTATGTTGCAGAGGCACGGGAACCGGGGTCAGAGGCGTGGTGCCAGAACCATTGCTAATGTCCAGTCAGTCAATACTGGCTTATCAGAGGGAAATTAATGATCGTTTCCATACCACACCGTGAGTACCACCCCCGTAGCATTGAAGATCAGCAAGACAAACACCGGGATATGCCTAAAAAGTCATGGGTGAGAAATTAGAACAAATTTGAAGCTGAGAGGACTGACTGTTATTCCATATTCAACGTTCCCCAGGCCATTTGCAAAAAGGAAAGACCAGGAGGAAAGGGTTTCATAGGTTGCAAATTGACCAGATGCAAGTCTAAGATAAGTTAGCGATATTTCCTGGCATGAAGAGGAATGAGATAAAAACCCACGATCCGCCAATAATCTCTATCCGCTTTTCAAACGTGGGAGGCTTTGAAAGAACAGCATCGCTAGCAACAGCAACACCGGCAATTTGGACTGTGTGAAAGGTCAGTCAGGAAAATGGTATATGATTGGTGAATACTTATCCAAAGCCCCAATTTGTCACTGGAATGCAGTTAGTGGATGTAATGTGATTGGGTCAAAACGGGGGTTGCATACCTCGCATCTCAAACACATTCTTCTCTGGAGTTTCCTCGTCATCATTCAGCTCTGACCATGGGCCGACGAACTGATACGTGGAGTCGGCAGTGACGTTAGAAAACTGCCAATCAAGAGAGCCGACACTATTGAACTTTAGATAATTGAATACCTAGGGCCAGATATTCTGTGTCCTTACCGATAAGCGACCAGTACGCCAGGAGTAGTGCTTTGGCCAAAGCTGAGAGCCAGCTAGAAAGAGATTAACATGTGGACCCAGATAAAGTTGATCGGAGTTGAAAGTGCGCACCTTATCCCCAGAAAATTCAACTTTAAGTCCCGGTGCGCTAAGATAAACGGTCAGCTAATGCACTTGAGAGCGACTAAAGTGAGACATACGACCACCCTGATATCTGTTAGCATGAAGTCAAATGGCAAGTAGAGAATCCCAGGAAGGGATGTGGCGTAGACATACAGGAAACGTGCTGACTATCCCATCGCCCTTTGTAGGATATCTCCGGGGTATCCGGCTGATAGGTCCTCCAAGAATTGTCCAAAGCAATGGCAGAAACCTGTCCAGGATATGGATTCTCTCTCACTTGGCCATTTTCAAGAATTGTGGCCGTAGTCACGGCCAGCGTGAAGAAGGCCAAAAAGCGATGTATAACCCGCATTCTGAAGATGGAGGTGACCAGATGTGGAAACACAGCTCCCGTCCACGTTGATCTAAGAAGAGCCCCTACCAGAAGTCCCAAACCCAGGGGTGATAGTGGCGATAGTAGCGATACTCCGAATGGATGTGTCTGGAAAGACCTAAAATTGCGTGATCTTGGCGCGGGATTGCCTTTCGGTTTCTCCTGCCAAGCTCGTTTGACTTTGAAATCCGCGTCACTATCGTCACTGTACAGCGTTACCCTGAAACATCGAAATCTGACACACACTATACACACTCCAGCACGGGGCTCTGCACAGGGTCTATATTCACGGGTAGACTGATCGAGACCTGATTCAATGTCCAAGCTCGCTGGTCGGAATTTGTTCTCCAAACAGAAACTCGCCTCCAGTTTGCCTGGTAACACTAACCAAACACGCAAACAGCAATACTTGTATCTCCGAAAAGTCGGGGATCAGAAGCATACCCCTGCCCAGTTTACAACATTAGCTCTCGGATGCAGGGGCATCCGCCACTCATTTCGCTCGTATCGGAGGCTTTAGCCGCTTTCCGACTAGCCAGTGGAAATGGATGACTTTCGTCAAAAGAGAGATGGGGCGCCAAGAAGATACAGACCGACTTCCTGACAGTGGCGGAAAGGAGATCCCGGATCTTTCACAACCTCATAGGGCTTAGCCAATTTTTTTTTTCCTTACCGTGCAGGATTGATCAACATGATTGTTACGTATGCTGGATCGACGGTTTGATAGGGGTACAGTGCCCACGTTTGATCCGTAGAGTTTATGGGCTGAACCGCGGCCGAACAGGCTGAGGTTCCTCTTTTTTTCTCAGGGTCTGCAGATCGCCAAGACGGTTCGCGGTTCACGTGTATCACAGGGCAGAATTAATTTGTCGACCCAAATTCTAGAAGGACCTTTCAATAGCGCTAAAAGCTAGTATGAGATGTCAATCATTCCACGACTCGTGACATGACATGGCTAAAAGCCAAGATGCCGATGGCTTTTTAATTGGCTGCAGTGGGCTGCAGTGGCTGATATTGAGTGGAATCAATATGCACTGATCGGTACGAAGCACGAAAGAATACCCGATAACAGAATGTTCATTCTTTAGAAACATGGGCCATTGTTTCAAGTGTCGGCCAGGTGTCGGATGTCTACTTTGTTGATCTTCACTTTAGAATGTGGGATGCATGTTAGTAAATGACGCCATCCGCCCACCAAGTCGTGCAATTGATATAACGCGTATGCCCGTTGTAGCGGCATACGTAGGCTGACATTTGTTTTCGCTTTCGTACCCGGCGGAATTATAGGGGCAAATATGATGTCTGGGTTCTGAATTCCCTCCCCTACATTGGACCCTAAATGCGGCAACCTGAACGCCCAGATGGAAACCCTGGTTCCCCCCGGTAATAAAAATAATTTAAATACTGTAATCTAAATCTAAATTAATTAGAATCCTGCATTTTGATTTGTCGCCCACATGAGTTGAAACATTATATCGGATTGTATGCTGTATACTCCGTACTCCGTACTCCGTACGGAATAGACGATCGGCAGCTCTGGCGCAATTTGAGGCGGCTTTGAGCCATGGCTGGTATGGAATGCTTGGAGTTCGTTCATTGGTAGGAGTAATACTCATCCACGAGGGCGTCGTCAGCTTTCTCACTGTGATGGCTTAATTTAGGGAGGCATCAGATAATTGTAGCCTCAATCTGCGACAGGCTGGTTAATACGCTCCATTTGCCCCTTCGGCGAGTGAGGAGTCCGGCGTACAGATTACAACGGGATCCATTCTTGATGGGCAAACAAACTCATGGTCGTAGGAGTAAGTGTTTATTCAACATCGTCTTGCCTGACGAGCGGAGCGCGAAAGAATACGGTAAACGAGCGGGCTGATAGCTATAATTCCTTTTTTTCTGAATATCCGGGGGTCATAAAAATAGCTGTCTTCCACCTTCCAAAGTTAAAGACCCGGTCCACTTAGATCAGAGGGGCTTGGGACTCCGTACTTGAACTGGTACTTGAACTTGTATTGCCAGGCCCACTGGTATCCGATAGAACTACCAATTCAGCTTTCTTATTCGAGCGCTTTGAACCGTTTCCCTCTTGGCAGGACCTGATCATCGACTCGTGTGTGTGAACTACGGATTTCCCTACATATACCCCATTCTGCGTTCCTGGCTTGTTTTCATTGCTTTCTGCGTTTTGCATCTATAGTGTTTTGAATTTCCGGGCTCCCCCACCTGCAGACTGTCCTTATCATTCACTCCTTGACTCCGTTGATTCTTTCATCAGCTGTGTTTGCATTCCTTGTAGAGTTTCTCTTCATTCCGCAATCGGTTTCTTCTCGGCTTTGGATTTTCTCATGGTCACACTCGTCTTTCCAATCCGACCAACTCGCTAGACACCTCAGGTCTCCCTGAACTGCTCCGTCTCCCCGTCGTTTTTTACAACACCCATCATGGAATACATCCAGCCACAGCATCTCTACTCCCGACTCCTGGATAACGTGCCTTGGAAATCCGCAGATCCAGCGGTGAAAGGCGATCCGCGCAAAAGCGTGAAGTGGATTGATGTGCGTCGCATCGCCGACCCAGATGCAGACTGATACTGACATCATATTAGGGTCTCCGAGGAATCGCATCTTTCCTAGTCGTTCTCACTCACCTTGCCCGAGCATGGGACTATGATCTCTTTTCGCCTCGCGACGATGTCGACATAGCTCCCCGAATTCTGCAGTGGCCCGTCTTCCGTATACCTTGGCAAGGCCGTTTGGGCGTCACGATTTTTGCTTTTTTGACTGGCTACGTTTGCGCTCTCAAGCCCCTCAAGCAATCTCGCAATGGAGATATCTTGGGATCTTTCACATCGGTGGCCAAGAGCGCCTTCCGTCGTCCACCTCGTCTCATCTTCCCCGCGACTATTGCATTGATCATCTCATGGATCATGGCCCAGTTCGGCGCATTCGTTGTGGCAAATCGCTCAGATTGCTGGTGGTGCCGGTACGCCGCTGTGGATCTTGCGCCCACATTCTGGGATGAGTTTGTTCGCCTATTCAAAACTTTCCTGGAAGTCTGGACTACGGGATACATGGCATATGATGATCACCAGTGGGCTTTGCTCCCGCTGCTCCAGGCTTCTATGTTGATCTACGTCCTCATCTGTGGAACGATGTTCGTGAAATTCCGCTTCCGCTTGGTGATCTACCTGGGCATGTACCTTTACTTCCACCAGGATCCAGCCAAGAATACGGGTAAGTGAACTTCACCATACACTTCATACACTTCAACCAAGCTGACTTGCTCTCCCAGAAACCTTCCAGATGCAAGCAGTTTACGGTATGTTCCTCAGCGATCTTGCGTATGAGAAGGGCTTCAAGGAGTTTGTTGAGCGCCACAGCTGGGGTCGCAAAATCGTCGCATTGACGCTGCTCTCCATTGGCCTCTTCATTTGTTCATACCCCGGAGAACACCCCGAGTGGGCCACATGGTCAAACTACATGTATCAAGCCGCACAATACATCTTCCCACCAGAGGTCAACATCGGGAAGCGCTACTCTGCCCTCGGAGTCGACCTCATCATTTTCGCCATCTACATCTCCCCATCTACCAAAGAGTTCCTCTCCAGCAGCCTTCTGCTGTGGCTTGGAAAGCAGAGTTTCGCCGTTTACCTCGTGCACGGCACTCTCCTCCGCACAGTTCTTTGCTGGATGCTTTACGGCATCACCGGTCAGCCTTGGGATGGTGACATCGTTGATGACAACGGAAACCCCATCTATGGAGATGACGGCGAGCCTCTCCACCCTCACTGGATTCCTCTCCGCGCCCCCTGGGTCGTTGCAATCAGTATTCCCGCGTGGATTGCGCTTGTGTACTTCATTGCATCCATGTGGACCAAATATGTGGACCCATTCTGTGCGCGCATGGCGCACAAGTTGGAGAAATTTGTCTTCGAAGAAGATGAGCAGGCTGCACCCCAGCTGCCAATGACAAGCATCCCGATGACGACTGCTTAATGCAAGATCCCCTTTAGCGCCTGACAAGGCGCTCCAATGACCCTCAAAGTAACGCCCTGGTGGCCTCTGCTTTATTACCAAGGGTCCATGTTACATTCTACCCTATTCATTGACCATACTTTTCATCTACCTGCATCTCCAATGCATGGTTTTTCAACTTTCAGAGGCTACGTTCCTCTCCCATTCATTCTCTTTTCTTTTCCTTTTTCTCATTGTGAGCGTTACGAATTGTTGCCTTTCGTGCTCCCAAAAATGAGAGACGATCAAATCGAGTTGCATCTGCCCCTCGGTATCTGACCGCGGTGGATAGTCTTGAATGTACATACGAACTCAAATCAAGACCCCTAAACCTGATATACAGATAAAATACATACTTCGTTACGCACGACAGAATCAAGTTAGGATCAGCACACGATCAGATCGCCTCTGATACTCCTGATTCATACCAAGTGCCATACAGGAATTCCCCGAACAGGAAAAGGGGGAGGTAAATCCGTGTTATGTCCGAGTGAACGCCTATTGAACGCCCATTGAACAAGCCACATGTTCGGCCACGGCTCTTTGATTGGCTGAATAGCTGCCAAACGGGGTGGAGTCCCTCGGTAAAAACCGAGTCACCGATTGACAGGGTCTTGGCACTTGGATAGTGCCAAGACATCCCGTTTCGGAAATGTAGAGCGTGGATCCAGACCCTGCTTTCGCCAAGTAACGAACCCACTCTCGCAGAATGACTTGAGACACCGGGACGAGGCGCTCTGCCAAGGAAGTGCCGGAAGCCGGGTATTGAAAGGAACGCGTGTTGACATCACGATACGGAGTACTCGTGGCTTGTTCTTTTATTTCCGGAGAACTTATTCAATGCCGGTCCCCGCCTGGTCTTGTTGGGGCCCAGATCTGGACTTATTGTTGTGACCTTGGAAGCAGGGCGGTATCTGGCCGGCTTGGATTGTGGATCCCAGTAACCCGTTGAACTTGTGAGCGGAATGGGGGCGAGGCGATTCATGGGTAAACGGTGTCTCGCTTTTGGTTCCGCTGCTCCACTCGTATGGGACCGAGGAACCGCGTAACGCGGCAGGTCAAGTGAAAGATGTCGAGTTATTCACTTGCTTAATCGGGCAGCAGGTCCATCTCAAGGCTAAATTGCATCAGCCATCGCTCCTTGTCACTAGTAAGCTGTTCAAAACACTCGATGGGTCTTCAAAGATGAGCATTAGCATGGTGTTTGAGTCGGGCATCGGGCATCGGGCATTGGGGTCCAAAGAGTCGAGTCGAGAGGTCAGAGACCTTCTTTCCTACTCAGCCCTGTCGATCTACCCAGGAAAGAGCGTTTCTCATCCTCCAAACCCAACCAGGCGAATGAGGACTCGTCTGACGGCTTCGATGGACCGTGCCTTCCCACCACGACCTTGATGATCAGAATGTTACACAAGCCATTATCATTGCACATGTGTGAGAAGAGAGATGTGCTCAGGTTTTTCCTTGACAGGATTCAACACTTGGATTTCAGTATTGAGCTTGAATATTGGGCAAACCTCAGACTTCAGATGCAGGTCAAACTGGAAAATGCCAGATATAGGATTGGGCACATAAGTACAACGTGGTTTCTCATAGCATGGTTGTATCCAACATGAAGAAGGACGTGTTTTTATCACCCATGCTGACCCCAAGTATCTTTTGGTACGGTGTGAGGGGAGATACACCATGCATCTGAAACGCCATGCCAGATGCCCCCGTCATAGTTCGCGCAGCCCTGCCTCTTGTGCAATTCCCAACTTTCTCGCCTCAAGAATCTGCATGGTTTGCTCAAAGACCTTCGTCTGTGCCTGCTTTCCGACTTCTGTGTAGATCCACGCTTCCACGTCCTGGCTCACTCCATCGCTCTGAAACTCGCCGTGCGAGCTAACGGGAGTCGAGGCACCGAGCACGAGGGTCCGGCTACCAACCTCAGTAGTGCGATCCAGGATGCACCGCATAAGTCGCACTGCCGCAGAAGGTTTGCCGCTGTTGCGCTCTAGATTGGAGCTACACAGACCCGGATTCACGATGTTGATGATCACGCTGGTGGACGAATCGAGGCGGGCGACGAGTTCACGCGTGAAGAGGACCTCCATGAGTTTGGTCACTGGGTATCTATAGCGAAGAGGTCGAGGTCAATCATGGAAGCATTTTCCCTCCATTCAAGTGAGCACAGAGTACCCACTCACCTCGGCTGCTGACTGAAATTATTTCTGTCGTTTAACTTCACATATAGATCAGGTGCATTTATCTCCGGGAACTTGGTCAAGCGGTGTGCCTCGGAGCTCACAATAACTAGGTGTGGGCGCGACTCATTCTCCGCAAGTGTGGCACTCGTTGCCTTTAGCTTGGGTAGCAAGGAGGTTGCGAGTAAGAAGGTGTTGAGAACGTTGATCTGGACCGCCTGTTCAAAGCCCTCGTGAAGCTTCCACTCTGGCGAATTGATTCCTGCATTGTTGATCAAAACATCCAGACGTGGAAGATCCGCCTTCACGCGATCAGCGAACGCCAAGGTTGATTCTGTGCTCGCAAGATCAAGGCACCATATCTCAATACAATCCGGCTCGCAGCGTTGGGGTTGGTTTGCAAAATATACTCTTTCGCTTCTTCGCCTTTGGCGATAGTGCGTACGGCAAGGATCAATTTGGCCGCTTTCAGCCGGTAGAAGTGCTGCGCAGCTTCGAGACCCAGCCCGGAGTTTGCACCAGTGACGATGACAGTTCGCTTGGCGAAAGACTGAGTTGGGAGCTTAGGCGTGACAAATAATTGAGAGTAGAAGAAAAGAAGAAGTCCCTTGCCTAAGCTGGGGTTAATAGGAAAGTCTTCCTGGTTGAGAGAGTTGGTCGACATTTGTACGGACCAACAAAGTAACCGGAGAATATGTGTGTGGCCCAAGCAGGATGAACGAAACCCTTCCAGGCTATATGTACACAAAAGGAGATGTGGACAAGCGCACGAAACTGCCGGAAATCGCGATGATCAACAGGTTGGCTGCCCGAATCGATGACATGAATTTGTCCATTGCTTACACGATGATAAACAGAGAAGTAAAGATTGCACCGAATGCCACCAACTCTGTTGAATGCACCCAATGCCGACGGAAAGCGGGGGGACTTTTGGCCCGGGAGGGTGCTTTGACTCGGGAAAAGGAAACTCATCATGGTAACGCTGCACGAACAAGCTATCGGCCCGAGAAGCCAGTGAGAAGAACGGAGAAGATACAGTTCCACGCTAGGTTGGCTTTCCCCATTGATTGCCTCGCCACGAGCCATCAAATAACGTGTCTTTGCGTTTGCTGATATCTGAGAGAGCGTGGTTTCCCCTCTCTCAATCTCTTCACTCATTCAACACTATCTAGAAAAGCAATATTCTCCCTTCCTATCCACATCATATCATGCCTTGCAGACTCTATATTTTGAATAAGGCGTCTGCTCGATTGGGCCCGGCGGCTCTCGAGTGCCTCTGAGCAGCCCCCAAAATTTATGCAGCGCTCTACGGTGTACACTCTGATCACAGGTGATGGAGTCGTCTCGGCCGACGAGTCGCCACATGCTATGCCTTCACAGATTGAGCCAAACACAAGCATTGTGCGATACAAAAATCAGGTTCTGGGGCAAATTGAAGCGGGGTGAGATACCTAAAGCAGTGGGAATGAAGCAGGGGTGACCCATCGCCCAATCAAAATTTCCTGTGCACCCTTCGTATTCATTTGTGGCGTGCCCCTTGAGCTACTAGCTCGAGGTGTTTCATGTTGGTCATATACTCCCTATATGACTACCTCTACGACTAAACAGGGATGTTGGATTCGTTGGAGGAGATTAATCTTGATACCGCCACCATGACTGACGACAGAGGAACAGGAGCTGTACTTCGGAGTATGGGATGCATGGTTTTGGTTAGTGGCCGAGCTGACGACCTACGTATACAGGAGCCGGGACGTGCAGCATAATCTTGGTGGGGGCCAAAGATCGCAAGAAAACAGAACTGGGAAACTTGAGCATCATCTTGAACGACACCTTCACGCCCTTTTCCTCTGTTGCTCGAAATTTTCGCCCGGTCGCATGCGCACGATGCTGCTAATACCTACGGCGATACGCCTGTGCGCGATACTCACATTTCCAATATATGTGGGGGCTGAGCTGCATCGTTTTACCTCGTGGTTTCCACGGTACGACCATCCGTTGAACAACCTGACAGTCGGAGGTTGCTCTGCGGAGTATTTGATCTATGCAACAGATGCGCTTCAGAATGCGAGCACCTTTGCGAAACTAGAAGACTGGAATGTGGACTCTGCTGCATCTCCTCTGATTGACTGTCTTTTGGAGAACACCCCGGAAATGTACAAGTCCGCAATGGCAAGCGCTCAAGTGATGTTGGGCTTGATGCCCACTATACTTGTTAGTGTTGGCCCCAGCATCTATGAAACGTCGATACTGTTTTCGTATGGCCAGCGACACATCTTGGGGCTGCTGATCCTACTTGGCAGTCCGTCTGTGCTCTTCGACAATACTGTTGGTTTCCGTCAACAAGTCACGGATATCCTGAGCCCCCAGGATAACATATCCATGAGCCTTCTCCTCGGCCCGAATTGGTTTACAGTTTTGACGGAATACACATTAGCGTTGGCTGCCATCGCCAATGTAGGCGAAGTTTGTTACGAGATAGGAACTCGATCGGTGACTTCAGTAGCACAGGACGCTCCCTTTTTGCCTGCCATTTGGATTTTTGTGGGTGTCGTCACCCATCTCCTTGGGGCATCAATCTTCGCTATGTTGAAGAAACGGTCTAATACACCAAGCGTGGGTCACTTTTTGCCTGCTTTCAATTTATGGGAATGGACCGGGCGGCAATTCTGGCCGGCCAAGCAAGCTGAGAGAATTCGGCTGGAATTTCTCCCATGCTCATTGCTGGAAATGATGCTGTCTTGGGTAACGAGCATGATTGGCACAGTCAATTTGATTTTTGGAACACTCGTTTTCTCGAGTCTGCTATTCATCTCTATAAGAGACTCTCTCTTCATCATCCTCCGATTTATGGCTTCTGCCATTGTATGCCGCGCTATAGCTCGTTACGAGATCTGTACAATACGCGATGCTATAGGCAATGAGGAGGAGTCGACATCCCTTCATGAGCTGAGGTCACCTCATGACAGTTCTTAGTTATCAGCCACATCCTTTTTTAGGAATTTTGTGATATATCTGGGTGGTAAATACTCAATATCGCTAATACATATTGAAAGACTTCGTGCATGAGGCTGGTGTTCGGATGATTTGCACTCTTTAAAACATCAACCGCAAGTCCTAAGCTCTCGGATAAATTTTTTATACTTTGCTTCACTGCACCCTGTGAGAATATTGTATAACAACCTTGGAAACATCCATGGATCAAACGAAAGAAAAAACAATATCTTACTCATAGGTAGCCAGGGGCCATTGGTGAGTTGATGTTTTCCTGATCGGGCGAAAATAAAAGTGGAGAAATTATGTACCTCCCCTCGCCAGTCCCTTCAAGGACAATTTACTCATGTTTCCTTCCTTTCAGCTCTTTTTTTCCAATTTACCATAAAATCCAATGACTGCATCAAAAGCCCTAGTCTTCGACATCGGCGATGTTCTCTACAGCTGGGAAGCCCCTCCCGCCCGGGCGTTGGAGCTACCACCATCCCGCCAAAAATGCTCCATGCCATGATCAAAACCTCAATTTGGGCAGACCACGACATCGGAAAATACACCGAAGCTGTCTGCTTTGCCAAACTTGCAACAGAATTCGACCGAACCCCCGCGGAGGTCGACCGCGCTATTTCCTGGATCCGGGATGGGCTTCGATTGAACAAAGCCTTGGCTTATCAACTGCAATCACTCAAGACAAATCCCAATGTTCAGGGATTGTACATCATGTCGAATATTTCGCACGAGCTACTTACTCATTTACGGACGAAAGATGATGGAATGGATTGGGACCTGTTCAAAGGAACATTTGCCTCGGGCGAGGTGGGGTTGCGGAAACCTGATGCCGCATTCTATGATCTTGTGCTTCGGAGGGTTGGCCTTTCAGCTCAGGATGTCTTTTTTGTGGACGATAAGAGAGAAAATGTTGAAGCCGCTCGGGCACTGGGGATTCACGGTCTCATTTACACGGGTATGACTGATTTGGAGCTCGCAATCAAAGATTTCCTGGGGTGATCCGGCAACATATACTTATGGCCCGCAATGTCCCTGTAAGTTAGAATTGACAGTTCCAGATCCATGGATCTGTTGGCTAGAACCTTGGAATAGGGTTTATGTTAAACTTTTTGCCTGCATCGCGTACCCGAGCTTGCACCATCTAACCACAGGCAAGCTCGTTGGACTCACATGCTTCCAATGCAATTATGCATTTCACGGCTTGAGCTCTGTGCTGGCAACCTCGGAATGTGGACCCTTGGAATGCGGCGGACCATAGCACTGTAGAAAGCCGGCCCTCTATATTTAGGTGTTTGCGCAAAGCATGGATAGTTTATATGTCAAATTGAATCGTGTCATCTATATCGTGAACATACACATGTGTTCAGTCCTGTCAGCTCCGCCCCAATGTGGCTTAGCGTGTGCTAATAAACATTTTCCCGCGAGCTTGTCCCTCATTTTTTCTCCCCCACCATGAAAATCGTCCGACATCCCACATCCTCCAGGGTCGTGGTATGATCCGGATTTCCCGAATAAACAAAAATCGCTCACAACCACGCTCAAAATTCGAAATGCTAATTTACAGAAAACGCCCGTATCCCCCCGAAATTCCAATTTGAAGACCACGACTCTCGGATCAAACAAAAAAAGCAAGCCAAGCCAGGATGTGCAGCTAAGCGATGATCTGGCATGGAACTCATTGGCTCGGAAAGATGAATCAAAACATCCGACTCATAAACCCGACAAGACCGGATACGAGTCGCCCCGCATTTTGTAAGCCGCGATCACAGGAGGGGTCGCCGATTTCCAATCTTCAAAGATATTGCCATAGATATCGATTCTTTCATCCGGGGATGAGAAGGTAATGCTGTCTGCGGTGCGGGCGGTGTCGTTCAATTTAGGGTTGATGTCTTGGAGGGCGGTGGTAACGAGAATGACATCTTTCACAGACGCGGGGTTTGTCGCGAAGCGCAGGTAGATGATTGTCATTTTGCGCGGATGTGTAGGTTTTTTCTGTATTCAAGAGTTTCTCGCGAGGTCTCTACTGAGGCATCTCTCAGGAGCACAGGATCCAATATATACTCTCTTTTCGGGTGACGTCTGCGTGATAAGAGGCCCTTCGCCTTTTCGGTGCTTTGCCGATCAGCAGAAACGAGACTCGACATGCATTGGTCTGGATCTACCCTGGTCGCTTGCTGCATCAGAGATAAGAGAACGTAGCCAATAAAACCACCAAATGGGTCTCTCGCTTCCTAGTGCCATCTTTTTATTCATTTTAAAGCGAAAGATAGATACACATCTTATCGGCCTACAGCTTGATCTTGTCAGATTACGAATTTGATAGCTTAATCAGTTAGGTATGCTCCGCATGCGGAGGGGAACTCATGTTTGTATTATTCCTCCAATGTCTGTTCAAATGCCACCGTTGTCGTGAAAGCTGCACCGCAGAACTTCTTCGACATAATGACGCTTCCGCAATTTACTCGTACTCTTCGCGAAGACGCTCCACCTCTTCCTGATCGAAGATTCCAGGACCAGTAAGCTCGTTTTTCAGCGCCGAGATGGACGGCGTGAAGAAGTAATCGCCACCCTTCTGAACAACCCAGCTCTCCAGGGGCATGCGGGCCTCAGATGGGGTTTTGCCATCGGGAAGACCGATTGAGCGGGGTGGGTGGTGATCGAGTCTCTGACCCACGATGGCATCGATGCCGGGTCCTATTCCACCAACAAAGTCATTCTTGCGGTCGGGGAAGTTGTGGTTGCTCGCCCAGCCTGAATGGGAAAAAGGTCAGCGATGTATACAAATATTGAAAATTCTCTGAGAACTCACGAGTAGTCAGGAAGTTGAATCCGCTGCGGATGTCGCTCTGGTAGCAGACAAACAGCAGACCACGTTCTTTATCGGCGGCGGATTTTCTCTCGGCCAATTCTTCGGCTGTAACTTCCTCGCCGTACGGAATTCCGCGGCGAATGATGAGCGCGTGGTCATGCTCCAAGTCAGCTCGAGGCCTCATCTTGCGGGTGTGTGCCGCAAAGGGACATTTGTGTTCATTGATGGGATGGTAGTCAAAGTTGTTGGATGCATGCAAGCTCGTGTCAGAGTCGTCATGAGGAGACTCGTCAACGGGAGTTCCTAAAAAAATTACCAATTAGCAATCACAATAAGCCTTCGGGCTGTCTGACGTACCATTCTTCCACCTGCCCATCAAATAAGCGGCGAGCTTCTCGCCTGGCTTGGGGTGGTCCTGGGTGAATGGGGCATGGTGAGCATTTTCCTCCATGAACCTAATATATCGTTAGGATGGCCACTGAATACAAGGGATGCATTACGTACTCGTCAAACTCGGGAACGAGCTGTTGGAGATCGCGGAAGACGAGGAAACTTCCGTCTTTTGCCCATGCCGGCTGGGACATTTTATCGCCCTCGTGCCCACAGAGGAAGTTACTATACTCGATTAGTCTGACACATTCCTTTTTCTTCGTAATAATGATACTTACCCTGGCTTTGCTGCCTTGGGTTCCTTGCCCTTCGGCACTCTCTCATCCCAGCCTTCAATGAGAGGCTGACTGATTCCGTCCTGGAAACCAAAACTGGATAGAGACATAAGCATCAGCAGTGATAGGATCATTCCAACTCAGGTCAACTTACTGTTCCTTGCCTTTGTGGATACCCGGGCGGACCTTTCCTTCCCGAACGAGTGCCAATTCTATGGAAGGATCTTTGCTGATGACATATGTGTCTGCGTTGAGAGGCTTTCCCGCCTCAGCCAGGAAGTGCTGCTTCACCTCGCTGATCTTGTTATCCAAGTCGGACTTCAGACTCGAGGTGATCATGACCACACCGTCGATAGATCGCTCGTTATTGCTAGTGGGGTGGTATTCTTTGCGGAGCTCCTGGGGGTTGTCCCAACCTTCGCCCACAAGATCGGAGTACATGCCCTTCTCGAACAAACCGCCTTGGATTTGCTGCGCACGGAAGATCTTATTGAACTTTCGGTCTCTCTGGACGATGGCTTGATCCTCGACATTGATGAATGCTCCCAGCTAAGACATGGTCACTATCTGTGCAGTAGACGTGCATCCAGGGTAGTTCAATCGACGACTTACTGCTTCAAGACCAGTGGAGGTAAATGATATGTTGACTCCAGGGAGTGCCTGGAGCTTCGCTGATTTCTTGGACAATTCCGCCTCTCTTTTCGCCTTCTTGACAATTTCACTCATCGCACAGGCATCCTGGGCGGTTGTGATCTTGGGAATGAACGTCTTGAGCCGAGACTTGAAATCAACCTTGTTTTTAATCCGGAAGAACAAGAATGTTTGGAATCTCTTGGGAAGACCAGGCCTAGAAATGTCATCAGCATGATAAGAACGGTGATGGGATATCGCATTCGGGGCGGGGACTTACCAAACATCACCCTGTATGTTTGCCTTGACGGCAGCGGTAAGACTCATTATGGGAATTGGAGCCTGTGACTAAGGGCGAACAAAGCTACTCTGCAGTCATTGATTGAGAGGGGAGATGTAATTATATGAAGACTTGGATAGGGGTGCAGATTCAGGAAGCGAGAATGGCCTCTCCAGCTCAAAGCCAGCCAAGGGCGGGGCAGATAGTGCAATATGCGAGTATGGATTACGCTATAGTGATGGATCTAATGCACCATAGTGCATCAGGTCTAGATCGTCAATTGTAAATGGAGCATGTCGGATTGGACAGCGTCATGAAAATGGGTTTCTCGAGTGACACAAGCGTGCATTCAGCCGCAATAGGCGATGATCGCTCTTGTACATCAGCTCCCACATGCATGAGCATCTGTACGGAGTAAGGTTTGAAAGGGTTGAGTTCTGTCCAAAACGCAGCCCCGCTGTTGGACAAAAAGCTCGTTTGACTTTCCCTGTGAGAGCTTTGGTTGCAGAGACACCGCCATTGACTCCTTCAGCCCACCGTGTTTGGTTTCCACAATTTCTCCCTAAGTGGAGGGGAAAAGAAGCAAAAATGATATCACACAGGCAATATGTATTTAGGATCCACAGAGCTAAGGCCCACTTGACAGCCACATTGGACCCGCTGGTCGCCCAACCTTCCGCAGCTGATAGGGTTTCACTTTAGCATAGCAATCACGGCCCATGCAGGATTGTCATGAGTGGGCTGAATTGTGGTGAGATCACCATCTGAAAAACAGTTCGCTACATGTTCCCCCGCATTCCATTCGTCCGGCAAATGGAAGTGGACTATCCTTGGACAGACTATTGCGGAATGTAACCATTACCACATGGGGTTTAGTATTCAAGAGATGTGGACTCAGAGACCTTGTCTCTCAGCCATTGGGTCTTGGGATTCGGATTGGGCGGCTGTAACATCACCATTGTCGAGGAGCTTGTCGACGTCCTGGCATTCTGATACGTAGGAAAGTTCGCAAAACCGCAGAGCCGAGGTCTGCACTTCCAACCCCAGAGACAATTTTCGGCAGGGATGTCGATCGACATGCGCAACAAGCAAATGTTGGAAGGGATGTACAGTGTAGGAAGTGGGGGAGGATGAAATCGTGCGTCTGATCGGCAGTGTTCGGCAGTGTAACACTGGCTCCAGGACAGGCCCGACCCAGCGGATGCGGGCCGGGGGGTCCACACTTCAGCGCTACGACGAACTATCACTTCTGCAGTCCCCAGCGATCGACAGTACTTTTGCTGCGCCAATCGCTTCGGTTCGATTTGTCGATTAGCGATCTGAGACACAGGGATTTGCAATCTCCACAGGTTCGCACACCGGCCAGCTGAAAATGTGCGCCATGATATGATTGATTGACCCTGGGGATCTGCGACGAAGCTGATGTGGATCTTTGGATCTATCGCCGTCGTGGGCCCGCTTTGACTTTCTTTTTTCCCCTACTTTTTCTGACACTGCAACCACGGGTGACGTCGTGATATGCACGAGAAGCTCAAATATAGGATGTCCGTCATGTCGTTGACGTCTGTGCAGTGCCAAGTCCCCACATTCAGCACTACTGAGACTCCAAGGCGCCGAATCCAAGACGCTTCGAGCTTCGAGAGATGGACCCATTGGTCACCTTTTGCGTAATGCTTTCCACTATTCTGTTTCAATGAAGATCTCTCAGCTGCCCCTTGCACAAGGTAGTTCCCCTCTTCCGGCGGAGGTTTTCGGGTACTACTCTTATATGCGGCAGCAACGCGCCCCTCAATTTTCTGCTCATAGACGTGAATTGAGGTTTTTGTACGGAGTACATTCTCTCTCATTCTAACTCCCCCCGTCCGCTTGCCAACCTCGCTCAATATGAAACTGCAATGGGCTGGGCTCCTTCTTGGAGCCTCCATCAGCGGTGTTAATGGCATGGCCGAATACATGGCCGAGGCCATGAGAGGCGAGCGTATCAGTGGCTATGCCGTCGCCGACAAGCCTGCCTTTGAGCCCGAATTCAAAGACGAGTCACGCCCATACCAAGGACACCGAATTCCACGTGATGATTGGACCGTGACCTGCAGTAGTACTGCTGGCAAAGCCTACATCTGCAAACGTGCTATCGATGGCAAGAGCAATACTGCCTGGCGGAGTGAGCCCTCCATCGAGGGTCATACTGTCGTCGTTGATCTGGGAGCCTGGTACCAAGTTAGCGCTGTTGTTGTTCGCCCTCCCATGGAAGAGGGGGTTGAAGGCCTCATCACCCAGCACAAGATCTGGACCAGCGAGGACAAGGATACATGGAAGGGTCCCGTCGCGTACGGAATGTGGCCCAACACAAACAGGCAGCGAATGTCCGCATTCGAGCCTTCCACAACTCGCTACGTGCGCATCACGACCGATTCCGACGATACCAACCCTTGGGTCGGTATTTCCGATTTAAACATCTATGGAGTTCTTTACACCATTCCCCGCGACCCTGCTCTTGGTGTCTGGGGACCAACTCTCGACTTCCCCATCGTGCCTGTCTCCGGTGCTCAGGAGGGATCTGGCATGCTCGCTTTGTGGTCGTCTTGGGATGACGATCAGTTCCACTCCACTCCCGGTGGAAAGACGGTCATGACCCGCTGGAACCCACTGACCGGCGAAGTCACCAAGCGCACTGTCACCAACACTCATCATGACATGTTTTGCCCCGGAATCTCCTATGACGGAACTGGTATGATGGTCGTCACTGGCGGAAACGATGCCTCGGAGACTAGTGTCTATGACTCTTCTCACGATGAGTGGTTCAGTGCGAGCCCAATGCAACTTCGTCGTGGGTACCAGGCATCCACCACTCTCTCTGACGGGCGTGTCTTTGTCATCGGAGGATCATGGGCTGGTGGCTCCAACATCGATAAAGACGGAGAGATCTATGACCCAGCGACTCAGAACTGGACCATGCTTCAAGACGCGACAGTCGCACAGATGAAGACACAAGATCGAGAGGGCGCTTGGCGCGCGGATAACCATGGCTGGCTCTTTGGATGGAAAGACCTGAGTATCTTCCAGGCTGGACCTAGCAAGCAAATGAACTGGTACTCTGCCCATGACAATGGCAGCGTTCAGGCAGCGGGACATCGTTTAGATGATGAGGACTCCATGTCCGGTAACGCCGTTATGTTCGATGCCATCAGGGGCAAAATCCTTACAATCGGTGGTGCCCCTGACTATGATAAGTCGCCGGCGAGCCCTGCCGCACACATCATCACTCTCGGCGAACCGGGCGAGAAGCCTCGGGTCCAGCTCGCCGGAAAGGGCGAGATGCATTACGACCGTGTGTTCCACACCTCGGTGGTTCTGCCCGATGGAACAGTCTTCATCGCCGGAGGCCAGTCATACGGTGTCGCCTTCAACGAGGAGAATGTCAAATTCGTTCCCGAGATCTATGACCCCAAGACCGACACATTCAACAAGATGCAACAGAACAACGTGGTCCGAGTGTACCATACCATCTCAATCCTTATGCCCGATGCTCGCGTACTCAACGCAGGCGGTGGTCTGTGTGGCAACTGCACCGCCAACCACTATGATGGTCAAATCTTCACTCCTCCCTACCTCCTCACCCCCTCTGGTGAACCCAAGGCCCGCCCCCAGATTATCTCCGGTGTGCCGGAAAAAGCCACTGTTGGCCAAACCCTCCGGTTCAAGACATCCGGATACATTCAATCAGCTGCCCTTATCCGTCTCGGCACCGCCACCCACACTGTCAACACTGATCAACGCCGTATTCCCCTTGACGTCTCAACTACCTCAATCTTCGGCAGCAACTGGAAAGTGAGATTGCCCGCTGAACCGGGAATTCTGATTCCCGGATACTGGATGCTCTTCGTCATGGACTCCGAGGGTGTGCCTAGTGTTGCGAAGATCATTATGGTCGGTCTCAGCAACAGGAAGTCCATTGAATCTTCCGACTATACTTTCGGCATCGAGACAGCACAAAACTGTAAGCATGGATCATTCCCGTCAATTTGGAAATTTTGGAGCCCAACGCTAATCTTGCAGACCTTGGTTCATTGAGGATGGAGCTGGTCAAAAGGTGGTGGTCTTAGTGAATAGGCAAGAGCTCACGGCAATGTGGTTGTTAGCACCATGCCGTTATGTGCAGCAACTTTGATGACCTACAACATATATGCAGTCATTCGAAAAGTTGTGTTTGATATCCAAAGATCCTTACATGAAGTAGAAACGTAGAAACGCGCTCGGAAGACATCCCACTGCATTCAAAACCTAAGAGAAACCCAAACCAGGCGGACGTCAGATAAACGCAGTGGTGTACATTCGAGTACACCAAAAGACAGTGCAAGTGGAATATCGTAAGCGTGAGAGAATCGCGTTGCCCGATAATACATCAGCCGTACTTGGAATTATGAACGTCAGATGGCTGGATGGCCTCGGGAATAGGGTCGAGCGGGGTTCTGAAAGGGTCTGGATTGATCACTGAGGATTATGTACAAACAATAAAAATGCCGAGAGGGGTATGCTTTTCGAGCCCGCCATAAATGCAGAAAATAGTAGCTGGATCAAGTGTGCAATAACCGATTGAAAAAAGCACTTGGTGTCAAGTCGATTTGTATAAGGATGATCACGGAGAGTATCAAAGTCACGAGTATAATCTCGTTGCACGTTAGTTTCTATCACGATATTTCAAGTTTCATCACTCACAATGAAGAGGAATATCCCGACCGAATTCAATTCCCATCCCCCGGTATAGATCTTCCCTCGCGCCATGGCATTCTGCTGTTTCCAAAATCGAAAGGCGCCGATCAAGGCAACAATGACAGCCACAAAGTGGCATGCGACAGCTAATGGCACACCAACATCGTGGAATGAAAGACGATCGACGTGACCCTTCGGTCGTTGTAGGCGGAAGAGTTGGGCGACCAGTACCCCTTGCATCGCGATCACAGTCGAGGTACGAATATACGCGAGGAAGGTTCTTTCCAATGCTTCAAAGGTGTCAGTACGCCACTGTAAGAGAAAAAGACAGACACCTACCGAAATGATCACGATTGCTCTTTTGCGGCACCGTCAGAATGACATGCCTGTTCCAGAACCGACAAGCCTGACCCCAAACACCCTTGCGAGGCTGGACCTCGCGCGAGACGCGGGACGTACGAGAGGTATGGGACGCGGTGCGACGTGCGACGTACTCCTCACCGGAGGATGCAGATGGATCAGAGAGATCTAGCTGGTTGTCTTCGTGTGTTTGGATCTCGTGCAGCTCCAATGCCTCACTTGGGTCGAAGCGGTCGGGGGCGGATGTCGGGCGAGAGTCGGTGAGGAGGGCATTAGGTGGCTCAGCGAGAGTTTCACGCTCCATCATGATGGATGGCGATGAGTATTGTCATGCTGGTAGGGCCATTGGGGAAGTTGTTGTGTGCTGGTCGCAGGGGAACAGGGATCGTTCCCCACGGATCGGCTCCAGCCGTCAAACGGTTTGCCCCGCCCGAGGGAATCGGACAGCATCTCTCAATCGAGCAGTTGGACAGCAGTTCGAGGCAGAAGAGTGCTAAGGTAGGTTGCGTGAAGCTCTATAGAGATATACTAAGCTATTTGTTTCCCCCGCGGTCTCCATAATGTTGTTGTGCTTTAATTGGGTATGGACCAATCAGAGGCTGTGAAATCGCGATTGCGACATACTGGGTCGCGATGTTGAGATCCGCTGCCAATGACACTACTTTACAAACCACTTTTTTGATCTGCCCAGGTGCATTGCACCACTAGCCGTTTTATCGACTTTGCATGTTTGCTTGCTCGCGGGATACAAAGCCTCAGCCCAGGTAATCGCTCTATCACGTGTACCCCTGATTTAGAAAGTGCCATTTTTTTAAGGCTTCGATTTTGACTTGGCATCAGAAATACCCGTGTCATTGGGTTATCGGCTCTGTTTTGAGAGGAAAAACATACTCCAAGGTCATTCCAATCCTTGGGACCTCTACACATTCGAGCACCATGTCTGTTCGCAGTCACTAGCTCTGTCTATCAGAATTCGACATTTATTCCTCGTTGCGACGTTGCAAACGTTTAAGCGCCGAGTCGGAACAGCGGACCCCCAGGTGCCATCTTTTCAGCCATGAAATCTGTGTCCAGCAAGAACAATTCGATCAGTGTTCAAAATCGCAAACATTTGACCCATGGGGACCAAGTATGCTTTTTCCAACGGCTGCAGCACTAGTAAAGTGCCCGAACGAACACCAAGAATTTGGATCGGACTTTGAATGTCTTTTCCAGAGAGTTTTTTATGTGCATGTTGATGGTGTCTATCTCAAGGGAAACCGATTTGCAAGACTAGGGGGTCGATTGCTACACTCAACTTCCTTCCAAGGGAGATCGGACAGAATTTATTCGAAGGTAAAGTACAATATCGAGATGAAGCCTCACCATTGATGCTGATCCAGCAACAAATTTTGTGTCGGCTTAGGATCGGATGGATGGCCGAACGTTCAACCTCGGAATTGCGTAACCACCACAGCAAAGGACAGTCAATTCGCTTGCCGAACAAGAAGGGTTCACATGACGTTGATTCTCACATTGAAAACACGCCTAGACCCCCACCAAGCTGTCCGAAAAGGGAAAACAAGTCCAGCTTCGACCAATCATCGTCTTGTGTGAGTGATCAGCCAACTATGATTCATCCAAGAAGCCGGGCTGCCTTCATGAACGTGGGGCAATCTATTAATACAGTTATGCTTTCCGACAAGAGCTCGATGAACCCGTGTGAGTTACTGGCACCTCCGGCTTTACATACCCGGAACCCGTGCGGGGCGTAACAACTTTATCTACAACTTCATGGCTCCCTTTATCGCACGCCTCGCCTCTGCGGGGTGCGGGGAGATGTGTACGATAAGGTCACATATTGTATGATCGATGAAGCATGAGAATATATAATAAAGAGACCCGGCGTCCAGTGTCAATTTCAAATTCCAAGTTTGTATTATTGATTTTGTTACGATGTCCCAATCACAGCGTGTGGTCATTATCGGAGCCGGCATCGTGGGCACCAATCTCGCTGACGAGCTGGTCTCGCGAGGATGGAAAGATATCACAGTCGTCGAACAGGGCCCGTTGAACATGCCGGGCGGGTCAACGTCCCATGCCCCCGGCCTCGTATTTCAAACGAACACCTCGAAGACAATGACACACCTCGCCAGATACACAGTGGAGAAGCTTCTTTCTATAGAAAAAGACGGGAAGACATGTTTCAATCAAGTCGGTGGACTTGAAGTAGCGACAACACCCGCGCGATTGGAGGAGTTGAAGCGCAAACATGGTTACGCCACATCATGGGGCATCGAGTCGCGATTGGTGAGCGCCGAAGAGTGCTTCCAAAGGTACCCCCATCTGAACAAAGATATGGTCCTAGGGGGCCTACATATTCCAAGCGACGGCCTTGCATTGGCTGCACGCGCGACACAGTTGCTCATTGAGCGGACCACAAAAGCCGGCGTGCGGTATCTGGGTCATACTCCCGTGACCGGCATCGAGCGGGCGGGTCGTCGCGTGACCGGAGTCAACACGCCTGGTGGTATTATCCCGGCGGAGATCGTTGTCTCCTGTGCTGGATTCTGGGGCGTGGAGCTGGGTGCCATGGTCGGAGTGCAGATTCCTTTGCTTCCGCTTGCGCATCAATATGCGAAAACCACGGCTGTGCCAGCGCTCGCTGGGCGCGCGATCAATTCTTCAATTAATGGAATGAATGCCGAGCTCCCGATTCTTCGTCACCAGGATCAGGATCTGTATTACCGTGAGCATGGTGACCAATACGGCATTGGATATTATGGACACCGCCCCATGCCAGTGGTCGCATCCTCGCTTGGACTCACTCCTCAGCATGTCGATGATAAACACATGCCTTCTCGCCTCGACTTCACCACAGAGGACTTCGATCCAGCTTGGAAGGAAACTCAGAAGCTCCTGCCTATTCTGCAACAGACGGAGATTGCCGACGGTTTCAATGGCATCTTCTCCTTCACGCCCGATGGCGGTCCTATTCTTGGTCAGCCATCTCACCTTGATGGCTTCTATGTAGCAGAAGCAGTCTGGGTGACTCACTCAGCAGGAGTAGCCCGAGCTCTGGCGCAGATTCTCACGACTGGTCACTCCGAAATCGACGTATCAGAATGCCAGCTTTCGCGCTTCGAGAAAATTCAACTCAGCCACGACTATGTCAGCGAGACAGCACAGCAGAATTTCGTCGAGATTTATGACATCCTCCACCCTCTTCAGCCGCGTACATCCCCTCGCAGCCTTCGTGTCAGCCCCTTCCATGCCCGCGAGTCAGAACTCGGTGCTTTCTTCCTGGAAACCGGAGGATGGGAGAGACCTTGGTGGTATGAGGCGAACAAAGACTTGGTCAAATCCCTTCCATCATCATGGAAGCCCGTCGACCGAGACCCGTGGTCCGCTCAGTTCCACTCCCCCATCTCCGCAGCCGAGGCCTGGAAGACGCGCAACGCTGTCGCCATGTTTGACATGACCGCATTCCATCGCTTCGAAGTCTCCGGTCCCGGCGCAGTCGGCTTGCTCCAGCGGCTGACCACCAGTGATATGACCACCAAGGTCGGCACTGTAACATACACCCTTCTTCTCAACGACCACGGAAAGATTTCCACTGACATCTTCACCCACCGGCTTGCTGAAGATGTCTTCCAAATTGGTGCAAACACAGCCACGGATCTAGCTTATCTCGAGCGTGAAGCTAGCATCCAAGGTCAAAGTTCACTTGCACAGTGGGTTCAGGTTCGCGATATCACAGGAAGCACATGCTGTATCGGTTTGTGGGGTCCTCGCGCCCGCGACGTCCTCAGCGGAATCACCACAGAGGATCTCTCCAATGCCGGTCTGCCTTACTTCAGCCTCAAGAATACCATTCTGTCTGGTATTCCCGTCACCCTGATCCGCAAGTCCTATGTCGGTGAATTGGGCTGGGAAATCCAAACGAGCGCCGAGTACGGCCAGCGACTTTGGGACACCATCTGGCAAGCCGGAAAGCTGCATGGCCTGATCGCGGCGGGTCGCAGCGCCTTTAACTCAATGCGCATTGAGAAGGGTTACCGAATTTACGGGTCGGATATGACCACCGAACACAACCCCTTCGAGGCCGGTGTCTCATATGCGGTGGATCCAACCAAGTCAGCCGACTTCGTCGGAAAAGCTGCTTTGCAACGTCTTGCTGCTCAGACACCCGCGCGACGCCTGCGACCTCTCACAATCGATGATGGTCGCTCGGTAGTTTTGGGGAAAGAACCTGTTCTCTATAATGGGAAACCGGCTGGATATGTCACTTCGGCTGCATTTGGGTATTCGATTGGGAAGCCTGTTGCCTATGCTTGGCTCCCGGGTAATGTTGGTGATGGCGAGAGTGTGGAGTTGGTATATTTCGGAAAGAAGATTCGGGCGACTGTCGCTGCCGAGTCTCTGTATGATCCCGAAATGAGCCGCCTTACCCAAGACACAGTTGCCCCCCGGTCGCCAGCTGTCAGGTCGAGACTCTAAATGATCATCATGTCCAGCCCTCTTTAGCGTGCTCAATAACGAATTTACGTTTCTACGAAAGTTTCAAATTTTAACGTATTCCAGTAACATACTTAAGGGCTGGAGTGAAACTAGTTATCATTGCGACCTTTCAATGTTGGAAGTGCACAGTTTGGGTTCGTGGGAATCAACATATTCCAAGGTTCTCACGAGCATGTGGCAAAGCCTTGGCTTGTTACTTACTCATGATCTACAGTGGTGTTGCATAAGTATTTGACCATGAGTACTTCGACCTCAGAAATCCTCTTTTAACACTACTTGACAGAAAGCTCCCGACTTCGATCTGGTAGAAGACCTGGAAAAAAGAGCAAAGAAGATATCAAAAAAGACAGCAAAAAAGATAGGCAAGTTCATTGTAGACACGTTGGTCAGGCTAAGAAATGGGGTCCCAAGTACTGGAGGTCAAATACTTAAGCAACACCACTGTATTCAAGGCCAAGACCTGATCACAATGTACACAATACTTAGTGTAGTGGGGAGAAGAAGGGTCATAACCTGGGGACAGGCCAATCTACAGAAAAGCGCGAATCGCTCCATTCAATGCAGTAGATTGTGGCTGTGAAGCAAAAAGACCGACCGGAGAAAAGAAGGAGAGGGAGAGCTATCTAAGCAAAGGGAGTCATCTGAACTCCCAATAACAAGCTTCATCTTTGTTTGACCGTATTTTATACATATTAGAGTTTCACCGAGCTTCTAAGGTTTACACCCATAAACAGTAGAAATCGTGGACTGTAAGGAGAAGGGCCTCTTTGAATACGATATCCTACTTTTTTTCCAGCGAAATAATATGGCACGATACTTTTTTCATATTTTTTAACTGACGATCCAGACTGCTAGGCTCGAAGTTGAGAGACATGAAGAGGAGGAACAAAGATTGTCAATCTGGAACTGTTTGATCATAGGCGGCGCGCGTTCACAAAGGAGCGAACAGCGCGGGCAGCTTCGATGACCTGCAAGCGAGCGTTGTGAACTTCGCGGCTTTCGACAACTGGGGTCTCATCGTTGGTAGGCTGGGTTGGCTGACTTGGCAAGGCAGCGTCGAGAGTATTGATGGCTTGCTCGAAGTTTGACCATTGGTCAGATTGGAAAAGCCGGTCCCGGATCATCAACGCAGAGTCGGATCTGTTGGCATTTCGAATAGTGCATGGGTGGCGGGCCCAACGGCAATTTGCGCAGACACCAGGTGTGACACCGTTCGCTGCAGAAACCACGCACACGGGGAACGGACCGAAGCCATCGAGGCAGTATCGGCAGGGGGCATCATCAACCACAGTGCCACAAAGGTAGATTAGCACACCCTCGATGTGATTGATGCTGTCGCCGATTTGCTCGCTGAAGGTGAAGGGATTGTGCACGCTGAATTGGCGTAACGAGAGATCGCGGTGGGCAACGGCAGTGCTTAGGGCGGATATCGTATCACTTCGGTAGGCGCCGGCACTCCTTCCTCGGGCCCAAGGAACCTGTTGGCAGAAGCGGACCCATGGTCCCGGAGGCGGAGCCACAAAATCATCTTCTGCAAGGTGGATTGTAGAGGGACTGTTGCAAAGGTCAGCGAAATATGAGGAACGAGAACTGTAAAGCCTGGTAAGTCTTACGAATAAGGTCCAAAAACGAAGAATTCCATTCATGAAGAAGGCAAAAAAAGACAGAAGAGCTACTCTTTTAATACTGCCTCACAGAAAGCTCTGGTATTCGATTTAGATTAAGAACCAAAAGGAGAGTTGAAGAGATAGCAAAAAAGACATCAAAAAAGACAAGGAAAGTTTATCATGTACAAGTTGGTCAGGTGAAAAGGTGGATTCCAAAGTACTGGAGGTCAAATACTGATGCAACACCACTGTATGGTTAAAAGTTTCCAATATTTGTAGTGAATACATGCTGCATTCACTACCAAACCTGCGTCCATGAACCTTGCATGCATAAAGGTTTATTGGGCCTTTGCCAGTTTGTCTGTTTGCCAGTTTGCTTGCGTTTCTGATAAGTTTGATAGCTAGGAAGTAGCACAAGAAGTAGGAGGTCTGTGGTCGGAGTACTCAAGGTCAAATACTTATGCAACACCACTGTACATTTTTAAAAAAAGTTGTATTACAATTTGTAATATTCCAACTATACGAAAACTATTCGCCAATGGCGGTAACAGTACACATGGTTTAAAAACTGTTTATAAAAACGGTGACTTTCCGGTTTGGTAACCGTTGCCGCGCATATCGCCACAATGTCCCTGGCGTGAATCAGGTAATATCGCGTCTATATGCTGCAACAGGCGACACCGAGGGGTGGATCCCGGGCCTAGAGCCGGAGCAATGGTCAGATTCCACGGTTTATACGAGACCGGGTAGCATTCCCGTGATCTGATTCGCTCCTGCCACATTTACCAAGCCGCTAACGCACAGACAGTTGCCTGATTTGGACTCAGGGTCACACGAGGCAATCAGATAAGATTGGCCCTGATTATTGACTTTTTCGACCTTTTTTTTCTTCTTGGTATCCTTGGCTGTGAAGTTTTCTTCTGATCGGATTCCTTCCTCAACTTCCATTCTGTCAAGTCCGACAATGTCGCTGGTTGCTGAAATCCCTGCCGATCCCTCTGGGGAGAAGAACCCCCGCAATGAATCCGCTCCGGTGCAGGACATCCACCTCCTCGGGAAGGGCAGTCCCGGTGTTCGTCGCATCGAGGTCATCACGTCGCACTTTCGTCCGGTCGATCGAGTGTTTCTGTTTCTTGCGATCTTTTTGATCGCATATGTATATGGATTGGATGGAACCGTTCGCTACACATACCAGGTACGTTACCGGGATAGTCATGAGCTCACGATGAGGGAAATAATTAACCTTTTTTTTCTTTCTTGGTATAGCCATACGCAACCCAGAGCTACAGTCAGCACAGTTTGCTTGCGACGATCAACGTTCTACGAGCGGTCATTGCTGCTGCCGCCCAGCCTACCGCCGCCAAGATTGCTGATGTATTCGGCCGAGTGGAATTGATCATCGTATCAATTGTCTTTTACACCGTGGGAACCGTTGTTGAAACATGTGCGAAGAATGTATCTGCCTTTGCGGCGGGTGCTGTAATCTACCAGGTGGGAATGCCCCTTATGCTCCGACGAGCCTCAGCTGACGGGTTCTAGATTGGGTACACCAGTATGATGCTTCTGGTCGAGGTTTTGATCGCCGATGTGACATCCTCCCGTTCTCGACTTCTGTTCTCTTATGTTCCGGCCCTGCCGTTCATCGTGAGTACTTCCAAGTGCATCAATGCAAACCCGAATCCATACTAAGGAATATAGATCAACACTTGGATCAGTGGCAACCTGACCGAGGCTGTTCTCAAGGTTACCACATGGCAATGGGGAATTGGAATGTTTGCAATCATCTATCCCATCTGTGCCATCCCTCTTGTCACTGTGCTCTTCATTGTCCAGCGCCGCTCGAAGAAAGCCGGATCGCTCGAGTCATACAAAAGCTCGCTTCAGCTTTTGGGTGGACGTAAGATGGCCGCAGAGCTCTTTTGGCATTTGGATGTTATTGGTATCGTTTTGATGATTGCCATGCTGGCATGTATCCTGGTTCCGTTCACCCTTGCTGGTGGTGTGACTGCCCAGTGGAAGACCGCTAAAGTGATTGCCCCGCTGGTTATTGGCTTCCTCCTTATCCCCGTTTGGGTCTTTTGGGAGAGGACATGCAAGCACCCTATGGTGCCATTCAAGGTAGGTCCATCTTTGAATTGGTTTTGAGAATACTGCTGATTACATCTTTAGCTTCTTCAAGACCGTGCCGTCTGGGGTGCGCTTGCAATCCCTATCTGGCTCAACACAGGTATGTGACTTGCTGTTTCCTCTTGACGTTTGGGCTCATTGCTAAAAACATGTAGCTTGGTATCTGCAGGGAGACTTCCTCTACACAGTGCTGTATGTCAGCTTCGACGAATCCGTTCTTAGTGCGACTCGGATCACGTCCCTATACAGTTTTGTATCCGTCATCACAGGTGTTATCCTCGGATTTGTCGTGATCCGGGTCCGTCAGCTTAAGCCTTTCATTGTGGCTGGAACAGTTCTGTTCACTGTCGCCTTTGGAATCTTGATTCACTTCCGAGGCGGCGCTTCGGGATCAAGCCACTCTGGTGTGATTGGTGCACAGGTGCTTTTGGGTATTGGTAAGTCGAGATCGAAAACTTTATATTTTTCCAGACTCTAACAATCTCAGCCGGTGGAATGTTCCCCTACCCGGCTCAAGCCAGTATTCAAGTTGCCTCTAGACACGAAAGTGAGTTTTTATCTTCCACAGAACATACAATAATGACTAACACTCTCAAGACCTCGCTGTCGTCACCGGTCTCTTCCTCGCAGCCTATAATATTGGCAGTGCACTTGGAAACACCATCTCCGGCGCAATCTGGAACCAAGTCCTGCCGGGCGAGCTTATCAACAGGCTGGGCAACGAGACATTGGCCGCCTATGTATACGCAAAGCCACTCGAATTTGCGGCCCTTAACCCCGTTGGCACCTCTGATCGAGACAACGTCATTCTTGCTTACCAACATACCCAGCGCCTTCTGTGCATCACAGGTATCTGCCTCACAGTGCCGTTGATTGCCTTTGCTATGGTGATCCGTAACCCGATTCTCACCAAGGAGCAGACACTCGCCAAGGCGGAGGCGGAGTCTAGCGACTCTGAGTAATTATCTGGGGCGAAAATTGTATTGCTACTATAGTATGGGGTGAGATGATACGTGGGGTGAGATGATACGTGGGGTGACCAGTCGACTCCCAGAATATTTTTTAATGCTGTCTGAACGTGAATGAAAACATACTCTCGCTTCTAAACCCGACAATGTTTGTCATGCAAGATCTTAGGATTATTCCTAACATTATCCAGACGGATAACAAGCTCGTTGATGAATCTTCAAATGCCGGTGATGCAGTGGAACATACAAATGACCCCTGAGTCAACATGGACCCTCTGTGCAACTGGAGCGAGCTGTAGAATTTTCTTTGCTGACGGCCTCTCGAATTTAGTTCCGACGCCAGCCCTCTCCCATTACCGCGCTTTAGCTCATGAACAGAACTGGACACGCGCAGGCAGTCGTTGCATTGGCGCTGAGATGTTGATTATCAACAAGCGTCGGCACGGAGACTGCTAAGGCCGACAGTCTGAAACCTGATCGCGACCCACGAATGGCCGCCGCCGAGCGCCGATCACTGCCTTCTGCACTCCAATGACAAAGTGCATTGTGCAGAATGCACCCCACAGCCTTCAAATCTTCAATCAAACTGCGTCGAAGACCGGTCGGCGGTCGGCACCCGAGTCCATGTGGAAACCCAGGGGCCGATCCACATTGCACCATGTCGGAAACTGTCGAAAGTTGCCCTTCATGTCCAAAATGTGACCCCACTATGCGTAGTCAGAGGGGCTCAAGGTTTTTCTCGGAACAAAACCTGCGCTGATCAGCGAGGATGTCGGGAGTTTCGAGATCTATTTAAATAGGAGCACGCCATCCGTCTCCAGAATGTAGCCATATTATCCGCGTCTCATTGCTTAAACACAACTTAAGCTTAATTTTTCAACCAGTGGATTGATCGGATCTATAAATTCGCAAAGACACACCATGGCCACCACGGAAAACAGCCAAAAGCGCATGATTCTTGTCAGCGTGCCCCGCACTGCGTCAAACCTTCTCCTGAAGATTTTAAACATCCCTAAACAACCAAACGTTCTCACCAGTCCCAAGGGGGGCTACTTTTTCTACGATGCCTTCATGACCGCCGGCAGGAATGGTCGCCTCAGCAAAGCCATCGGCGAATGGAGTACGGAAGAAAAGACTGAAGTGCGCGAAGCCTTCGAGCGTGCCGTGACCGACTTGGAAGAGCACACCGCGCGCGCTCGCGCCGAGAACAAGATTATGTTCGCCAAAGAGCACGCATTCTGGTTCTTGAACCCAGCCTTCTTCTCCAGCATGACCCACGGCGCCGTCTCCGATGAAGACCTCCAGAACTTCCAAATCACGATGCCCGAACGCTACGGCTCCTCCCAGTCCTTCTCCCCTAACAACAGCACAGTCGTGCCAGACGAATACTTGCGCACCTGGCAGTGGGCTTTCATCATCCGCCACCCAGCTCTGGCATGGCCGTCATTGTACCGGGCGATGCAAAAGATGTGCAAAGCCGGATTCATCGAAGATGACGACGCGAAGGGAGTGAGCCTGACGAACATGAGCATGAAGTGGACGCGCAAGCTTGTCGATTGGTGTCTCGAGCAGCCGGATGCACCTGTCACGCCTCTTATTATCGATGCCAATGATGTGATTCACAACCCTGCTGCTGTGATCAAATTCTGCGAGCGCGCCGGTCTGGACACTGGCTCTATGCAGTTTGAGTGGAAGGGTAATGAGAAGAAGTCGGACACTTGGACTCCTGATCGTGCCGGCGTCGATAACCCCGCGGAGCTGGCCAGACAGAAGAATGCTGCTTCTATTATGCTGTCGACTCTTGAGGGATCAACTGGTATTGATAAGGGGAAGGCGCCGGTTGATATCGACATTGATGCTGAGGCTGCAAAGTGGAAGGTGGAGTTCGGTGATGAGGTTGCTGGGTTGCTTGAGAAGGCTACTCGGGATGCTATGCCGGATTATGAGTACCTCAAGGCGAAACGAGTTACAGCATAAGCATGTGATGCCTCCCTCGCCTTGAGATAGACGATCACCTGGGTCTGTGTTTGTCTTTGTATATAATTTTTGTATCTAGTAATGTTTTCGAAGCTTCTCTCATCAATTCTTGTATCTTGTAGTAGAACAATCATAGTCGTCTTGGATACCATATCATTTGATAAAACGTAATGATGCTCACAGAATAGCACTTTGTTATGAGCGTGCAGCTTGCAACTCCGCAGTATACCAATTTTGAATCGCGCGAATATCATAACTCAAAGCCACGGTGTCAAACACTTTGAGATGTTCCTTACACAAAGCGCCATCATTTGAGAGTCTAGCCACCCATTTCCCATGTCTTCTGGCCGCTGCGACAATTCTTTCAATCGCGTCCACAAATTGGGGCTCATTTCCCTTCGCTGGAACGTATCCAAGCAGTGAGAAAGCAAGGTCATTTGGCCCAATTAAAATCATGTCTGAGCGAAGTTTAGCAAAATCATTCTAATGGTCAGATTTAACAACTTACCAATGCCAGGCACCGCACAAATTGCGTCCACGTTCTCAACGCCAGCTTTTGATTCGATTTGAAGACATGTGATAATTGTTTCGTTCGCTGTCTTGAGATATGTTGGAATATCAATCCCATGGGCAATACCTGGAAACGCAGACCCCTGCCCGCGGAGACCTTGTGGAGGGAACTTGGAGTAGGATACGACAGTCCTAGCTTCTTCAGCTGTGTTTATCTGTGGTACAACAATACCGCTGGCCATAAGTCAGTACGGTATCATATTATGATACTCTCTCCTACTCACTGTGCTCCAGCATCCAAGGCTCTTTTAATCAGATCTGGATGGGTCATTCTGAGACGGACTAA
The DNA here is from genome assembly GCA_026122735.1 of Penicillium bialowiezense. NCBI lineage: Eukaryota > Fungi > Ascomycota > Eurotiomycetes > Eurotiales > Aspergillaceae > Penicillium > Penicillium bialowiezense. The sequence continues at coordinate 1,201,696 of JAKZFB010000004.1, forward strand.
CGGCGAGACGCCCATAGCAGCGATAGCGGCAGTGGAACTATGCATTGCATCATCACTGATATTTCCGTGTTCACAGTCAATTATGACTCCCTTGGGCTTGATTAGCAAAACGCTCGGTACCAATTGACTTATCCAAAAGACACTTACATCAAGGCCGGTCTGTGCCACTACCTGCGCGGCGCGGAAGGATGGCAACCCCAGAAAGGTCATGATAGGTTTAGAGTTAGCTCGTAACGCATTTAGCAGAGTTAACTGAGGATTTTTGATTGACGTTGTTATGGCTGATGTGTAGGACATCTTGGCTTCAGAACTTTTAGTTGGTGGGCCAAAGTAGGGACAGAATGTGGTCACCTCAAGTCAACTGGAATGCTGGAGTATATGGAGGGCTGTAATATGGAGGAGAAAAGTCCTGAGTATATAAAGGGCAGGAGTATGAAAGATATAAACATGAGGAATTACTAGCTGAATGTATGATTCTAGTGTCCAGGGCCAGACGAAATATCTCGCAGTGTCGGGAAGATGAATTTATACCGAGCAGTTCTTCAAACGCCGAAACCCGACTTCAACGGGCAGAACTTGCTTCTAAGATTGTTTTTGAATTTGAATAAGCTATCCCCTTGACTTTGGAACACAGGGTTCATGAGGAATCGGGGGATCTTTCACGTCGAAGTTCTGGAGAAAACCAACAAGCTTGGATTTGATTGATCCCCTGGGCACTTCCAAGGTTACGAACTTTTCGCGAATCTAACCATCTATGATTCCTCTCTGTACTTTTTTCCCTCCAACTTTGGAAGGGTTCTAATTTAATCTAACTTCTGCAAAAAATCCGCAATCCGGCGCCACATTTCTACCGGGTTGGAATACATGGGGAAATGTCCACTCTCCGCAATCTGCGCCAATTCGACACCCTCCTTTTCTAAACGCCCGAGATACGACAATCCGCTGTTTTCGTCACCGAACATGAACATCTTCGGACATGGCAGTCCTAGGAACATTCCAAGCAGATCACCGCTATCCGATAGTCGAACCATAGACTCGAAAATGGCACGGACGGCACCGGCCCGGACTCTCGCGCGCAAAGTGCTCGCATATAAAGGGTTGCCGAAGGACTTTGTCTCGCGAGTGCGACTAACAAAGGCATCTAGGAAATCTTCTGGGTCATCAGACGGGAAGCTGAAGATTTGCCGACTAAGGAAGCAATCTTCCGGCGCCAAATTGCCCTTGATATCCACGAAGCTCAATACCCGGTCAGGGTGGCGGTGGGCAAGAAGGAGCGCAGTCAGCCCTCCCATAGAGTGACCCATTATGTGAAATTTGGTAATTTGGAAGTGCGACAGAATTGCCTCGGCGGTTGCGACGAGGAAAGGGATATCCGTAGCGGAGAGATTGTCACTGTCGGAATGCCCGCAGCCTGGTGCGTCAAAGGCGATGAACCCATGGTGTTGCAAGCGCGGTTTTATGACAATGTCGGCTAGATCTTCCTTACAGGATCCAAATCCATGGAGGAAGAGAATTGGAGGGTCGGAGTTCAAGTGGTGGATTGTGGATAGATTGAGGTTCACGCCTTGAACTTGGAGCGGGATCGTCGCATATGTAAGGGACATGATCAAGCAAGGTGCCCGAAGAAACAAAAATGGGAAGTCAGAAATGAAGGAGAGTAACGGGTGGTTGAGCAGATGCTAATTTCTGGGGAAATATCTATGAGCTGCAGCGAAGAGAAGTTAAGTGGAGGTGGGAGGCAATTGAGTGTCGGCGAAAAGTGTCCTTGCCGAAAGGATCGAGAATGCTTCCACTCTGCCGATTCTCAATTTTCCAATGGGGACATCTGGAGTGCTCAATGCTTTGAAATCAAACCCAGAGTTCCTGTGTCATAGAAATCCTTTTTAGAAAGTCACAACTCTCAGTGCTGGCGCGGTCACCAACCCCTCGGGAAGGTTGTCTGTTTTTTCCTCTTCCTGTACCTCACCCTATTACTATCCCACACCAGTTGGTAATATTCATTTAGATCGTAGTTCGGTCATGTATGAGGTTCTTGTGTGATTTCATCAAACAAAACAGCATCACAAACTTCGTCTTTCGCGACAGCGCCATTGATCTTAGTGTAGACCTCTTCACCGACCCACGAAGCCCACAGCCCCAACCCAGCCCAGCCCGCCAATGGGCCCCCATTATGGGCCCCAGCCAGTGCAAACACACCTGTTCTTGAGAAACCCATAAATCATGCGTATTTTCGCAGTATTTTTGGGATATTCAAATTACAGTATGAGCCCTGAATTCTCTCCTTTAAATCAAATTTATCTACCTAATAAGATTAGATGAGAAAGGAAAAGGAAAAGGAAAATAAATGGGCTTCAATGGGAGCCCCGTGGGCCCCCATTCATGGGCTGTGGTCTGGGCTGGGCTTCGGTAGTAGGGTCCATAGCCCATAGCCCATTGGGGGTTGGGCTTTGGGCTTTGGGCTAAACTGGCCCATTGAGGTCTACCCCAGTGCATCCATGAATCTTGCGTCGCTGACATCACCGCCAGATGCCTGCTTGGTCGACAACACTCGAGCTCAACGGTCCCAAAGAGTCAGCAAGGTCAATTTTGAGAGCCTATTTTCAACGTAAGGGCATCTGAAGTCAGATCCACAAACCATGTTGGACTCAACCCCCGAGCAAGCTTGTTCTTTGGCTGACCCCTGCTGGCGAGGATACAATTTAACCTCGATAAGAGCTTTATTAGCCGCGTCTTTATCATCGTTACTACTAGCACAAAACTAGGTCTACAGCCCCGATCAACCTGTTCGATGCGCCCGCGGGCATCTCACCTTGCGGGCTAGCCCGCACCTCCTCTTCCTCCCATTGGCTCGCAAATACTTGAACTGCACCATCCACCGACCAATCAACGGAGACCTTGCAAGCCAATTCACATCCCAGACTCGTATGACTAAAGCAACAACAATGTTGGGGGTTTTATTCATCATGTAGAGTTCGGGGTTGACAAATGTATCAGACGGTTAGCACTATATAATGCAGTAGAAATCCATCCCTTGGATTATTCAATCAAGCAGTCTCTTTACAGTCTTGGAAATCCATACCAACAGCTTCGCAGTTTGAATCTTTATTTCAAATCAACGTCAACAGTCCTTGACCATGTCTTCCTACCTAATCACCGGTGCTAGTCGTGGCCTTGGGGTTAGTGATGGTCAAGCTCAATCACTCTGTTTTGTACTGACTAAAAACACTAGTTCGAGTTTGTTCGACAGCTTGCTCAGAATCCAAACAACACTGTTATCGGACTTGTTCGCAACAAAGCCGCTGCCGATGAAAAGGTTATCGCTGAAGGACTGTCAAACGTCCACATAGTCGAGGCCCAGTACACTGACTACCCTTCACTCAAGGTGCGTGGAATTTGAATGTATTGGTATGCTGGGCTAACTGATTTCGCTTAGCGGGCTGCGGAGGTCGTGAAGGAAATCACAGGAGGTGGTCTAGACCATCTCATTAACAACGCAGCTGTTGTGTCTAGCAAAAGCGAATTCAAAACCTTCAGTGACTTGTGAGTGTTGGTGCCGGGGGAATGTTTTTGGAGAAACTTTATCCTAACAGCTTCAAGTGACGATGACATGGATACCATGGAGAAGGATATCTTGGAATCCTTGGAAATTAACCTCTTGGCTGTGATCAAAACTGTACAGGCGTTCATTCCATTGCTTCGCCAAGGAAATGCGAAGAAAGTCCTCTCTATCTCTACCGGGATGGCTGATCTAGAGTTGATCAACTCAACCGAAGTTGAGTTCGCGGCTCCGTACGCCATCAGCAAGGGCGCCCTGAATGTCGCGGTCGCCAAATACAATGCGCTGTACAAGAAGGAGGGCATTCTATTTGTTGCTGTCAGCCCCGGGTACGTGGCCACTGAGCGAAATCAAGGTAAGTGTCGAATGCGCAACATTGAACACAATCCACGCTGACCTATCTCAAGTTGAACCAGCGAAGGAAAATGCCGAAAAGGCGGCTATCCTCGTCAAGAAATTTGTCGAGTATGCGCCGCATTTCCAACGCCCTTTGACACCAGAAGAATCGGTGTTGGCGGTTCTTTCGGTGTTGGAAAAGTCATCCCTTGCAAATGGCGATGGGGGTGCTTTTATCTCACATTTGGGAACCAAACAGTGGCTGTAGGCTGTTTTTTTAACTATTTTCAGCAAGTACGGGTGTCATGAGGTGATTTATAAGAACGGGAAATGATTAAGAATACAACTATTTTGAAGTTCTGTCATCAACTTTCGGCTTCTCCTAACCGGCGGACCTCCCGCACTCCCAGTTATTAATTGCTACGCCACATCAATCTCACCAGCAAACATGTCCAGCTTCCCATTTCCTCTTCAAATACTTCCAATACTTCTCCATCTTAACCTCACTCAGTCCAGCTAATCATAGTCTACTGCTCTTCACCTCTTAACAATGGGAAAGGCGCGAGGTCCTTATCGTGTCGGGCTTCCATCGAAGCGGGGGTGTGGGACATGTCGCGGTAAGAGGAACTCCATGCCTTTCAATCGTGGCCCCCGGGAAGTTGAGAGTGGATATGATTCTCACTCTTCGGCAGATCGGAAGGTAGCCTGCGATCAGGGCCGGCCCGCTTGCCGGAATTGTGTCGCGTCCGACCGCACCTGTCAGGGCTACGGTCTACGCCTGAGTTGGCCGGCAACCACTTCTCGTCGCTCGATCGAACATCGCATTGAAGAAAATCACAAAACTGCGCAGATCGATTTAAGCGACGCAAACCATACACATTTTATCAATACATTAACCAAACACATGGAACCCCTCTACTTGCAGGATGCTGGCTATATGGGTTGGTGCATGACCTGGCTCTATCGAACTCATGCGGGCTACTGATCACGGACATCGATTACGTTTAGGGAAATTACCGCTATATACAACGTGCATATTTCCCCTAGCGAATTTGAAAAACGCACGACCGTCTCTGGGCGACGAGCACCACCTGATCACTTATTGTGAGGAAAGCTCATCGAAAAGGCGTAGATAATGCTGACTCTCACCCAAACAGTTATGACTACGGTTGTTGATTCAATTGTTCCAATTAAGAATGATGGTAGCAAGCTTTGGAAACTCTTATTCCAGCTATCATTCTCTGATGATTCAGCTTCGTCTATGGCTGTACTTCGAGCAATCCTATCGTTGGCCTCATTGTATCTATACGGATACGGAGAAGAAGCGCTCCGTCTTAAAGTGGCTGCTATCAACTCATTGCGAAATTCGATGAGTGGACATGTCACGGGGACAACGGAAATTTATCAGCATACAGCTGTTGGCATGTTGCTTTGTACTTTTGAGGTAAGTTTTGCGACATAGAGTTACTTCCATGGTCTTAAACTCTCACAGAAATTTTGGCCCTCAGAGAGCTCTTTCCAATGGCCATTGTACGTGGCTGGCGCAAAGAGTATGCTACATTTTATCTGTGATGGCGGTCACCAGAAGTTAATGGAGGTTGACCCTCTCGTTCTTTGGGTACATTACCATGATATCCTAGGAAAGTTCACATCCGTACATTGGAACACTGGGTCTATTGAAGATAGGCCATTATACAAAACACCAGGCCTGGCTACGACGCTGGTAACATCAGTGAACAAAGATCAGGTAACGACTACACTACCACATTGCGAAACTGCAAACTAATGGGAACCATAGGTTATAGGAACTTTTGGTTGCTCGATCGAAATGATCAATCTCATATTCAGAATGTCCGATTTACAAACTCAAGATCAGAATGGAGACAGTTCCGACTCGGAGGAACCTGATACACTGAGCTCCATTGAATATGACTTAGTGTCGCTTGAGCAAGACACAAGAGATCTGAACTCTACGAATTCACTGGAAGAGGTCGAGCACAGCGGCCGAATTTCACAGTTATACCGATTGGCGGGGTTGATCTATCTTGAGCGCGTTCTGAAGGACGCTTCTACAAAGGGCCGATTGGCAAGGTGGACAGCGGATGCCTTCAACATCGTACGGGAATTGGATATTTGCGAACGGCCATTTCCTATATTCTTTGTCGCCTGCGAGGCACGCACTGATGAAGAGCGACAAACGATTCTGGCTATTTTGGAACGAACACAGAACCGATCAATTGGGAATGCGTTATGTCCATTACGACAGATGATAGAAACCATGTGGGTCCATCAAGACCTAGCATTGGATTCTGGAGAGATGAATTACGTGGATGCGCTCAACACCACCATATCTTCAAGTGAATTATTGCCGACACTGGCCTGACCGAAATCACAACCACAAGTTCCAACACTGACTCTGACACGATGGAGACCGCACCTAGCTCTTCTGGCTATATTGCTCTGCAGTAACAGCATCATGCCACTCGGTCTTTCCAAGACCAACAACGAAGTGCGTCATTATGCTGTTGTCGTCTGCGCCATGCCAATGCGTTGTGCCCGGCTGGGCCCAGACGACATCACCAGTTCGCAGACGTTGTGGAACTCCGCCCTTGTCGCAAACCCATCCGTTCCCTGCCAGTACTCGAATGAGTTGGCCTTTCTCGTGTGTGTGCCAATGTGTACGAGCACAGGGCGTGAATGTAACGTTTGCGATGGATGCGTTGGTGTCGAAATGGATGGGATCAAGAAATACATCGCCGGTAAAGGTTTCCGTTGGTTTGACACATTGTGCGGTCTCGTTGTGGCCACTTCTGATGACGATTGACTCTGGCATAATGGGCGCTGGCTATGACATTAGTGTTGGTGCTACAATTCTTTTTGGATTTTGCAGTGGAGAGCCGGAGTTTCATACTTGAAAAAAAGGATTCTGGATGTTTCAAGGTTGATTTCGATTTGCAACTAATGTGAGAATTAATGCGTTTTATTTTCTATCGACTAGGAGCTGGACTAAATCGCCTATATGACAGTCTATCGACCTCGGAAAGGAGATTGGATCTCGCACGCAACACCCCCACCCGAAGTCATCACGAGGGGTATTTTGCTCTGATGCCACCAAAGTTCGGTCTAACTCCGAGTTGCTTACCATGCTCTGAACATAAATAAAATCTTGCGCTTGGGGCATCAAGAGGCCTCCAATAAATTTGTGATAGATTCCTTATTTTGAAGAACCCACCCGGGAAGGCCTCCAATGATGGGAGAGTTGATGACGGTAGTCCGGAGCTATCGGACATACAAGTGTCATCAACGGAAATTTGAAAGAATCAAATTTCTTCAAGTTCCGTCAGTGCTAGGTAGACCTACTATGCTGAAAAATGTACTCCGTACTCCGTACCTAATCTCCACATATCCTTTTCCTTTCCAAATTGTTACATACAAGCTGGTCACCTTGCTTGCCGCTACGTTACAGCTTGATCCTACAAATATCGTGTTTCAATTGACTCGACGACATTAGAGACACCTGGTAGAACTGCCCAGGTGTACATTAAAGGAGCATTATTCCCTAGGCGTTTTGGATGGCTATACTGTTGGAGGCGGAAGGATATCGTTTGCGGGCTCCGCTATTACCGATAACGCCACCTAGTCGCATGTGCCGAACTGTTCGTTACACCCGCGTCAGATATCCGCGACCGCCGAGTAAGTGGTCCGCGGCCACCGATAAAGCACAAAATACACGTGAAGCGAAGTTGAAGTCCCATTAAAGTGAATCGGTCAAATATTCGCCGCTTCGGCTAGACATAAAATGCTGGAGAAATGATGACTTTGGCATTCTGGCCAAGAAAATACTTCGAATTTGGATTCGACCAACGAGATATCAAGCAAGGCTTGCGAGGAAGAAGGAGGATAGGCATCCTGCTCAACATAGATAACTGGTATCACCCTGTTCTCAATAAAATTTATCTACCAAATGACGGAAACTTTCGTTTTAGAATAAACCTTACCACGTGGATCTTTCTATATGAAATCTTTCTCCACCATGCTATGGTTAGATTGAACCTCGGAAACAGCCTCGTCACCTTGAGGTGAGATATTGAAGTCGAAAGTTTTGATGCCAGCGCAAAAACACCGTGATAACGACGAAGGATAGGCTGATATAGCTCCCAGTATACTGAATACAGTGATAGACCGAACGACACTGTGATAAACTTGGTGTCACATCGACCACTCTAATACTCATGCCATGGCATAATTGGTTCTTTATGATGAGTTACAGTGGTATTGCATAAGTATTTGACCTTGAGTACTTCGACCTCAGACCTATTCTTTTGATACTGCTCGGAAGAATGCTCTGATATTCGATTTGGTATAATTTCTAAAAGGGGATTTGGAAAGACAGCAAAAAAGACATCAAAAAAGATAGGAAAAGTTTATCCTGTACAAGTTTATTAGGTTAAAAGGTGGATTCCAACGTACTGGAGGTCAAATACTTATGCAACACCACTGTACAGTAAGAATTTCGCGTTGCGGACTGCAGTGATGTAGAGAAAAGAGGAGATAATCGGTCAAGAGATATGAAGGATGCTTGAAATCTTCAATATAGAATAGGCAACGTAGATAGAGAGTGGAATAGAAGAATCAGGCTGTCCAAGTTGATGAGACAAAAGAAAAACGCAAAAACAGCCGCGTAAGAATGCGGAATTGATGCCACGGGTAAGACACGCCAGCTGCCATGCAAGACAACCAGTAACATATTTCAAGCCTGTCGAGAAACTGGGAATATGCCACACAGAACCGTGCAGAAAAAGCGAAGAATTCCATCACAAATGCCGACTAAGAGTCCTCTTCCATTTCCGCACCACCTTCCCCGACAATCTGCCAATCGGGTTCTTCCCGTGTCGCACCCAAATTGGAACGCGGATCTGATTCCGAGTCAACTAAATCACGTTCCAAAGAATCGCGATATGCAGCACTCAAAGATTCACGCTCATGTTGTAGCAAGCATAGCTCAGCCCTCAGCTCATTCTCTCGATCCCGAATCCGGGAGAGGGCGAAGTCGAGTCTTTCGGCACGGGTCAAAGCAGGTGCACGTGGGGTACGAACTCTTCGATGGCGTCGAGAGGCTCGAGTGCGGGCAATCCTTCCAGACTCTTCCCTTGCAGGGTGCTCTCTCAACCAGCTCGACCAGTCGTAATGGGATGAGTATGTCTGGGGACGACCGAAGATACGGTTCCTTTGAGCATAACGGCGACGAGCTTCGGGGGTGCCAAGGAAAAAGGCTGGAGAGGGGATGCGCGGTTGACTGTATGAGCCACGTGTGCGGTGCGCGTGATTTCCCGGATTTGCTTCAATGAATCGGTAGCCCGAGAGTGGAGACATGGTTGAAGCACGTAGTAGGTCCCATGGGTCGTCGACGATTTGGGTGTTTTCCATTAGAGCATTGATTCGATCCATGGCCGCTCGATGATTGCGGGAGCGCGACTCGAGTGAGAAGGCATCCGAGAAAGTACCAGAGTTGTCGTCAGGATCCCATTGACGAGAAGCCATTTTCGCTGGTTTGGGAGTAACGATATGGAGCCAATCGTTTCAAATCGCAAGGATAGTACCAAGAGCAAGAATGAAGCCTTGCTGTTGTATTGATGATGATCTTGTGGGCGATCACCTCGGAAGGATGGCGAAGAGGAGAGGAGAGAGAGAGAGAGAGAAAAAGAAAAAACAAGGGGAGCTTTGGTCGATGGGGAGGCAAACCCCAGAGCAATGAACAGATGGCATACCATGCAAACAACACATGATGTAGACTTACTCTAAGAAGATTCCTCTGTATTATCCATCCCTTACTATATCAGTGCCATCCAAGTTCGTTGCGATTTGACTAGAATGCAGATTACCGCATCAATCTCGCCCTCTACAAATACCCCCCGTATCGATATGGGGAGAGCTTAGCCAACAAACCTCCAGTCTCATGTCCTCGCTACATCCTCAACGTAGGCCAGTTGGGGTTTCCGTTTAGGCGAAAAGATCTTAGAGTGAATTCTTGACCTAGATAAACTCATGTGGTTACATCCTGATGATACTTTATCTAAAAAGGATGGGACGGAATTTTGTTGGCCTGTTTCCACTTTCGCTGTAACGATATCGCAGGTCCAGAATCGATGAGATTTTCGTATTAGTGGGAGCTGCACTTTGCAGGATCTTGTAACTTTTAAGGCCAAGGGAGGAAGGAAAAGTTGCGTTGGGATTCTTTGAATCCGAATATATCGAGCTCCTTCACACTGATGTCTCCTCTGTTTTTCCTCCTCCTCTTTGCATTCTCCCGTTACTTGAATTTCCATTTTTCCCCTCAACCTTCCTTTGCGTTGAGACTACATCACTTGTATCTCTTTCCCTTGGTACTATCATCGAAAGAGGGTTGAAATCATAAATTTGACGAAAGAATGACTACACCCACACCACCAGAAACGCAGCCAAGTCTCCCCAAACGCCAGAAGGTGGTTGATTTTGTACAAACCGCACGGTGAGTGTCCTGTCCAGAAACAAATGGACGTAGCTTGCAGTGGCTAACAAAATACAAGGTATTCAATACACCGCACTGTCCCCACCCCACTCACCGTCCCGGTTGAGCGACACACAGACGATAATCTCCCGCCAGGCAAATGGGCTACCTACGCAAAGACTCTTCCTTGGGGAGCGGCCCGTAGGGGAACCCACATCAAGACAGCGGCTTTGAGAGCCATGGTGGCGGCCCCCTCCGTTCGTGAACCTCTGCTGCGCACCAAAACCGAATACAGTGCTCAAAGACTGGATGATCGAATTGGCTACGACACTGCGAACGCCGAATCGGTGCTCATTCAAATTACGGGTGTTGTGTCACAGCAACAGTGTAGTCACTGCCTCAAAGCAGCAGGTCCATGGTCTCAATGCGTACGCTTCCATGACACACAGCGCTCAGTCACAGCCTGTGGCAACTGTTATTGGAATGGCCAGAAGAAGCGTTGTGACTTCTACGAGCCCCCTGCTGGTGACAAGGCCCCCGGAGGTCATCAAATGGACCGCTCTTCCACATCTTCAGTACGCTCGCATGTGGCTTCCCCCGGTGAAGATGAAGATCGTGTCCCAGTCAGCATCTCAGCAATCGAAGAGCTAAAGAGGGCCGTTCTTCAAATGCAGAGCGAAGGAACAATCGAGGAGGCAAAGACCACCGCCATCCGTATGCTCCTGCAGTCGGATAACGTTGGGGATTCCATCACAGCTATGCGAACCTTAATTCCCGACAGCACCCCCGAGCAGCGTCGGGCCCAGTTTGACCGAATTCTCGGCATGATCGACGGGATGAAGGAGGCTCATGCACGCGGTGGAGACGTTTGAACCCGGCAGAAGTTGGCTTTGTGGTCCATTGGTTATTCGCTGGGGCTGGATAGATTTGGGGCTTCATCAGTTCGCTGCTTGGGTGGTTGGGAGGCTTTGCGGTTGATTGGGTTTAGGCTGGCGCGTTTCAGTAACCAAGAGTATGGGAAGGAGCAGTAAAGGTTTAGTCTCTCTTGGTGCAGATATCGGAATTCAAACTATCAGGCTTTTTATCACTTGTTCAAGAAATAGTAGACTGCCCCCCCCCTTCGGTATTCGGATGTTTGTCCATCGCGGGATCCTTGACTCTCTGGCTGTTCCTTCTCCCCCAGCAACCTTCAGTTTAATGGTCAAAGCACATTTGTTCTTCGTGATAATCTGAGTTATTTGAATCTAGTACATCTTGCAACAACTATCATGAACATGCTTACGCCTTACGCTGAAGCGTATGATATCCGAGCTGTTCCCGGGCCTCAGCAATAGTAGCCCCAGCAGCGATCATCTTTCGAATCCCAGCCTCCTTTTCCTCGACACTTTTTGCAACTTCAGCTACTTCACGGGCTCGATCCCTCGGTACGATGACAACACCATTCGCATCAGCAACAACGATGTCACGCGGTACGACCCGCACCTTGCCGATGCCAATCGCCTCATTCACACCTCCAACTTGAACACGGTCTTTACCCGTCCGCATCCAACGGCCAGCAGTGAAGAGTGGGAAATCGTCCGTTAGGGCGCGATTCACGTCTCGGCAAACACCATCAATGACAGATCCGGCGATCCCCCGAATACCGGCATATTGGGTCATGATATCGCCCCACACCGTGCAATCTGTCCGACCGCCGTTGTCAATCACAACGACATCTCCGACGGCGAGATCGTCGATGAAGTCGCCCACGCTTCCTGGTGGATCGCTCGCCGGCACGTAGCGAACTGTGAAGGCTGGGCCCACTGTCACTTTGGTGTAGTCGGTCAACGGCATGATACCGAACGCCTGTCCGGATATACCAAGTTTGTCGAGTGCATCAGAGACACCCGGGGTATCTGAGTCGGCAAATAGCGCAACCAGCTCTTGATCCTCTATGCTCGCTTGCTTCGGGTTGCGAACTGAAGATGAAGATGAAGGAACAGGACCATCGGAGTTAGGCGAACTATCTAGGCGAATAGCCTCGAATTGTGAATCGTGCATAACCTCAGAGACTGGCTGGCCCACACGAACAGCCTGAACCATCAAGTTCTGGCGTTTGTCGATACGCTCACCCAGATTGAGAACCTCTTCAATGCGCTCGGCCGGGATGAACACTGTCCCACATCTATCTGCGATCACATAATCATCTTGGTTGACCGTGACACCTCGCATCTCTAACGGAATTCCGGAGTCATATTGAACGACACGGTTGCGGGCACTGATCATAGTCACGCCGCGGCCGTAAACAGGGTAGCCAACATCGCGGCTACCATCGATGTCACGACTCATGCCGTCGATGACGGTTCCGCGGATGCGCTTCATCTTCGAGGCATTTGCTATGATATCGCCCCAGCAGGAGACGCCCTCCAAGCCGCCGGAGATGACGAGAATGCGGTCATCGGTGGTAACAGCGTCAATGACTGGGGTGAGAAGATGTTTTGCAGGGGCAACATCGGTTTTCGGTCCCACTTTGACGGTGCTGGCGCGCCCGACTATCTTCGGACAGTCCCAAAGAGGCTGTAAGCCGTAAGTGGCCCCTTTCAGGCCCAGGAAGTCTAGGGCATCCGAAACTGTATTGGTGTCGAGGGCCGAGAGTCGGTCCAGATTACTGGATTGACTCATTATGCTGATTCGAATGGCTTGAGATAGGCGAGGAATGAACAAGAAATTGGAATTTCAAATAACGAAGAAAGGTCCAAGCATGATACCAAGGGAAAGACTGACTATATGCAGACTCGTGGCCAAAAGGTCGGAGCAACGTTTCTCGATTGAGTGGACTGTTCGGCAAAGAGAGTATTGGATATCATTTTCTCATTTCGGCGAGTACACAATATACCGATACCCTCTGAGTGAGTAATTAAATTATTACACGACCCTGAACGGAAGTTAATGGCACGCTGTGGCAAAAGATTCATGTAAAAGCGTGGTTCGGCAAGGCATCATTTCCCCGATTCGAGCATAACTACGCGCCCACATCAACCTCAGCTTCAATCCTGCGGTAATTGCAGAGTCTTAGAAACATGTGCAGTGTAAAGACCTTTCTACGGTCAAAACGGCCGATCTCTTTCACTGCTCATCGCTGGTGGCAACAGCCAACTGTCCCGATTCGAAGTTTCGGCAACGGATCCCCACGCCGGGCTAATCCCACCGGATATTGCAGGTAAATCGTTCCTGACGCATGATAAAAGCCTAGACACTGCAGAGCATCTTTGTTTGATTAAAATAATTCCTGGATCTATTAAGGCTATAAAGACGTTAATTTGGTGCCATCGTGCAGATCCATCAACCCTTCAACTGATTTCCAACCTGAGAAAATGGCAAAGGAGTATCTTAACCTCCCGATTGCCCCCGCAGACACTGCGTTCGGGTTGATGACAGATTTCGAAGTCGACGACCACCCAAACAAAGTCTCACTGATTGCGGGTACATACCGCAATGAGAATGGAGACCCTTGGGTTCTGCCAAGTGTGCAAGAGGTGCAGTAGAAACTCATTGGCTTCATGAAATCAGAGCTGACTGATAGGATAGGCAAAGAAGCGTCTTCGTGAGACCACACACGAATACTTAGGAATTGCAGGCTCTGCAAAATTCAACAAACTGGCAAGGGAGCTCATCTTCGGACCTATTTCATCCAGTCTCCAAGCAAACGCGGCATCTATTCAAACAGTCTCGGGGACTGGAGCAAACCATGTTGCAGCCACCTTCCTAGCCAAACACTTGTGTCCAAGTCAAGTCTTCATTCCCTCTCCAACATGGGTCAATCACAAATCTATCTGGCAGCTGGCTGGGGTACCGATTGTGGAGTATCCATACTATTCCCCGTCCAGCAAAGCAGTCAATATTACCGGGATGCTGGACTCTCTTGAGCAGGCCAAACCCAATGACGCAGTTGTCCTGCAAGCATGCGCCCACAACCCTACCGGAGTGGATTTGTCAAAGACCCAGTGGAAGCAGGTAGCCGAGCTTGTCGAGCGAAAGAAATTATTCACTGTCTTTGACAGCGCCTACCAAGGCTTTGCAACTGGTGATGTCGACGGTGATGCATGGGCTGTCCGCTACTTTACAGAAGCAGTTCTTGCGTCCGAGACGCATCCAGGCCTCTTCGTTGCGCAGTCCTTCTCTAAGAACTTCGGGTTATACGGCGAGCGGGTAGGAGCCTTGCATCTGATTGTGCCGTGGCAGTTATCCGCGAAGGCCGCGTTGTCCGAGCTAATGCTGATCTCGCGCGCGGAATATTCGAACCCACCCCGGTTCGGGGCGACAGTCGTGGAAACGGTTCTTGGCGATCAGAACTTAAAAGCTCAATGGAAGAAAGACTTGGATACTATGAGCTCACGTATTCACCGAATGAGGGGTGTGTTGAGAGAAAAGCTTGAGCGAACGACACTGCGTGATTGGACACATGTTGAAAATCAAATTGGCATGTTTAGCTATACGGGGCTGACTGAGGAGCATGTTTCTCGACTGCAGAAGGAATTCCACGTTTATCTCCTGCCATCAGGTCGGATGAGTGTGTGTGGACTGAACGAGGACAACATCGATTATGTGGCACACGCTATTTCTGAGGTTGTCATAACAAACAGCTAAGCCCATACATTATAGGGCTGATGTCTCCAAGTTTCGGAATAAACCAGGTTCCGATGTTGTTTATGAACCCATCTGCACTTTTTTATGAAAGAACAAGACCGGCCACGGAGTGCAAGCGGATCGGTGACTCGGGTTTCTCTCCGCATCTTCCAAAGTTTCGACAATCCCCCACTGGATCCCGGATAAAACGCGGATATCTATCTAGCCTCCAGCAGATATAAATTCACGTAAATCCACTCAGACTTTTCTATTTTTCTAAGCGCACCTGCTCTCGCGAAAGGAAAACATGGAAGCAGCAGCACCAAAACCAGTCGTTCTCCACCTCGGGGATGCAATTAAATATAATCACACGATCTATACGAATGACTTTGAGTCTCGTTTCAAGGTCGTCCAAGCAACAGAAACTGATCGTGAATCTTTCATCCAAGCATTAAAGAGCAACAAGTAAGATAACAGACCAAAAGGCCCAAATCTCGTGCTTACATGGACTCAGATATGGGCAATTCTCAGCGCTCTTCCGCCCTCACTTCCAAACAGGTGGATTCATGGGCCAGTGGGACCAGGAACTTATATCATACCTCCCTCCCAGTGTTCGAATCTTTGCATCCGCAGGTGCGGGCTTCAACTGGGCAGACGTCAACATTCTCGGCAAGCAGAAGATCTGGTATACCAACGGCGCTGGCGCATCAGACGAGGCCGTCTCGGATACAGCATTGTACATGATTTTGAGTGTATTCCGAAACTTCACCCGTGCACAGCTTGCGGCGCGGACAGCAGATCCGGAGATCTTCACAGCGACGCACAAACTCATTGCCACGATCTCGCAGAATCCTCGTGGTCATATTCTGGGTATCGTTGGATTTGGGAACATCAGTAAGAAGCTCGCTTATAAGGCGCATATGGCGTTGGGGATGGAGATTCATTATTTCGACATCGTGCGCGCAGACCTCAATGCTGAAGAAGAACTGCAAGCGACTTATCATGAATCCTTGGAGGGTTTGCTAAAAGTGGCTGATTGTGTTTCTCTGCATACACCGCTGAATCCGCACACGCGGGATCTCATTGATGGCAGGGCGCTTTCTTTGATGAAGCCTGGTAGTCGAATTGTCAACACTTCGCGTGGAGAGGTCCTGAATGAGGATGCGCTGATCAAGGCATTGCAATCCGGCCACTTGTCATCAGCGGCATTGGATGTGCATTATAACGAGCCGCAGGTATCTCCGGTATTGGCTGCGATGGAAAACGTCACTTTGACTACCCATATTGGCGGAGGGGCGCTTGATACCAGAATCAATTTTGAGTTGAACGCCATGCGGAACATTCTGGCTGTCGTCGGAAAAAATGGAGATTTGATCGGGCAGCCATTGACGCCTGTTAATCGAAACGCCTTTGAATCTTGATTGGAGTCAATGCGATCGAGTACCTAGGCATAATCATGAATGAGTCAAACATGCTGAATGTGGAGTCTCGAGGACTCGCTAGTTATGTAGTCACACCCTATTTTGTCTGGCATCAGGGGCTGGATATGATCAAGGCAGTTCAGAAATTTATTTAACTACAGTGGTGTGGCATAAGTATTTGACCTCCAGTACTTTGGAGTCCACCTTTCAACATGACCAACTTGCCCAGGTGTACATGATAAACTTTTCTTGTCTTTTCTGATGTCTTTTTTGCCCTATTTCCAAATCTCCTTTTAGATATTATACCAAAATAAATTGCAGAGCTTTCTGTCAGGCAGTATCAAAAGAGTAGGTCTGAGGTCGAAGTACTTAAGGTCAAATACTTATGCAACACCACTGTAACCGCTCGAGCCAGGAGACCTGCATTGTGAAACTCGAAAAGGTTATATCACCCCCGCTCCATCACCCATTTTTAGTGACCGTATCTTAGGCAGCACTGATCTCAGCCCGTTTAGCGTCTTGTTCGTCGGAATCTCCATCCCCTGATATAGCATCGCTTGTCCGTTTGCGGCTGGTGTTTTTGTTCATCGCATCGTCAGCTTGCTTGAAAGTGCACCGGGCTCCCTGCCGCTCCCAGTGACAGTTCGCACAAGACTCCATACCGGGAGCCCGAAC
This sequence comes from Penicillium bialowiezense, assembly GCA_026122735.1. Lineage (NCBI taxonomy): Eukaryota > Fungi > Ascomycota > Eurotiomycetes > Eurotiales > Aspergillaceae > Penicillium > Penicillium bialowiezense. The sequence continues at coordinate 1,218,776 of JAKZFB010000004.1, forward strand.
GCATCGCGAGAACTTGCCATCCAGGACTTGGCAACTGACACATGCCTCGTCAAGGTCGCAGACGACGTCCACAGCCTGGGCCACCAAGGCCTCCAGATTTTGTTTCCGGTTGTTGCATTGCTCTGAAAACATCTGCCCGGATGGATGGCTCTTCTTGTTGTTCTTCACCCGAGTCTGCAGAGTGGGCTCTCGAACTGGGTCGAGTTTGCACAACATGTTGAGTAATGTACCTGGCCTCCTCTGATGGTTTCTCCCTCTGCTGAATTCACAACGTTGAGCGGCAGCAGCCCACCATCCCGGCGGGATATCTGGCGTCCCATACGCCCCAAAGATTGGATTATTGTAAGCTTGGGAGCCGTTGGGTGTGCGTCCCATGTGTACCAAACAAGGTGTGCCCTCCCCAGAAGCCGAGGCGTCTTTTCGGTCTGTGGCAGCGACTCCTGGGGAGGCTGGGGAGAGAGAGGAGGAAGAAGAGGAAAGGGAGGAAGGGGGTTTTTATAATCTGGGACGGCAGGGGTTACAGTCCTTTTTACAGTCTTTTTTGTAGTCTTTTTTGTAGTCTTTCTTGTAGTCTTTTTTGTAGTCTTTTTTGTAGTCTTTTTTGTAGTCTTTCTAAATATCTTCCAAGGTTTTACCTACTAGATAGACATTATACTAGATCAAACTCCAGAGCTTTATGTCAGGTAGTATAAAAAGAGTATGAGAAATCATTATTCTAGTGACCGTAAATATCTGTTTCAGTATAAGCTTCGATCTATTATTTCCACATTATTTAAACATACGATGAGTGTAATCAGGACGTCAGATAGTAAATGTTGAGTGGTTTGAACTTGAAAGTCTTGGCTAAGTGCACAATCACCAAATAGAGAAAACGGATAGAGAAAATGGATGAAGATAATTGAAGCTGAGGGTTGAAGCTGTGATATTGATATTAATTATATGCCTGAAAAAGGTGATAAGGCTGCAGGCCGTTGCTCTAATGTCGTTCTACTAGAGGAATTCTTAAGAAACTTCATATTTTAATTTTCTGATGTCTTGGAACCTCTAGAATGAAATGTGGATACGTGATGATTTTTTCTTAGGTCCTCTTCTTTCGGGCTGAACTGGGCCAAAAACAACGAATGCAAGGAAGAAAAGAATTCCAACCCCTATGAGACTTTGAGAGTTCCACGTGATGCCTCAACCTCGTTTAAAACACCAACTTGCGTCGTGGCTCCTAAGACCGGGCAGCAATGTACGCCTTCAGATAGATGCGCATATCTGCCAAAAAGTTCATCTTCTTTGGGCTCCAACCAAGAACGCTCTTTGCGGTGGAGATATCGGAAATATTTTCCAACACCCATGTATCGAAGGTGCGGTACTTGGCGTTGGAGACATACGTCAAAGGCATGTTCACTCCCAGAACCGTTTTAGTAGCTTCCATCATGTCCTCGACGCGCACTGACTCTGTCCACAGATCAAATACAGGCCAGGAGCCTAGCTGGCCACCGATGCGATCAATCACAATATGGAAGGCTGCAGCAACATCTTCGATGTGAACCACACCAGCGTGGAGATTTGCTTCAGCGGGTATTTCAATGGGGCTAGTGCTTTGCGGATCGGCGTCGACGATGTTCTTCCATAGCTGTCCCAGAATAGGGGATGCGTATCCGCAGATGGCATGGGGCCTGATTATGGCAACGTCGACTATGTCTCGGGACAGCAGAATCATGTTCTAAATGTCAGGGCGTCGAGGTGCCGCCTTGATTACCTGAAGCTGCACCGGGTCGTCTGGATTTGCCAGGGTGGAAGTGGGAAAGTTTCGCGGGACGTGTACACCTGCACGAGAGACATAGACATATCCAAGCTTTGATCTGCTTGTTCCCATCTCAGTGAGCACGGCTTGCTGGAATTCGCCTGCTCGGAGAACAGCCTCCATAATTTTATTCGCTTCCTCATCGGCAGTAGGGGTTGCATCGACTACAACATGGATGCGACGTGAGGAGATGATTCCAATGAGGATGGATGGATCAGTGATGTCTCCAGTCGCTGGGATAATCTCATTCTGCTCGAATAATTTGGCTTTGGTCATCGAGCGCGTGTGGCCCCAGACATGGTAGTTCCCAGATTGGATGAGTTTATTGGCAACGGCCAGTCCTAGGTACCCGGTGGCACCGAGTAGAAGAACGTTAGGCATGATGAGATAGATGGTGGAACAGAGAAAAAAAGATAGGAAGTCAGGTCGAGAACTACTAGGTAAAGAAGATGAATGGAAACATTTAGCAAGAAAGTGATTGTTGCTGCTTAAAGCATCCTTTGTAGGTGGCATCCGCGAGTGTGGCTCACAAGCAGGGTCGTGACTATCACAGCCTTAGACTTTCTGCACTTCTCAATCAAACGAAAAAATTTGAGAAGACTTGAATTGGTGTTTGATATTAGATTATGGCATTTGGAGGCCCTCTCAAGCAGCTGCTGCGAAACACAGAGGCAAACACAGCAATCCAAGCGCACATATGCACCTGGGCATTGCTGAGTTCCAACCTTGGAAGGTTGAGATTAGCTGTTACCTTGTACGATCGGTCCTGATAATGAAAGAGTAACTAACTAGGGCAGAGCCTCCTGCTCTCGGTGCGAGACACGATTAATACAGTGATACTAATGAATTTGTCGTCGCCTGGTTTGGGGGATTTTCTTTTCTTGAAAGGAGCCGTGGGCTATGGTTGATTATATTTGGCGCCAGCGCCAATGTTTTCCTTCTGCCTTTTTACCTCTTGTGTTTCTTTTGGAGAAAAAATGGTCGTTCCATTAGACATCTTCAAATTCTTCTTCATCCTCATCAGACTCCTCGGCATCGTTATTTGTACCAGGCTCAGTCTTGATCTGAGGCTCGGTCTTGACGTCAGGATCAGGCTTAATTTCCGGCTCGACCTTCATTTTCTTCGCTGCAGGACCATCATCTGCAGGAGTGGTGGGCGTTCCAACAGAAGACTGGGGGGCGCTAGAGCCGGAGTCAAGCTCGCGTTTTATACCAAGACCCCCAGAAGGTAGGACGGGGGCACTCGTGGGTCCACCAGCAGCGGCGGGCGTACCTGCGCCGCTTGGACCAGAAACATCTTCAAAGTCCTCTTCATCAGAGTCTTCTTCTGCGCTACTAGCATCTTGCTGGGCCTGAAGTGCCTTCTCACGCTCCATCTCCGCATAGTATGCTGCGACCTTGTCGTCCAGAGCATCCAGACTGGGCTTCTGGTCTTCATCCGCAAGCTCGGGCTTTACCAACTGGCCGGCCTCATTCTTGACCTGGGCATTGCCAGAGTTGGTCGCATCGACCGTAGAGTGGGTGTGCCAAACTGGAAGGGCGTTTTGCTTTTCGACTGCTGCCTTGCGAGCGGCTTCGTCGGCCTGCTCAGCTGCACTCTTCTCCTCACTAGAGGTGAGAGAAATTTCCAAAGCGCTTGCATCTGTCTTCGCGTTGGGACGGGTGGTGTCCTGCGCCTTAGGTGGAACAGCAATTGCAGCACGGACTGGATGCGTGCTATGGTTCCGGGCGACCTCCACCTTATGATCCCAGGCAGTTTCAAAGTCATTTGGCGGAATCTCAACCGAATCGATTTGCTTCAACAGCTTCAGCATGTTGTCGAGCTGTGCCATCAATTTGCTGTTCTTCTCGTGTCCTGTGCTCTCAACGCCTTCCAGTCCCTTGACATCCTCAGTTCGTTCCAGGACGGCTCCGCAATTTTGGCATTCAAATCCCTCTTCTCCCACCAGGCTCAGCACATCCAATTCCGTCCATTCTTTAGAGCATCGGAGACAAATATACTCTTTGCGCTCCTCGCTTGGAGTGTACTGCGCTTTGATTGTGGCAGTCAATTTAGAGACTTTGTATTTGATCGCATCGACGACGGGGTGGAGAGGTATGTAGTAGTATTCACGGTTGACAGGGCGAGTAGAGCCGTCGCGGAGCTCGGCGCGTGTACTCCTATATCAGCGAGAATTGTCAGTTTGATTTATTTGGTTCCCTGTCCCATCACGGATAAATGAGACGTACACTCCAATCAAACGGTCCTCGCGGAGTCGTGCGCAAAGCTTTCGAAGATCTTTCTGCTGCATGCCCATCAAAAAGGCAAGATCTTCGGCATGAAGGCTATAGCTGGTCAATAACATCACTTTCAAACCGGATCAACCAGGCGCGTACACTGAATGCAGAAACAGCGCATCGACTACCAATATATGACGAGTCTCATAAAAGGCGCGCGCCACCGTCCGAATGAGCGTTTTGGAGAGATCCATCGTGAGGATGGCTTCGGAGCAAAACGCGATTTGGAAAAGATTGGTTTGAGGGAGCACAAGGCTTCAGGTCACGAGTTTCAAGTGTCAAAGAAGTCGAGCATGCTTTGACGGCCCAATAATGAGTGTATGTGAAAGGAAAATGAATGGACTTGAGCAACTGCGCCAAGCTCGGATTGAACAAAAGCCGCAGGTCGTGGATTCGAAGCTGAGCTTCACGTCACATGCAAATTAACGCCTCAGGCGCCAACATTCCATCTTCGGTTAGTGCGGTATCTACGACGCTAGCCCGCTCTCGGCCTAGTGACGATATAGAAAAGATGATGATCAAGGCAAATTTCCCCGGAACATTGATTTCATGCGTGCCTCGTCAATTTGCCAGCGGAAACTATCCGTCCTTCTAACTGCATCAAGGAGCCTAGGTCCTACTGGATTCATTGCTCGGAATCGAAACTTCATCCCCCGCACGTTTGCCCGCTCTTTCTGGCGCGACCCGTCCACACCCCGTGCGGACTTATCAGAGATCTTCCAGCGCATACAATGGCCGACAACAAAGGCGGAAAAGGCGGAGGTGGTGGAAGGCGTAAGAACCGCGATATGGGACGAGCCGAATGGAGGTATGTTCTGTCAATGGCAGTTTCGTATGTCGCATTGTCAGCTAACTAATCCAGTCGCCAAGCATTAGACAAGCGACAGCGCCTTGAGGAACAGGCTGAAGCGAAGCGCCGCAAGATTGAGAATGGTGAAGAGGCTAGCCTGCCTATTTACGCCACTCAATTTTCCAAAGAGGAGATCGACAATGAGGAGCGCCGCCCGAAGAAGAAGGTTGCGCTGCTCATGGGGTATTCTGGTACTGGATACTCTGGAATGCAACTGTCTGTGGAATCTCGCTTTGCGCAATACTTTCCTTTCCTAATAATTTTTGTTCTAGGAACGAGAACCAACGCACCATCGAAGGCGATCTCTTCTCGGCTCTTGTTAAGGTCGGTGCGGTTTCCAAAGCGAATGCGGCAGACCCCAAAAAGTCTTCATTTGTCCGTTGTGCTCGTACAGATAAGGGCGTCCATGCTGCTGGTAATGTTGTTTCATTGAAAATGATCGTCGAGGATGAAGATATCATCCAAAGAATCAACAACGAGCTGAGCCCTCAAATCCGCGTTTGGGGCTACGAGGTCACCAGCAAGAGTTTCAGCTGCTACCAAATGTGTGACTCCCGCATTTACGAATATCTGATGCCAAGCCACTGTCTTCTCCCACCTCACCCAAGCACGTATCTTGGCAAGAAGATTGTTGAGATTGCCGAAGAGAAGGGCGACCTGGACGATGTCAAGGCCCGGCAGGAAGAGGTTGCAACTTACTGGAATGATGTTGATGAGAAGTTCATCAAGCCCATTCTCCAAGGCCTTCCTGAAGATATCCGCACTATCGTGGAACAGTCCCTCTTCCTGGACGATCAGCCCCGCGATGGTCTTGATCCCACTGCAGACAATGAAGAGCCTGTAGCCGATGCACCTGCCCCAGAGACTCAGCAGAGCGAACAGAAGGCCGAAGAAACAGGGGAATCCAAACCCTTTGTCATGGAACCTCGCCAAAAAGCCACTGTCGACGCTATTAAATCCATCAAAGCGGCCTATCTGGCAGCTAGACGGGCCTACCGTGCTCCTCCATCCCGCGTCGAGCGCTTGCAGGAATGTCTTTCACAATACGTAGGCACGATCAATTTCCACAATTACACCATCCAAAAAGCATACAACGACCCCTCCGCCAAACGCCACATCAAGTCTTTCCAGGTCAACCCGACACCCATCATCATCAACGGCACTGAATGGCTCAGCCTAAAGGTTCACGGTCAGAGTTTCATGATGCACCAGATCCGCAAGATGGTAGCTATGGCGACCATGATTGTGCGCTCAGGCTGTCACCCAGACCGCATTCCCGAGACCTACGGGCCCGACCGCATTGCTATTCCCAAGGCACCGGGTCTAGGATTGTTGCTCGAGCGACCTATCTTCGACGCCTATAACAAGAAGGCGGAGGGCAATGAGCGCTCTCCCATTGATTTCGGACGTTGGGAAACGGAGCTGAATGAGTTCAAGCAGCGGGAGATCTATGATCGTATTTTCCGTGAAGAAGAGGAGCGTGCTGGGTATGTGATCGAAACTCCTTCATTTTGTGGAAATGATACTGACCTTTATTACAGCTTTGGCTCATTCTTCAATCATATCGATCACTTCCCTGCCGAGCACTTCCTCTACGTTACTTCTGGCGGTATCTCGGCTGCTAAGCTTGCAACTGCAACTGCGCCTCATGACAGTGGCAGTCCCAAAGCTGGAGCTAGATCTCGCAACGGTACGCGCGATCAGCAAGTGGCACTCGCTGCCATTGAGGGCGGCTCAGATGATGAGGGTAAGGCTCCGGTTGGAGGCGAAGAAGAGGGTTAAGATAGACCCACGGTCTTGCAAATATGCCCGTAAAAAATCTATACTTTCGAAATGAAAAGTTATGGATGCATGACACTGTTTGAATATCACCGATTCCTACGAAGCCGCCATGAAGACCCTTGGAGATCAGAACCCGTTAGATTTCTATCTCAAAGTGGCTGTTGAAAATGCATGGCCTATCCCAGGCTTTTCTTTCCTCGTCAAAGGGACATAAACACAACCTGACTCCGGCCAATTCATTGTGGGTAGAATAATACCGAGGTAAATCATAGCAAAAGAAAATTCACAGCGAAATTCGTAAAATCCGTGACCTAAGGGAAATCTGAAAGCGCAGGCACATATCGCGCTCGCCCATGTCTTGATATCGCAAAAACGCAACGGAGAAAAAAGACCGAAAAGAACAATCAATGCGGGGACTTTGTTTGTCTATGGAGAACCTCGGACTCCCGCGTCTGAGTCTGAGGCCATTCCAGATTGCGCATCCCATTCCTCGCCAGAGGCAATATCGGATTCTGTAGATAGGAGTCAGTCGGGAGTCTAGAGTACAGGGGGCATGGGGCATGGGGATTTGCTCGTACCAGAGGCTGCGTCATCCTGGATTTCCTGAAGTGATATTGTTTGAAGGACGGTAAGAAGTTCTAATCAATATGGTCAGTAATAATTCTTCGAATGAAGGCTCATGGTTTGAAACCATCGTTTAAACATACCGCGTGTCTTCTGGACTTCATTCGCGTCCTCCTCACTATCACCATAGAACGTACTCAGGCAATAGTTTATGACGGCAATAATGGACTCGAGCTGTCTGTAATCGATGTGGCGAAGTTCCTCTTTCGAAAAAGCCCTTTGAAGTCGGTCGGCACAAGAAATCTGAAGACGACGGCCCAGGGCAATGCACTCTTCTCCCACGATGATATTGGACAGACTGCCTGAGTCGCTGTCTTCGCCATTCTGCTGGGTGTCTGTTTCAGTCACCGCTTCATCTTTGGCTCCTGCGAATATCTCATCTAGAACCGCTCGCGTGTTCTGGCGGACGGATTCTTCCCTGTCGATGAGTAGGGTGGGTGCAAATGTCGGGAGATGGTTCAGGCAAATCTTGGAGAAATCGCGGCGGCTCAACCCCAACCGACGGTTGGTTATGTCACAAACATGGGTGAAGAAGTTCAGGTGCTCTTGACCTCCACTGCTGTCGATGGTATCAATTCCGTTGGCCACAAAGTTGATCATTTCGACCACTCGGTCTTCGTAGGGGCAGTGCTGACAAAAGACCACAGCTGCTTCCAGGAAAGAGACACATTGAATCGCAGGGTCAGTTCTCAGACCATTTTCCAAGGTCTTCTGGATGGCATCGAGGAAACCAGCTTCGGGCTCTCCCTCTAAGAACACAGCAAGAGTTCCCCGAGCGTAGGATGTTCGGGAAACAGACCAATGTTTGAAGATCTTCGACAGGAGGGACAACGACCCATCCGCATCCAGAGGCGTGATGAACTCGAGTTCACATTGCCTGATAGAGAGCTTGCCATCAGCCGAGATCTGTCGGTCCTCGCCAATGGAGGACGGCTCAAGTGAAAGGTCAATATGTTTGAAAAGTGTCAAGCACAATGATAATAGCCCCGAATAAGAAAAGCGACGACCTTTCTCCATGGCACGCACATAATTGGGATACTGGCTCTGCAAACCTTTCCTATCATCTTGATCAATCCACAATATATGCAGACAGGTGAGAAGGGCACCATGGTCTAGCACGTTTTGCACAGCCGAAGATCCATAGCCACAGGTCTTGTTCAAGAAACCAAAGAAATCCTCCCAGTGCCGGGGTAAAGCTTGGACGGTGGGCCACATTTCTATCACGAGTGGCACAATTCTTTCGACGGCTGCTTCCAGTCGAAGGCGCCAGGCGTACCGGTCATGGTCGTCAAAAGTCGGGTCAGTCGACAAAGATTGTAGATGCCCCAGAGCTCGATAGATCAGCGAAAAGTGCTTTGTCCGAACATCTTGCACGGGTGTCTTCGCCAGGAGGTTGTGCATTGATGACTCACGACCACTAACCCACCGAAGAACAGACTGAGCCACGTCCGGGCTATTTGTGATCATATCACTGAGGTCTCGATGGATGTCCTCTAGGCCTTGGAGATCCTTGGTCCGTGATATCAACTGCTCCATGGTATCCATGCCAACGTTGACAGCGAAAGATTCTGCCTTGAGCTTGTTGTCACCGGGGGTCATGTGAGACCACCGCCGGAGCAGCCCGTCCACAAAGAAGGCATACTGGGGGTCCAGTAGACAGTAGGTGCGAATGAGCAGTTCATTGTCCATGGCAATATGGTTCTTCATAGAGACAGACACTGGTACGTGTACGGGAACACGCGGCTTGGAGGGGTTTTGGGTCGCTTTTGAGTTCTCGACCTTTGACACTCGCTGATAGAACAACATGTACGCATTCCACGGCTTGACCCTTGGGTTACCGTTCATGGTTTTAGATGGCTCGACACCCCCGAAGCAGTGACTTGGAATGGAATGTGGGTCAAATTCGGCGACTTCCGAGTCGTTGAACTCAACCCAAGAAGCTTCTTGGCCCAGCGAGGGTCGCTCGCGTGTGTATGAGTAGTAATGGCCGGACTCGGCGGTACCACTGTGAACAAGGACACCAGCCAATTCAAACATGTCGGGTTCGGCAGGTTGATCGGGATGTGAGAGATGCTCAACGGTGTAGGGAGCCATGTCAATGAGTTCGGAAAATCCGAATTCGTCGTTGATCTTGCTTCTTAGCATGGTGAGCATGTCAAAGTCGAAACGCTTTAAATGGAAGATGAGATTGTCCGGTACATCTTTCAGACATGCACTAATAAGAGTTAGCGTGTTTGTTTCCTGTCTCTAGCGCAGCACCACTCACCGTTTCACGGCATCCACATGTCGGCCACACGAGGTACACGAGTATTTGTTATCTGGGCTTTGTTAACTATGACTCTTAGTTGTGGACCGTTGATGAACATACCACCTTGCATGACCTCACCCGCCACATAGGCCCGCAGACTGTCCTCTAAAGAAGCCTTGCCCTTGATCTCGCACTGGATAGCAGAGAATGGCTCCTCTCTCTCGGAGATATGGTCACATTCCATCGACTTGATCTGTTGTACCAACTGGCCCCCATAGAAAGATCTGAAGGATTTCTTCTGTTCTGCATTCGGAATTTGGCCTTCCCAGCGATCAAACAAAAGGTTGTAAAATTCATCAACATCCATCTGAACACCGACGTCAATCTGCTCGTTGTCGTATGTCAGAATACTTTCAACGAAGTCACTGGGCTCAACGCTCTTTCTCCAGGTTTCCTGCATCCATGTAAACAGCTTCTGGGTCTCCAGTAGGAGCTTCTGTGCCACAGGATCGGCAATCTGAAGATTCAAAATGAATTCACGAAAATCAACGTTCATGAAGAGTTGAGTCATCAACGAGTTGAGATAGCACGTGTTCGATAGATTTTTGAGGCCAGCATACCCCTTCGGAGACCGAATCATCATACTCCTGTCAAAAGAGTTTTGCATATAGGACGAATCTACAGCAATCAGCCAAGTTCACTGTGGTGGTGAGTTGAAGGGGTTTCATACCTCGGGGGACAATGTTGTCAAGCACTTCGACTATTCGACTGTAAGTCTCATCACTCTGCTGACACAGCAATGTCACAACATGGTACAGACGTTGCCGAGTGTAGCTATGCATCATGGGAGTGCGGAGGTCTTCGAAGTCTCCTCCCTCGGGCATGAAGTCCGGAAATAGGTACTTGTTCAGTAACTGCTCGGCAATATGTCTAGATTGTGTGTCAGCATTATCGCTATCTTCATAGACTGAAAGAGTTGGTACGGACTCGGATTCAAGGGGAACTTCGGCATAAATAGCCAGCTCAAGGCACCACTCGAGAAGAGCGGAAAGTCCAAGCACAAGGGCGTCAGCAGTCTCGCGTCCCACGAACTGTCAATTGTTAGCGACAAAGCAAATTTTGACAAACAGGCCACAAAGTAATCACCTCTTTCGTCTCATGCTCGAGTAAGACAGTGGTCCATTCTTTCATGTACTCGCTCAATACCACATCACGTGGCGACTTTTCTGCGACTGAACTGAAGATGAACAAAGCAGCTGTGAAGAACTCTTCCGACTGGCTGGCAAGGTCACACGTTTGGGGTATGTTATTTACAAATGCGCTCCAAATAGTGGCCAGCATGTCGATACGAAGAGGGCTTTCGTTGAGTGGAGGCTCATCGGTAGGAGGGCTCGTTGCCATCTGTTTTGGTTTCACGGGACCAGCGAGCATTTTGAGACGTTCCACGATGTCTCTTCTGGCCGATCTGTCGTTTTCGCATAATAGCAGGGAGGAAATAAGAGAATCAAAGTTGACATGCGCCTTCACAGCATCCCAGATGTTTTGGTCACGTAGTGAGCCTTCAATCAGGATTCCGAAAGACTGACAAACCAGATTTCTGGTGTACCCATTGGCTCGACCAGCAGCATGCTCAGCACGACCGATTTCGAGCAAGCTCAAGACACGCGGAACCAGGTTCATTATGTCAGGGATGAGAACAGCACAAGTGCCAGTCGGATGGTGGACTAGATGATAATTAGTTTGAGCGCCCCATTGATGGGAATATTGAGAACTTGGCGTACCAGGTATTGCCAGCAATAGACATTCGATCGCTCTTGAGGCAAGCACCATTGTTATCGAACCACTGGTGAGTGAATTAAACAATTCATCCATCGTCAGGAATGCGACCAACACTTCGATACTGTGAGACACAAAATCTGAGTTTATCTGTGTTGATCGTTAGTACAGACGTGCATGAGATACAAAACAGCAACACTCACTTCCGCGGCGAAAGACATTTCACGCAAACACATTATCAGTGTGTTTAAAGAGTACAATGCTTTGAATGGTGTTTGCAACGGAAAAATATCTTTCTCTGAGTTGTTTGTCGACTTGACGAGTTCCAAAGCGTACCCCTGAGGCGGAAACACGACCAGGAAATCAATAATCTGCAGAAAGCGAGGTCAGCATTGCATGTGAGCAAGTTTCGTCAAGGGATACGCACTTCTCTAGCCAAGTCGTCCTTGAGGCCAAGCAGATCATATAGCTCATCAAAGTGTTTCAAAACCTCCTTGTCAACGGCACTCATGTGGCTATTACGCGGCATCGTGGTAATGATCTCAGCATCACTGGTCTTATTGACGATGAGCAGTCCTGACCCTAGATTCAAATCCTTGATCAAAACATCCGGGTTCTGAAGCAAGTCCGTCTTCTGTCCACCGAATATGGTTGTGAACTTGGAGAAATGTGTCAAATGAGTCAGCATTTCCACGAGTTCACCGGCCGTTGAGAGGTCGCCGATCTGCATCGTTCGCTGCAACGTTGATCTACCTGAATTGAAACACTGGTAACGGATGGAAACAACGTCTCCTTTGAGCGGACGGCTGCTAGAGCTAGGCGGGGAGCCACTTTCGCTTCTAGGAGGAGAGAGTTGCGGACGAGTTCGCAGTCCATGGAGGAGCTGACGTAGGAATGCTAGGGATCGACTGAAAACCAATTCTTCGGTGCCGAGTTGTTCGTTCCGGGGTTCGACACCCATTGGTCCATCATAGTTGGATACTCCATTGCAAGATGGTTTCAAGGCTGCCGCTGCAGACTTCAGCTGATCCACGCAACGACCAACAAGGGCAATGTGGGTTGCATCGATAGCGGATGCTGGGGATCTTCCCATAATGCCGTGATCTAGGTAGAGATCGATCGCAAACTTGATTGCATCGTTTTCAACGGTGTTTGGGGGTGCTGTCAGAATAAAATTCCAGATTCGATCCATACCAGGAACAACAATCACCTCGTCCTCGTTTGCAGGCGGAGGGGCCTGAACACAGATATCGTAGTGAACGGACTGCTGGGCAAAACACAAGATCTCATGGGAGTACGACTCTGGAACAACCTGAGGAAGATACTCATGGATGCAGCGTTCAATGAATGGATTGGCTCTCGAAGTCTTCGTTGCGTTTTGTGCCATCTTCCAAATAATCAGGTGCTCGTTGTGTGCCAGCTTGTCAGACATCAGGATATCTTTCCAGAGGGTATTACCAAGCTCTGGAGTAATGGTCTCCGGAGCAAACTCGATGATGAGCTCCAAGAGGTTCACGCGTGAATGGAATGCATGCTGCAAGGAAAGATCGGCGGAAATTGTAGGAAGTTGATCAATAAAGTGGTGAAGCTCTGTAACGACCAAGTAAGTCAAGTCGAAATCGTTCGCAAGTCTTCCAACTTCTCGCGAACCATCACAAGACACAAGAGCATTCAGCACTTGAATGCTTCCCGCGGTGTAAGAGTTCATCTCTGCGATATCTTGGATGCAGCCTATGTATGTTTCGGTCTTGGCTGACTCACTTAGGCCAGCCTTGACGGAGTTAACAAGCTGCTGCCTGCCGAAATGTTGAAGCATCTCCTTCTTCTCAACCGGAAGATCAGCTCCTGCGCTCTCGCGAACCAATCTGACACAAAGCTTCAGTGAAATGGTGTCATTGTCACTATTGGATATGACGCGGAAGTCACGGTCATAGGGTCTCTCTTGAGTTCGGGGCAAGAGTTGTTGACAGAAATCGATGATACGCGCATCAAACCGTTGCAGTGGGAGTTCGAGCAACTTTTGACACACATAAACTAACGCACTAGATCGAGACGCATGCATAGGCAGAGTGCGTGTGAGCATGGCAATCACCTCCGAAATGGTTCGATCATCTTGGCAGTCGGTGACGGTTTTCCAGATGACATCAGTAACATAGTTGTCATAGTTACCGGTTACGATGAAAAACCCGAACACGTTGCTGGCGCGGGCAATCAGCTGTGGGTGAGAGTCAATACCCATGAGGTATTCCAGAATCTTGGTCCCACGCAGCAGCTTGACCATATATTGCAGGAAATGAGGGTTTCCGTTATGGGAGAAATGATTGCTCCAGAGGGCGACCAGCTCCGACTGTAGGGCTTCGACGCCATTGACGCGAAGCTCCATGCGACCCGCCATGATCTGCTTCTTTAACGCATTGATTCTCCATGTCAACAGAACACACATTTGAGTCTGCTCCAGGTCGGTGTCAGACGGCAGCTCCATTCCCAAATTTTTCGCAAGTTCGAACATAAAGTCGGGTTTGGCGGTGCAAAGAACTTCGTAGATGCGGAAAATCACCCCTATGAGGACGGCGCTGAGTTCACTGGTTACCACTTGTGCCTTCTTGGCTACCAGTTCCTGGTATGCTTTGTCGACTGCTTGGGTAGTTTCGTAGAAAGACCGGAGTCTGACGTCGGCACTGGGGGCAGAAACAACAGAGCCAGGCACACCTTTCCTGGTATGTTCGAGACTGAACTGAACGAAGATGAGTGTATTAGTCATGATGGTGCCGATATTGGTGAACACTTGTGGGACTTTAGGCAGTAAAGCGAGCACATGAGAAGTGTACTGCAAAAGTGCATCGGGTGCGTCAAAGGGGGGTGATGTGATCAGATCTTTCAGACGGTTAATAAGACTGAGAGACTCGGTGCGGTACTGGCTGTGCAGGGTGACAAAAAACGGAGCGTTTGGGGTGTTGAACACCCATGAGAAGCTTGAGAGGTAGCGGCGAGAAGTGCTCATGGGTGGATCAATACCGGGCTCCCCAGTCAACCGGCTGAGGATCGAAGTGTCTAATCGAACAAGATGGAGGACAATGCATGAGAAATCAAGCAGGAATTCCTCAAAGAAAATCCAAGGATCTTCAATGCCATCCATGTTCAGCTCGGGTTGTCTGCGCAGCAGGCACTCCACAATGTGAGGCATAAATTCCCAGAAGTCGAGGTCTGCTGTATATTCCTCTAGTGTGAGTCGATCCAGCTCTTGGCTGCATGCGTTCATCCAGCGCTTGACTGCAACAACTGCCTGGATTTCACGCTGGTGGCCTACATTTTGAATTAGTGCTGTGCATACAATGTCGAGTAGCATATATTCTTACCGAACTCAATCACTTCACCAAGAGCTTTGAAGTTCTGTCGGTGGGTCATGTCCTCATCAAGCTTGGGGAAGGTATCGGCGAGAGTGGGTGTGTCTTGGATCTCGATGACCTCTGGGTCGTCCTGGTCCTGCAAAACATGCTCCAGTGGTCTCCAGTTTGAGGAGCCGGAATCCTGATCTATGTCTTCGGGTTCGGCGACTTCGATTGCGGGACTGCGCGGAGTGGAGGGCGTAGAGGAAAGAGTGATTACAGCAGGAGCTCCATCGATTTCTGGCTCAAGCTTTGAATTTCGGGCGGGGAGCTTCGACTCGGAATAGGTATTTGCGGGGAGAACGGGGGATTTCATGTTGATCGTGACTTTGCTGGAAACGCGACTTGAATCTGAGGTCTCGTCCATGTCCGAGGCAGGTGCAACGGAGGCAGTTCGAGATGTTCCATCCAGAGATAGACTTGGACTCACACCACTTCCACTGTCAAGACGCGGGCGCTTGCGAGTCGCCTGAGGATCAAGATCTTCCATGGAGTCGTCAAGGAAAGGTGTCTCATTTACGGGAGTGTCTGGTGGGGTGTAAGAGGTATCTGGCGGGGGTGCAGCCATGGCATTTTTCGCGTTCCGCAGTGATGACAGGTCGTAGTCACGCGTCAAATGAAAGTGAGAAGCAAATTCGTTGTGGGGAGAGAGTGAGAAGTGAGAACGAAGAAAGGTGGTTGACAGATAAAGCGGTCGACAGCTTTTTTGGGGACGCGCCAGACACCAGTGACGTTTGGAGAACTCCGCAGATCAAAAGCTCTCCACGCGTGCATCAAACTGTCCGGTTCTTTAGTTATTCGACGATTCTTTGTAAAGTAAAGAAAGTAGCTAGATATTTAACATGAATTTATATTCTATATATTATTTTAAGTTGTTAATGTTTTCTGTATACTTCTTAAGTATACCATGCCCAGGTGGTATCTCTAATGCCTATGAACGTTGGCTGCACAGCCCCGTATGCGACCCATACATGAACCTACAAAGTCCGACAATATGAACCTTGGAAGGTCGATCATTGATTGTCACGGCGCCGCTCTACAGCTGACTAGTTATAGTAGCTATAAGCAGCTACTTCATACAGCAATTTACATATAGTATCTCGCGTTTTGAACCATCTGGGCAGGCCTACACATCTGCATAATATATACCATGCAACATTCATGCAACAAGAAGCTCTTTGACGTTCACCTCTAATACAAAGAGAGACCCAGAGTATTACCTGCAACTTGCCGAATTAGCAAACTCAGTCGGTCATGGTTGTGTTAATGCGGCGAATAATCTTAGCTGGGTTGCCAGCAGCGACATGGAAAGCAGGTACATCCTTTCAATAGATAGTCAGTATCACATCAATTAAAGAACAAACAATTCTACCAAGAAACACAAATACAGATACTCATAGGCAAGCACTGAGCAGATACATACCTTGGTCACCACACTACCAGCACCAATCGTACATCCCCTCCCAATATTGATACCAGGCAACACAGTAACATTTCCGGCTAGCCAGCAGTCCTCCCCAATGACAACGGGCTTCCCGCTCTCAGGTCCCTGTAGGCCATTGCGCACCGCAGGATCCAGTGGATGAGTTCCGGAGTATATATGGACACTAGGACCAAACAGAGTCCGAGCACCAACGATAATGGGACACGTATCAATGAACACACAGTTGAAATTGATGAAGACGCCCTCCCCAAGCTTGACGTTGAATCCGTAATCGACTTTCACAGGGGCTTCAACCCACGGTTCTCGCTCCAGAAGAACGGCATCGGCACCTGGATCATCCACTGGTGCTGGCAAAGGGCTTGTGTCTTGGGTGATGCTGTTGACATGGCTTAGCAGGTGTATGCAGACGATGAGATACAGTGGGTGTGCCAATAGAATCGACCCGGCGGCAAACAGAGCCAGGAAGCCAAGTCAGCTTACTCTTTCCACATTTCAACAAGTTCACGGCGAGGCGCCTCATCAGCCCTGTTAAATCGATTGCAGGCCCACTTGCAGCGTGTTCGAGCAGCAATCAAGTCTGGGGTGAAGGCGCAATAGAGCTCCCCACGAAGCATCTTCTCTCGTTCTGTCGGTGCCATGGCTTAGCAATGGATCCTGAGGATATAAGAATTCTAATTTTGGACACGCAAAAGGAGTCAAAAGACAAGCAAAGAGGAGAAGTAGTCAGTGTGTTCTATAGTCCCAAAGAGGAAGCTCAGGCCCCACGGGCGTGTGGGGGTGGATGTGTCATCGAGCCCGGGCCCCGGGCCCGGAGCCCCCGAGTAAACATTTCAATGGCAAGCATTTTGATTGTTCTTTGAACAAAGAAACCTCTCCACCCAAGTGTACTTAACCTCCGACACCCTCAAACATGTCCACCATCTGAAGCAACCTTAAGATGACCCCCCAACCTTCCACCTTCACCACCGGCTACGAAATGCCTGGCATTGCATCCAACGAAGAAGAGCGCGCCGAAGCTCGCGCTCGCGCTCGCGATAGCGAAGACCTCACCTCCTCATCCTCCTCATCCTCTGACGACAGCGACACCGGCGTGCCGACCTTCCATGCCGCCAACTATCCATCGGGCAAGATGTCACTGGCAGGCATCTCGCTGCGCGCAATGCTGCTCGGAACCTCGCTCGGGCTCACCTCCAGCATGGCATTGTTCATGAGCACTGTGTATCCGACACCGCTGTGGCGGGCACCGTTCTTTGTGGCTTCGCTAAGTCTGTTCCACTTCCTGGAGTTCTGGGTGACCGCTCAGTACAACACGCGGTATGCGACTGTTTCTGCGTTCCTGCTGTCGTCGAACGGGTGGGCGTACAATGTTGCACACGGGTCTGCAATTCTCGAATGTATCGTCTCGCACTATTTCTTCCCTGGAAAGACGTTCCTCGCTCGACTGGTTACTGTGACAGAGCCTTTGTTTGGGAGGGAGATTTCTCTGCTCCTCGTCGCCGGGTTTGTGCTGTTGATCGTTGGGCAGGTGGTTCGCACCATTGCTATGGCCACTGCTGCTAGCAACTTTAATCACCATGTGCAAAGTCAGCACCAGGAGGGCCATGTGTTGGTGAACAGCGGTCTCTACCGCTACCTGCGCCATCCGAGTTATTTTGGGTTCTTCTGGTGGGGACTTGGGACTCAGTTGGTGCTTGGGAATGCAGTATGCTTTGTCGGATATGCGCTGGTACTGTGGCGGTTTTTCTCGACTCGAATCAAGCGTGAGTTAGCTAATTACCGGGCATGGAGGCTCTTGCTAACTTGTAATTACAGGCGAGGAAGCTTACTTGATCTCTTTCTTCGGCGACGAGTATGTTCAGTACAGAAAGAACACTCCGGTCGGAATCCCAGGTATTTAGTTGAGACACAAATGAGAAATGTCTACGGATTGGTGAATTGCGGAAAAACATGTTTTCAAAGATTCATCGAGCTGGACTCAATTCTATGTAAAAAAAAAAACAAGAAGAGGATATTTAAGGTATAGACATGACCATCTGGGCACACCCGTAGGCACAGTATGTTCACTGGATATTATTCACATTCCATCGTTAGAGCTTACTTTCCGGTGCAATGTCACCGACTGCACCAGTCATGTAAGGCCCACTAGTCTCGGCATCAGCTGGAGCCACATCGGCAGTTTCGGCGCCGAACAGAACGAGTTCACGACCACCTTCGGTGCTCCACCAAGTGACACAGCAGTGGGCGCGATCAACATCCATTTCACCGCCAGCCAACGCTTCCCAGAACCTGTCAATGCAAATGTGTCGCATGGTCCGATCCGCGATCGCGTTTATTAGCTGCGCCGCCAAGGGAAGCCACTCTTTGAGATCGTCGACACGCAGGAAAGCTAGTGAATCGAGTAGAGCTAGTGTTAGAACAGCTTGTTCGGAAAGAGGTGGACTCTCGCTCATGTCCGGGCTGGGAGCCGGCTGAGGAATTGGTGTAGAGGACGCATTCAAAGCACGCTCGTGAACGACCTCCAAGAGAATGGAAGGAAGAATGGGTTGGGTATTCGCTAAAGGAGAAGGAGGGGCCGTGATTTGAATAACGGTCTTGAACGCAAGGCGGAATTGACGAGCGGAGAGGTTGTTGGGGAAAACCTGTGGCTAATTAGAAAAAGAAATGACCATCGGCAAGTGAAAAACATACCGCGAAGAGGTTTTCGATATAGAAGGGGAGGTGCTTGGCGGCTAGTTCGGAATTATGGGGGATGGCAAAGGCAACCAGGACCAAGCTGTGAGCAGCTTCGAAAATTTCCAACAGGAGACTGTTGGCACCAGCTGCAAGATATGGGAACGCTGCCGACAAGAACAGCTCCTCGCTTGTTTCTGGTGGTAGAACAAGAGGGAAGTGCTCTGCGACGTTCAAAAAGAACAAATCCAGACATCGTTCAACCGGATGCGCAGGAATCTGTCCAATGTCACTTGGCTTGATACTCCGCAAGAAGTTCTCGGCGAGTGCAGGGTATTGTGAAAGGATATCGATGGCTGCCAATAGCACAAAGGTTTGTTGCGAGGAAGCATTCTGGCCAGTTCGAGAAGATATAAAGTACATATTGCGCAGAATATGCAGGCATTGCATCGAGAGGTAAGGGGCGCCTATTTCATTCAAGTCAGTCTCGTTATCATCAATATAGCTAAGAGGCAACCCACTACTGTTAGCAGCGAGAGCTGGATCATTGATAGTTCGCCCTAGAACTGCCCGCAAAGTAATGACGACCGAGTACAAGCAGTTCCGTAACGTCTTCCAAAGTGCAGGTAGTGTGACCTCTCGTGATTCAGCGTCCAAAAATTCGGCTTCTTCTGCAGCATCAATCTCCGACAACTTGTTTTGCCGCCATTGCACCATGAGCGTACGAACAAAGTCCGCCAGATAATCAACAGTCTGCGCGACGATCCTTGGGTCTCGCACATTGTCAATAGAATGTGCAATCAGCCTAGACAGGGGACCGAGTGTTGACACAAGCGGACGAGCAGATATGGCAGAGACAATCGCAAATGTCGGAGAGCCGGACGACCACTTGAACTGTTTATTCGGAGCCTCAACGACATCCTGATCAATGGATCCCAAAAAGTACCCACCCTCCAGGCCTTCAGAGGAAAGATACGCCGATTGAATCATCGTCGGAAGCAAGCGATCATAATCGAGTCTGCTCCTTTCGAAATCCGACAAGAGTTCAAACGTATAGTTCAGCACCATGGTGATACACTGGCCATCAATCCCGTTCTCGAGACTGAGCTCTTGTAGAGCCAATTGTGCCGCCGTTGAAAGCGCAGACTCGAGCTTAGTTCGAATGTGTCGGGGTAGACCCTGCCGGTTCTGGCCCTCGAATCCCATCAAGATTCCACCAAGCAGAAGCATGTGTCTCCATCGCGGGGATTTATCGTCTGCGCCCTCGGCCACAGCCTTCACCCACGCATCGCACTCAATCTTTCTATTACGACCATACGGTATCCGGGGCTCGTCGGTGGAATCATTATGCAAGACGGCGATGGCAGCCGTGTTGAAGACGCTGAGGATCTTGCGACACGCTTGTAAATCGACCGGGTGACTCCACAGTGAAGGCGCAGTAAGAAGCTGCGACGAGAGCAAAGTTAAGTTCAAAGGGTTTCCTAACATGGATAGGAAACTGGTAGCCGTAGGAAGAAGCCTGCGAATGATTAGCCTCACGTCGCCCAATTCCGAGCCCGACTCGGGGAACCACTTACGTTGCCGCATCCTGAAAACTGGAGGTCACCTGGAGCGACCGTAGCAAGGTAGCCAGGGAGCGTTCGGTTGCCATTGAAATAATCGATGGGATAAAGACCCGCAAGCTCACATCGCTCAGGGTGATTCAATCGCGGAGAACCCCAGACAAGCCGAGGTCCGGGCCCGGAGGCAAACAATGCAAACAAGCATCGTCATTTCCGGATTTGCCAAAATTGTCCGTTTAGATACGCGTCGGACTTGAACTGCGGATTATACTACTCCTTTAAATTTATGGAGGCCATGCTTTGGTGATTTATTCCTCCGCTGCTGAGTTGCAGCTACCTCTCGATGGCCAATAATCGGGTTCCGATCAATTACGAAGTTCCTTCCTTTCCGTCGTTGTACGATCCCCTGCCGTCGCATCACCAGCAGGCATATTACCTCTACTACACGAAGGATATATGGCGGTTCACACTATTCTGGACGCTGGTATTCTATGCCGCAACACATCTGACGGTCGCTGGCTGTGCTATGATAACACAGTGCCGTAATTGGACTGTGATATGGATCATACCGTTGGTGTACAGTTTCATCGCAGGCCTTGAGGGGCTTTTAGCTGGGAGCATAGTAGGGCTTGTGTAAGTGGACCATGATACAGCATCGACTCAGGCGTATCAAGTAGGAGCTGACTCTTTATCCCTAAGTCTCGGCGCAGTGTACGAGGCAGGCAACTTTAGGATGTCGACTTGGCTGCCTATGATATGGGGCGGTGTCAACGTGATGCTCCTCATTGTCACTAGTTTTCCCATGCAAGGTGGTCTCTGAGTGGTTACGAGCATGTCACGTTACGGAAACTCCGTCCAATGCACTCAACTACCAAAGTGTTGGCCTACGCTATTTGCTCGCCTACAAAGCTCACGGAAGCTGGAATGTCCGAAACTTGCTATGATACAATTGGGAACTGATATCTCAAATGCGCCGTTGCCCTGCATCATAGTGGCCATGCTAAAAGTGTATCCTTACGCCAAACCCAGACCGATTACACAAAGATCCCAACCAACGGCTTCCCGATCACCGTCTCTGATTAGCATCAGGCATTCCACCCAATCCAGGCAATCCGCCAAACCCACCAGGGAAGCCAGGAGTATTCGCCAGAGCTTGGAGGTTGAGGTTCTGTGGCATGGGGAATCCTTGAAGCTGCTTTTGCAGTTGCGCCATGTCCATATTCACCGGTGGGGTGCCAGTCATCCCAGGCAGGGCAAATCCAGGCATACCTGGGTTTGGTGAATTTGATTGAGGCGGGGGTTGTTGGCCCATTAGCGCGGCCAACCGCTCTGGATTCATCCCACTCATAGCGCTGGGTGGCGGAGGAGGTGCATTGCCAATACCGGGTAACATGCCTGGACCATCGTTCTGGGAGCCGGCCAGCGGCGCACTTTGAATGCCCGGCAGAGCAGAAGCACCTGGCCGGCGCTGGTCGACCAGGCTGTCGGCTTCGTCTTGGAATTCTTGCTCTTCGTCTTCGCGCATCTGTTTTCGACCAAACCCTCGGCTCCATGTTCCCTGAGCCTCGGCGGCTTCTTCGCCGATGTGGAATCGGTCTTTCGTGTAACTAGTCTCACCCGGTCGGGTCCGCGACCAGAATCGAGTGAAGTTGTCTTTAGACCCAGAGGCCAGAATGTGGCCCAGTGGGTGCCAGTCTAATGACCAAATTGTAGCTCCGTGTGCATATTGAACCCGATGGGCGGGGTAAATGACTTGCGGTGGAGTATTGGCCGGGTCTGGGCTGTCATATGGGGCCACGGTGGGAGCTTGGCCGGTGGGCAGGTTTGGCTCGTCAAGCAGATAGTGATAGAGAGAGCCGTCTTCGGCACCGGTTGAGATCAGGTTGCTGTGGATAGGGTGCCATGTCAATGAAGAAACCGGCTTTTCGTGGCCCCGCAGAATGCAGATATCGCGCATCATCCGCAAGTCAAAGACTCGCGCCGTTTGGTCACGCGAAGATGTAGCGAGAAGATTGCTGTTGACTCGGGAGAAGCGCGTGGATGTGACCGTATTCTTATGACTGTGCAGTGTCGTCAAGCATCGTCCAGTGCGTGGGTCCCAAAATTTGACCTGATGATCCTTGGAGCCGGAAACAATCAATCCCTTGGTCGGGTGCCAGTCACAAGATTTGACATCCCAGTTATGTCCGGTCAGGGTGGTGTCGGCTGTTCGTGTAGCGAAGTCGAAGATCTTGAGTGTCGTATCGTCGGACGCGGATAGGAATTTCGTATCGCTTGGGGCCCATGAAAGATCCCGAACCGCATCGTGGTGGGCGTCGTCAATCGTCTCCACGTTGTTGAAGTTGGGCCGCCAATACTTGATGTCTCCTCTTTGTCCACCGGAGATCAGCCAGTCTTGGCTGTGAGCCCATGCCAGTGATGTGACTCCGGCCTGTATTTGATCGTAGTGCGCCTGCAAAATATTTCTTTAGCAAGCTACCTTACCCCCAAGTTGGCATATACGCACGTCCATGACCGTCTCGAAGTTGAAAGCTGTTCCGTTCCATAGCATGAATTCTCCCGTGTGACCTCCGGTCAACAATCGCCTTCCTTCGGGAGTCCATCGCACGACGACGATAGGTTTCTTTGACTTTCCAATAGACTGATGAAGATGTCGTACGGGGATAGTGTCGACGGCAGAGTAAGGTCGCGCCATCGGGGGAAGGACCTGTGCGATGTCAGTTGCTGTCGGCGGCGCAGGTGCGATCGATCGCGTACATCAACTGCAAAGCTGGGACTCGGTCGCTCAGTCTCCAGTCTGTGTCCTCCTTTGTATCGTGGCTGGCGCGTTCGCATCCATTGTACCATTGACGAGCCATAATCGGTCACCAGTCCTATAGCAAGCGTTGTTAGTACCGAAACGGAACCGAAGCGATCAAAGCGAGACGCAAGAAACATACGTGGTCTGCGAGGTCCAACAGGACCATCGAAATTCTTTCCGAAACGGCCTCCATCGTGGTCCTCGAAATAGGCCATGACGACGATGAACGCGAGATCTCAAAAGTTCGGAGGACAAAAGAGAAAGTGTCGAAGCTCGGGATCCCTTGGCCGCCTGCGACGCTCATTGGCCACGGGTGTATCTGCAAGCGCTATGATGCTCCCCGCATGTCAAGACAGTCCAGCCCATATTTACAACCGTTGGGATTCTGTTTTGTTTTACCTTTTTCTTTCTGCCTCTCTCTCTCTCTCTCCCTATCCCTCTGTCTCGCTTCTGTCTTGCCATGCTGCAGCGTGGCTGTTTGCTATAACCGTTGCATTACCGTCGGAGCTCCGGGAGCTTAGACCCTTCCACTCTCCCACCACCGCCAAGGTTGCAAAGCTGTCATGACTTCTCGCACAGAAGCCATGACTAGCGAATTGAAGGCCAATTTGGCCAACGGGGATACTCATGATGAGCCCCGTCCCTCTCCCAAAAAGCGCAGCAAGTATCGTCATATAGCTGCCTATCACTCTAAGCTGCAACACTCAAGCCTCAGTCGCGAGGCTGATGTGTTGCCTAACTTCCTGGGATTTCGAAACCTGATGGTTCTGGTGCTTGGTATGATCGACGATTAATATCCAATATAGGGCATTGGCTGATATTCCACCAGTGGCAATGAATCTGCGACTAATTATTGAGAACTTCATGAAAGTGGGTTATTACGCGACGCAATTACCGTCCAATGCTAACAAATGATCAATATTCAGTACGGTGTATTGATCTGTATCAAGTGCCACGACTACCGTAGGCAGGACGTCATTCTTGGCTCTATATTATTCGCTTCGGTGCCATGTCATCTGCTCGTTGCATACATCATCGAGCTCTCCGCAGCCACAGCCGCGAAGCGAACAGTCGGCCGCCAGAAGAAGACCGACGAAGAAAAGGAACGTGACCAAAAAGAGTTCCAGTCGACTTGGCCGTTGACTGCTTTCCTGCACACGCTGAACGCGACGCTGTGCCTTGCGGTAACCAGTTTTGTGGTCTACTTCTACATCCACCACCCGGGGATTGGCACTATCTGCCAGCTTCATGCCATCATCGTGTGGTTGAAGAACTGCTCTTACGCCTTCACAAACCGAGACCTTCGTCTCGCGCTGCTGAATCCCTCCGCGGACCCGGGCTTGCCCGAAATCTACTCCTCGTGTCCATACCCGAGGAACATCACCATCGAGAACCTGGGATACTTCTGGCTGGCGCCGACTCTCGTCTACCAGCCTGTCTACCCGCGTACCCCCTCCATCCGGTGGTCGTTTGTCGCTAAGCGTCTGGCCGAATTCGTGGGTCTTTCTATGTTCATCTGGGTCTTGTCTGCGCAGTATGCGGCCCCAGTACTCCGCAACTCAATTGACAAGATTGCGGTGATGGACATTGCATCGATCCTTGAGCGGGTCATGAAGCTTTCCACTATTTCACTCATCATCTGGCTGGCCGGATTCTTCGCACTGTTCCAGGCACTGCTGAACGCCTTGGCCGAGGTCATGCAGTTTGGAGACCGTGAATTCTACACCGATTGGTGGAACAGCTCGAGTCTTGGTGTCTACTGGCGATCGTGGAATCGGCCTGTGTATCTGTTCATGAAGCGCCATGTCTTCTCGCCGCTGGTGGGTCGTGGCTGGAGTCCCCTGGCTGCCAGTGGGATGGTGTTCGCACTTTCCGCCGTTCTCCACGAGATGCTTGTTGGAATCCCCACTCACAACTTCATTGGTAAGTCCTCGCTGCTGTCACCCACCTGCCTTTGCTGATTGTTCCCAGGTGTTGCATTTTTTGGAATGATGTTCCAGCTACCGTTGATTGCGCTCACTACACCCTTGGAGAAGATGCGCGGACCGTCCGGAAAGGTGATCGGTAACTGTATTTTCTGGGTCAGCTTCTGTCTTGTAGGTCAGCCGCTTGGAGCGTTGCTGTACTTCTTCGCCTGGCAGGCAAAGTACGGCAGTGTGAGCCGCATAACTCCTCTGCCGGCGACAGCGTAGTGATGACTTGGGACTTTGCACATTATGATGGGACAATATGGAAATATTTGGCGATATGAACAGCATTGGACATTAGGACACGAATAGCAAAGATCCGAGAGACTTCCCTATAAATGACGGAGCCCTGGAGGTTGGTGTAAGTGGAGCTCAAGAATGCGGGGACCAAAGCACCGGATGGAACGGGCGAACGAGTTGCACCGACGGGAGCTCGGCACTCAACCTCCCCGAGCCTTGGGTTCCAAGGTTTATAAAGGAGCACAACATCAAGCTATCCTTGCACATCATCAATCATCGCCTCATACACAATGGTCGCATTCATCATCCCTAGTAACTACGGGTAAGAAACAGCGATTGCTCCAGAACGGAAAACACAGCTAACACCTCTCAGTGCCGTGATTGGCGTGGCGCTGGGCGTCATCCCCGTCCTCGGGTTCGTCCACGGCATGGTCACTGGCAGCCTGCGCAAGCAGGCCAAGGTCCCCTACCCCAACAGCTATGCTTCCATGGAGCTTGCCAAGGAGAATGTAAGTAACCCCAGTCCCCCCCCCCCCCAGTCTTTCATGCCCTGCGGAATCCCGCATATCGCACTAGGCCGAGATCTAACCAATCCCAGGCCAAGGCGGAGCAGTTCAACTGCGCCCAGCGTGCTCACTCCAACTTCCTCGAAAACTCCTCGCAGACCATGCTCTTCACTCTCGTTGCTGGTTTGAAGTACCCTGAGTATGCGGCCGGTCTTGGCGCTCTGTGGGTGCTTTTCCGAGTGCTGTTCCTTTATGGCTACGTCTACTCCGGCAAGGCGCAGGGTAAGGGCCGCATGATTGGTAGTTTCTTCTGGTTGGTGCAGGGTGCACTCTGGGGATTGAGTGTGTTCGGTGTTGGACAATCTTTGATTTCTCTTTAGTTGAGATGAGTAGTCTAATGTATTTCTAAAGAACTTCTGCAATAGGAAAATCGCAGGCCCACACTTCACTTCCGGGGATTTTGCCCCGCGGCAGAAAAAGTTCCGCTTCACTTTTTTGTTTCTGTTTCCAGCGACGTACTCCCTTAACACCCTCATTATAATCATGTCTTCCAAGTCGCAATTGACCTACGGTGCCCGCGCCAAGTCGCACCCCAACCCTCTCGCGCGCAAGCTCTTCCAAGTCGCCGAAGAGAAGAAGAGCAATGTGACCGTCTCCGCGGACGTAACCACCACCAAAGAACTCCTCGATCTCGCCGACCGTATGGCCCCTCAACCCTCTCAGATCCAGATCCCCATCTAACACCCTCAGGCCTGGGCCCCTACATCGCCGTGATCAAGACACACATCGACATCCTCTCAGACTTCAGCCAAGCGACGATCGACGGACTCAACGCCCTCGCCGCTAAGCACAACTTCCTTATCTTCGAAGACCGCAAGTTCATCGACATCGGCAACACCGTCCAAAAGCAATACCACAACGGCACCCTCCGCATTTCCGAATGGGCCCATATCATCAACTGCTCCATCCTGCCGGGTGAGGGCATCGTCGAAGCCCTCGCCCAAACCGCCCAAGACCCCTCTTTCCCCTACGGCTCCGAGCGCGGCCTTCTCATCCTCGCAGAAATGACCTCCAAGGGCTCCCTCGCTACGGGCTCTTACACCTCTGCCTCCGTCGATATCGCCCGCAAGTACCCCAGCTTCGTGCTAGGCTTTGTGTCGACCCGCTCGCTGGGCGAGGTCGATGCGAGCGTTGCGCCTGCGCAGGATGAGGACTTCGTTGTCTTCACCACCGGTGTCAACCTGTCGTCCAAGGGCGATAAGCTCGGCCAGCAGTACCAGACTCCGCAGTCGGCAGTCGGCCGTGGTGCCGACTTCATTATCTCCGGCCGTGGCATCTACGCCGCGGCCGACCCGGTCGATGCTGCCAAGCGGTACCAGCAGCAAGGCTGGGATGCCTACTTGGCCCGTATTGCGCAATAGAGTATAATTAGCTCCTCGGTAAGAGTGACTTGCATAATGAAGTTTATGGCGTACTATATACTGTAAATTTTGATCTTCGTGCCCGAGTCCGAAGTCTGGTACGCGACTATGTAAGGAGATTCGCCACGAGCATGCAAGGAAAAAGCTGCTTCGTAGGATTTCTCGGGGCATTGGCTATCTGCGCGGGATGTTTCACAATTGCTGATAACTACGAAGTGCAAGATAAGTGCTAACCACAGAAGTATCTACCTGTCACTCACAGGAGGTGATCGCCTATCTGATAACAGCGTACTTTTGGCCGGATAGGAAACCAAATCTGGCTCCGAAGTCCCCAAACAAGATATGCAACCTCAGGCTTCCACAGGAGCAACACATCCATGGATACTTCCAAGGTTGCACGTGGTGGTCTTTATGCAACGCACCTGAGCGTTACCTACACCTGAGGTATCACATTGTCTACAGCAGAAGCATTGCCCAGCCTCGGAGCAAGTTATGCCCAGCCTACGAACCGGGACCTCCTCCCCTTGTGTCTGCCGATCATCCCACCCCCTCTCTCAGCACCGCCAATCACCGTCCAAGATGCCAACCCCAGATAATCGGCTTATCGAATCCACTCTCAGCATTGCTTGATAGCACCGATGGAAACTATGCAGTGTACAACAGTGTGCATTACAGTAGATAGCAGTATGCTCCCCGCATTGCCCATTTCCCTCCAAAGCTACTTATTTATATTGGGCCATTTTCTCCTCCCCAGCCTCCACAAGTCCGACTATAAATCATTTGCGGTTTCCATTTGATACAGATTCACTCGAGGGCTGCTTTTCAGCTCAGATTTAAGTCAAAATGGCCGAGAAATCTACTGCCATCTCCTCTGGCGTGGATACCGGCGACATCGAAAAGGCTAAGCATGTCGATCCAACGGTGGAAAAGCACTCGCACGATGCGGACGAGGCCATGAAGGCCATCGAAGAGATGCACGGCGAATCAATAGAGCTTGACGAAGCAACTAATCGACGCTTGCTGAGTATCATCGACTGGCATATGATGCCAATCATGTGTTTCATCTACGGGATGAATTATCTAGACAGTACGTATACTCAACGTCCGAAGCAGGACCTGATCAGGATCAGAATTAATTCAACGCAGAGACAACGCTATCCTACGCTAGCATCATGGGCATCAAAGAAGATCTGAGTCTCGAGAGCGATCAATACCAGTGGCTGGGTAGTCTATTCTACTTCGGTTCTGTCTCTCTCCCGACCCCCGCGCGCGACAGCACTGACGGGTCTTCATAGGATATCTTGCCTGGGAATACCCAACCAATCGTCTTTTGCAGCGCCTCCCACTTGGCAAATACTCTGCGGCATGTATCCTCATCTGGGGAGCGATTCTATGCTGCTTTGCCGCTGTGAACAACTACCCGGGCGCCATCGCCATCCGCTTCATGCTGGGTGTCTTTGAAGCGGCCGTCACACCTGGCTTTGCGCTTCTGACGTCCCAGGTATGCACTAGATATCTGTCTTTCCAGTCGTGAATTCTACAGTCTTGCATCCATGCTGATGACAGACAGTGGTACACCAAATACGAACAAGGCATCCGAGTCAACATCTGGTTCAGCTTCAATGGCGTCGGCCAGATTCTCGGTGGTGTAGTTGCCTACGGCATTGCCGTCGGCACAGCCAAGCACGGCTCTTCTATTGAGCCTTGGAAGATTGTGTTCCTGGTGACTGGGCTGCTGACGGTTTGTCTGGGCGTCGTGTTCCTGTGGATTGTGCCAGATAACCAGCTCAATGCGCGGTGGTTGAAGAAGGAGGACCGCGTGCTGGCGATTGCCCGTGTCCGAATTAACCAGCAGGGTATTGGAAATAAGCATTTCAAGCTTTATCAGGTGAAAGAGGCTTTGTTGGATCCTATGACCTGGGCGTTCTTCTTCTACGCCATTATTGCGGATATCCCTAATGGCGGTATCACTAACTTCTTCAGTCAATTGGTATGTCACTCACAGGACACCGCAGGCGGATAAAACCTCTTCATTTGTCCGAGGCGCTAACCGTGTATGCTGTACTAGATCAAAGGATTCGGCTACAGCGAGACGCAGAGTCTTATCCTCGGCGTCCCAGGCGGCGCCGTAGAAGTCATCGCCCTTCTCCTCAACGGTTATATTGGCCACATCACCAACCAGCGAGTGTTGACCAGTCTCGGCGGGCTGGTTGCCTCGATCGTAGGCATGTTGCTGATCGTCGCTCTTCCCCTTGGAAACAACGTCGGTCGCTTGATTGGATATTACCTCACGCAAGCCAGCCCGACACCGTTCGTCGCACTGCTATCACTGATTTCGTCCAATGTGGCCGGATACACGAAGAAAACCACGGTGGCGGCATTATATTTGATTGGATACTGTGCAGGGAATATCATCGGTGAGTGCAGTGGGCCGACAGTCGAACATTGAACGTGCGCACTGACATTGCTCGCAGGCCCACAAACCTTCCGCCCGAAGGATGCCCCCCGCTATGTCCCCGCCGAAGTCACCATCATCGTCTGCTGGGGCGTGTGTTTGTTTTTGCTGGTTGGGGTGTGGATGTGGTATCGTCGGCAGAATCAGAAGAAACTTCTGTTTACTTCCCGGCCGGAGTACGTGCGGTTGGAGAATCAAGAGTAAGTTTTCAGATTTTCAGACTCGGCATGCAGGCCGATATTTAGCTTCTCACTAATTTTTGCTGTTCGCAGGTGGCTTGATCTGACGGATCGGGAGAATCCCGAGTTCCTGTATTCGCTTTGATCTGGACTCTTTCTACTTTGTACGTACAAGTACCGAGGAATGTAGGGGGATTATACGATTTATGACTCAATCTTGATTTGCTGGAAGGGTTTAAGACATCCTTCGTCATGGTGTAGATCGTTGAGGGCGGTGTCCCAACACACTAAGATGATTAGGGTGATTAGGGTGTATTAGGGCCCATGTACTCCGTATTAAGCCTGTTAAACCTGTTAAACCTGTTCGGGTCTGCTAGGGTCTCTGCAAGTAACAACGTGCATCACACGGTGGTCTAGCGTGAACGAGAATTTCCATTCCACTGCGCATGTCTGCCAACTGATCGTCCACATAAACTTTACTTGTCCATGTGGTCCGTTCAAGTGACCCGGGGTCTTCTACGGGATGGTTCTGCAGAGCACTCTGTACCATTGTTTCTGTGTATATTAATAGCGCCATAATACGGCGAACAGAGCAATAAGGTAGCATGGAGAGGGCAAACCCCTGCATTCTGCATTTGTCACTGCAGGGGCGTTGGCGCTTCTCGACGATCAGCGGCCAGACACTCTAGACGCCGAACCCCCCACTCCGCTAAAATAAATGAGGAGCGGTGTGCGCGAGAATAAATAGGAATGGCAAGTCTTTTTTATTCTGTTTGGGTTTCTGTTTCATCTTTGGATATTTTTGATCTAGATATTTTCTGGTGGTTTTGATTTCAAGATGGAGTCGAACTGCTATGAATCCTCATAGACACCGCACCCTCGGTTCTTATACATCGGTGTCCAGCAGGTCCTGAACGCTGAACTTGTGAACTTGTGAACGCCTGCAGTGCAAGGCACCTGCCAGTTCCAAGAACCTTCCTGATGGCATCCGTCACATGTCTGGCTCTACAGCCCTCGTTAACCCTCTCTACAAAATCACCCATCATCACCGAACTCGAGAGATGTGAACCTATATCCCCATCCGAGATGGCCAAGGTCAAACGTATCGACCCACCTTCACCCAGGCGCAGCTCACAGCCCTCCACCACCCCAAAGACCCACTCTCGCTCAGCTTCGCGCAGCACCACCTCGCGCCCCAACAGTCGCCGTAGCTCCCTGCACTCCGCACGGCGGACAGTTCCCAACGGTGCCATCGTGCCCGTCCCTTCAACCCGTATCCCCCCACAAGAACGGCGCCAGTCCCTCATAGCCCTGCACCGGGAATCATGCCGCCTCTTCGAAGAGACAGAGACAGAGCGTCCAACCCTCCAACGAGCATCTTCCGCAATCGCTCGGCGAGAAAGCCGCTCCTCAACAGAAAAGGGAAGCTCTGCCCCTTCATCTCCAATCGTATCGTCGCGCTCGAGCTTCCGCTTCGAGCCCGAGTCGCCAACACAGGCTCCGCACTTCCTCGCCCAGAGAGATCGCTCAAATACAATGCCTAATATCAGTCCCTCCACCTCATCCATCCATGTCCCGGCGACAGTAATGGAGTGGACATCGGACGATACCCGGCGCCGAGAGTATGAGAAGATTGACCGTGCAAGTAGTGGAGTGCGAGGATTCTGGCGCCGTGTTGCGCCACGCTGTTTCCAAACGCGGGATGCTCGAATTCCGTTCTTCGAAGAGGGCAAGCCCGAGCGGGAAGGCAGCGTTCGACGATTCAGAATGGATCTCCCCGACGAGGAATCTTGTCAGAGACATTCGAATGCCTTGAATTCGAGTGCCCGACGACGTTGGACTTGTCTTCGGTCGAAGACCTCTCCGCTTCCTAACGCCTGACCTCGCCGTTCATTTTTCGCCTTATAGTAGCACTGGTGCTGCGCTTGCTTCTTCCTTCCCTATGATACCACGATCCCGAGTGACGAACTTGCATTGCTTTTGCATCCAGTGGCCGTGTCCCGTGGAGCGGCACATCACACTGGCATTCTCATCTCCAGTCGCTTTTGCACTCGTTGCAGTGTCTGTTGCTGTTCCTCTCTTCAGACTGAGATACCCTTCGTTCAAGTACATGTACATACTTTTCTCTGGTACATATCCGGCCTTCGTGTCGCTATCTATATTTAGCATAATTCCGTTTCAACTGACCTGGTTATATCTTCTCGCCCTGGCGCATTCAAAAAATCGACGCCTTTGGAACCAATATCTCCGCCGAAGTTGAAGTTGGTGATATTTCAACCTTGGAACCAATCTGTTTAATAGTCAAAATAATGATTCAGACACTGTCATTCTCATGGAAGAGATGATTGTATATTTGAGATCCATGTGCATTCGAATATTTCCTATGGATTTAATCAACCACAGGGTGCACATCGATAAAAGTTCATCAAACATGAGTACGCCAAACCTGAAACAGGCCAAAATGCACAAGCGCCGGGTATATCAAAGACAGAAACCCAAAATGCTTTTTTTATCCTTTCCCTCCACGGTGACCGCTTACAGCAGATCAAAGTCATCCAGCTTGTCGCGGTAGCGCAGAATGTTGCGCTTGATCTTACTGGAATCGACCCAAGTCACGAAGTCCTCCATGTTGCGAGAGACCAAAAACGCAGGATCGTTGACGACTTCCGTACCGACACGAACGTGGCCTTGCTCGATGAAAGTAGTAGACTAAAAACAGCAATCAGTAAATAATCATCGCCTAACTCCAACCATTGCACTCACAGCCTTGATAGTCTCGACCATTCCGGAGCGGACCATGAAGACAGCCAATCTGCGCCGACACATGGCGGAAACAGTGACTTCACGCTCGACCTTGGATAGACCTGCGCCCTGCTCGCGGGACTGCTTCAGGATACCCATGCGCCACAATTTGTCCAGGAGCTCGGACTCAAGCTTCTTGCGCAGTGGGTCGGACTCGGGGTCCAGCTGAGAGAGCTTGTGGGCGAGCTGACGCAGAGATCCGCAGAGGGAGTTGTATTTCTTGTAGTCCATTGGGTCTTGGAGGAGGTACCGTTGACGAATCTGGTGCTCGCGGTGATTGCCATCGGACTTGTAGTTGTGGAAGTCGACCTTCCGGAGAAGCCTGAATAAGTTGTTAATCGCTGGGTTCTGTTGGACGAAGTGCCATCGTACCGGGGTTGGACTCGGCTCGAGCTAGATCACATACTTCTTCTCGTGGTGCTTGAGTTCACGGACCATTGTAGCGACTTGGCTGGATCACGACAATAATTCGAGGGTGTCTTGAATTTCCTGTTCCGAGTGAAGCAAATCCGCCGATAACAAAAAAAATTGGGTTATCAGGGCGGTGGGGTTCTGCCGAGATTGGAACATCACACCGCCTTTCCCCAACCGTCGACCGTTTGTACCTCTCGGAAGTTATTCCTGATCAACATTACGTTGATATCGCAAAATGGAAGAACCAGTTGCAGACACGCCGAGAAAAAACTCCGGTCGTCCCCGTGTGGATCTGGAGGCTCAAAAGCCTGAGATCATCGGCTTATTCGAGAAGAAGATGTCGAGCACGGACATCTGCAAACACCTGAAAGCACAGCATGATATACAGATCTCTGCGCGAACCTTGACGAAACGGCTGCAGCGTTGGGGTGTGAAAGAAAAGAAGGAAAATAATACGTCCAACCAAGAGCTTCATGCACGTATCAAGCACCTCTTCTTCGAGGTGGGTCTTTCAGACCAAGAAATTGTCGTGGTTCTGAACGACGAAGGCTTTGATGTCTCCCAGCGGACCTTGCGCAGGCTACGCCATCAGCTCGGCATCCGGCTTCGTCTTGACTCTCCTGCACAACAGCAAGCGCAGGTTCAGGAGATTCTCGACGCTCTGACTGAAGAAATGGACAAAGGCACCATTGAAGGATATGGGAAGGAGCTCTTGCACAACCACTTCCGCAGTAAGGGCTATGTATTTGCCCGTGATCGTCTTTACAATGTGTACCGCATGCTTCGTCCAGAGACCGTGGAGAACCGCACGCGTGACTTCCAGCGACGTCCTCCCCCACCTAAAATCCTGGCCGGTCCCAACCTGACCTGGCATGTCAATGGGTACACCAAGCTGGCTAATTTCGGATTCCGCATTCACGCTGAGATCGATTCTTATTCCCGCTACGTTCTGTGGATTAATGTTGGCGTTGACGCTCACACCGCAGCGGGCGTTCTCAAGCATCATCTTGAAACAGTTACCGCCAAAGGCCGCCAACCGCGCACTCTCCGATCTGACCTTGAATCCGAAGTTCCTCTTCTAGCCGATGCTCACTTTACGCTTCGTCGTGCCACCGACGTAGACGTTCAGCGTGACCAATGCTGTGCACCGGGTCGAGCCAATGATACCCATCGTATTGAATCCTGGTGGGCCCAGCTTGCCAAATCAGTAGTTACTCTTTACCATGTAAGGCTCCCACAGAACAATTTCCCAAGTCAAGCTTTCTAACTCACGCACACAGAACTACTTCCGCCAACTCCATAGCGAGGGCCTCTTCTCATCATCAGTAGTACCCGAACAAGTGGCCCTCTTCGCCATCTACATGCCCATTCTCAGAAGCCACATCAAATCCTACGTCCAAACATGGAACATCCACAACATCCGCAAACAAGCGGACCACCCCGAGCGCGCCCCTGGCAAACCCTACATGAATTACCACCACCCACCCAAGGGAGTAGAAAACTTCGGCCTCTCAGTCGATAATCCAACCGTCCAGGCTATGCAACAAACCTATTCCGGATACAATACCGATGAGTACATGCCCCCTGACACGATGCGCTGGTGCGAGGCACAGCTTTTCGATATGGGCTTCGATCCCAATTCCCCGCCTGCGAGGTTACCCGGCGATCTTCAGCCTTTCCGATCTGTCTATCTGGCTCTGCGAGAGCGGGCTTGGCGACACGAGCGGTCGGGCGCAGAGCCAAAGTTGGCTCTCTGTGTTGCCGGTCAGAGTTTGCATGGTTATATGCCGCAGTCTTAGTGAATGGGTCATTATCTGGCTATGAATGTAACGACTAATGGAAGTGATGATTCGTTTTTTGTTTGATATGGGCATTTTCGGAAGTTTGATTTGTTTGCCCTGGCATGATAGGATTAGCGGAATTCGAGGTAGACAATGAAGTTTCTTCTAACACAACTGGTTTGACCATCTCCCAAGGCTGCAGTGTACTTTTCTTACCTACGCATGTGTACCTACTCCAAGGTTGGGCCAGAAATATCAATGGATAGGATATCAGCCCAAATTGGAAAGTATCCCGACTGCATGTTTTGTTTCGTCACTTCGCTTATTATATAAGGGGACTCTTATCAGCTTCTAGGCGTCTCGGCACATTTTGGGTTAAAAATATGGTTTCATACCTGGTCATTGCTCAAAGTGTACGCCATATCCGTCGGGTTTCACCTGGCACAACCCCCAAAAGAGTAGAATTCCAAGGTTTACAGGCTACCTGGGCATTGACCTTGTTATTGGCTAAAAGCGTTAAAGCCAGACCTTGAAATGACACCTGGGCATGTTCAATCTGTAAATGCGATTCTGTTTCGATGCTCTAATGTAGTTCTATGTAGATCCTCCAACCAAACGGCTTCTCTCGGTAATCTTGACACTCAAAGCCCGGATGTTCTCAGAGCCAATGATATCCAACAAAGATACTTCAGCCTTCAACTCCTTGATGATCCAGTATCTGAATTCCATTGCGACCAGGGAGTCAATGCCTCCAAATGCAAAGCGATGAGCATCAATCTCGGAAGCGGGAGTGGCGAGCAGGGACGAAAGTTTCTCGACCAACCCCTTTGTAACAACTTTAACGACAGCATCAATCCCCGTGGCTGCTGTCAAAAGAGCACCTATGCTGACAGATTTCTTCTCGACAACCCCACTGTCCTTGTCCACAGCTGTGCCGCGGAGGTGCGTGAACATCGAATACCCCAGGTAGGTGGGAGCCGGCACACCGTTCTGAAGACACATCTGCGCCGTTGGAAGGCCAAGAACGAGTTGAGAACATGGGTTGCCAGTATCTCGATCCTTGTGTCGAGGGTCAACAAGGAACTCCACAGCAGCTTGAACCTCTTCTTCGCGGAGCATCTCGAACAGCGTGGCAGTGTGTGTGCGCACTGAGTTCCTGTTCTCCGCTACCCATCCCACATTAGATACACTACCAAGATTGAGGCTTGATGCGTTCATCCCTTGGGAGACTCGGTATGCCGCCAGTGCATCTTGGAAGGTGTTTCCGGCTGCGTAGTTTGCTTGGCCGCGGTTGCCCAGAATACCGGCCACGGAAGACAACATGACGAAGAAGTCCATGTTGTTTGGTAGGACTTTGTGCAAGTTCCAAGAGCCATGAACCTTGGGCTTTATGGCCACTTGCCAATCTTCGAAAGACATTCCCGCAAATGCACCATCCTATGTTTATTAGCAGTGATCTAGTAGTGTGAACGGAAAACATACTTTCAAGACCATAGATGCTTGAATGCATCCTTTGATAGGAGGCAGATGTGAGAGACGGCCATCAGACAGAGCGCTCAAGGTGGATAGGTCAGAGATGTCACAGACAAGGTCAATAATCTTGCATCCAGTGTTCTCAAGGTCGGTGGTCATTTCCCGTTTCTCGGGGCTTGATGCAGACGAGCGCGACAGCATGACCAGATTCTTCGCACCACGGGATACCATCCATCTTGCTAGATTGCGACCCAAGCCACCATAACCCCCAGCAAGAACGTAAGTAGCGTCAGACTCAAATTGGTATGCCGTCATTGGTCTCGGGGCCACGGAGAGCACGTCTGTGGTAGTCGGAGTCAAGACGACCTTCGAATATTTTCCGCTTTGGACTCCTTGAATTCCTTCTTGAGCCTGTGCAAAGCTCATAACAGCATAGTTCCGGATCTGGCTGATCTTTCTATCGGTGTACAGATCAAATGCCTTCTCGAGTTGGCTGCGAGCCGTGATTGGTCGTGTATCGGCCATTGAGTGAATGTCAATCCTGTGAATACTCACGTTCGGGGGTAGCGAAGCCAGTTCAGTTGTAGTATCAGCTTGCACCTCCTGCTGTGCTACATCAACAAATGTACCATGTGGAGCAAGGCACGATAGTGTCTCCCGGAGGGCTTCGCCGGTCAAAGTGTTGAAAATGGCATCAACTCCATTGCCATTCGTAAAACGCATGACACTTCTGGCGAATGAAAGATCCCTGTTTGAGAAGATGTGGTCCACAGGAATGTTGTACTCGGAGACCAGCAAGTCCCGATCCTCAACAGTCCCCACAGTGGTGAAAATGGTGGCTCCAGATAACTGGGCACACTGAATTGCAGCTTGACTGACGGCTAGTGCGCCATTGTGAATCAAGATTGTATCATCGGCAGTCAGCCTGGCACAATGGAAAACCCCATAAACAGATGTAGCATATGCCGAGGCTAGCTGGGTTGCAACTTCGAAGGACATCTCACCCGGGATTTGAGTGAGCATCAATTGAGTCACGCGCTCATGTGTTCGACAGCGACCAGCTTTCGAAAGCGGAGAGACATAAGCAACTCTGTCTCCAGGGAGTATGTTCTCAACCTTTGATCCGATCTTCATCACAACTCCAGCAGCTTCAGTCGAGAGGCAGCTGCCAGAAGCATTAGAACTTAGACCCACTGCGCGGACTTCAATTTCCACCTCATCGTCAGCCAGCGGTAGTTCATGCTGGAGGTCTGCGACCCAGTGATACTCATTCGACCCCGTTGCAGCTGTCTGCAACTCGATTGGATAATCGGTTTCATCAAGTCGTTGAAGCTTAGGATATAGCTTCGATGATCTTGTACCAAGGAACTGGTCCCCAGCAGCCCACTCGTCCAAACGGCCAATGTGGATGATCCCATCTCGCAAAAGATACTCTGCATGACGATCAACTCCTGACTTGTTCCAGAACTGATGTTTGATGATTTTGCTGATATCGCCCAAAAGACGTTTTTGGTTCAATCCATGAGCCTCCTGCTGCGGCACTGTGAAAGTGACAATGTTGGAGCCGTCCGAGTCTCTCTCCCAACGCACTGTGCGAAGCAGTCCCATGCTCATGCTTGAATGTGGGTTGGTTTGGGGCTCTGTGGTAATCCAAAGCAGATGCTCAACTTCAGTCAGAAGCCTTTTGACATCATGGTACTGGGCCTCGTTCAATCCAGCAAGATATTGGCATTCGAGGTCAATTGTCGAGATACAATGCATATCTGCCAGTGCATACCCGGCTATTTCTGAGGGGTGAGCAATCGCAACACGACCGTAGCCAATTTCCTTCAGGCTCTGTTGGAGGGACAGAATCTCGTTGGTGGATTCAAGGGTTGTGAGAATCAACGCGTCTGTACCCGAAATATCTTGAGCAGCCGCAGGATTTGACGACACTAAGATACTCTGCCATGTCAGGTCCGGGTTATTCGAGCTGGGGTATTCAATATCAACACCCGAGAAGCCCGCGCCAACCAAGTACCTATTCCATTCTTCCGTCGGGATGTATGGACACCACTGGCGGCATGGTTCGTCACCAAGCCACCATCCAGGGAGCTGGCCGAAAACAAGAGGATACCAGAGGAAGTCCTGACGAATACCCTCCTGCATAATGAGCTGACCACCAGGTTTCAGCAACGATCTCAAGTTTTTCAATGCTTCTCCCAAATCTTTTGTGGCGTGGATCACATTTCCAGCAACGATCAGATCATATGATTCTGCCTCGAATCCTTGCTCAACAGGACTGTGCTCTATGTTGAATGCTTGGAACTTGATGATATCTGACCATGGCTGGAAACGTTGTTTCGCTTTCTCGAAGAAACCGGAGGAAATGTCAGTGAATGTGTAACTGGAGATATTTCCTTTGCTCTGGGTCGGATCTGGAGATAGGACGCCCAGGACCTCAGCAGTCAAGCTGCCGGTTCCGCCGCCTATCTCAAGAACCCTAAGCTCAGAACGCTGATGACGAATGAGAGACAAATGGCTTCGTAGGTGTTGGGGCAGGTTGGAAATGTCAAGACCTTCCTTGTAAACTTGCTCCATAACAGAGTCCTGACCAAACATGAGATCCAGGGGATTGATTTCCCCTTTCAAGACCTGTGACATATTTCGGCCCATTCTAACTGTGATGGCACCTTCGGCGCTGTGTGCTTCGACCTCCTGAGCGATGGCTTCTTTCAAACCGTCATCTCGAATGAACTTTTCAAAGTCGGCGTAAGATAGATGAATGATCTCATCTTTAATGAGCTTTTCCTTGAAGTGCTTCATCCACTCAAGATACCGCTGCAGATGTGAGTCGAGGCATTTGGCATCAATTTCCTTGCATGCATCCAGTGCATCCATCACGTAGATCATGGTTGCTAGTTGAAGTCGTTTGATCCAATAAAGCTCCTCGGCCTCATCGATGCTAGCAAGTGAAGTCATCTCATATGCTGCATGGGATTCAAGGAAGTGAATGTCAGGTTTGTATTGGATCGCAGTGCATAGCTTCCGCTCATTGTTCTCGGCAATGCCTGATTCCAAAGGCGTAAGCTCAATACCGCTCATACGAACACAGCGAGTATTTGAGCCTTCACTCAGCATGTGAATTTGACCCTCACATTTATCAGATTGCATGTGGCTCACGGATGCATGTCCAGTAAACTTCTGTGAGCTTGCTGCATTCAGATCTGCTGAAACCCAGACATCGCGAATGAAGGTCGGTAGCCGAACCCGGTCCAGTGAGGTCTGCCCGGTAAGGTCCAGAAGAGCCGCAATCATCATATGAATCATGCTGTCCATTGTGGCAGGATGGATTAGGTGGGAATGCATGTATTGCTTTGGCATGGAATCCATGATGTTGGGGACAGTCACGGAACCAACGATCTTTCCAAGGCCGCTACCACTTGCTCGGACCTCGTCAAGATTCCGAAACAAAGCACCAAAGCTGAGACCAGATTTTTCGAGGCTGTTGTAGGTAGATTTGAAATCAACAGCTTTCTTGCAAACGTCGTTTGCATCAGCAAAGTCGGCTTTCCACAGCCGATCCTCTTCTTCAGCTGCACGACCGTTATCCACCAAATCTGGAGACGATTCATGGTTTACTGCGATGAGACCAGTGCAGTGCTCTGTCCACTCTTCACTTGAAGCATTGTAAGAAGTGATATGGAAGCGTCTCCATGTTCTAGATCCGGAATTAGGATCCTCCACGACTGCCATCGACAGTGACACCTCGACACCCTCCTTGGTATCTGGTATTATCATGGCTCTCTTGATGTGGACTCGATGTAGCTGGAATCCAGTAATCTTTGAATCCCCGGCCAACTGCTTAGTCGCTTCAATTGCCATTATCAGGTAGCCGACGCCTGGGTAAATGTAGTTTCCGGTCACCTGAAATATATTAGAATCGTGAATTTGATGGAAAGCTTTATCCACATACCATATGGTCTCGGAGCCAAGGGTTCTCGTGTAGCCTGAAGAAATGTCTCCATCTTGGAGCAAGAGAGTTCCAGTCTGTGGCTGGTGCACCGAACAAATCGTGACGAGGGTATTTGCGAGAGCGCAGGCTTTTCATCAACCGCCCTTCAAAGAGGACCTTCTCGCCGTGCTTGAAGTTGTATGATGGCAAATCCACCAGCAGCTTCGATCGCCTCACTTTGCCAGACTCAACCGCCTGGTTCACATGATGGAAATCCACGGCAAGGCCACTTGAGGCTAAAACTCCAACTGTAGTAAGCAGAGTGCTGAGGCTGCGTTCTGTCCGCTTCAAAACTGAGAGATACTTGAAATTCAATCCGGCATCGCTTGCAGCCAACGTTTCTTTGATTGCACTTTGCAGGGTTGAATGAGGGCCAATCTCCACAAGTAGGCACAGGTGATCCGACTCGTCCTGGTTAGAGCTCGAGTCTGATTTGGAGATCATCGACTGCAACCCGTTTGAAAAGCGAACTGGCGAAACCATGTTATCAACCCAGTACTGAGAACCCAGACGTTCGTCTTCGATCAATTCCCCAGTCACACTCGAGAACATGGACACCTTGTGGGGAGCTACCAGTAGTTTCCCATGAGGAAGTGTACCCATGAGAGTGAGGTAATCACCAGCGACCGTCTTCATGTGAGCTGAATGATAGGCATTTTGAACGTTAAGCTTTCGAGCAAAGACCCCATCAGCGTCAAGCAGAGTTTTGAGGCCATTGATCATCGCTTCGTCACCAGATACCGTGTTGTTCTTGGGGCTGTTGAGACAAGCAACGATAAGTTCACCAGAATCCGTGCTTTGGACTTGTGATGTGTAGTGCCCAAGCTGAGATACACTTAGTCCCACAGCCATCATTGTACCATTTGCATTAAGCAGCTTGGATGAAACGTAGCCACGGTAGTATGCTGCTTTCCAGGCCGCTTCGCGCGAGAGCTTGCCGGCACAGTAAGCCGCGGCTATCTCCCCAGCAGAATGTCCCGTCACACGCGTTGGGAAGATATTCCAGCTAGCCAACAAATCCACCAGCGCAATCTGTAAGACCGTGCACAAGGGTTGCGCTATTTCCGGCAGGTTAACCCGCGGTGAGTCTCTTTCTGTCAACAACTCGTCTATCTGATATCAGTATTTCGGAATCACCTATCGCACATTCCAAGCACTTACCGAGTAATGACCATGGACTACCCAGTCGACCAATGTAGTGAGATGCATCTTCCACTGACTCTTGGAACACCGAATAAACCATGAGCTCCCGACCCATTGCTTGGTATTGAGCTCCTTGGCCAGTAAACACGAAGTGCAGCTCAAGGAGCTTGGCAGTTTTGGAGGGCTTGATGAAGTTGGTCTCCGATAGATTCCATGCAAGTTCCTTGACAGATGCGGCCAAAATGAAGGTTGTCCAAGGGAACACAGATCTTTTCTTGGACAGAGTGAACGACAGATCATCGAGAAGATGCTCATTGGTGTGTGACTTGTTGATCTGACTCTCAAGGTGAGTGGCAAGTGCCATTGCATTTCTTTTGACGCCTTCTTCATCAAACGCAGAAAGCAAGAATAGCTTGGGCTGATCGATAAACCCGGTCACTGTTGAGATACTAAACTGTGGTGATTCGCGGCCACGCTCGCTAATGGGAGTATCCGCGAAGAGGTCCTCGCCTTCCTCAGATTGATCCCACGCGCAGGAGCTTGGGCTGCTTTGAT
This sequence comes from Penicillium bialowiezense, assembly GCA_026122735.1. Lineage (NCBI taxonomy): Eukaryota > Fungi > Ascomycota > Eurotiomycetes > Eurotiales > Aspergillaceae > Penicillium > Penicillium bialowiezense. The sequence goes on from JAKZFB010000004.1 coordinate 1,260,920, forward strand.
CATTCTTCGCTGCCAGAATGATATTTTGAATTTCACAGGCTGTGGGGGCTGTGACCGAAGTGCGATGACTGCCTTTGATATGGCGTTGATGCAGATAATGATAAGCGTCGTCCAGAATACAGTGAGAGTTGGTGCCTCCGATGCCGAAAGAGTTGACTGAAACCCTTCGTAGGCCCGACGACGGCCACGGAATATTTTCGGTTGGGAAAGCGAGGTTCCACTGCTCTGCGGGTATGGAAGGGCTGACGCGCCGCATGTCATAGTTCGGCGGGATGATACCAGATTCAAGAACCATGATCGACTTGATGAGACTTGCCACGCCAGATCCACCCTCCAGATGGCCAATCGAAGATTTGATGGCTCCAACATAGAGGGGACTATCTCTGCGACAATTGAATGCTTTCGCGAGAGCTTCAGCCTCAATTGGGTCGCCTTTGCGTGTTCCTGTGCCATGGGCTTCCACAAATCGAGTGTGCTCAAGGTCTAGTCCAGCTCTCCAATAGACTTCACGAATCAACCTCTCCTGGGCACTCCCACTCGGAACAGTTATGCCAGGGGTCCGGCCGTCTTGGTTAACTCCCGTCTCTCGAATGACCGCGCGAATGGTATCTCCGTCTCTAACGGCAGCGTGCAAGGGCTTCACCACAAGTGTACCCACGCCTTCACCACGGGAGTATCCTTCAGCGCGAGAATCGAAGCTAAACGACCGACCCTGAGGTCCTAGGAGACCGGTGTAGTTCATTGCTGTGAACTCGTTGGGGCACTCGAGGATACTGACACCGCTTACGATAGCCTATATCGCCGTCAATGCTTGGTGATCAATTTATCTGTCTGTTAGATTGGCTTACCATGTTTGATTCTCGGGCTCGAAGACTTTGCACAGCCAAATGCAAAGCTACCAAGCTGCTGGAGCACGCGGTATCAATCGTCATACTAGGGCCTTTGAAGTCAAAGAACCAGCTGACTCGGTTTGACAGTATTGAGTTGGTTGTACCGGTGGTTTTGTATCTGAGCGCGACCTCCGGATCTGAATCGAGAAGTCTCAGGTAGTCATGATTGAAACCAGTAACATAAACAGACGTATTGGAGCCTACAGCGTCGGCCATTGGCATACCAGCATTTTCCAACGCGTGGTATACATTTTCCAACACAAGCCGCTGTTGCGGATCCAAGGTGCTGAGCTCGTTCTGGGTGATGTTGAAAAATGAGCTATCGAAAAGAGCAGTGTCTTCGGAAAGATAATGCCCTCCCATGGCAGTGAACTATGATAAGATTAGCACCTCGCTGGACTTTCAATGCCACAGAGAAGGCGGAAATCACTTACTGTTCCCCCATGCTCGCGGTCCGGATGGTAGAAAGCGCTCGAGTTGAATCTTTCTTTCGGTATCTCGGACCAGGTTGACCGAGCTTTCAAGAGCATCTCCCAGAGATTCTCTGTGCTTGTGGCCTGCTGAGGGAAGCGAGTTGCTAGACCCACGATAGCAATTGGTTCCACAGCATCAGGAGATGCAACTCCATCGTCGTTGATCCTGCTTGAGAGGGAAAGTGAATGCATGACTTCTGATTCAGGTCGGGTTCTTCTGTGTAGGTATGATTATGTACGTGAAATGAAGTAAACAGTAACGTATGGAGTATTATCCAAAGGTAGAGGAGACTGGGATGAAAGATGGGAGCCTTCTAGTTCACCCACAGAGGACGAAAAAGGGAAGCTGAAGGAGGTGAGAGGGAAGATGGAAGAATTGAGAGGGAAGATGAAGGTAGTGAGAGTGAGATAATGATGAGGATCATAAAAAGAGCCCCAGAGAGACAGAAGAGAGGGGTTATAAAGTAGATCAAATGGAGCAAACGCTACTCCAAACCCATATCGCGAACCTCAACGCGAGCATATTCTGAAAAGGCGCGGAATTGCCGGTATCTGCGAAGGCGCAAAAGCCAGCAACCCCCAAAGTAGCCTGATCAAGTCTGTCTATCCGTGCGCCAGCATCGCTGTTGATCTCGATTTCCCTTTCGGGTCTCGCTCAACGCGTGGTACAGCGCATGTTGTCTCCACGTGCCTAACTACAACGTCTACGGCGATCTCTCGAACCGTTGGTTCCAGGGTTGTTCCATGGGCCGTTATGATGTATTCGTGTCATAACCAGGTGGATCTGTCACACCAAAATCTTCCTCATTAAACCAAAAAGGATCGGGAAACTGGAGAAAAGACGGGAAATTCCCCAGCCTCGCGTCCCGAGCGCTGGTTCTATGCAGCCAGGGATTATTACATGCAAGCAAAAAGACCAAACTAGTGCGACGCAAGTACTTCGCGAGCACCGACACCATAAAGCTGTGTCTAGACCAACGTGCGGAGATCGACGTCAACTTCGGCTTCTAATTTCTACGCGCCAGAAGGCCGCTAAAAAGGTATTGATTCGTTGGCTTAAAGGTTTGCCCGGAAACTCGCCGGGATCCTGGTCATTTCCAAATCCTTGATTGGCCCCGGAGTTGAGCCTGATTCTGAATGCTCCGGGATTTAAGATTGTCGAACTATTAGCTACTATTTATCCAATAGTATAGACTAATTCCAGCTTCTGATCGGCAGATCACCAGTCTGACATAAATTAATCTTTTCATCTGGTATTGTAGGTTTCTGATCTAGAAAAAGTGTGTCGGATAGAATTTGCGTTTCAATTCGAGTTTCCCTGCTAGGGCCCTTTAGCTCCTCCGGCCTAGTGGAAATGCACAAGGCCCTACTTGGAGATCGATTAAGAACAACTAGCCCAACCCACACCGCAATCGCTAAGGCTCCACGATCGGTTTGCATCGTGGGATCGGGTATTACTGATTGAGGCAAGAGATCAATCGCAATATCGTTCTAGTGCAGGCGATCATGATTCAGGGGCTCCACCACTGCCGTTAGGTTTGACTCTGCGGCACGATGTACCCATACTTTGTACTTCCTTACAATTTGTGACGTCTCAACGGTCTTTTCTAATTTTGGGCCTCTTTTCCCCGCGAACTTGCCATTGCTGCTGCCCATAACCTGTTTATTCTTAATTTAAGTATCAAAGAAATGTTTTAATTTTTCTTTACTTCGATTACAATGCTAATGGTCTTGAAATTCTTGAGGTGGAAGATATCGACTGGTCACCCTAATCCTTTGTTCCGCGCTCTGCTCAAAGTACCCATTGCGGGTGGGTTGTGCCCACAGAGCTGTGGAGCATGTTCATCCAGAGTATGCAAGATGGAGCATGCATAGCAAAAATGTGGATTGCATGATATTTTGTGCATACGAACACTTTGACCCGACGACAGATTATGTCTCCGGTCTTGGTGCTTGTATCGTGAAAGATCGCCTACAGCCTCAAGGTAGATGATACCTCGACTTGAGCATGGGAGGTTTGGTTATGCTACAATACAATCAACGTAGGACGATCAAATAGTACAAAAAGAATTCTCGATGTCTAGCACCCCAAAGTAAAGATCTGCAGTTACATTTTTTCTAGCCTGTTTGTGCATTGTAGACTGAACACAAGACTCAAACGACTCAAGCGACTCAAGCTGTCCTCTTGGGCAAGAAAGAACGGTCAATAACATGCATACGTGTCGTGAGAAAAACCCGGACATGATTCGTAGTTCATGGATTGACTGAATCGCCTACCAACATCCTTGCCCTAAACCCTGTCTTTCCACCCCGACTGGGATGTCAAAGATGCCAAGGCTACTGGTTCAGCCCCAATATCCTTGCGTTGTTCATATCTTTCTTTGTTCGCATCCACCGCCAATCAGCCTCTTCCGAATGATGTATATGCATCGCGACTAAACAGGACTGGAAGAACGCCAGAATACTTCTTGCCTTCTGGATTGGTTGGAATTATTCTCTTTACAAGTTTGTTCTTTGTAACAGTATCCATTCCGGCGGTACGAGCGGTCGCCAATTTGGCCCTGTGTTGGCAGCAAGTACTCGATGGATGCACCCTTGGAACATTGGAAGTAGAGATAGAGTGGTAGCCCTAGCGGTGTATCTAGACCACGACCCGAGGCCATGCAGACGGCTCAACTGGGCTTGCATGTTATCCAATCAGATGATATACCTTCAGAGCCCTGCCTCTACTTGCTCTGGGGGACTATCACAAATGGGTTTATTGTATGCGCTCGTATTCAACTCGAACAGGAATGAGCCTGGGTATGATCTAATGCAGCCCATAGCCTCGATGCACGCCGGCAAAACCGAAACATGAAATGTACATGGTGGGGAATCAAAAACAAGAGCTAGGTATCACAGTTCATCCTTCCCCTCCGCCGGCGGAGGCACAACCGGGCGGCCAGAATCCTTCGCCAAATCAACGCCGATCTTCTTGCGCCACTTCTCCCAGAGCGCATGGAAGTCTTTCTCCATACCACTCTCCATCTGGTCGGGCAGCACAACTGTATACTCGATATACAGATTCCCAGGCTCGTCGTTCTCATTGTGATCGTGCAGATGGCCCTCGGAATAATAAGGCATCCCTTCTCCATTGATAGTCTCAACAGCCAAAGGCTGCACAACCTGGCCACGTCCACGACCAAGACGAACAACGTGGCCATCGAGGTGGGTGAGGTTGCGAGTCCAATCACCCATCCACGCCTCTCGCAATGAGAGACTTTCCTTCCAGAACAAATCCTTGCCTTTCCGTCGGAAGAAAGTTCCATCTGTTCTCTCTTCTTCTTCAGTCCCGAGCTCTGCCTCCTTCTCGTCAAGGACAACAATCAAATCTCCGGCGATCCAATCAGGGCTCTCATCAGCCTCGTTCTCAAACACCAGCCTCGACCCCTTGCCCATGCCCCTTTCAATCGTTGCACTCGTCTCAACCTGGTTGCGAACAACCCGGCTACCACTGCAAACAGGGCAAGGGTTCTTGATCTGCTTTCCTTGTCCATGGCACTTATCACACTGCATCTGCACCTGCTGGAACATCCCAGGCGCAAGCATGTGCTTCTGGATAACCATACCGCGCCCAGAACAGCGATCACAAGTCTCGACCTGGTGATCCTTCGATCCAGTTCCTTCGCACGAATCGCAGATCTGCTGCTTTTCAACGAGGAAGTTGATTTCCCGACCATTGTAGAAGTCCCGCAGTGGCAGCGCAGCCCGAACCTCCATGTCTGGTCCTCGTCGATGACCCGGTGCATGTCCCGAGTGTCCGCCGCCGCCAAAGAACCGCGAGAAGAGGTCGAATGGGTCGTGGCTGCCGCCTGCGGTTTCACCCTTGCGTTGCTGCTCGACGCCGTCGTGGCCATATTGATCGTAGACCTTGCGTAGTTTGCTGGTGGATAGGACCTCGTAGGCGTCTGCTATTGTGACGAACTTTTCGCGCGCATTGTCATCGCCGCTGCCGGTGCGTTAGCTGGTTTGTTCTCTATCTGTACACGTTGTGTGCGCAGTTTGGGGCGAAAGGACTCCTTACGGGTTCTTGTCGGGGTGGTATTTCTTGCTGAGCGTTCTGTAGGCGCGCTTGATATCCTTCTCCGAGGCTGACTTGTCAAGCCCAAGTACTTTGTAGTAGTCCTCAGCGGCGATAACGACGACAGAGCATAGCACGATAGCCAGTGCTATCATGAGCCGTAATAATTGCATATTGTTAAGGTGTGTGAGCAATGGCTGCTACACTATGTGTTGTGTGGACCTCGCGATCAAAGCTTCGTGGGCTTCTCGGGCTGTGGATGTGGAATTGCCGCGGCTAATTGAGCGACATGGGGGGAAACTGTGATCGTCGCGGAGCTGTGCGCCAGCCGTTTATCATGAAGTTGAGAAAGACAGTTGCTCCGCGGTCTCGTTGGATCTACATTAGGTGGCCTATGGTGAGTCACGTGCGATCATGTGATGTGTTTCATTGGCCAGTTGACGGCGTGATCTGGCGGTCCCGATTGAAACGACAACATGTCTATCGCATCATTTCTTCATCAAAGGCATCTCATCGCCCCCGCGCATAGGCAGTGTAAAGCTCCAGGACATAAGCCCGCTCGAATTTTTCAAAATGGCTGTTGAAAGAGTTCGATCCAAGTCCTAAGCTCGACTGGACAATGGGTCTTGAAATTATCACAACGAGCTTTTCTATGAATCAGATCACAGAGCAAGCCACTTTGCCCAGACAAATCAACTGAGCTTATCACAAAAGCTCATCAAGCAATGGGCCCTGGCGGCCTGTTCCGGAGGGCAACTCCAAATCACCATCGCGTCGTCGAATCAGCCTGCGATAGAGGGACCCACAAGATGTACTAGTCTGACTTCATGGGATTCAACTTCTCCATTCTTCCACCTTCTTATCGGCTTACCAATCTCCTCAATAGCATCCCTAGGTGGTCCCTGTCCATCTGATATTTCTGCCAGCAACATCATTTCGATCTCGCAAACTCCAGCAATATGGTCCGTATCCTGATCACAGGTTCCTCTGATGGCTTTGGCCTCGAGGCTGCCCGCCAGCTAGTTCAGCGCGGCCACACCGTCTATCTCCACGCCCGTAGTGAAGAGCGCGCAGCGGAAGCCACGGCAAAGTGCCCGGGAGCCGCCGGCGTGCTCGTCGCAGATTTGACCAGTGTGGCAGAGACACGCAAATTAGCCGACGAAGCGAACGCAATTGGTGTCTTTGACGCCGTCATTCTCAATGCCGGCTTGTTATATGGCCCTTTCCGCAAAACGCCAGACTACGGTGTACCAGCTCTAGTCTTCGTCAACGTCATTGCCCCTTATATTCTTACTTGTCTGCTCAAGCAGCCGAAGCGTCTTATTTACATTGCCTCCATCTTGCACATGCAAGCCGACACAGACGTGAAAGATATTTTCTTCCTTGAGCGCGGAGAGCAGGGATTCCAGGATTTCCCCGCCTACTGCGATTCGAAGCTTCATGTCATGCTTCTTGCCAATGCGGCAGCGAAACAGTTCAAGGGCACATCTATCATATCGGTGCATCCTGGATACGTTGCTACCAAGCTTGGAGGCTCTGGTGCTACCGATAAGCTGGAGGATGGCGTTGAGACATACGTCATGCTGGCCGAGGGTGACTACGACCAAAGTCAGACTGGTGTGTATTACGAACCCAAAAAGAAGCTCGCTGAGCCTCTGGCTGCTGCCGAAGATGAAAATCTGCAAGAGCTTGTTGTCAAAGCCTGCAAGGAAATCACTGGACTCGAGCTCGGCGCTTAAACTTAACTTCCCCTATATACAGTGGGATCGGCAATGAAATACTCCTGGACATAGAAATACATTCAACAAGTTTACACATTTACACACCGCTTGAATCGTGGACAGGGGTGGCCAAAACTTTCCAGAGTCATGAACAACCTTGGAAACCTTCAGAGCTCATTATGCCAACCTTGGGAGTTGGTAAAATATCATTTTGTGAAGATTTTAACGTATGAATACTTGATACTTGACTAAACCCCTGGAGGGTTCGAGGTTGAAAAGCACTTCTAGACTGACCCAACAATCCATGGACGTTAGCTAGGCAGCTATCGACAACAACAAATATGTAATTATTGGGATATTAAGCTATTAATTTCGAGGTTTTCGTCTTCCAGAGACGGTACGTGACTTCCAAGGTTGTTTAATCATTCGACGCCTCAGGCCGGCTCGCTTATATGGCGAACAGATGGCCCGGGCATTACCATGTGTTTTCAAGGTTCTCCCTTTCCCTCCTTCTCTTGCTCTCTCATCCTCTTCAAAATCTTGTCTTACTACTGTTTGCGTCGTCCTGGGGTTGCTTATGGTATCGATAACACTCTGATTTCTAGCTCTGTGTATTTGTTGCTGGCACATCTATTGACCTTCTTGCCTACTGGCTTTGAAGCAGCTTCTATCCCCTGGGCAATTCTCAACATACGAAAGCATCCGACAAGACCCCAAGAAGACGAACCTCGGTCTCACAAGCTAACATTATACCTCGGCCTACCGCCAAGAAAACTGCTCGACCGTGAATGACAGAGCTTCGCCATTACTTCAACTCTCTCGCTTATTCAAGATCAAGCCCATTTCACCATTGTCGGGTCTCTGCGTCTAGATCCAAAAAGATGTCAACTTCAGCTTCGGAATGCTTCTTGCTAGGCTCGCTGCCCTTGCTGGTTCTCTCGGAATGGAACTCCAGATCACATACTGGCACGGCAGTATTCAAAATGCTCTGTTCAGTGGCCTTCCTCAGCCACCCCTTCCTACTACCATCTACCGAGTGGTCTGAATATCGATTTCTCATTACTGCCGGACTTGGCTGTTCCTTGCTAGGCGACTTTTGTCTCATTCCTTCGCGGCGCGAGTTCCACGGCTTGAGCGACAAAGCCACACTCTCTAGCAAATCGGAATCGCAGGGGGATATATCAATATCGTTCCAACTCGGTATCGTCGCCTTCGCTGCCGCTCACATCTTTTACACTGTAGCCTTCCTGCGAGATTCGAACGCGATCTCCTGGCTGATATTTGCCGCCACATTCCTGGCAGCTCTAAGTGCTGCGACGTGGTTGGGTGCTATATACCCCCAGGCAGGTTCCTCGGTTTGGTCCAATGTACTGAATCTTGCTATTCCTTCAGATATGAAGCCACTGGTAACTGCTTATGTTGTGATTATTGGCGTGATGTTTGCTGCCGCAACTTCCACATCCCCGTCAATCGTGCCATCCGACTGGTTGCATTCGCGAGCCGTCGGAGCTGCTATGTTTGTTGTAAGCGACCTTTTTGTTGCAAAGAATGCGTTCGGGAAATCTATTGGGTCAAAAAGCCGTGGGTTTCTCGAGGCATTTGGCGGCTATGGGCTATATTTCTGGGCCCAAATAGTGATTGCCAGAACAGTAATAGGGGCATAGTCGCTGTTGGAAAGCAAATATGGTGGCGGCTAGACAGAAGAAAACTTGAAACATCGGAAAACCTACCTATGGCATGTTGATGTGACAATGGCAATGGAGTTAAAAAAGAATATTTACTTTCGATCTACCGAAAATGAAGTATCCTTTCCAAGTGCCAGGTGTTCCAAGGTTAATGCCAGGTGTGAAGATGTCCTCTGCAGAAACGACGCAAGATCATGGATTCGTTGAGATAATCAATTGCATTCATAAAGCTCAGATTGTCAACTGTTGATATTGATCGTAAATTCATAAGAAAATAGCAGCTGAAGAAGTATAGCCTGAAAGCCAACCATAGAAGGAAAGACACATGTTAGTGTCCAGCAACATTGAAAATATCGTTCTGCCAAGTATAGCCCAGTCCATGAGTCTCATCGCCATCTTCAATGGCCTCCTGTGCACGAGTAGCTTCATCATGCCATGTCTTTACGATACTCCCAGGGGCATAAACACCCTTGAAAGCACCATCCTTCAAAGGCTCAAGGCCGATTCGCGCTTCGACGTCCGAATCAGCAGGCTTCAAGCGAGCAAGAACAGCTCGGACAAAGGAAGCCAAGTCCTGCGGGTTGGCAATGCGAGCAGCACGCAGACGCTCACGCGCAAAGACTAATTCGCGATTCAGCGCGAATGCTGCCGCAACAATCTCTTCGGCAATCTTCTTCTCCAAGACACGGCGGATGAGGTGTTTCAGGAATGGTTTGGTCAGCCAGAGGAGGAATCTCCATCTGCTGCGCTTGACTTGGTAGTCAAGTTTATGGATCCGTACGCGGACGCCTCGCAGTGAGAATATTTGCTCGAGCTTGCCTCTGCCGACCTCGACATCTAGTGAGATGTCGATTCCACGTCGGTCGAGGTAGAAGCTGGCGATTCCCTCGTCTTTGAGACTGAAAATGGGACCCGTGTGCGTGCGGAACCAGTAGCCGAAGTCCTCAGCACTGATGTTCAAGCCTTGAATGGTGATGGTGAAGGCTGTTTTCATCAGAGTTTCGGTACGCTTGGAGTGCGTTTTAACAACATCGATGTCGTTCCGCGTGAGGAGGTGCATGCGATAGGGGAGGAAAGAGGAGAAGTTGACTGTATGGCCTGGTTCGAGGATTAAGTTCTCGATAAGAAGATCCATTTCTGGGGCAGATATCTCCAACCGTGGGATGGGGATGTACTGGAGTGTGCGCAAGAGGACGGGGAGAAAGACGTTGACCAGGTCTGCCGGAAGATCGGCCTTGTTATCATTATAGGCAGTCCATGCGTGCTGGTAGACTTTCTTGGTCGCATTGATCAGCTTGTACATAGCAGGATCCTCTGGTACAGTCCGTAGCGCTTGCTTGGTTTGAGCCAGAAAGTCATCCATATCCTTGCGCAGACTGGTTTCCGTCCCCACCTTTTCAGACTGTTGTTTGAGCTCATCGAGCTTCTGTGGAGCAGAATCAAAGAATTCCGGGTCAGTCAACATCTCTTGGAGTGAGTGTCCGGTCTCCCCTAGTAAATTATCGAATTCAGGATCTTTATTGGCATGCCGAAGGACATTGTGGAATTTCTGCTGCAGTTTGTCCCACTCTTCCGCGCTGCCGAATGATCGCAACAAAACCCAGAATTCATCGACAGCACGTTTGAGGTCAGCATTGGCTTGCAAATCTTCTTCCGCGGCCGATGTAGTGTTTTCCGCGACCTCGGCGTAAATCTTAGCGTACCGCTGCAGCAATTTGGCAAGCGTCGCGACCGAGTCAGAGTAGTCTGTCCTTTGACGTAGTTTCTGAACAGCCTGCTTTAGTCGAAAGAGAAGAGTATCTCTCTCCTTGCCGGAAAGATGCTCTTTGGCACTTTGCACAGCATTGTGTCCTGTTTGGGCAATTCCGTCCTTAGTGGCCTCCGCCACGTGAGCAACTTCCTCCCTTAACTCATCCTTTGACAATTCATGTCCCTCATCGGCACCAGCCCCATTGAGCGCCGACTCTTCCTCTGCAGAGGGCTGCACTTGCTTTGCTACAAGCTTGGAAGACTCGGCGAGAGACTCAGCGGTGTCAGCGAAGATCTGACGCCCAACGGTAACGATATCATCGACGAAAAGACGGAAATCGCCGTTGGTCAGTAGGAGACTGCCGATAGTACGGAAGCTGTCATATGCTGTAAAGACGTGCAGTGTTAGCGATCGTCCCGCGACCCAGGCAGACGCGCCAAGCCCGGAAGTTGGGGGGTATCGACCCACCAGCTTTGGTATCAGCTCGTGCCTTCACGTTAGCAGCCTGTCTAGAGACTCTCTCGCTATCTACTTGAATGCGTGAGCGAGCCAGCCGCCATAGGAATTCCTGTAGTTGATCCTGGTTGTTCTTTTGGTGAAGGAACTCGATGAAGACTTGAATCCACAAGCGTGTGTCGCGCACTAGCTGGCGACCGACACTACCGATATCCTGATTGCGAAGGTTGAGGACATCGGATGCGAGGAGGGTGCGGAGGTTTGCAATTGTTTGTTCGGTTGTTGGTAGATATCCCTCGGAGATGGCGCGGATCATCTGGTAGCTGTGGAGCTTCTGGTGGAGGCGACGCTGCCGGGAGGTGTCATCCTCATAGCGAGGGAGGAGGGGCTCAGTCTCGGAGGGCATGGTGAACCCTAGAGCTGGGGACGGATTATGGACTTTGATGGGTGCTGTAGAGCTAGGTATTCAGATCAGATTGTCAGACAGGTTGTCATGTCTAGATTGGGGGAGCTCCAAGGATCGACACAACCTGTTTTCTCCGCGCACATGACGACACAACTATAGCACCAATCAATTATCACAGGTACGCAGTACTGATACTTCGGACTAATAATTATTTTGATTCAATTGAATATTATATATCTAAATCTCACGTGTTTATCACTGTGTATTACAAACCTTGAGTATTGTGACCTGATTTCTCGGGCCTATACACAATACCCGACCCGCGCGCACTCCTACAATGGCGGTGCAAGTGTAACAAGCCCTTTAGCCAAGCGCTGAATCTGCGCCGCATAATAAGTCTAGGAAAAAGTCAGCCAGAGTTCCAAATCCCAAACTCCCCAAGCTTCAGGGCTCAACTCACACTCTCAGCCCCCGCCCCAATCAAATTCGCCGGCAAGAAGCGCGTGTACCACGGCACAGGGGCCTTGTTCAACGGCAACTGCGCCTCTGCGTCCTTCACACTCTCATCAAGCAACAAACGCGGGAATTTTGGATCCACGGCCGCAGGTCTCCCAATGCCCACAAGGTCGCAAGCTCCATCCCGAATAGCAGCCTCTGCGCCAGCGCGCGTGCGGAATCCACCCGTCAACATGAGCACCAATTCAGGATGCCGGAGTCGAACCTCCTTCGAGAATTCGATGAAGAATGCTTCGCGCGCGGCTGTGCGCTCGGATTTCCGGGGCGCTTTGGCATACCCCATCATCGCGGGGTCTTCGTACGTTCCGCCGGAGATTTCCATGAAGTCGATGCCGGCGTCAGCGAGAAGCGCGATCTGAGTCATTGTTTCTTCGAAAGTTGCGGAATCGTGGTCTGCAGAGTTGAGCTTGATACCGATGCAGAACGTCGCAGGCACGACCTTGCGAGTTTGGGATAGGATTTCGAGCACGAAGCGTGCGCGCTTCTCAGGTGTGCCGCCGTAGTCGTCAGTTCGAAGGTTTGTCTGTCTCTATTAGCTTTTCATCATTGGTATTTCCAGTCTCATTACGGCTTTACCTTTCCGCTCAAGAATTGATCTATGGTGGAACTGTTAGTGTGAGATGTGAAAATGCATCAAGTCATACATACCAATCAAATATCCATGAGCGCCGTGCAGTTCGATGCCCGAGAACCCGGCGTCGGCCATGAGTCGAGCTGTATCAACGAATTGGGCGATGACACGCTCGACATCTTGGGATGTCATCTCCTTGGGTGTCGTCCAGGCCAAACACCCGATCAACCGCTCGAGATAGCCATCTCCAAGTTTGATAGGCACGGCGCTGGGCGCTAATGTCTGCGCAAACATTCCTCTGTGGCCTGCGACGCGGAACGATTGCCGACCCGGGTGGCAGATCTGAGCGATGGCCGGGGTACCGTGTTTTTGGCAGGCGTCGGCATATTTCTTCCATTGAGCGACGAGCTCGGCATTGCTCTCTGGGCTCTTGTATTCACTGTGCAAGGCTGGGTCGAAAGGACTGCCCATGTGGTTTACGTCAACTTGGACGTTTCCTATGTATGGTTAGCCATGGCTCACTGTCTGGCTGGGCATTCTGTGGATTTTCCAAAAAGATATTTGTTTACCTACCCGTGAGAATACTTCCCCATCCGCCGTCCGACCATTGCTCATAGGCATCCGCAAGAGAGTTTGTTGGGTGGTTTTTCTTGGCCATCAACTCGGCCATTGCAGCCTATGGTTTCGTTAGCCTTTCAAGAGCAATAAACAAGCAGACATGTCCCGATCATGAGTATTATCATGTTTACCTTGCTGAGTCGATTGGGCAGTACTAGACCGCATGGAAGCTTAACGGGGTCTGCAAGAGGAGATGGCATGGCGTGCATATGCAATGTTTACTTCAAGGATGTGGACTTGCGTTGGGCGATTGAAGACCTGGAGTTTCAATGCCACCGTTCAATGTCAATTTAAACTGTCTATTTGAATTAAAACCCAAGTTACCAGACTATCAGCTATGTATCCATTTTCTAAACAGTGAAAATTGCCTCCAAAAGGGGGCCTCGGCTGGACCTTAGTCATCGGAGGGTTTCATCGCTCCGCTCCGAAGCAAAATTCGACCGAGATTTGGGTCGAGATAGAGGCAAATCGGGCATTGAGTTCCCCCGTTTTCTCCTTGGACTGGGTGTGGGGTACTGATGATTTCAAAGTTATTCATCAATTAATATCGGATTACTGATCAGAGAGGGAAAAAAATGCCATGACATGTACGGAGTATGTTTTGACACTTTACAAGGGCTGGAAGAGGAAGTGTAATTACAGAGACACAAGAGTTATTCTTAATTTGTTCATTCATATGACAATAGATGCTAACTATTCCCAAATGCAAAGGCCCCGAAAGTGACCAAACAGAAAGTGATGGGTATTCTATCAAAAAAAAAAACAAAATCAAAGCAAACAAAGAGTCATGACCCGGAATAGGCAGAAAGGTGCAAGTGCAAGTGCGCTGGAAAAAAAGCCAAAAAGAGTAAGACGACATGAGTCAATCACGCCGAGATCCAAAGTTGGAAAAGAAGGTATTTTTGTGTTGCCGAGCACATGCTTACAGCTTAGCACCGTTCTTCTCCTCGGTAGGGGAACCGTTGGCAGTGATGGGAGGAGAGATTGTGCCCAGGGAAGAGAGAAGGTGACCGACCTCGCGCTCCAGAGCGCGAACCTCGGTGTGAGGATCGTACATGCGGGCACGGATCCAGTTGTCGAGCTCGACGTCGGAGAGAGCACGGAGAGCGATCTCACGATCGACCTTGTCTTCCTGTGCGGCGCGGATGACCTTGCGAGTGACGACGATGGAAACTTCGCGGATGCGAGTGATGTCCGGGTACAGGAGGTTGCGCTCGAGTTCCTCGGCGGTGAGGGCAGAGGAGAGGGACTCGCCGGAGGCGTAGATCATGCTGTCGGTGACGCGGACGGCCTTGGAGAGAATGCTGCCAAGACCGATACCGGGGAAGACATACATGTTGTTACCCTGGCCGGGGTAGTAGGTGCGGGTCTCTCCGGCAGAGTTGGTGAAAGTGCAGTTGGGGAAGGGAGATCCGGAGGCGAAGAGGCAGCGGCCGTCGGTGTTCTTGACAGCGGTCTCAAAGTCACACTCGGACTTGGAGGAGGGGTTGGAGAGGGGGAAGATGAGAGGAGCGGTGTTCCAGTCGGCCATCTTGCGGAGGATCTCGGGGGTGAAGACGCCACCCATGGTGGAGAGACCCATCAAGATAGAGGGCTTGACGTGGTCGACGACCTCATCGAGGGTCTTGAATTGAGCGCCCTCGTTGTCACGGCGGGCGAAGTAGACCTTGTGGTCGGCGAGCTTGTCACCGCGGTCAGCGGTCACAAGACCCTTGGTGTCAACAAGGTAGAAGCAGTTGCGGGCCTCGTCCTCGGTCATGCCTTCGCGCATGAAGAACTCGACGATCTGGCGGGCGACACCGACACCGGCGCTGCCGGCACCGAAGAAGACGGCGCGGTGATCCTTGCAAGGAAGACCGGAGCGCTTGACGGCGTTGATAACACCACCAAGGATGACAGCGCCAGTACCCTGGATGTCGTCATTGAAGCAAGTGAAGGTATCGCGGTAGCGCTCCAATGCGGGGAAGGGGTTCTTGAAATCCTCGAATTGGATGACGATACTAGAAGCTTGTTAGTCCATGATCAACATGTGATACAAGGAAGGCGACTTACCCGGGCCAACGCTCAGTAAGAGCGGACATCAGCTCGTCCAAGAACTCGCGCTCCTCCTCGGCGGAGATCTTGTCACGACGGCTACCCATGTAGAGCGGGTCTTCCCGGAGGGCCTTGTTGCTAGTACCCAGGTCGAGGGTCAAAGGCAGAGTTGCCTCGGGACGAATACCCGCACAGGCGGTGTAAAGGGCCAACTTTCCGATGGGAATACCCATACCGTTGATGCCCAGGTCACCCAGGCCGAGAATACGAGAACCGTCGGTGATACATGTGATCTCGACGGAGGGCTGGGGCCAATTGGCGATGACGGAAGCAAGATTTCCGCGATCTTCCCAGCTAAGGTACATACCTGCACAGGTGGGTTAGCGTCTCCGGTTCCAATTCGTGGGGATCTTCAGATCTTACCTTCGGGCTGCTGGTAGATCTCGGACCAGCGTTGGCAGGCCTCGCCCACAACTGGGGTATAGATGAGGGGAGTCATCTCCTGCGGGGACGGTTAGTTTTCGTGAATCTCCAATTTTCCCCGGTCCAATCACATGTCGCGGAGGTTAACGTACCCTGAGGTGGTCGGTCACCAGACGGTAGAACAGGTGAACATTGTTCTTGCGCAGAGTGCTGAGGTAGAGGAACTTGTCGATGGGGGTGTTCTTGAGACCGAGCTGGGCGAGGCAACGAGTCTTTTGTGTTTCGTAGTTCTCGGCGCGAGGAGGAGTGAGACCGTATGTGCGCAGGTACTTGCGGATGTATGAAGGGTTGGCGGTATCATAGTTGGAATCACTGGGAGGGACTGGATTAGCAACCGCCGTAGGATTGAACAGCTTTAAGCTATTGCATTCGGACGGCAGAGACTTACGCTGGTGAGGCGTGGTTCACGGCGGGCGCCGGGGTGGCATGCACCATCCGGGTCTGTTGAGTAGGCAATGAAGGGTATCGAGCCATTGTGGAAGATTTGCTCAGTGGAGAAGAGGTAGAATGATAGAAAGAAGAAAAAGAGCGAGAAGCAGATGAGAGTCTGTTTTTATGTACACGAGGCAGCATATTAAATTTCCCCTGGGACGTTCGTGCGCACATCATCCAGGACATTCCGACACAGACACGGCGATGACCAGATAATTAACCGGGACCGCGTGTCGAGGAGACACGGTATAGTAAAGAAAGAGTCATGATTTGAGGTCGGGAAGAGTCGGACGTGGATGGGGTTGAGGGCCACGGAAGGGCCCATGTGGATTCCATTTCGGTGTTGACAGCGAACCGTTGCGCGCGAATGCAATTCTGGAATCTGGATCCTGAAAGGTTTTTTTCCTTTTTTTCTTTTTTTTAATTTCTTTTTTTGCTCGGAAGGCAGATCCAGGTAAGGAGGAGTCTCGCCGTGTGTGGAGACGGGGGGCGCCGACTCCGACAAATGCGGAGATCCGACTTGACGTGGACAGTCCAGGGTTGTCCAGGGTTGCGGGATTTATGCCTCATTCCAGCTATGTACTGAGAGCTGCACTGTATCAACCATTGCAGTGTGAGGGGGACACCCGGGTCAGAAAGTTGGAGATATCGAGGACAGACATGTACAGTGTAGATTTGAAACTATCGGAGCTGACAAGTCGCAAAGAAATTTTGTGTTAAACGAAAGTAAGCTGATTGGTCAGGGAAGCCGGGGAGACAAGAAATAGAGACGAGCTAGTCTCTATCCGCCCTAGATGGGTCCGCCGTCTCCACCTCAACCACCGCCGGCGACTGCAATCCACAGCTACGAGCTCCCAGAGCCGCAGATAGTGCCGAATCGTGACCCACTTATTACCCCAAGGGTGTTAAGCTCGGTGTTTCTTTTTTTATTTATTCGCCATTCATCCCGATTGGGAAATGTGTGGGCAAAAGAGCTTCTGGAAGGAAATCTACTGCGGAGGCCGGCGACGGAGCCTGCCGTACCATTTGCCCGCTTCGAATTGCGAGTAATCCGGCAGATAGGAAAAACGCGAAAAGTGTCTTCCGATCGGAAACTCACCGGTGAGACCTTTGGGTTTCGAGTCCGCTGCGTTGGCGATGTGTTCTGCAGCCTGAATGGCTCTCGGTCGCCGACAGGGGTTTGATTACTTATCCTGGGTCTGGCTTCTCCACGGTCTGCGCGATTATTCCCTAAAATCTTCAGGGAACTGCCCACATCAATGCAGATGTTAACAATTCGGAATCCAGGGATTTGATCTCTCCTCGGTGATTGGACCCCTTGTCGGCCGCACACCTGGGCTTGTGTAAGGCGTCCGCTTGCTATTAATAATTTATTTCTCTATGCCTCGCTCTACCGCGTACACACAGAATTTTGTGCGTTCCCGCCTCGGGAGGTCCCAACCTGCAGTTCCCAACGTTGAGGAAAAGGCTTGAGTGGGCTTGGCGATCGCGTGGAATGTGAATGAGCTCATACATTGTGATTTAGACCTGTCATTCTTTCAATGAGGCATTATTCTTGCATATTTGCTTTTCTTCTCCTTTTCCTTGCAGATCACTCCATTACGTACGTCCATCAGATCGGGCGCTACAATTACCTCTGCCCTGTGGCAGAATGGAGTCGCCTCGCGAATTAAGCCTGACCTAAATCGAACTATTGCCATGGTTGCATGAAAGCCTATTCGATCAATAGCTTTCCCCGGATCTTCCAGCCCGGGCCTGTGGTTCGGTATCTAATATTCCAATGATTTAAATAGAATATAGTTCACATAGTTCATAAATAAATATCTCGGTTTAATGTCTCATTTGATTTCGAACCTGTGGAAGGTGCGGAATCAACACCCGACCCTCAACTAGCTGAGTCGCAACTTCCAAAGTTGCGATTCACGTGCGTACCTGCCTGTTTCGACAGTGTGTGTGTTGCCTGACTCGTTACAACTGCCCACTACCTATTTTATGTGATATCGAGCCCCTTACCCCTAGCTCCCGGTAGTCCAATTCGATGGCGTCACTCAAATCAGGGAGAAACTGTATACTAAGCCTTGAGCGTAATGCGCCCACCCTTTGCAGACGTGCAGAGAACATGATCTGACTGTCGATCGCTGCAGTTCAAAATAAACCAGTTTCGTAGCTCTCTCCTTGCAATATGTCTCATATGAGGGAATTGTATGTTGCATGCTCACACGGATGGATCGAGTCACTATGACCGCATGTTATCCCATGTTATCGGGCCAGGTAACATCTGACTCGGCTTGCCGGGCAAAACACCACACATATTACTTTCACCCCGAGAACCTCAATTTATTTCAAACATACACTAACTTTTGCGAAATAGATTCTCATTCCAAGGTATTTGGTCGGCATCTCATGATCCAGTCGAGCTGTCAATCGACTACCTGTAGTCTGCTCCTGGAAATTGTTTACGCATGTGGGTCTCAGTCAGTAGATTAATCAAGTTAGCCTCTGATACTGGAAGGTAATGGTCCCTGGCCGTTTAACAAATCTACTTATCTATACAGCCCCCCCTGAGATTGGTTGAGAAAAACGTCTTGCAACTGGACGTGTTGCCACCACAGGTACTGCCCCGTTGTATGTAGACAAATGTCTCATCATCTTGTTCTAAGCTTCTCCCGCTTTTTTCCACAGCACGGTACCGCAATCAATATTTTTCATTGCTAATATTTTCATATCCTGCTGTACCTATGGTTAGCTCTTTTTCTTTGTCGGTATCGATGCTTCATTCTGAAGATAAATGCTTAGCTGACGCTTCCAACAAACTCTGTGACTAACGTTAGGAGTTGAAAGCGCTGGAGATCTCATCTGCCTTTGTACCTAAATCCACCGGCCTAATACCGTGGCTTTGATGTTTGCAACAACAATGACCTTTGTCTTCATCCAGAATATATATAAATGCGTGGGATCCAGCTATGAAATGGTTCAAAAATCAGAATTACCATTGATACCATTTATCTCCCCAGCTCCCGAGGTCAATGCTTCCAACAGCTAATTGGAGTCGAACATTCGGAAATAGTTAAATCATACTCAGTTGACATCAGACACGGAACACAATGTCATCATTTCCACCATGGGAGACATCCGGAGACCAGATCCGTAGATGGATGGAAAATCCAAGAGAGCCTGGGTGCAAAGTTGCCAGGATCACTCTGACTCTAAATACTCTGCCCCCAGACCGATCAGATTGGGATATTGCGGCCTCAGCAGAGCATCTGGAGCCCGAGCACTACAAGTGGTTGGAGCGAGTAGGAATTTCGACCATTGTCGACAAGCAAAGCGAGGAATCAGTTTACCAGGGAACAATGGTGATGAAGCGCGAAGGACCATCGACTCAATGGACCGGTGTAGTCGGGCCAGGTATAATCTTTATCAACAATATTGAACGAGCGAAGTCCTCAGATGGCCCCTTTATCTCTGAGCTAACTTACGCTGTTTATGCTCAAAAATTCGATATCCAAAGCCTGAAGCATGTTTGGGTGACGGATGTCCAGAACCACGATACTATCAGATTCATCAATAATCATATATATGCAGCAGGCACAGAATCGAAGTATCCGCGTGATGCTCTTATCAGTTGGAATTCTTCAAGCTCGCAATATAATGCTTTACTTGGCACAGCGCTAGGGAAAATGGTTGCTTACTTTATTCTGGGGGCATTTGGTCAAGGTGTGAAGCGCATCTCACGAATATGTCTTTTCCGATCATATAACTCCCCACAGCTGCAATTTGATATCGAGCAAGTTGGAATATGCTGATTGGGTGTTTCCAAGGTGACTAGAAGGATCGGTCGTGTTTATATACCATATTACCTAGGAATGAAAAAGAATTTTTCTCTGAGCTGGCCTTTGAAACCTTGGAAGCAGCCTTGAGAGTTTCGTCAGTTCTCGAAGCCCTGTAGAAATAAAAGAGAACATCATGTTCAGCTATTTCCAGAGTCCGGAGGTGAAAGGAATTTTGGCCTGATTTTGGCTGATTCTGCCTGATTCCAAGGTTCTTTTCCAAATCAGTACTAGCTTAAAAAGTACCACCAAAGTCCCCCTGCCCGCTATGTCCCTTTTTACTCTGCTCTTTTGTCCTACTCGCAAAACTCGGCATACTGGCTAATAATTTCATCGTATCAAGTCAAATGATGAAGAAATGAAGAAATCCATATGTAATGCACAATATCAAGCTTGGAAGATGTCTTGAACGCCAAGACAAATCCCCAGGCAGCACAGCGGGTGCCTGGGCTAAACCTCTTCAGGTGAGAAAACGCCGCCAGATAAAGACCCCGAGGTTCCCCTTGAACAAACGGTAGAAATCTCAAAATGTCTTTTGTGGCCCTTCCCCTTGAAATTCACTGTCGAATCATCTCTTATCTTCTTTCCAACCGTGATGTGGCTGCTCTATCAATCCAATGCCGCACCCTTCACTCTATGTGTGACATGGCAACACGCAAGCAATACTACCGGATCAATATATTGCAAGGTGAATCCGGTGTTGACAGAGCCTTTGAATTTCTAATGGAAATTTTGAAGCGACCTGAACTGGCTCTTTATGTGCGCCATGTTGAGAACCACACAGCCGTTACATGTTACACAGATTACAGAGAATCTGAGCCCATGCGGGAACTAAGCACAGAAGAGATGACACTCATTCGGAAAGCAGTCAGAATGGGGGGCTTCATAGGCCCCAAAGAAGATCAAGTGGTCAACATGTTGATGCAGAGGATGGACAACGCGCTCAGTCATTTTAGTGGTTACAGGTGAGGCCTTTGTCGGATATCGATAGCTACAGTATCGTGCTGACTTCCTAAACAGAGACCGAGATAGCTTTGCAACATTTGTGACGCAGGCTCTGTCAGCAATTATTATTGCAGTGTCACCAAACATCGTGTCAATTTCCACGACAGATCCTCGTGCCCGGCATCCCGAAATTGAGCTTCCGCTTCATCAAATCCTCCGACAGGCCAACGGGGATACTGAGTTTATGCCGTATCTCCGCAACCTTCGCAGTGTGTATATGTTCAGCAAGACTGACAGCACATGGGAAGATGGGCGCTTTTATGTCGCCATGGATCTTTATGGCTTCACAAGGCTATTCGACCATCTACCATCCATTGAGTCAGTCAGCACCGATGCGATGGAAGAGAAGGATATTGAGGACGTCAAATTCAGCAAGAAATCTTGCAACATCAGTTCGATATCTATCCATCACTCATCAGTCTCATCTCTTTACTTGGAGCGCTTGATATGGTCGCGCAAAACTCTCACAGAAATTCAGTATTCCATTGGAGGGAGAGCAAGCAACGATGGGGGCCACCACACCTTTAACCCCAAATCATTCATCAAAGCCCTGTGTGATCACAAGGAAACCGTGGAGGTCATTGACATTGACGTCGAGGATGACATTCACGCATTCCATTATGATGAGGCCAAAGACATAGAGCGTACGCTCAACAAATACGGGAGCCCATATGAACCAGGAGCCCATGAGCAGAATTCCGAATTTCTCAAAACGACTTGGAAAAACAGTGGATCTTTGAGGGAATTCGTGTCCTTAAGGAGATTGAGCTTGGGGGTGAACTTTCTGTTGTACCTGGCTAACGGTGTTAGCGGGCCAGCTGATGAAATCGCAGAGAGGAAATTAGTGGTAGACCATTTGCCACTTTCCCTAGAGTATCTGTGCGTCCGTGGATACGAGAGGGGCATAAAACAAGAACACGACGAGCAGATGGATGCGTTGATGGGGGCTTGGAAGTCAGGCCAGTCTCAATTGAAAGAACTTCGGGGTATCGATGAGATCATCCCCCATGCTAGCCATGTCAGTGACCCAGATGGAGACGAACATCTGCTGTGGCCTTTTGACAAAGGGAGCGATAGCGAAGAAGAAGATAGCGAGGACGAAGACAGCGAAGACGAATAATAAGGAGAAGAGAAAGAATGTCATGTTGACAATTGACACAACATACGCCCCACTTCTTTTTAGCCTGTCAGGAGACTTTTGCCTTGGGAGTCAGGCCCCACACTACCAAGAGCCACTTTCCCTTTGCTGCTTCCCTGCCTCTCAATACATACTCCGTACACTGTTCTGATTTTACATCGGCTCATACCTTTAGGCCAAAAGACTGACTGCTCATCTGCCGATATCAGGATCTCAATCTCAACACATTTGCGCGGTAGTCATCGGTCCGTGACAGTGTCAACACTTCAATCTGGAGAAAACAGCAAAACTACCAAGGTAGAATTTGAATCACACGTACTTCGAGAACATGATGCTTTCCAACCTGCGCAAAGCCCGCATATGCATGCCAAGGCTTTCCTTCGAATACGTTGGTCCTCACGCTAGCGGGGCTGAAAGCCAGCCTCACTCTTTTTCCATTCAATCGACCCCCGAGCTCTGATCGAGAGAAAATAGGAACATCCAACGGTTGTGGCAGAATGGTGTCGAGTCTGCGTGCTACAATCAGGCATGCAAAAGAAAAATATCGAAATGGCCATAGGAAACATGAGGAGCAGCCCCCGCCTCCGAGCCCCGAGAGCCAGGATCGCCTCACGACAGATACCGATGTCCATGCCGCCGCCTCATACAATCCGAGCAAAAATCTCTGGGAAGTGGCCGGAGAAAAATTGGACGAAGAACATCGGAAGGCCCTGGGTCTAGAGAGCGCTTTGCCTATTACAGACGCCATCGAAGATGTCATCGAAACGACCGAACAAAAGTACCGCGAGTATAAAGAAGGGGGGCTCAACATTCGGAAACGCGGTGGCGGTCATATCAATGTCCGTGATTCTGCCAAAAACATCATCCTGCATGCGTTGCAGGTGCAGGATCTAATTAAGACATTGGTGTCTTTTGATCCGACCGGTCATGGTGAGTACCTAGAAGGTGTACCAGCTTGACAGCCTTTCCATCAGCTAAGATTAAGCTCAGCATCAACTGCATGGTCAGTTGTTTCAATTGGTGTGGCCCTGATCAAAAATGACATTGAACGCCGGGACGACATTTTTGAGGCATCTGAATACCTAGCACAGATTCTTTCTTACTATGCGATCATCGAGAATCTCTATCGAGAGAGAAAAGTGGAAAGTGATCAAGGTTTGGAAGACGCTTTAGTTGAAGTGTACACGGCAGTGCTTCAGTATGCAGCAGAAGTGAGGAAGGCACAACTGGAAAGAGGAGCCGGTATGTCATCCGAGCTCGGAGCCCTGGAGAGCTTTTCATATGGCGACAGAAACTAATATCATGAAGCTCGTGTGGTAAAGAGCATCACTGCTCTTGTACAAGAGTCGCTGAAGGACCTCAAGGAAACTGTTGAAAAGAAAGGGCAGGATGTTGAAAAGTGGACGAGTCTTACCACAGCTTTAGGTTGTACTACCCTTCATTTCTTTTCAAGATCAACGTAAATAAGACATTGCTCACCATTGCAGACCACAGGAAAGAAGCAGAAAGTATGCTGGACGGGATTGACGAGGCTGTTGAAAGGCTGAAGATTATCCAATCACAAAATCGGAGTAAGTGATTCGCTACTCATAAAATTCCGAGAAGGACAAGCACTGACATCAGTAGGCTCGCAAGATCGAGAGATCCTCGATTGGCTGTCTACGGCCCCATACTCAGATCCCCAAGAAAATAACTATCGGCGCCGTGCATCAAACACGGGGAATTGGCTCCTTGACTTGCCTAAGTATCAAGAGTGGAAATTCTCGCCAGGGGGTCTATGTTGGCTTTATGGAGCAGGTGCGTTCGTCAAATATTCAGAAAACTCAAACTAACCATTTGCCCAAGTTGGATGCGGAAAGTCAGTCCTCTGTTCTACGGTCATTCGAGACATTAAGGAGTTCTGCAAGCTTGATTCCTCGCGAAAGTATGCCTACTGGTACTTCCAGTTCAGTAATGACGAAACACAGAAGGTGCACAACATGGTTAGGTCCATCTTACGACAATTCATGCCACGAACACTTCCTGCGTCTATGATTCAACTTTGGGAAGATCATAGCCATCGAGGTAGTAAGCCACAGCAGGAGAAACTTACAGAAATTTTCGACTCTCTGTTGGATACTTCTGAGTGCGAGTTTTACCTTGTCCTCGATGCTCTAGACGAATGCCCTACGAGAGAACATGACGGACGGAGCTCGTTCTTGCAATTCCTCGAAGGGTTAGTTGAAAGACATCGGGCTAAAATTCACGTTCTTGTTACGAGTCGACCAGAACCTGATATACGCTCGAAGCTGGAACAATACCCAAGTGTGAATCTGGAGACTGGATTGAGGGGCGATGTGGAAACTTTTGTCCGTGCTGAAGTTTGCCAAGGCCGGTTAGGTAAATGGGATGAATCGATCCAAACTTTGACACTAGAGAAATTGCTTAACATTCCCGAATGGTATGTTACACTTGTCAACAAATATCGCGCAGCAGGACTGACATATATGGCTCAACAGGCGCTTTCGATGGGCAGATTTGCAGATAAAACGACTTGAGGAATCGAAGACAGAGAATGATTATATCAAGGCTCTTGATTCCATTCCAGCCACACTCGAGGACAGCTACAGAGACAGCCTTGAAAGGCTATCACCAAATGATAGAGAAGCAGCTCGCAAAATACTGATCTGGCTCAGTTTTTCTGTCGTACCACTGCATTTGAAGACTGTCGCCGCTGTTGTGTCTTTCCGTTTTCCAGAAGACGTCGTAACGACCTGCACCACTTCACTAGTCAGCGTGAGCATCTCCGATGATACTGTGAGACTGGCTCATTTCTCCGTGAAAGAGTTCTTGGTTCGCAGTGAAAGCGAGGGTCAATGGTATCAGTTCTCGGTCATATCTGGTCACGGTGCCATGGCAAATCAAACAATCGACCTTTTGCTTGAAACTACCGAGATCTTGACAAGGACTGCAATGCAAGCGCCACTCCTGATGTATGCTGCGCGATATTGGGACCTTCATTTCATGGAATTGAGAGGCCTACACGAGAGTTGCACCGGATTCCAGGAAAGAGTTGATCGTCTCTTCACCGAGCGCAATGTTTATTTCAATTGGATACGCTTGTTGAATTCAAATTGGGGTGACTATTGGAATGCACCATTCGAGGAGCAGGAACTACCTCTGCTTATAGCGTCAAGAAAGGGATTAAAGCCAACAGTTGAAACATTGCTTGCAAGAGGCGAAGATCCGTTGGAGTCAAATGATGCTTTGCAATGGAATTCATTGGCTGACGCTGCAGAGCATGGTCAGTTGGAGACCCTCGAGTTACTCTTGAATAAAGTGAAAAGAATACCGCGGGAAACAACTGTGAATATCTTGCGGTATATGGAAATTGCCAGGCCTGACCAAGAGCGATTAGGGAATATTCTAGATCTCCTTTGGGACAAAGGTGGTTTGCATGATCGATCCAGATCATCGAACAAGGTCCTTGATGAGACACTGGTCGAGATCGCGGCCGAGAACTCCACGTCCGGTCATCTGCTTATAAGCCTTTTCTTGGACCGAAAGAAGAGGATGGGCTTTAAGATAACGGGAAAATTCTTGAAATGTGTGTTGCGGAATGATGGCTGCGCCGAACAAATCATGCACTTGCTTTTAAGCAGGTGTGGTGCGGATATAAAGCTGACCCCATCGTTGATCCATGAACTCATGATGCCAGTAAGGAACGGTGCACCGATTGATCTTCTGCATGACCGGCTTCAGGATATTGTGGTGGACGAAACATGTGTGGCAACTTTTGCACAAGGGAAGAAAGAAACAATGGAACTGCTTCTGCATCACCGTGGCGATGAGGTCCAAATCACTCAGAAAGTCCTAGTCACAGCTGCCAGACGTTCATTCGATCCACGCACGGTAAGGCTACTTCTCAAAAAGCGAGAGCCCAAAGCAATTATCGATAAAGAGATTCTCCTCGCAGCTACAGAAAACAAAAATTGCAGTGGAGTTTTTGGTGTGTTGCTTGATGAGTGTGGGAAGGATACCATCATTGATGATACTATCATGCAGAGTATATCGCGAAACAAGCGGGAAGGTTTGGCAATGATGAAAATGCTTCTTTGCAAACAGCAGGCTGGACTTTTAGTCACCCTGCAGACACTATGCAATGCTGCCGAACATCAAAACCGGGAAATGATGGAGTTCCTGGTAAACAATGCCGATGGATTCGACCTACCCATCACAGAGCAAGCGTTACACTCCGTGACTCGAAATATTAATCATGGGCCAGCCGTGATGGAATGTCTGTTTGACCTTCGGGGTCACAATCTTCCCGTCTCAGACAATATATTGGTAGCGGCTGCATCTGGATGCATTGATACAGCTGATGATGTCCTAATATTCCTCTTGGAGAGATGGCCAGAAATTCCGGTGTCTGATCGACTATTCGAGGCGGCATCGCACCTCCCTAATTCGAAATCCATGGAGCTACTATTGGATCGGCGGTGTGATGATCTTCCAATCGAAAAAATGATCACCGAGATAGGAACTAGCTACTTGGGAGGTTTTGTGCTGGGCATGCTTCTTGATCGACAATTTGTTGAAGTTGATGAATGGCTGATGGAAACAGTCGCAAGTAACCCCGGTGCCCTGGAGGCAATTTACGACCGAAATTTGGAACTCCCAGTCACACAAAAGATGATAACCAACGCGGTAAAGCGTCTCTCCGCCATTAGATTCCTTCTCAACAAACAGGACAACCAAATCTTGATCACAGAAGAAGTAATCAAAGCTTCACTGTTGGAATTCGATGCAGAGTTCACAACAAGATTGTTTCTGGCTCGCCTAGGACCAGAGGAAATGCCTATAACGGAAGAAATTTTGAGATTCGCCATCAAAAATCGCAACATCCAACCTCTCGAGATGTTTCTCGAACAACGCCGTGACCTAAATCTCAATGTAGTCTGGGAAGCAATATGGCAAGATCCTGAATTTGACCCTTTTTTTGCGTCTTACGCGGCACAGGCTGTGTTGCAATATTACAGCTTTGATGTCTCGATCGAAATGCTGGGAAGGCTGCCTGCTGAGTGCGATTCTGAGTATGTGTTTGACGGTTTTGTCCGCTCATGTATGCAGCACCGAGTGCTGCTACCGACCTCAGAGGCAGTATTCGAATTGATCGTGGAAAGATCAAGTTTGAACACAATCGACATATTCCTGGAAGATCATCCTCACATTTCCATCACTGAGAGGTACTTTGAAGCTGCCGAGATGAATCCAAGAGAGGACGTGAACAGGAATGCCTTGTCTTCGCTTCGATGTGTCGAGCCAAGTTGAGCCTAGAGCACAGGAATTTATCGATGCTTGGAATCCTTTTTTCTTTATCCCTGTCACGTCATGTTTTGTTGAAGCTATCATTTGATGTTCTAGTTTTGTCACCTCATTAGACAACCTTGCAGGGGGGCTTTTTTCAAATTTCCCTACGTAAGATGAGCATGGTCGCGATGAAATGGCTATGAACATCGGGAAGACAGAAAACCCTTCGAAGCACCCATCTCATAGATCTCGCGCGCTCTCCCTCCCTCTCGTTCTCTCCCGCTCTCTCCTTCTCTCCCCTCATTACCCATGCCTCCGTCCATTTTACTTCATGCATCTTGCTCCTAGACTGTATTTATCATACATACTCTAAAGTCCCTTTACGTAATACATTCCTGCCCAGGTCCACTGGCTCCTACGTTTTTTCTTTTATGGAAAATCTCGAGGTCTGTTCTTTAGCAGATTTATAGTATTAAACGGATTATGGACTGATTTTTCCACTATTTGTGTTATCCAACTCCAATGCATCTAATGTAGGCCTCGCCTATCGCCTGTAGTGGGCACAGGTTTTGCTAGACGCAATACCCAACAAAGAGCATGTTCAATCGGCAGAAGCAACAGAAGGATCCTGTTGCAGCGATAACATAAAGTCACTGTGAAGACGGCCACAACAGCATCCAGCCAGTAATGGTTTGCCGTGGCAACAATGACACTCAGAACAAGCATTGGATAAAGAATAGCAAGTGCTAGAAATCCAAATTCGGTCATTTTAGACTTTGATGACGACTGACCGCGGATCCGCAGCAATACTCCAGAATGGTGCAAAAAGGTGCAACCAATCACGAAAGCATAGGTGAAGTGCAGACTCGGCATGGCCGCAAATTGATTCACGGACTTGCCACCGACCCAGACACTTTCGGCATTCCCTTGCCGTACGGTGTCGTAGAATCCATATGATTCGGGTAGCAGCCGCGGTGGCATACATGGGTACACGCAAAACACCAAAAAGGCGGCGAGGTTGCCGAGGGTCATGGTCCTTCGGGCCACGGCGAAGGATGAATGGTTCTTCGCAGAATAGTAGTACCATGAAAGAAACCTGGTATATAAATCAGCTTGTAGAACTACCTGGGCAGGAAAGCCGATGGAGATACTCACAAAACAGTTCCAGGGATATGTACCAGGGAGTAAATTCGATTGAAAACAGTGAGAACCCCCGGGTAGCTATTGATAAAGAATTGCTGAAAGTCCACTTCACTTATCGGAAACATCCAAGGTACAGTTTGATGTTCGAAGTCGAGAATATCGGTAGCATGGTCGCGTGCAACTTGGACAACACCTATTTGGGCTGGTGATAGCCATTGTGCTGTGCTTTTTGTGACCGAGTAAAAGAGGTAATTCATGGCCCAGTAGAACATTTCAACCAAGAATGGAAACTTTTGCAAGATTCTACTGTGAATATAGTTCGCCCAACGAGATGAGTCTTGCTTCTTGATGGTGATACCATATACATTTTCAGTTTTTGTATGTAGGTCGTTGCCGGTCAAAGCATTTCCATCTTCTAGTAGTGAGTAGTTGTAGTTACTCGATGTGATCGAGCTTCGGCCTGGGTCACGGCGCCGGTTGAGAACCAAGGACCCAACCATGATGCTCACGACCACCTATGAGTGCCCATGTTAGTATCAAACGGCAAGAACCTTGTCATTTTCTCTCGGTGTTGAACTCACAACAGGTTCCAGCCATGTATGAGACGCCAATTGCGGTTTGCCCAGGTCTGGGGAATCGCGGACAATAAGGTTGCCAGTCGCCATGCTAGACATGTTGGATGTAGCACAATACTTCACTTGCGCTTAACCAATAAAATCCACTCAGGTAAAGGTAGAATTATGATCAGAAGACAAACCAAAGTCTCCCCAGAAACGAGGTAGCCAGATATTAAATATGAACCTTGGAAGAGCTTATCAACATCCAGCCAGAAAGAAATATCTGTATCCCCCTTTCCCCCACCTCCACTTCTATTCCTGTGCGGAAACTCCGTCTCCGTAATGTGCATAATGCATAGTATACTCCGTACCGGAATCTTCGGGTGGAGACCAAGCGCGAAAATAGACTGCCGTATTCGCATTCCTTGGTGGACCGGATATTGTCCTTTTGCTCAACTATTGTTTTCAACTCGCCTGGGCATCAACAGTACTACTTGCTGAACCCCCTTTTCAATTCTTATTAATTAGCCACGGTTTTTCTTTGTCCGTTTGATCAAGACCTAGTCAATTCGACTGTGTAAAATTTCATTTGAGTCCCGCCAAGGTTTTTCAAGGATCGGAGTCGGGGTATCGGTATCCCGTCCCCGGTCTTTACTTGTTCTTCAGCGATTCTCCACTAGACCGCAAAGGGTCCAGACAAGTTCAGACGAGAGTCGAATTACCGCGGAAAACCGTAGAACAAAGTGGGCAGCCTATCGCAGGGCTTCAACGATCCACCCAGCCCTACAAATCCGCTTTCGTGTTCGTTGTTGTGTCAAAGTTTGCCTTTGGGTCTTGTCCGGTGTGGGCCATGACTGAAACAAGCAACTCGCAAGCCTTGATCAGTGACTCAGCGGGATTTATGCTCCAAATGAGTTCCCGAGGCCGGTAGCACTTGCTTTGAAGATTCGGCGGAATTCAAAACGCCTTCGACCGAAATCACGCCTTGGCTAATATTGAAATTGGCAAAGTGCCAAGGCTTGGCTTAGCGAAACAACAGCAAACTCTTGTTTGAAAAAGAGCACCTGTCCCCTCTATGTCTATACCTTACTCGGAGCTGCCCAGGTGGGTGCGTATATCGCTCGAGTGAGCATATATTCAGGCAATCTGCCAATCTCACTCTCCTTCGTATGGGCATGTCACATCATGGCAATTGAAACCCCATGGAAAGAAGGAGAGCACAGAAGGGGACACGGTGACCAGGAAGAGTCTCAAAGAATTGTGATATATCTCACCAGCAATGGGCCAGATATCATATCCTGCAGCATAGACGCTCGAATTGCGAATACTGTTTCCATAACAGAAAGTGGGAGAGAATACGAAGAAACGAGACAAAGGGCGGCGCGAGATATGCAAACGCTGATTGCACGATGTCACTTCTGCTGACCCCACAGCTATACGCGTATAGAATAGCTTGAGCAAATCCCTCCACGCCGCGATGAAGCCCCCCTCCCCCCTATCTCATTTGTGGGACCTCTCCCCTCTCCCCCATGCTACCTGTTACACCGTGGATCATTTGGCTTTCAATGGTCTCTGATAATTTCTGTTTGTGATCTGCGTTCAGCTCGTGGCTCCAATAGGCGTCTCGGGACCAAAATCAAACGGCCAACGAGAGCCTCTCATTGGCTGTGTTCGGCTGGCGCTAAAATCGTAATCGTATTCTTATGTTCAACAGGGTCTAGTTTATCTGAATCCATCCCAAAGTCAGGTTGCTTCATGATTTTTTCTAATAAAATCTGGGCCCTATGGGGCATCAAAATTGAGAGATAGTCTTAAATTGACTTTGAGTTTGATGTCAATTACACACTCACTAATTTGGTGCCTAATAACTAATAGTGACCGACGGGTTTTTTTACCTGTAAACCCCAAATCTTCTATGTTTCGTGGATTCAATCACTGTTTTGAACTCTGGTCTACCAAGGAATGTCTAATTTTGCACTTGACTCGTCAGAGCTTGAAGATGAACAGCCACCCAGATACTCTGTGCTTGAGGCAGCCGGATGGTCTGTAGAAGAACCACATGTTCAAGGTACTGATGCAATTACCAACTCACACATACCATCTCACTTGAATCATTACTAAAATTCTCTAGATGACGGACGTATAAGACTTGATCTTGACTCCAAACTTTGCCGAACTCTCACAAAGCTTATTCCGGCACCACGCGAGGAACCTGAACTTCCAGATCCCCCGGGAAATGAAATTTGCGATATACACTTGAACATCGTTATTCAAGTTGTCGGAAGCCGAGGTGATGTGCAGCCATTCATTGCCTTGGGCAATGAACTTCAACTGCACGGCCACCGCGTGCGTTTGGCCACCCACAACACATTTGAAGATTTCGTCATCAAGTCTGGCCTGGAGTTCTACCCTATTGGTGGAGACCCATCCGAGCTAATGGCATATATGGTGAAGAATCCCGGTTTGATACCTCAGATGAAGAGTCTGCGTGATGGAGAGATCCAGCGTAAGAGGGCAATGGTGGCGGAGATGTTGACTGGTTGTTGGGAATCCTGCATCAACGACGATCCAATCAGTGGAATTCCGTTTGTCGCTGATGCCATAATTGCTAACCCTCCGAGCTTTGCACATGTTCACTGTGCACAGGCCCTCTCGATCCCATTGCATATGATGTTCACTATGCCTTGGACCAGTACCAAGGCATTTCCCCATCCCTTGGCAAACCTGAAGTATTCAAACACGGAACCAACGATTGCAAACTTCGTGTCTTATGGTATTGTTGAGTGGATGACATGGCAAGGGTAAATCTCCTCTCGCGGAATGTATATCAGCCTCAATACTGACAATAATAGTCTCGGCGATGTTATCAATGACTGGAGGGCGACTCTGGACCTGGAACCTATACCAGCCACCGAAGGTCCTTCTCTGTGCGAGACTCTTCGAATCCCTTTCACATACTGCTGGTCTCCGTCTTTGATGCCGAAGCCACTTGAATGGCCAGCGCATATCGATGTTTGTGGGTTTTTCTTCCGCTCGATGCCAGACTACACACCACCTCCGGATCTGGATGCGTTTCTTCGAAATGGAAGCCCGCCAGTGTATATCGGTTTCGGCAGTATTGTGATTGAAGATTCTGCTGGTATGACGGCGCTGATACTCCAGGCAATTAAGGCACTAGGGATTCGTGCAATAGTGTCTCGCGGTTGGAGTCGATTGGGCGAAAAGTTTTCAGACGATCAAGTATTCTATCTCGATGATTGTCCCCATGAATGGCTCTTTCAGCACGTTTCCGCTGTGGTCCATCATGGTGGCGCAGGTACCACAGCATGTGGGTTGCTCTTCGGGAAATCCACGGTCGTCGTACCATTCTTTGGGGAGTAAGCTCTCCTGGTTTTTGTTCGGTGCGATTTAGATATGCTGACTCCCCTCAGTCAACTATTTTGGGGCAACTTGATTGCCTCTCGCGGTCTTGGGCCATTGCCCATTCCTCACAAATCTCTGAGTGCGCAGAATCTGGCATCCGCCATTCGATTCTGTCTTCAGCCTTCTGCTCAGGCCGCTGCTCGCGATGTTGCTAGACAGATGCGCGATGAAACTGGAGTCAGCGCAGCGGTCGCGTCTTTTCATCGTAATTTACCTTTGGATCGCATGCGATGCCATCTGATGACATCCGAGCCAGCGGTGTGGAAATTGAAGAAGGGCTCAAAGCCGATGCACTTGTCTCGGCTTGCGGCAGAGGTGCTTGTCGAGCATCATCGTTTGAAACCAGGTGACCTGGAGCCGTAAGTCAAGCCTACAGCTCCATTTGCCCCTCTCCCCTTCGCCTCGGTTTGCCTTTCTTGATTTCGCTAACAGGGAGACAGTTATGCAAGCAATCCAATCTACATTCAAAATCGTCGATGGGATCCTGTCACAGGTACTACTTCGTCTCTCATTGGCACAAGCACCGATATAGCGAAAGCCACCGGCGATATTTTCCTTCTACCCTACCAAGAATTCCGTCGTCGTCCTTATAGCCCGTCGGCAGATGTCGTTGCCAATCCTTCCAGTGGTCGTTCTCCCAGTATTTCCTCCACTGTAGCCTCTTCGGTGCACACCACCATCAGTGAAAGACAGTCAAGAATGAAAACTACGGGTGTTGCGATGGCTGCATCAGCGAAGAGCTTGGGGAAAGCAGTGGGCCACTCGTATAAAGGCATGCTCGTCGACATGCCTTTGGCCGTGAGTGAAGGACTAAGAGCAGTCCCGCGATTGTATGGCGACGAGGTCAAAGATCATGGCGAGGTTCGGGATTGGAAGTCTGGGGCCGTGTTTGCAGGTAGGAATTTTACACATGGAATGACGGAAGGTTTCAGTGATCTATTCACTCAGCCCTACAAAGGGGGTCAAAAGGAAGGGGCCAAGGGCGTGATGAAAGGATTGGCCAAAGGGACTCTTGGAGTTACCACCAAAGTCTCGTCAGGTACGTTTGCTTCTATCGTGATCAGACCACAGTTGATTAACGCAGTGAGAATGGTTTAGCCGCATTGGGTTTGGTCGCGTATCCAGCCCACGGGATGATGAAAAGCCTATATACCGCCACGCATTCGAAGACCCGGAAAAGAATCATAGAGGCACAGAAGAGAGCGGGAAAACATATGGAAGAGCACACAGACAAGGGCAGAGTGGGCCGCCAAGTTGTTCTGCGGAAGTTTGAAGCTCAACAACGCGTGGCAACTAGCTTGAACATACAAGATCATCCAAGTTAAGTACTAAGGGACGTGGGGATTTATATTAGCCTGTCGATCTACACATAATATCAACTGGTTACTTTTGATGTTGAAGTCGATTGCCCGGTTAAATCCTACACCTATTCGCGCTACGAAGAATCCCAAGGTTACGTACGCTGCACGGAAAATTGGTATGCTCGATTTCAAAATTTCAATTCATTTTTAGGGACCTAGAATTGTAGGCTGTCGCGTAGGTTCGAAAGTGTAGTGGCGTGTGTCCGGTAAGTAGTAGGACATGGGTGCTCATTGAGGCGAAACCCGGTTACAATCAGTGTCCAAGACGCATCCTTGCAGTGCATCTGGAGAGGATCGCATCCGTCGCTCTCTCTGTCCGCATGATATCCGATGGCAACGACATCATAGGCAAGGGCCATCAAGGAAGAGTAAACCTCGTTGTAATTCACATCAGGTCTTTGGAGGGTTTCGACTAGATTATCCAGCTCTTTTACAAAGTCCAAGATCCGACGGTGTTGGCTAGCAAGATCTAGTTGTAAGGTCATTTTTTCGAGTCTTTTGGGGGTGCCACGAGTGAGGAGAAATCGAGGCAGATATATGTGTATCAAAAGCTTGGTCCGAGTTGTGTTTCTTTCTGGTAATAAGAGTGTGGAGGAGTGGTATCGAAGGCGATGATGGTTTGTCGAGAGCATGGCAACTTCGAGGCCTTTATACCTATTGCTCCGCTCGACGACTGGAGCAATTCAATGGTTCCTTTGTGACAATCACAATGTCAATACCCTTTCAAACTCAATAACCGGGGCATGAAAGAGCGTGGTCACTCTTTCAAAAGGGCTATATGTAGCACATTGGAGAATCCAGTTCTTCTCCGTCAAAGAAACTATTCTGGGTGCCTTAGGCCGCAACCGCGGAAATGGCAGAGAACAGCTAATTAATGATCGAGATGTGAGTGCCACTGAGTGGGCATAACCAGGTACTCAAAGTGATTAGCTCGTTCCAATTCTTGTCTATTGAGTATTTTGATTTGATTTGATGATGTACAGTTGCGCCCATGATTGACAATATCGCTGAAGCTATGTTGTACAGACAAGACCAGCTCGTTCAAATGCTATATCACAGCATGCAATCCTTAGCTTCCAATGAGTAGCCATCTGCGAGGCACAGTTTTTGAAACCCCCATTCTATTGAAGCTTGAGGGTCATGCCGAACACGCCTAGGGAGCCACATGTTATAAACAATGGCCCCCATATCGCGGGGACGTAACGTCCCTGCAATAAATTCTGCCGGGTAGACATATACCGAGCGAAGGAATAACCAAATGACCAGATACTGATAGCCTGGCAAACACGGCTAGCTACGCGGTCACTTGAGTTGCCAATCAGAACAGGTCGGTCTACCCCTGGATGCGATTTCTCGCTAGAGGCGTTTTGCACAGATGGCTTCGATGCATTGAAAGCTTCCTCGCGGGATTTGCGATTGAAGATGTTGTCAATGATATCAAGTCGAGCAAGAGCAAGAGACATAGCGGCGAAAGCTAGTCCCATGCGATTCCAAGAAAGGAATGTCCGCTCGTTAGCCTGGTGGTCGCGCAATTGCGATCCATCATTGGCTACCGCTTTTGGCAACAAGCGACGGAAGAAGTGGCGGCTCATGTCGATAGAGTTGGAGATTTGTGTGATGAAGAAAACGAGTGTGAGTTTGGTTTTTTTTGGTTGTTGGGGGTCACTCAAGAATGATCTGATCGAGACGCGCAATTGAGGACCACGGCATGTGCCTGATAGAAAACGACACCGGAGTTCGGTTAGCTCAGCTGCGCAAGGACTGATCTAATCTGCGAAGCCACCCGAAGGCGGTGGGACACTTTATCTGGAGTGGACCGGACAAACCGATGATCCAAACTTGCCAAAGGCATGATCAATGCTTCAAGGGTGACTCGTCATGGGTCGCAACATGCGGTTTACCCTCGGGTTTGAGGGCTCCATTATTCCGGCCAGACAGCTAGGCTAAGGGCTGATATGACTTTATCTTGTCATTAGCCGAGTGATGTGCAGTTGAAATCGGGCCGCAGCAAGCCTTCGGCATCCATGGATTCTGTTGCCGATTACTAATTTCGGACTAGCGTGGAAGTGACTAAAATCCTTGTCAGCTTTCCCACGTGGAGCCGCGAGTCCCGATTGGTCAGTTTCTGGTACTCTCAACAGCTGTACCACATAGTTTAATAACAACTTTTGATTTCCAAGCCTGACAAAATATTAGCGTGGAAAAAATCCTCATAGCAGTGGGTATACACGCAAAAGTGAAAGGAGATCTCAAGTTCATCTCTATGACAGTCACATCGTTGATTGTGCTGATCTTCTGCTCATTGCCGGAGTGGTCCACGACACATGCTACGTACTTCCAAGGTGAGTATGACATGCCTTTTTTTTCCATGCTTCGGGGCCATGTCTAGGAGCTGAGAGCCAACATTATATACCTAGGACCCACTCATGCTAGATGGTGTTCTGGAATATCTAAAGGTGGATGCCACTCCATCTACCCGTATTTCCGCCTCACCTGTGGTTGTGTATAAAGAAACGGGGCTTTCCCACCTGAGATACGGCTGATTTTCCACTCGCTTTCTTTTGTCGTTGCTCGTTTCTTGTCAGGCATTATGAAGTTTTCCCACGCCGCAGCAGCGGTGGCTGCAATTGGCACCGCCTCGGCCTCCTCCTTCCAAAACAGCACCTACGATTACATCATTGTCGGCGGTGGTCCCTCTGGTATCATTACCGCTGAGCGTGCTGCGGAAGCCGGAAAGAAGGTGCTTCTTCTCGAACGCGGCTACGGTCCGACTGTCTCTACAGGCTCAAACGAAACCCTGGTGTGGAACAACACCCTTACTGGAATCGATGTTCCCGGTCTCTCTGGTGACATCGGTAGTCTCCCTCAATGGAATGAGTACATTTGTACGGATACTGCTGGTCAAGCTGCTTGCGTTTTGGGTGGCGGTGTGACGGTGAATTATATGGTCTTCGTGCATCCCCCTGAGCGCGATTTCAACGACAAATGGCCCCTGGGATGGAAGTGGTCTGATATGAAGTCGGCTGCTAGCCGGCTGTATGATCGGAATGCCGGTTCTACTTTGCCATCACAGGATGGCAAGCTCTATGACCAGGGCTTGTATTCCACGATGAAAGGATTTTTCAGCAATCTTGGATGGACTTCGGTTGACATGAGCAAGCAACCCAATGAAAAGTACCAGGTTTACAGTCATCCTGCATGGAACATCGAGAACCAGAAGCGCGCTGGTCCCGTACGAACCTATCTGCCTCTCGCCGAGCAACGCGAAAACTTCCAGCTCAGCATGGGCACCAAGGTTCTTCGACTTTTGAGAACGGGTGGCCAGATCACTGGTGTCGAAGTGCAACTGCCGTCGAACGATACGGAAATAATCACTTTGCCCCAACATGGTCGTGTCATTCTCTCTGCAGGAGCTTTGTCAACTCCTCGCGTCCTCTGGAATTCCGGTATCGGTCGGAAGCAGCAAATCGAGGTTGCACAGGAGAGTGGTGTCAGCCTCCCCGCTGAACAAGAATGGATTGACCTGCCTGTCGGTGAAGGCTTGAAGGATCACCCTATATTCCCCTTCGTCGTGAAGACCAATGGTTCATTCAACGTTCCCGATTATGCCGCTATTGTCAATGGCTCGGATACCTCTGACATCTCGCTCTACGCCGAGGGCGATGGTATGTTGGCACAGGGCAAGCACCGCATGATTTTCTTCACATCAAATGACGTGGACGGTCAGACTCGTTACTACCAAGGATCATGCGCTCCGTCTGCCGAGAGCACTGTGTCCATCACAGCTTATATGACCCACGGCGCTACCTCCTCCGGTGCTCTTGGTCTTGATATTGATGGCAACACTATTTTCCTCAAGACCCCTTACCTCAACACAATGGGTGATCAAGCTGCGGCGCTGAGCTTCGTCCAGGGCCTAATTGATGATGTAAAGTCTGCCGGATGGGAGCTTGAGACCTACACCAATGCTTCCTCTATCATCGAGAACTACACCCAGGGTGTTCACTGGACCACCACCGCTAAGATCGGTACTGATGATGGGCGTAAAATTGGCGGTTCATCCGTCGTCGATCTTGACACCAAGGTCTACGGAACCAACAACTTGGTATGTATTTGGTTGCTACTCTATTTTAGTTCTTTGATTGCCTTTCTCTCTCCTGATCTACTATTCCACATTCAAACGGCTCTCAATACTAACATTTATGGATCACAGTTCATTGTTGATGGAAGTATCCACCCCGACCTCCCTAGCGGCAATATCCAGGCCACTATCATGGTCGTGGCCGAAGCCGCCATCACTAAGATTCTTGCGTTGTAGATAAGCATTGTCCTACTCTGAAAGAGAACCTCAAAGCTGCTGGGTGCCCAGGTGCCGGAGTTTGAGAATACTGATCTCGTGGAACAGCAGGTTTTAACCTTGGAAGGGTTGTATTATAGTATTTTTCTACTGTAGATAGTGATTGAAGGAATATGGTCCGATGTACATTTTAACGACTCTCTGGACCCTACCTAGACCCCATGGCTACCGTGAATATCTCTTGCATTCCAAGGTTACATTGAGCTCGACATACTGGCAAAAGCTTCGGTGGGGATGCACAAGCCTTTCTCTGTATCGAGAGTGGAGCGAGATATCCATAAATAAACCTTCCCATTGAGAAAGGATACAGTGCCACGCGCTGGCCCAATGAGACCTTGGGAACCCGTTCGCTAACCTATCCTATTCCTCGGGGTGTCTAGACGCACTTGAAGTAAATTCCAAAGATCTCGGACACGGGAGATGCTGTCAACATCATGACTATGATGTTATGACGTCATATGACGCCTACTATCTCTGATAACAACCCCAGCCACTATTGAGAATCCTCACATCATGAGCCATTGGATGAGCACGGCCCGGGCTTCGTCTAAAGCTGTAGTGTGGTGTATCTGTTGTGGTGGTTTGTGAACTGAAAACCCAAGATGGATGGCAGAGAGTGACATAGTCCCGCGGTCTTCATATTCCCATGGGACCGGGTGCTTTCTTTCTGGTCCACACTACCTATGGCGCATTTATGTCGTTCAGCTATTACACCTTAGCCATCTAGTTTGTAAAGCTCGTCTTCTCCCTTCACTCCCGAGGTCCCCAGGTCACCTTTCCCACATATTCTTCCAACGCACTATCCCCCACCTGTATTATTGAATTCTTATACCTAATACCCCAATCATGGCTCCCAGCATTGCTATTGTCTTCGTAAGCAGTCCCAGGTGTGGTTCAAAGCTATTGGGCCAAAACTGAACCCCCTTCGCTTAACAGTACTCGATGTACGGTCACATCCAGAAGCTGGCCGAGGCAGAGCTGAAGGGAATCGAGTCTGCAGGTGGTCAAGCAAAGATCTTCCAGTTTGTGCTCATTTGGATTCAATCCTTCGAGACCTGCTCACTAACAACATAACCAGGATTGATGAAACCCTCTCACAGGAAATCCTCACCAAGATGCATGCCCCTGGAAAATCCCAATATCCCGTTCTCGAACCCAATGACCTCCTAGAATACGATGCTGTTCTTTTTGGGATCCCTACTCGGTATGGCAACTTCCCGACTCAGTGGAAGGCTTTCTGGGACAAGACTGGCGATATTTGGGTTTCTGGTGGATACTGGGGCAAGCACGTCGGTCTTTTCGTCTCTACTGGTACCCAGGGCGGTGGTCAGGAGTCCACTGCTCTCGCTTCTATGAGCACCCTTACTCACCATGGCATGGTGTATATTCCATTAGGTATGCTCATTCGCTCCTCAGACGGCTCGCGAGATGGAAGTATCCTGACTTGTTCACACATTAGGTTACAAGAGCGTCTTCGCCCAGCTTAGCAACCTGGATGAGGTCCACGGTGGTAGTGCTTGGGGTGCCGGTACATTCGCTGTAAGTACTGACCTTGTGTTTCCCTATCGATGGCGGCTAAAGTATCCCCTTAGGCAGGTGATGGATCCCGCCAACCTACTCCTCTGGAGCTTCAAATCGCCGAGATTCAGGGTAGAACCTTCTTCGAGACTGTCTCCAAGGCCCACAAATCACTACCTGATAGTGGCCAGTCGAAGTCCCAAGCCACTACTCCTGCTGCGGGAGCTGCAAAGCAACCCGATCAACCAGCACAGACTGCTCAGTCCTCTCAGCCCAACCAGTCTTCTCGGGGGCAAGAAAGTACACAAGCTACTCCAAAAGAGAAGAGCGAGGGGCCTTGCGGATTGCCTAAGAAGTGCAATATTGTATAATACCCTGCTTTTCTCCGTGTGAAGCCCTTTTGTATTGAAGTCTTGCCAGGAAATTGGAGTTTGGAGTTGAAATCCCGTTCGATGTTCTTCACTTGTCCTTCAGATGAGCATATGTCTTCCAATACTCATTCGATAAATTCATCTCCCAGATGACGTGGAAATTAGTCGGTTGCCTCCTTGTCGTGTCGAGGAAGGAGGTTGAAAAAAGGAAAGTGCAGTGCGTGGTCAAAAGCCGACTTCTCGCGCAACACCGCAGCTGTTTCAACTCGACTACCAACCATGTCGATAACTTTACCTACTTCAATCATTTCTAATTTCCACTATGAACGCGAATCCATCCAGCACTGGCGCTACGAGAAGCTCGCCATTGCTGCAATCTCCTTGCTCTCGATCCTGACATTCGCCGGTGTTTGTTACTTGATGATCTGGTACTTCCTACGACGGCAGGCTCGCCACCGTCGTCATCAAGAAGCTCATGAGCATGACATGTTTAGTCAATCGAACGTCTCTCTAGCGGAGGACACGAGCAAGACCTTGGATGAGTTTCTCATGACAGATGTTCAGCCTCAACGCACATCGATCATACGTGGACCAGGACGATCTCCTTCTATCACAATGGTGTTTGAAGACTCCTATCTTGACTCGCCTCCTCATCCCTATTTGACAAGCTGTGATACCTCGTTTTCGAGCTCGGTCACGACGCTGACGGCGGTCAACACCCTGACTCCAATCGCAACTACCGACTCTGGACCAAGTATCCCCACCTCGAGTATGGTAGCAGAAGCCGGCTCCGGAACGCAGTCTTCAAGCTCCACGCGGAGGACCTCTTTGTCGCTGAATCAGGGTATCCGCTCCCCCCAGGTAGGGGAAAAGACTTATACCGACACATCGACTGGCTCGAACCCGAGCCCTACTTCATTTCGCTCTATCTTTTCTCGAAGCGCACCGCGGAGTCTAGTCAGTCCTCTCTCATCGCGAAGCTCTGGTGCCAATCCACCAATTCCTAATCTTCGTCTCACCCGGTCTGATCCGCAACCCTCCAGCAGAAGTCATGCTTCTCAGCAAACACGCCGAGGCATTGGCCCGCCCTTCAGCGTACCATCGGCGTTGGTTGATATTTCCTCGGAGTTAAATCAAGCTTCGTCGTCGTCCACTCGTTCCCCGGGTTCATCACCCTTCCGACATTCTTCTCCGGCTTAGCTACATATTGACACACTTCTTCTTCTGTGATTGGATGTGTGATAGAATCGAGGTTATCTTAAGTGATTCCTCTTTTTGCTGGTCTTGGCATGCAGGATCTATTCTTCTCCAAACATTTTGTCTATTCAATACTGCTTGGATTGTGGGTTTTTTTATGTTGCACTCCGACGTCCTACGTCTGTTTTGATCCAATTACGCTGTTTTGTCCAATAAATGGGTACTTCCCACATATCCCGGCTTTGCGTCAAAGAATCAAGTACTATGCAGGCACTCCTCCCTAGAGCACCGTCAATCCAGCTTTTCGATCAGTTGTAACCCTAACTAACCCCAAGTAGCGACCTCGGGAGTGTTCAGGATGATGCCGGGGCAGAGATATAAGTGAAATCTTCGAGCCCATGCCCAAGCTCAGCTGCTTGGAAGCTGTGGAGATGGTATATCACCCAGCGACATATTCAGTCTACAAAGTCGTGAAGTCATTAGGTAAGATATGCCCAGGTGGGCGATCTAGGATAAATCAATGTGTTTCAAAAACTGTTGAAAAAGATGTGGGCAATCCCGCCACGCCGCCATTCCAGTACGCTCGATAGAAAAGCAAATCCGAACACATGTTCGCCATGAAATGTACATCAAAAAAGGATACCAACATCTATCCAGCTAAATCTTCACCGTCATGATTTCATATCGCGGACACTGCGCAAGCAACGCTCAAGGCCCTTGCCGCGCTCTTTCTCTCGCACAAGAGTGTCCTTGACAAACGCTCGGATGGCGTCGCGGCCAACCTTTTCTCGCCAAGAGGTCCAGCCAGCGAGATCGCTGACGACAACATCCTTATTCCATGTGACTTCCTTTGCCAAGCGGGCGGATTCGACTTCACCGTCGCGAATCTTTTGTTCGAGATCGCGGACGGATCTCTGTCGAGACTCCTCGAAGCCTGGGAGATTGATGTTAAATTTGCGAGGGAGGGAGGAGGACAGGAGAGATGATCGAGAGCGGGCGATGTGGCGGTTTGTTGATGATAGAGAGGACATGATGGAGAGTGGGCGGGAAAGAGCTTCCAGTACTGCGGAGGTTGTGCTATCCATAGAGGAGAGAGCAGCAAGATACTGGAGTAGAGGGGAGGAGTCGGAACGGGAGGTAGAAAGATAGGTTGCATAACGAGCGAAGGCCTCGATGTGTGAGAGTGGAAGTGCATTGGTCGGTGGTCGAAGGGTGGCAAGTACTGAGGAGCAGATCATCACCGCGTCTGCGAGATCAGACGTTCCGTTATGGAAAGCATGTCCTCTTCGGATGAGACTGCGGGTGTTGACATGCACTCCGCGCACCATTTCCTGAGCATGGGTCACAAATTGCTCTGTGTCGCGCATTCCTTCAATTGAAACCGGTGCAAATTCATCTGCAATGGTTTCGGAGAGAACAGCAGCCTTGCGGTGGGAACGATCGGCCATCAATTCAGGTTGCAACTCTGGAACAAGGAAGAATTCCCAGAGCATTTCATGCGTTGCGAATGTTGGGTGGCTGAGAAGCGTTTTGAGGAAGCGATCAAGTCTTTCCTGAAGATCGTGGAGCACAGACCGCGATGGTTTCGAGTGAATTTGGAACGGGTTACGGAA
The DNA here is from genome assembly GCA_026122735.1 of Penicillium bialowiezense. Classification (NCBI taxonomy): domain Eukaryota; kingdom Fungi; phylum Ascomycota; class Eurotiomycetes; order Eurotiales; family Aspergillaceae; genus Penicillium; species Penicillium bialowiezense. The sequence continues at coordinate 1,303,817 of JAKZFB010000004.1, forward strand.
ATCCAAAAGAGATGGCATGTACGATGCCGGATGCTCAACTGCAAGACATTTGGCCAAGTGCTGGAAGTCGGCAAAGTTGCGTCGGCACGTTGTCACAGTATAAGTTGTTGATCCGGGCCGTGAGGATTCCATGGACTTTGAAGGAGGATACGGTGCGCCCGATTTGAGAATAAATCGCACTGTTGCATCCTCTACAAAGAATGACCGCACGACCGTTGTCACGCGACCAGAAGGATCACCAGAGGCCAATGGAGGGTGGGATAACAATATCAAATCGTCTATTCGGTTTCGCACTTCATCGTCCTTGGCCAGTTCCACTGCTGTCAATCCACGAGCTTCTTTCACATGCACATCAACTCGTGGGTCCAAGAAGAGGATGCGAACTTGGTCGACTCGCCCATACTTGCTTGCCATCATCAATGGTGTGAATCTCTTGTCGTTGGTAGCGTTCGGATCGCAATCACTATCTTGCAGAATGCGCCGTGTGATTTCTGGATCACCAAGAATATGCAGAAGTGTGTTTCCTTTCGCATCAACATGATCATCCAGTTGAAGCGGCTTCTTGTCGCCTTGCGCACGCTGCGCTGCTGTCAAGGCAGCTTGGACCATAGGCTTGTATTCGGGGTGGTCATATGATCGGCATAGCGCAAACAATGGTGTTTGCCCGTGCTTGTCTCGCTGTCTCCATGGAACGAGTGCTCCCAGCCTAGCCAGTAGAGACGGGGTGCTGAAGATATAATGGGCAACAGTACGACCGTGAACATCGGACTTGGTCAAATAGAATGCAATCACGTTTGCATCTGTCTTCGCAAACAAAAAGTCCAAGATAATGTTAACGATGTCATTGTGTGCGAGCTGCACGGCAGCATTCAGTAGAGTTGTCCCATCAGCATTGGTGTCTTGCAAGATTTCCTCCAGGGGATAATATTCTTCCAGTGTCAACAGATACTTCAAAGCGTCTGACTGACGGCCCTCGACTGCCATCATCGGTATCGAGTGGCCTGCGGGATCTTGAGTTTTCGTCAAGGTCTCAATTGAGCTATCGCCTTCAATCCCACTGGCCATGGAGTTCAGGGTTGTGGTTCTGGAGATGAACGAGATAGCAGATGATTCGGACAAACTCCGGACATCCATCGAAACTTTCTTGACTGGACGGTGAATTTCATGATGCGAACTGCCATTCCAATTTTGAAATGGAAATACATGCGATAGAGGCGGTGCATCGATGACTGCTTCGTCTGATTGTAGATCGTCGTTGGTACTACTAGCGAAGGAGTTCTCCAGTGGAAGATCGTCCAAATCATCGACTTCGTCCGTTTGGAAGAAAACAGACTTTCGCTCTGGCTCTGGTGGAGTGACATCGTCTATAGATTCGTGGTCTTCATTCGGTTCGAGTATGGACTTCATGTCTGATATCCTGCCTGCTTTCGTGGCTTGCCACAGGCGTCGGTTTCGGACACTGGCACGTCGGAGTCCTGCAGAGTCGGTGACAAGGTACATCAGAACAGCTTCGAAGGTACTGAGAGCATAGCCCATCTCGCCGCTGTCCACATCGTCGATGTAAATGAAGTGTTGCATGTATAATAGCCGAGCTTGGAGATGGCGAATTTGAGACCTGATCACAACAACAAGCAGCAGTGACACCAAGACATCTGCGTTAATCGTAACTGACGAGGTACCTTTCTCGGAAGCTGGGCCATCCACTTGATCATAGCTTCCGGGATATGATACAACCTTCACTGTCGCGAGAAGAATGTTGAGCATATCATGGGGACATCGCGCATCGTTTATCTTTCGGAACTCCTCCACACCCCGCCCAAGTCGGCGAATCAATTCTCGCTTTCCTCCACGTCCGCCCTCGACGGAGATTCCCACTTGGGAGACATCTATGCTTTCCATCTGTCTGATACGAGAGTCCAGCTCTGTGTCTTCTGGTTGACGGAAAGAACAAAGACGAGGGAAGAGCAGCGGCTCATGGACTTGCTCGGCAACATAACGCTCTATCAACCGCTCAACCAATGGACCGGTGAGGTCTGTGGTAGCACCGAGCAGAGACAATTGCTGTTTGTCTACAAGGCGGAATAGATCAATCGCAGCAGTCACAGCTGTCTCCAGACTTCGGCGCATCAGATCCTCGTCATCTTCAAAGTATTCTTCGGAGTTGAAAGGAAGTCGCCCTCTGTTTCGCGACGACCAGCTGCGAATGGAAGATGTGTCGTCTGTCCAAGACTCAGTTCGAGACAACTGGTTTATGCGATCACTTCCAGATGCAGAAGGCGATCGCGAAGGAGGTGGGGGTAGTGGCTTCCCCAGTTCCTTTCCGAACTCACGAAACAACCTTTCCAACCCCGGCTGCATCTGCCTGGCGATCATAGGAAAATTGGCGAGCAGCTCTCCAAAAGTCTTGATTTCTTGTTTCGGCGGGGTGCCGATCGAGGTTCCGTTTCCATAAATCTTATTTGTGTTCGTTGGTTTAGCCACGTTGAACTCGGTCCCGGGGACCACGGCGGGGATGACCCTCGCGGGGTCATATGTTCCGATAAGCGGGCGGGAGATGTAGTAAATAAGCCATGGTCGCGAGTCATGAGCAGAGGAAGAGGTGTAATAGAGCGCGTCGGACAACAGCTGGGCTTGCGTGAGGGACTTGAACCCTGGTAGATACCCATGGTCAGCACGGTCGACTAAGCGCCTTTCCGGGGAGTTCTCTCTCACCTTTGTTGCTGTAGACTGAGTTCTCCTTAATTATCACAGTTCTTCCATTGAAGGTCGTCACTTGCTTCGCCTTCCCTCGGTTGTCTCGAACGTTGTTCTCCTCTTTAGAATTCGCTGAGCCGGCATGGATCGGGACGCGCAACACATGGCTTCCTAAGAACTCCTCCGACGCAACGAGGTCCGAATATAGTAGATTGGACTCCCTCTCGCGCGAACTGATGAGGGAGTCTGTCGTGGGGACTAGCAAGACCTGAGGGGCACACCAATTAGCTCGACCGGATGATCGGGTAGATTCATAACACGCACATGATTCTCTACCGGTGAACACTGGCCCGGAACAGTGCTCCGGAAGAAGGCACGGAGGAAGGGATTTAGAGGGTGCATCCAAACGGTTTTGGACGGCCCAGTCGAAGAACTGCAGCAATCATCAAGCCGTTTCAGATCGCCGCAGGGGGATATATGATCTTGCGGGGAAGCATTCAACGATGGATTCAAAGCGCGTCAATTATCAGTTCACATAAACACAATGCTGGATCGCGAAAAAAAAAACATCAAATGAGATACTGAGATGAAGCTGAGACGCATGTGTTCGAGAACGTGATCGACGAGTTGATGGGCGCTATACCGCTTTGGGCAATGCATAGGATCTCCCGCATACTTCACCTTTGCAACTCCACTTGTAGTGCACTTCATCTCTGGGGTACACTGATGCCCTATTTTGCTTAGATCTGATTTTTGAATGATGAACTCGTCTAGTTATGACCTCGGGATGTTTGGAATGGGCCCGTCCTATCACTGGAGTGAATTGTTTGTTTACAATACGCGAGGATATGGAATCTCAGAAATATATAGCACTTTGAACACTATGGTGTGAGGATGAGTCTTTTGTGTAAGGGTCTATCATCATTTGCGAGTACCTAGATAGCGTTTTGATAAAACAGACTGGATAATATAGGTATTGAACAAGACCAAACGTTGGAAAAAGACAGCAAAGTGTACTAGGTATGACGCAAGAGTAGTTGGAAGAGGGGTGGCCCTTCAAAGGCTGTGGTGGTAAATAAAACTCTGGTGATTCTGTCATGAGATTTCTAATATACAAAGAATGACCTTGGAAACAGCGACAGACAGACATGCCACACGGAATAGAAGCACAGTAACGGGTGCTGCCCGTGGTCTCTGGCAGCATGCAGCTCAGCTCAGCTGTGCCGCAAATACGCCACCGAGCAGCAATCCCTTGAGGTATTTTTTCGAAGAGAACAGGCGAAAAGGAAGATCGAAGTCGACAAGGCAATCAACCCAATCTACGCTCGTGTCTGCTGCGAGTACCACCAAACTTGACTCGAGTGGAGTCAGTCACCCGCGTCACAAGTCCCCGAAGGTTTCGTCCTTCGTTACCTAGGAGGACCTTGACGAATGCGTCACGGCCCTTTCCGAACCCACGGAATACAATCTCCAGCCGCTCAATGTCCATGAGGAGGCCCTTTTCTTGGATTTGGGACATCACATGAGCAGATAGTTGGTATGCAGGGTCAAATCCGGAGCGACCAGCTTTGCGGAAACCAATCTGACCGCATCCAATGGACAAGAGAGGGTTACCATTTGGTCGTGTCAGGGTGAGAATTGTGTTGTGCTTGTGGCAGTAGACGTGGAGGTGGTGGGGAGGAGCTCGGTCGGCGTAAGGGTTCTTGATCATTTGGGCCTCTAGGGATTCGGCCAATTTGGAGGACTCGGAGCCGCGCGAAGCTGAGCCTGCAGATCTACCCTGCATCATTTCTGTGATTGCAGAGAGCCCCGAGGATTTATCGGAAGACGTCGCCGGACCGCCATTCAGCATCTGTCGTTCGAGATCACTGCCGCGGTCATTGCGGCGGACAAATCGGTGGGAGCTTGAGATCGAAAACGGGCGTGTGATGTGCAAAGAAGCAAGTTGAGGTTGAGACTGGCGGCATACCGACGGCAATGCCTTGGTGAGCGCGCTCATCGAAAAGGAGCTCATCGTGGAAAGGCGGGTGCACAGCAATCAGGGAGGAGAGGAGAAGGAGATTCAGATATGGAAGATCACGAGCGCGTGCAATTGAACACGGCACAAAATCTCGAAATGTCGCGTTGACGATGGCGGGTGCAGAGCCGTTGTCGGACCGAAGGGAAATGCTGGAAGTTTTTCGAAGTCTTGGCGCCTGCACTTTTTCCCTTCCCCGATCTTTTGCCTTTCATCACCTCTTCATATCGCGTCCAGGCTGGGCTGGAATCCCCGTCTTTTTTTCTTATCTCCCCCTTTTCATCATCCTCCATTTATTTCATCTCGGATTCATCTGCCAACGGTCTTAATGATTCCGGCTAAGATGTCTGCGGCACGAGCCGCTTCCCTGCGGTCTCAAGCACCGACTCTCAGAGCATCATCCCAACGGCTGTCTACTGGAATTGCTCGATACTCATCTGTCTCCGCGCAAAAGCCCGCATTCTCCAGGAGCAACCGAGCTGTTCTCCAGACCCCTTCCACCTCGGCCTTGCAAGCTGTGTCGCCGTTCGCCGCTCTCCCTTTGACCCGTTCCTTCCACGTCGCAACATCCCTCTGGCAGCAGCAGCAGCAAAAACAGCAGGAGGAAAAGAAAGAAGAAGAGCCCAAGTCTGACTCACAGGGCGAAGAGTCCAAGGAAGAAGGCAAGGAAAAGAAGGAAGAGAAGGCTCCGCCCCCACCCCACGGAGACAAGTCTCCCTGGCAGGTGTTCCGTGAGACCTTGCAGACCGAGTTCAAGGCCTCAAAGGAATGGGAGGAATCAACCAAAGCACTGGCATCCTCTGCCCACCAGTTTTCCGAGAACGAGAACGTTCGACGTGCGCGCGCCGCTTACGAGGCTGCCTCAACCGCCACAACCTCCAAAACCTCCACCGCCTTCAAGACAACAGGTCAGGTCATCGGCAAGGGAGCCGCTTGGACGTGGAATACTGGTGTTGTGAAGGGTGTTCGCAAGGGTGTCAACGCCACTGGAGAGGGACTCGAGAAGGCCACGAGGCCTGTTCGAGAGACTGAAGCGTATAGAAGTGTAAAGGATGCCATTGATGATGGCAGCAGCTCCCGCTACGGTGGCTGGGTTGAGAAGGAGGAGCGTCGCAAGCAGCGCGAACGTCGCGAGGAGCTCGACCGCAAGGCTGGAAAGACTCATCACGTCGAGGAAAGAGTTGAGAACCCCGAGTAAGTTGCGTCCCTGAACTCCCATCTGCAACATCTCTGACTGATCAACTCTCTAGCGCTGGAACCAATGTCACTGTCCACAAAGATGCCGCCTGGAAGGACTCTTGGCGAGACTTCAAGGACTCCAACCCCATGATGCAGAGACTCTTCACCATGAAGGAGTCATACAATGAGTCCGAGAACCCGCTTATCAGCACAGCCCGCAGTATCTCTGATAAGATCGGAGGCTTCTTTGCCGAGAACGAGACCGCTCAGGTCATCAAGAAGTTCCGCGAGATTGATCCCAACTTCCAGATGGAGCCTTTCCTGCGGGAAATGCGTGACTACATGCTGCCTGAAGTCCTCGACGCCTATGTCAAGGGAGATGTGGAGACCCTGAAGCTCTGGCTGTCAGATGCTCAGTACCACGTCTATGCTGCTCTTGCCCAGCAATACACCACCGCCGGTCTCAAGTCCGACGGCCGAATTTTGGATATCCGTGGTGTTGATATTTCACACGCCCGTATCTTAGACCCTGGTGACATCCCCGTGTTTGTCGTGACCTGCCGAACCCAGGAGATTCACGTTTACCGCAAGGCCAAGACTGGTGAGCTTGCCGCCGGTACGGACGACAAAGTTCAACTGGTCACTTACGCCATTGGATTGACTCGTATCCCCGAAGAAGTCAACAACCCCGAAACCCGCGGATGGCGATTGATCGAGTTGCAGAAGGCTGCTCGTGATTACATCTAAGCGCATCACCTGTTTCATCTACATCACCTTACCACCTCTTCATATTTTGTCGCCGACCTCTATGGGATTTTCGGCTCTTTGCATCTTGACTCTTACCCATTCCAATTGTACCATATGACTGTTTGATATCAAGCCAGGTGGATCTGGCACCTGTTTACGGTTATGCTTGTTCCAGCGGCCGCCAACTCCGGGCTTCGCTGGTTAATCGGATTTTCTTTTTTATTTCATGTATTAATGCTTCCTTTGGTCCGACTTCCAACCGCACGGGTTGTGACACATCTTTGGTGTTTCTTTCTTGTATGAGAACGTGTGTTGGATCTGATCTGATGGCAGTTCTTTGGATCCTGAGGTGTTTGGTTGGCGTCCTAGTGCATTTTCAACTCTCCCCTCGCCACCGTGTATACTTGAGTGTGTTGTCCACGGGTTGTTGATCTCGGTCTGCTGTGAGGTCGAAACCCAGAAAGTTTCTCTCAAATCAGAATTTCCTGAAATCGTGTAAATATAACAAAACAGACCTTTGATTTGAGTTTTATGTGCCTTGATCATGTAGCCTAAGAGATGTTCGAACGCTTGCTTGGACATCGAAAGTAGCTCCTACGAAATCTTCTTCTACTGCTGGCGTGGTGAGGAAACAAAGATTAGAAAAGGTGTTTTTCTAACACCCCTAAACACGAGGTTGCTACATGGTATATCAGATTGTGCCTTTCATAATGTCAATTATCCAATGGGTCTCCAATTTATTTGGGGCCTTGATCGGCACCGCCGGCGCCACCGCCGCCCATCATGTTGCGAGCCCTGTGAAAAATGCCATCAGCTTCAAAAATTCAAGTATATCAGTCATGATTCAACTTACATATCGGCAAGGTTGGGGTCGCTCATCAGGCTGGACATGTCAGGCATACCACCACCTTGGCCGAAGTTCTCGGCCATCTGGCGTAGACGAGGGTTGCTCATCAGGTTGCCAAGCATATCGGGGTTGCTCATCAAGTTCTGTGCCATGCTGGAGAACATGGGGTTGCTCATCATGGAGCTAAGATCGGGCATGCCACCAGCGCCACCGCCGCCACCGCCGAACATGCCAGCCAAGGAAGACAAGTCAGGCATGCCACCAGCACCCCCGCGGGAGGCACCGGGTGCAGTGTCAAGCTCCTCGGATGGGGGCTCGCTGGCGCGAGCGGCCTCCTCCAGCTTGCGGGATGATGTCTCCAAGCCACGCTTCATGGCTTCACTACCGCCGTTACCTTCTGCTTCAATTCCCTTCTCATAAGCCTCCTTGGCGGCATGGTAGTCTCCCATGTCGAAGCGAGCGAGTCCGAGACGGCTCCACGCCTTGGAGTACTTGGGGTCCGATGCCGCCGCGAGTTCGGCATCCTCGGCAGCCTTCTCATGCTGGCTTGAAGCGGAGTAGGCAGCAGCGCGGTTAGAAAGGTAGATGGGGTTGGCGGGGGCAATCTCGAGAGCCTTGGTATATTGCTGAATGGCACCAGCATAGTCCTTCTTAGACATGAGGCCATTTCCTTCGGACTTCAACTTATCGGATTCCGGTGTAGGCACGCCGGCCTTGGGCTTCTCTTGCTCGGATGGCTGAGCTGCACTGGTAGATTGCGGGGCGGACTTGCCACGCAGCTTCTCATAGACGCTGTAGATTCCAGCCAGTGACTGTCCACCCACGGCATCCTTCACAGCAGCCTCATCGGTAGGGTCAACCTTGAAGGTATCGGCGATACAGGACTGGGCGATTTCGATCGACTCGGCATCGTCGGCGGTGAGGGTGCCGTCTTTAAGGCTGGAGCCCAAGAAATCAATGACGGCCAAAGCCAAACGCTTGTTGCTTTCGGAGGGTGCCTAAACATGAAGTAAGTCACTGTGCAGCGATTGGATCCAGCAGTCTTACCATATTGAATCAATATATTCCGTGAATTGGATAATCAAAGGTTCAGGAGAGAAGAAAAAACAATGCGATGCGGGGGGAAGAGCTCTACTCCACGTGATCGCGGCTTATCGGCCTCCCCGGTTTCGTTGGAACTTCTACTTCCTCTATATTTATTGCTTTGAGTCCGTTCCGAGGGCCTTCTACGGCTATTTTGAGATTTATTGTCTGGAGATGACTCTATGTGAGCCCCATTCCTAATTTCAACCCCCTAAATCGACCCGAGCCATGTACTGGCCCCATGGAGTTCCCCGGGTCTATGCGGTCAATGGGCCCGATATTGCCTATGTCTCCTCTGACGAGGATCGCGACATCCCCAATTCCTCTTCAATCGATGCTACGGAGTCATTGAACACACGAGAAGACGAAGGCCAAGATAATATCCAGCATGGCCAAGATACCACAGATCATGAGTCGCGAACCGAGCGGTCCCCTGATATCAGCAAACCTCGGTGGGAGGATGAAGACATCAAGGATGTTTGCGTCTCGCGCTCTGGCCAAATATTTGCCACGATTTCAGAGTCATCAATTGTTCTCTGGCAGACTAGGGTACGTTGAGCGCAATCCGTGACAGCTTTCGAGGATGACTTCAGCTTTGCTAATCGCTCCAACAGCCCACGGCGGCTGTAACAGCCATAGCTCGATCTAAGTTCTCCTTGAACACCTATGGTCCCAATGTATCACTTCTTATGCATCCCGATTCGACAATACTGGTTGTACAGACCCTGAATGGGTACTTACTCACGTACTCCGTGGCATCAGACCCAGCAACACGAGTTTACGAGCAGCGATATGATCATTCTACACACCATCGCCGTCAACAATTGGCCAAATTTTCGGCAGTGGAGGAGGCCAACGTGGTCGACGATATCACAATTCGTTTCCGAATGGCAATCAAGATCGAGTCTGGGATTGCCAAAGCGCTGGCGCTGGATCATGAACTTGTAGTCGCCACCGTGAAACCACCAGCTATTCAATGTATCCGATGGACAGCCGAGGCAGGGGGGAGTCAGACTACATCGGAGCTCTTGAGTCGCATTCTTGGAGTATCCAAGAAAGTCACCATCGCGGACATGGTGTATGATCGCGCGATGAACCTTCTCATTTGGATCACAAGCAGTGGTCAGGCATATGCTGTACAGCGAGACTCGGCGACGCACCATGACCCCGAAACCGCTAAGAAGCCATTTCACGGACACTGCTTCCACGATCCGAAGACCGATGGTGAGCATGCGGTCAAGGTAGCAGTGAATGCAAGGTTCTCATTGTTGTCCGTGAGTTGCTCTAATGGCGATGTATTGGTATACACAGCGAAAGATTACATGGGAAACATTCCTTTCTCACATAAGCTTCATTTGCCAGCCTCACCAACAACAACTGGTGCTTTGACATTCATGAGCTATTCACCCGATGGATATTGCCTTTTTGCTGGGTTCGAAAATGGCTGGACTACATGGAGTGTCTTTGGCAAGCCCGGAGGAAATAGCTTCTCGGCAGACACTGCGCTCGCGACGACAAATGCTGAAGATTGGTTGACTGGTGTTTCCAACGGATGCTGGATTGGCGGCGGATCAGACATAATTCTGACAGGACGGAAAGACCGCCGCCTCTGGGTGTTGGAGACGGCCCGCAGCGCTTTGACTGGGTGCTTTTCGTCCGCAAACCTGGCCCGAGGGCTGCTTCAGACTGGGACTGAATTCATTCTGTACCGCGGTCATGATCTTCCAGATCTCATGACAATATCAGGGAAAGACTCCTTGTGGCATCATGCCCAGTATCCCCCCGCATATCTACATTCCCAGTGGCCCATCCGATCCTGTGTGGTATCACAAGATGGACGGTATGTTGCGATCGCAGGCCGGCGTGGTCTTGCGCATTATAGCATTAATAGTGGTCGCTGGAAGGTCTTTGAAGACTCTAAGGCCGAGAATTCGTTTGCCGTGCGAGGAGGCATGTGTTGGTACGGCCATATACTCATTGCGGCTGTTGAGAGCGATGGGTCATATGAGGTAGGCAATATCTTCAGGCTTTCATCTCAACTATTACTGACCCTAAAGCAGGTTCGTCTCTATTCGCGCGAAGCCTCTCTTGGGAACAACAATTCCATCATGTTCACTGAATACCTTCCTTCGCCGGTGGTCTTCATTGGCCCCTCTGGAGAGGATTCTCTCTTGGTCTACACTTACGATAACATCCTCTACCATTATATCATCAACTCCACGCAACCTCAGATAACTCTTGTACCCGTTGGACAAATCGCTTTTAATGGTATTGTCAGGGCGCCCACTCGCGTTCGGTCAATAAGCTGGGTCTTGCCAGAAGAGCAGATGCGTAAGTTTCCCACTCCTCAATACGCGACCGATTTTTGGGAACATCGCTAACGGCAAAAAGGAAATGGAGATCCATCTCAAGACGTGAAAGTCGCATCCGTGCTTCTTCTCGTTGACGGCAACCTGGTTCTTTTACAACCCACAGTCTCAGATACAGGTGATCTCAAATATGACATGCGCGTTATCTCCCATGATGTAGAGTATTACCTCTTGATGCGAGACCAGCAGTCTTTCAACTTTTCCCCACAGGTCGATGACACCCTTCCAGCCAGCCCTTCGGCTGATATGGCGTTGGAGCCATCGCACAACAGCCTTTCTCTCAGTGACTCTCTTTGGATGTTCCGAGGCCAAGACTTACTCGCCTGGAACGACGTCGAAGACGTTTTGCGAGACGGTACGGTGCCGGCACCACTTAATATACCTTTGGATTTCTACCCACTGTCTGTCTTGTTGAACAAAGGCATCGTGCTGGGCGTTGAATCAGAAATGATGCAACGGCGCGATGTCACATTCACTGTTCTGAAATTCGCGATTCGCGCAAGTCACGCTCTCCATTGAAGCTTGTTCCATGCTAACATTTGTACTAGACACACCTCTTCCTCCCTTATTTCCTCCAATTTGGTCTCACTCACGTTGGAGCGCCTGCCGCGCTCGCCCTTTGTCGCCACTTCTCTCACTTGTCTTACTTTGCCCATGGTCTAGAAATTTTGCTACATCACGTCTTGGACGACGAGGTAGACAACGAGGCCCGGGCAAACAAGGCTGAAAATCCCCAAGACCGGCCACAACCGATTCTCCCAACTGTGATTGGTTTCCTCCAAGCCTCGCTCCCGGCGAGGGAATATTTAGACATCGTCGTACAATGTACGCGGAAAACCGAGTTGCGATCGTGGCGTACACTATTTGCCTATCTCCCTCCCCCCAAGGATCTCTTCGAGCAAGCCTTGAGACTAGACGCGCTCAAGACAGCAGTTGGATACCTGCTCGTACTCCAGGCTTTCGAAGACGAAGAGCAAGAGCATGATGGCCGCATCGAAGAATACGTCGTTCGTCTGATTGCTTTGGCCTCTCACAAAGAAGACTGGGAACTCTGTGCCGAGCTTGCGCGTTTCCTCATTGCCCTGGACGCCTCTGGTGAGATGTTGCAGCGTGCAATCGCTCGAGTAGGCCTGCGATCAAACCCAGGGTCCTCTGCGAAAGGATCCCTTAATACCTCAACGGGTCGATTCGGTGCTGCTGGAGTTCAGGGCCCGGGCCTCAATCTCCCGATGAGATCACCATCATGGTCGTCCCTTTCCCCAACCTCATCTCTTTCACCTCTCCCGACTACGCGGGAAGGTGAAGTGTCGGATGATAATACTTACTCGGCAGAAGATTTAGACAATTGAATTATGTCTCCACAGATACCGACGAAATTGAATGTAGTCAACTCTCTCGTACTCGCACCAATCAGGGACGTCACACTGCTTTAGGTTTACTACCTGATCTTACAGTGGTGTTTCATAAGTATTTGACCTCAAGTACTTTGGATATCACCTTTTCACCTGATAAAACTTGTACATAATAAACTTGTCTATCTTTTTTGATGTCTTTCTAAATCTCCTTTTAGGTATCATACCAAGTCGAATCCCAGAGCTTTCTGTCAGGCAGTATTAAAAGGGGATATCCGAGGTTGAAGTGAGAATTGATGAATTTTCTCTATCCGATTAATCTAGCTCTATATCCTTTTCTCGTAAATCACTTCCTCATGAGACCAAAGAAAAATCAAACGGCCAAAATTAAACAATAAACATCGCTGGCAAGGTATAAACTCTTTTTTGTGCAAACAGGTATCCATGACTGATTTAGTCAACGTACTTGGCCATGGTCTTCATGATACCATCACGGGAGATGTCCTCCATGGCAGTGGTAATCTCCGCAATGAAACGCGCGTCGTTACGCAAGTCGTCACCGAACAGATTCTTGATGGAGAGCAGTTCCTGGGGCTTAGTACCTCCAGCACGGGCCTTGGCCTCAAGCTCCTCGAGCATGGGGTCTTCGACCTTGAAGGTGTTGCCGTTATCATCGACACCGAGGATGTACCGGAACCAAGCGGCAGCGACAAAGCACAGGCGGCGGAAGGGCTTGGTCACCCAGATGGCTTCGGCAATGGAAGGCATGATGAACTGAGGGATCTTGCCGGAGGCATTGAGACTGACACGAGGCAGCTGATCCATGATTGTGGGGTTGGAGAATCGCTCGATGAGTGTTTTGCAGTACTCGTCGATGTTGACACCGGGGATGTCAGGCAAGAGAGGCTTCACCTCGTCTTGCATCATCTGCCAAACGAACTTGCTGTACATTGGGTGCTCCATGACTTCGTGTACGTACTTGAAGCCAGCGAGCTGGCCGGGGTATCCAATGGCCGAGTGACTGCCGTTAAGCAAACGCAGCTTGTGCTTTTCGAACTGCTCAACGTCGTGGACGTTCTTCACTACCTGGACGCCGACCTTCTCAAACTGGGGACGACCGTCTGAGAATTGATCCTCAATGACCCACTGCATGAAGGGCTCGGTCACGACGGGCCAAGCATCCTCAATGGCAAAGTCACTTGCCAGTGTGGACTTATCATTGGCAGATGTTTGAGGTGTAATTCTATCGACCATGGCGTTGGGGAAGGCACCCTTCTCAGCAATCCACTTAGCAATCTCTGGGTTGCGGAGATGAGCAAAGGACTCGAGCATGTGACGTGTGATAGAGCCGTTCTTCTGCATGTTGTCGCAGGACATGACGGTGAAGGGCTTGAGGCCTTGCTGGTGGCGGCGGGCGAGGGCAGCGTAGAGGAAACCGAAGGTTGTGCGGGGGGTCTTATCGTTGGCAGGGTTGATATCGTGCTGAATGTCGGGGTGCTCGCTCTGAAGCTCGTGGGAGTTCTCGTTATAGTAGTAGCCGCTCTCGGTGATGGTGAGAGACACAATGTGGGTGTCTGGGTGAGCCATCTTGGCAATGACGGCTTCCCGGTCATCAGGGGCGAACAGGTAGGAATTGATGCTTCCCACGATGTTGGCTAAGCTTCCCTTGGCGGAACGCTCGATGACAGTGTAAAGATGATCTTGGGAGTTCAAAACGTCACGCATGGCAGCATCGAATGGCTGTAGACCAACACCACAAATGGCGTAGTCGGTCATGCCGTGATTTTGCATCAACTTATCGACATAGACAGCAAGGTGTGCGCGGTGGAAGCCACCCACACCAATGTGGACAATTCCCTCCTTGACAGCGCCACCGCGCTTGTAGGTAGGGACCTTGACCTGGTCACCCGCGATTTGGGACAAGTTTGTACTGTTTAGCTTCAGAGCCATGATTGTATGTATGCAAAGGATGTAGAAAGGAGAGAAACGAAGAGGGGGTACACCGCTGGTTTTGACTTAGCCACCAGGTCAGTTGACATCATGCGGGCTCAACCTTCCAAGGTTGGAAAATATGGGGGGAGTGGAGTCGATCCATTGAATATATGGGCATCTATGGAACATGACTGGAACACGATTGGAAGATGTGGGGGAGAATTGAAGCAGAGTGAGAAAGCAGAGTCAGCCATGAAGCTCCATGGACATCCTGTCATTATGACCTCAATTCATTTATTTGTGCGCGTATTGTGTATTGTACTTTCCGTTTCGATAGCTTCTTCCGCCTCTCACCACCTTCCTCCCCTATTTATGCAGCGTATCATCCGTACCGTTCTGTATCGCTCTTTACGACCTATCATAACTCTTCCCCTCAATGCAAACAAGACAAACAAGACAAATGCTGACTCACCCACCTCAATCCAGGGAGGGAAGCTGAGCCCCGAGGCTTATCTCAACATGACTACTTTGCTTTTTTTCTTATATACCTTCCCCCTGGACCCCATGACCCATTTTCTAGATTGAATCTGACTTGCAACCCTTCCCGAGATGTCCACTTTCACGACGGCAGGTCGGAACGAGCTTGCTGGGTCCCGGCCCGGCATAGTCGGCTCGGTATAGACCTGATCTTTTCTCTCGTCTCCATTCTAAGCGATTTTCTTCCCGTGTTGACCGAAGGTTCCTACGGCGTGCAGCATATCGAATCCTGCGGCCCATGAAACTCAGTCATCTGATCAGAATGTGATACAACCAATTGGGACATGAGCCATTGACCTGCAAGGCCTTGCATGCCTGCAAGTGTCTTCAACGCGTTCGCTTATTTAGATCGCATCTAGATCACCTCAGTCTCGGGTATCAGCAGCTGTGGCTTGGTCATGTGGACCTGGGGTTAATTTCAACTGTCTACTCCGTATTGGCATCGGAAGACATCATGAATTTACCCGAAATATTGTTTACTATCCTGTGGCCAAGTGGATGTCTCATGTGATCTCTGTAGGATTTTGCCAAGCCGCAAATCACTCGTGTTCCAAATTCTGAGTTGAAACACTTGGAATCAATTGAAAGAACTAACCCTGGACTACTCCGTACTGGAGGCACCATTGAAGGAACCAAAAGTGGTCTAAGATTCAATTCGATCAATTGCTCACAAGGGAGACCGATATCCTCAACTGCACCGCGAAGTACGGGGCACAGGGCACGGGGTGCTCCGTACTTGTTCCACATACAGAAGAATGGACCCGGAAGCTGGAGTTACCCCTTGCGGCAAACCATTCTGATGACCTGCTTGACTCCTCCGTATGCACCTTCCAGGGTTACTTTTTAGTTTACAATGAAGAACCTTTGAACCCTGTATTGTACCATATTGAAGATGTATTGAATTTATAGACTTGAGACTTGAGCCATGGGTTCAAGCCCCATGGTATTAGAATTAATGTATCAGACAGAAAGAAAATGACAAAGATATGCCGACATGCTTCAAGTATGCAAAAAAATTATCTAAAGATCGTTCATGTTCGCCGTTATGCCCATAGTCGCTTGATGAAAACAGAAAGGAATGCCCAAAGTTCGGGCTTAAGGCTTGGCAAGCTGCTCCTTGCGGAAGAAGAGCAGGAAGCCAGCACAAATGAGGAGCTGACAGAACAAAGCCACCCAGAACCAGGCATTAGCCAAAGCATGGGCGCCAAGCGTCATGTCAGGAGAAATGGGCCCAGGGCCGGTGGCATTAGGACCGAAGGCCCGGGCGCAGATGGTTGCAATGGAACCAAGCACCTGGGATGCAATGAGAGCGAAACACATGTGGACTCTTGTCAGAGTTTGCAGGAGAATGATACCGAAGCCGAGACCCTGGATGGAATCCAAAACGCCCAGCCACAGCCAGAGACTGCGGGATACCAGTGCTCCGGAAGTGTATCCGCCAGCCCAAGGGAGGTAGTAACCGATTCCGGAGACACCCCACCAGATTTGGATGAAGCGCGGGGCTCCCAGACCACAGGCGAAGACGGGAATGAACCAACTGTGTCGCTTGGAGAACTTGCTCACGCAGAACAGGAAGATGCACCACACTAAACCGAAGAACAGAATGCAAAGGAGGACAATCTGCCATGGCTTGGTGTGGCTGGAACCCCAGAGGAAGCTCCAGTTTCGGCCGTAGGGTGCACTGAGGAAGAAGTTCTGCAGGATAACCGCGACGAAGTTCCATGTAACGATCTTTCTCCGGAACAGGGACTTGTAGAAGGATGGAACCTTACCGGGCTTCTGGCGGTAGTAGTTGGGAAGTCCGAAGGCCAAGATGATTCCGACAATGATGAGGAATCCTGCGATGGGGTAACAGATCGCACTCATCTTCCAGGTATTGGCGATTGAGTTGTCGGAAGTCAGAAGACCCTCAGACTGGGCCTTGGTCAAGGTCGAACCCCAGAACCAGAGTGCAATAACGTATGCCTGCTGGATACCTTGGATGACACAAGCGCGGAAAATCCAGGTCTCCACTGGAGCACCACCCTCGTCACCGAAGTTGGAGGCGAAGAAGATGGATCCACTGGAAGATGCAGCGGCGTAGAAGCCGCTACCAACGTTCTGGACCCAGCCACGTGCGAAGGAGTCCGAGACGAAATGAGCGGAGCCAATGAAGATGAAGGCAATGGCATACAAGAACCACGGAGCGGACAAACACACAACAGACTTAAAGTAGCGGTACACGAGCCACCAGCAGACGGAAGTGATGGCGTAAGTTGTTGCAATACCGTACAATTTCTCGGCAGTCTCACCAACTTCACCTGTAAGCAGATTGATCTGGTACGAATTGGCGGCGATGATTTGACCCAAGGCAAGGAAGATGGAGTATACAGGCCAGTCACCGACCTTGATCTGCATCCATTTCTTGAGACCAGTAGGAGCGACGTAATCCTTTCCGAGAAGGAACTCATCGTCGGTGGGGTGGTCCTCGCTGCTGGCGATGTGTGAATGAGCATCGTCATTGTAGAAGGAGTGTGTCGGCGAGTCATTGTTTCGTGATGAGAGTCGGATGGAGGGTGTAGGAGATTTACTGCGACCCAATTTGGCGTTGCGGAACCTGTCGAACCACTGCTGTTCACTCTTGATAAGGAACTCCTCGATACACAATTGCGACTCAGAGTTGCTGCCGTTCAGAGTATCCAACTTCTTATCGAAGGTCTTATAGTATTCACCAGTGCTATCGGTGAAGAAGGGATCGACTTTCTGCAACTTGAAGTCCGTCTTGTTGCCGACGACAGAGTCAAGCGAGAGGACGGACGCACTGCTGTAGCGGTTGGATTCACCAAGAGGACGAGGAGGAAGGAGAAGGTTGTCGGCAGAGGGGGGTGTTAGGGGGCTGCCGAGCGGGCTTCCAAGGGGACTTGGAAGTCCAGGACTCTGGGGAGGAATCATGAATCTGGGCTGAATAGACTCTTGACTGTTGCGTCGTGAAGGAGAAGGCAGACCCTGAGCGCGGTCCTTTTGGGCGGCCTGGGCACGTCTTCCTTCCTCGACCTGAGCCGGGGTAAGAGTGTACTCATCATCCTCGAACAGATCGTGAGAAGGATCATCGTCACTGCTATCCTCGCCATCGGCATCTGTATCGTTCTCTGGAATACCCTCGGCAGCATTGGCTTGCCTGCGACGACCAGCGTGGCCGGGGCCTGAACGAACACCCAAGGAGAGAGACCGGCTCAGTCCTGATTTAGGCTTCTCTGTCTCGTCCTGAATGGGATCTGCACTGTAGCTGATCTTCTTCTGCGACGGGTTTTCATTCATCTGGTTGAAAGAATAGCTGCTCTCCCTGGAGTGCATGAAGGGAGAATTCATTCCAGGCGACGGCAATCCACCCATAACACCACTGTAAGTGCTGTTTCCAGATGAGGTACCAGGACGAGTGTGACCACCGAGGCCACCGAGGTGACCACTGTGAGACTTGGTAGCTTCCTTAGTATGGATGGTGATGGCAGTCGATTGCAGAATCTCAAGATCCTCGACCCATTGGGCAACGGGGAAACGCTGTTTCGCGGAACGAGCACGCATCATTGCACGAGTAGAAGTCTTGGAGTTGAGTGCAGCCTCGATGGCAAGTTTGAATTGGATCAGAAGATGAGATGTGGAGATGGATTCCACGTTGTACCACCAACCTGGCATTTGACCAAGACCACCGACACGAGCACCAATACCGAGAGCACCCTTACGTCCGAACTCGACAGCAACAAGACCGAAAGGCTCATCACGAGAGGGAATCAGGGCAAACTCAGCACCGGAGAAAATGAAGGGCGGGAGAGCAGTGAACTCAGGCTTGGAGAACACACGGCCAGGGTAGACCTTCATCATGTGGTCAAGCTTGAGAGCAGCGAATTTACCGTAAAGATCGATCATTGGTCCAATACAGATGAGCTGCACGTTGGGGCGAGCTTCGATAACGGCAGGCAGGGCGTCCGCAATCAAATCAACACCCTTTTGCATGGACCAACGGCCGACAAACACAAGAAGATCAGCATCTGGGTTCTGGTCGAGCCCAGCCCATTCCTGTGCCTGTCTCTTGAGCTCACCACGGCCTGCTTCATAGGTAGGATCGACGGTAATATCCTCTTCTTTAGTAGGCTCCTTGGTCCACTCGCCAACATCAGATGGATCAGGGTTAGGCAGGTTACCAACCTTACGCAGACCCCAGAAAATGGGATAACGAGCGTAAGAACGTTTTCCGTATTTCTTGGAGACACCGACAGCACCGAAACCCTGCTGGTGAACACGAAGATAACTAGCTCCGGCGTGGAGCAAGTTGAACACTTCACCAAATTGAACGTAACGGCGAGCGACCTCCTCGTCCAAATTGAAGACGGAGCAGACCTCTTGCTTTTCCTTGAGGGTTCTCATGGGCCACAAACCCTGGAATTCGGCATTGTGCAGAGACAAACAAGCGGGGATGGTGTTTGGCAGGAGATAGAGAGGGGCGAGAGATCCGTGGTAATCGTTGATGTGGTAGGCGTCAATTGGGAATCGCTTAATGGCTTCCGCAATACACTGGTTCCAAGCTGAGTAATAGACTGCAGAGTCCAAATCATCCATGCGAGCGGGGTAAGGCTCAGTCTTCGACTGTTGGCGGAAGACTGGTGCATCGAGCAAGACATATGTGATGTTATTCAAGACGTGGTATTGAACCTGAACCTGGTAGGCGCTGCCGAGAATGGTGACAGTCATAGGTTCCGCAGCCTGATCAACAGGGTAGTCGATTCCCCCAACGCAGGGAACGACCCAGATCAAATCCTGGTGACCAAGAGTCTTACCCATCAGTTGTGCCATGACACCGAGACCTCCGATCTTAATCTTGATGGCCCAGTCCTCAATATCATACTCCATGGTAGCGATGAGGACCATGCGTCGCTTCTCGGATGCCATGGCGCCACCCAGAGCGGTGGTGCTCTGCATAAAGCCAGACTTATTGGCCAGGCGCATCAGCGGGTTTGAAGAAGCATCTTTTCCACCGCGGGAAGGCTTCAGCTTCTTCCAAAAGGCGAGTGGAATCATCGACTGCTTCTCACTGACACCAACCTGGTTGAATTTGACCTTGTAGAACGACTTCATGAAGATGTAGACGCATGCCGAAGCAGTGAGGAAGGGAATGATCCAGAAGAGGATGAACATGATGATCTGATATGACTGGCGTCCGACGGGATCGAGCCAGAATTTCAGAGATGCATCGTTGATGTAGATCTTGTGCGACAAGTATCCCGCAGCAGGTGCCCGAGTAATGTTGATCAGGGTTGCGGAGAGAGAGGATGGAGGCATGCGGTCCAGAATAGTATCGTTGTCGGCATCACCCAAAACCCAACTCTGATCGGGCTTTCCATCGGGGTTCATGCCCCAGATGTTGAGCTGTCCAACGGCAGGCCATTCGGAAGTGAAATGGAAGGACCAAGTTCCAGTTGTCTCGTCGAACTTGATAGAGTTATCGAGACCTCCGTCGTAACCATACTGGTTGTAAGGTCCATTGAAGAACGCGTGGGGGAAACGACGCGATGCCTTGCCACTCCAGTCGGTATCACCTTCTTGCACGTAATCGCTGCTGCCGGTCAATTTGCTCCAGTACTCGACGCGCACATGGTCTCCGCTCCAGTCTTGCTTCTTGGTGCCTGACCATGCGAGCTTATCAATGGTGTCGTTACCACCCTTGTAATCGATCCACTTGGAGAAGGAAGTTCCCCAATTGGTAGAGTAACGGTACTTATCAGCACCAGCAGCGTGGTGCTGGATGAACAGATCACCGTTGTCCTTCTTGTGCAGCAAACTGCTAGAGTAGTTGGCGGTGTTTTGGACCATCGGGTTATCAAACTGGCCAACGCGCAGAAGGAAGTGATCGACGGCGTTCGTGGTATTCGTTCCAGCGGAATTGGTGACGTTGTTCAGAGTCAACCGATGAATACCGTTGTAGACTCCTGTGAGGTTGGCAGCCCACACGAATTCACCACGGATTTCACTAGTCCAGTTGGTTTGGAGCGGCAGGGTGACAGTGGTGCAGTTGACGGTGCTCTTGTTGATGGTTGGAACCTTGTCATTTTCGGTGGACGAGATGATGCTGAGATTGTCGGTGATAGAGTCGCAGTCCATGGCTTCTGAGAAATGGAATTCAATCTTCACGCTCTCGTCCTGGTTGGGCTTAACGGTGGACAATTGCGGGTGATCATGGCCTGGAAGGAACTTGGTGATCATGGGGCGGGGCTTCTGGTGCTGGGCCTTGAGAACATAAGCGCGGAATTCGTATGCCTTCAGCTTCAATTCAGAGAGACAGCCGTTGTTCTTCTTCGATCCATAGAAGCCAAGCTTGCGGGCGCCTGTATCCAATGTGATCTCATCATAGGGGTAGAACAGGTTTTTGACCGTGCTCCCGGAATCAAATGGCGCAGTCAGGGTCTTGGTGTCATTGGTACTGGCGCAGTCAAATTTGAAGGTATTTGTGTCGTTCATGTTTGAGTACACAAACCAAACCGCCTGGTTTTCTTCGGAAGATCCCAATTTCTGAACCGCGGCGTTCACGTCCCTAGACACAGACCACATTCCAGTGACTGTGACAGTTCCGTTAGAACCAGGGTATCGCACATCGAAGACGTTCCTGGACAGGTTGTTGAGAGCGTATCCATCGTTGAGAACTGGGAACTGTTCGCGCATTTGGTACATGTGCTTTATGATATTGCGCAGAGGGTGAGAAGGATCACGGTGGTCGTAAGCGACTGTCAAGTCCTTGCAGCCGGATCGAGCAGCATCAACGGGCCACTTGTAGTACTGGGATGACTCCAAGTTGAAACAGCCGTGAGTTCTCCAGGCAGTGGCGGGCGACATAGCTTGACGTCCGTAAATGTAGTTGGATGCTGTACCATCCAGGACGTAGAAATTCTGCTCCTCACCCCATAGAAGAAGGGGGATTCCAGGAAGCATCAGTGTGGTAATGAAAGAACCCAATAGCTGCCTGTGTGTACCATTGGCAATCGCTGGCCAGCGGAAAACATCCTGGTTGGTGGCACCGTACATGTGTCGGGGGTCGAATTCTCCGGTGTTGGCGTTGATCAGATCGTTGGATCTGGCCATGTAGTTCCATCCCTCGACCCAGTCATCAGGAGCGTCGTAACCAGCGGAAAGCTGTCCATCCATACCGAGGAATCGAGTCAGGGCACGGTATGTGGTGTAGTGGAAAGCAGCACCGTCAATTGCTTCTGCACCAGCTTCACGCAGGAAGTACTGAGCAGCCGATTCATTTGTCAATTTCATCGTGTCAACAGCCGAGGCGGGCCACTGGTCCGGCTGTCTACCACGACCAAGGTAAATGCTACCGAATTCGTTACCACCGGTAATTTCACCGGCGATGAAGAAGTTCTTCTTGCCGACGGCTCGGGCACACTCGCGGTACGCAGCAGACATGTCACCGAGGGCATCGACAGTGGCCTGGGTGGCCTTATCGTAACGGAAACCGTCGATATCCAAGGAAGCAATAATCATACAAGAGTGTCTGATCAACCGGTCTCGCACTGTGGGATGCCATTCTCGAAGACGATCTTGCACGGAGGCGAACTTGGCCAGTTGACGCTTCCAATCGGGCCAGACACCGAACGCCTCAATGTCACCGTATTGATCGAAATCGCTGTCGAAACAACCGACGAGCCCCGCGGTCTGGGACTGGTTGACAGGGTATCCGTTTTCGAACCAGAATCGTGGGTAGTCGCAGGTGGCGTTGTAACTACCTGTGCCGATATCGAAGTCAACGTAGTGGCGATCAGTCTTCCATTGGGTCTTCCATTCCTTCTCGGAGAAAGGAGTAGAGCTGTTGAGGTGGCCTTCGAATCCGAGCAAATCACCCATTCTAGAAAGATATCGGTTAGCAGGGCTCATTTCTCTGTCCAAGGGGATGATAACTCACGTAGCAATGGTGTTGTCGAACAACACGTACATTCCACGCTTGTGGATTTCGGTAATCGCATTACGCCAAACTTCGATTGTGCCGTAGTGGAAATCAAGCAAAGTGGTGTCCATCACCGAATAACCGTCAGCACCCCACGGTTGATTCAGCAAGGAGGTTCCTGCAAGATAAAGACCCTGTATGCGATCAGTATATCTCCCCGCAGTCAAATCGACGGGTCAGACAAACCTTAATACCCATGCCCTGGAGATAGTCCAGGGTATCGATGAGGCCAGCCACATCGCCACCATGGCGCATTTGAGTCGAATCGAGGTCGTGCTCGAATTGTGTTCCGTTCATGTTATCATTGGTGGGGTCACCGTTGACGAAGCGATCCATAAAAAGCGTGTAGAATGGGAATCGCCAGTTCGTCGGGGAGGGATGGTAGGTGTGGTCGGGCCATTCTCCCCAGTAATGTGCAGGATCTGTGGCGGTCTTGTTCTCGTTCAAGTTGTACTGCAGGAAATCTGTGTCGTAAGGCCAACTTGTCGCGGTTGTCGCAAAGAGCGAGATCAACCCGCTGGCGAGCAACCACTTCATGGTGAAGGGTGGGCGCCTTCCGGGGTATCTCTCAAAGCAAGTAGATCGTTAAAATGTAAAAGTGCAGATCTCACTTGCCATGGGGTGGAAAGTGTGTGGGGAAGGTCGTATTAACAATAAATGCCACAAAGCCAAATGCGATAACGAAGGACAGAAACGAGTGAGATGGAGTGAGGAGAGATGGAGCGAGAGAAGGAAGAAAGCTGGAAAGGGGATCACATAAACGAGAGCTAAAAAGCTAGTGGCTTGCATTGAAGCTCAAGTTAAAAATAAAAAAAAGTAAATGAGACAGGCTGAGGCTCGTGCCGATTATAGAACGAGTCTTGGCATTTATCAGAGAGTATCAGAAGTATCAGCCTTGAGATTTCCAACGTCTCCGTATTTTTGCTTTCCCCTTTGGGGTAAATGCTTACATTTTCTTTTTTTCCAATTGCTTTTTCTTTTCACCTAGTTTTTCTTTATTCGCCTCTTTGCCTAATTGTAAAGCTGGCATTGCCTCATTGAGGGTCAATTCATCCTCTCGGTCTTCACCGTATTGGTTCCTGGCATACATATTTGCATGAACCTGCTGGTTCGACCAATACCAGAATACTTGGAGAATACCTAACCATGGTAATTAACAAAAAAAAAGGGAAAGAAAACCGTGCCCGGTGTTCTGGAAAAAAAAAACATTAAAATGGAACCTCGGCCAGAACGGGTCTTCCCGATCCATGCGCATTTGGGTACGCTATTAGATACGACCCATATATTTTTTGGACCCTGATCTCGCTAAGACCTTGGAAGAATTATACGAGAGCGATGGGTGATATCTAGCGATGCATTTTTCCAACGGCTGATTCCACTCTGGATGCCGGGTTTTTATAGCTGATCTCATCCATATCTGGGTGAGCACAATCGTCTCACGGTGCCCTGCAGGTTGTGAGACATCCATGGATATTACAAACGTTGTGACTCGTGTTGTGTTGGATGACCGCCCCGTAAATATCAGCCTATGGCGATGCCGAAAGATGTTGTTGGTCCGGCCACGGACCACAATCTGTAATCGGAGGTCGCGGCCGATAGCCCTACCGACCTCACCGATTGGGCTGATAAGTGAGACTTTATCCACTCTAGCGTGGTTTTGATCTGACAATACAGCGCTTGTCTTTTTCGTTCGGACGTTTTCCAGCTTGGCACTAGTGGGGCCGTCCAAAAATACTTTCGACCTCCAATGGAAAACTTGCCCGGGTATTTCGGGTTTCCCCAGCCAATTAATGTGACTTTGCCCACATTTCTTCCTTGGAGGTCGCTTCTTTGCCTTCTTTTCCAGACTTCCAATTCCGTTGCTCCACGAATTACCTGCTTATGCACAAATAGTATTGTGAATAGTGTGCGGGAGTACTCCGTGTGCAGGTATTGGTTTGATTAGGTTGCATAATATTGGCTAATATGATAAGGAATACTGAATCTTCGCCGGATGCTTGGTGCTTGGCTCAGGTACATCTATCGGATAAGAAAAAATAAACTAAGCCAAGGCAATGCAAAGGAAAATCTCTGCCAGCGTCCCCACCCCAGACTCGGCCACAAACCATCCATACATATATTTCAATTACACGATTCAAGGGGCATCTTGAGATTTATGATGCATTAAGGGCTCTTATGCATGATTGTGAGGCCACTGCCGCCACCCGGCATATGAAAAACTTCTCTCCTGCACTCCGTACGAATAGGGCCATGCCAACATATCAACAGAAAGGTCTATCTGTCGACTCACTCCTATCCGAGCTAGCTTGATTGGGCTTAAATTCTAGTATGTCCGTGCCCAGTCTACCATGCCTGGACATGTCCGAGGACGTTGCAATGAAATTCCCTAACCTCGGGAGTAGTCAAACACCCGTCTCCGAACTCCTTTTTATCCGTTTCTCTATCCGATACATGAGCATTAACAAGTAGGTAAAACCGCGTCAATTATAACTTACATTTGGCATTGATGCATTACCAAAGTATTTCCTTCCCCCACCCCGGTAAGTATTATCTATAGCAAATGGGGTGTGGAGAATTGGAGACTAAAACTAGTCCGAGTCTATGGACCGTTGTCTCGGATCATTGGCCCATCCGAACTTTGTCACCTCTAGCTCGGTGATGGGGGATGTGACTACTGCGCTCTTTGAAATTAGGGCAGCAGATGTCTCAGCCACTTAAGTCTTCCTGAATGGAGAAGAATTCTACAATTTCCATGATGCGCACTCGGTGCCTGAAGCTAAACTGGTTCCTGGCATGCTGTCTCTGATGTCCCCGTTGTGCTCAGTTGTGTCTGGTTAGTGTCCAATATGGGTCAAGAATCTAAATAAACTTGATTTCTTCAGTCCCCGCTCTATGTATGTCTAGCTTGGAACTCCACCGAGGTCAAGCCTTGGTTCGAAGTCTTTTTTCCTGGAATCCCGGGGCATTCCGCCAAGTGCTACCTCCTTGTTATGCGAAGTCTATAGTGCGCAAGACCGTTGATGCAGTTCAATTGTCAAACCGCGGGGGAACAAATAGAATGCTTGGGATAAATCAGTCTAGAAACGTCTAATCAAGCTGCTATATCCATTATGGAACAGCACCACTCGTAGTGTATGGATCGAAGCAGAGTGCCACTTGACTTAGGGCCATTTCGTGCCCCTGCCGAACCAGTTTCCCCAAATTTGCTTTCGACTTCTTCCTATTTTCGCTCTTTTGCCTCCCCTCACTTTCATCTTCCCGCGGCTGTAGTCCACATGTCATTCATTCATCTCTTTTGGCCGCCCTCCCCTCTTTGAATTGCTCTCCGAGAGCCCACGCTCCTTCTTTCATCTTCCCACTCTCCTTCTTTTCATCGCACAAATCACATGATGTCATCATGGTCTCTTCGCCGTTGGGCAGGGCTCTGCACTCTCACAGGGCTGATCGTATCCACGTCAGCCGCGGGCGTAGCCGACTGGAAGTCAAGGTCGATCTATCAAACCATGACTGACCGGTTCGCCCGCACGGACGGATCAACAACAGCACCATGCAACACAACGGCAGGTCTCTTTTGTGGAGGTACATGGCGCGGGACCATCGACAAACTCGACTATATCCAAGGCATGGGATTCGACGCCCTGATGATCTCCCCAATCGTGGAAAATGTTGAAGGCCAGGTTGAGTACGGTGAAGCATACCACGGATACTGGTCATCAAATCTCAACAACATCAACTCTCACTTTGGAACCCACCAAGACTTGCTCGATCTTGGGGCGGCCCTCCGCAAGAGAGGCATGTACTTGATGTTGGACACCGTCGTCAACAACATGGCTTCCATTACGAATGGAAGCAGTCCTGCCACCCACATCGATTACTCGGAATTGACTCCATTCAACAATGCCGACTACTATCACAACTACTGCAAAATTACGGACTGGAACAACATGACTAATGCCCAGCTCTGCCAGACTGGTGATAACATCGTCGCGTTACCGGATCTCTACACAGAACACAAAGAGGTTCAAGATACGTTGATCAAGTGGGCCAAGAATGCAATTGATACCTATTCCATCGACGGAATGCGTATTGATGCAGCCAAGCACGTCAACGCGGAATTCCTCCCGGCATTCGCCAAGGGCCTTGACAACATCTTCATGACCGGTGAAGTCCTTGTGGGAAGCATCGATACAATCGCCGACTACCAACGCAACTACATTGCCAGTATGCCGAATTATCCCATATACTATGGAATCCGCGACTCTTTGTTGCTTGGAAACACATCCCAACTAGCCAAAGCAGTCGAGGACTCGAGGATCAGTTTGCCGGATGTGAATGCCATGACTATCTTCTCTGAAAACCATGACCAACCTCGTGTTGCAGGTCAAGTGAAAGACATCTCGGTATGTTTTATGCCGGTCGTCCAGACATGATCGTTGCTGACTGAATATAATTTAAAGATCGCTAAGAATGTCCTGGTTTTCACCATGCTGTTTGACGGCATCCCATTGGTATACCAAGGCCAAGAGCAGCATTTGGATGGCAACGGGACTCCCAAGCAGCGAGAAGCTATTTGGTTGACCAAGTACAACACCGACGCGGTGCTTTACAAGTTGACTGCCACTCTCAACAAGATCCGGAAGCACGCCTATATTCTCAGCAGAGACTACCTCGAACTGCCCACCCACACCATCTATCAGGACAGCAGTGTCCTCGCCTTCACCAAAGGTGTGGAGGGTCGACAAGTCGTCATGGTGCTTTCATCACAGCCTTCCACCAGCACATACTACACTATCCGGTTACCGTACAGCTACAACGCTGGCGTTGAACTTTTGGATGTGCTCAATTGCAAAAACTACACAGTCGACAACAACGGCTTGCTCGAAGTGGACATGGACAAGGGGGAACCCCGTGTATTCTTCCCCACCGAGTACATGGATGGCAGTGGTCTTTGTGGCTTCTCTGCTTCCAATGCTTCCTTGGCCACCATCAAGACAGGCAAGGACATTACTTCCTATTCTTCAGCCGGCACCAAAACCTTGGGAAGTGCCGGTCTGGTCTCCGTCTTGGCTGCCGTAATGAGCTATGTGATGATCCTATGACGTGCCTAGCAACACCACCTATCTTTTTGCATTGTGTTTCTTTTTTTATTTTCTTTTTCCTTCGCGAGGCGTGTTGATAGCTCGGCTTGGTTCGCACAGATATCCCTTCTTGTAGCATACTATTTTTTGCTTTCTTTTTTTTTTGGTGATACGGCATTGCATTTGTTATCATGGCTTGAAGTCCTTTTCTAATATTCAAGATGTCAATTATCTTACCGTGAGATTTAGTGGAGGTTTTTTTAGAAAAAAACTCCATCTGGAAATGAAGAGTTTTCTAGAGACAATAATTGGGCCGAGAAATCGCCAGGTACCCGCGGGTCTTGCATTCCCGAAATAGGTCAGGCCCCCACTCCTAAGTGAGACTTTCTTACATTTTCGGGATCCGCACGTTTTGCTCATATATTCGAGATTCAGGTCACTGGGAACGGTGACATAGCATCATCTTGCAATGGTATTCTGGTGTTGTGGATATAGTCAGAAAGCCCAAAGGAGGCAGCAGATCGAAGGTCCGTCTCTGAACCCCACGCGTCGTGATTGAAATTTTAACCCCCATACAGAAAAAGCGGCGAACATAGAGCGACAGCCATCATGGAATGCTCCAGATAACTCGCTCATCTTTCAGACGTTTGAATGGCACGTCCCTGCCGACCGGTCGCATTGGCGCCGGCTGCGGGACGCGTTGCCTGGCTACAAAGCCCTTGGTGTTGATCAGATTTGGATTCCGCCTGGATGCAAAGGCATGGATGCTCATGGCAATGGGTATGATATCTATGACTTGTACGATTTGGGTGAATTTGATCAAAAGGGGGCGGTCCCTACCAAATGGGGCACCAAGCAGGAACTTGAAGATTTGATGCTTCAGGCAGAGATTTTGGAGATTCGTGTGATTTGGGACGCTGTGTTGAATCATAAAGCTGGTGCAGATTATCCAGAGCCCTTTAAGGCTGTCAAAGTCGATCCCAAGAGTGAGATTTAGCCTGCCACCCCTTTTTCACCGCGGGACACTTGAACTTGAGAAGAATGCTTTTTACTAACTATGTTGACAGGAAGAGACTTGGAAATATCCAAACCAGTCGAAGTTAATGGCTGGACAGGCTTTGAATTCTCTGGGCGCGGCGACAAGTACAGCTCAATGAAGTATCACTGGCAGCATTTCAGTGGAATCGACTGGGATGATAAGAGCAAAGAAAACGCAATCTACAAGATCGTGGCACCAAACAAAGATTGGGCGCAAGATGTCTCCACAGAGAACGGGAACTATGATTTTCTGATGTTCGCCGATCTAGACCTGACACACCCGGAAGTTCGCGCTGATCTTCTGCAATGGGGAACTTGGGTCACGAAGTCATTGAGCCTCAATGGCATGCGGCTCGATGCCGCCAAGCACTTCTCTACCGAGTTTCAGAAGGCTTTCGTGCAGCATATCAGGAAAACAGCCAATCCGGAGTTCTTTGCCATTGGTGAATACTGGACAGGACATCTACCGTCTCTGCTTGAATACCTTGAGAAGGTGGAATATAACCTAACTGCATACGATGTCCCGTTGGTCGAAAGCTTTTCCAAAATCTCGCACGCGAAGGGATCAGACCTCCGTCGCGTCCTGAAAGATACATTGGTAGACTGCCGGCCGGACCACGCCGTGGTAAGTTACCCTTCCAAACTCAGCTAGCGATACCAACACTGACTTTCCACAGACCATTGTGTCGAACCATGATACGGTAAGCTGACAGAAGCCCAACCAATACCATGATGCAACGATCTAACTCAGCCACAGCAAGCAGGACAGATGCTCGAAGTAAGTTGAGCGCCCAGATCCACTCCCAGTCCCAAGAACCGCAAATTAAACAAACCACAGACCCCGGTTGCCCCATCTTTCAAGCTGCTGGCATACGCCCTGATCCTCCTCCGCAAAGGGGGCCACCCATGCGTGTTCTACGGGGACCTGTATGGAATACGAGCTAATGTGGAGAACCCAATGACACCGAGTTGCGACGGACTCCTACCCATCTTAATGCAAGCTCGCAAACTCTACGCGAACGGTGAACAGCAGGATTACTTCGACCAACCAAACTGCATAGGTCCGTCCGGTTCCCTTACTTCGTTGGAAATTGCTTCCAGTGGATATCAGACTTCGTGCGAAGTACCAGGTCTTGGCAGAGCTGACAGCCCATACAGGATTCGTTCGTTACGGAAACGCCCGTCACTTGTCTGGTTTGGCTTGCGTTATCAGTAATTCTGGTTCGGGAGTGCAACGGATGTATGTTGGTCAACGCCACGCTTACGAGGAGTGGATAGATCTGTTGCACCCGGATATGAAGGCTGTTGTTATCGACAAAAAGGGATACGGGAGGTTCGCAGTCAATGCGATGAGTGCTAGCGTTTGGGTTGAGTCCGCTGCTGCGAACCGGGATGCGATTACAAGGGATTTGTAAGTACAGGCCTATGCTTTGTTTTTTTCTTCTTCTACGGAGTGTCCGGACGAGGCTAACGGTTTGTCAGCGATGTCAATATTTACAAGACTTAATGGTTGAGTTTGGGGGCGCAAGATACACATTCGAACATGTGGAAAGTACAGCCAGGTACATACTAATAGGGATAACATAACTCTTGGTGCACATTTTCATCTCGTATTCAGTAAAATATACACCAACTTTGGAACACGTCGGGCAGATAATGAATGGGTGGTAGTCTTGTGGCGCCCAAGGTAAATGGCATCATTTTGGGCTAAAAATTGCCGGTTGATTCTCGGTGAGACACTAATTTTACTTGATGTTAGCGTATACAACATGAAATGTCTCAATCAGAATTTGACCTGTACGCGAGTGGGTCTTGAAACACCGGCCCGTACAATGCCATTTTGGGATTGGTATGAGACAGAAAATTTGATACCTCCATCTTAGCGAGCACACCATACGCTGTGTAATAGTGTGATAATGCAGCCTCAAGGCATACTTGTACATGTGCTGCAAGCTCTTGCCACATTATATGCAGCAAGTCAAAAAGGAGAAGATTACTAGGTTACACCGACGCTTATCTACGTGGCTTGAATTGGCCTCGTAGATTTGCGTCGAAAATTACAAGCAGATCAGGGTCCAATACAGTTCCGGGTAAATGGTAAATTACGCTCTGAATTTGCAAATCGAAAAATACCTGCCTCTTGCTTACAGAGATGTGTAAACAGGGCAAACACGACCAACGGAGTAATAAAACGTGGCGCAAGGTTCCGTTGGTTCCGCCAAGACCAAACTAGAGGCTTGCCAAGACATCTTAGTGTCTTCTTTATCGGCCCTATAGCCACATCTCGTGTAATGACTGACCGGGTAATGCGGTCTTGGTATCTATTTTCAATTTATACGCTTCCGGGTCATTGAATGTCTCCAATGCGGGACTCGGTCCCTGAAACTAGCTCCAGGTCGAACCACGATGATCAGCTCTCCAGAATGGAACCCTCCCCCAACGCAGACCCTGAATGCCGTAGTGGGCTAACAAAAAAAATGATTTAGATATTATTAGAGGCTCTAAAACTGGGAACTGGGTGTCAGTTCTATTTTGATCTGTATTTTTGCCTCGGTTTTTTTTTTGTGGGAGAGACCTTAGTGCTGTGTTTGATATCAAACGGGATTTACTTATATTTGGACGTTGGCTTAACCTTCCACCTTCTCTTTACTTCACTCCTCTTCATACATTCACTTTCTCAAAAGTTTCAACCTTTCTAACTTTTAATCAATCCACTCTCGTTTATCGACAAGATGCGTTTCTCTCTCGCTCTCGCTCTGCCTCTGGCTCTCTCCGTTGCCGGTATGTTGGTTGGTTCCGCAACAGGAAACATGATCTAACTCTATTACCAGCCCTCAAGGTCACCGAGCCCGCCAAGGGTGCTGAGGTTGATGTCTCCAAGTCTTTCACTATCAAGTGGGACAGCGTCAAGTATGTCTACTAGAAGCACACGCGCAATTCCACCAATACTAACCCCAGACAGCACCGATGCCTCCACTGTCGACATCGTTCTCGTCAACAACGCCATCTACCCTAACGTTGAGGAGAAGATTGCCTCCGACATTGATACCTCCAAGGGCTCCTACTCTGCCTCCGGTCTCAAGGATATCGCCAAGGGGTATGTCCACGAGACGCTCTTGCCGTATGCGCGTCAAACTGACATGCATATAGTTCCGGCTTCCAGGTCAACCTGCTCTCCACCTCCGAGAAGAACACCGGCATCCTTGCCCAGTCCCAGCAATTCAACGTGACCGAGGCTGCTGAGAGCTCCTCCTCCGTTACTTCTACTGGTACATCGTCCACTGTTTCTTCTTCCTCTACTGCTGCTTCTACCTCTGGTGTCTCTGCTGGATCTTCCTCTGCTGGTTCCTCCACCACTGGATCTTCCACTGAGGCTTCCACTACCGGTACTTCTTCCCTTCGTATCCCCACCGGATCCCTTCCTGGAACCCACACTGGAACCCACACTGGAGACTCTACAGGCGCATCCACCAGCAAGCATAATACTGATACATCTTCCACAGTCACCAGCGTCGCCACCCTGACCGGCACCGCCGGCACTGCTACCGGCACCACCACCGGTACCTTCACCAAGACTGGTCTCGCTACCAGCGCCTCTGCTTCCGGCACCGCTAGCGGCTCTGCCTCCGCTTCCGCCACTCCCTCCACCGGCGCTGCTATGTCTCTCATTGCCCAGCCCATCGCTTTCGTTGGTGCCATCGCCGGTGCTCTCGCTCTTAACCTGTAAATTGCAACTTTGTGTTGAATTGTCGCGCTATGCTAGCACGGCATCACCAGGTTTCGACAGGTTAATTGAGGATTGGGTATACTCAATCCCATGGAGGAATGGTAATTGATACATATGGTTGTGGCTGATTAGTAGGTCTTTTGGGGCTTCATCTATGGATGTAAACTAGGTAGCCGGACGATGCATGCATGAGCTATGCTTTTTTTTTACGTAACGATATTTTGTAATACTCAACTGTACATTTTTTATTGCTTCTTCCAGCTCATAATTCAATTCTAGTCTGCAGTAGGCTTTCAAGATTTCTTTCAAAGAAAAAGCACATGCTACGTCATTCCTGTTGGTGGATATGTGCCCTGAAATACTAAGCTGGCTGTCCAGGTTGCTTTAAACATACCTAGGGGGGCCGGACCTGCTAGCTATGAATGGCTCAAATCTCGGATCGAAAGAAGCGGCGATAAGTTTTCATCGTATCGATAGCTGACTAGCTGAAGAATCAACATTTATCTACATTTTTGGAAACCCTTGAAGCCAATCCTTAATCAGAGCCTCACAACCGCAGGTATCCTCAAGACTGAGAAGATATCCAGTTGCCACTCTAGAGGCTCATTTCCTCCACGCGCGCAGCCTTTTGGCAACACTGCTGTTTCCCAACCCTGCCATCCTATGGTATCCTTTTTGACACGAGCATTGGTGGCATCTCACTTCTCCTCAATTTGGGTCCGATTCAGTAATGCTCTTCCTGCTCTCGTGTTTCGTTGCCTTGTTGCTCGGTTCATTCGCATCTTCCGATGTCTCTTCGCTTCTGGGTCTCTTCCTTGTTCCCTGTTTCAGCTCCTTCTCGGGATATGAGAATGCTTCTTGGGTTCCTTGATCTCTCTGGTGCTCTTTTCTGATGGGATTCGATGACACAGATGCCGCTGCATGCAGATTAGACACTTGGCGGTCGCTTGTCTCTTTCGCGGCTTGTTGATGTTAGCGGGAACCATCTTTTCAGAGCCTTTTGTATCCAGAGCTTACCTTTTCTCTTCCGAATTTTCTCGATCTTCCACTGATGTTGTTTCTTGTAGACTTCCCCCCGCATCTCCACCGATTTCCAAAAGTTCTCGTCCAGGGAGGGACATGCCGCGATGCAAGGATCTGGTTTCTCTGCTAAAGATTCCCAGTCGACATCCTCACTGTCATCTCGCCAATCGTCCCATGATGATCCTGGTGAGCGATATTTGGCTTCTCTTGTCTTGAGGTGCATTTTTTCCGCGCTTCCATCCGGATTTTGGGAGTAATACCAGCCTTGTCTGTACTTCCGAGTCAGTACGAGTACAAGATATGAGAACCTCTGGAGGACTGGCTCATAGAGGTAGTGGTATGAATCCGAGTCCGGGTAGTCATTGTACACATGGCCGCATCTCCAGTCACCCTGGTCAAAAGCATGAGCTTCATGATATTCGTCTTCTGTAACGATGACTTACCATTTCCACGAATCCGCTGTGGCTGATGGTGTATGTTCCGAATTCATCACATCCAATTTGACCATCTTCATCCTGTTATTTCGAATTCGTCAGAGGTGTCCTAAGCTTATACAAAGGTTACCCACGCCTCTCAAAGGGGGTTGGGGTTTTTCCCGCATCCGGACCAGCCCTGACGGTGCCATATCTGAGTGGGCATGCGTGGATCGTTGGAGAATTTTGTGTGTTGGTGACAGAAGGATGGATTGAGTGAGACAAAATTTACTGTGTTCGCAAAATAGAAGCAATGGGAAAGGATCGATTTCACTGTAGAAGATGAAGAGTGATTGGTGAGAGATGAAAAATAGAGAGGAAGAAGAGAGAGGAAGAAGGAGAGGTAGAGCAATCAGGGACTCGCAGTATCCTATGGCGCTGGTATGGGGATCTGGGGTTTCGCCTTCTCCCGGCTCGCACGCATGGAGCTGCTTGATAGCCCAGAGAGATACACAAGCTTGAGATATGTTGTTAAATGGTTGTTGTTGTTTACCTTCCAAGGTTGGATGGTGAGCTAAGTAACTGACCGGATCATGTACAAGTTCCTACACATGCAAAGTCCATGAACACGGTGTGCTGGAGACGCAAATCAATCCAATATCCAAACTCACGCCCCAAAGTTGCAATTAACACACAATATAGGAGAAATTTATGTGGGGGTATCACACTGAGCTGTCAAAAGGTGATCTTCAACATGCCTAGATGCCCAGATGCCTAGTTGGGCGCCCATATATTGCTATTCAAACTAAGGGGTCATGAGAAACTATGCTCGACAGCAATTTCCAAGTTTTATATTCAAAAATGCTAAACGAACATCTAAAAGAACATCCAATGCCTAAACAGATAGGTAAGTTGTGGCGCTTTCAAGATCTTTACTTACTAGGTAGAAACCAGACTATCTCCTGACATGTTGTTCAACTTAACCATCCGTCTTTTCCATAACCTCGAGATCACAGTCTCACACCTGACCACAACATATACCAGGCCTCGGAATTAGGCCTAATCATTTTTTCTTGGCAAAATACTCGCGATCAATAGCCATCTTGTTATCAATGATATCCTCTTTATAGAACTCGAGCAGAGTTATAACTTCAGGAACAGATTGTTTACGACCAACTGAGCTGTCTAGTACTGGGAAAGACACCCAGAATGGTGTTTCGCTGTGTTTTGGGGTTTCGGTGATCTTGTACTCATTCACCTGGATACACTGGATCCAAAAACCCATTAGCTCTTCGTCGGAATGTTTTTTGAGCTCACGCTCGGCAATCTGCACTGTTATCCATTCCGTGGCTGAGGGGTTTTCTTCAAAGATAGGCACTCCGTTGTGGTGGAAGATTGTTCGACATTCAGACATGGTTGCGGTCGTACTTGGGCTTTGTGATACTTTGGACTGCTTTGGTTTGCTGGGTCTATAGAATATAAGAGTTAGATCTTGATGGGGAACTTAAGACTCGACTGAGGGATTAGCGCATATTTAAAGGTAAATCAACGCGTCTCTGTGTATTCTTAGCTACTGAGGCATTGTCAGGGTTCTTTATACATACAATGCCGCTGTGGGTCTTTATGGGTTTAATCAATCGACGCATACCCATCCATGGATCTCTATCTGCGAAGTGTATTCGTGGACATTGTGGCGCTACAGTGAAATGAACAATAAGCCCATGTATGTTCATTCAAATGATTATAGCTGAATGAACAGCTACGTTGGGCCGATCTCATGGAATTTACTCTATTTTTAGTTCCCCACCCAGCTCCTTTGTAGTGCATTCCAAGGTTTAGATAGTCTTTGGCTCTATCAAAGGAATTGTATGATGCTTTCCAGGTGACCTTTGTTTCTATCAATCTCAATATCAGCTTCGTCTAAAGATCTCAGCTCTGGAGAGTGGGTAGACAACACTGGAGCGCATGAACAGTGCTTGCAAAGTCCAGCCCAAAGCAGTCATTGACTATAACAGTACGCCAAGGCTATCTTCTCTCAACGCAGGTCCGGGTATCATGGTATTTTATTTCATTCAACGTATGCGGACGTCCATTGTATCGACAAACAACATCCGAAGGCTTCGCCGAAGCCGAATTCCCCCAATGCTTCTTTTGATTCCGCTTAATCCAAATGCATTCTCCATAGACCATCACCCAAATAATGACCTTCGTCCATGACAACACCCTTTCCTTTGCTCTTCATCTCCTCGGTGCCAACCTTCAGCATACCGATGAGGCAAATCTCTTCCTTACCCTCAGCCTTAACACCGACAATCTGACCGGCTTCGAGAGCGTTCTCGGCATCAGGCAAGCGGCCACCGGGTGAGGTGAGACCGGGGGCCATGAGAGTTGCGCCAGACAGCACAAAGCGGATGGCACCGCGGTCAATCTGAATTGTTGGGATGGCGGAGGGGTAGTTGTGGACGAGGCGGAGATGGGGAACCGGGGGTCCGTCGATGGGCTGGAAGAAGAGGGGGGTGGAGTCTATCGTGTATAGTGTAACACGGTCGGGTCTATAGGAAGTAGTGTGAGCTTTCGATCGGTAGAAATGCACAAAGCGTGTATGGCGAAGGGAATGACGTCGGCGGGAATAGCGAGGCGCTGGAGAGCAAGGGTAGACTGTACAGTTTCACGGCTTCCAGAGAAGCTTTTTTGGGCATGAAATCCTCAATGAAAGGCTCGAAGCCCGGGTATGTCTCCAGGAGCTTCTGGCGCAGACCGCGCTGCACGGAGGACTTGACCTTCGACCGGTTGCTTGGGGGAATACTGGAGATTAAAGGTTAGCCAAAATCTTGAAAGTTGCTGGCAAATGCTGGTTCGCAGTTTAGACCTGTAAGCTTCGTTCTGTAGTGCTGAACAGCTCCAACGGTCCTGGCCATGCCCCGCGGAAGCTGGGAGCCAATCTGGCATCCCGAAGGCTTGGGTGGGATCGAAATGCAGCTGCGGATCAAATGTATGGGTTCCAGGTACTTTGAACTCACTCTTTCTTGAACATGGTGCTGTTTGAGTCTGTGATGCTACGTCAATGAAGCTCTTGATACGCAGGTGGGATGCGCGGGGACCCGTCACGTGAGGGGTAGATCCTTGTGGATTTTTTTTCAGTGCATGATGCGCAGCATAAACATTCGACAAGTTTACGGGAAATAAAGTAAGGTAGGGGAGCTGGTTTCTATGAAAGTGCCACAGTCGTAAAGATGCTGCGATGTGCAACTCGTGGACCAGGGCACCCCAGCAGGACGATCCGTGCCCAGGTGGATGTCAGCTGCATTCCCTCCATACCTACGGAGTACACGTACAAGGCTCAGAAGCCTTGGAATAGCTCAGGATAATACGGAGTTGTGGGAAAAGAAATAATTTACGGAGTAGATGGAAGTCATGTAAATGTGTCAAGACTGATGTATCATTTCAACTATTGTCTACAACATATTTGCACTTAGTGCTTAGCAGCACCGGCCTTGATGAGCAGGATATCACCGTCCTCGACGAGATACTCCTTACCCTTGGTCATGATCTTGCCGGCAGCCTTGACAGCGCCTTCATCGCCGAGCTCACGCAGCACATCGTAGTTGTACGCGATGGCTTGAATGAAAGTCTTCTCGAAGTCGGTGTGAATGACACCTGCGGCAGCGGGTGCCTTGATACCCTTGCGGATGGTCCATTGGCGAACCTCATCCTCACCGGTGGTGAAGAAGGAAGCCAAGTTCAGGGCTGTCCGCATGGTAGTGATGATCTTAGGCAGACCAGACTTGGTGCCCAGCTTCTTGCACTCCTCGAGAGCTTCAGCGTCGTCGTGCATAAGAGTGAGACGCTCCTCGAATTGAGCAGAAACGGGAAGAATGGGAGAGCCGGTGGAGTGCTCCTTGATCCATTCGAAGACCTGGGGGAGGTACTTGTTCTTCTGGCGGATGTAATCTCTCTCGCTCAGGTTGACAAGGTACACAACGGGCTTGGCAGTGAGGAGGAACAAGGGGTTGATAACCTCAACCTATAACCGAATTGGTTAGCAAGATGTCTCAAAAAGATATTGAGTGACATGATAATGAAGTGATTCCAAATTTCAGATTATAACTTTTTTTCTCAAGGTGCCTCTTCGTGAGTTTATATATGAGGACACTCGAAGAGCTGGGTTAAATTTCGAGCAGTGCTCTTATTCATCAGGGTAGGAGATGGGGTTGGGCAAAAATGGGGTGAAAATTTTTTTCGGTTGAAAAACGTACCTCCTTGGGGCTCCATTCACGGGAACGGACGTCCTTGCCAGACTGCAAGTACTCGAGGATCTCAGCAGTGGTGGCCTCCTCTTCCTTCAGCTTCTTCATCTCAAGAGACTGACCGCCACGGCGGGTCTGCTTCTTGAGGGCATCGAGAGCCTTCTCAACAAACTCGATATCCTTGATGCGCAGCTCCTCGCTGATGATGTCCAAGTCACGGGTGGGGTTGACATCACCCTCGACGTGGATGATCTCGGCATCATCGAAGCAGCGAACCACCTGGAAGATGGCATCGACGGCGCGAATGTGGGACAGGAAAGAGTTACCGAGACCAGCACCAGTGGAGGCACCGCGAGTCAGACCGGCAATATCATACACGGTCAAGTTGGCGGGAACCTTGGACTTGGGCTTGTAGTGGTCGCAGAGCCAGTCGAACCGGTCATCGGGGACGATGACACGGGCCTCCTCGGGGTCGATGGTGGCATAGGGGAAGTTGGCCGGGTTACCCAAGGAGGACTTGGTGATAGATTGGAAGAGAGTCGACTTGCCGACGTTGGCAAGACCAACCTAGAATCACGCCATTGTTAGAATGGATGGAAAGAGAAGAAGAAAAAAAAAAATGGGAGGGAAGGGGGCAAGGGGGCTTAAATAGTTTTTCTGCGGAATTAAAAAGTGGACTGTGCTGTGTGGAAAAAAGAAAAAAATCGGTGGGGGCCTCGCTCACATACGATACCGCTCTTCAAGCTGTTTCCTGGTCGGCCCAGGTGAACCTTTTCTTGGACTTGCTGCTTCTTGGGAGGCATTTTATTGGATTTTTTCTTCTTGCTAGAGTAGAAGCGACAGAAGAGAGGTGGGAGGTGGGGGGATGTCAGAAGGCGGAGGCGGAAAGGATGGAGCGCGCCAAAAGCAGAACCAGCTGCGGATCGATCGACGATACGAAAGAAGAGGTTTGATGAGGAAGACGTGATGGCGATAGCCCACAGATGCAGTGGGCACAGTCAATGGACAAAAAAAGGAGTAAATGAGCGCGTGTTTGGCGAATCGAAAGCAATGTTGTTGAAGTTCGCGCCAGATGTCATCGAATTTTCTGCCTGCAGAGAAGTGACCGCCCACGTGAGATTCAAGCCCTGGACGACGTCATCTTATTCTCTTAGGTAACATTATTACAGCCCTGGAGCACTACACTACTACACTACCACACTTATACAGCTCTGGATAGGTGGAGGGCTCTGTTGCCTGTCTCTGCGCTTCTCTCCCATCTCAATTGAGCAAAGGGCCAGCAAATAGAATAGTTTATAAATACACAGCATGAAGGGAAGGGTGTGATTTCCAACGCCTCGGAGATAAATATCGCAAGCCCCTTTTGTCAAAGCCACCCCAAACTGATGAACGCCAGTCAACATAAGACAAATAAAAGGTATAGATAAAAGAAAACTGGAGGTCATTAGAGGTCCATCGCATCACCTTGCTCGGACGCCGTGTCAACCATATCAAGAAGCTTGGCGTAAGGTACCGTCACTCGTTGAAGATCACGGTGTTTGCCTAGAGAAGCATTAGTAAAGAACGAAATGAAGCCAGGATGAAAACATACCAAGAGCGAGAATGACTTCCTTCAGTAGAATCTCTCGCGGCCAGCCACATATATCGTCGGATCCTTCGCGCCAATTACGGCCATCGCGTTCATTGGCCTGCAATCTTTTGACGCTCTCACTGGCATCATCCTCGTCGTCAAATAGACCACCCATCAGCCCCTTCAGCAGCTCCTCGACCTTGAGCTTCAATCCCTCTGCACCAATCCGTTTGGCGTACATAGATAAGTACAGCCGGAACTCTTCCTTGGCTCCTAGAGATAAAGAAGCAGCAAGGCGGTTCTCAAGATGGGCGATTGATACGCTGGATTCGAAGGTCTCATAGCCTTCACGAGACAGTAGCACCTTGATGAGACGCTGGAGGAAGTAAGCCCTTCCACGAAGAAGAGTCTCGTTGGTAGTGTTACGCTCTAGCCAAGGAATGATACCGGCTGCGACGGCTGCCTTTGCATCCTTGTTGTCTTGCTGTGCGTCCTTGGCCTGCAAGTTGCTAACGGGTGCGTCGGTCGTATTCCAGTACTGACTACCAACCGCCCACCAGGCCTCGGAGATCCGCTGCCACGTGAACATGGCGGGAGAGTAAGAGTAGCCTTCTCCATTAGATAGAGACACCACGACTCGGCCTTCGGAGTTGATTCGTGCATCCGTCACCGCAGGAGCAGCAGTGGGATTTGCACCAAGTGTGTGGATAGCAGCATCCAGCACAGGTTGAAGGGAGACAGGTGGATGGGGGGAAGATAGATGTTTCACGTTCCAAACGTAGCACATACCTACCGAAGAAATGCACAATACCCAAGGTCCATTGCACTCCAAAATGACAGGCTGTGCCTCAAGAACAATCCCAGAAACCAAGCGACGACCTGCCGGTGTCCATAGATAGATAGATCCATCTTCACAGCCAGCCGCCCACATGGTCTGATTGCCGGTAACGAGAAGAACGGTCCGTGGTAAAAAGTCTTGCCATAATGGCTGATCTCCACGGAACAACGTAAGACGCACCGGCTCACGGTCCACGGCGCGGCCAGTCAGGCTTGCCGCCGTTGGGTTCCGAGCTTCGAAGACCACATCCACGCGACCCTTGGCAGTGCTTGGGTCTGCACCAGGAGCAGGTGGCTCCGTGGGCTTTCCGCTTGAATCAAGGGCGCGAAGAATCTGGCTGCGAATTTTGGGAACTGCCAAACGAAGCTGGCTGACAGACATGCACGGGTTGGTGACTGCAGGTCGAATGAACTCTGGAGTTGGCTGTTGACCGGTTGTCGCGGGCTGTACTTGAGCGGGCAAAAGGCCTTCAATGGTATTGGTCATAATGGGAGTTGCGTTATTTTGGCTGGCAGAGGCTACACGCTTTTCCACGCTGTTGTCTTCGTCGCCCTCGATTTGAGCTAGCTTTCGCTTGTTTCCAAGGAGTAGGGTCGTCAAACCCCCCTTTGGTAACCCATCGAAAGGTTTTGACAAGTCGACAATCGTACTTGGGGCGTCGGCTTTGACTTGATTGCTGACGGAAGCCATCAGACGGGCTTGGGGAAGAGATGACTCGCCAGCACCAGCACCAGAGACCAACAATGGAGCAATTCGCTTTTTTCCTTCTTTGGTATATGTCGGGCGTTGTTTGAGTCTCTCCAACTTGGCATGGTAAGGATCCGGTTTCTCTGCTTCCGCGCCAGTTGGTGTTGATGCGGATCCATTGGGTTGAG
Organism: Penicillium bialowiezense; assembly: GCA_026122735.1. Lineage (NCBI taxonomy): Eukaryota > Fungi > Ascomycota > Eurotiomycetes > Eurotiales > Aspergillaceae > Penicillium > Penicillium bialowiezense. The sequence continues at coordinate 1,345,358 of JAKZFB010000004.1, forward strand.
CTTTGGGGGCCTCAGGAGGTGGCGACGAGACTCGGGCAGGCGTGTTCCCATTCGAAGGGCGAGAAGACTTGTCTCCATTCGCAGTGGGCTCAGCGCCATCTCCCATCAAAGCACCCATCCGACCTTCAACGTGCTTGATTTCACCTGCCTTGCTCTTCTCCTCCAATAGTAAGCTATCGGTATTTTCTGTAATACCGGCGCCTCGTCTGTTGGTACCAAACTTGTTGAGTGACTTCTCGTTCTCTTCCATTTCTGTAGCCCATCCAAGCTCGCCGTCCTCAAATCTCACGGCCACGATGGTACCATCTAGAGCTGTAGCAAACAGGCACTTTCCATCCGGAGTCCATGCGAGGTCGGAGATTGCCTTGGCTGCCATCTCCTGGGCAACGACAATGGGTCGGGCGTTACTTGTAATCCAGATGCTGAGAGATTTGTCGCCACCAGCACAGGCAATGACAGTGATGTGGTTTGGCGGTACTGGCTGGCCGTCAGGTTGCTTTTTTCCGGGAGCATCCATTGAGTACAGCCGTGGGGAGAACGCGCATACTTCTACCGGAGCTTCGTGTCCGATCAAGTTGATATCACCGTCCCAGGAGCCGCGATTAATAATGGCTACAGAGCTGACGGGACCGTTGACGGCATTTGCCGCAGCGATATGCATTCCGTCGGGCGACCATGAGCAACGGCGGAAGTAAGCAGTTAAAGGCGAATTGGCGAATGGTGCTGTAATAGTCTGCTCGAGGACGAAGTTGTTCATTTGGTCGTGCGCAGAGGAGTTGGGAGCAGGGGAGGTAAATTGGAAGATGCGGACAGTCCGATCATCACTGGCGGTTGCGAAGAATTTGTTTGCCGGGTCGAACGTGATGCCTTTTACGTGACTTTGGTGAATTGCGATGCTTTTCAACTTTTCAAACGAGTGGCCGGACCAAACCACGATCTTAGAGTCCAGTCCCACGGAGACCAAGATGGAAGAGTCATATGACCACCCAAGATCCTGAACATCATTATCGTGACCGATCAACCGGCGGATCGTACGCCAGTTCTCGACGGGGGGTGCTTCATCCGAGCCTACAGACATCAACATATGTCAGTGTCCAATATCTTGTCCGCCCAATGTGTCTGAAGCTTACCGAACGTCGACGAGTGTGCGGGGGGGTTGGCATCGAGCATATATACGCAGACAATCTTGTCATCTGCGCCTGACGCAAGGTATTTTCCGTTCGGTGAAAAACGCACTGTGTGGATCGTCCCGGAGTGGTTGCTCATGGATGCCAGTTGCTTGGGCTTGCCAGCAATTTCGGCGTTTCCGGTGCCATAAATGGCTTCTGTTGACCAAATTCGGACATATCCATCTTTTCACAGTCAGAAAATCCATGATCGGTCGCCTAGGTGCACACGAAGGTACACTACAGCCCACAGCAGAAAGAACGATGCTCACCTCCAGCAGCTGTCACAAGTCGCTTTCCGTCCGGGGATACGTCGCAGCTATAAACTTCGAAGTCTTTCCGTTCACCTGTGCGAAGAAAAGAGTTAGTGAAGTGCAACATAAGATGCTTCCTGGGAGTCCCAGTGTCCCAAGGCCCCAGACTCCCAGTGACGCCGTCCCATAAACCGAAAAGCAAACTAGTGTGGACAGGATTCCATACCTCCATGAGTGAGCCAGACCGGTTTGATGATATGCATGGCGCCAGGCCTAGCGCAGTCCGCGCAATTCAGTTGTCAGGAGCCCTGGATGACCTCGAGGTAGAAAGTGCGGCACGTTGGAGTGTGAAAACTTGGGGTTTGCGATTCGATGGTGAGGTTTAAAAGATATTGGACATGACCTGGAGAGTCACAGTGGCACAAAGCAGGACCAGGCGAAAATTGTCGGGGAAATTAGAAGGGCGCGATGCGTAAGTCGCGATCTCCGGATTTGCCTGGTCCGAGCTCCCGCGTTGATAGGAGATCACTTTTTGGCGGTACACAAAAGGTGAACACAACCTGTCTCCAGGGCTATTGATTATCTGCACACTTGCGGTTCTACCTAATGCTTGGAGTGAGCTATTACTCTGCGTCCCGGCTTTATTTCAGTTATACTATGTTATACTCTCTAAGAATATAGCGTCTATTGGGTGATCATAGTTTGGTCATCCCTATGTACTACCCAGTGAGTATTTACCCGAAAATTCATACCTAATTGATGCAATTTGGTAACAGAAATTTCTTCAAGCTGTTATTTAGCTAACACAGATAAACTTTGAAGTATTCAAATTTACCTAGGTATTCGCAATACACTTGTCTACTCGGTCACAGACACGAAGAGTTATCGATGTTATCTGGGTGGGTGGGATATACAGTGGTGTTTCATAAATATTTGACCTCAAGTACCTTCATGGTTTGGAATCCACCTTTTAACCTGACCAACTTGTACATAATAAACCTGCCTATCTTTTTGCTGTCTTTTTAGATATTATACCGGATCAAAGTCCAGAGCTTCCAAGGTTTCTGTTGGGCAGTATCAAAAGAGTAGGTCTGTAGTTGAAGTACTCAAGGTCAAATACTTATGGAACACCACTGTATCGGTCAACCATTACTGCCAAAACATGGTACTGAACAGAGACCTTAATCTGTAAATCACCATGTTCTGGAAGCAATAGTCGACCCTGGCCCCTGTTCGGATGTACTGAAAGTCCACCTTCCCAAATATCTGGGCTTTCTGATCAAACCAGACCTAAAGCTCCATGCAATTGTATTCAATCTCAGATCTATCATGGCAATCGGAAGTCGGGAGAGCTAAGACTGAATCCCATTGGCATTTGCTGATATAGATTGGGAGGTTTCAGGCATGTCAACTGCAGTTGCTCGTTTCCGGCTCGGTAGGAAGCTCTCTCGGAATCCAGATGACGATAACTATTGGATTCTATCATGACGCTGGAGCACAGAGCCGTTCGGATTTGTGCCATACGGAGCACATTTCAGTCCAATAAGACCTCGAGTCTCGTATCTGGTAGCCCGTGGTCTTCTGGTTTGTCCAATTGATTGGCAGTCGATGCATCACATACTCGTGTTGTACGGAGTACTCCGTACACACTAGACATGTCAAGTCCAAATGCAGTGTAATCTGTGAAGTAGGCACGGCATCTACTCCGTACATGTATATCGACAAGCAGGTAAACGTCACTGTATCCATCCTTCATCCCGCTTCCCACCACGCCCCACTGGTAGGTAGATTAAGCCCTCCCCCCTCCTTCCTCGTCTCTCTCTCTCTCAGCCTGACTGCTCCTGGACATCTTCTCAGAGATATAACTGTGTTTGATTTGAAGCTCAATATGCCTTCCGGAAACTACACCACCAACAGCTCCGGCACCAACAGCCAGGTATGTTCCTGTTTCTCTCCACCTCACGAGACGCGTCCCAGAGACACACCCCATAAAGATTATTCACATATTTAAAGATCTCAACGTCCGAGTCATCACTGTGCTAATCATTACTTTCAGAGTAACCACTACTGCTCCCGTGACTGCGGTTCCAGTGCCTCGAACTCAAACAGCTACCATTACTCCAACACGTAAGGCATCCTGGGGCTCAAGCCAGTACGTAGCTAGCGAATAACGCGTACTGACTGCCTCTTGTAGGAACGGCTCCTACTACTACTCGAACCCCAACGGCAGCTCTTACTATAACAGTGGGTCTGGAAGCTCTACCTACACTCCTCCCTCCGGAGGATCGGGAAAGAAATGAGTGGTGAGCTTTGTGGCTCCCCTGTTGATACTTCCAAGGTTTGGCTCGGCGCGTTGAGCTATGTGATCGGCTTACAATATGATTTTTCAGACTCTCGTCTTGATTTCCTCACGCATCGTATCCACCTTTATCTCACCAATTGGTATATAATGAAATTGTCTGTCTTTTTGCTGTCTTTCTAAAGATCTTCTCTATTTTGTGGTTCTCCATGATTGAAGTAGGTAATGGGCTGGGATCTGGTGGGTTCGAGCCCAGAGTCAAAGTAGGGCAATGGTTATACTGATACTTGTACATTGAGTAGTCTCCCTCCCCCGTATACTTTCTGGTCGATGATAATTCCTTTATGTACACATACAGGATGCCTGGTCGGTGAACACGATAGCACATGCATAGCAGAGCTCATGTGGCCTTGAAGTAAATCTTGAAGGATGCGGGGCGAACAATGGAAAGACGGAAGACGAAGAAAGTTAAAACAAGGAGAGGGGACAAGAGAATGGTAAAAGGGGAGGGTGGCTTAGAGATAAGACATAGTTGAGATTTTCGACACAGGGTGGTGAGCAACAAACCCCCACGTCAGACGATGCCCGAGTAGAGAATTGGGATTGTTGAAAGACCTGGAAATAAGAAAAGTGGCCCTGGCCATGAAGAGAGGGATCGTCGTTCTCGTTTCAATTGGGTGAGATTTAGACACACAGCTTATTATTTGTGCTGGCGAGCGGCATCAAACCCCTCACTCACGGTTTGCGACACGACGTCAGGCGTTTCTGTCTGGACAGAAGGGTTCTCACCCGCAGATTGGCGTGGGGACTGAGAAGCCTCGACGCCAAGAGTCTTCTTCGCTAGACCGCGAGCCTGTGTCTCACTGACTTTGCCGTAGACGGCCATCGCATTGGCAATCATGCCACCCATGTCACCCACGTTTCCAGGGACAACAACGGCAGTGCCCTCACGAGCCAGGTTCGACCAAGCCGCGACGTACTTCTCAGCAACGCTAAGGCTAACGGCATTGTGAGCGTTCTCTCCGCCTTCTTCAATAGACCGAGCAACAGCATCAATACCACGGGCAGTAGCCTCGGCTCTGAGTTGAATAGCTTCAGCCTCACCGGAGGCGCGGTTAATTTGCTCGGCACGCAGCGCCTCGGAAGCCAGGATAACAGACTGCTTGCGACCCTCGGCAATGTTGATTGCGCTCTGGCGCTGACCCTCGGACTCGAGAATCTCAGCTCGCTTGGATCGCTCAGCAGTGACCTGGCGGTGCATGGCAGCAACGACCTTCTCTGGCGCGTGGATATCTCGGATCTCGTAGCGAAGGCAGACAACGCCCCATTCCTGGGCGGCCTCATTGATGGCCTTTGTGATATTTGTGTTGAGGTTGGCGCGTTCCTTCAAAACGTGGTCAAGAGTGAGCTGACCGATCTCCGACCGCATGGTCGTTTGTGCAAGTTGCGAAATGGCGTATTCTGCGTCCTCGACTCCGTAGCTGCAATTAGGAGACGTCAGCGATCCACTCCGTTTGACAAAACTGTGTTTCACGCGTAGCAGTAAATCATAGTGAAGGTCCTATGATACTCACCTTGCCTTGTATGCGTCGAAAACCCGGGTATATAACACACCGTCCAGCTCGAGGGTGACGTTGTCGGCTGTGATGGCGGTTTGGCTGGGGATCTCAATGGCGGCCTCCTTCAAGCTCTTCACGTATGCGATACGGTCTAAGAAGGGCACCAGAATTGCCAGACCGGGATCCAGGATGCGGTCGAATTTACCCATGCGCTCGACGATCCATGCTGTCTGCTGGGGTACGAATCGCACAACGGTGTTTGCGGGGAGGGTCTGTCGGTTGGAGAAATAGCTAGTGGGGCCTTCATTGTAAGGACCACCAGCTTTCAGGTTGGAGAAAATGGATTCTGGGGCGAGGTTTCGGGGGGAATTTGAGAGCGCTCGGCGTTGGGGCTGGACGAAGGATGTCGCGGTTCGCGAAAGGCGCTGGGGCATCTGGCCACGAGGCCGTAGAAGCCTTGAGCTTTGACGAGACACACCTTCCATCTTGGTATGAGAATAGATGGCGCACGAGTTGATGAGGAGCCGAGCTGAAGGAGGGAGCTGCGGAGTAGGCTGGGCAAGTTCGGAATTGATTATGTCTGCGCTGTTTGGTCGTACGGTCTTGGCGCCTAAGGTGTCAAGGAAATCCGGCCTATGAGCTATGAGCTATACACTATACGCTCGTCCGTGGCCATGATTTCACACTACATACAGTACCAAGTACAGGCTTTGAGCTACAATATCTTTCTTTTACGGAGGAATTCATGATCATAAAGAGTCAATTGGCTCATAATATGCATATCAATCGTAGTACTCCACAGAGACCTTAAGCCCGTTTATGCAAAGACCAAAGTAATCAAGAACACATTCTGCTGTCCAGCAAAGGCTGCAAAGGGGAAACAAGGGCGATATTGAAGTAGTCGAGGCAACTTCTTTGTCAAATCCGGGAATCATTCTTCGAAACGCAACCGGCAGTAGAGCCTGATGGCCGGTCAGTCCCCAGGGAGAAGAATCGGTGAAATAGCATGGCGAAAGAACAAATGACAATCACCCCAGAAAAGAACTCTGTTGAAAGTTTGCTTCTTTCTGGGGCTTTGTCGTGTTGATACTGATTAGGATCCGTGTCGAATCAAGGAGTCGAGGATGCATTGGATCGATAAATGAAAAATCACACCCTTAGAAGATGAAACAAGTGCAAATCTCTATGTCAAGGGAAATAAAAAAAACAATTTTTGTTGACCGGCACGCCGTAGCGGCAGGCATCGAAAGAGAGATACTGCCAGGTTAAAGAGAAAAAAAAACATGACCAGACGCCGGAACGTTTTTAAAACCTCCCATGACAAAAGCAAGCAATAAAAGATAAAGCATGGGGGAAAAAAAGACAAGAGACCCCTGAGGCTTCATAAGAACCGCAAAAGCCAACCCTTGTTGTTGCAAGGCAGGGTAGGGTTCATTGGCACTCTAGAAAAATTGGCGAATATGCATGCAAAAACCGTTTGAACGAAAAAGAATGCGGGTCATGATGGATGAACAAACAACGGAGGAAATGTGTTGCAAGAGAGAAAAAGGCAAATTGAGAACGAGATGCGAAAGGGCTCAACGTGATAACTTTTCTTCGGGCGTCTTGCCGTGCTGGGTATTGAAATATTTGCTGACTTTTTTCTGGTTTATTGTGTGCATGTTTCCACTAGCGAAGGCTTCATGGATCGTATCCAAGACGATGGTGTGATACTTTGGCCCTTCCTGTGAAAGGTGAACCATGTCGTTCATCATCGAGGTAGGGATCAAGTCAGGGCCAAGCAGAGTTGTCTGAAAGAATTTCATGAGCTCGCTGAACCTGTGGTCAACATTTCGTGTTAAAAGGTCATCAAGGGCTGAACACCTTAAGTCATTGTACAAGTCGAAATCGAAATTTGGTGCCGAGTGAGATGGCCGAGGATCGTGATACTGAGACTTTTTGTAACGAGATCCCCTGCCCACCGATCCACCTCGGCTGCTGAAATATCCACCGCGAGACACACTGAAATATTTGGGAACATAATTGCGCGTATCTGTAGATGGACGGCCCCGCCCCTGTGGATTGGGCCACGGGCGACTCGCTCGGACGGAAGATGTTGTCATAAGATCATCAGGATTACTAGCTCGGCGTGAGTAGTATTCTTCGTCATAGCTATTCCCCAAGTTAGTCACCTTTCTCCGATACTCAATTCTCCTCGCGAAGAGCATACCTCATCGAGCCCACGCCTTTTTCCAAATCAGAGGGTAGGGGGAGTTCGGGTTGCAGGCTTATTCTGCGCGCTGGATGATTGTCAACAATTGAGTGGTCCCAGGGAAATGGCGCATACGACGCGGGATAATCTTCGGGGGAGATAGGGGATTCCATGGGGTATCCTACATTGGTGATCTCACTCGCTGCCGTGGGTGGCAGCGATGGCATAAACTCCGGGGCGGTAGAGGACAGGGATGTCTTAGCGTTACCGTTGGGGACAAACTGAGGAGCGGAGCCGTTGATCGCGCTTTCGGTGTGAGTGTTGTTGATAGGGGTGTTCTCATCAGTCTTTCCAGTTGGGGCAGCTCCGTCATGCTGAGCGGCGGGCTCACGCTGCTCCAGGGGGAGCACCCACTGCTGCCACCTCTCTCTGGGACGCAGGCGGTCGACGCCATCCTCCCCGGTTTGGTACTCAACAGTGCGGAGCTGGCGGGAAACATGGCGGAGGAGCTCGAAGTCCTCGGTGAGAGACTTGACACGCTTGAAGCTGGCGAGGACGTGCAGAGGAACAAAACCTTGGGAATCCATCTGCTTACGGAGGAACATGTCCTTGCACATGTTGTCGACCGAGAAATAGTACTCCAGTTGCATAGAGAGCAGGTTGAGAAGCGCGTATGGCTCCATGAACGGCTGGTAGGGCACGGCGCTCATCGGGGCGGGGTTGACAGCTTGGTAGCCGTACATCGTGTTGATGTCACCTGGGAAAGGATAAACACCATAAACATTTCCAGAGTTTGGCAAAGAGGGCGAGCGGAGGGGCATACGGTTTCCTTGTTGAGATCCATTGGGGATAGCGTGCTGCTGCGCGCGTTGACGGTCATTGAAGCCGAAGGCCTTGTTGGCGGCAAAAGAGTTGTTGGGCATGGCAGGGTTACCAAATTGAGCGTTCTGGCCACCGTAGTTAGAGTAAGGACCACCGCGGCCGCGGTTGGTACGGCCTCCACGCTCGGAGCGGAACTCGCCACGCTCGCGGCTGAAATCATTGAATCCAGAGGGGTCAGCAGACTTGGAGCCAGCCTCGAAGCGGCGGTCGTTGGAGCGGGCTGCGGCCTGCGAGTCAACGGCCAGGTTTCCGCCCTTCTGGCGAGGCTCTTGGTTTCGGTTGGCGGCCTTGCCTTCGCGCTGGGAGCGGGGGACATTCTCGCCGCCGTTCACCTGCTTACCATTGGCATTCTCATCTCCGTTGCGGGCTCCACGGCCTCGCTCAGTGGCCTGAGTGGCCTTGCGCGCATCGGCTGCGGCACCGGCATCAGTGCTGGTGGAACGTCTTGACTGAGCAGGGAGAGAAGCAGCACGTCCAGTGCCAGACTCTTGGCGTCCTCGCTCTCCAGATGCCTGCTTTGTGCCTTGAGCTGCCTGACCAGAGGCAGCCTTGTCAACACCGGCAGCGCCGTTGCCGTGAGCTCCACGGCCACCGTCGCGGCCACCACGCGTGGCGCGTCTGCCTCCACGACCACCAGCGGTTGGGAGGGGAGTGTTGAAGACGGCAGTGGGGACGTAATGAACATGGGTCCACTTCTCCTTGCCATGGGGTCTGATAACCGGGCTCTTATCCGTCTTCTCCTGGGTCTTTTTCTTCTCTTCGACGATCGCAACCTGGGGTGTGGGCCATGCGGTGGAATCCTCAACTGAGGGCACTGATCACAAAAAATTAGTTAGAGAATTCTAATCTCAAAGTAGTTTCAAAGCCTTCAGGATACAAGCGAAGCGAGCTTCGCCGGCATGACTGATACAATTGAAAATATGGAATGGGTTACTTACCGGTATCACGTGCCTTTCCACCCTCGGTCTTCTTGCGATCCTTGGTGCTCTCGGATGCGCCGTCGGTGCCCTTCTTCTTGGTGGCCTTGGATGAGTCCTGCTGGCTCTCATCCGTGTTTGAGTCCGCCTTGGCGAAAGCAGCCTTGTTAGGAGCAGCGGACTTAGGAACGGTCTTAACCTTGAGATCCTGAGCCTCTCTGCGCTGCTGCCAAATGTTGACGGAGGGAAGAGGAGCGGCCTTCAACTCCTTGGGGGGTGCATCCTTCTCGGAATCGTCGGACTTCTCAGTCGACTTCTCGGCGGCACCTTCGGTCTTCTCAGTCTGTTCATCGGTTGTAGCCTTTTTCTCGGTGGCATCTGCGTTGCCATTCGCGATATTTGAGGAATCTTCATCCTTGTTCTTGCGCGCCTTAGATCCTGTGCGAACGTTCGGGCTTGATGTGCGGGAGTTCAAAGCCTTGGACTTGGCAGCGTGCTTGCTGGTGACAGTAGTGAAGTCATCATCTTTCTCCTCTTCAACAACAACAGCCTTCTCAGTTTGTTGGGTGATTTCGGGCTCAGTGGGAGCTGGTGCGGGTTCCGTTGTGGTCTCGGTGCTGGTCTGCTCCACTGCTGGAGTCTCGATCTTCTCGGACTCTGACGGGGTCTTGGATGGGGTCGGTGTCCCGGAGGTGCCCTTGGCAGCCTGTGCGTACGAAAAAGTAGACATGTCGGATCAAGAGCCGATTGTTGCTCTGCTCGTGACACTGATGTGAAGAAAGATAGAAGAAGAAAAGAAGAGTCGAGACTGAGTGAGGTTGCGGGTTAATGTGCCCAAACGACCTTTGTCGACTCCGGAGATCTCGATGTGCGCCTGCTAGCGTGACGTCTCCTGTGGGAAACAAGAGGGAGTATTCCCACCTTTTGAGACCCAAGTTGATGTATAGCTTCCCGTCTTTCAGAGAGGCAGGTCGCGGAGCGGATGAATTGCTTCGGCGAAACGGAAGGGTGTGTCGGTTTCTCGGAGGTAGAGGGAAGGATCAACCGTCGCCAAAGAGCGCACAGATCAAAACCGTGTGTTGCTGTGGAAAAAATTCCCGCTACAAAAGCACCCGTCAATGTGCGCTAATCAAAGGTTGAACAGCGTCGTGTAAGCCGGGATGCACGGAAATTCAAGCGGGTGAAGGTGTGAAAAAGAGCTGAAAAAGTGACGCGATTCGCAGTGTCCTCACGGGGACAAAGAGGTATCGCAAGTAAAGGGACACAAGAGAGAAAGGTGAGCGCGAGAGAAGAAGGGAAAACAGCCCGATGCGGAGGGGTGGAAGAGAGAAAGTCAAGAACGCAAAATTATTTGGTTCAGGGCAGAACTGGTAGCGGGGTTTTTTCTTTACACGTAATTAATGGCCCTTTGATTCGATTTTTTCTATTGTGGCATTTTCACTCTCTTCGTCGACTTGTTCTTTTTGCTTTTTATTAATATGATTTACTTTACGGAGTACTCTCTCTGGAATGGACTTGTCCAACAAGCCAAATTATAAGCAATTGGGCTGAGTGTGCTCCCAAGGCATATTACCTTTGGCTACATACCTTACCTTGCATCCTTACCTACTGAACTTGGGTATCTAGGCTGGGCTGTGTGTACATACTATAATAGACAATTCTCATACTCACCACAGCTATGAATCCCTAGTACGCCCTACATCAATTTCCCTCAAATTCCACTCCTGCGTATCTTCTTTGCCGAGGTCATCTCGGTCTCCAACAAGGTACTTTGTTCACCCCCCGGTGGAAAAATACAATGTACAAGTAGTTTAGCCTCTTTAAAGGCTGAAGGCCAATTTAGAGTAGCTGTCAAGTGGCAATAGTTCAGGGTTCTGAGGTCTAAAGCATCCAAGTCCAGCCAATTGGATGACACTATGACTTTGTGATTCTGAACCTTCACCTCTATTTCACTTAGCTGGGAAGACTGTAGCTCTTACATTGTATAGCAACAATCCTCCTAGCTGAGATACAGCAATTCACCCCCGGCATACGGCGGCATACGGCGGCATACAACTTGTACAGTGCCATTTGCCGGGTCATCGTGAGAAGGGAACAAAATTACATCTGAATGGATATCGCGGGGTCCACCGGAGCCCCTCCGGCCATTGGCGCACAATGAAATATCTGATCAAAAGTCGAGTCTCTGTATGACCACCTGGACAATACGGGAAGTTTACCTTGCGATAATGTAGCACCAATATCACACGTACACACTGTTCTGCTCCCGAGGTCGAACGGAACAGTGGCTTTACAACCATATTCGAGGGTCTTGAGCTCGGCCGCTAAATGTTCGGATATGTGAACCGGCTACGGGGTAAAGGTAATACATTGCGTTTTTGGAGGGTATTTCAATACTCCATATTACAGACTTCTGTTGCTCTGCAATATGCAAGAGAGAGAGGGGGGAAAACAACAAAAATACCTAGCACTGCCATGTTAATCATTGTGCGACAGAAGAATGTGATATTGTATACCGTGCGCACGTGAGCAAGCTACCCAAGTGTTATCTGGAAACTTACATGTCCTCTACATTATTCTGAGGAATTTATATAACTCACTTTACTCAACTCTCCCAATTGAATCAACTGATCCCACCAATCTCACTCTCACCTCACATTGAAAAGTTGTGCTTTCGGCAGAGATTAGGGCTGAGGGCACGCGGAAAGCATCGGAATGGGAGTGGGTATGTAATCATAATACGCATGTATTACCCTGGCGACATGTTCATGCCTCAGGTGTCGGTTGATCTATAGCATTACCATATGAACTCCGTTTTAACAGGAAGTGAGCTATCATTGTCCAGCTGAAAACTCCATGTTCCATCCCCCCCTTTTTTTCCCGTCCATTCACCAGTGGCGAACACTGACTAAAACTTGTTCGCGCGCATCGAGATCGATTGATCCAAGTGGACCAGTCACCAACCCCAAACGCATGAGAACCTGCCAGACCAGCTTGCGTTTGAGATTCTCGCGCACAGATATTTTCTCCAAGGCGTCATGGCCATTGAAATACTTGAGAAACACCGGCCAGTATTTTTTATGTATGGCCTGAATATCGTTCGGCGTAATGTCCGGGCTGGCATTTTCCTCATCCTGGCCAGTCTGGGGGTTGTCGGGGAATCGCCGGACAATCTCATCAAGCCAACGAGACTCCAAGGGAGAAGCCCTGTGTGGAGACAAAATGAAGGAAGACAGGCGAAGAGCGGTGGAACGGTCAAGGAGCTTGTGGGAGAATCGTAGTTGGGCGTGCGGGTCAACTCGGCCGGGCATGGGTGTTTCTTCTCCGCTGCCATGGCTTTCAAGGGAAGATGAGGAGGAAGAATGTGAGTCGCCAACTTCTTCACCGTCGCTGTCTTCCTCGATCGAGAGAGAGTTCGAGGCACCCTTGGCCAAATAACGGTCGACTTCTTCCTTTCTCAGAGCCATCTCCACAGCCATCTTAATCTCAGGTGAGACTTTGATACGAGCAAAAGTACGAAGCTGGGTTACCCAGCCGCCGCGTAGTAGCCATGCCAGAATGGTGAAGTATATCTCCTTGTGGTCCTTGCTGGGAATAAAATTGCTGTATGGCCGCGGAGTGCCACTGAGAGTAGACAGCATCTTCGGCAGACTTGGGTATGTTGGGAACGCTGTCTGGTAGGCGACGGTGGCTATCTCCAGCTTACTCAGATCGCAGTTTGGAGAAACAATGTATGTGTCTCTCTGGTGGATTGGGGGAATTGCACGAGCGCGTCGCCAGTACACAAGATGACTTGAGAGCATCTGGATGTGCGATAGAGGGATCCCCGAAGACACTGAGATCTGTGCAAACGACTTGGTTGGCTTAGAGCATCGGATGTAGTGCGCAAGTGCGGGAGCTAACGCTCCACCGGAGGCTTCGACATCTTTGATGATTGCAGCTTCACTATCCAGCAAAAGCAGAGCAAAGTGCTTTGCCAGGACTTGGTGGGGATTGTTGTTCTCGTCGGTCCCAGGGTCATCAGCTGGGGTGGCACTGTCTGCTGTTGTCAGCCATAGACCTGGATATGCTTTGTCCATGGGGCCAGCAAGACATGGGGTAGAGGTCAGTGGTGGAATCTGGAGCGAGATCGACACATCTGGGCTGAGAGACACAGATGCGATTTTGGATGCCGATATGCTGCTGTACACTGTGTAGATAGCGCGAGCCAGCGAGGATTGGGAGATCAGCTCGGAGTAAAGATTATGAGTCGATGTCTTGGTCTCTCTGGCCCTTCTTCTGACTTGTAGGATGTGCTGAGACTCTTTCCACACATAGTCGGTGCGAGCTTGTTCCCATTTAAGGGCTTTGGCAAACTTCTTGATGATATTATCGTATATCTCTTTGACGCGCATTGAGTATTCCAGCAAGGGCGGATCGACGACAAATACCACATTAAACATTGTCATATGATCTTTGTCTTCTGGGTCAAAGGATTCATCGGGTCTCCCGGGTCTTCCACTGGTCGATCCGCGTTTGCTTTCTGTGGGCGATATCAAGGAGTCCGCAATCGAGGCGACACTAGCACCCAAATCTGGAGACATCGTGAAGCGTTCATCCTTCTGGCCGTCCTCGTTGTTCTCGTTGTGTCCCAGTTCACCCCCGTCCCAATCCGCGCGTGGCTTCTTCTTCTTCTTGCGTCGTTGTTTACGCCATGAACCATCTTCTCGCACAAATACAGGCCATCCAATAAGCGCCAGATCGTTGATCCCGACCTCAAAGCGCCGCTTGTGCCACGAGCGCGAAGGGCTCAGCAGCTTTTCCCATACGCTTCCAGGTACTCCCAAGAGTGACTCCCAAGGCGGTCTAGAGCTTCCAGGGCCATCATCAGGTCGATCAGATGTTGCTCCGTCCTCCTCGGGGTCGGAGCCCGCGCCGCCGCGTTTGCGCATTGACGAACCGCGGCCGGATCCTAACGACCCAGGTCGCTGGGTGTCGCCGGTCGCAGGAGAGGTAGCACTTGACAAAAGGTCGTCAAGGGCGAAATTGCTCGCGCGACGGCCAGCCAACACAGAGCTTGCGCCATTGCCATGACTTGCGGCCAGGTTCTGGCTCTGACTCTGGCTTTGACTTTGACTTTGTGGTTCACGATCCTCCTCGTCCTCGTCAGAACTCGGTCCACTATCGTCGCTCGAGCTTGAATCCGTGTTCTTTGAGCCCTGTCGGGTGCGAGTGCGGGAGGTGCGACGACCACCCTTCGTCGTGGTTTTGAGGCGGTTCTCGCTGAGAGGGTTCGGAGGGTAGTGAAATACTAGGCGTGGGCCTGTACGTGAACGTACTATGAGAATGATTGCCACGAGGCATGGGTCTGGGGGCCGTGCGATTGACGACATTTGGGGACCTGATACCCCCCGTACGGAGTAAAGGAGTTGGAGATCGTCAAATGTGGCTGGGCGGAAGTTTCCCCGCATGGGGCGAGAGCACAACGGGTACCGAAAGTAGCAATGCGATGCTACTGCTCACGCACCCCAAATTTTACTCGCAGTTAAAGCTCATTTATCTGCTAGATTTCTAAATGTCGAATAAATATATACAACGCCGTAAATAATGCCAGCACTACCCGGGGTTCATGGACTTGCGCCATCTTCCCTTCCATATCATACAATATCATGCAACCTCCCACCTGTCAATCCCAGATCATTTCTTCGTTTCCGTTTGGGTTGTATTGGCGGCTAGTGGGGTGGCATTCTGGTCTTTTCCTTCTTCGCCTTTGAACACTAAGCCCAAGTTGTCGAAACTATCTGGCGCCATGAGATTCCTAACGTGCAGGGACGCAATCAGCAATTCGTTCAGCCAGCACTGGTTATATGGAACCAAGGTCCAAGCAACCAGATCTGATGCCTCCATGGGCAGGTCAACAACGTACTTGTCCATTCGACAGGCGAGATAATCCTTGGCCAATTTGCGACACGCCTCGTCGTTGGTGCCTCTGTTGAGCTTGATACACTTCAGGTATCCTGAGATGATGTGCTTGCATTCTCCTGCGGAATCCAAGATCGTAGTCAGTCCACTGTTCGCGCATGTCTTCCCGGGTTTTTCAATCCTCGGATCTGTGTGGTGCAGTTGCGGATCGGCATACCATCGTGGTCAAGGGGAAAGCTACCGCGCTCAGGCCTGTAATCAAGATTGGAGGTTAGCAATGAATTCAAGCCAAATCTCCATATCCACCCTATCAATAGTATGGTGAATGCGAAAGGATGAAGGGCTAGACTCCGACTCCGACTCACGGTGTGGGCTTGTAGTTCACTGAACCACCTCCGGGAGCTCCGAAACTCATTCTGGGAGATTTGAAGCGTCTGATAGCTTGAATTATCGATTGAGCAAAGATCTGCTTTGTGCTGAGAAAGTAGCGCAATGCGTGAATATCGGCGAGATCGAACCTCCGGGAAGCAAACAAGGCAAACAAGGCAAACAGCTCTTCGGCCAATAGTGTCGCGCCAATGATGTCGACGGGTGTCGCGGATACGAAACAGAGGGGAAACAGGACTTGGTACCTTCAATCGTAGAAATAGTATTGGATAGAGATTATGCAGAATTCCGCTTGGAATGAGTCAATTACGTATATTGTTTGCATGGTGACCTCGGAATTCTGGAGTTCCAAGGTTGTATTCGCTCTTCCGTCTCACAACTATATATCATCCCCATCTCCTGGGGTCTAACTGTGGAAATTTATATTCAATCCCAGCCTTGCAACTTGCCTCAGACCATTCATACATATCCACACCCGTGAGAGGAAATCGATACTCAAGTATCTTGAGCCAAGGAAGATTGTTTCATGATCCTGCCGTCATGCCGATGTAAGTCAAACCTCTGGAACCACTTACTGCCCCGATTAATGCCAATGAAATGACCAGGAAACTGGATGGAAGCTGCCAATGTGGCGGCGTTGAATTCACCTTAGAATCCCAAACTCCGGTTCCATACCAGCTATGCGCTTGCAGCATCTGTCGCAAAGTTGGCGGACACCTCGGAAGTGTGAACCTAGGTGGCATAGCTGACAGCTTGATAATCAGCAAGGGCAAAGACATGATTAAGTATGAAACAGCCCACACAGCCCCCAGCGACATATGTAGAATGCCAACCGTCTCCAGGGCTGGGCATTTAATTTGATTGAGAAGACTGATCGTATGTATAGGAAATACTGTGCGATCAAAGACCGCGGCACGCCGAATGAAGCGCTATGTTCATCCGAGAGGAACTTTTGCTCAAATTGCAGTACTATGCTTTGGTTATGGGATCACCATTGGCCTGAGCTGATTCATCCATTTGCATCGGCGATTGACACAGAACTACCAGTTCCAGATGAGATGGTATGCATCATGGAAAGCTCAAAGCCAGCGTGGGCACGGTGGCCCGAAGGAAAGAAAAGCGTGCATGAGGTGTACGGAGGGGACTGTCTTGAAGCATGGCACAAGAGACATGGACTGTTTGTCGAATAGGCTTGGATTTGAGACCATGTGCAATGGCAATGGACACTTAAGTGCGAAGGAGAAACTAATCAAAGGCGACCTGCAAGTCTACGAGGTTCAATACGAGGAAGAAAAAAAGTAGAAGAGAAGTTCATCATGTTCATGTCATATTAATTTGTCTTATGGACAGTGGGCTCCTGTAATGCTTGTTAGCAAAAGATCATTCCTCATGATGAGTGATGAAGGGTGGACTCACGGTCAACGAGCCAAACGGTTCCTGTGATAGGGTTCCTATTGGTTTACTTGTATGTCGAGTCAGCAATGGGATTCAAGCAATATGCAAGAGACAAAAGCGATATCAAGACATGGTAACTAAGTCAGGCTTGAAGTCAGTCAGTAAGGTTGAAAAAATTCTTGGGAATGGCAAGCACATACCTCATTAAATCAGAATTTTGTATAAATGTTCATTCCCGGACCGAAGTCCAGGTCAAACAGTGTGAATAACACAATCATCATATAGAATTGACCATGTTGAAGGAAAGCAGCAAGATGAGAGATAAATTACCTAGAATGTCTGTTAGAAAAATCATTCTCAACTTGTCGTGTGACATGAAGCAATTGTGACAAGGGCAAGCAGTGGTTCAGGTGACGAATTCTCAACAAGTACTCCACCTCGCATACACCCACAGAGTTTGTACGCTCTGTTTTTCTTGGGGTGCATGAAAGACAGGTACGTTTATGTCCGCCCGTTCGTTCAAGATTTCTTCATGCAAGGCAAGAGCTGCAATGGAGTAGGAATGAGTGTGTGAATTTACCTGAACGAAAGATTGTTAGTCAAAAACTCGTTCAAATGATGCCTTGAAAAGTAAAAAGGTTGTTGTGTTGGGTCAGACAAGGCTGAAACTTAAAAATTTGACAGATTCAACATGGATCTTCTGCTTGAGGAATGCCTTTGCATGTCTAGAATGTAATCATCCCCAGGGGAGGGTTGGGATTGCGTGCAAGAAAAAAAATTTGCTCTTACCTTTTAAAGAATGGATGGTGTCCCGATATCTAGATCGGGCTTGAGAGGTAAGCTAGGATATGTGCCATCATCAGACACAGTCCAAGCTGAGAAAAACAAAGAGATGGAAGAGCTGATAGCTCAAATCCGGAAAGTTGCAAGCATGAGGGAGGAAGAGAAAAATTTTGCGGGTGGAGCTCGCTATATAAACCAGGGCGGTGGGGTACGGTAACCGAGACGGACAGTTGACGCTGTTTGTATTGGCATCAAACATCCCAAAGCCCCCACCCATCCGAACTTTGGAAGTGTGCTCGGATGGAAAACGTTGATGCGGATCCAGAGATATACTACAACGCTGTAGATCCCATTCCAGGGTTGCACGGAAGGAGAGCTGAAAATCTGTACAACAACTGATACTTGAGACAGCTATGCATTGGTGAGCAAGAGCAAGCTTGGCTGGTCATTCGTTGTACTGAGCTCTACCGCGTGTTGAACTACTCTCCACTGTCTCCCATTCCCGTGGACAGAGCGAGACAAACCCCAAGCCCCAAGATCGGGGATACAGCAAGGAGAAGTACACTACTATAAAATTGGCCTGCCTGCCGAGAGCGTGTGCTTTGCTTCATCTCATTTCCAAGTGCATACCTACGAGTCTGCCCCAAACTACCGCAATCGCCAACCCAGCAAGTATCCCGGCTGCTGCTAGTCAACCGCCGAGCACCGGCTTCATCATCCCCATGGAGACGAATATGGACACGGCACTTGCTCAGAATTACTACCCCAACCTTGGAAGTGGAGGACATGGGGGTGGACATATAATCTACACACACGATCATCTGTCATGCGAGGCTACCCAAGATACTAGCAATGTACAATACAAGGTCTTTTGCAAAACTTGGAATTAGTATTCGCCATGCACCAAGTTGTCACCGCTGCTGATAGACCTGCTTTGGCTGTCCATAGCTCCACTCTCGCGTAGCCTTTGCTTCGCCCATCACGAGCAGTGTGCATAATCAGATCACCTTACCTGTATCATCAGCGAACCTTGGAGACCTCATCACCGCGTCATTCAGTACAAGCTTGTGGCTATTGGCTCCATGAGCGATATGCCTCCGTCATGCTGACGTCCAAATTCGATCTCCCAACCCAAGTAAGTCCGCGTTGAAGTAAGTTAGAGATATAGAATCTGCAGACGATAAGCGCGATAGCAATATTCGAGATATGCCAACGAAGTTCCAACTCAACACTGGTGCAGAGATACCAGCCATTGGTTTTGGTACCTGGCAAGACGCAGGTGAACAAGAGGATGCTGTAGCAGAGGCGATCAAAGCGGGATATCGTCACATCGACACTGCGCGTGTGTAAGTATTCCATGGCATATTGGAATGATCAAAAGTGTGTTTGATTTGCAGAGCTGATTTGACCAAAGGTACGGCACAGAGAAAGCCGTGGGAAAAGGAGTCAGGAAGAGTGGCGTTCCGCGCCACGACCTATTCATCACGACCAAGCTCTGGAGCAACAAGCATCACCCAGATGACGTGGAACAGGCAATGCAACAGTCTCTCGATGATCTAGGGATGTCATACGTGGACTTATATCTCATGCATTGGCCTGTAGCCTGGAAACGAGGCGAGGATCTCTTCCCAAAGCAGAATGGTCAGCCTGTGATGGAATATATCGACATAATCGATGTATGCTGCGATATGATATCCTTTGTGAATGTGCTAGAGCTAATTCCCCATTAGACATGGAAGGCCATGGAGCAGCTTCTCAAAAACGGCAAAGCCAGGGCAATCGGCGTCTCAAACTTTGACAAGTCCGAGATGGACCGTCTGATCAAAAACAGCTCGATAGTTCCCGCAGTGCACCAGATGGAGTGCCACCCATGGCTGCAACAGCTCGAGTTCACAAAGTGGCATCGGGACAATGGCATACACATCACGCACTATTCACCATTCGGAAACCAGAACACTTTCTATGGTGAAAAAGGAGGCACCGCGAAGCTGATTGATGAGCCCGTGTTGGCACAGATCGGCGGGCCGTACAATAAAACAGCCGCTCAGGTTGCCCTCGGTAAGTTGGTATGACACCAGATATTCCACACTTGGTACTAAGTGGTTGGTTGTATGGTAGCCTGGGGAGTCACGCAGGGCCATTCTGTTTTGCCAAAGTCGAAGACGCCTTCGAGAATCAGAACTAATCTGCAAGGAGACTTCAAGCTGAGCCCAGAAGACATGAAGAAGATCGAGAAGATCAACAAGAAGATTCGGTTCAATGATAGCAGTGGGGATTTTGGGAGGGTGTTTTTCACTGGTTTGGAGGGCAAGATCTGAAGTGAGCTCAGATCACCAATTTTCCTATCTTTGGTAGCATGGATCGAGGTCACTACCCTTAATGAAAATGTGTTTGTGCTGGATATCAGAAGTAGGAGTTATGCGTTGTTGTAAAATGTCCGTGACGGAATGTGCCTGGGGCATGGTGACGTGACGTCACTCGAGACAGACATCACAGGTTGCTTGCGCTTCCTTCCTGCAACAACCTCCCACCACATATAATACCAACTGTGACAGTTCAGCATGTCTTCTGCAGCAGGATTTGCCTTGGTGACCCCTGCATCAAGGGGACTGGGCTTCGCCTTTGCCCAGCAACTTCTGGCACGCACTGAGCTCCCTGTGATAGCAACGGCCCGCGAAAACTGTAGAGAGCTCCAGGAGAGATTACTGTCAAGCGACGCAGTACCCAGAAATTCAGACAAGAGACTACGTGTACTCAAGGTCGACGTTACAGGTATGGCAGCTTGTGCCATTTGAGTTGGCATGCAAGATATCCCAGTCAGCATGGAATTGACCAGTCACGCAGATGAATCCACGATATCGGCAATGGCAGACACAATCAAACAGGAATTCCCAGACACACCTCTGAGGCTGGGTCTCACAGTCCCTGGCACTCTGCATGTGGAGAAATCACCCAGTCAAATCGACGCTGCCAAAGCACTGGACAGTTTCAAAGTCAACTCCCTCGGTCCATTGCTTCTCATGAAACATCTCTCGCAATTTGTCCCACTCAAGTCTGCACCGGCGTTCGCAATGCAGTCCGACAAAACAGGTCCCGGCAACGCCTTGCAGCTGCCATCGCATGCTATTTACGCCATGATGGCAGCCCGCGTGGGCTCGATCTCCGACAATGCTTCGGGCGGATGGTATTCATACCGCGCGAGTAAGGCAGCGGTGTTCCAGCTGGCCAAGTCATATGATTTGTATCTGCGGACAAAAAGCGCAGAGAGGGCGATTGCAGTGGCGCTGCATCCCGGGACCGTTCGAACGGAGTTCACGAAGGACTTCTGGGGAGGGAGGGATATGTTGGAGCCGGCCGATGCAGCTGGAAGGTTGTTGGATGTTCTTGTTGGAATTTCGTCGGAGGCGAAGGGGGGGAGAGGACGGTGTTGGGACTGGAAGGGCGAGGAGGTGTTGCCTTGAGAATAGAGCCTAGACGGTCAGCTGCTCGGGCCGAGAGGAAGATGACTAGGTCACAGAAGGAAGAGACAAGACCCAGAGCGGTTGAGACGACTGGAAAACCAAGGGAAGATGAAATTTGTGGATTCGTATGTGTACTTGGAGAGCATGGAAGTGATCAATCCATCAGAAATAAAGATGACGCCAGAGACAACAGTGGTCGACGAGAACAAATTCAAACATTAAGGAAGCCAATGAGAATTCAATACAGTGTTGTATGAAGTCTTCAGCGTACATCGAGAACCATTTTGGGCCCTCAACGGACGCTGAAGAGGCCATATAACAGTGGATCCGAAAATCTCACCTGGCTTCAACAAAAAAAAAAAAGCTAGGAAAAAAAAAAAAAGTCCGCGCCCGAGCCTCAAGTGAGGAGGGCGAAAGACACATGTGGGTGCCTCAAGACCACAAGATCGAGGCGACCACACATGTTTGTTTCCGATGTTTCCGATGTTTTAACGTTTTCTTGCGATATTGATTTGGCGGACGTTGTAAGGGGCTGACGCGCTCACCCTCATCCGCCGGCCAAATCTAACAGAGCGCGGGTATTCTCGTACGAAGTTGGTTCAGCGGTCTGTGAGGGGCTGACGCGCTCACCCTCAACTCCCTGCCAAATCCAACAGATCGTGACCTCTCGGTAGACGAAGCGCACTGACTATATGAGGGTGATGGTCTGCAAGCGATTCCTTGCGAAGAAGTAAAAGTGCACTTCCTCGGATCCAGCTGCTTCCCAACAGAGCGCCCGACAATTCGCAGGGATTGAACTACAAGGACTCTCGAACTCTCGATGGCAATGATGGTGTGCAAACGATTTTCCAACAGGGGGGTGTTTTCACACCCTGTGCCCCGTGGTACATCGTTGCATCCCCCAACAGAGCGCAATACGCTGAGCAGATGAAACTGCACCTCTCGAACTCTCGATGGCAATGATGGTGTGCGAACGATTCTCCAACAGGGGGGTGTTTTCACACCCTGTGCCCCGCGGTATATCGTTGCAGCCCCCAACAGAGCGCGCCTCTTGACAGTTGTAACTGCACTATATTCCGATGTTTTCCGATGTTTTCCGATAGCGATGATGGGAGCCCAAGGATACCAGATTGACAAAAGGGGGTCGTCCTCACTTTCTCTGGCCCTATCGCATCACCAAGACATCACACAATCGTGGCTGGAGGTACGTGATCCTCAGACAAGCGCCCTTTCATCGCAAGAGGCGTCACCAGCCTGCATTCATACCTCGCAACTGCGGGCTGCCGTCACGCGACTTGATCCATCAGGTTGCTCATTTGTGGCAGGGCCTGGTTCGTCGGTACCTCAGCGGAATGCAGGGTTCAATGGGATCTCTCTTGGACTTTCGGATCACGGCCAACATCAAGGAATGCCCTTCGGGAGATACAACGAATCATCAACCTCGGACATCAAAGATGTGGCACATTGCCGTGCAGCCAAATCGTTACATCGCTGGTTTCAGAAACCGATGGCGATGATATATCGTTTTGAACGTTCTTGTCCTCAATTGTGACGGGCGAACAGTGTTCAAGCCTGGGTACGTCTAACACATCTGGGACCCTCTTAGTACAATTCCAACGCGAAGACGCCGCGAGGAAAAGGGGGAGATGACTCGTTCACCACCACTGGGACCGTGCCATCATGTATGAAGCCACGTGGCTTCGTATGTTGGACGGTACTCGAGGATGATGGCGGAGATCTCTGAGGAGAAAGAAAAAGGCTAAGCTGCTAGGAGAGACCAGGGGCTTTTATGTGCGGCTCGGATCATTAGGCTTACCCGATCCGTGGAAGTGGGACCTTTGATATACTAGCATGATTGGTTGTTCACCAAAGCGAGGCCGACATGGAAAATACAAAATGACGTGTCTGGTCGTTTGCTTGAGCGCAATCACAGAGTCATGTGCAGTTTTCGAATGAGAAGAGAATATTTTCTATTCCAGTCATGGGTGTTGTCGGAGAAATCGGCAGGTTGATTGTTGCAAACGAGAAAAATCATGTGATGAGATCAAATTAGAATTCTTGGGGCATTTAGCCTGGAGGTCTTCCCCTGGTTTCACTGCACTCACTCATTGGCCCAGCCAGAAATGCTTGCTCCAATGAAAAAGCTGCCGCTTATGATCAAGTTACCCCCGATCAATCTACATAGCTCTGATCAATCGTCCTGAAATTCTCGCAAGCCAGCAACAACTACCCATATAATCGACCTGCCCCTCCGATGCATTGCCTCCAGGGCTTTCACGCAAAATGACAAATCTCCTTGACCTGCCTATGGAGGTTTTACAAATGATCACCGAGAAGTTCGAATATGCCATTGATCTCTGTGCATTCTCGCTGGCAAATCATTACCTCTTTTCTCTCGCTCAAAGAGAGATAACTCGCCACATTTGCCTATCTGCTCATGAAGAAGCTGGTGAAGAAGGTACCTCTCTGCACCGAGCCGCACACACCGGCAATGAAGCTTGTGTGAGAAAACTGTTGCAGAATGGGTATCCACCAGCTGCTCGCGCCCCAATGATGTGGGATCCTATTTGTCTGGCGGCAAGATCGGGGTTTACAAGCATCGTGCGGATGTTCATTGAGCATGGCGTCGACCCAAACCCACCGAAAGGGTTCCACGAAAGAGGGCTTGAAGGCAATCCCCTGACGATTGCTGTGTCGGAAAACCGTGGCTCGGTAGCGAGGCTTTTGATTGAACACGGAGTCGATCTGGAGTTTGAGGAGCCGGATAATGGGTTTGAGCTAGGGGGAATCCTTACACAGCCTTTGTGTAAGGCAACCGAGCGAAGTAACTATTCGATGGTTGAACTACTCCTTCAGAATGGCTGCAACCCTTTCAAACCAAATTGGAGTGCATCGCCAAATGGGAACGGATCTGCGTGGACACGTGCCGCAGCCTCAAACACACAGATACTTCGCATGTTTGTTGAGACGTCTATTAATTTGGACATTGAACTAGACTTCACCGGCGAAGACTATCCACGTCACAGTGACATGATCGAGGCGCTTCAAAATAACAATTTTGATAGTCTTAAATTCTTTGTGACACGGGGCGCTGAGATGAATCTGGAGCCCGAGCCCCTCGGAGTTATTTTTGACTTTCTTCGTTCGAATGGTCTGTACCTGCTTAGCAAAGCGGCAGGTCTATATCCCAAGGAAGCAGAATGGCTGCTTGCAATGATCGATTTAGATCACATTATGAAGGAGAAGAATCCGCGTCAGATTGTCTGCCTCACTGCTGGTGCAGCAGAAGGTGGCATGGATGATTTATTACAACAATTATTAAAACTTGACTGGTCATCCGAACATCCCGCTATTTGCCTAGGAGATTGGGAAGACCATCTGGAAGAGTGCATGCAACGGGCCGCTGCACGGGGACATATCAGCACCGTGAAGCTGCTACTTGACCATGGGGTTGATCCCCAGGAACCGCATCAGGCCCATAATGACCCAAGCGAATATGATGCAGACCGTTGTACTTGCACTGCATTGTTAGCTGCAGCACAGGCCGGCTTCCCAGAAATAGTGAAACTGCTTATTGATCGAGGAGCCCGCCCATGGCCACACCCCGACGATGATACACTTCTTAAACGAACGCTGGAGGGCGAATGCAACTCTGAATCAACTCTGAAAATTGTCCAAATACTAAGTGACAGAAATCTTCTCAAGCGAGAAGATGAAGGACCCCACATATCTCTTGAAATGATTGTACGAGCAGGAAAAGATGTATTTCAGCTTGCTCTACAGTGTCTGAACGTTGATCTGACTCAAATCGGAATCAAGTATCAGCGAGCCTTTCTCATAGCCCTGAATGCAGGAGATATTGATATCATTGAAATGTTTCTGAAGGCTGGCTATGGACTCGATCGGGACCAAGAAACACGAGCAGACGCTCTCAGAAAGTTCATACTGCTGGTGGGAGCATTGGCAGTACCGGTGGACATCATTGAGCCAATCATTGACTCCTTGTTGCGGGCATATGGAATACAGTCCGAGACGGAGATTTGTGCAATCATGTCGTGCAACATTGAGTCATATCTGAGATTTCAGCCCCATAGGCCTATGCCTCTACAATCCCTGAAAATTGCTCTGAGGAAAGGTGCGGATCCTTTTGTCCACCAACCGTACCCAGGCGCCTGCACCCCGGACCGTTCCCATATCGAGCGGCTGGCCATGCTCGACCGTCCCGACAAAAATGGACCGGCGATAGCACAGCTTTTTCTGGATTGGTATGACGAGAAGAACAGGCCTTTCCTCGAAATCGCCCCCATGATTCGAAGGTCGGCCACGATGACAAATGACTGGAGGTTGGCTCGAGTTCTTTGGCGTTGGTATTGGCCAAAGATGTATCCGTGCTCGGTTAACTGATCATTTACCTTGACTTCTAGATAGCGTGTTGATACCGTGTTTGTGCTTACAGCCATGGATAATGTACAATTAGGGTTCCTCATCTATGGACCGAACCATTGAGCACTGAAGTGCCGGCGTGAAATCTCATTGAGTAGGTTGGCTGTAGACCCTGACGTAGCGTGCACGGGTAGTGCCTCGCTTCATCTAACGCCCCCAAAAATCGGTACCTGAGGCATTGCGACTATTCGCATTTTGGAAAAAAAGCCATGGTTTTATCAACCTTGAAAGCAAGCAGCATTCCAGTCGCACACATAGTTTTAGAACATCTTATTACATCTCTCATCGCTATTGAACTGGTTATATGACTTCTATACAGAATCTAAGAGGTGAAATAAAATTGGTTTCGGAGATTACCAATGACGCAGGTGTAGATATTAAAAGACCCTTAATTTCGCGGTGCAAACTTGGAACTGCATGGGGACCCGATGACGTCAGTCAGGTTAAACCGCGTTAAATTGCGCTTCATACCCGCCCATTACTGTTTACGGGTCGCATTCTATCAAAAGTATGAGGTCCTTCACCAATTTGGCCTTACAGGCTTCCCTCTTCTCGGTTGCCTTGGCCTCCCCTGCCCCGACAGCTTTCGTCAATGTTGCACCGGCCGATCCCGTCGTCACAGCTTCACCGGTGGAAAATTACCCTTCTCCGGTTGTTGCGCGAAACATTCTGAGTGATGTTGAATCGGATGTCAACAATGTGCTCTCAGATGTTGGATCGGGTCTCCCCTCGTGGGTCGCGTCTGGAGTGCCCAATTTCTTCCAGGGATTCCCAACTGGAGACGCAGTTGCTAGCTCCCTCGGACTGAACGATGATGACATAGCCGCACTACCAACCAATGTGTTGAACATTGACCCTTATGCCAACTGGACCAACTCGGGTTGGAATGTGCGCTTCCACGGAAATGTGTACAAACAACCCAACACCTCTGTTTCAACCCTCAACAAGCTTGCCGATGTCTTCCTGGTCAACACTAGTATCTCAGAGCTTCCCAAGTCGCAGGCCGACCAAGCTCGCAATCTCACCGCTGAGATTTTCATTGTTCAACAGCCCGAAGTCGCTGTAAACACAATTCACCTGGAACCTGCAGCTGGCCAGGGCTCTAGCGGACAGCCTGGTGGCGGTGGATCGTCAAACACAACCGGTGGCACACAAGACATCACCTTGCCTTACAACACCACCGTCGAAGGTGACTTCGATACTTTCTTGCCAATTGCTAGCAAGGGACTCACCGCAGGAAACGAAACTTCGGCGATCCAGAGGCTGGACGTCCACGTCAAGAACGCAACCATTGGAAACAGCACTGCCTATCTCGTGCCCCCGAAAGGACTCACCATTGTTTCAGATATCGATGATATCTTGCGTGTGACCAAGATCTACGAGCCCGAGCAGGGTCTATTGAACTCCTTTGCTCGCCCATTCACGGCATGGGAGAACATGCCAGACATTTACCGCAACTGGTCTACCAGCCTCCCTGATATGCATTTCCACTACCTCACCACCACCCCAGAGCAAATCACACGAAACTACATGGAGTTCATCTATGCCAACTTCCCCGGTGGCTCATTCGACACCCGTCCCCTCAACTTCAGCGATGTTTCGGCCACTCTGTCGATTCGAAAGTTCTTGTTGCAGAAGGTCTTCGAGACCTTCCCCGAGCGCAAGTTTATCTTGATTGCCGACACTAGCAACAGCGATGTCATGCGCGACTACCCTCAGATGGCAACCGATTTCCCTGGACAAGTCCAGTGTATCTGGCTTCGCAACACCAGCGCAACGGACCCGGGTGACAAGTTCCCCTATGATACCTCCGGTTTCAAGTCCCTCAACCAGTCAAACTACATGTTCTTCTTGCATGCTGATGATCTAAGTAACTTGGATCTCGCAAAGGGAGAGTGTTACAACACCTCCATCCCCCAGAACCTGACCTTTGGATACCAGGGTCTGCCAGGTGGCGTTGGGACCAAGCCAACATCTGTAAATGGCTCTGCAAACCACACTGGTGCTGCGAGTGGAAACTTGAAGGAGTCTGCTGAGGCTAAGAGCCTCATGGCCTTGGTAGCAGCATTGGCTACGGCCACTTTTATGTTCATGTAATGTCATATAGACACGATTAATGGTTTAACGCATACTCGGCAGTGTTCATGAGCGCGCACTGGCCCACAATATTAACTTCAAGCAATCACCTCTCACAAGTAGCAAGGATCATCTCCGCCGGGACAGCCTTTAATACTTATGTGTAGTAACCCAAGAAAGGATCATATGAAGACAAAGTGTAAATTTTCACTTATTGTTGATTGTATTTCTTACTGTCTTTCTTAATCTTATACGAAAGACTAATCCCACGTGGCAAGGAGCGGGCGAGGCCCTTGCAGCAGGCTTACACCTACAATCACGTATAGACATAGTTGATCTGTGTTATGGTATCAAAACTTGGAATCAAACAGACTCTCTTTAATTTTACTTCAAGGTTATCTAGGACTAGCGCAGGCCTTTCGACTAACGTGTTCCCAAACTCAGTCTCCACCGCATCAACAGACCTCGGGATTCTTTGTTCAACTCTTTGAATTCATTCGTTCGATCTTTCGCTCTGAATAGAACCACTATACCTCCAGCGTGATCAGAGTTTCAAGGCTCTAAACAATCCCAAAAGATATCGAGAAAGACAGCGAAAAAATACAATACAGTTTATTTATTTAGAATCACAATTAAGGAAAATATGGTGATACTATCATTTTACGATAGAAATTAAGGATCCACCTGACTGGAATAAGTGCCAATACTGGCTATATTACCGTAGTAACAATGCACTGAGTTTTACCGAAACCCCGAGATGGCGTTGTTTCCTAATCTGGGAGGCACCTTCCTAACCTAAGTCTTACCGTGTGCTCCAATTGCATCCACGTTCAAACCTCTCTGCCCCCTATTTGACTCAACCTCTGTCTCTCTTGCCCGTTCTCCTGTGGAGTTCGGTTCCAATATCTGGTCCTCTTGCCCGTTTTCATTTGCCCGCTCTCCTCTGGAGTTCGGTTCTACTATCTGGTCTTCTTGCCTGTTCTCCTTTGCCCGCTCTCCTCTGGAGTTCGGTTCCACTATCTGGTCCTCTTGCCTGTTCTTCTTTGTCCGTTCTCCTCTGGAGTTTGGTTCCAATATCTGGTCCTCTTGCCCGTTTTCCTTTGCCCGCTCTCCTCTGGAGCTCGGCTTTAATCTCTTTCTTGCTTTCAAAACGCTCTGCAGCAATCTCCTTTTCTATCCTACCTTCTGTGAAGTATGTAGGTGCTGAAGACTCAGAGACCACGGAAGTTCCATACACTGACAGAATTCCATGCCTAGTCACCATGTCTACTCGGCTGCCGCTTCCAATCCGGCCATCAAGCGCTCCCTACCTCTTGTCCCGCCCCTGAAGAGTCGAAACCGACCACTACCAGGGTTGAAAGCAGCACTTCAAGAAGCTATCGATGCGCGAGACAATGTCTATGCCGCAGTATATGCTATCCTTGTTACGTGGGAGGCAGATGACACCGGAGCTGATGAAGATGCCACGACCATGACTCGCTTGCTTGAGGAGAATTTCGGTATTACCCCTTACACTTGCTGCCTCAAGCGACTCGACAAGGCCCCTGGGTGGAAGTTGTCTGATGTACTCTCTGACATCAACCAAAAACTTCGTGTAATTGCCGAGAAGAAGAAATGTCTTTTCATCTTCTATCATGTCGGGTGTGCAGGCCGCGACCAGCTCGACGACTTTGTCTTTTCCTTCGGCAGTGGGAATGGGACAAGGTGCGGTCGCTCTGCTTTAGTGATGGCCATGAGAACGTTCATGCCCTGGGAATACTGGATTGTTGTTATGCCGGAGCTGCAAGAAGTGATGCCAGTCAATGCAGATTTTCGCAGCGTCAGGTCCGAACCAGACGTCCCGCACCAGAACCACAGGCCCCTCATTCACTTTTCGCCCGAGAGAGGCTTTCAATCACCTCCGGTCTAAGGGGCGCCGCTAGTCTCCACAAAAAGCACACATGAGGAACCAAGAGAACCCAAGAGAACCCAAGAGAACCAAAGCAAAACCAAGACAACCAAAGCAGAACCAAGAGAACCAAAGCAGAACCAAGACAACCAAAGCAAAACCAAGCACCCCATCGTGTCATTTCTCGGTCTTTAGCGGATCTATCACCATTTGCCTGCCTTTCAAGCGGAGTCAGGAGATGTCGCCAATCAGACAAGTTCCATTTAGCGCACAGAATCCCCCTCGTGACAAGGAAGTTCTTGTCAAGCTACTTATCAGCGGGCAATATGAAGAAGTGACCAAGGGATTGCAAGAGCTCATTCGGGATCTGCCTGATATGTTCAAGATTACCCTCGTTGATGCGTACGGGAGTGATGTGTCCACCCTTGTCTTGGTCAGAATGAGACTTGAAACCTGGGCACGGCTATCTTTTACGCAGGACATGGAACATGTGGGTTTTATCTTCAGCCCGTCTCTCGTCCACCCCGAGAGACCGCATGAGCCAATGATCCTGGCTGGGAATATTTCTCCCACTCCCTGGTCAATATAACCCAGGAAATCCCTTGCATTGAGAACTGGGGGCCTGGAGTTATCTCCCGCTTGCTTCAAATAGTTATGCTTACAATTAGCTAATCTATATTCCGCGGGCGTGAGTTTCAAATGAGTGTGTCATGGTATGCCTAAACATTATACACCTCGCCACTGCGAACCATTCACAATTCAACAAGATGTCTTTCCAAGGTTTGTGCCATCAGCAAAACCTAGGGTTCTATTTTGGTTGCACAATTCCCGTGCGGAACAAAGTAGTAGCTCTGCAAAAGCTCAATTCTCATATTTACAGTGGTGCTTTATAACTATTTCCAAGGTTGACCTCCACCTGGGCACCTGGGCAGTACTTTGGAGTCCACCTGGGCACCTTTTAGCCTCACCCACTTGTATATAATAACCTTGGAAATTTACCCAGGTACCTATCTTTTTCAGAATCTTCTTTGCTGCCCAGGTGTCTTTTAAATATCTTTCAGATAGAGTAGTTCTTCGTTGTAAAACCAAAAAATTCGCTATGTTATCTAGAAAAAACAGTAAAATGACCAAACATGTCACAAAAGCTCAACACAAACCCGCAAGACAACCATACTTGTGCTCACACTGCATCGATCTTGGGTTCAGAGCTCTGCTGCTGCGATCCAAACTTGACAAAGTCTCTCTGAAGCACAGCCGAAGTTCCAAGAGCCATGGTGACTACCATGGCAACGATCTCCTCCAAGACGGACATACACAAGTAAACAGTATCGCTTCCGTTGATTTGGAATCGAGGAATGTCGGTGTAGTCGCTAAGTGCAGAGTAGATCACACGGACCAGAACGAAGGGAATAGAAATGGCGACAGCGAGGAACAGCTTCTTCTGAAACACTCTCAGGTTGGAGTGAGTCTGAAGCCAAAGCCAAACAGTCATGAGAACAAAAATCACAAAGACGGCGAGGAAAATACCCATCGCGCCCATTGTAAGACCATTCTTGTAGTCTCCATCACTGGCTTTGCTGACACCCGCGATACCGAGAATCAGACCGATGATAGTGACGAGAGTAATGAGATTTGACCCCCTACGAGGGATTCGCTCTTCCAAGTCGCTGCAAAGATATTGTTAGGATAATTGGATCGCAATCCTTGAGTGTGTTGATATGACTCACATTTGTCGTAGCACTCCAATAAAGGTCAGAAGTAAAGGCGCGATACCAATCAGCTCACACACGTATGCGCCAATGAGGACATTGCGGGATTTATTGGTGATTGTCAACAATGTGCAGATACTGCCAGCAATGCGGATGAGAGAGAGAGTAGCAGGGTATCGCCAGATCCTACTCCCGATTCTCCAGCCACTTTTCCTCCAGATGAATATAGATGTGGCAAATATAAATGGAAAGACAATAAGTTGGAGGATAGCTATGCCATCTCTGTAGCTGACAGATCCCATTCTCGGCGATGATTGGGTGGATACGTAGTAGGTGGCAGTCGACAGAGAATGAGGAACGCGAGTGAAGAATATAGTGGCTTTTTGCAATGAGCTTGTTTTTGAGCTTGAATAGTCAAGGAATCTGTCTTGGGAGATGGAAGTCTTTATATCTTCCAGTTCTTCTCCATCCGGCATAGTAGAGCTTTGCCAAAGCGCGAGACATGCTGTGTGTATATTGGTAGAACAACTCATGTACCCAAATAGGAATAAACAGTTCTAAAAATTCTCAAAGCTTGAGAGCCCGATCTGATCGAAAGCGAAGATCAGGACTTTCTGCACCAGCTCGCGACATCTGATTGGCTGAGCATCTGGACTACCACTTTCGGACTAGCGTGGCCCCGGATGGAGTCTGGGCTTCGCCCAATCACGTGCCGCGCTTCGTTCCTTCAGCCTCAGCCAAGCGGTGATCGGAATTGCCGATGACAGATCCCAGCGGCCTATGATAACGAGGATCCTTTCCCTTGCCAAACACGGGATGATGTCACTGGGCGCATTAGCATCCAACAGCGAGATGCCACGGCATAGCGTGCAGCGTGCAGCCCCTGGGGGCCAAAAAGCACAGCCTCCGACAAGACCCGCCAAGACCAGTGTCCCCGCGCAACAGCCTTGGAACCAAGCTTGTTTCCTTTAACCTTTCATCATCTTGGCTCATCAGCCCTACGGTTATTGGGTCACACCGCAGAGTCCTTTACTTGATCGCTCTCTGTGAATCTACCTCTCTATCTATAATGTCACCCTGCAGTCAAGCCCGCCCGAGGGTTTCCAAAAGTTGCGCCAACTGTCGGGCTGTCAAGCGTCGAGTAGGTGATTCGGCCTGAGAGATAAATTGTGGCATTCTTGTTAATTTACGTATCTCCACAGTGCGATAAGCAGGTACCTCAATGCGGACAGTGCATTCGCACACGCGATGCATGTGCTGGGTACCGCGACGAATGGGACCTGCACTTCCGCGACCAGACCAGTCAGACAATAACGCGAGTCAAGGAAAAAGAGGCGTCAGCCAAGGCTATCTCCACACCCCCACCGGTTTACAGTCCAATCCCCAGCATTGATGACATAGGCGTTAGCTATTTTGTCAACAACTTTGTTGCCGGCGGACATTCCTCTGACCGCGGCCATTTGAATTATGTCGCAACAATTTACCGCTCCAATGAGAGGCACCCGACATTAGTAGCCAGTATGGCTGCGGTTGGTCTCGTGGCGCTAGCAAATTCGGCTAAGCAGCCTGAACTGGTCAACCACGCACGTGCCAAGTATTCAGAGGCTATTCAACAGGTCAATACTGCATTGGCATCCCCTGTTGAGTCTCTCAAGGATGATATCCTGATGTCGGTAATCTCTCTTGGGGTGTTTGAGAACGTTTCAAACTTTCCATCGTGGGCTCGCCATGTCCAAGGAGCCGCGGCGCTTGTCGTTGCTCGGGGTAAGCGCCAATTTACCAGCGACGCTGCCATTTTGATGTTCAATCAAGTGCGCGCTGATACGGTGGTTGCCTGTATCCATAATCATAAGCCGTTCCCAGCAGATTTGCGTGAGCTGCAGGATGAAGCTGTGACGCATACGGCTGCCTCCGGTGCCTTCTGGCTTCTAGGGATACTAGCCTCCCGACATGTCGACCTGCTCTGGAAGGTCCGGCAGAACAATACTCAAATCGCCTGGACTGGTCTACTTGAAGAGGCCACGGCTCTTCAGCAAGACTTTGAATGTCTTCTGGGTGTCCTTGCCATAGAAGAGCCTTACTCTGTCATCCGACAACATGATAGCGACCCGGAGATTATCTACAACGGTCGATACGATCTTTACCAATCCAGCTGGGCAATTAGGATTTGGAACAACGCCAGAATGCTTCACATGATAGTATGCAACATCATATACTTTCTCCTCACTAAGAGCCTGACCATGAATCTCACACCGGTCTTGCGGACGCATGCGACATCACGGCTACAACAAACGTTACAAATTCAATCCAAGCTAGAAAATGACATGCTGGCCACTGTTCCCCAGGCTCTGGGATATATCCCATCGAGTCCCCAGTCATATGCTCCCGTCGGTCACTGCTCTCCGGCCAGTGTGTCTGGAAGCTATCTTCTCACCTGGTGCCTCTACACGGTCGGACAGTCCACAGTGGTTCAAAGTCATACCCGCCAGTGGGTTATTCGCCGTATGCGAGAAATTGGTCAGAATACCGGCATCTCGGTGGCGCTGCAACTTCTCGAGGATATAGTCAAACTTGATGAGATGCAACAAGCAGTGAATGATGATAAATCAAGAGGAGTAGTAGATGTGTTGGACATTCGAGAGAAGGCAAGAAAGCTCAGCGGAGAGCAGTGTGTGTGATTTAGGTGCACTACATTCAGAGCATTAGTCAATTTCAACAGAATCCACAACACCAGCGAAGCTAGACCTCAAAGGTGTTGGTTCTACGGAGTGAAGCAACAATCAATAATCAATCCCCATCGCACCCCAAACATGGGTCGCCAGAAAGACCAAATTTTCCACATTCAGAACGATGTCCCTCTCCTGGGGGTATTGAGCTGCCCTCCGCCAAATTTTATGAAAAGGAATCAACAGAGGTTCTCCCGAAACCGAAACTGTCCCGCAAGCTCCTGTGATTTCAATATGGTGATTGACCCGTGGTTTTCCTATATCCGCATCCCATTCCCACTTATCGATTTTCAAAAGTGGTCGATCTCGCTTGATCTTGATAGTGATTGCTATATTGGCTTGACCTTCGGATGGGTCTACCCACATCCTCGCGTCGGCGCGAAGCTTCGTCTCGGTCTCAGACACCCCCACTTCCAAAACCACCGCGGGCCTACTGGATCCTTCACGTGGGCTTGTCATAGGCGCCCAACCTTCATCTGGAACTTTCAGATTTGCACCCACGTTGACTTGAACCCCGGCAAAAGACACGAAATCGCGGCCAAGCCCCATATCCTCGAGCGCTTTCTCGATGAGAGTATTCATTGCGCGGGCAGCGCAGCGGTGTTCCAGTGTTGTCATTTTGATGATGAGAATTTTCGCAAATCTATTGTACTCGTAGAAGAAACCCAAATGTCCGTGAGGTTTGCGATCATCAATTTCTTCTTCAAACGCAGAGGGCTCAATGAGAAAAATGATGTAGTTTGTGTTGTCGTCGGTTCCGGGATGGAGGGTATCACGGTGAGCACCGCTCTGAAAACCGACTTTGTGGGAAGGAGCCGCCAGTGCGTGATTCAAGTTCCAAAAACGTCGTTGCTCATAATCTAAAATCTTATGAAACTGTTCGCTTTCTCTGTAGATGTATCTAGGAACAGGTGGAGGTAGAGTCTCCAAGAAGAGCTCTGTATCATCGCCATATCTGGCAACACGGGTGTCGGATTCAACCATTTGCAGCGGGATATGGATGTCGAGGTTTTTTTATCGTCGATGTTATTAGAACTGTGTTCTAGTTTGATCACATTTGAGATGCGTGGATGAAGTTTGAGGATAAATTTTCTTAGGTGCAAGATTAGCTACCTCATAATGATCCATGGATATACCAAACTTTGGGAGGGATCCATGGATATACCACATCCTATTAATTCTGAACTCTTGAGGTACGTCCTGGATTGTTTCGGCTGTTTGTTCCCGACAAGGAACTATCTGTAGTGAGACCGGGAGGGCCTGGGGGTCGTCAAACTGGATCACACGGGGCATTGTGATCTCCGCGGCGTAGAAGAGTTTGCTCATTCATCGACATGCGAAATACAGCGCACCAAAACATCAAATAGAATGGGGACATGACAAGCCTGTCGAACATTCAGAGACGATGGTGTTGGACACAGGGCTGCAGAGGCTCTCCCATAATATGGACTCGCCCTTGATTATATCCACGGGGAAAATAGACGAGCCGATTCATCTTGGAAACACGTTTCAACTTACATTCTCGCCCACGGGGTTGTCCTCTGGCACCAAACCTTTGACGCCGCTCGCCAAGATCTACCCCTAGTTCACGACATACCGCATCAGCCACAAGAACACTTTCGAATGGCAAGTTTCTGTCAGTGTGGCCGGAGAGACCAGATTGCACAAAATTATGACGGAGGTCAAGATAATTGACGCCGTTTGATGATGGCATCGTGTATAATTTTGCTCCTGTGGCAGATTTCATGGCGATTACTTCGAGTCATCAGTTCTTCTCGAGGCGAAAAGAAGTGTTGACCGATTGTTGCACCAAATGTGAATGACGAGCGATTTGAATCTCCTTGGTGAAAAACTGTGCCGGTCCAAGCGAAGTTTTGCCTGGCGCACAACTTGGCCGGTATGGCTCAGTGACGATTTATCAAATTTGAATGGGGGTTGTATACATCCGATCACAAACCAATGGTCTGGAAGCTAAGAAGCTTATCGTTCTCGCCTGAGGCTTTTTTTATATTGACGTCATGGGGCCAAAAAAGATGCCGTGACAACTCAGCCCTGCGCCATAAAATGGATGCGATTGATTTGATTGTTTCGACTCTGGGCGGGTTGAGATCAACCACAGCCCCAATCAGGAGCGGTGGACACCTCGTGTTTGAGGTCCAAGCTGACAAAGATCGTCCGCCAAGCTAACCGCATCTGGCGCAATGTAGCGCTGAGCCAATCAGCTTGTCCTTGGCAGACGGAATGGCGCTGCGACTCGTTCTGCGGCTATGGGGGCGGTCCGTACATCCATTTTAAGCTAGATTTTGGCTCAGCCATAGCCTCCTTTGACAGGAACCTTGGGAGTTTATAATCCGGCTCAATCCTCGAGAAGTGCAAAATAAGATCACAACTACAATCCGTTGCACTCTACATCAACTACATCAACTATATCCTCTCTTCTACCCACAATGGACGCATCCTCTGAAGAAGTTCCCAACCACATGGCTGCTATTCAGTCTCGCAGCCTGTCAGTGAACTTCATGTGGTCCAAGATGCACATCTACGTCACAGACTTTGAGCCCAACAACCCCAACCCAAAGCTCGTCTACGATGTCAACTGCGACATGCTAGCTCCCAATCTGAAATTCAAATCCATTGAACAAGATCGACAAGTCGGAACCGGCACTATCCACGCCATCTCTATCAGCCCTGACTTCGAGCTCCATGGCTCTAAGGGCACTCTCCGTGCCAAGAGTCGCCTGCGCACCATGTACACTCATTACTCTCACGTGTTCTCCGAGACAGGGAGCCCAGCTAAGATGTCCTGGACAAGCAACAGCGGCTTCAAGACCTGGGATTTTATCTGCTGTGACGAGAACCAAAACCCTGTCGCAAAATTCTCCGCCAATGTCTGGGCTGTCAAGAGATTCGCCAAAATTGAGCTCCTTGGACCAAAGGCCCATGACACTGCGGCTATGGATGAGATTGTCGTCGTCGGCCTAACTTTGTGTTATTGCATGTATATGCGCATCAACAATCCGCTCAACTTGGTTGGCTCGGCATTTATGCGGACGGGGACAGATGCCCACATCGAGCCCCCCAAAACACAACCTGCGCAGCCAGCACAGGGAAAGATTATCAATTAAGGGATTCCAGCATTTTCCGATTTGGTTTCCAAGGTTCCAAGATTGTTTTGATCCAATTTGCTTTTATATATATCCAAGATAGCGAGACTTTTATTTAATTGAGATTCATGACCATATCGCAGATCTGCACGGGGAATTCCCAAGGTTTTCATTCTTTTCAAAGGCAGCCCTAGAGACCTCGGGAGCATCTCAGCCTTGAAATCTCCCGAGGTCAACCATTACTCAACATTAGGTTTAAAGAACGCACCTGGGCATGAAACAGAGCATTCTGAAGTTTTCAAGGTTTGAGGTTGGACTTTACAAAGTTTGCAGGTGAGTTGGGTGGGTGGGCTACCGGGTACCTGTACAGGCGAGGGGATATTGCTTCACAGTTGAATTCAAAGCCTCGCCTGCGTTGTGCCTTGGCCGACTGTCTAAATTTGAAATGATCTACAGGCTTGACTTTGGTTGCTGAGATAGCAGACCAATAAATTGGCAAAGTTTTCAGGGCCGTGGAAGATAGTCATCTAAAAGCTACGTAACAAATTTGGTCAAGCCATGCCACACAGAATTCTTAATTTGGAATAGACATCGTTTTCGCTTATCCTAGGTGGAAGCGATAGGAGGATTTCATGCATTCAAGACCCATGAACTATTGAAATAGACTCGTTTTGCCTTCAGTTCTGTAGATGATCTGTGCGAGAGGGATCTAAAAGGATTCTCATGGGTCCCGTTGATTTGATTTCTACGATATTTGTGCGTTTGATCTCCACTTCAGGGTTGGCGGGGGGCTTTTATTGGAAAACAATGGGTAGCGTGGCCCTCGATCGCTAGTTGGCATTTCCCATGAGCTTGGTACCCACTTTTGAAGGAGACTTTATCCTGTTTCTCGGGACTATACCTTGCACTCTAGACACATCGCGGGCATGTACACATTTCATTTCTTTTTCATTGATGCTTCATGATCAGAGTGATAGCATGTATACTGATCTGTGTGCGCAACCTTATTCTACGCTCTAATGGCCAAGAAGGGCAAGCTGGGGACTGAGACACTCCAGCAATCTCGCACGGGTCGTGTTGATCCTCACCTTGTTCGCTCATTCTCGGAAAGTTGCCCGCGCGGCGATCATCTTGGCGCTCGTGCACCGATCGAAAAGTCGATCGATCGAGGAGAAGCAATTTGCATGGCAGTGATGGCGAGGCAAATTCTTAAATGCAACATCTGCCTGTATACCCCGCGTAGGGAATTGGACAAATCTCTCAGAAAGAGTCATTATTTTCTTTGATCCCCCGCCAGCATTGTCATTCTTTTCATACAGTCTTTTCAATCACATCTCTCCAACATGGCCTCAAGCATGGCCGGCCTCACGGTTTACAACATGCCACCATCGCCCCCGAACTGGGATCGCGTCGGTGTCTTTTACATCGCATTTTGTGTCACCTGGACCACCCTTTTGATTGCGGGTATGGTCTTCTGTGCAATCAATCACCGAGTTCCTATCCTTAGGGTTCGCGGTCTACCATTGTCATTCTCGGCTATCGCCCTCCTCCACGTGTACTGGATTCTCGGCCAGATTACCTATCCAATTGGCGCAACTATGCCCACAGTCCTAGCCTATGATGTTCAGTACTTTGGCATGGGCGTCTACTTCCCGCTGGGTATTGCACTTTTCCAAGCTTCCAACCTCCGCTTCCTTCACGTCGCCCGAATGCAGAAACAACAATTCGCCAATCCCGAGCACCGAATCGAAAGAAAGTGCAACGGCGCTGAGACCTCCTGGTTGTGCCGCCTCAGGAGCATGGATTACATGAAGAGGACCTTGTGTTTCATTGCCATCGGCATGATATTGCAGGTATGCTATCGGTGGCTATGGGTTTTGAGTCCAGACTCTAATACAATCAACATTAGTTCATCATCACAATCGGAATGTGGTTTGCTTGCGCAAAGTACCACCCCACATATGGCATTCCAGGAACAGAAATCCAGGGCGCCACACTCCCAGAGCAAATCGTTTATCTGGGCCGAGGATGGGAATGGTGGCCTTCAATGCTATGGCAGGTCATTTGGACATGGGTTGTAAGTACTTTGATAATCGCCATCGCATACCTTTGCTTACAAGTCTTCTGTGCTGTAGGCCGCTCCGATCCTTATCTGGAAAGCTTGGGGGGTCCGTGATACCATGGGATGGCGCACCCAGACCATCGCTTGTTGCCTTTCCGGGTATGTTTTCTGCGGGTTGTCGAAATTTATTGGACTAAAACCTAACTCTGACCAGTCTTCATGCGACTCCGATGTTCTTGGTCGCATCCTACGTGCCCAGCTTCGCCAAAGTCAACGTTTATTTCACACCTAGCCAATGGTATGTATCAACTACAATCAATCCGTTCCAGATTTTAACGAGAAAAAAGGATTCATGTCTCTATTATGATGTGGGAGATCTTTACTGTCTTTGTTCCCATCTTTGAAGTCATCAAGCTATGGTCGTTGAGGAAGAGAACGAAGAACTCAATTGCCAAGTATGGCTCAAATTCGATCTCGACCGTGGCTGAGAAAACACCTTCCTCTAAATGGAGCAATGAATCCTCGTCTACACTCGCCGAAAAGAATCAATCGGTGGTATCCTTTGACGACAGCGAAAGCGATCGTTTGTATACGATGGATGCTCTCGGGCATGTCCTGAGCAAGAACCCAATCCAGCTTCAAGAATTCGCTGCATTGAGCGATTTCTCAGGAGAAAACATCGCTTTCTTGAGTGAGCTCGCAGCTTGGAAGTCACGCTGGTCTGAAGTATCTGATGCGAAGCAAAGATCGGATACCTTCAACCAAGCATTGTGGATCTATGCGGACTTCATCAGTACACAAGATGCTGAGTTCCCTTTGAACTTGTCATCGAAAGATCTCAAGCATCTCGAGGCCATCTTCGAGAGACCCACCCGAATGTTACTCGGAGAGAAGAAAGTGAACCATACGTCACCCTTTGAAGGTGACGTGGATTCAACACCTCTACACGAAGCAATCGCTGATCGAGGCGTCTACGAGGGTGAGATACCCGACGGGTTCGATATGAATGTGTTCAACCATATACAAGATCATATCAAATATCTTGTGTTGACAAACACTTTCCCCAAATTTGTGGAATCAATGCGCCGACGGTCGACGGATACGGAGCGAAGTGACTTCTCTGGCGTTTCAGAAACTTCAATCGTCAGTTGGATCTCCAAACAGCGTACCAAGCTGCAGTCATTCATTTAGAGGCCTGCTCGGCGGGATAGTTTAAGCCGGGGGCCTATGTTGTTCGTTTGCTTATTAGGAATATCTTGAAGAAAAGACCGGCGGCGAACAAAACACGCAACATTTACTTTCGTGTCTATATTAACGTTTCATGTTACACTTATTTTTGCTCTTTATTGTGGGTCCAGTGGTTGGATGCTGATAGGGTGGTTAAACCGGGATCCTGTTCAACCGGGTGGATATCATTCGGCGACTTTTCTTTTCACTTTTATGCTGGTTGACCTGACAAATTGCCTCCCCTGGAGAAATTTTAGCAATACGCGCGTGCGGTTCCTGGGCGGAGGTTAAATTCCGGGGGGCGTTTTTACCTCACGCCGTTGCTATAGAACCGAATAGCAATTGCAAAAGTCTCCAGATGATAAATCAAAGTCTTCACTTCTCCACTGTAGTTCAACACATAAAATCCAGCCTCTCCCCCCTGCCACAAGTCTATCTCAAGTACTCATCATAATATTGACTTTAATATCTTAAAAATGACTTGGCCCGACGTCTCCGTTAAGCCCGCTGAGGGCATCTCATACTTCACCCCTGCCCAAAGTCCCCCGGCAGGCACTGCCCGCGAGCCCCAAACAAGCGGAAAGCCCATCCCCAAGCTCTTCAAGCCTCTCACCGTCCGCGGAGTGACATTCCAAAACCGATTGGGAGTATGTGTTACCAAGAGAATATACAAGTTGCATAACTGACAGAATCATAGTTGGCACCCATGTGCCAATACAGTGCTGAAGATGGACACATGACCGCCTGGCACCTTGCGCACTACGGTGCCATCGCTCAACGTGGCCCTGGAAACATGATCATTGAAGCAACTGGTGTTGTTCCCGAGGGTCGCATCACCCCCGGCTGTGTCGGTCTCTGGAAGGACTCTCAGATCGCGCCGTTGAAGCAGGTCGTTGAGTTCGCCCACAGCCAGGGACAGAAGATCGGCATTCAGCTCGCTCACGCTGGCCGCAAGGCTTCCACCGTTGCTCCTTGGCTCGGTGGTGTTGTCGCCAACAACAACGTTGGTGGCTGGACCGATAACGTTAAGGCTCCCAGTGCCATTCCCTTCGCTGAAGGTGACCCCATGCCCATTGCTATGACCCAGGATGATATCGCTGAGGTCAAGACCGCCTGGGTTGCTGCGGTTAAGCGCGCTGTCGCCGCCGGTTGTGATTTCATCGAGATTCACAATGCCCACGGTTACCTTCTATCCTCCTTCCTCAGCCCCTCGTCCAACCAGCGTACCGACAACTACGGTGGCAGCTTCGAGAACCGTATCCGTCTTTCTCTCGAGATCGCTCAGTTGACTCGTGAGGCCGTGGGTGATAATGTGCCCGTCTTCCTCCGTGTGTCTGCTACCGACTGGGTGGAGAGTGAGAAGGGCTGGAAGCTTGAGGATACCATCAAGTTTGCCGAGGCTCTTGCCGCACAGGGCTGTGTCGATCTGATCGATATCAGTACTGGTGGTGTGCACGCCGCTCAGAAGATCACTTCCGGTGCCGCCTTCCAGGTTCCTTTCGCTGCTGCTGTCAAGAAGGCTGTTGGTGATAAGATGCTGGTCGCTGCCGTTGGAATGATCAACAATGGTACTCTGGCAGATAAGATTCTCAACGAGGATGATCTTGATGTCATTCTTGTTGGTCGTGCTTTCCAGCGTGACACTGGTCTTGCTTGGCAATTCGCGAAGGATTTGGATGTCGAGATCGCCATGGCTGGACAGATTCGTTGGGGTTTCACCAGCTTCCGCAATGCCTCGGAGTACATCCAGCCCAACTCCATGAAGGCTTCCATTTTCGATTAGATTTAGATACCATTTGTTGACCTACTGGTCTTTCGCGTTGCATCATATAGACCGTCATGCAAGATTTCCAGGGCTGTTCCTAGGTCCCAATATAGACTTTTCGCATTTCCAGAAGCCAATGAGAAGAGAAAATAACCACGGATAGTTCCCAGCTGTAGAGATTTCTGCCATTTCGAACGTCTTCTCGTTGAAGAGAGGGCAGAAATCTACGGTATTCCGCGTCCCGCGAGACGAGGAGGACAAGGAGACGGGGAGTCCTGGAGAGAGGTCTCCAGGTCTAAGCCTCCCAAACCTCTGGGAGCTTGATAAACAAGGCACACATTTTGCGGGGATACTCTTTTCCGAGATCGCCCGAGGCCCTGCGGCTGAATGCAGTTTGATTCAGAGTTAATAAGAAAGGGTATTACAGACCGGACACCCTTAGCGCCCCAAAATCCCAGACGACACACCCTTTAACCGAATAAGGGTTAGCGCCTCTTGGCATACCCTCGGCCAGCCACAGTGTAATTTACTATGGTATCACCACTGTATACATAACATTACTCAGCCCCTGGTCAGCCCTGGGGCCTTAGTGTGATTCCCTTCCTTATTCCTCCAATCTGACATCACATGACCTGCTCACATGACCTGATCACATGATTTTAATTATCATTCTACTTCGTCTTCTAAAGCTATAGAATCACACAAAAATCATATAATTTCTAGTCATGTGATGGGATTATGTAATACGATCATGTGACATAATTGTACACTACCTTTGGTTCCTGAGAAAGAAGGAAGGAATAGTTGAAGCCTGAGAAATAATGCCAAGCCTTCTAAGGCTAATCAGGGGCCACAGGATGTTACATATACTTAGGGAATACCATAGTAAATTACACTGTGGCTGGCCGAGGGGTGGCTGAGAGACGCTAACCCTTATTCGGTTAAAGGGTGTGTAGTTGGGGATTTTAGGACGCTAAGGGTGTCCGGTCTGGTTTACCCATAAGAAAATGAAATTAGCGGAGCTCGGAGAATTTGTTCAATAGCAAAAATGACTTATTATGGGATCAGTAAAAGGAAAATGAGGAGTAAGGGAAGGTAGGTAGAAGATAGTGGTAAAGCTGAAAATGTTAAACCTGTATACCTCCCAAGTCCTCCGTGTGCTCAAGGGCGCTAAGCCCAAACCGTCATAGTTCAAGCCGAGGGAAAATTCTGTCATCCAACATCCGATATGGTGTAGTGGCTAACATCGTCGTCTCTCACACGACAGCCGGGGGTTCGATTCCCCCTATCGGAGTTCAATTTTTGCCCTCTCAAGATTGTCCACGGGTTTTTTTTTGATATTTTAAACAAAAAACGAATCATCCAACACATCAATCCAACGTGACATCACACGGCGTTGTGCCCCGAATAATTGACGGTAATCAGGTACGGGGTCTGAATGGACTTTCATCCTCTAGCTTACTTCATTCAGTACGGACCTAGCACACTAGGT
Source organism: Penicillium bialowiezense (assembly GCA_026122735.1). NCBI lineage: Eukaryota > Fungi > Ascomycota > Eurotiomycetes > Eurotiales > Aspergillaceae > Penicillium > Penicillium bialowiezense. The sequence goes on from JAKZFB010000004.1 coordinate 1,389,045, forward strand.
AGCAAGGAGCTACTCTTTTCAGACAGCCTTTCACTTATATCCATGGATATACCTAGTGAAAGATCACATTAGGGATGCAATGAGAAGTAACCACACATAAAGAATATGAGAAATCAAAACTGAAAACAAACTTGGAACGTATGGACAGTCGTTAGGAAATATCTATACGGAGTACTCCGTATGCAGATGTGAGTAAAATAAGATGAGTGTTAGGTCTCTCACCGCATCTTCCAGGAAATGATTCCAATATGCATGATAGAATATCAGTCACTGTGAAATGATGCAGTGGAGGAAAGACAACTGGATACCCGCCGATGGTCACTTTTGTGACCAACAATTCCCCACGGAGACTATAATGTGATATATGATGGTTTAGGGATCAGACGGCGCGACCCGCATGTTGCCTGAGGTACGGAGTCCTCACGGCACGCAGTAATCTGATCTGCAACAACCTTCTTTAGGAAAAGAGTGGTAAAGGTGACAGATCACAAACGAAGCATGTTTCATCTCAACTCTCCACCATTTTTTTCAGTGATGCACGTTTGTCCTGGCAGGATACTCTATATATCCTGACCACATGGGGTTGGGGCCGTTGCACGAGCTCCATATCGTCAGGGCTGTGCGTAAACTGTATATCTGATAGCAGATGGAAACACTACGAATAGGAGCAAAAGCGCAGAGTAGTAATGCTATTCTGTCTGGTAGAAAACAGATGAGTGGGAAAAGAAGAGAGAGAGATCGAGAGGAAGAGAGAGTATCTATTGAAACGGGGATGATGGGTGCACTCTAGGTACACGGGTCGATTCAGCCTGCAGATGATAGATCTGGGAAGGAAATGCACCGCCGGGAATGCAATAAGCGAGGTTATTTAGGAAGCTTTAGCCTATAGACATAGGGAAACAAGAGAGGTATAAAGTGCTTAATTTCTAATACTAGAAGAACTGCGCATATAAAATCACCTTGGAAACAGGCTCTACTTGCATAATAAGGCATCCAGGCAGCAAGAACTAGGAGAGCCAGGATCCCCCGCTACACTAGGTAGTCACATCTCCTACTACTACTGGGATATGTTAAACCTTGGTAATCGTGCAATAACCTTGGAACCGTCCAAAATATCAGGAGGAATATCATTATTCATTCCTCCACAAGAAGGATTTCATCTTATCTCATAGGTAAACTCAAACAATGACCGACTGGCTCACTTAAGAGATGCCTTATAAACAACTCGGCAGGAGCTGTCTTCGGGTTGGAAAAGCTCCATAATGGCGAGCATTGTATACTCAACCTTTTTCCATCATACAAAACTTGCATGATTCTTGACGTTCTTCCACCATGATGGGCGATGACCAACATCTTTTCCGTTGTTGGTTACTGTGACGATACAAAAATATCGGATCAAGTAGACTGTACTCACAGGATAAATCTGGGTCGAATCAAAGGGGCCTTCGGATAACCAGGAGAGCAGGGTTCTCACTATGGCGGAAAACTCATCGATAGTAATGCTTTGCCTCGCATCTGTAACGTGAAGAGACGTGGCGCACATTATTGTTTTGTGAGGTGGATCGATGAACTGAGCCCGCATGTCCACAGTCCAGTGCGTATCTCCCGAGAAATCCCGGTCAAAGTAGCCATCAGGGTAATCAGCAGCTCTAGCAATATGGCAACCTTGTTATTATCGGAGATGAAAGTATTTTCGGGATGGGTGGGTAGCTTACGGCCAATGTATTTGTCTTTGCAACCTGATATACTCCAAATTGAAGCCATCAAATGACCCCTGTCGCTGGACATGCAGATGATTGAACATATCCCACGTGACCCATAATGAGTGTGAGGCTGGATCGAATTCATCCCAGGCATACGGTGATACTCCATCTGGGCAATCTGTAAATGGCGCGTCACGCTGGAAGGACTCATACTCCGCTCTGGCTACCACTGGGGCGAATTCGGGAGAATGCTCGGCGAGCGCGTCATCCACGAAATCTTGTAGGGTGCGAATGTATTTGAGGTGTGGTATATTTGAAGTATTCTCATCCAGTTCGGGGTGTATAGGATATTTGTGAAGCAGTTTATCCGGATGTGGTCGAAAAAAGCAAGGGTCAAATTGAACCGCTGCCTCATCCTGAGGGCACAGAGGGACTTGTTCAACACGAACTCCAAGAGTATGGAGGTCCTCAGTGGAAAGAAGATGAGACTGGATTGTGCGACTTTGTTGCAGTAAGAAACTGAGAAGCGCGTGGGGCTCATGGTCTGTGGATGCCATTTTGATTTATAACCAGAGGTCAACGTTGGGAGTAGTTTGTATGTGGCTGGGAGAAACTGGAGAATGAGAAGTCAGTTTCAAAGGTTGAATTCATCCAAGTCGTCTATGTCACAAGGAGGTCAACAAATTTCCACCCTACCATTGGACACAGAACTTTAAACTGCCAACTGAAGAACAAGTTTGGTCAACGATATATGACGTGATGGCTAGAAATAAGAATAGTAATAAATAGGATTGGATAGCGAGCTAAACAAAATTTAATATAAAAGAACACCGCTAAAAATAAGTAATAGAGAATCAAGTATATATAGACGTAAGGTTCATCCCATATAGTAACCAAGCTCTGATTCTAGACGAAATTAAACAAAATAAGAGCTATACTCCAGGGCCCTAGTTGCCTCTATTCATTAGAATGATACGATTTGTTCACCCAGAGGGCAAAAAAAGTCACGATACAAAAAGATAACTCCGATAGGGGGAATCGAACCCCCGGCTGTCGTGTGAGAGACGACGATGTTAGCCACTACACCATATCGGATGTTGGATGAAAATTTTGAGTCTAAACGGTTCCATAGAAGGTTAGCGTGGTAAGTGGGGTTATGGTTGGGCTTGGCGTAAAGTCCCTCTTCTCAGCTCTCGTCCCGCCACATATACCTTCAGTTTTCCCCATATTTTGGTGAAATATTTCTCACTGATTGAGTTGACAGAGCTGGATTGATGCCGTTGTTTGACGTCATATCAAGCCCGAGAATAATAGGGCCCTCAAGGTGATGGGTAGCACGTCTGTCTTCTTCGTCCCAACAACAGAGTCGACTCACACAAAATCAGTCTTGTTGATAATGGAGTTACCCCAAACAGATTGCGGATTTTTTGTTTGCACCGTATGCGTCTGAGCCATGATGAACCAGAAGCTTATCAGGGGAAACAAAAGTCCAAGGATCACAACAATCGCCCTCTTGATGCGGCCATAGTTCGAGGTTGAATGACTGTTCCTGCGAGGCAGTTGCATCTTCAAATTACGCAAATGGTCTCCCGGCGCCTCAGTATTGTAATGGCTGTATATGAAAAATGAACCGCGCAGTGTGCTTCTGTGTAAGCATTTGTCTCGCGATACGCCAGCTTTGGAGCATCTTCTTTCATAGGCATGATGCACGCGGATATGGGGATCTACCAGTCCAACTCTCCGTATACCAGTACGGCATAATCCCTGAATTTGACAACCTCGTATCTGACGATGATTGTCTTTCGCAAGTTCGGCTGCTCTCGTAGATTGATAATTCGTTGAGAGATTGTTGGTGTTTTCAATGTTCCGCCGAAGAAACCAAACGGGTATTCAAGGGGGAAATTGAAATGATCACCCTGAAGTCAGTGAAACAATCTGGTAGCGCACACCGCAGTGTGGCCTCGCGAGGCATCAAGCCTTTATCATGCATCAACGCATCTGGCGACCATCCAGCCCTTGGGGATACTGCGGCATGGCAAGCTATACGAGATCAAAGGCTTTGTATCAAGCAACGGACTCTAAAGGGTCCTGGAAGTGATAAAAAGACAGGGCATCTGTTTGCAGCTCGAGATGGGCAGCCCCTGAGCCCTGTATATGGGCAAGCAGGAGGAGGGACATCGAAAATCCATCGAATCAACCTCCAATTTCGTTGATGGAGCATGTGGATGGGGCCAGCAACCTTGGAATGGGTTGAATCGCGACAACGCCCCTCAGGCCGAGTGTCATATATTAATGTAAAATGGATGACACATAAGCTCACTGGTCGATCTTGAATATGTGGAGAAGGGTGCCTTAGCAACTTTGGTTTTGGCGTTTGGATATCTCAAACCAAACAAGATCGTGCGAAGCTTTGAATAGCTACGTGCTCCGCGGAAAGTTATTCCAAACAGAGAGAGTTTGGGGCAGGTGTTGAATTCAAAGCAAACATTCTGGTGTCAGTATAGTTTTGTCGCTTATGTAGTCGGCAGAATGCGGCTTCTCTTGAGCCTACACCCAGGGGGCATAACTATTTGACAGCATCAAGCCCAAACAAAATGGCCTTTGGGTTCAAAGAACTTGAGCGTAAGTATTCTTAGATACTTCCGGATAACTGACATTCTTTTTTCTTTGGTGGTGGAACGAAAAAAGTCCTTGTATCTGGTATGGCTCGGGAATGCCAAGGGAAGAAAGACGAGAAAAGAGATCGAGGGCTGCAGTCGAGTACAAGCTGGGCCACCCCCAGACATCACGTGCTGAATCTGTCAAATAACCAAACAACTCATTAATTAAATAGTGGGGGCTTTATGTTGCTGCATTTCAACGTCCAGCAGTGCAGCGGCATCGCCGATGCTTCAATGGGATGGAGAAGGTGCTTGGCTATAGGCTCATGCACGGGGACAAGAGGCGCCAATCGCGGGGGAGAATCGAGATGCAGTGTTCCGTACTAGTAGTGCACACGCAGATCCAGCACATATGACCTGTTTGACTGGTGGTGACACGGTGCTCACTTGAGATGGGATGACCGTCGCCACCACAGAGAGACGCATCACGGAGCAAGGTTTTGATGGCCATGTGGACTGCGATCTCTGTGAGTACGGAACTCCACCGTAGGTGAGTCGAGCGTTATTTTGCTTAGTACCGAAAAGCAGATGGAGCACGGAGTACGGAGTACCCCAGGGCCAAAACCTTTGCCGCCGATCTCTAAGCCTCTTACTAAAAGACGTAATATTACATAGGCATACGAATGGACCCTTTTGGTTTAATTACAGAGAGAGATCCACTATTTCCCAAAAGCATCGAACGATTGGACAATTGTATCGGGTGCTATTCCATATATAGAAGTCGGTAAAAGAAAGCAGAATAAACAAGAGGAGAAATACCGGACGTTACACGCAGCGTGGACGCGCTCGTGGCTGACCTGCATACGCCAAGATCTCGAAAGGTACGCCTCCGGGGCCGTATTCACCCGGATCACCGAGCTCCGCCACTGCCGTCATTCTTGGCACGGCTAGTCAAGTCCCCTCAAGCCCCCCAAGCAATTTTTTGCGCTGCTTGCGCTCGCGCGCCCCCAATTTCTTTGTTTGCACGGCCCAAAATCCGGGTGAGGCCAAGTTTGTTCTTTGCCCGCTGCGCCAAACTGCACCCGCCCAGACGCCGATCGGTCACTAAAATGTCACATGTCCAATCATACACTGGGTGAACCGTACGCAATGGGTGCCCCCAAACCTGGCTGGACGTTGGAACACCGAACAATGCACAACTCAGCTGATGCCTTGCGAGTGATTGAGAAGAGGAATCCCCACTACTCCACACATTGCCCGCGGCGCACCTAGAGGCCCACGCGTGAGCCGAGAACAACCTTGGAACGCGCCTTTTAATGTTCAATGTTTGTAACCTGAAACATCCTCATTGGTCACCTCAAGCAATGTAACAGCAAAATCCCACGCGTTTCCTTCTTGTCTCAGGCAGCTGCTACAGGGCCCGGGGTCCCCACTTTCCCAATTAGGCTTTGAATCCAACCCAAAGATCCAAACAAAATTTCAGAATCCTCGAATCCATGTATGTCAAATTTCGTTTCATTCCTGCGAAGCGATGATCAGGGGTGGTGGAAGTTTCAGCATTTGCAGACCCAATCTAGCTGTTTACTACTCAGCATATCTCTCAGTATGCTCCGTAGTTTCTTTGTAGTTGATTCAAAGCATAAATTTTAAGGTTGATATCAGCCCACTGCCAAAGACACAGACCTCTTGGAAAGTACAGCGAGTCTGATGTCATTGCCAATATCTTGTGGCTGTAAGCCTGGATGACTCCTACGTAAATGTCGGCATTGCTTATTCAGGTACAACCGTTTTCCGACTACTTTTGGTTTCACATGACAAACAAAGGGATCTGTGACATCGCAAATCCCTCAGGCGCCCTGATGGCGCTTGGCTGTCCATGGAAATGCAACAAACCATGCCATAATTTCACTACAATGACTGTTAGGCGAGATTAAAAGCGGGCGCAATTGAGATTTTTTTTGCTTCTTGGCGTGGGGACAAGAGTGAAGCCAAGAGTCGAGATCTAGGTAAGCACCAGGAACTCATTATAGTATGTATCCCGGATGTATCTCCCGGTTGGCAAAGAAGAGAGCCGAGGTTCACCCCAGGGGTGTCGGGGCCTTTGAAGATGCCACTGTACCCCAGAAACCGTTTCTCTAATATAAATCCAGATGAATGATCAGAACTAGGAGTAATTCGTCCATAATTACGAGATACATGGTGCGGTGATACCGAGTCGGTTCACCTGCTACTTAAGCATCCCGCGTGAGTCGGAAAGCCGACTTAACACAAAAAAGCAATTTAGCGAGATTGCACCGGTCCGTGTGCCTTGTGCCGCGCCGCGACGGATTTTGGTGTCATTGGTTCGGCCCAGGCACATATGCACCAGCGCAAACCTTGTCTAACGCCATTGAGCGACTTGGCGAAATGTTTTCGACGTCACTTTGGGGCTAAAAGCTTGCGACGTCATGTTGGGGCGAAGATACCTTGGCGACTCTTGGTACACCGTAATAGGACAACACATATGCACGATATGCATACCCTGTCAAACAGACCTGAATGAAATTTCCTAGGGGGCGGGGGGGAAGAAGAGATAATGCGGCTCTCAATTTTTGTAATCCATCACAATCAATAATAGGAATTGGAAAAATGGAAAAATTGGACATGTCGTTCCTGAATTTGTTGTCCGCGCTGCAACTCGTGGGCCCCGCCAAGTCCCCCGCCAAGCGCCAAGCGTCCCCCGCCAAGAGCCAAGGAGAAGGCTTTCTCCGCGTCTCTCCGCATCGGGAACCGCAGAGCCTTCGCTGGACTTTCCCGTTTAGGGCCCGACCATGGATGCAGCATGAATCGGATAATTTAGTTAGCGTCTCCATTGCAGCCCCCATGGAGGTGCATGCTATAAGAGCAACAGTTCCTCCCCCCGGACCACGTTCTTATTCCCTTTCCGTACTACGTTTTCCCCAACTTTGTTATACCCCCACAACCTGACGGATCTTGCTTTGTCTGAACCGTCAATATGTGGACGACCACCTGCGGCTTGAGTGGTCGATCACTCAGGTTGTATATCACCTTCACCGCTGTCGTGGGTTTCTCGCTCTTCGGATACAACCAGGGTATGATGGCCGGTCTCCTCAACGGAAAGGAGTTCGTGCGCTCCTTCCCCATCCTCGAAATGCCCAAAGACGCTAGCGCTTCGCAAAAACACTACATCGACGTTATTCGCGGCGCTGTCACCTCCTGCTACGAGCTCGGATGCTTCTTCGGCGCCATGTTCTCCATGTTTTACGGTGACCGACTCGGCCGTACTCGCCTCATTTGCATGGGTGCCAGCACTTTGATCATCGGCGCCCTCCTCACAACCGTCTGCTTCACTGGTAGCTGGGAGGTCGGTCAGTTCGTCATCGGCCGTGTTGTCTCGGGTATTGGAAATGGTATGAACACCGCCACAATTCCGGTCTGGCAATCGGAATGCTCCGGTGCTCACAACCGTGGTTTCCTGGTCTGCTTTGAGGGCGCTATGATTGCTGGCGGTACCTTCATTGCTTACTGGGCCGTCTTCGGTCTCTCACACGCCGCTGGCAGCGTCCAGTGGCGATTCCCCGTGGCGCTCCAGATCTTCTTTGCTCTGGTTGTCGCCATTGGTGCCATGTTGCTTCCTGACTCCCCATCCTGGTTTGTGAAGCGAGGACTGGATAAGGAGGCTTGCGAGGTTCTTGGAAAGCTTAAGGGCGTCTCACCCGACTCCGACCAAGTCCTGTATGACTTCAACTTCCTGAAGACCGATGTTGAATCGTCGAACCGAACCCAGTCAAGCTGGAAGACCGTCTTCACCGGCGGCAAGACCCAAGAATTCCAGCGTATGCTTATTGGCTGTTCCGGCCAGTTTTTCCAGCAATTCACTGGTTGTAATGCTGCTATCTACTACTCGACGCTTCTCTTCGAAGAGAATTTGCATCTCGAAAACTACTTGTCTCTGATTATGGGTGGAGTGTTCGCTACTGTTTATGCTATTGCAACCATCCCGTCCTTCTTCATGATTGAGAGGGTTGGACGTCGCAACCTATACTTGATTGGATTCCTGGGCCAGGGTCTCAGTTTTGTCATCACTTTCGCCTGCTTAATCAAGCAGAACGAAGAAAACGCTAAGGGTGCTGCTGTTGGAATCTTCCTCTTCATCGTGTTCTTCGCGTTTACTCTGTTGCCGTTGCCCTGGATCTACCCCCCGGAGATCAACCCTCTCCGTACCCGTACTGTTGGTGCGGCGGCGTCGACCTGCACAAACTGGATTTGCAACTTCGCCGTCGTCATGTTCACTCCCCTCTTCGCTGGACAGAGTCCATGGGGTGTCTATCTCTTCTTCGCACTGTTCAACTTCATCGGTCTGATCTTCGGCTTCTTCTTCTACGTCGAAACCGCTGGCCGTGAGCTTGAGGAGGTCGACATCATTTACGCCAAGGCTCACGTCGAAGGCAAGATGGCGTGGCGGGTCGCCCAAACCCTGCCCAAGCTCACCTTTGAGCAGATTGTTGAGCAGTCTCGCGAACTGGGCCTGGACACCAACGACCACTCCACAGTTGAGAAGAACGAGCTTGGTCTCAGCAGTGACAGTGGTCATGAGATTGAGGAAGTCCGTGAGAAATGATCGTGTCCTCATACTGGACATTCTATAGTTGTGCTTGAAGGTGATGATAATATGTGACACTGGATGTTTCCTAATTTATGTTTCGAAGTTTTGCCTCATCTTTCTTGTTTCGCTTCGTGTGAATGAGTCAAGATTTGGGCGATAGAATTGATGACAATGCTTCTGGCGTGTATATATAAAGACAAAGAAGAGATACTCTCACTGATACCTACTTGTCAATACATGATTCTACTTTGCTGGCAACACAATTCATTATACTCTCCAAGATTACCCCGTAGCCTTGATTCATTGCCCAGGTGTTGATTGGAGGAATTTTGACGACACGCCGGGCGGCATTTGAAGACCCCCTGACCCTCCCTTTTATGCGTTAGTGTGTTGCTTGAATAAGATTAAGCGATTGTAGGATAAATTCAACGTCAACTGGCGAAGTGCCTCGACGTATGATCTGCCAGAGCCCTGGAGGTGGAAATCGCATCCAAGGCTCCCAATGTTGACGTGAGCCTTCTAGGAACATATGGGCCGTTATGACACACTCTTTGATGCTCAATTTTGACAAACCTACTGCTCGAAATTGAGAGCTTGGAAGTGAAACGTGAAGCATAGTCAACCGGGAGTCTATCCTCGCCACATATGATGAATTTTAAATAAAACAATCGCCCACTATAATGGGACATGGGCTCAGTGTATGATTTCAATCTGAAGAGGGAGGCATGAGGATCAGGCCTGCGAATTGAGGCATTACGTTGCCCGTCTGCCCAAAGGCCCCTTCCTGCCTTGCAAGTTTGGTTGTTGTTTTCTTTCCGCTCCTTCCGCTCCTTCCGCTCCTTTCTTTCCTTTCTCTCTTCTACGCCAGACAATTGAATCGGATCCGTTGCGCGGGACTAGCTTCCTGTGTCTCCCGATCCGCAATAGCCGTTGTCATACCAGCATTTCCCTTCTATCACCCTCATGCCGCGAAAGGGTAAGACCAATGATAAAACATGCTGCAAAGCACTACTGACCACTCTCCCCCATCTAGATCTACCTTCCCGGGGAAAAGCCACCCCGAGTGGGAAAGGCTCACAGCTTCCACCCACTGAGCGTGATGGCAACAAAGAGCAACCTTTCGTCCGCTCATCAAAGAATGTTGCTTCCGGTAAGTTACACACAGTGAAGTCTGGTGAATACATTTCTTTGCAGGTATTGACATAAATATTCACAGCTAAAAAGGTCCCCGAGGAGAAAATTCCCATGACCCCCGTCGTGATCAACCAACCTGCCAAGGCCAGTTGCAAGGAGGATGATCAGAAGATAAAGCAAGCTGCATCCACAACCTACCCGGACCCAGTCTACGCCGAGTTTGACAAGAACGATGAGAAGCCTGGCTTTTGGGCCAATCGGGCCGCCAAATCTCCATGGGATCTCGGATCGAAGGACCTCCGCCAGCCCGACACCTTGCTCAACAAGCTCTGCAAGATGCCTTTGAAACGCGAGCCAACTCTTCAGGCCGACACCGAGAAGCGCAAGCGAGTCAAACTCAACGGAGAAGAGTGGAACGACCAGATCGGCAATCACAAAGCCCAGATAGAAGCGCTGATCGTTCAAGCAGTGGGTCAAAGACTTAGCGCCGACTCCGCTTGCGAGCGCTGTTTGTTGTTTACTGGCAAGTTTAACGCATGCGTTACCATCCCTGGCGTGGACGGGTGTGCGAACTGCCGCTGGGATTTGCAGGGGAAGAAGTGCAGCAGCGCCAACCGGGACGGAAAGAAGCCAACCTGGGGGCTACAGAAGCAAAACTGGGCGCCACAGAAGCAAACTCTAGACCAGATGCTTGTCTCGATGCAATCGCTTGACACCATGGAGTACAAGAAGCCTCTGCTTAACCGAACCGCTCAACAAATCACCAAGCAGAAGAGAGAACTGGCAAAAGAGATTCTCGAAGAAGCTGAGCGTTTGGGCTGCCTTTAGGTTGCTGATACAATACCTAGCCTCAAATGATAAGTAAGGAAGCATTGGAAATGGAAATTACAACCATACATTGAATGCGCTTCGACTATTCGTAGATAGTAGCCCTGGGGTTTTGCATCTCATTCTGCCGGCGGAATACAGAGGAACGAAGTGACTTGTATAACGTAAAGTGTTCGTGAAAGGCAAACCGAGCAGTGCGCCAGCGAGCTGAATAGTAGTTGAGATCACCAAAAGTCCACGGGTGCCGGGTCCGGGTCAAACCTACTCAACCAGCATCCTGCTGAAGTTAGAGAATGAGGTGGTTATGTGAGTGTAAGGATACCAAGTAGTCTCAATTTCATAAACTATACAAGAGGTTTCCAAAATATTATGAAAAGGTCAATATTGATATTTCATTTCCTCGCAAGGGATTAACTAGCTGCCGGATACTTTTCGAAGAAAAAAGAGATGATGCTAAAGGTAAAAACTCATCACTGATCGCCTTGGTCCTCTGATGTTTGAAAAAAGTTCTTGAGCTCCTGAGCTTCGTGTATCATGTCTTCAAGCGCGACAAGGAGCTCCTGGTTGTATAATATCCCATTCTTCGTTGCGGCTTCACTGCACTTTGCTGTGGCTGTAAAAAGCGGTTCAAGCCGTTCGCGGATGGCGCGCCGAAACCCCGGAGTGTTGGTCATCGCGTTCGGGCTCTCGAATATTGAATCCTAGTCAACAGGCGTATTGTGAAGACAATGCAGGGAGCATTGCCTGTCTTGGCTAGTCCGCCACCAGCAGTTCGCGCATGCACCTTCGTTTTCCGTTGCTGAACTTTGTACACAAAAGGAGAAAGGCCCACGCTTCTCTTGGCAACCGGTACAGGGAGTCTCCGCAACGTTGCCAGTTATGAAGATGAGAACTGCTTCTACCTTGCGGCTTGAAAGTTCGATTTCGCTGTTAAACCGAGAGGCACACATGTTGCTGCCGGGTCGGACAACCAGCTCACGTTGGGATGGGAAACGGCGAAGACTTTCTAAGAGCTGTGAGGCGGTCCCATCTTCGATGTAAGCCGAGTCCCATGGGAGGTCTTCCGCGAACTGAGCCCAGCCTCCACCTCCAGGGAGGAGCTGCTCGTTGCTGTGGACAAGGTAGGGAATATCATAATCACTGCGAGATATATTAGTTTATCTGTCGGCAAGATATAGTAGAAACTTACTCGCTCATGGTTGCAATGAATGACGAATCAAGAATGGTATGAAGCTGAAGGAGTTTTCTCAAGAGCGGACGGATCAGTGTGTGATGGTGTTAGAAGGGAGTTGTCAGGATGAAACTCACTTGGGTACTTCCGCGAGAGCTGAGACTCACGGATGGAAGCAGTATGACCGAAGAATGGAAAGGTGAATCGGACGCGGATTATTGCGTCAATGGCTTTGCCCTGTGGATAAAGTCAGCTTTCGCCGCTACTAGAAGTCGTGGAGACGGGACTTGCTCGACAGAGAGCGCCGGTTGGAAACCACTTGGGCTCAATGTTCGTGTTGTCCTTTTTCCAGCTGATGGCGGAGTCTCAGAGAGAGGAAGGGAGAGAGAAAGAGAAAGAGAGAGATGGAGAGAGGGAGGGAAAGAGAGGGTGGCGAGAGAAAGGAAAGTAATGTGAGGTGTACTTGCAACACCAAGACTCACGCTCATGCCCTTTCACTGGATTTGGCAAGAGCTCGAAAAAGACCTGACCGGAACTCGCTCAGCTTCTCATTTCAAAACATTTCCCAAGCCCGATTATCGTGTGTTTTTACAATATTTAAATAAATTCCGAACCGATATGGTTTGTGTTCTCCACGCATTATACGCGGCATGCGCAGAACTTTCGGCATGCGCAGTGGATTCGACTGATGCGGAAATATGCCGGTTTTTCAAACTAAGTAGTGATTTGACGCGTTGAACTTGCGATGATTCAGAATTTAGCACTGAAAGAACCCTCTTTCGACTCGATCTCTTGTTTCATCCCAGGAGGTCCATCCAGATTAGGACGATAGAGCCTTGGAAGCAACAGCCATTTTGGGCCAAAATCTGACATTTCTTTCGGAGAAGAATACCACTCTCATGATTGTTTTGAAAGATTTACAAGAATCTCTGACTTCTAAGGTCAATATTGGATGATGCCTGTTGGTATAGTCACTTTAACTATTACTAGTCAACGTGACCCTTTGGGAGGAGCGCTAGGCCGAGGTGGGGGCTGGACCTGGACGCCGGCCGAGCCCGACAACTTCCAAGGTTGGACTCAGGCCCGGGTCGGACCTCGAAGTTTATTTTTTATTCTCGTCCTCCGTGTCGATTTCATCCAACTTCAACTTCCCGAATTCACAGATCCGCTGCATCAAAATTGCGAATGAAGTCATAGTAGAACTTTACCACATTCAGGTGGTCGAAAATGCTCACGCGTTCATCGACGGTGTGAATGTTGTCAAGTCCGCGACCGACAGCCGGTGTCCACCGATAAACATTGCGGGTGAGGTCTGAGAGCACCATTAGTTCATGCGCATGCTAGGATGTCAGTCAATGGAGAGCTTACTCAGATAATGCCTAGTGTCGGTATTTCCAGTCATGATATCCCCGACCGGTACAACATTCTTGCCATCCAACCCAAAAGTGTGTCGGATCGTCCCTGAGAAGACATCCCACACTGGCCCACTGGAGGGAGAGATCGGTGCCGCTTCGGCCTTTGTAGCCCGCACCACAAGGGTCCCGTTATATTCGACTTCGAATTGATCGCGACCATGCATATCACTGCGATAGCTCGCATGCTCGGGGTACAGGCCTGCAACATGGTCGTGATATTCTTTGTCACCGTCAAAGGCGTTAACTTGAAGGCCGTACTTCTCGACAATTCCCGCAATGACTTTGAGAGCCCTGTATTGGACCTGCACGGGCCTTTGATGGTGGGCAACCCGATAGTTGACGGCAAGCGTGACGGCCTCTGGCATGGCGTTTATCTTCACCCCACCATTGACGAGATCAACGGCTTGAGAGGTTTGAACAACGAAGCGGTTCAACGGAGATGTCTTTGCAAATTCAACTGCAAGTCGCTCAAAGTCATTGGCTTCCAGTAGCGCCTCAATTTCAGGCTGGGTATTAGGTGAATAACGCGCTTGACACACCAGTCGTTTGTGGATGGGGCTGTTTTCGGTGATTACTGGCTCATAAGGATTAGATTCGAGGGCGACAACAATTTCGGAAATAATCCCGATGCTGGTGTGCGGTAGGGGCACAGAGCTGTGACCACCTTTGGCGTGAAGCTCGAAAAAGAGATTAATGTGGCCTTTCTCGGTGACCGCGGGATGCACATAAACGGTGTTCCCGTCGAGGGGTTGCGAACCAAAGCCTCCCTCGTCAAGGATTATAGCAACACTATCGTCGCCGTATCTTTCATGGACAACCTTGCTAATTTGCGCAGCACCTTGGTTAAGGCCCACTTCCTCATCAAATCCGAACGCAAGAACTAGAGTTCGTCTGGGGGCCCAGTCACGCTGGGAGACAAGAGCTTCGACAGCCGATAGAATTCCCGTAAGGCTGTTTTTGTCGTCGGATGCACCTCGGCCCCAGATGTACTCACCGTCAAAGTGGGCGTCGAATGGGGGATACGTCCATGTTGTTGGATCGGCAACAGGGACGACATCCTGGTGAGCGAGGAGAACAGTCGGCTTGAGCGATGGATCAGAACCTTCCAGTGTGTAGAGTAGACCGAAGGTGTTGATTTTCTCCAACCGTGCCCGCTCATGACTTGGGCTGGTTAACTTTGGAAAAACCAGAAAACATTGGATACTGACTCACAGAGTAGGATAAGAGGCTTCCAGCACTGGAAGAAGCTCATAGAATGTGTCCCACCTCGAATCCTCGCCTATTTCCCCCAGATCGTCGTAGGAAACAGATGGGACTCTCACAATTGCCTGGTGCCGCTTCACTTGCCTATCCAAGGCTTCATCCGATGAGAATAGACTTGTCGCCGACAGTAGACCATCCCTGGCAGGATCTAGAGCAGGTGGCAAATCGCATTCAAATTCAGGACTGGGGTGTCCGACTGTCAACGGAGTTTGATCCAGAAAAGGTAGCACGAAAGCGGAAGCACTGGTAATGTTGGCTAGGAGCAGCAACAGAGATAATGCCATTCTGTTTGCGTGAATGTGAGAGCTCGGGGAGCGCCTCTAAAGTAGAGTGATAGGTACGCCGCGATGATAAGAGTGATAAGATTTACTTTCGCAAGGGCGGGGGGAGTTGGAGAAGATACAAATTCGCCAGTCCAAATGCAATGTTGTCTCAGAGGTTCTAGCCCTTACAACCAGCGATGACGAGATATTGAGGGAAATTAGATTATTTCAATAAAAATATTTCATGACTTCAAACGAAATGAAATGCATAATCGCTCCTTTGTATCCCGCAGAAGATAACAAGTGTCTAGCAGCTCATTCCCAGCACCCATGGCGCCATCACGCGGGGTCTCCAGCATCGTAGAGCCTTTGCTCAGCGCTTTAAATTCAATGTATTATGATATTTTGGGCGAGATTACTTCGTGTCGAACATGGCTCTTCTTTTGTAGCCATCCCCCAACTTGAGGATATTGTGCTAATGGGCAAAAGACTCATATCAGGACCAAGTATATAACATAACCTTGGAAGCCACCGATGATGAGATGACATTCCAAAATGAGACATCGACATTTAGTACAGGTAGCCCTAGCGCTCGCCCCTCAGCGCACCTTTTGGTCCATTTACACGCCATACCTGGGCATTTCAAGTCACCCAGGCGATTGGTGCATACTGGTAGACAAAGGCGCTTTATACCATTGCGTATACTTCCATTAAGCTTAGTCTCCTCCAGCTCCAGGCTAAAGCTGTCTCCAAACTACGATATACCGGTATCATTGCCGGGTGATTTGAGTTTGTTCCCACCCACGACCTTAAACCTGCCGGATCCACTTTTATCATTGGAAATATCTCGGAGGTTTTCGACCTTTCTCCGATGATTGAGGCTACCTGCGAACAAAGCGGGCTGGAAGTCCCCCGAAACTACTCCGTACTATCTTCTGACTGGCATGGAGGGTTTTCCTACCTGAATTGGTCAATCTATATTATCGGTGCCAAGAATTGCATGATTTCAAGCTGGGATGGCGAGAATATCAATATATGAGAAGTAAAGTCATATAAGTACCATTAATAAACCAATCTTGTATTTTCATCCGTGCCGCAGGAAAAATCCAATCGCAATGGCTGACCAGAAGCCACCACAGGAAGGGCTTCTCACCGAAAAGGTGCAGTCGCCAGAGGTGAAGGGTCTAAACGTCATCGAGACTAAAGAGGGGGATTTTTCTGATGAGGCACAATACGACCCAGAGTCTCCTGAGTTCAAAAATATCCCCGAATTAGTGAGGAATGTTGTAAGCTTTGAGGACGATCCATCGCTCCCAGTGATAACCTTCCGCTCGATCATCCTATCAGCAATATTCTGCGCAATTGGTAGCGTTATTTCACAATTATCATAGTAGGTCTTTTTGGTCGCAACATTTTAATATAGCGATAAAGCTCATATTATCTTAGCTTTCGTACAACCTACGCGCCTTTCCCAGTGTTCTTTGTCATTCTGGCATCGGATCCCCTCGGTCGATTTCTTGCGCGGGTCCTACCAGACTACAAAGTTCCATTGGGAAGATTCTCATTTTCATTGAATCCAGGGCCCTGGTCAACCAAAGAGCATGCAATTGTTGGCCTTGCCGCGAATTCTGGGAGCCAAGGTCAATGGGCTAGTAAGAATGTTGATTAATTATATGTGCGAGCCGAACTAACTTTCAAAGCTTTCCTTCCGACAAATGCTGCTTTATACTACGGTATCACTATGAACCCGGCAGTAGCTTTATTCTTTGGATGGGTAAGATTTTACATTACAAGGACTCAAATTCTATATTAACCGCAGATCTAGGGTTGCTCGTTGCTCGGATTTGCATTTGCTGCCATGGGTGGGTACTATCAGTATCTCTCCTGTCTGGATATCTCTGACTAGTTTCATTGTTCAAGTTCGACCACTACTCATCGATGACCCTGAATTTATATTCCCCCTGTCATTACAACAGGTGACCCTCTACCGCAGTATGGATAGCAGGAACAAATCAGAATCTACCAGAGCCCGTGATCAGATGAAGGTATGTCATTGGGTCTACGTATATCCAAGATTTCAATGAAGCTGATTTAACAAATTCATTAGATATTCTGGATTCTGGTCTTCGGCACATTTGTTTGGCAATTCTTACCAGAGTATCTGTTCCCTTTTGTTGCCTCCCTAGCACCCCTATGCTGGTTTGCTAGCCAGAATCATATGGTCAATTTTATAGGGGCTGGCCGTGGTGGCATGGGTCTGCTGAACATAACTCTCGATTGGTCGAACATCACTTCCACAGTCATTACATACCCCTACAGTGTGCAGGTTATCATATTTTCATCATTTGTCTTAACAGTGAGTGAGTTCATTCTTTTCATTAGTAACAAAATTGCTAACTACTTCTAGTGTTGGATCTTGATTCCTATCGCCTATTTCGGAAAGATCTGGGGCTCGCCAACATACGATATAATGTCTAATCAAGTTTTCCAAAAGAATGGATCAGTGTACCCGCTGAATGATCTGAGTATGGAATCCTCCCCGGTATTTTGTGAAACGTGTACTAAAAAGTTTGAAGTATATGTGGATTCTAGTGGCATGCAACATGTCAACGAGACCAAATACGACGAAGTAGGCCTTGCATATTCGGGAGCTCAATACACGTGGCAAATTTTCATGGTACAGTTCAAACTACAGTGTTTAGTATTTGATGAATCTACTAATGGTTCGGCAGTGGGTGGCTTCGTATATGTCCTCTTACATTTGGTGTGCTCTATTTTTTGGCTCCAAGATCCACAAGATATGGAAAGCGAGGAAACAATCTACAGCTTTTCACCAGGATAAACTCAGGTATTTGTGTTACCCTTTGCATGTGGGAACATCGTCATTGACTTCTGTTAGTCAACTTGTCCACCAGTATCCAGGGCTGACAAAATGGTAAATCTACCTATCTCGAGTTTTATTGTCAACTTGAAATTAACATACAGATAGGGAGTGGTCTGCACTTACTCTGGTTCCTTTCTTCATCCTTCTTGGAATAGTTGTCTCGAAAACTGTTTATATGCCAGTCTGGACATACTTTGTCGCATTGGGCTTTGGTGCTGCAGCAATGCTCCCAATGAGCTTTGTTTACGCCTTATCAGGATTTTCGGTCAAAGTCGGATTTTTCAACGAGCTTGTTTATGGATGTGAGGGTCCCCGTACCATGCGTGACGATCCGATCTTAACTAACAATATTATTTTACCAGATATGATTGAAGCAAAGGGATCTTCACGCCACCCATTGGGACAGCTTGCCTATCGTATCATCTCGGGCAATGTTTGGTACGACGCCAGAATTGTGCTAGAAGATCAAAAGGTGAGTTACCTGCCATTCTACGATACTTTATATGCAAGCTGAGACTTGGGTAACTAGATTGGCCACTATCTTCACCTCCCTCCCCGCCAGGTCATCGGAATTCAAATTCTAGCCAATATATTTGCTTTACCCATCAACTACGGTGTTATGCGATGGGTGATCGCTAGCAAATTTGACTATGTCAGCGGCAAAGAAACAGACCCATTGGGCCAGTGGACAGGCCAGGAGTTCAAATCTTACAATACAGCTGGAATCCAATTTGCGCTAGTGGGGCCGAAAAGGCTTTTTGCATCGAGCTTCTTCAGGCCTATTCTTTGGGGGTTCCTTGCTGGGGCACTTGCGCCCTGTGTGTTTTGGCTTTTACACCGGAAATTCCCGCGCGCGCGCTTTGACCTTTGGAACACAACAATCTTCTTCGCGTCGGCTGCGGTATTTTACGGAAATCTCAGTACCGGCCCATTCACGACCTTCCTTGTCGGCACTTTTACCAATTTCTTCCTCTACCGGTATAGGAGGGTATTTTGGAATAAGTGGGCCTACATCAGTGGAGCGGCGCTGGATACAGGGTTCAATGCTAATTTGCTGTTCATCTTTATCTTTTTAGGAACCACTGGCGCCAAGATGGTGCATTGGTGGGGGAACAACGCTGATAGTATTGAAAGGTGCTTTGCACTTTAGCCTCGGAAAGATAGCCCATTTGCGCCCCAGTGAGGTTCGCAGAAAAATTCGTTTGCAACCTCGGGAATCCGGTTCGAGCACAACAAAGCGCCAAGGAGCTAGCTAGCGAACAATTTCTCTTCAACCACCTGGGCATAAGGCTTTTGACATTCATCGCTTGTGTTCCACTCTTCAAACGTATATCTCTTGCAACCGACATGGATCCCAGCTCTCCTGCGCCAGAGCTGTACATCACAGGACTTGGATCACAATATCCTCCTTACCTGCTAGCGCCCCACGACCTCGAAGAATTCGCGGCGTGTTTTCATGATACCAGCAACCCAGGGTGAGCCATTGAAGGGTTCTCTGTCCAGCGGGAAGATTGTGTTCTTATCAAGTATCCAGAATAAAAAAGTTACTTCAATTGAACCAGTCCACCGGCATCGAGACTAGATCTGCTATCCGACCATATGATACAGGATTCGCAACACAGAAGACGGCACCTTCCCTCGTCGAGATCGACAACTTCTTTCGGCAAGCGGGAGTTGACCTAGCCGTGCAAGCATGCAAGCTCGCTCTCGCAGAAGCAAACGTTGCCCCCCAGCAAATTACGCACACGATCGGAGTCACATGTACCACCCAAGGCAACCCAGGATACGATCTTCTTGTAGCTCGTGAGTTAGACCTTCCGCTTAATGTAGATCGAACACTCTTGCATGGGGTGGGGTGTGCCGGTGGGCTATCGTTGTTGCGGACTGCGGCACAGCTTGCAGGGGGTGCAAGTTTGCGAAGGAAACCAGCGCGAATTCTGGCTTTTGCCTGTGAGCTTTGCACGCCAAATGTGCGACATTATCTCTCTTTAGCAGAGAAAAGTATGGATGTCGAACAATTCAATATCGCGGGGGCCTTGTTTTCAGATGCTGCAGCTGCGTTCGTGCTCTGTAATGAGTACGCCGTGGGTCTGGATGAAAATATAACTCCTCAGCTCGAGCTTCTGGAATGGGGCTGTGACGTGATCTCAAACACCATGGATCGCATGTCCTTCTATGCTGATATTGATGGTTTGTTGACCTTCATTTGCTGACGGAGAAACGGCAAGCTAACCATTCACATCGACTTTGATGGTTGATAAATAAAGGTTATCACGCTACCCTCGATCGAGATATCCCCAAGTACACCACCCTCGCAGTTGAGCAAATGTTCGCTAAACTTCTCCCTTCATACGAGGAAAGATTAAGGTCTCAAGGTAAATCGAGCGAGCAAGTGCTGAGGACATTGGAGATTGGCGACTTTGACTGGGCATTACATCCTGGCGGAAAGGCAATCATAGAAGGCACAGAAAAAATGATGCAACTGTCGATGGATCAACTGTGGGCAACGAAAGAAATATATCGGACACGGGGGAACTCATCCAGTGCTTCCGTCCTGATTGTCTTGGATCGACTTCGCTCACAAAACATACGAGACCATATTGTTGCCACATCGTTTGGCCCTGGCTTAACCATAGAGATGGCATTATTCAGACGATGCCACCCGGGCAAGTGAAATATTCATAATTTCCAGCACACTTGAGGGTACACATGAACTATCCATTTGTAATACGGAATTGAATTGTCGTGTCTCAAAGTGCGTAAAGCGGAAGGTTGGGTGAATGTAAAGATGGAACGCTATGGAGGCTAACTTGACTCAGATTTCGGAGTCATTTTCAAATCCCTCACCAACACCCCGGGCTCGTGGCAGACTTGTTGGAAAATTATTTCAAACAACGCGATAGATCGAAGGAGGTTCTCTTCTGAAATGACGTCATTGTCATAACAAGCAAGGATATCAACAGAAGATTTCTGAAGATGACAGTGAAGGGTCAGCGCACGGACGTGGAATGCCCCCGATTGAGGAAGCAGCTCCTGTTCAGAGTAAAGCGCAGAAGGATTTTCAGGTCCTTGGGGTTGGACAATGAGGAGTGTTTGAAGTGCCGCCGCAGGGGTTGGACCAGTCGCGAGACGACAAATATCGGGATTACCGTATTGTTCATGGGGTAGAATCTGGCTATAGTGGCGCTGAGCGTCGTGTAATGCGTCAATCACTGATTCGTTTGGATCGATACGAAGCCGGTAAGGGAAGATAGCCAATGTTGGCGCAACGATCTTCTCAATTCCAGATACCGGTGTCCCCCTTCCAGCGGTTCCCAAACCTATCGCAACTTCCGGGTTATTGGTGTAATGCGCGATGACTTGCGCCCAAGACCATTGTATTTTGGTTGAGAGAGTGACCTGAGCAGAAGAAATGCTTGGAGTGGCCACAGTTCGCCTCAAAAGCGTGCTGGGATGCGGCTTATGAGTGGGCGAAGGAAGTTGAGGGAAAATGGAAGCGCGCAAATCCCTCAGTTCCTCAATCCAAAACGCCTTTGCAGTATCCTTATTCATCTCAAGATATCTGATAAAAGGAGTGATGGGCAGGTGTTGTAGAGAATTGCCGGAGTAGGCGCGCTCAAGCTCGCTCATCAGCGACACCAGAGACCATCCGTCATAGAGGGAATGTTGAATGCTGATAATGAGACGGTGGTCTGTTGAAGATGGCTGGCGCACGAGAGCGATACGTAGCAAAGGCTGACCAGCGGCAGCTTGGATTGAGAGGTCTGGGAGATAAGTCGGCATTTCCTCACCAGGTGGCTCATAGTATTCAATCTGAGCACCGCGACGAAGCACAACTTGATGAAGTTGCTCTTCACCTTCAATGTGGACAATGCGCGTTCGTAACTGTGGGTGTGCCTCACTGACCTTATCCCAGGACTGGCGTAAGAGGTCGAGGTTGATAGTCGACCGCAGGTTATATGCAAATTGCCCAATCAATGTACCTTTTTTGGTCGTACTGTAGAGGAAAAAGGAGTGTTGGAGGGGTGAGCATGGATAAATGTCATCGATATCATCTTCGGTAACCCCACACCGATTGGCAGCCTGTTGTCGAGTCTCCTGATGATGGGATTTCAATAAAGTGAATGGCTTGGGAATGTCAACAGAGCTTGGAGTATTGATACGACAGATTTTCTTCGCCAGAATATCCAAACGTGGGTGCTCGAATACGTGGCCAACGGTTAATCGATAACCCTGCTCTCGCATGATTCCAACCAAAATCATGGCGGATACTGAGTCACCCCCAAGGCGGAAGAAATTTTCGAGAGTGTTAACGACTTCTGGGAGACCGATAACTTGGGCAACACCGCTGCACAAAAGAACTTCGACTTCATTTTGTGGCTTCTGTTGAGACGTCACTATGCTGGCCTTGGCTTGCCACTTTTCATGTAAGCCCGCGTTGATAATTTGTCGCAATTTGCTGCGATCGGTTTTGCCGCTTCGAGATCGTGGTATGAAAGCCAATGGTAGATATATCGTGGGCTCCATGTAGCTGGGTAGTACACCAGCTACAGCAGCTCTGGCCTCATCCACTGCTTGATGAAAGTTCCGACATAGTGGGTGCAGCAAATCGAGACCAGTACTATCATTGTTGGAGATTGAAGGGTCACGCGCGTTTTGATCAGCTTCCCACTCGTGTTGGTGAATGAATGCGACTAGAGCTTTTGTCTTTCCTTGTGGCAGATCTGCTACCTCGGCAATGACATCGGCAGCGGCGGGAAAAACACGACGGAGATGCTCTTCAACTTCACTCAACTCAAATCGTTGACCTCGAAGTTTGACCTGAAAGTCTTTCCTACCCCTGTACACGAGAGAGCCACACGGGGCGTACTGGACGAGATCCCCGGTCTTGTAAAGTTTCTCGTTCGGCGCGACCGACATGAAATCTGTTAACCAGCGTGGAGGTGAAATGAATGATTTTGCTGTCTGGTCCGGACGCTTTAGATAACCCCGAGCTACCACTGGACCTTGGATCAAAAGCTCGCCGACCGCACCAACTGGAAGCAAGATCTGGTGATTGCTAGGATCAACGATCCATGCAAGAGAATTGCACATGGCGTGGCCGATACTCGAAGAAAGTGTTCGAGTGTTGACATCGGCGCTCACAGTGACATTTATTGTGCACTCTGCGGGACCATACATGTTGATAATCTCGATATCAGGCGCTGTGCTCCAACGTTGAACGTCAGAGACTGTGAGTGCCTCTCCGCCGACGTTCAATGTTTTCAAATAAACCAACCGCTCGGGTTGCAGTGTTCTAATGACGGTCGGTGTTAAAGCGACAAAGTTGGCCTGGAACTCATTCAGGCTTTCCAACAAACGATTTTGCCTGTCAAAGGCCGATGGAATACATATGCATCCTCCGGCCATAAGACATACCATGAGATCTAGAATGCTGACATCAAATGCATGTGACGCATACTGATACATTCGGGTCTTCCTGCTCATTGGTGAATGGCGTTCCATCGCCGCCGCCGTGGTGCACAAGGATCGATGTTCAATGATCACGCCTTTTGGCTTGCCTGTAGATCCAGAGGTAAAGACCACATAAGCAACATCCCGTGGGCTGGCTTTCATTTGATGATAGGTGTCCATTGCTTCTGTTTCTGCAGCCCCAGATCGCTCGTCCGAGGGCACGATGACATTTCTGAGAATCGATGCAGCGGTTTCATGATATCCCGACGAAGCTACTATGAGAGGAGGCTCCAGATCAGTGCAAATTCCCCTCAACCGGTTCAATGGCTGTGTCGGATCGAGAAGAACAAAAGCACCTCCAGCTTTCAAAATTGCTAGTAGAGCAATCGGCACCCAGCAGCTCTTTTCCATCAAAACGGGTACAAAGCTTTGGGAAATAACGCCCTTTGATCGGAGCTTCTGAGCCAAGGATGAGGAGAGACGACCTAGCTCTTCATAGGTCCATCCCCCATCCCATGCGCAAACGGCCGGGGCAGCAGGTTGGTACTGGCATTGCGCTTGGATGACATTGTGAACACATCGATCGACCGGTTTTGGAATATGGCTATTCCACTGTTTGATCAGAGTGAGGTGCTCATCAGGAACGAGCTGAATAGTTCCCACTTCGCAATTCAATTCTTTCACAATGGTTTTCATCGCGTGTCCAAACATGCCGGCAACTGATTCCATTCGCTCAAAAGAGATTAGTCCTCTATCAGCCTTGACAGATGAGATAATTGCGTTGTCCTTCACTAGAATCTCGAGGCCAATGTCAAATTCACTCGGATCTATTCTGTCCAGTTCATGAAGTGACATGGCGGAGCGATCCATCGTTTTGTCGCTGGGAACAGGGAATTGTGTAATGCAGGTATTGAATATCGGGTCATCTCTTTCCAAACCTAGAGCGCGTCGAATATCACCAAGGAACACATTTCTATGCGGTAGACTCCTTACAAAGTCCTTTTGAATCGACTGTAGAGCAGCCTCCACAGTAGAGCTTGGATCAAACTGGTGCCGGCATATCATCAAATTGACCAAAGGTCCAACACCATCGATGACATCTTTGATGGGTGCATCTCGAGCAGCCGTCAGGTAGCCAAAGCAGACGTCGTCTGTACGACACATCGTGCGCAGAACAAGGGACCATGCCAATTTGACCATGGTTGCCAGGGTGATACCAGTATCTTGGCTTAGCCTGCTATAGAGTTCTGCTGGGCCAACATCTGCCGGAACAGTCGAGTGTTTCCGATATTCCGGCTTTGAACTCGACACTGGAGAAAGGCCATCTTCGTCTGTTGGGAATTGGTTTGAGTCCAGACCTCCCAAGTAATTCTGCCAATACAACAGGGATTCGCTGTTACGCATTTTCCTTTCAAAATCCACGTACTCAGAAAACCTGAAATGTGACGGGTCAAGGTTACAACAGCCATAAAGCATGCCGAAGTCGCGCGCAATGATCGACATAGAAATGCCATCTGTGGCGGCATGAGATATCTCCAACTCGAGTTTTGCCTGACCATCGGGCGTTAGGTGGAGGGAAAGTTGCGGCAAGGCGCTTGGCACTCGCGGGCTTTGAAGTTGATTGAAAATATCTTGAGCATCCAGATTGTTCTCGTGTTGGCAAATTTGAAGCGCAGAACCAGTTTTCAATTGAACTTGAGCTGCAAAGACGTGGGAAGCTAAGTTGGTGACGAATATGGTTCGCAGCATAGGATGGCGTTCGAGTAATTGGCTCCATGCCTTTTGTAATCGACCGATGTCCAGCGTCGGGAGGTCTTTGCTGAGCTGCAAGCTATAAAGAACACGTATCGCGTACTGACGAGGGTTTTTCAATTGGCCGAAGAGAATACCCTCCTGCGTTGACGAACACAGATTCACATCTTCGACATCTTCGGGGGCAACACACAAGGCTTCCAATTGGTCCTTAACGGCAGCAGCAGGGATGTTTTCCGCCTTTGCGCAAGTGATTTCTGGAGACACAGCCTCAACTACCTCGGCGAGATGGGCAACTGTGCCATACTCCATGATATCTTTGAGGGTGAGAGACAGATCGATGCGTTTGCAGAGCTGAACTAGAGCGATTGCTTTGATGGAGTCTCCACCAAGTTTGAGGAAATTTTCAAGAACTCCGAAGGATTCCACATCCCGATTCAGAGCTTGGGCAAACAGCCCGTGCAAAGCGACCTCAACGTCGCTCCGAGGCCGAATTTGAGGGGAATGATCTGTTCTCATGTAGACCTCCATTTGTTGCCAGGTCATCTCGGAGATTATTTGACGCAGAGCGCGACGGTCTGTTTTACCAGAAGCGGTCTTGGGGATGTTGGCTAGTGGCATGTACACGGCTGGGACCATCCATTCGGGTAAGCAAGCCCGCACTTCAACATCAACAACAGTCATCTGAGATTGGAACAAAGTATCTGGTTGTCGTAGCGAAGGGTGGGAAGCCGTTGAGCTTTTTTGAGATGTGGGAACATATACAAACCCAACCATGATGGTGTTGTTTTCCATGTCCCGGGGAGTGGCTGCTTCCACAATAACCACCTCGTTTGACCTCAGATGAGGACGGATAGCACCTTCAACTTCGCCAATCTCGACTCGTTTGCCTCGGATCTTCACTTGTGTATCTTTGCGACCGACATAAAGCAAAGAACCATCGGATTGGTAGCGCGCCAGGTCTCCGGTGCGCACCATCCAAGGAGGAGAGCTCTCAATTGAAAACGCGGAAGACCATTCTGGTGGTTTGATAAAGACTGAGGCCGTCTTTTCCGAGTCATCGAGATATCCATTATTGACATAGGGGCCTTGGATGATGATCTCACCGATAGAGCCGACTGGCGCAAGAACCTGTAAATTCAATGGATCCGCGAGCCAGATGTGTGCCAGGGGCGGGACACCGATGTTCCGCGAATGTGTTGACGGTTTGAGGGAAGAGACGCATGCAATACCCACTCCCTCGGAAAGACCGTACCCCGATAGAAGAGTGACGCATCTCTCCCATTTCTTTCGTATTCCATCAGCGAGTGGTTCACCGACAAGACACAAGGTTTCTAGTCCTGGTACTTGCGCGGGGTTGACATTGCAAGCGGCAGAGGGTGTCATGCACGCAAAGGTCACCCCAAACTGTTTGATGGCGACCTCCAGTTTGTTCATCAAGTCATGCTGCGACGGTATGCAGACTGTCGCTCCGACCAAGAGAGGGAGATACATATCGATTGATGATGCGGCAAAAATGGTCGGTGCAAACTGCAACACACGACTCGACTCACTCATATGGAATGCTTGCCCTTGGTTGATCATTGCGGCCAACGAGCGATGCGGACTGACGCATCCTTTAGGCTTGCCTGTGCTACCAGAAGTGAAAGTGACGAAGGCGACCCGTTCCAGGTCCGTCGGGGGGAGACTGCTGGGAAATCGATCAAGTTGTGGTAAATCTGCGACGAAGCTCGAACTCAAGGAAATGGTGGGCACAGATACCCCTTCGAAGACAGAGGTGAACTCATCTGAGGTGAAGGCAAGTTTGGGATTTGTCGCTTCGATAATCGCTCGGATTCGCGGGGTGGGATAAGTTGGGCTGACAGGCACGAAAATTGCCCCGGCCTTGAGAATGGAAACGAGCGCGACAAGTGTGAAGGCTGACTTCTCAAACCCTAACAGCACCATGTCATTTTCCCCAATATTCATGGATACGAGTTGGTGTGCCAGCCGACTAGAGATGTTGTCCAACTCGGCATAAGTGAATATCCTATCCCAGGCGCAAATTGCCTGGTGCATGGGTCTCTGCGATGCATGTTGTCGGATTGCATCCACCATAGGCGTGAGGTTGTTGGCGCGTGGGCGGTCTTGCCACTCACGGACTTGAGTCTTACTGGACTCACTGAATAAGTCTAGATCTTTGACTGGTCGATGCGGAAATCGAGATATCTCCTCAATAGCCTTGGCGACGCTAGATGCAAGATTATTTGCGTGCCATGAAGGTATATTTGTGCGGTAAAACAGCGATATTCCACATCTCTCAACACAGAGAACAGCTTGCAGTGGCAAAACAAAGTTCTCCTCGCGAAGAGCTGTGCCATCCCGCATATCGACTACTACTGCAGTTTCACAACCCAAGCGAGGAGTGGTTTCGATCGAAGAGCTTAACGCATCAAGACTGGCCATCATGTCAATGAGTGAGGCGTCAACGTTGAGCATAATTTCGCATGTTTTTGACGGTTTGTGATCGTCTTCTCCATTAACAGCGAATGTGACGGATTGAGATGCAGTGAAACGATTCAGGATGATTGCCCAAACTCTTTGATAAAAAGCTGGGAGTGTCCAATGTTGCTGCCGGCAGAGGGTTTCCGCATTTTTGCTCGCCGTACAATGGATCTTATCCCAGTGAGGTTTCTCCTCCGCGCTGTATTCAATGTCCAGAAATGACATCCTGGAGAGTTGATTTCCCGATGTTGCACAGATCTGAAAGATGGTTGTTCCTTTACAGGGGGGGATTTCTTCTCATACCGGTCACCTTCTGACCTTCCGACCTTCCGGCCAAAAATAAATACTGGATCCATAAAGGAGGCAATGGATCCCGTCTTCGCACATAGGTGTCGAGCTGCGGTGGAGAGCTGAAGAGCGAAGATGGCCCCTGACTAAGTTTCGAGCCAATCATATTTTACGGAGTATAGAGCAGTCACCGACAACAGAGCAATGTGGAGCTCGGCGCCATTCGGGTAGTCGTAAGGGTAGGCAGAGTTCGTAAAGATCGACGATCGCCAATCGACAAGGCTAAGTCGAGATTTGCAGCTCTGGCACTAGCGCGAATTAAAACTGGCAAATCAAATAGATCAGTCATAAAGACCCACTTCATCATTCATCGTGATATATCATTTGACGATCGCGTGCCAAGGCTCGGATTATTTGTTAGTCTAGCCTAGTGCTTGCTGATCGTACGGAGTACACAACACTATAGTATTTGGCATTACCCACAAAATACTACGGAGTACGGAGTACATAGCACGCTGGTTATCCATTACAGTTGAGTGGATATGCAAAATTAGATAGAGCAGCCGAGTCTTCAAATTCTTTTTTTTCTTGTCTTTTTGAAATCGGGGAAAGTTGCGAATTCCAACCTTGGAAGTTGGTGTCTCGGGATCTTTCGCCCAGAAGCCAGCTGAGAGTACTGAGTGCTCCATATATTCATCTCATCTCGCTCATCATGGACTCAGTCCCAACATCTCACTTCTTTATAACGGAACATGTGATCGATGGACAATATATTCGCGAATACCCGCGAGCCATTGTACCGCAGGATTCCTCCGTCAAGCTCGTTGTCAAGAAGTACACACCCAGAAACAACACGAATCCCCAGCCCGGAGACTTGACTATTGTTGGCGCGCATGGTTGTGGCTTTCCGAAGGTAAAAGAAAAACATCGTACTTCTCATATTGAAGAATATGGAACCATTCGCTAATCTTTGCTGTGATTATTACGTAGGAGCTTTATGAGCCACTGTGGGAAGATCTACTGGAAAAGAGTCGTGATCATGGATTCCGGATCGGCTCAATATGGATTGCTGACGTCGCGACTCTCGGTGCCAGTGGTATCGTGAATGGACCCCTCCTCGGAGATGATCGTAAGAATATTTGAACACGTGAAAACTTCTTGCATGGTGAATGTAACTAACATTTCAAAGCATCGTGGTTAGACCATAGCCGAGATATGATGTGTATGATCAACCATTTTCGTGGTGAGATGCCTCGGCCCATCATTGGTGTGGGGCACAGTATGGGAGCCGGTCAACTGTACAGTGTTTGAGACCTAGTACATGATGTTTGAGCTGATTCGTCCGTAGGGTTCTTCTTTCTCTGATGCATCCCCGCCTCTTCACTTCGTTGGTTCTGATCGAGCCAGTGATTGTGCCAGACACCTTTAGTGGACTTGGACCAAAGTTGTCTCTGTTATCGCTGAAGCGACAGGATACTTGGCCATCACGTTCGGCGGCGATCGAATCCGCGCGAAAGTCACACAAGCGATGGGATCCAAGGGTGTTTCAACGGTGGATCCAACATGGGTATCGCGAGCTCCCCACAGCTATTTACCCTCAGACTAAGAGGGAAAACCGCCATGAAATCAATCTGGAAGATGCTCCGGTAACATTGGCTACCTCCAAGTACCAAGAGGTTATGGAATACGTTCGACCTAACTTTGATGGGCACAAACCGCCGGGAAAAGAAGATCACGCCCTTGCACCTGGGCGTGATCTTCTCACTCACCCTGATGTAATTGGCCCAGCCCACAAGATTTCACCCTTTTACAAGAGCGAAGCTGTCATTGCGTGGAGAATGCTTGATTACGTTCGGCCCTCTGTTCTCTATGTGGCTGGGGATCGCAGTCCTATACAGACAGATATCATTCGAGCGGAACTGTTGGGTCGCACTGGGGTGGGCGTGGGAGGTAGTGGGGGGGCCAAGAGCTCACAGGTGAGTGAACTGATTATTGAAGGCTCCGGTCATCAGGTGCCATTAGAAATGGTAGAGGAAACTGCATCGGGCATTGCGAGATGGATCGGACCTGTAGTAGAAAGATGGAAGGATGACGAGAAGCGTGTTGCTGCAGGGTTGCAAAATCAGCATGCAAAGGATAGATTGACCATGTCAGCAGGATGGGTGCCGACATTAGAGTCGCTTTTCAGAAAGCCAGCAAAGGATTCAAAGATATAGTAAAACAAATAATTTTTGCCCAGATATTTTATCCCTCTCTCTCTCTTTTCTCCCCTTCCCCACAAAACATGATCTACTTCACTGCACGTTTCGGTCAAACATTTCGCTTTTGAATATTTTTCCACCCCATCCCCCAAGCAACGCAAAAGCAACAAACCGCTATTCCGGTTGCGAGGTAGAATACATGGTCTATCCCATGGCTGTAAGCCCTTAGCACTCCCTCGATTTCAGTTTTGGGCACACTACTGCGAATGGAACCAGCACCGGCTGATATAACGTCCCCTGGAACAACAGATGGAGCATACTGTCGCAGTCCAGACTCCAAGCTACCGATGAACATAACTTGACCAAGGGTGAGGAATATAGCTTGGCCAAGACTTTGGCTGAATGAAAGCAAGGACACAGCAATCGAGATCTGTCCTGCCGGAACAGTGCTTTGTACCGCAATCATCGGCTACAGAGGTGAGTATTCGAAGTCGTCGATGAAATTGGGCCGTGAAAACAAAATAGCTCACTCACCGATTGAATTCCAATGCCCCGACCAATTCCAAGTATAATTTGATATCCAATCCATGCACCAGTGGAGGTTGATGGTGAGAGCAATGATGTCAATCCATTTCCAACAGACGACACAGCACCTGTGGCGATACTAAACGGCAGATAATAACCGACTTTTCCCACTATTGAGTTATCAGTATGGTCCGTGTAGCTACATCGAGGCGGAAGATCGTCTTACCCAAGGGTCCAATTGAAATAACAAGAATCAACTGGCTGATGACACTCGGAAGTGTATAGACGCCACTCATCATGGGTGAAGCACCCCCGACAGCTTGAAAGTACAGTGGGAGATAGTACGATGCGCAGGCAGTCATACCTCCCAGAAAGAATAAGAACAGACTTGAGCAAGCCACATTCTTTTGACAGACCATATCAAGAGGGAACAAAGCCTTTGAACCAACCTGGTACTCCCATCCAAGAAGCATGATGAACATCGCGGCTGACCCGCTGAAAAGACCAATGACGGTTGGGCTGTTCCAAGCATATTGAACACCTCCATAATTGAGCGCTAACAGAAGCTGGATGAGCGCCGGTGCAAGAATGGCAAATCCAACAAGATCAAGCTTTTGGCGAATGACCTGGAGAGTGGATAGATCATGACAGTCGGTCTTTTGGTCCGGAATTTTGATGAGAAATATGGCAATGTTAATCATTCCCCCTAATGGCAGATTGATATAGAAACCTAGACACCATCATTAGCTCCAGTAATAGTGTGTAGATCGAGATCAAGTATACTCACACCATCGCCATGAAACGTAATCTGTGAGCGCTCCTCCAATTAATGGTCCCAGAACAAGTCCAATCTGAGAAACTAAAAAAGGCGAAATTAGCAACAGCGGTCAATTTGCAATAAAAGCTCGTCGGCCAGACTTACTCGCCATAACGATGCCCAATATAGCTGGTAAAATATGATCAGTTTATGGGATTTCAAATGCGATCAATCGATATTCAAAATTCAAAGTCCACGTACCAGCTTGTCTCTTTACAGAAAGAGACTTGGTAATTATCGTCAGAGTTCCATTTTGAATACCTGCGGCTCCGAGTCCGGCAATTGCCCGTCCAATGATCAGCATCTTTGAACCCGACGCTATAGCACAGATCAATGAGCCGAGCTCAAACACAATCAGAAAAGCAAGGTAAATCCACTGCTAATTGTTAGCTGAACATTTCTGTAATGTGAAGGCATAGATAGAAGTGTACTTTGAGTGAGAAGTGTGTGTATAATCTTCCCGTGAGAGGTTGAAGAGATGAACTAGTTTGAACATAAATTCAGTATTGAATTCGATGAAATAGGTGGCTACTACTAGTGTCATCATACCTGGTTAATTGATAGGCACTTCCATACCATGCAACATCGGAGAGTGAATGAAACTGGCTAGTGATGGGAGGAATTGCCTAGGAATATGGAATTTCAGTGAACTGCATTGTAGAGATGTTTCGTTTGCGCAGGGGTACGCCCATTCATGTTACCCACCGGAGCAATTATAGATGCATCTATGAGTACCAAGAAGGAGGCTGATGTCAATGTGATTAGCATGAATAAAAGCTGAGAGCCATGCAGGCTTTCGTCCTTTTCGGCTGTGCTCATATAAACACTGTCATCCTCTTCCAGCTCAAAGGTCTGCGTTGAAGTACTGGGGGTTAGAGGCCCTCCCATTGTAGGTAAACGAATGCCAATCAGATCTTTGTGTAAAGCATGCAGTTGGATGAGACTAGATTGGTGCTGCGAAGCACAATTTCCGTAATCCGCATAGGGTTTATATAACAAGGAAAGGTTATTAAAGGGAATACCTGGTTGACTGGGAAGTTAATCTTAGCAGCAATAAAGAAGGCCCTTTCCCAGTAAAATACAGAGTGGGATCTTACCAGTACCTGTGGACCTGGTACCTTGTCACGACCCACTGCTGCACTAGGTGTTCGATGCATCATCACCCCTTCCAAGTTTACGGCTTGACCACAATATTCTGGTGATTAGAAGTCCCCCAGAGTCAAGTTCCGATCTCAATAAAACCAATGGAATGATCTTGAAATAGTATGATATTTGGGGACGTCAAGAGCAGCGGGAAGCGCTGTCGATATCCATCCATGGATGGATGTAAGAAATCTTCTCTCGCCGTCAATTCTCCCTTCCCGCGGACCCACCTTCAGCGATATGTGCCTGCACCCTCGTCCTTCCTGACCCCCTTATTTCTATGCACATATACATAAAGGCATGGAAAAAGTCCATGTGGGTCCGCAGGAAGGAAAAATCAGCTCAAAACGAACAAATACCTCGTATGGAGTTTTCCGTATAAGTGACCAACCCCGATTTCTAGTGGAGATCCCGATCGCCCTAGCCCGATAAAAACAATTAAGATGATCGTGATATATGGTAGGTGGTAAGGGTTCGCAGTGATAAATTTCCGCGCAGTGCCGAAAGCTGCAAAGCACAGATCTCGTGCGATCTCTCATGTTTACTGAATTTTGTTCGGATCTTAGGATTACTGACGTGTCAACTTTGTCACCACTCTCAAAAGAATGCATGGATGCAACGGGGTTGATACAGCTTTGAAGTCTGGGGATTATCATTCTATTTCGTACTCCGTACCTAGCCTGGTGACATGATCAACCTTGGAATTTCACAGTTTCCAAGGTTTGACTTGACTTTAGACGCGAGGCCCAAGACACAGGGGTATATCACTCGTAGAGTTTGTTATAAGAATCTCATTTTCAAAATATATACGTAAATCATCAGACAGAACGCCCGTTCTACCATAGATCCAGCTTGCCCAAGGTTTGAGCCCGCTGAAAGTTGTATTGCAACACTACAATTTTGCCGCAGGTTCCAATAGGTGCCTCATCTCGGAGTTGGGGTATTCCACGTTTTGTGATGAATCAGGTCGTTGGCGGTCCCATGCCCATTTCTGTACTAGTTCGGGTGCCAATTCTCCCTCAATCATCTCTGTAATGTACTTTCCGAGGACAGGGAAGAACTTGTAGCCATGGAAGGAGCCACAAGAGGCGATGTATAGTCCTTTCGAGGCAGAATGAGGAGATATAATGAAGTCGGAAGTGGTGGTGAAAGCATCCCTTCTCAGTGTTAGAATAGGAAGTTCATTGAACCAGAAAATACTTACCAGCAGATTCGGTGCTTTGTCATATTCCAAGATGCACTCTCCGGCCCATACCACAGGTTCCGGGATTCGATAATATCCTGTTTGAGAGGCCCTGGAACCTTCCACTGGTTGTAGTCGTGTGTAGGGGGAGGGGAAGATATGTGGCGTCCTGGCAGAACCTCCCTTGTGTTTGTGAAGATCTTAGACCCCCACCACTTCATCTCCCGATCCTTGTTAGGTGGGATACTACCAATAAAAGGCTTGCCTGTGCCGAGTCAGTACCGCCAACATGGAGGGGTTGGAAAGCCTACCTTCGTCTGGGGTGTAACCTTGGAATCCAACTGGCATATCTTTATACTTCGCGTACTGCGCATCATTGAGCTGCGCCATGCCAGTCGTAATACCAGCTGCAAGAATTCGCTCTCCAGCTCGTAGGCCCGCGTTTCCACTTTTAGCAGCACTCCATTCCAAGAGAGTAGGAGTGAAAGCGCCGGCAGCAACAATAACATGCGTGGCCGAGATCTTCTCGCCGGTTTGAATTGATACGCCTGTGCAAGAGCCTCGGCCATCGAACTCAAGGCTAGTGACACCGGCAGTCACATACTTCACGCCCAATTCCACACATCTTTGGGTCACAGCTCGAAGAGAATCTCCAGCGGCGGCCCATCCACTCGCTCTGTTAACAAGTACTTCCTTGACGCCGGTGTAGTCGGCGTTATCGAAGACTCCGCCATATAGCTTGCGAGCCTCTTCCACAGGAAGAGCAATGATATCATCGTGGCGGCCGAGCTCTTTGTGGTTGGTGATCACGTTTTGTGCGTAATCGCTGCGACAAGTCCAGTAAACGCCAGTTTGGTGGAAGTGGGGCTGCCAGAGAGGATCGGACTTGAAGATCTCTTGCGCCTCGAGAGCCAGTCTACAGTAGACCTTATCATCGTAGTCGGCACGAACGACCTTGTTCCAATCCCAAGACGCGGCTACCCGCGACTCGGCATCGTAGGCATCTCGATCAACCAAAGTAATTGATGCATTGGGGTACTTCTGAATGAGGTGGTATGCTGTCGAAACACCAAAAACACCCGCCCCGACAATGAGGTATGAGGGGGAAGTTGAGGTCATGCTGAGGTAGAAGAGGAGATTGTGATTTCAAGCCTGTGCCTTGATTGAATTGGTTAAAATATTCTTAAAGAACAGAAGAAACTGGAAGGCAACACCCCCAGTTATCTATGAGTCGCGATGGACGGAAGCCCCGAGAGACGGACCGTCTCGGGCGGGGTTCCGATGGAGCCGATCACATGTACCGGGGCAAACATTTCTGCTTTGGACTCAAGCCTCACTTTGACTCGCTTTCTGCGTGTTTCTCTTCCTTTTTATCTCTAGAGTGCCGTTGATTAGATTGTAAAGACATATGCATTTAAATCTTGTGGCGGCAAAGCGATCGCTGAGAACCACGAGTTGACAACACGTGGGAGATCTTCCTGGGAATTCAAACGGCAGAACCAGGGTAACTCAAAGAGGTCAACGGCGACCAAAAGCTTCTCGCCGCTGCGCTCGCAACAAGGCACCGTGTTGCGCAGGGATTGATGGTTGGCAGATTCGACAGCCGCATGTTACAAGTTGCCGGTCCGTCCACGGCCCGGCCGAAGCTTATCGGAACACAGCATTCTTATCCGAGAGATAATCTTTGGAAACATCAAGGTCCAAGGGTCGGGATTGAGAATAACAACGCCTGATGTGCAAGTCCTCGAGTGGACAGATTTCGCAGTTCTCCTATCGACCAGGGATGCGCGTCAATTCGAGTATGTGGAGTAAGGTAACGAATGGGTTATGAATTCTTCCACACGGCATGAGATTCTATGGAGAAACAACGCGAAACTCGGAGAGGACCATCTGTACGGAGTAGACAGTATGGAGACGAGCATGGCTTGTGAGACGCACAGATATTTCCCATTGAATCAGACGGTTGGTTCGGATGGCTGGTCAAGAGTGAGAATTTGAAATCGTACCGATTGTGAGCGTGCATCGATGATGCAGGGTGAATTCCACTCAACGCGGCGGTATCTCGGGCTCGCGAACTATGTCGGGGGCGCCAAGAGGCGGAGCCCACCGAAAGTGAGGTCGACTGCAACGCGTAAACGGTTATGAATCATGCCGCTACCGCGATGGGGTCATTGGATCCGGGCTGGTCTGCTTAGATCCTTCGAGTTGTACTCGGCCTGATGGTTTCTAGTCATTGTGACGCGTCGAGACACCTGGAGGGCATCGAGATAGGCCTTTGGTGCTCACCCAGGAAGAGCAGTTACCTAACTGTGGTGGGGGCTGTTTGAACTTATGGAAGGATGCAAGTCTGAGTGTCCTCGAGCGCAGTTTCACTGCCAAATATCATCAGCGAAGCATCGGGGGAAATACATGTTGTGCACTATTCCCAAATGAGACTAGCACACATCTTTCGCTATCTCAAGACGCTATTCGTTCCCATCTCTTGACCTACATTCGTGTCAAAGTTATCGTTCCGAATGTCCACGGGTCGCTCGAATTTGCGATGGCATTCCCCAATTTACCAATTTCTGCTTGTTCGAACACGCTGGATTTCTAGGTCACCCATGCCACACACAGCCTTGATTATTCAAACACCCTCTCCTGCACGAGATAACCTGACCCGTGTGCTTTGTTGAGAGCTCCCTACGGATAAGGATTTGATTTATTAAATTGAATATCACCAGTGGTTAATACATCTGAGTACTTGGGCTCTCGATCGTTACACATCATGGATTTCGGATTTGATCTTCTCCATGAATCTGTTACCCCCTTTTCTCTGACTTCTTTTGTCTCAATTCAAGCCTTGGAACAAACAGTTCTCCCACAGCACCCCGCAACACCTTGGAAGTTTGAAATGTTCATGGCATCATAACAGAAGTGTGCGGCTCATTCATTGCCCATTAATAGTTGTAATCGCTGATCGGAGGACGGAATGATCTCTGGTTTGAGCTCCGGTGATGAATGGAACGACTTATCGAAAGGCCACATCGGTCGGTGGATTCGGCGATGGCCTAACCGTGGTAAGTCTTGATCCACCCCTCCAGGCGTTAATCCCAGCATCCAATCAGCAGCCATATCAAATAGCTCTGGTTCTAGATACCCAATCTTCACAATAACTATGTCAGTTGCACGTGGATATAAGTTGAGATCGGTGAAATCACTCTCGTGATGGTATGGTTTTCGTAGCCTTGTGAGGATGACAAAAAGCCTTCCGATCTGAAGGACTGCTTCAACCTCTGCGTTGGTATCTCCGTGTTTGATTGAAAAAAACAAGACCGTTCATTGTCACGGGCCCGGAATGAGTATTGTCCACTTGCGCCCCGGCGGTAATTGTCACCATAGCCCCGACGCCAGCTTGGAGCATGGTACTGATTGCATCAGGTCCAGGAATACTGGCATATATCACTGATGGGCCTGTCTCGTTTTGTAATTCTGTCCGCCCTAATAGCTCGATCAAACTCGAGGTAACATCTCCAGATCCCCCTGCTGTGGGATTGTCCCCCGAATCGGAGATGAAAAACGGTCTCTCGGCAGATGAGAACGCCGCATCGAGGCATTTACACAAGGGGCCGGCTGGCGCCACGAAGTGAAATTCTTCACGAGATTCCCAAAAGCTCGAAGCGAGTCTTTTTGCCTGTTCAGTGATTGTAGTCTCGTTCCACCCGGTGACCATCACCACGGCATGGTTTCGAGGTTCGTCTGCCCATGCGTATCCTACCCAAATTGCTGCGTCCAGAACATCTGGAAGGGCGGTAACAGTGGGAACAATGGCGTACAAACTCTTTGCTGGTTCCATACGCGTTGAGGTTTGCTCCCCAGGTAGCAAAATAGGAATTGGGACCCATGCCTTCAAAGGTCTGGTCGGCTTTTCTGTGCGGGAAGGAGCCGTCAAAACATTGACTAGGTTTTGACAAGCCCGCTCTTTTGTCTCCATGGCATCTTCGTGTGGCGCCATCCGGTAGCAGGTGATCAGGTCGGTTCCATGGGCAAGCTCTCTGGAGACATTTCCATGGAGGTCCATCGACGATGAAACCACAACGTTTGGGCCAACCACGATACGAATTCGGCGAAGAAGCTCTGCCTCGGAATCATCCAGCCCCTCCACACACATCGCACCATGAATATCAAACCAGAGTCCGTCGATGGGTGTCGAATCAATGATTTCCTTCAACCGGGCTAATATTTCGCTGGCCAGGTCTTCAAAATCATCTCGCAAAACAATCCCCCCTGGGAGCGCATGGCCTATGAGTGCGCCTTTCCAGGATGCTGCTTCTGCTAAAGGACTTCCTTGGTGAAGAAATTTGTATTTCTGGATGATCTCTTGCCCGCGCCGCGGGTGGAAATCGCGACTGGATGTGCGAGCGGGGGAGAAACCCGAGGTTTCGCAAGCGAGTCCGGCAATCGCGATGACAGGACGTGGGGGGATCCGCTTGATCGTCATTATGCCGAGTGCTGAGAAAAAGGAAGCAAGAATGATGTCTGGGGAATAACCACCACTGTTTACTTTCCCCGCTTTTGGCAGAAACAACTACTCCGAATCGTCCAATGCAAAAGAAGCTGTCAATTTCCACTGTCAAATGAAACGAGTTTTGTGACCGAAAGACAAAAGATAAACTGCCTCAAATTCGCTACTGCAAGGTATGCGCATCGGTTGTTTTTCGACACTCCTTGTCGGATGCCATTGGATAGTATCTAAAGATCCTTCCCATACCTGAATTCTGCGGCTAGCAGTTCAACCAAATTCCGCTACAGGCATATTGCAATTGCATGGAAATTTCAGGGTGCGCCATGCTCAGTGCACTGAACAATGATCGCAGCAACATTTCGCCTTCGCTGGATATTCCCGTCCAGTCAATTGAGCGACGTGACAACCCGAACAGAGTGGCCAACTGGCGCAAAGACGGGAAGAAGTCATCCAGCATGTGGAACAGAAAGCGCGGCTCGCCATGAAGAAGAATAGCCAGCCGGGGCTCACAGTACCGACCATTCGTCGGCATCCGGCATGCTCTCGTCAGCGGCTTCTACTTCCTGTAATGGTTGTTTAACCACGTTGTCGTCGTCTATGATTTTGGGCAGAAGCCGCAAATATAATGTCTAGACTACATAATCACAGTTCACTTCGTTGACCGCGATCAGACCGCTTACTAGGTGAATGCTTTAGTAAGCGGTCAGACCCGAGCCTAAAGGACGAGTTCTGCGCAACCTGGTGAACGGGCGACGCCTCCAAATCGCCGGAGTGACCGATCCCTCATCTGATCGCAGTCAACGAATTGAACTGTGATTATGTAATCTAGACTTTATATGTGCGGCTTCACAGAACCATGGCGGAAAAGCCTGAGAGACCTGTGCGAAGTGACAGACGGCCTTTTGGATCACCATACTTGCTTGGCCGAATGCTCACCAAGTTCCTCATGGGCAAGCCGACGCGACGGGGTCTGATGGAATATGACGCGGATGTTCAGGGAAGTCCTGCACTTGGTGGAGATTGGGCTCAGTTGGAGCAAGTGGTCAATGGCAACGACTTGCGCCAAGTGGTGCCCGCTTTCCAGTACACCGTTTCCGATAAGCCGCGTTGACGGCGAAGAGAACTCCGTGCTTCCTGAGGGGATCATGGAAAACAATCTCAGAAGCCATCGAGAATTTCAACTGAAAAGTACGGTCCGTCTACCAGATGATGGAACAATGCATGTAGTTTTGCATGCCCGAGGAGTCAACGTCTCGGCGCTTCGAAGGTCCTGAAAACTTTTGCGGATGAAGTAGAACATACCCCCTCCCCCCTTTCAGCGACCGCCACGGGTATTCCTAGATCTCAACGTGATGAACCGGATCTCGAGTTGTGCGAAGCACGTGGTCGGTGTCATGCTTGTCATCCGGATTATGCTTGACATGTTCCAGTGAGTATGGTG
Source organism: Penicillium bialowiezense (assembly GCA_026122735.1). NCBI lineage: Eukaryota > Fungi > Ascomycota > Eurotiomycetes > Eurotiales > Aspergillaceae > Penicillium > Penicillium bialowiezense. The sequence goes on from JAKZFB010000004.1 coordinate 1,428,704, forward strand.
ATAGCTCCTGCTGTTCCTGGTCGTGATTAATGGGATCCACTGGTGTGCAAAATGTGAGCATGCTGAATATGACTAGAGCCAACAGCGCCTCTGGCCTGAGAAACGCAAGTCTGGGCGCCACGATGCCACAAACGTCTCTGGCGGCAAACATCGCTTGCTCAATACCGAGGTGGTCTCAAAGCGCCCTTCATCGCGGGCCGCTGTTGTTCCATCGTATCCGTTATCATCTCGGGGGACGTCACCAGGCGGGTATCCTCGTAAAGTGGGTAAAGTGATGGTATGGTCTCTGGAAAACTCGTCGATTGGGTCCGAAAGGATCTGTTCGTTATCTGGATAGATGTGGATAAAGACAAAATCTAGATTGCGACCCCATTGGAACCAAGAGATCGAGTGTTCCCGTCGATTGGCATGATCGATTGCTAGGTAAGTGCTGGTGGGGAGTTGTGAAAATCCCGGCAAGGTGAATCGGCGGGTTTCTCTGCGCTTTGCGTCTTGTGCGGCTCCCCAGTGGATATGACAACAACTTGGCCATGATTCAAGTATATTCGCATTAACGTGTGAGCGCGTTCCTAGCTGTTGATTAGTCCCAGCGCCTTCACTTCATCCCGCATGTGGCATGAATCTGAACCTAAGAAGCACCAGTAGCAATCCCAAGCGAGAAGCATGACGAGCAGGATAAAAAGCACCCAGAATATAACAAATGACTCTTGTCCATTAGTTTGGGTGGTCACAAGCAGATTGAAGACCGAGAGAATCAAGCTCAGACGAGGAGGCACGCGATTCTGCCGCAGACCGCCCTATCACGCCCAGACTACGCAGCCATTCTAGGAACCCCCAAGCCCAGGAGGTTATGAAAGGACTGGAGTACCTGGAATATAAAGAGAGCATGCCCGTAACCACAAATCGCATGTGACGCAGTGCCTCGAAACTTCCCCATTGGCCCCACTTGCGCTGCTCCCCACTCCCTCGCCCGCTTCAGGGATCACTTGCTGCCTGACCCAGCACGCACGCATTATGGGAAACATGCCTGCAACATGTCCTTTGTTGGAAATTGCTTGCTTTGATGAGCAATCGGCGATCCTCGCTGCCAGTGCGGGGGCTGATCGTATCGAGTGAGTGCGACCAAAGATCTAGGCTCATGCCATCAACAGCTTACATCAATTTAGACTGTGCAGAGACTATGCCTCAGGGGGGCTTTCACCAGACACTGCTGTTCTCGACAGCCTAAAGGCAAAATTGACCATTCCGGTTTACGTCATGATTCGGCCACACGCTGACACCTTTTGCTATCAAGCTTCAGACTTTGAGAAAATGAAGGAAACTCTCATCACTCTCAAAACCCATGGAGCTGATGGCTTCGTGTTCGGGGTTCTGAAGCCATCAAACCAAGAGACGGATCAATCCCCTTCTCTCCAGGTTGACGTACCCCGGAACAAGGAGCTCGTTGAGCTGGCGGGGAGTCTTCCCTGTACATTCCATCGCGCATTTGATCTCATCTATGAGTCTGCGTGGCGAGATGCCTTGGCCGACATCATGGAATGCGGATTCGCATCACTCCTGACCAACGGTGGTCCGTCCGGAACCAATGCAGTTGATTGTGCTGACAAGCTGGCTGTGTTGGTCGACTGGAAACTTAATCAAATTGCAAATTCTCAACATGTCGATCGGAAATTTCCAGAAATCATTGTTGGGGGTGGAGTCAGATCGTCAAACATCTCGCGGCTTCGCAACGCTACTGCTGCGTCGGTCTTTCATTCAGCCGCTCTGCCAACTCCAGTTGAAGGTGTATCCGCAGTTGAAGTGATGGGAATGAAAGCTCAGCTGTCTGCGCACAAGGCATTGGAGTGAATAATCGGCTGGTAGCTGAACGCAGATTTCACATGACCACGAGGATGCCAATGGATCGACTGAACTTTCCTTTCACGCCATTGGTACATCTGAATAAAAATACGATGTTATGAATACCTAAAACTCGCCGCGGAAAGTGAAATTCCTCTAGGCAATGGGATTTGACTTCTTCCAACATTCAATCATCAAGCTTTTCTGTGCAATTGGGAGACTAGGTCTGACGCGACCCTAAGAAAACCCACCAAAAGGCACCCATCCACAATTCGACTTGCCGTATAAAATTCCTGTCGGCTCTTTAGCATTCCAAGCTTTCAGGTAAGCGAGCAATGTTCTCAAATAGAGACACTGATTTCCTAGATTTTAAAGTGTCAAATTCTCATTCAAATATTGATAGAACACCCAAGTGCCAAAGAGGAAGGTATCTTTTCTCAGAAGAAATTACATAAAATCTTTTTCTCCAGCGATTATCGGAGTGAACGGATCTCTATCTGCAGAGTTAAATGGGGTATTCTCGTCGTGAAAATCCCCAGATCTACTAAAATGCGGGGTTAAGGTTCACATGGGCTATTGCCCGTCGGCAAAGTCGAGTGTGCGATCTACACTCTATGTCCTTACAATTCAGCTTGTATCGCCTAGATGCAGGTCTCTCTTGGACATAAAAGAGCCAATTCCTTAGTGTTTGTTCTTATCAACCTCAAATTGGGCTGTTGAAAGCCTCGGGCCTACTTCGACCTCTACCCTCTGTGAAGTCATTCTGTTCTGTATTCCACAGAGCGCTCCGTGCTATTTTCAAGATGATTCTCAACAAGCTTAAGTCCCTGGCCAAGAAGATCAAGGTCCCACAGGACCCTGGTTTAACAACAGCGCAGCTGATGCTCACGAACGATGATCTTCGACCAGGTAAGGCTGTCTCAATCTTTATTTTTCATCCTGTGTTTCATAGATTGCCCCTCTGTGTACCCATAATGAGGCTTCTTTCCAGTCAATGGCTCACTGGCTAACTTCGGATGTTTGATTTTGTCTCCAGTGGACCCCGAGCGTCGCCAATGGGGATGGCTCAACTTTGTTGCATTTTGGATTGCAGATTCCTTGAATGTTGTGAGTATATTTGCCATAACCCCACGACCTATCCATTGAAATGCCCTCAACTTTCAGCAGTTGGGCTTTTCTAACGCTGCATATCAGAACACGTGGATGATATCCTCTTCCATGATTGTTGATGGCCTGTCTTGGTGGCAAGCATGGCTCTGTGTTTGGATTGGCTACACCATTTCGGCAATTTTCGTGTATCTCATAGGTCGCATTGCCACAATCTATCGTATCCCGTTTGCGGTTACCAATCGCGCATCGTTTGGGATTTGGGGCTCATTCTGGCCGATTATCAACCGTGCGGCAATGGCTGTTATTTGGTATGGAGTGCAGGTATGTATCTCGGCTCTTTTTGATGCGCAATGCTAAAATCTTCTCCACAAAGACTTATCTTGGAGGTATTTTGCTCCCTGAAAAAATAGGGGTCTCAGTTCTTTTACTAACTTGGTACTTTATCACTAGGCGAATGCGTCACATTGATGATTGCTGCTATCTGGCCAAGCTACAACAATCTACCAAACACGATCCCTGTCTCCTCGGGGGTTACAACCAAGCAATTTGTGAGCTTCTTCCTATTTTGGCTACTCTCATTGCCGGCCCTTTGGTTCCCAATCTACAAGATCCGGCACCTTTTCACAGTCAAGGCGTACTTTTCTCCGGCCTGTGCTATTGCCTTCTTTGGATGGGCGATCGCTAGGGCTCATGGTCTTGGTCCAATTATAACGCAGCCCAACACAGCACAAGGTAGTGATTTAGCATGGGCATTTGTGAAAAGCATTATGAACTGCATTGCCAATTTCGCCGCCCTGGTGATTAACAACCCAGACTTTGCGAGATATGCCCGTCGCCCCGAAGATGCGTTCTGGCCACAGTTGATCACAATTCCAGTCGGTTTTGCAGTCACTTCATTCATCGGGATCATCGTTTCCTCTTCTTCGAGTGTCATCTTTGGTCAGGCTGTGTGGAATCCCCTGACGCTTTTGGGTATGTTCCTCGAAAATGCAAACTCTGCCGAACGTTTTGGTATCTTTGTCATTGGAGCGGGCTTTGCTTTGGCACAGCTGGGAACGAACATTGCTGCCAATTCGGTGTCGGCTGGTACCAATCTCACAGCTCTCCTCCCACGCTTCTGTACGATTCGACGTGGAGGTTACTTGTGTGCGGCAATCGGTCTTGCCATGTGTCCCGTGAGTTGAATTATAATGTGATCCGTACCAGGTATACTGAAGCTAGATTATAGTGGACACTTGTTGCATCGTCCAGCAAATTCACGCTCTATCTATCTGCTTACTCGGTTTTCCTGGCTTCTATCGCGGGTGTGATGGCTAGCGACTACTATCTAGTCCGCAGAGGCTATCTGGATATACAATCGCTGTATAGTGCAGAGAAGGGCAGTATGTACTATGGTACATATGGTGTTTCTTGGCATGGGTATGCGGCCTATCTTTGTGGAATATTGATCAACATAGTCGGCTTTGCTGGCGCCGTTGGTGTCGATGTTCCTGTTGGAGCCAAGTACATATACCAGGTCAACTACTTTTCAGGATTCATTGTCGCTGGTGGGGTCTACTGGTTATTGACACTATTGGTTCCTATTCCTGGAACAAGCGAGACTTGGAATGAGATTCCATATGAGCCACATCATATGTCCGACGCGGAAGAGAAGAAGATTGAAGACGCGTGAACAGGAATTTGTCAGCAGTCGTTATCACAAGTGTCTCTGATTGCAGCTTCTTGGGTCTGAAGCATTGAATATATGAATATATGATGAATATGAGCCATTATTGTACTGAATAATTCCTTCAACTGTAAATCTTAGCCCCTGGGGGTCAAATCCCAACTTCTCTCTACCTAAAAGGCCTCGACCTCGAATCTGCACATGAAAGTAGAAAGCGCATTGTGAATGGAGATGTACCCCTCGGTCGTATTTACCTTAACTCCGTCGGGATCGGCCGATGTGGAACTCACCCCGATGCCTCCCCCGCCTTCGTGGCGTCACATCCCCGCGGGGAAAGATATCGGAGCTTTTGATGTCATGATTTCTTATTTCTATCGAGTAATCGGCCCCTTTGTAACTCAATTCCTGGTTTTTACTCCAATTCTCTCACCTAGAAATTCTTGCCCAGGTTGTTGTTCCCGAGGCCCGGGGTCCCACAGTCTATCTCCTTTCTACCGAGGAAGAGGCGATATGATGCGAATCGCGATTGAGCACATCCAATCTCAATATCTCGAGTTTTCAGAGACCTCAAAGGTCTAGGAATTAATGGCATTCACGTGGGCAGCCATACAATTGGGTGCTTGAGAAATATTTTGTGAGAATTCCGCTACCGTCAGTCCTGGTACTCGGCTATCTCCATGGATTGCAATCACTACTACCTAAAATTATCAATCCAAGCTTTAAGCCAATTTGGAAGGTTTTTGACTTCAGTGCCTATGTGCTTCCCGCAGTCAACGATTCAGGTACTTCTCCAGGGCTATTGATATATGCAAATGAATCATGCCCTGGTGGGCAGTTGGAAAGGAAGCCACCTGTCAGGAGTCCTGTCAACTGATTGGCGACCTGATTTCTCAGGCTCCCAGTCTAGATAACGTAGTTCGAGAGAACACACACACTCTCTCCTTCTTCTTTCAGTCTCTCACGATAATAACTACTTTCGTGCGTGTTTGTGTCTTATCTTCTGATACAATCAATATCCACACAAGGAGAAACATTCAGCATAGCCATGATGGTCCCGCGGTCCCGCGAGCCGTGCGGCATTCGTGGACAGCTTCTCATTGTATCATCCCGTGAACAACTCAAATGCCCGCAGGATGTTTGGTGCCTGATGTCCCAGCGGTGGGAACTTATAAGGGCCACTGGAAGAATCTGCGGAGATGCGGGTGCTGTGCTCTGTTACCCAGTCATATTGTTGGTGCTCCGTGGGGTCTAGCTGGACGGGAATCCGAGCTGTTGACACCGGCTCTCGTGTATCAGGCTGAAAGTTCTCATAGACTTCAACAAGGAAAAAGTATTTGGCAATTCGAATATTCCCCCCGCTGCGGCGATGATGCTCCCAGCAGTCGACTGCGACGAGCTCAACGATGCGTGAGACATGCAACCCACTTTCCTCAAATGTTTCACGCACCAAGGAGTCAAGTAATGTTTCATCCTTTTCAGGCTCACATGCACCTCCGGGCCCCTCCCAGCATCCTGGCATTGTGTCTGATTCTGCTCGCTGCAGAAGGAGGACACGCGGGGGGTCATCGACACGAGAAAAAACGCACGCGCCCACTCCAAAGCCTTCCATCTCCGGTCTGGCAGCCATGAAGCTTGCAAGAGGGACGGCGAAGTAATTAAGATGGGGAGCGACAGTATAAGTCATCCTGCTGGGCTGACTTGTTAATCTGGTGTAGAAGGCTTTGGTTGACCGGTAAGCAACTGACAACCGTTGGGAGCCCAGAAACTGTGGCTAGTAATGCTAGCGCCTGCGCCACAACCTTACTCCCTAATAGGACTAGTGTGTACCGAGTGATGGTGGGAACTCAAAAGCTGATCCTATTTCTGGTTTGGCATCAGATTAGGTACACCCATGGAACCCGCCGAGCGATCATTCCAAGCTTGTATGTTCTTCAAGACTATACTTGACACCTCGCCTCTGCCTAATGCTTTTATACCCTTCACAACATTCTTTCATACAAGGTGCAAAACTTTCAAGGTCTGATTAATGGCGCAACTTTCAATGTACCCAAGTGTTTCAGCTTTGAGATATACCGGGTCTGATCTTACAGCGCGGTTCTTGCAAGTAAGTGCAAACTAAGATAGACGTGTATATTGTAAGCTCTATATGTGACCGGATATCTTCTTTTTTATTTCCTTTTGTTCCCAGCGGTCTCATGGTCTAGTATATTGACCACCGAGGTATCACAAAAGAGTCGCTGAAAGGAATTATGTCATAACCAAGACATACAATACAATTGCAGACTCGAGGCAATTGACCCTTAGTTGAAGACAACAGTCTTGTGGCCGTTCAAGATGACACGGCGCTCGGTCACGTACTTGACGGCAGTAGCGAGCACATTGCTCTCCACGTTGCTTCCGGCGTGGGTAAGCTCCTTAGGGCTCATGCCGTGGTTGACGCGAACGACATTCTGCTCAATGATGGGACCCTCATCAAGGTCACTGGTGACGAAGTGGGCAGTGGCACCGATAATCTTCACACCACGATCGAAGGCCTGGTGGTAGGGCTTGGCGCCCTTGAAGGAGGGCAAGAAGCTGTGGTGGATGTTGATGATGCGACCGGACATGGCAGAGCACAGAGTCGGGGACAGAACCTGCATGTACCGAGCGAGGACAATCAGGTCGATGTTGTGTTCGCGGACCAACTCCAGAATCTGGGCCTCCTGCTGTGCCTTGGTGTCTGCGGTGACGGGAAGGTGGTGGAAGGGAATGTTGTAGGTGGCCGCGAGGGTGGCGAAGTCGGGGTGGTTGGAGACAATCAGGGGGACCTCGATGCTGAGCTGGCCGGTCGATTGGCGGAACAGAAGGTCGTTAAGGCAGTGGCCGATCTTAGAGACCATGATCAAAACGCGGGGCTTCTTCACGCTAGGGTTGATCTCGAAGTCGAGGTCGAATGACTCAGCAGTGGACTTAAATGCGGCGTGCAGTTTCTCAAGATCGGGTGTCTCATCAGCTGCATTGGCCTGCGCAAACTGGGTGCGCATGAAAAAGCGCTTGGAGGTGGCATCACCATATTGCGACGAGTCGATGATGTTGAGGTCATTTTGAACGAGGAAGGCAGTGACGGCGTGGACAATGCCGGGGCGGTCCGGGCCCGAGAGGGTAAGAATGAAGCTGGCCATTTTATCGGTGTTGAATCCGTGTATACTGGAAGGCTTCAATTGCTTCGCTTGAAAGAAATGTGTGTCCCACTTGCCGCTTTCGACCTAGGGCGGTGAGTCGCCGATCCGCCGATCCCCGTGTTTATCCTTTGTTCTAAGGTTTCTTCGATTTCTCAACTTCCTTCAATGTGTCTTCGGTGTGCGTGTCTTTCGCCACGCTTCTAGATTCCTCATTTTGGAGTATTCGCGTTGATCCCGTATGATCAATATTCTTCAACATGGCATGACTCTTGCCCTTAGCGCATCGTACTATATCCCAGAGGCAATTATGGAGTACGGAGTACGGAGTACAAAGCAGGGTGACTGACTGCCCAAGTTAATTTTCTCCTGGCCTCGGCACTTGGCCTTTATCCCCGCAATGTGACCGCTCGCTCATCTGTGCTACGCTAATGCAACCCCTGCACACCCACGCGCCAGTGCGCAGCCAATTTACCGAGAGCTTGCAGGGATTCCACTTGCCTGCAGAAGCCGGGCAGTGACCACCTCGTCACGGCTCTGGAAATTTGACCTAATCGGGATATGCTGATGCCTTCTTGTGATTCGACTGGGCCGGACTTTACCCCTTTGTCTGCCTGTATGGGTTGTGGTGTTGTTCTTTTAGCCGCCAGTACTCCAGAAATACATGCCACTCTCAAATTGAGTTTTGGCGGACGAGGCAAATTGCCCCAAGCCACAGCACCCCAAATCATCTCGGTACCCTTCTTGCAGAAATTGAGTTGATCTGTTTTGTCACCCCATTGCGGGATCTGAGCGTACCCTCCGTGTCCCCGGAGGGTTGGCTTGTCGACCTCCATTGGGAAATCAGACGGTCTCAGGCTTTGCGGTCATACGGACCGTGGCGCCGTGATATCGATCTCAATGTGGTCGTCTTTGGCTCTGGTTGGAATCTGGTGTGATATAAGAAGGGCTGTTCCTCGATCGTGGACTAAGATATTCACCAATCTTCCAAACAGCTCAGATCCCAACCAAGCAAACAACAACACTGGGTACAATGGCCTCGATTGCCTCCTTCAACATTTACAAGAGTGCTCTGCTCTTTGCCGCCCTTCTTGGGTCGAGCACCGCACAGCAGGTTGGCACGAACACTGCTGAGGTTCATCCATCCTTGACTTGGCAGAAGTGTACCAGTAGCGGCAGCTGCACCTCGCAATCCGGCAAGGTCGTTATCGACGCAAACTGGCGCTGGCTCCACTCTACCACTAGCAGCACCAACTGCTACACCGGCAACACCTGGGATGCCACTCTCTGTCCAAACGACGCAACTTGCGCCGCCAACTGCGCTGTTGAAGGTGCTGACTACCCCGGTACCTACGGTGTTACCGCTAGCGGTAGCTCGTTGCGCTTGAACTTCATCACTACGGCATACCAGAAGAATATCGGATCCCGTCTCTATCTCATGCAGGATGATAGCAAATACGAGATGTTCCAGCTACTCAACCAAGAGTTTACTTTCGACGTCGATGTGTCGAAGCTTCCGTGTGGTCTGAACGGTGCTCTCTACTTTGTCTCCATGGACTCTGACGGAGGAATGGCAAGATATCCCGCCAACAAGGCCGGTGCGAAGTATGGAACTGGATACTGCGACTCGCAATGCCCGCGTGATCTGAAGTTCATCAACGGCCAGGCTAACGTTGATGGGTGGGTGCCATCCCCCAATGATGTCAACGCCGGAACTGGCAACCATGGTTCTTGCTGCGCAGAGATGGATATCTGGGAAGCCAATTCAATCTCCAATGCGGTGACTCCGCATCCCTGTGATACTCCCACCCAAGTTATGTGCACGGGTGACGCCTGTGGCGGCACCTACAGCGCCGACCGCTATGGGGGCACTTGTGACCCTGATGGATGTGATTTCAACCCGTATCGCATGGGTAACCAGTCCTTCTATGGCCCGAGCAAGATCGTTGATACCACGTCTCCCTTCACTGTGGTTACTCAATTCATTACGAACGACGGTACCTCCACCGGAACTCTCTCTGAAATCAAGCGCTTCTATGTGCAGAATGGCAAGGTTATTCCTCAGTCGGTATCTACCATCAGCGCTGTCACTGGCAACTCCATCACCGACTCCTTCTGCGCTGCTCAAAAGTCCGCTTTCAAAGACACCGACGTGTTCACTAAGCATGGAGGTATGGCAGGCATGGGTGCTGGTCTTGCCGAGGGCATGGTTCTTGTGATGAGTCTTTGGGACGACCACTCTGCCAACATGCTCTGGCTTGACAGCACTTATCCCACATCAGCTACCTCCACTACCCCTGGTGCTGCCCGTGGTAGCTGTGACATCTCCTCTGGCGATCCAGTGGATGTCGAGGCTAACCACGCCGATGCCTATGTCATCTACTCGAACATCAAGGTCGGTCCGCTCGGATCTACCTTCAATTCGGCTGGCTCTGGCTCTGGAACTACTGCTACCACCGCGACCACTACAAAGGCTACCACTACCACTACGAAGGCCACCACTACCACTACCGCCACCTCTGGTTCAACCACAGGCGCCGCCCACTTCGCGCAATGTGGTGGATCTAGCTGGACCGGTGCCACCACTTGTGCCAGCCCATACACATGCCAGAAGCAAAATGACTTCTACTCTCAGTGTCTTTAAGCGATCGGTTGCAAGTTAGCTTGTGGCAAGACTGGGCCCGGTGGAGGAAGTGGGGACAGACAGGGGGGAAAGCAAGGACACCATGACGGGACAAATTTGCGATCCTACTTTCCTGGAATAGTTCATTTAGTTTGATATTCTCGAAATGGAAACAGTTTTTTCCGTTTAATCACTCTTTCGTTTGTATTTGCTCTTCGTCAAATTTAAAATCATCCTGGCGCCGTCCATGGAGTCTATTCCACATCTGCTAGTGATTAGATCGGCTATCCGCATAGAGCATTGCCGAGTCCTTTTTTCTTCACGGATGCGCGGTAGACTAGGAAATAGCCTCCTTCTTGAACTACTTGAATTTTAAAAAACTCATAGCATAGAGCGATGGCTTGCTCTACGGAGTGCAAGGGTCTTCGAAAGGGGGGATCTTGTCCGGGGTACAACATTCGTCGCTCCACAACCCCTGCAGCCAGGGTCAGCGCTAATAACGCTAGGTCATGCAACGCAACGGCTCCTGCACGGCATAATGAGTTTCCGGGACTAACACGGCAATTTGGGCGTCTCCTCCCACACTGAAGAAATCCAGCTGTGATTGACTGACATGCGGAGAAATCTCCGACTAGTCAAGCCACATAACCTGTCATGTGTACTCTTCGCGCTTGCTTTCTCCTACCTATCATTTCATGCATACTGACGTACACGGAGTTCTCTCATAATGAAAAGATAGTGTTTTTCTGCTAATCCGAAGGAAACTACCTGCCGGGATGCATCTTGGGCACACATAGTTCATAGTTGAATTTCGAACAGGCTGAGCTATACCTGAAAATTGAAGAACTAAGTTCCTAATAGAATATTGAAAGTACCTAGTATCTTGGAAGTTCACGGATCCCTTTGGGCCATCATGCTACATGAACCGCCTTCTCTCTAGTTTGGTTCCCCAGATCTAGGAATGACCTGACTGGCTGAGAGACCTTTTCTATTCCCCTTGTGAAAAGTGCAGGCGCCCGGGGTGCAGCTTTTGATCCTAGCTCTCGGCGTTCCCATTTTGCCAGGGACACCTTTGGAGCGATGCGCCAATTTCTGAATAGTCGAAAGCCATAGTGAGGTATAAATGCATTTTGCCAGAGAGGGACAGCTTTGCCTTATTGGCAACCTTGCGAGCAGGCTTCTCTGTTTGGTCCATACCTTCGAAAATTTGTGATCAGCCAATTGAGTCGCTACGATGCTCCATCTTTACAATGTGGGATCTCATACCATGTACACCAAGACTCGCCGCAAGCGCTGTGCTCTCTTTTGGGGACATCTACCTTCGGCAGAGTAACCACTTCCATCGAGGCGCCGTGTCCGATGAAGATGTCAATCTCATTTCCACACTTCGATATACTTCATAAGGAATTATCCTCATTCTAAACGGGAAACCCCCATTCGGGTGCCGGTCCGAAAAAACCGAATCCGAATTGAAACCTAAGCATACACTTGAGAATCGTGCGCGGTGGTCAAATCCCCTAATTTGCGTTTTGAACTCAATTTGGGAAGTTTTCAGGCAAACCCGTCGCCCAAGTGTGATCAGGAGCAAAGCTCCTTGTCATCGACGTGATCTGAAGCTAGTATTTATACCTCTTCGTAACTCTCTACGTCTCATAATCACTGTCTTCAATCAGCGATATCTCCTGATCTTTTTACCTACCCGCGATGCGATACACCTACTTGTTTGCCCTCACTGGTGCCGCGAGCCTGGCGTTGGCGGCACCCGGGCAATCGTTATCTAAAAGAGCATCTTCTTTTCTCTGTGCGTATTCCAGTGACCGTTCGCTGTCCAACTTTCTAACGATGAGTCGAAAGGGTTCGGTGCAAATGAGGCCGGCGCAGAGTTTGGAAGTGGGAACATCCCAGGGGTATTGAACACAGATTATATCTGGCCATCGACTTCAGCAATGCAAACTCTCCGCAGTGCTGGGATGAACATATTTCGTGTGCCTTTCGCAATGGAGCGCTTAGTTCCTGGCACAATGACCTCGAGTGCCGATGCCACTTATTTGGCTTCTTTGAAAAGCGTACGTCGTCTAATCAGATGCCAAGGTACATGCTATGGCACATCATACTAACACAAACCAATGATATAGACAGTCAACTCCATCACCTCTAGCGGAGCTTACGCTATTATCGATCCTCACAATTTCGGACGATAGTAAGCTACAACTGTGTGTTGTAAAATGTATACACGATCGACTGACTCGACCTAGCTACGGTAACATCATCTCGTCCACTAGTGACTTTGCTGCATTTTGGACCACTGTAGCGAAGGAGTTTGCATCCAATGACAAGGTCATCTTTGATACAAGTAAGTTCACTTATTTTCTGATTACAATTACTTCCTGCTGACATGATAGACAACGAGTACAATACTATGGACCAAACCCTGGTTTTGAACCTCAACCAGGCAGCCATCAACGCAATCAGAGCAGCAGGGGCGACATCCCAGTATATCTTCGTGGAAGGTAACTCGTGGAGTGGAGCATGGACATGGACAACCGTGAATGACAACATGAAGGCGTTGACAGATCCACAAGATCGGATCGTCTATGAGCTGCATCAGTACCTTGACTCTGATGGATCTGGCACCTCAGAAACTTGTGTTAGCTCAACTATTGGCCAAGAGCGTGTGGTTGCTGCAACACAATGGCTGAAGGACAATGGCAAGCGGGCATTCTTGGGTGAATTTGCGGGTGGAGCCAATTCGGTCTGCAAAAGCGCCGTCACAGGAATGCTTGATTACCTGCAGACCAACAGCGACGTCTGGCTAGGTGCGGCCTGGTGGTCTGCCGGGCCATGGTGGGGAGACTATATTTACGGCTTTGAGCCCCCATCGGGGACAGGCTATCTCTACTACATGAGTCTCCTCCAGAACTACTTCCCTGGCTCTGGTGGCTCCGCGACAACAACTGTAGCCACCACTACCAAGGCTACCGCCACTACCACTATCAGCACTGCAACAACCAAGACTACCACCACGCAAACAAGTGCTACAGGAGCTGCTCATTATGCACAGTGCGGAGGATCTAGCTGGACTGGTGCTATCACATGTGCCAGTCCGTATACTTGCCAGAAGCAAAATGATTTCTATTCTCAGTGTCTCTAGGGTGGTTGGGAATGATGAGAATGGTCTGCAGTGTGAAGGGAAGCTCAGGGTCTTGAAATGGAATATGCGATATCTATCAACGTGGTCTTCGAGATTGTCATCACTCATTAATCGAGGTCGAGTCGGTGTATCATTTACAACCTTGAAAGTCGTAGGCCAGGTCCATAGATGGCTCACCTCGCGAGAGAAAGAGAAGTCCCGTGAGGCCTAGCCACTTCTCTGGCTTGTTTTAAAATTCAAATGTATTTTTTGCTTTTACTGCAAAGCAGCAACAAGCTCCTCAACACTCTTCATTTCACGATCGTTGTTCTCGCCGACGTCCAGCGCAACCAAGAATCGGCTCACACAATTGTACCCAGCGATACCTGTCGTGAGCTCGACGATCTCCCGATCATCATATCCGACCGTCTTCAACTCAGCAAAAACGGTGTCTTCGACGGTGATGGTGCGAGTCATCTGGTCGGTGTAGCGGAGAACGGCGCGCTGTTGCGGGGTGAGCGCGCTCTTCTCGAGCTCCCCGACGTCCCCCTCGGCGGTAGATGGCAGTGTACGCGCGGCCTGTAACTGTTCCGGCTTGATCCCTCCCTTCAGTGCCAAGGGCGCATGGGCGTTCCATTCGTAAATGGCATTGTTGAGTACAGCGACACGGCAAACGGCTAGCTCCATGACACCAGAGTCCACGATCGTGCGCGACCGAATGGCGCCAATGAAACTGTTCCAGCCATCGGCGACGGGTGGGCTGTGGAGGAGAGAGAGATCGAGCGGGATCAAGGGGCGAGGATTCCTGCGCGCGGCGATGCGGGCATAAATGTCGGCGGTGTCGGCGGGCGCATCGGCGGGCGGAGTGGAAGGGGCGTATGGCAGACGCATGGCGCGTGTTTGGATTTTGCTTGATGGGACTGGTGAGATTGATGCTGGTCTCAGAGGTATTCTACGCAGGTACATCCTGCGATGCACGGAATAGTAGCGACACAAGAATACCCCACGTTTCGGCTTGATCGCAACCGAACCCGGCGTTGACGGGAAATGACTTACCCGGGGGGAAGGGTTTCTCCGGCAACTGAGTTGTAGCGATGGAGGATCAAGTTGGAGATACTTAGATCCATTCTGGTGATCAAACCCCTATAGCATGAAATTCTGATAACATATAATCATGCATAACTACCTAAACCTACCTGGGTTCAAGGGGCCATATTCCAAGCGTAAAGGTACATACCTGCTCATTTCCAAGGTTGTGTCCAGCAGGTTGTTGTATATACTTGAGAGCAGAGGAGGCCTTGTCTAGGTACTTACTTGATCACTACCTAGGTACCCAGCGATCTTGAAAGATCTTTAAATCGACCTAATTCAAAATAGCCAGGGAGACCTATAATGCTGATTTCATCCGATCTTGTGTCGTTAAGATTGAAGCTCTAACGTTGTCCCGGTCGCTGACGGGGCAAAAAGGCCGGGTTTGGGAGTAAAGCACACTGCCGGTGCCGCCCCCCGATGCCGATAATCTCCCCGCATTAATTTTTGAGTAGACTCGACCTTCCGCTACATATGATCCGTTCTGCTTTCTCACGGGCATCGGCCTTTATACCCCAATCTCGATCATTCTCACAAACCTCAATCGGCAAAATGAAGCACCATTTGATGGTCGGTACCTGGACTGCGCCCGGTCGCATCTATACCGTTCAATTCGACGATGAGGCCCTCACCCTTGAGCTGGTGAAGAAGACCGACATTCCTGAGGCGGAGCCAATCTCATGGATGACCTTCTCCCACGATAAGAAGGCTATCTATGGTGCCGCTATGAAGAAGTGGAACAGCTTCGCCGTGAACAGCCCCACTGATATCGTGCATCAAGTGTCACACCCAGTTGCCGGCCATGGTGCGTTAGATTTCTGATGATTGGGAGCCCTGAAGATCAATTCGTGCTGACCGGACAATAGAGTTGGCCCCAAGCAGCGAAACCAACACCCGTGCCATCTTTGTGCTGGCTGCCCAAAAGCCTCCGTACAATGTCTACGGCAATCCTTTCTATAACTACGCTGGCTTCGGCAATGTGTTCTCTGTGAAGCCCGACGGAGCTTTGGACAGCAATATTCAGAACTATGAATATGTCCAGAACACTGGTATCCACGGCATGGTGTTCGACCCTACCGAAACCTATTTGTACTCCGCCGATCTCACAGCCAACAAGATCTGGACGCATCTCAAGGACCCCAAGACAGGCGAATTGACCCTGGTGGACTGCCTCGAGGCGCCCGATGCCGGCGACCACCCTCGTTGGGTTGAGATGCACCCCAGCGGCAAGTACTTGTACGCACTAATGGAGGCGGGCAACCGCCTGGCAGTCTATGTTATCGATGAGCGCACCCACAAGCCTGTGTTCACGCACATCACCTACCCACTGCTGCCCTCTGGTGAGTCCAATGGCAATGTCCTATATACCGGATGCCAGTCAACGCTAACCCCTCCAATCTCTAGGCCTTCCACCTCGCAACAAGTACCGTGGCGATGTCACCTTCTGCACTCAGAGCGGCGAGTATTTGTTCGCGACTACTCGGTCCAACCACTTCGATGTCACTGGCTACATTACCGCGTTCAAGCTCGGCCCGAACGGAGAGATCGAGCGTCAGCTCTTCATTAACCCCACATCCACTAGCGGTGGCCACTCCAACGCTGTGAGCCCTTGTGATTTCACCGACGAGTGGGTGGCCTTGTGCGATGACCAGCTTGGATTCGTTGAGATGTACCGCTGGCGCGACGAGAAGCTGGCACGCGTGGCGCGTGTGGACATTCCGGAGCAAGGATTCGGGATGAATGCCATTTGGTATGATTAATGAACAAAGTAGTATTTAAAAACGATAGAATTCAATGCATTCAAGCCAAAAAAATAGTACAGTATGGTCTGTACCAGTAGATCAGACAACCCCGCCATGGTGAAATGCGTTCAGTCGGAACTGCACAGTGCAACGGCAAAAACTGGGGAACGTCGGCAGTCGAGTTCGGCTGCGCTTTGCTTTCACCCGCCACAATGCCGGGACTCAGCATGACATATAGTACGTTTCTGATTCCTCAGTCTCGTCACGAATTATCTCGAGTCTCGTGAGTTGATTTCCAAATTGATCATGCCTACCCCTGGTCTCCTCTACGTCACCATGCAGCCTAAGGGCTCGCTGCCGGACACCCAATTCCACGACTGGTACAACACTGAGCATGGCCCGCTGCGTTTGCGTCTGCCCTTCATCACCAATGGCTTCCGATTCCGTGCGACCGATGGCGAGAAGCCCGAATATGTGGCCTTGTACGATATTACCGACATGGACGAATTGACTCGCAAGACCTACCTCGACCTGCGGACCGATTTGATTAAGACCGAGCGGGAGAAGAAAACGATGGCGCAGATTGACGTGGGGCGCCTGTTGTACGACCTGGTCGATGAGCGCAGCAGCCCCGACTTCCGCCCGTTGGAACACCAAGCCGACACAGATGCCGAGACCCAGGGTAGCGTCCTCATCGCCGTCCGAGTAGCTACCCACCCCGACCCCGCCAAGCAGGCTGACTTGGATAAATGGTATCGGGAGGAACACTTTGAGATGCTTTCTCGTGTGCCTGGATGGCGCCGTAGTCGCCGTTTCGTCACGGCGGCAATTGATTCCGCTGCCCCGCAGGAGTCCCTGACTCTGTACGAGTATGCTCCTGTCAATGGCCTCGGAGGCGAGGCCCACAAGGCCGCCATGAACACCCCCTGGGGAGCCCGTCTCATGAGTGAGGTAGTGACATCAAAGAACCGCCGCGTTTATGAGTGGTACTACACCTTCGGCCCTGCGCCTCGCGAGCTCACCTCCCTTGCCGCACCAGATGTTGCTGGACCCTGGAGCTCCAACGACGGTCGCACTCGCACTTTCCCTTCTACCTCTCGCCCGGCTGTCGAGTCCTTCATCACTACCTCCGATGGTGTTGAAATTCCCTACCGGTTGGAGGGTAGCACCGACCCCTACGCGCCAGTTGTCGTGCTCAGCAACTCTATTCTAGTTGACTGGAACATCTGGGATCGTTTCGTCGATGCCTTCTTCGCTCACAAGCAAAACCAGCGCTACCGCGTCGTGCGCTACTTGACTCGTGGCCGACGCTCCGCCAGTGGAGAGCAGCCAGTCAACATCGACGTGCTAGCCTCCGACCTTGCCACCTTGCTCGAGGCTCTGCGTGTGCCACCTAAGGCCGCCCGTCTGATCGGAGTCAGCCTGGGTGGTGTTACTGTCTTGAACACCTCTCTCCTTCACCCCGAGCGCGTCGGGGCCTTCATCGCATGCGACACCAACTCTTCTGCGCCGGAATCCAACCGTAAAGCATGGGGTGACCGTGTCGCCATCTGTGAAAAGGAGGGCTCTACCGACCCGCAAACCAACGAGCCCATTGTTGGAGAGGAGTTGGCTGAGGTCACCACCCGCCGCTGGTTCGTGCCGGAGTCGTACGAGACCCAGCCCGAGGTCCTTGCGCCCGTCAAAGAGGCGGTACGCACCAACAGCTTGAAGGGTTTCGCCCACAGCGTGCAGGCGCTCTGTGCCTACGATATCCGCGAGCGTATGGCCGCCGCCACTGTGCCGGGACTCTTCGTGGCAGGAGCCAACGATGGTGTTCTACCGCAGACTATGCAGAAGATGGCTGACGATCTGCGTGGCGACGCTGAGCTCAAGATTATTGATCGTGCTGGCCATCTTCCCATGGTGGAGCAGCCAGTGGCATTCGCCGAGGTCGTTACAGAGTTCCTGGGCAAGATTGATGGTTGATTGCATTTCTACGACTTATGTGTAGATGTTCGATATCCCCATTGTTATATAGGGAAATGAATGATGAATCTGTTTCTTTTCTCTCTCACTATATCCATCACTCCTCTAGCAATCTCTCAGTTGTTTTGGTTCAAGGTTAAGATGTCATGAATATTGGATACTTTCTGAGCGCATTGCTGGAAGTAGGGGCGATAGCGTATGGTTTGACGCCGGTGAACGGGTATAGACGAGAAGCGGTGTTTGGAATAGGCGAAGAAATCTGCCATATTATATCCTAGCACAATTGTAGGCTCCAATTGAATGTAATCGTGAGACAGGTATGATTGGAATCGTGAGGTGAGATCGTGAGGATGTCATGTGGACGGGTGACGGACACTCGGCACATGATACCTGCTAGAACAATATATGAGTGGTCAGTGATACATCAAGCGTGCGCATAAATGAAGCCGTGAAGGGTCCATCAACACCATCAGTTGCCTCGAGGACAGAACTTTGACGTCCACGGGTGTCGAGGGCATCTGAGAGCTGAATAACTTCGGTGGCCCGGAAGGACCAAAGGCGTAGTCCCACTTGCGGGGAAACACACTGGACTCTTCGTCCACAACCTCACCCTCATTTACCTCCCTCATCCTTTCTTCTCACTTTCATTCTCAATATGCCTGAGAGCAAGATCCCTCAGCCGGGTCCTGCCAAACTCAAGCGCAATGCGGGCCCCGACGAATGGCTGGAGGCAGCTAAAGATTGCAAGTATCTTTCAGAGCCACACATGAAACAGCTCTGTGAGATCGTAAAAGAATATATGATGGAAGGTGAGAAATTGGCATCCGGATTGCACTGGGATGATTGGACCCAGCTTGTTTTACCCACGCTAACGATCTCTGACAGAGTCGAATATTCAACCCGTTTCCACACCTGTCACGGTGTGTGGTGATATTCATGGCCAATTCTACGATCTTCTGGAGCTCTTCCGCGTCTCCGGGGGCATGCCAGACGGCACCGAGCTCGACTCTCCCAAAACCTCTACTTCTGTGATCACATCCGCCGATATCGAACCTCCTTCCAGCATCTCAGACCCCAAAATTCGCAAGAAGCTCCGTGGCCCGAGTACAAACCCAAATGACGAAGATCAGGATGAAGACGCAGGCTCAAGGAGCCGGTCGGGGAGTGGTACATCTGCGGACCTTCAAATCAACCGCAATTTTGTGTTCCTCGGTGATTATGTGGATCGTGGATATTTCAGTCTGGAGACATTAACCTTGCTGCTCTGTCTCAAGGCCAAGTGAGTATTGTTCACCAGAATTTGTGGGGTGTGCATTGCTAATTTTGTGCTGCGCAGATACCCCGATCGCGTCACATTGGTCCGTGGCAACCACGAGTCGCGACAAATTACCCAAGTCTATGGGTTCTACGAGGAATGTTTCCAAAAATACGGAAGTGCTTCGGTGTGGAAAGCATGCTGTCAGGTCTTCGATTTCATGACACTGGGAGCTATCATCGATGGCAAGGTGCTCTGTGTCCACGGTGGTCTGAGCCCCGAGATCCGCACACTGGATCAAGTCCGCGTGGTAGCCCGTGCACAGGAGATCCCCCACGAGGGCGCTTTCTGTGATCTGGTTTGGTCTGACCCCGACGATGTCGAGACGTGGGCAGTCAGTCCTCGAGGAGCAGGTGAGGGACACTGAGAATAGTTTTGCACTTCATTCGCGCTGACGTTGTTTTCTAGGATGGCTTTTCGGAGACCGAGTGGCCGATGAATTCTGCCATGTCAACGATCTTTCTTTGATTGCTCGTGCCCACCAACTGGTTAATGAAGGATACAAATATCACTTCAACAATCAAAATGTGGTGACGGTCTGGAGTGCGCCGAACTACTGCTACCGCTGTGGTAATCTGGCGTCGGTGTGTGAGATTGGTGATGACCTCAAACCTACGTTCAAGCTGTTTAGTGCAGTCAGTGATGACCAGCGGCACGTTCCAACCTCGCGACCAGGCCGGAGCGAGTACTTCTTGTAAGATGCGTGACGAGTTTTGCACCGGCGCTGGCGTTCGGTTGGGGGTTTGGGGTGGCACCATGGACATTTTATAATGATTTAGACCAGAATTAATGATGCATACGCCTCGTATATTGACACGGGAATCTACTACAGGTACAGAGCCGTGTGCTTGAGTAATCGAATGGATCAACCTTGGAAAGCCCTGTAGAAATATGCCGGGTACCACCTGAGAACCACCCTGAATCAGCATCCACATGGAAGAAAACACGGGAACACGGCAGTTGAGGACAAGAACCATTATATCCCCAATCAGATCAGGGAATACTATGCTCCGCGTCAGTCCTGCAGGAGTACTTCGTGGGGAATCATCCTTGGCAGACCGCGGCTCCCGGAATTCATCCCGGAACACATCCCGGACACTTCGGGATTCACCCCGGATTCACCTTATTAACCCCGAGATGCACCTGCATTAGAGTCCAACTTGAACAAAATGGACAAATTCGACGTTTTGATTTGTGGCAGTGGATCTGCGGGTCTCTGTGCTGCTACTTGGCTTGCCAAGTATGGTGTGCGATGCAAGGTATTGGAACGGAGGGATGGCCCTATGAAGATGGGCCAAGCCGACGGTGTCCAGTGTCGCACCGTTGAGATATTTGAAAGCTTTGGCGTGGGGGAGGAACTCCTCCGAGAGGCTTACCATGTTCTGGAAGTCAACTTCTGGGCCGATGATGGCACAGGCATCAAACGCACTGGGCGCACGGCAGATACCCAGCCTGGTCTATCGCACCAGCCTCACGTTATATTAAATCAGGCTCGGATCAACGGACTATTGCTCGACTTGATGAAGAAGACCAACAACCAGCAAATCGACTATGGTTACAATGTGACCAACGTCGAAGTGGACAGTGCCACCGCTGACGACCTGAACGCTTATCCCGTCAAAGTCACCGCAGAGAAAAATGGG
Source organism: Penicillium bialowiezense (assembly GCA_026122735.1). Taxonomy (NCBI): domain Eukaryota; kingdom Fungi; phylum Ascomycota; class Eurotiomycetes; order Eurotiales; family Aspergillaceae; genus Penicillium; species Penicillium bialowiezense. The sequence goes on from JAKZFB010000004.1 coordinate 1,449,987, forward strand.
AAGACCGAAGTCTTCGCAGCCAAGTATGCGTTGGTAAGTTGTTCTTATATGCAAACCGACATCGCTAACACTTGTTTCAGGCTTGCGACGGGGCGCACAGCATCGTCCGCAAAGTCCTCGGGTATAACATGATTGGAGACAGCAGCGATGCAGTTTGGGGTGTCATGGATATGGTGCCCCGAACTAGCTTCCCTGATATCCGAAAGAAGTCCACAATTCGCTCAAAGTCTGGAAATATCTTGATCATTCCCCGTGAGGGTGAGAACGACAACCTAACCAGATTCTATATTGAACTTCCTGCCGGAACCAACCCGAAGGAAGTAACACTCGAAAGCCTGCAGGCGCAGGGACAGAGAATTTTACACCCTTATCAGATCGAGTTCGCGGAAACTGTCTGGTGGTCGGCATACGCGATCGGACAGCGCCACGCGGATTTCTTTCACAAGGACCATCGAGTGTTCCTCGCCGGTGATGCTTGCCACACCCACTCACCCAAGGCTGGTCAAGGCATGAATGTCAGTCTGCAAGATGGATACAACATTGGCTGGAAACTTGGCGAAGTCTTGACAGGTCTGGCCAGCCCATCACTCCTTGAGACTTACGTTGTGGAGCGTCAGAAGGTTGCGATTGATCTCATCAATTTCGACCGTTATTTTTCAAAACTGTTCTCATCCGGGGCTCAAACTTCTCCTGCTGAGTTCCAAGAAGGCTTTATCCAAGCTGGGAAATATACGGCTGGTTTGACAGCCAAGTATGATGTTTCACCTATTACTTCGGCCTTGGAATCTACGCAACTTGCTTCCAATGTGGTTGTCGGGATGCGGCTACCCAGTGCACAAGTCGTGCGCTTCTGTGACTCTAAGCCTTCACAGCTTATGAAAGCCCTCAAATCAGATGGCAGATGGCGCATCATGGTCTTTGCGGGTGACCTGGCTACACCGGAACAGCGATCAAAACTAATTAAGGTATGTCACGCTCTTGGGCAGGGGCAAATCTTGTCTAATTTATTACATAGATTGGTGAATATCTTGACGCAGCCGACGGTCCGATCTATGGTTTCACCCCACGAAATCAAGACTTCGATAGCCTGATCGAGACAGTTGTCATCGGTCATGGAAAGCGGCACGATGTGGAGTTGGAGCAGATACCCAAATGCTTCTATCCTATTTCCGGCAAAAGTAAAACCAGAGGTACAGGCTCATTATAATTTATGCTCGCTTTGATATTAACAGATGTCAACAGATCTTCACAAACTATACTACGATGATGAAAGTTACAACATGGGCCACGGCCATGCTTACGAGCATCTGGGAATCAACCCAGTAAAGGGAGCAATTGTCATTGTTCGGCCAGATCAATGTAAGGAGAACCACAGGCTTCAAGATATCAACCAAGCTAATTCTTTTGAAATAGATGTGTCTGCCGTCATGGACCTGGCAGATTACCAGCAAATCGGGAAGTTCTTCGCTGGGTTTCTTAAATGTCAAACGTAGGTTCGTTAATGAATTCCACAGAGAATGACACAATCTGACTGAGAACGATCGAACAGAGCAGATAATGAGTCTCAGACGCCTAGCTCAATAGGTAGTAGACTGTGATGGAACCCGAAGATGTTGAACAATGTGAACTTCTCCAAGCTTTTGCATGAGCTATTTTTGTACATATCATTTTGGCCAAGGGCAAGACTAGCTACGGTGTGTATTACCAAGTAGTCCAATCAGAAATACGACTTCCAAAGAAAAGTTAAGATTCACCTGGTGGACACGCTCAGCTCATCTATCCGAGGTCCAGCCGAATCGGATAATCCGGAGAAAGCGTACACCCGATTGCAACCCCTCTATTCTCCCACTTCATCATTCATATGTTGATTGAGAATTAGCAAGATGGACACGCTATCACCGCCACCGACGCTCACTCATCTTTTTACACTGCGCTGCGCAGTAGACGCGCCAATGGAGGTTGGCCATGGTCCTTATGGTCGACGACGCTGTGTTCCAATCAAATCTGGCTCTGTGACTGGAAACTATTTGAATGGCGAGGTGGTGCCCGGTGGAGCAGACTTCATGTAAAAAACATCCATAAGAAGCCATTGAAACGCAGTCAGAGTCTAACAGTTGCCAGGTTAGTCGAAGAAGATCAGACTACGCATGTGAACACCAATTACATGATCAAGAGCGACGATGGCGCTTTTCTCTACATCCGGTAGCTATCTTGTGTCAGGAGAACAGAGAATAGCCTTTGCTGATCAACCAACAGAACTGAGGGAACACGGGCAGGGCCACCAGATGTACTGAAGGCATTGATGGAAGGTGGACCGGTAGATCCGAGCCAGTATTGGTTTCACCTTCACGTTAAGATTGAAACCGGACATGAGCGTTATAAATGGATGAACAACCGCGTGATTGTGGGGCGGGCCACGAGGGCAAAGGGTGAAGTAGCTTATGATGCATACTTTCTGGAAAATAGTCCATAGCCATTGAAGCTTAGGAAAGGAGCGGTAATGGAACAGACGTAAGACATAAAACATTAGTTTGATCTATAATGATTCGGGTAATATACACAAGTATGAGCCTTTTTCAAGTTGCATGGATACGCTGTAATAGCAATTCTGCTAAGTTCATGTATCTCCCCTGGCTCACATCTTGCTGGGCGAGAATTTCTTCGGCGATCTCATGCGCCCAAACAAACTCGGAGTGAAAGTCACGGAGCTCCCAAAGACGCTGCCGAAGCCACGCTTGGTGAGTGATATCACTGGTCTCAACCACTGCCATCAGCAACGGCCAATGCAGCCTCCTCAAGAGCTTGGGGTCAGAGATGTATTGCTTTTGTGAGATGTCTATAATTGCAGCAGTAGCTTGTTGATCAGCAATAGTTGGAGGTGAATCGACGCAGAGCAGGCGGCGATAAAGAAGGATCTGCGCATAGAAAGTACAAACGGCCATGTAAATGGTATTGAGAGTACGTCTAGCAGAAACACTTCCTGCAAACCTTGCCGTGATAAAGAGATCAGAAAATTTCTAGTGGGGTTAGTTCCAGTTTCAAGATCTCATGTGCGGGCACTAACCTCTCGTATCGAAAGGATCTCAAGACGAAGGGGCTCCGTGGATTCAGCGGTACCAGCCGCTGACTCCACCAGGAGCTTCCAAGTTCGATGGCGTAAGCAAAATCCAGCGTGTAACAATTCCAAGGCTCGGTAATTTTCAATGTCGTCCAAAATTTCCTCGTCGGGGTATTGCTCGCCCCAAAAGCAGCGGCCCCAGAGACGAGCGCAGCGGTGAAGATGATCTGGCTGCAACGCAGGGTTCCCAGATTGTGCGACATATTCGTTAAGTGACTCTGTCAATCCCGTGGGACGAGAGCTGGCATCGATATATCTGTTTTCATGATAAGCATTTGGTGGGACCCTTGCAGGGGGTGTAGACTCACAAAATCCATAAAAGGAACTGCTCTGGTATAAACGAAACTCTGGACACTGTGGAGTTCTCACTGGATGAACCTTGAATTCCGGGATACAGGAACATATCGTCCACGTTCTTGATGCGAAAGAGGCGCGGATGTGTTTCCAAAAGAGACCGAACCCCTTGGAGGTGAAGTTGAAGCTAAAATAAATGGGGTGGTCAGTTTACAAGTCAACAACGAGGGTGTTTTCTCGTAGTCTTACATGACGTACTGAGTGTCCGAACTGCCATTCCCACGCAATCATCAGAAATACGGTGGCAAAAACCGTCTCCACCTCATCCAGCGACACTTGACGTGGTGTTTCGAGCAATTGCCTGAATTCTTTCACTGCCAAGCCATAGTGGTATCGTCCATGGTCATCTGCGGTTGGTCGGCCTGGGGAGCGTGGAGCCAGTCCGTTGTGGTGCATGTCGCAGGCAGCAATTGCCAGTATCATTCGCATGATGACTTTGTTGGACGAGGCAGGACCTTCGTAGAGGTGACTGTTGGTTCAAGGTATTCGATTAGTGGGGTGACACTTCATAAACATGACCATGGCGACCGCAGCGCTTTGGAACAAACTCACCAAAAACTGCTCCATTTCCAGCCTTTCATATAGTAGTAGACGAGAGATGAGGAAGGGAAGTATTGGAAGTACTGGCGATCAAGGGAGTTGAGCGTCAACGAGTTTGCGCAGGCGAGATTATCGATATTTAACGAAGGGTATATAGGGGAGGCAATGGTCGCGGGAGGGTAGAATGACGGTAAATGGGTCGTATCTAGTGGTAAGACATCGCCAGCCCAGGAGACCGGCGAGAGACTCGAAAAAAAGACATCTGGTTGAAATTCGACGAGCTCCTCGACTTTCGGCACCGGGCACGTCGGATATGACTCGGAAGCGAGTGGAGCGGGCTCTAGGTTGCGAATTTGAGTACTGCGTCCTCTTTTAACGGGAACGCCCCATTCACAATTGAGGCGCAGAGCAGAGCAGCGCCTGCAGACGGGTTTTTCTTCGCCGCATTTAACCTTGCGGCGGCGGCAGGTACTACAGCCTGAGAAACGATTAGCCGGCTGTAGGAAAAGCCGAGAAGGTTGCAATACCGCTTTTGGACCGGGGGCCGTTGCGTCCGGATTGCATGGACATCAAAGTACCAATTCCCCCTCTGAAGCTAACAAAATCAACCAGACATAAGCGGAAATGGAAGAATTGAAGATGGCGACGGGTCTTCCATCGAAAAGGTCAACTGCCGAACGATAAGCTGCCGATAACGCGGGGAAGCGCTGACCTAATCTCTCCATGACGTCCACTAACTGTTTTGGGTAAAGGGTTGCAGATATTTTTATGTGAGGCTATACTGGCATTTGAGATAGGTTTCTTATGAGAAAAGCCCTCGAAGATAATATCTAGAGCTCTAGCAACGCAATCTATGTCCAGCTTCCTCTCCTCGCAAGCAAATAGACCCACACACGAACATGTTCTCGCCGCATGCTCGGCTTATACTCCACGTCCGACTTTCATTTAACGCTAAACCTTATACTTCCTAAGCTTCTCGATCCTTCTGAATTGTGGAACTTGATAGATTTGGTTGCTAATACTAGCATGTTCTGCTATATGTAGTCTACATCATCGCCCAAACAATAATTTGATGCATATCGTTCTCTGGGCCTTGTAAATGTGCCCAGATTGTAGATTTCTTCATCGCACACGATACATAGATTCAATCTACCCGTACAATCTCCTCTTGCCACTGAACTCGTGCGGTGTTATACAAAGCATCTTCAGTGACCATATCCCATCCGATCAAAGCCAAAGACTTTCCAACAATGACTGCTTCGACATGAGCTTCATCGGTTCCAGCTGCAGCTGCAAATGTCGGGTGATGAGGGTACGATTTTTCAGGTGCAGGTATGCCAAACATGGTGTGAAGAGTAGGAGTCTCATAGCTGACATTTCCTGTTCAAAGAGTCAGTCCCGTTGGTTCAGATAAACTCAATAGCACATACCGATATCAGATGACCCCGTCAATACTTTGTCATGTCGCTTGAGTACATCGCGCTCATAGCGTCCCATGTGTGCTTGGTATCTCTCGCAAAGCGTGTCGTTCAGTCGGACGTCGGTGTAAAGCTCATCTCTAGAATAAAAGCGATCAGTCAAGGATGCTCAAGCCAGAGTTAGGGTAACATACTCCTCAATCTTGACCTGGCAACCTGTGGCTAGTGCTCCCGCCTCAATGCAATTTCGTACTTTTCCAATAAGAGTGTTCAGTCCCTTCAAGGTAGGACTCCGCACTTGCCAAAATGCCTTTGTGTATGCAGGAATCACATTAGCAACCTTTGGGGTATCCAAGAAAGCAACATGAATTCTTTGGTCCGGAAGCAGCTGTTGCCTTAAGACTGCCACGTTGTTATAAGATGATATCAATGCGTCCAAGGCATTGATGCCCTCCCAGGGATTACCACCTGCATGCGCGTTTCGTCCTGTAAATTCACCTGCATTGAAGAATTTTCATCAGCAGATGCACACTGTGCGGTTGGACTTTCTTACAATGAACGTTCTTCCTGGCATTCATGAGCGTCCCGGCAACTCCACAGCACTGTTGGTCAGGATACATTTTCTCGGGTCCAGGATGACTTTCAAAATGTCAGTTTGCGAATCAGGTTTGCCCACGGATAATTTGTAACTCACGCCATCAACGATATGTCGACTCCCTTGTAGGCCCCGGCATCGATGAGCTTTGCCTTTCCACCTCCATTCTCCTCTGCTGGGGTGCCTAGTAGCTGTGTCCGCCCCTGAATGCCGAATTTCTTTATGGTGAGTGACAAGGCGACGAAAGCAGCAACGCTGCTGGTTGAAATGAGGTTGTGACCACAGGCGTGGCCAATATCAGGCAATGCGTCGTACTCCGCGTTGAAATTTATCAGCCGACCGCCAGATCCACTTAGGACCTCAAAAGAAGTATCAAGGCCGTAGGCATGACGAGTGACCGTGAAACCCTGCTTCTCGAGAAAATCGCAAATTGTATCATGGGCACGGTGCTCCTGGTAAGCAAGCTCGGGGTTCGACCAGATCTGACCATAACAACAGATGAATTAGCCTCTTGGAATATACTGCGGTCGGTGATAGATATACCTGATGGTTCAACTCTCGCAGTTCCTTATTCACTGCTTTCAATGTAGCATCCACGGAGGCTTTGACCTCCTCTATGTCAATTGTTGTGACTGTCATAGTGACGCGATATCAGCTTGATCTTGGTGTTGCTGGCTAAAGATCTTGATTTCCAAAGTTGCGGAAAATGGCTTTTGGTTTGAATAGAATTTCGAACCGGCTCAGGGATATTTAACTCTTGGTATCTTGCCGAGTTGGAGGAAGATGGTGATATGAAGGTAGCATTGGTGTGGCGTTTGCCGACGATATACTGAGCGCGGAGAGTGAAACAATGTGTCATGAACTCAGCCTCTTTGACCTATCGGTGATGATATCAATTCCAGTTGATATCAAATCATCGGAAAGACGATCAGCGGAAATGACGGTCATCATCCCGCGATGCTGCGGTTGGCCTATCATGTCGGATGCCTCGGCAATCTGCACAGACCTATGGAATCCGGGGTAAAAGAGACATTGCGTTGAAACTTGGACCCAGAAAATCTTTTCGAGGGTACGCTGCGTCATGCAGACCGCCAAATGCTGGGACCGAGGCGGATGTTGACAGGACACCGAATTTGGCTTTCGGATTTCCGGGCTCGATTCTTCCGTATCTCTTCTCTTCTCTCATTCTGCTCTTTCATTATCTTGTTATCTCCTATGAATTATTTAACGCGGGGTATGATAGGGAAAGTGGGTTGCCGATGAGTGATTGCCGACGTACTATATCGATCGTCTGATTCGCCAGACTGCCGATGTATAGATGCCAATCTTTTGTTCCTCGCAAAGTCAAAACAAACAGCAACAGCTGACGATAACTCGAGTCTGTGGTAGTTGTTTCGGCATCTAGAACTGACCACCGTCGCCTGTCGTTGCCGCTAAAATTGCCCGTGTTGAGGCCAATTGCTATCACGCCAACCCCCCGCCTTTGCCAATAGTAGGAGTCACATCTAAGAAACGTAATAATGAATTCTCGGACACGAAAATCATCGAAGGTTGTTATCCTATCAAATGGTATCTTGTCTTGAACAACGCCACCGTGCTAAGGGGGCTATACCTTGGCCTCGAGTACTGGAAGTCATATAGACCCCTAACATTCCCATAAACTTGATGTGTATCAATCAATCGATCGCAAACCTGGGCAATTTCTACAAATCCCAGAATAATTTCCACTTAAGATATTATATTCCACTTCCTTGATTTCCTCCTCGTCTATTCTGGCCGAAAATATCATGGAGAAACACGAACCCTCGTCCGGGGACGTCCAACCTGGCGTTGAGAAGCTGGAGATCGATGATTCCATCATGCGGGATATGGACTTTGGCCAAGTCCTCGAAGTTGAAACAACCCCAGAGATGGACAAGAAAGTTTTGAGAAAATTAGACTTGTTCTTAATACCCCTGATGGGTGGTTGTTACATGTTGCAGTATATTGACAAGTTGGCGATTAGCCAAGCGACACTCTTCAACCTTCGACAAGACTTGGTTTGTTTTGTCCCTTTTATTATCCATAAATGGTGAAATCTGGCTGACGCATGCTAGAATCTTAAAGGCAATGAATACAACTGGGCATCGGCCATCTTCTACTTTGGTTATTTTGCATGGAGCTGGTATGTAGATTTGGTCATGATCTCCCCTCAAGCTCCCTACTGACAAACTACTCAATTCAGGCCCAGCTCTTATTTGGTTGGTACGTTTCCGTGATCTGAAAGAGCTCCGTGTGTGCGGATTTCATCAATTCTACAGCAACCGAGTGAAAGATAGAACGCCATCAGGGCTAACCTTTTCTTCAGTCAGGCTTCCTTTAGGAAAGTATCTTGGGGTAGCTGCTTGTGTTTGGGGGGCTTGCCTTATGGTCCATGCTGCATGCACCAACTGGGGCGGACTCATGGCAGCCCGGTTCTTCCTTGGGGTTGGAGGTATTGACCCCCTCGCTTGTATTTGCAATTGTAAATGCTCACATAATTTCCAAAAACAGAAGCATCCATCGCCCCAGGATTTGCCCTGATTACTGGTATGTTCTATACCAGGGAAGAGCAGCCTGCTCGGCAAGCAGCATGGTTCTGCGGCAATTCGATTGCTGTCCTTCTTGGTGTGAGTATACATGTCTAGGACAACATTCCAAACCCCGCTTGTTGTGACCTGATCTAATCAAGATGAGAGCAGGGCTTGATTGCGTACGGCATTGGAAATATCAACGTGGCAGCGATTGCCCAATGGCAATTGCTATTCCTTATTCTCGGCGCAGTCACTTCTGCATACGGCATCCTCTTATTCCTCACTCTACCTGACTCGCCCGCCAAAGCCATCTTCCTAAAACCACACGAGCGTGCCATCGCCGTGCAACGAACCCTGAAGAACAAGACTGGAGTGATGGACCAAGGAAGTTTCAAATGGAACCAAGTTTGGATGGCCGTCAAAGATCCTCAAATGTGGTTTTTGGTCCTATATACCCTCTGCGTGAACTTCTGCAATGGCGGTCTCACTAGCTTCTCCGCCATCATTATCACGGGCTTTGGCTTTCCCCATCTAGAGGCTCTTCTTATCCAGATGCCCATCGGTGGTGCGCAGCTTGTCTTTCTCCTTATAAGCTCGGGTGTCGCCTCGCTCGTTCCAAAGACTCGAATTCTCATGATGATCTTCAACACTGCAGTTTCAATGGTCGGGATGCTCCTGATTTGGAAGCTGGATGATGATAATCGAGCCGGGAAGATGACTGGCCTTTGCCTTGGAGGTGTTTTTGCGGCCAACATTCCCTTGTCGCTAAGTCTGATCAGCTCGAATGTTGCTGGATTCACAAAGAAAAGTACAGTCAGCGCTGTCATGTTTGCAGCATACTGCATTGGAAATATCGTGGGGCCTCAATTCTTTATTCCCTCCGAGGAACCATCATATCTGGCAAGTTTTCTTCTGTTCACGTCGGTGCTACGGGTCAGTTGCTAACAATCGATAGACTGGAATTAAAGCCTCCATGTCGGGCCTGGCTTTTGGTATATTCTTCCTGATTTGCCTTTACGTGTATTATGTGTTTGAGAACCGTCGTCGGGATCGTGTTTTTGGATCACCGAGGGAGATGACGGAGAGAGAAGAGCTACAGGACGAGATATCGAACAAGACCGACCACGAGATCGAAAGTTTCCGATATGTTCTTTGAGTTATGTTAGCGAAATCCAATATGGACATCCAACTGAACAATTATTCTTTCATGTGCTCTTTGTCTTGGCCTTCTTGTACCTTGTGCCATGGCACACTAGCAGGTACTTGGCGAAGAAATCCTCCGCGAAGTCATCAAATGGTTCGTACGTCGCCCCGAGCTGATAAGCCGCTGCGATACCGGAAATGCAGGCAATCTCGTGCATATTCTGTAGTCGAGGGCTCAGCACCGCAGAAGATTTTTTTGGATAGATTAACTTACCACCATAGTCCAACTTCCAGCGTAAAGTGTTCGATTAGTACCGTTGATAAACATCATTCCCCCAACCACCCGAAGATAATGCTGCCAGCGATGACCAAATTGATGCCACCATTTGCGACTGCGGTGTGGTATTGTTAACACTTCTCGCAAATCGCGTGGGAAGAGTCGTTCCAAGTACTTACGCTATAATTTTCGATGGGTCGATATCATTCCACGTCCATAAAGCTTTTTCTTGGTCATTCTGGAAGGATTGATTCTTTAGTCACGGTAAGCCGAGGCGGCTTGCTAAATGAGACGTACCAAAAAAATTGTCTGGAACACGTGCTGTTCCTGAGGTAGCGGCGGTTTGTCCGTGCCAAGTTGTTCGCGGAATTGGTGCTGGTAATGAGTGCAATTGAACCCCATCTCTATCTTCCCCGGGTCAGATTCATAGGAACGTGTAAAATACATCGGCCTGTATCCCAGCCAGCCATCTTTTTGACTCAGGGGCTGCTGCTCAGCAAAAGCGATTTGGTCTTTTCGCGTCTGGGTGGTGGGTTTCGCAACCAACTCCTCATCATACTGCATTTCGAAGATTTTCTGGAAGTAAGCCGAGTCTGAGTGGGTTATGGTAATGTCGTTGTAGAACTTTACGCCGCCCAAAACGTATTTTTCGCGCCATGTCGCGTGGTGGTCCAGGAGTCTCTTGGCTTCATCTGCAGGACAACACATCACTAAGTCGTCAAATTCGTGAACAGATGGATCCCCCTTGGGATTGTCGCCATCGTAGTCCTGCAATTGCAACACGATGCCTTTCTTGTCGCGTTTCAAGATCGAAGTACGACAACCGAGCCGAAACTCGACCCCCTTCTCACGCAGGTCCTGCGTCCAGTCGCGGTAAAAGTTACTCAGATTTGGAAAGGTATACATTGTGGGAAGGTTTGGCAGAAGTGTGTCCGGGTCATACTCCCAGAGCTTCATCTGTGGGTCATTGAACAAGCGCTCCAGCAGGACACTTGAGACATTGGGGGTCTGATTGCCCGTGCCCAGGAACAAGGCCAATAGTGGCAGGACCATTTTGTTACTAAAATCGCTGGTGAAGCGGAAGAGTCGTAGAATGACCTTGACGGGCATGATGCCGAGGATGGGCATCAGGTATTTGATGCATGAAAGAACTCGGGAGAGTTTCTTGATCTCCGCGGAATGCTCGTCAACCAACTGGCTAGGGAAGACATTGGTCCAGAAGTCTTTTCCTTTGCCGAATGCTACTTGAAGCTTGACCGGTTGAGGCTCATAACCGTAGCGACGGAAGAATTGAAAGGTATGTCGGAAGATCTGTGAGCCCCCTTGAACACCGTCGTTCAGCCAGCTTGCCCCGTGTTTGCTTTCATCCAAGTTGATTGACGTGGCTTGGCCACCAGTGTAACTTTCGGTGTCTATCAGGGTTACGGCAAATTCCGGGTGCTTGGCCAGCGTTGAGGCGCAAGACATGCCGGCCGCGCCGGCGCCGATGATGGCAATTTTCTTGGTGGCCATCGGGTACATGCAGTGCAATCTGTCACGGATGGAAGTCAGATCTGAGAGTGTGTTGCACAATATGTATATTATCCATGTTGGAATGTGTTGATGTCACCGCGGTGATGTCAGATACCAAATACCCGTGGACATTGTCACTTCTTTTGCGATGGGCCAATCAGACGCTCGATCGGTAAGGCTTAGATGTGATGAAAAGCAATAGTGGCAGATCAAAAAACAAATCTGGGAACCCTCGCCTTGCACGCTATTGGGAGATCTGCAAGGATTTGTCAATAAAAAATAATCATTTGGTCAATGACTTTGTGGTTCTAGACTCTTTCCGACAGGTCACATCCTCCGATACCTGCGGGATACTTCACCCATGGGGGTGGAATGGCTGTGGATAAAAGTACCTCACCAGTACCTTGCTTTAGATACAATCACTTTGTACTGGTATATACGAGGATTGAGTTCTGCTGAGATCTAAAAGTAGTCGGACACCCGTAAATATCCAGGGAGAACGGAGTACTCCGTACTCGAAGAGAAGATTTGAAATGGAATATGAAATCCCACTCCCGCCGCTTGTTGACGCCGTTGAAAAGGTGGAGCAAACGAGGATCTCATTTTAAATGCAAAGGACAAACGGAGGAAAAGTACGGGACGAAAAATAAAATGCCCCAAAAAAACAGTGTTTAGGGGCACGTTATCACCTCCACTCTTGACTTTCACTTCCTTCTTCCTCTCTCTTCTCTTAGACACTTACATTCCCGCACTTCGTTTCTTCCCTTCCATTCCCTCCCTTGCTTCCCTTGCCTCCCCTGTCTTCACCATGAGCGGTGGGGTATACCCCATGGACCACATGCAATATGGTGAGTGTGATGTCTCGCGAAACTGCGATCGGGAACTTGGCGCTGGGGAAACCTGCGAGCATTCCCTCGGCTCGGGGGGAAGCTCTTGCGTGTTCCCCCCGGAAGCTATTCGGGGACTCGATCTGACGCCAAGCGGTTTCCAACTTCGATCGCAATCTCAAGATCTCGATCGCTGACTTTATCGCGCCGATGTCTCTCCGGCTCGGCCCACGGCCCCGGAGTGCACGGTGCAAGCCATCGCAGAGGAACCACAAACCCCGTCATCTCGAGGCTTCGGCTCGGAAATCTTCAAAATCTTTGGAGGTAACGGTGGCGCTCCCAGTGCGGCTGCGGCTGCTCAGAAAAAGCGACTCGAGGTGAGTACTCCCCTCCCCCCTCCCGTCAAATATCCCACTGACCACCCACCTTCCCAGATGGCCAACAACCCAAGCGACGAGGACCGAAACCCGACAGCAAGCCGGCCTTGACTCGGCGGCAGGAACTGAATCGCCAGGCACAGAGGTAGGACGACCGAGTCACCGGATCCAAAGCATGGAGCTGATTTTGGCAGGACACATCGCGAGCGCAAAGAACAATACATGCGCGGACTGGAGACCGAGGTTTCGCGATTACGGGAGGCATACACCACGGAAATCTCAGATGCCAACGCCACAATACACCAGCAAAAGAGCACGATTCATGCGGCCCGTGAGGAGAACGAGATTCTCAAGGAGATCCTGGCTGCACACGGAGTGCAATACGAAGCCGAATTCGAGCGAAGACGGGCGGAGCGCCCGCCAATGCCTTTCGATTCTAGTCCCATTGCTGCAAGTAGCACTGGATCACACTCAGTACCTCGTACAACCTCAGTCGCCAACCATGACACGACCCCGGCGACCACTCTCTCCGACATGAGCCCGCGTGCGAATGGAATGGATCATTCCGAGGTCTCGCCTTCCATCGGCTATGGGGGTCAACAAGTCTACCAGACTAGCCCCGGTGAACAATCTATGTCGATGGATCATTCGTCATTCGCGCCAGTAGATTCCATGCAACCTATGCCGCCCATGCCGCCCATGCCCAATCTGCGCGGCGTGTTTGAGACAGATCCCCAGCTTCAAGTTGACTTCATCTTGACGTGAGTGCCCTTACCCGTCCATCACGCGCAGCGCGTACTGACCCCATTTAGGCTAGAGGGACCTTGTCGCGAACACACAGATTATCTCTGTCGACGATCCATCACCGAGGCCGACGACGAAGACATGCCTTTCTCCGGTCACGCCCTGATGGCTACCTGCCCGCCACCAAGCTACATCGAAAAGACAACCCACGAACAACCATACCCACACAAGGCGCCGGATCTGCCCCACGCAAACCTAAGCACCCTCCTCAATCTCAGTCGACAGCTAGTGACAGAGGGCCAAATCACCCCAATCATGGCACTCCAGTGCCTGAAGAACCACAAGCTGTACTCGACGCTCCGCCGCGACGATGTCAAGATCATCATGGATACACTCAACACCAAGGTTCGCTGCTACGGCTTTGGTGCCGTGGTCGAGGACTTTGAGTTGATAGATTGTTTAAGCAGCGTGCTTGGCACCAAGGTCGATCTCGGCATGACTGGCGTAGCCGACGAGTCTATGTACGGCTAAGTGCAGCGGGAAGGGGAAACCATTATGATCTGGTTTCCCCGGTCTCCTGGTTTATAATTGCTAGCGTTTTGGTCTGTTTGTGTATACGTGAGCTTTCTGGTGTAAGCTCTTCTTGGCTCAGGTTATCTTTGCTTTCTTTTATCTCTGTGGTGCATCGAAGGTCGTCGTCAATCTTTGAAATTGATTGACTTGCTCACCTTGCTATGAAATCTTCTTTCTATGTACTATTTGGCTTCATGTTCTTGAACAGAGTTGAGGCAATTGAACACATAAAATTTCCTTGCATATCTGCTAGCTGAGCAGATGTCAGGTGTTCAAGCGTCTAGAGGACTGGTCTCATAACATGCTAGGTTTGAATAAACGAATCTCTTCGTCGTATGCGTGGTTCGGAGGGACTACATATGTAGAAAGATCTACGAATTCATGGATCATGCACGCGAGTACCTGAAAATGCAAAGAATGGAGCCTGTTCTAACCTTGGAAGGTTACACGCTGAGTTCCAAGGTTTCGGGCGGCAGCTGGGCAGTGTATTTATTGGGCATCTCAACCTTGGAATGTTTAACCCGAATGCCTGAAGATTCAGCCCACTAGGCTATTTGATTCCTCCTAGGGCTGATTGGCGAAGGCACAGGCCAGTTTACTGATCCAGACTTGTCCTTAATATGCCTAGATAGGTGGCGCTAGAGCGAGAAGTAGTTTATGTGCTATCGGGCCTAAAACTCCAGTTTCAGAAGTTTACACTTGAGAATAAATTGAACGAGGTGGGGGAAAAGATTATGATCAAATCTATCAAGAGTATAAAGCGTCAAATTTTAGGTAGAGTACGTATGCACATCTGGAACATTCAAGTCATCAGTTTACTCCTCATCGTCGGACTTCTCATCGGAAGGCTCCTCGACCTCTTCCTCCTCATCTTCCTCGAAAGTAGTAGCAGGAACGCTGTACAGACGGAGAACGGACTTGTTGGGGTCCTTGATGAGAACGTACTTCTTGACCTTCTCAGCGGGCTCCTCGGAGTCGAGAGTGCGAATGCGGTCAACGATAGTACGGACGATACCCCAACCGTTACCGAGGTTCAGGTTCATCTGGCTAGCGAACTCGCGGGGCTTGTATCCAGCAACACCGAGAACGACGTGGCCAGTGGCAGAGCGAGGGTTGACACGGGAGACGAATCCGAGCTTCATGCCGTCGGCCTTGGCGAGGATGGCCTGGGTGGTCCAGCGGGCAAGCTTGGCGGAGTTGTTCTTCATCTCAGTGGCGAGGACAGCACCGCGCTGGGAGTTGAGCTTGCTGCGCCAGTCGAGGGCACCGCCGGAGCCCTGGGCCTTGGGGTCGAACTCGTTCAGGGCCTTGATGACCAGCTGCTGGTCTTCACCACCGGTGGGGCCGCCCTTCATGACAGCATCGACCTCAGTACGGACAACCATGGAAACGGGCTCCTCGTCGCGCTCGAGGGAGATGTCGAAGCGGCGGTACTTGTAACCCTTGGAGGCGAGGGGCTCGGTCTCCTCGGTCTCGTCGTAGAAGGGGTTGGGCTTGGCGAAAGAGACCTTGGACTTGTCGGACTCGGTGAGGGTCTGTAGGGCGAAGTTGTGGTTGATGATGGTAGCCTCCATGGCGAGGGCGTTGGGGGTGTTGAGCTGGTCCTGCTTGCCAGTGGTCTCGGTGGCCTCCATAGGTGCGTCAATGGCGTTCTCGTTGACGGAGACCATGTCGAAGGAGGCACCGTCGCGCTTGTCGAAGTAGATCTTGTCGCCCTGGTGGACAATGACGATATCCCATGAGTAGACACTGCGGGTAGCGCACATCAGCATGGAGAGGATATCGGAGGTAGCGAAAACAGTTGCGGCGTTCTTCTCGGAGAGCTCGTTGATGACGGGATCCTGGGAAGTGGTAACGTTGTAGGCGGCGCGGTCGAGAGCCTGGATTCTGCGCTCGGCGTTCTTGACAGGAGCCTTGTCGTAGGACTTGTCGTAGTAGTGGAGGAAACCGTAGGTCTCGAGGTCCTCGCCCTCGGGGGCATCGAGGTTCAGCTTAGAAAGACGGCTGAAGTCAACCTCCTCAAGCATAGTCCATTCAGGACGGATGTTGACAGAGGGCTCACGGATGCGCTGGGGCTTGTCGTAGTCTCTCCAGCCGAAGCGACGGCCGCCACGCTGGCCACCACGTCCACCGCGGGTGTCGTAGTTGTAGCCAGACTTGTTCTGCTGGTCACGGCCACCGGGGCCGGCACGCTGGAAGCCACCACGTCCACCACGCTGGTTGGCAGCACCGCGCTGGCCACCGCGGCCACGGAAAACGGTGCCACCGCCACGGCCGAAAGTGCGCTTCTGGGTGCGGGTGTTGTCAACAACGGAGAAGGAGGATTCGTCTTCGGCGGTTGCGACGGTGAAGAGGTTGGAAGTGCCGGCGCCGTACACCTGCTGGTCTATTGAGGATGTTAGCGATGCCGCCGACTCGAAAAGCGGTAGAGGGGCAGGAGGAAAAAGAGAAACACTCACCTCTGAAACCACGGTTGTACTGAGGGCGCTGGTTCTGGCGCTCCTTGGACTCAGCAGTCCAGTCGGCCATGCGGCCCAACTTGTCGCCCTTGGAGAAAGGAGCGTAAGGCACACCGGACAACATGTTGTCAGCGGTGGTGGAGGGACCCCAGGACTCCTCCGCTGGGAGGGCGGCCACCAGGTCTGCAAGAGAAGTGGAAGGCATTATGATGATCTAAGGGCAATTTGCGCTGGGCAACTGCTCAAAAATCAAAAATGTAGAGGGGTTGGTTGATTGATAACCCCGTGGAATGTGGTGTGGGTTAATTGAGGGAAGTTTTTTTGTGTCGCGAGGCTGTGGCGGTGCGAACAAAGAGCACCGCCACACCGCCACAGATCTAGTGTGTTGTCCACGCCTTTTGCTTTTGCCTCGGGGGCTTCTCGCTGCCTCTCTGTTGCACAATCATTTGTTCACTTGCTGTTTCTCTTTTGACAGAATACCGTGGATTAGTCTCAGCAGGTTGTTCCCAACCAAGAGGCGTTATCACAATCCTTCGTTAAAAACTTTGTCTTATCTTTGTCTTGATCGTCGGCATTGCTGAGGTGCATCTGACTGACGACTATTGTCAACTATTGAACCTTGGAAATTTATGAGGTCAGCATTGGCAGCCTCAAAATCCAGCTACTGGGCAGCAGTCGAGGCCTGTGAGCGATATCGACTTCAATTGATTCACGTAACTCTTTCCAACATCACTTATCAAGATCAACGTGAACCCGTGGACGCCAGGGGATGCCAAGAATCATCCCTTGATTCAAGTCTCTCGGTTAGAGATATATCCATGGATGCCGATTAACTCCCGTTCCGATCGAAGGCTACCAAGACTATGGAACTGCAGTGAAGTCACTTCCCGCGGTGTCGGTGCTGGCACTGTGCAATCAACGACGCGACGCTTATCTCCCGACTCGGGAACAAATTGTACCCGGCTCCACTACTGCACAATACCACAATGTGATCAGTGACAAATCACTATATACATGTAAATGTACAGAGTACTTTGGATAGGAGCCTGAGCTTGCAGTTGGCCCATGTTCAATTGAGTTCTGCCACGGCTTAGGAGGCGCCGCATTGAGCTCACAGTGCTCCGTACTCTTCGTACCTTGCAGTGGATCAGCCTCTCAGCGGCTCTGGTTCGAGAGCCACTGGATGGATCGCCCGGCTATCGGCTCCGCAGATAAGGCCCCTCTCATCTGGAGAGCCCTGGAGCAAACGGAGAACAGGAACTGGTAAATGTGCCCCACTCGCCAATTGCTACATTGTCTGGTAGATCGACCTGGGACCAGTGACGGCAGCGCTTTTGATGATAATGGACATAGGCCAAGCCAGATCGGCAGCCAAGGCAAGCTCACCTGGGGTCCATTTGGGCCTTTGCCGAATGGAGAGTGTCGGTATCTTCCATTGTCGAGCCGTGCTGTACCCCAAGCATAAGGTATACTGTTCCTGCATGCATGTGCCTCGGTCCAAGCTTGACCCCCTGAGGTCTTCTGGGGTGTACAATGCTATCTAAAGTTTTGCAGATCATGTTTCTCACTTCCATGGAATACTGCGCGGTAGGCCCATGGTCGACAGCTCACAAATCTATGTCGTTGACACCAGGAATTGGTGATAACAGTACCCAGCGGTTGATCTAGAAGTAAAATTTGTCCCAGGCGATCCCTCCCTGAAAGTTATATAAAGACCATGATGTTCCTGGACCTTGACTCCCATCCCTCATCACAACCTTCTCATCAAACAAGCAATTGACTTTCCATTCTCTACCATCCCTATATCAACCATCAAAATGAGATTCTTCGCCCTCTCTGTGCTCTCCTTGGTTGGCGCCGGTATGGTGTCTGCTCGCCCCGGTGAGAGCTACTCCGTCAAGCGTGGTGAGACCACCGAGGACAAGGTCAACGCTGCTGCTGCCGCCTTGGACGGCAAGAAGCTCGAGAATGAATCTGAGACCTCTGACTGCGTGGGACCCTTGCTGTGCTGTGGTTCTCTTACCACCCCACTCGACCCCGTCGTCGACCCTCTGCTGTTGGCTCTGGGCGTTGATGCCGCCAGCATTGTTGGATCCATCGGTCTTCTTTGTATGTTTTTATCATATTCAATTAAATCTTGTTGGGGTTCTTGCTAACACATTCAACAGGCCACGGCTATGACTCCAGCTGTGACTCTGCGCCTCAGTGCTGTACCGAGGCCAACCTTTTGGTAAGTGAGAGTGCTGAACTGCTTTCCATATAATACTAATTGTCTCCTAGGGTGGTACCGTGGCTCTTGGCTGTGCTGCTTTGAAGAAGTGAGCCAAGTTCATCAGAGCTTTCGCAAGCATCCCAAGGTCTTTGGGTAATGGCGGACTGGATGGGTCTCTGTGAGCAAGTACGATGTTCTGACCTCTCTCTGTCGATCAAGTACAGTGTTTTTCCTCTATATAATAGGAATGTAATAAATTTGATGATTTTTTTACTTCAATTACCTCGTAGGCTAAGTGTGGTATTCTATGTCGAGTTCAACGAAGATCCCTTAGTCGAGGCTTCAAGTCTGATGTGTTCCATCTATGGGTATTTGCGATATAATTTGCCAATTGAACACTTTAAACTCGCTGGAACACTGGAAGGATAGAATGACTAGTATTCGCCCAACGTTGAAACATACCTGCCAGATCCTGACCAAGAATTTTCCGTGAACCGAGCCTTAAAAACCAGCTTAATAAATGCAATCCCCACCTGAAATTTACATCCCTGGAGTCATGCATGCACGTACTACCGGTTATTAGGAGGGCTGCATGAGCAGCGCGGCATCTGCGGCACCAACGGATAAGTGGCATATTATGACCCACCTGGGCAGCTGGCTAAAACATGCGGGTTTTATCAACGGAGGCTGCCTTGTCTCATCCATCGGACGCGAAATACTGCTTGTATCAATAGCTGAGCATTTCCAAGTCTGACTGTCAAGGTATTCCAATGATATTTTGAAATCTCAGCTACCTAGAAGGATGTACCTTGCTGACGAACAATGCAAAGCCCCACGCCAAGCTTTTGAAGGTCTCTTGTGTCAACTTCCAGGTCATTTTGACTTTCTTTGCCCTTGTTGTTGTTAGAAAAGGTATTGTATATAATTCCTCGAAGATGAGGTAGCGCTCTGTCTTGCACATTTGAAAGCAGCTGCCGCAAAGCCAATCCTTCGCTCCTGTGGTCGTGCAAGGTGAGCACCTCCAGGGTTCTGGGGAGGAGCCGACCGGTAAATTTGGTATTTTTCTCCTTCAAGTAGATGTGGATTGCCTCTAGGGGTAATTCGAGGTGGGTGAGACATTCCAAGCCATCAAAGTCTAGCGGACCATCTGTGTTCCCGATGTCAAGGTGAAGATACTTGACGTTCGCCGAGGTGCTACGCTTCAAGACTTTAATGTAGTCATTGGGTCTCAAGTTCGCGTCCGACGCGATGGTGGGTGAGAGTGACCGTGCTTTCATGGTGAGATGAGTCAAACATTTTGGGAACGCCAGGATATTCCCGATGGTATTTGGCGAAACAACACAATCGATGAAGCTAAGTTCTTTCAGAGCTGTCTTTTTGGAAGGCATTCTTGCGGTGAAAGCTTTTGGATGCAGGCGCTCGATCTTGGCAGACTGAATGCAAAGTTTCTCCAGCCTCTCCATGTAGAACACGATTTCATTCGGACCAAGTCGCCAACAACTCACACATTCAGCACCCGAGTCCGCTCCAAGGTGGACTATGGACTACCTTGTGTCAGTTCAACAATATTCATTACATATCTTACATTTACTTACTAGAACGTAAAGTTAGCCCTGCGCATAGAACATGTGGCTCATCCTATGCGATTATCTTTGGCACGAACATTGCAAGCAGCCTGTGATTTGACTCTTCTAATACTCCACTCAGAGGTAGACTCTTTAGATCCAGATTTTCCAGATTTTGCATTTCGGGCACAATCCCTAGGAGAGCATCGTGGTTTTCGTTCCGTCCGGCTTCATGGTAGTCGATCTGGAACTCCCGGACCAGAGAGGATAGCCATGGATTTTGGGTCATTGCTCTCGAAAGCTTTTGACACTGATCTGGAGACTTGAGGGAGATCGAAGAGTAGAGATTGGGAGTCGCGAGGTGGTAAAGCTTGTGACTTGCCTGAGCAAGGCTGCTTAAGCAATCTGGCAAAAAAACGCAGATTTCGACAAATCAAATGAATGATTTCAGCTGGGAGTCTTTCGAGGGCAGACATAAAAATTTTCATCATAATCATCAATTCGAAATTTTCACGGCAATGAACGACAAGACACCTGGGCAAGGAAAATGGGTGGGGCCTAAGCTCTTTAAGAACCGTGGGGCGCTCGGGCAGTCCCGGCCGCCAGGTCCCTAGCCAACTGCGAATTCATAGGGGCCAACAACGGGCCAATAATCATAAGCCTTATTTTCATGTCATGGATACCCAGGTCATTTATGGATATGGCGACTCATGCGTCCCGCATTGAATGAGAATCCGTGGTGTATAGCATGCCACGGAACAAGAGTGGGCACACCCGAATTTCCGAGTGATCACTCCAAACTCTCCTCATCCCCAGGCACTCTGTCACAGCGTTTTGGGATTTATGTCGCCTCTTCCCTTTGCTGAGGCCGGTTGAGTTTTGCGCCGTGTGGTGGCTCCTTGGTATCGTCTCGGTCGCTTCGTCACGGCGCGGTGGGAGAGGTCAAAGAGGAATCGCGCGGTCGGTTTTGGTAGCAGATCACCAAATCAATCAGTCATGAGGAGGCGAATCTCGTGCGGGCGAAGATTGTGTCGTGTGTCGTGTCTCGTCTATCGTGAGGGCTGGGAGGGGTTGCCAGGGGCGCTTTGTATGTCAGCCCTTGCCCTAAATCCCGTTTCAGAGATACGCATTGTTGTAAGTGAGTTCGCCTTTCGTGTAGTAAAAATGTAGTGAACCCCATTTTTATCTTCAGAGATGGCCGTGTGGTGAAGGGAGAGAAGACAAACCTTGGAAGGAGTAAGAAGTGGATCTCAGCTCAGTCCCACTCCCCCGCAATCCCCGGATTTTGTGGATCCCACTCAGTATCCACCACACTGCTTTGCCTCTGTTGTTGCTCTCCTTTTGCGGTGTCATTCTTTTGATGTGTATAGAGTAATGTATACAAGAATCGAAGAGTGTTAATTTAATCATGTATCCTCTAATGTAGGAGAATGGCGGAGAGGCCCAGTGATCAGCCCATGGTGTTTCACCACCACCTGGTATGTACACGCAGGTAGTTGAAGGTACATCTGTACCTGTGAACTTAAGCCCGGTTACTTGAGTGTACTTCAAGGGTTATAGACCACGTACTTTTGCCATTGGTGACGCCGGGCGCTACCAATTGCAGTCAATGGCTAAGGTTAACCAAGACCGCCTTAACCAGCCTGGACTAGTGTAGTCATTGACTTGACTGCCTCCATTATTCTTGGGCTTTTATGATGTAAGCCAATATCCAATATCCATATCACCAAATCTCGTAGTGTATTTAGGTGCCATGTACCTTGAAGCATATAGATTCCAAACCATGGAACGGAAGAGGCCTATCACTCATCACTACGACACCCAGTCCAGACCATGGCCATAAGGCCCATATCTTCTGAAACCCCTGGTAATGCCACACTTCAGCTATTGGGTTGCCACCTTGCAGGGGATGCCCCAGATGTCACCCTTCAGTCAGTCTTCACTGACTCCTAACCCCGCATTCTGTCATCTGATGCCAACATATATAAGTCCTTCAGCGCTGCCCAGGTGCTACTTGTGTGCAACCCAACTCTCCACTCCGATCTTGATCCGACTTCCATCTATTTGACTCTTTTTATTGACTTCCCATCACACAACAAGCATCCACGATGTCTGCGCCGATGGGCCCTATCCTTCAACAGCTTGCGACTCTCCCTGCCCGCTCGAGGCAGGGTCTGAGTAACCTGCGTCAGCGCCTATTCCAGCAAGGTATGTCCTTGCCCTCCCATTACTCGATTGGATTTACACAATCCTGTGGGACTCTGTATAGCTAACCTTTCTCATAGGAGAGAGACAGCCTAAGGAAGCCAACCTTCTGCGAACGTCCCTGAACGTCCATCGTCCTGTTTGGGTCACTGCTGGAGGTGGCATGTACACCAGTATGGCTGCTGTTTACCTCACATTGCGATACCTGAAGCGTGTGGCTCGTTAGACCAGCCCTTCCATATACCCTCAACGCATTCAGTCCTTCTCATGTCTATTCTCTTTTGACGGCCTGCCATCGCTCCTTTATTGGACTGGCAATGCCCAGGTGCTTACTCGCTCACCGTTTGTGGCTACATTCTATCTTTTTCTCATGTCTTTACACTCTGGCGATTTTGTTCTCTCTTTTATTCGGTCGGTCCCTTGTGTCGTGGTCAGGAACCGACTCAACGGAACTGGTGTTCTTGTTTTCGATTAGGGCTACTGTACCCATAGTATCAACACAATCACATTAAATTCTGAAACTATACGCGTTTTGACGGGAGAGCCATCATTGGCTTAACCAGTGATAGGAGGGCGGTTCATATGGTATGACTTGGTCAGAATGACCTCGATGAGCCGGCCGAGCCGTTTAATTTCCATCATGACTCTGAGCGCGCTAAGTCATGATGATTCACTCAAGGAGACCTTGGGACAGTTTTGATCCAGGGCTGTAACCCTAATTCAGGCATGATAAGGGCGAAACCAGACCAAGCACCTCTAGAATGATTCAGGAGGCATAATCAAAAATGATCATCATGCCATGCGCCCATGATTTAGGTGGTGTGGAACAAAAGAAAAAGTGATACGTAGCTATATGAGGGTACAAGCACATTGCAAACACAATGTATGGCTACCTAATCAATTACTACAATGTTCGGCCTGCAGGAAAGTACAAGTACAAACAAACAATCCGCCTAAAGTAGAATGTCAAAAGTGACAGATCCACTCGGCTGAAGAATCCGTTTGATCTTCACTCCAGAGAAATGAGAAGTTGACTTGACCCTTACCCCCTGTGTACTACTATTCCTACCCTAGTCGGGTGTAAACACACCAACCGATGCCGACCTATCATAAATCATCTCTTACTCAGTAGTCGTCACTGTACTTATTCCGACCTGTAAGATGATCTCACTGATCAAGGGCGCATGTCCTAGCCTTTTAGGGGCTTGGCAACCCCGCATTTGTGTTTCGTGTGTGTGATTCCCCTTTTGGGTGGCCTGATGAGCCATCCCTGGACATGGTGCATTGTCGAGGTGGGAGGGTACTCGCATTTGCATTTGGATGAGAACTCAATGTGGCGATTGGTTCAATAATTAAATACATCTGAGGCAGTTCGAAGCAAACAAGGATGTGTCACAATCTGGCTAGGGCCGTTTCGAGATTTTGTGGCGCCAGTTGGCAAAAGCAGCCTATGAAACGGAAAATCATGATGAGAGCAGCTTTTACGGCCACTCGTGCCTAGGCTCACTGAACTTTTGGAGTCAAGTCGACGAGGGGTGATGCTCTGGTTTGATTGGGTACTTGGGCCTCTGCATATGTGCCTGCCTGCTTGTATGAGCGATCGATGTTCATTGGAAGGCTTCTCCGTATTTCCAATCGACCTACCACAACAATTTGTTTTCAGAGTCTTTTTTCTTTTCTTTTTCTCCTACTCCGTACTCCGTAGTTTCGGTCAATTTTCTGTGTATTTCCCAGTTTCCTCTCTAGCTACTTGATCGCTTGCTGTGAAATGGCCAATTGGACAGTATAAGACCATTTGCTCTTTACTCAATTCCGAAACAGCCAAATAGATGAATGAGAAGCAAATGAAAATTGGGAGCTATCCATCTGTTTTCCAGCATTCGCAAAATGTCTATTCTTCCTTAATTTTAAATTCTATCGTCCCTTACCTTGCCGAAACTTGCACTTAGGTTCAAGAAGAGCAAACTTCCAAGGTTGGTGTTGTGCCAAGCCATGGTCGCATCACAAACCACGAGTCCAGATGAATATGAAGGACAGGCCTTTCTTAGCCTGACTCTGACCTGGTTTTGATTCTAGATTACTTTCCATATCAATTGTTAGAAGTGAACCTTTCTGTTTACCATTTACCTTCAATACTTTCAGAGATGCCTTCAATCGCTGACTTCCGTCCTTTGCCACCCACAGTGGTAGGACCAACAACCAAAAAAGCAACTCGCCCGACCAAACGATTGCCCCGATCCCTCATTGAAGACTCCCAAAGAATTGAGAAGGAAATCTTCAATCCTAAGAAACATTTGAGCTTTTCGCCGCCCAAGGGAATCACCACAATGGAAGATATCGGTCTTGAGGGCCATGGAATCTCACCAGTTGCGGCCTCGGAGCCTTTCCCGCTATTCACTGTTGATGCCGTCAAACATATCCGAGCTGAGATCTTTAGTGAACCAGCTCTGAGAGATTGTCAGTACTCATCAACCTTTGCAGAAAATATGATTAGAGGGTTGGGAAGAGAGTATGTGTTTTCTAACTTGTGGCATGGCCTCTTTATATGAGCTGACTTCTGAGTTTAGACGTGCCCCATTTACATGTGATGCATGGAGCTCACCAGAGCTTCTTG
Source organism: Penicillium bialowiezense (assembly GCA_026122735.1). NCBI lineage: Eukaryota > Fungi > Ascomycota > Eurotiomycetes > Eurotiales > Aspergillaceae > Penicillium > Penicillium bialowiezense. Next base: position 1,475,072 of record JAKZFB010000004.1, read on the forward strand.
TCAGAGTGTCCGAAGTTGCTGGCATAGATCTGATGGTAGCATTTGACTATGAGATCGCTGATATCAATATTTCAGCGGGTGAAGACTCATCGGCAGTTTTGGATGCTCAAACCAAGCCAGAAACTTCGGCCTTCGCATGGCACTACGACAGTTTTCCTTTTGTTTGTGTCACCATGTTGTCCGACTGTAGCAACATGATTGGGGGAGAAACGGCGATCAAGACTCCTTCCGGGGAAATCAAGAAGATGCGCGGACCTGCAATGGTTAGTTTCTTTTCTCAAATCAACACCATTCAATCCTAAACTTTGCAGGGTACAAGCTTGGTAACATTGCCAAAGTTATGCAAGTTGCTTTCGGACTTGACCACCCGGACTATGGCTTCCTGCATGCGAGTGCGTTCTCATACGAGGAAACTCCCCTTCATCTCAATCAATTCATCAAGCCATGTGTGGAACTTGAGCCGGCCTTTGTCTTGCACAGCTCTCTGAAAGGACCAAATGTGACTGTTGCGGATGTCATCAACGCAGTTGACTATGTTCTCTCCGCGATTGAGATCATTGACTCTCGAGTGAAGAATTGGGCGATCGATCTCCCCGATACTTTGGCCGATAATGGTTCGAATGGCGGTGTGATTCTCGGTGGTACACCTAAGAAGGGGCTTCGAGTTTTGAAGGAAAGGAGCCGCATCACTGCTTGGCCACATCAGTCATTCCCCGAGTTTTGGGGGCATGATGGACCGAAAGCCGGGAGGTGCCATGGAAGGCCATTCCCTTGCTATCTCATTCCATTTTGAAATGCGCCGTCTCCAGCAGTATCGATCAAACCTGGTTCTGGCAGAACCGTCCAAAGTGGAGATGATGCATCTTTCCAGGTTATTGATGACTTAGATTAATCCGACCCACATTGGTGCATCATGATCTACTTCAAATTGTGAGGCCTACTGTCAACATACCATGGTCTCGTGGCACATGTGTGACTAATAACGGGCAGCGGCCCGTGACAGAACATACTCCAACTATCAGCCGGTTCAGAACTAATTTTGAGATCAAAAATCTGAATTTGACGTCCAATTGGAGATTGCGGAAGCTAATTCTGGATCTCCTCACCGCGGCTGTGAATTCTTTTGTTGAGAATATAGGTGTCATATACGTCGTCGTATCCCCAAGAACAGAGCTCTTGGCAATTTTGATCCAACAAATCAAATCCATGTTTGAGGTACAGAGATAGGGCTTTCTGCCCCATAGCAACGAGAAATATCTCTAGACCCATCTCATTTGCTTTTTCAATGCCCGACTCCACAAGAATCTCTGCTATGCCCTGTCGCTGATGGCTGGGCCGAACCGCTAGATAATCAAGTTCTGAACAACGGTTGTGAGCATTGAATCTACAATTGAGTTTTAGTAAGTGATAAACTTACTGAGGTACACTCCCTTTGGAGCATGTTTCTGCATCATGTTATCCAATGGAGCATCGAAGCCCTTCATGTCTTCCCGAGGAGACCATTCTGCGGAAGCAAAACGCTCTCTGAACAACAGACGATCCTTGTCACTAACATCAGGGACTCTCGCCTCAAGCCAGCAGTCTGCGCAGGACTCGGGTAAGATCCATCTTGCGTAGCCGACTACCTCATTCGTGGCAGTATCGATCACTTTTTGATGCCTCCGAACGGCTCGGTCGGTCAATAGATTGAGAGGCATTCGAAGAATAGAGCTTTCGATTATTTGATCAAGAGACTTATCAACCCATAACATTCTCCACCACGTCTGCTCCCAGAAGGCGGACATATTGTTTGTCGCCATTGAAACGGCATCCTCTGTCGTACAATTTTTAGATAAAACATAAGGAGGCATGTCAAGGGGTCAAAATGATGCTTGAGTCAGTCAAAGAGAGGGGTGCGACTGTTGTTCGTTTTGTTTTGTTGGCCCATGGGGCTATAGCTGAGAGCTGGTTAAGAGTGGGAAACGAGAAAAGGGGCGTTGGCGGTAATACGATTGCCCAATGCGTGTGGGAGATAACGAGTGCTGGCGGTTAACACGTGCACCAATAGAAATACAACATGTTTTAATGATTGCCCAGGTGCCCAGGTGGCGGAACGCAGTGGAGCCATACTATATGACCGTTAAGGAGGTATACCAGCAATTCTGTTTTTCTGATACGAATGACAGACCCACTTGACTGCGGGACTAAAGTTTTTCCAGGCCGAAACGGCTCTCCATTGGTCAGAGTGACTTTCAATACAGGTACCGTACCAAGGCCTTTTTACTTTACCACTAAGCCTTTTTGGGAAGTCGTATACTTCCGTTTTGGGAAGTTAACCAGGTGTTTACTTCACTGTTTACTAATTTAGCTAGAAATGATCATGTAACAGACCAAGCACTACGTTCTACCATTACTAGGCTGGGGGTCCGGGGGGCGCCTAGCCCCCTGGTATGTTCTATTCGGGACTGTTGCGTACAGGCTCGCATGACTCGCGATAAGCTAGCACGCGCTTCTTCCGAGGCCGCGTCGCTACTACAGCTAAATCGCGTTTCGCATAAAGCTTTGCAACGTGTAGTCGGTTTCCTCCAACATTGCTCAATGGTTATCCGTCTCGGCAGGGCCCGCTTACAGTCGCTCTACTCTGGATCTCACAAAAACTTTGATAACCACAGGGATCAAGTCCGCCTCCAAAACGCTCCAAATTTTATTGCACAGCGACAGTCTTCTCGGTAGGCTATACTTGATCCAGCTTTATAAGAGGGAAGAAACGCATTGGTTGATGGTATCCCAGAGGTTTTTTCTGCTTTACAATCTCGAACTCACTTATGCAGCGGCAATTCATCTGGCAATGGCGACCGCGCTAATCGCGGAAGTACTCGACGGACAGGCTTCTGTGGCTGACGCTCACGCTATCATGGACCAAATGATCAATAATGGTAATAAGATAGCCAAGGTTCGAAAGGATGAACTAGTTTACATCGAAAGCCTGTTCCTAGAGGTAACAACTCGCGCTGAGACCAATGAACTGCAGCCTCTTACACTTTCCAATTCGACTCACGAGGAAGATTGGTCGACTTGTGACGTCAGGACAGATGGAGAAGTTGAGAGAAATCCGAATGAAAAGTCTGTGGATGAGATGGTGCTCGGTGATCTCCCTGGTCTCGGATACTCTCATCCGCCTTAAAATGCAGTCTCCATGCCCAGCGCCGAGCTACTGGAAAATATCGGGATCTCCTCAGTTGAATTTCTGGCTATCGTGGATCAGATTGGGAATCCAGAGGCTTCTTATTCAGTTTTGGATCTGAGGCATCAAAATTCAACACTAGGAAGCACAGCTTGATACCGAGATAGTCAGGCCAACAGATGGCAGTCCTCGATATCACTGTGTTCTACGTGAGAATGTTGAACTATTCGGCTTCGCGAGTGAAATCGAAATGGCGGTTCCGCTCACGCTTTCGTGGGATTTCTTGCGTTTTACGCGCAACAAGTGCATGGATCAAAATGACACCTTTCTCGGCTTAATTTTGCCGACAAAAATTACTCATACAGCACCTCCCTTACTTTATGCCATCGAGGGGCGTTTGGGTCATGTGTCTGCACTTGGTACCCCTTACGCCCGGTACGCCCCATGCGTCCTAGGCATCCTCGTTCTCATGGCGGAGAGTTGTGTCATTTTATTAACGCACAATCCATTGGTTCCAGATGTCAGTAAGGCCCCTGGCGTCGTAGGGCTGGGCTAGATTTCACACGTAAGACGGGCCCTGGCGGGATCCTCGGCGTGGGATTGCCCGCAAGTCACGGGGGCGCCTTATCGGAACTTCCGGGGACGAATGTACTTTGGAACATTTTCCCTGTGGTCTGGAATTCAATATTGGATATAGTACGGGACAGCACAAGCAACGTCCTTGGCATCTCAAATAACGCGTACGCTCATTGCAGATCTGGTAAAACGCGGATAGTTAGTCCGCACTAAGGCTCAATCCTGCCAAGCTCGAACAAGCTTTGACAAGTCCTCCGGTCCTGCCTTCGATCAAATGGCAGCGGGGCAAACTAGCAGATCGAAACTCGTCGATCTTGAGTCGCGCGGCCAAGAGTCATGGCATCTGCAGACTTCGGGTTTTTACGTGGCGATATCAAACCTTCTTATTCTGTCTTTGTATTACAACAGAGCTAGTATATCTGGTTCCAAATTCATACCTCTTTTTTGAATGGTCGGTTTGAAATGCTTTGGTATGGACATATAGCGTGCGGGGTCACCAAGTCGCCGCCACGCAGCCCTACCAACTGGGCAACTTCCAAGGATGTTTTCTAAATTAAGCCGAGGCCCGGCGCACGCCCCTCCCCTTTCGAGCCTACATTCTGGCCCCATTCTCATCCTTGCAGGTTTCGTCTTGCATGCCGCAACGGGGCAAACCGATGAGAGAAATAGGTGCCCGGGCAATGAAGTCCTCAGCCTCTCACGAGTTAAAACCGTGTCGATACTTGTTGCAATACAACTTCCAACAACCTTAGAAATGGAAAACCAAATCACAATAGGACATCGATCTCCAAATCATTCTGAAATTCTCGCTTTTGACTGAAACTGTATCTCCCACCCGCAAATGCCCTGCCCTATTTCAAAGATCAAGTGGGGAATCTGGGGTCCACCTATCGAGGACCGTCGAGGTGCAGGTCTCCACAAGGCTCTGACCTAACCGAGCAGATGGAGGATTTGTGGTCTAACCTTGAACTAGTCTGTTTCAAATTCCTTGGCTGGAGAAGCTTAGCTCATTCTCAACAATGTAAAAATATTTCCTGTAGAAATTCCCTCAATAATTTCACTCCTTTGTATGGATGGAATAGATTGAGCCATGACTCATTCCAAAGTTACCATATAACTTGTCGGTCTCCGTTTCTATGCATTTGGCTACGACAAGATTACCCAAAGCAGTTAGGTGAAGTCTTACGTGCATTTTCCCCCTGGAATCGCTTCTCTCGGAACGATTGGCTTGCTTCCAAGGTTTTGCAGAGTGGGTCTTGTATACTCATTTGATATCCATGTCCATTCTCCATCCTATATTGGATATCACCTAAGCTTGATTGCAGACAGGCCAGGGGGGAAGGGATGCTATTCTGCACAGCAAATTGCGTCTTTGTCTCAGTCGAATTACTGCTGCATTGCAGAAATCCAGTATTTCAAAATGTAAATCTGTTCCATCGTTCTAGTTGGTCATCTAAATTTAGAGTAGTGCAGAAAGGCAGGTCTGCTGCGGGCTTAATACTCGGTTCATGGTTGTGGATCACAGTTTAACATTTCAGTCTCATCTCGAGAAAAGCCGATGCAGCCCTGGAGCGCAGTTCCGCTTGTGCCGGTGAGGGGTGGCGGTATAATCAAAATCTTTCTATCCCTAATTGATCGTTTCCTCCGTCAGCGTCCCTTTTCTCTTCTCTCCCCGCTCCCGTGCGGGCTTCTTCTGGTCGGATATTACAGCCAGTCATCGATGGACAAAGGGCTGATCTCTTCTTCCTTGCCTCTTTTGGCGTGGGTATGAGGGGAAACACCGTATCTACTCCGCAGGGCATTGAAATGAATGACATCGCATGAGGGGAAGAATGTGATCAATTGTAGAGCTGTCAGGCCTTGAAGCCTAGAGGCCTGCTGGCTTTTTTACCGATGTTACTAGTATGATTCATTGTCGTGATATGCCGGATCAAAGCAAATTCTAGTATGATTTACTACTCCAGAATTCTCGACTTCATCATTGGCATTACCTCACTTTGGAGGACCAAAAGTCTCATCAGCCCACAAGCTCGCATTTGTTAATGACAGGTCAAAGTAGTTCCCCTGCTTGAAGGAAAAGCCGGGGTATTCAAGCACAGTAAAAGTTCTTGTGGCATGATATGGGCTTGCTAGACTTACAGATCAAGATACAACGGCAGCTCCACTGTTCATTCGTAACGAAGAAGGCGGGATGGTATGATCTAACTAACCTAATGAGCTACTTTCACATATTATTACCGGTTCTAGTATTCAATTCGACTAGATAGGCTCCTGTTGAGGCCTTAAAGTCGTTGATAACTGAGAAGCACGCTCGGGGACACTTAAATCTCATCCGGAGATCACCGGTAGAATGTGTTGAAATGTCCGAGATGGATTTATGCTGGTAATATCTGGTAACAAGTGGTAAGGCTGGTAATCTAGAAATTGGAGTTGATCACCCGACAACCTTGGTACCTACCTCCAAGGCTATGATGCAGCCTCGATTCCAGGATGGCCCAAGCTTGAAGTGGGCGTGAATATAAATAGGGCTCGACTCCACGACAGCAAAATCCGATTCAATCTAGCAAGAACATCAGTTTTATTCTCTTTCCCCTGCAAACACGAGCTCTCAGACATGAAGCTCGAGGTCTTCTCTCTGATCCCGGCGATTCTGCCTTTGGTATGTGCTGCACCTGCGCGACGGGACGCAGACAACGCACCACTTCGAGGCAGCGGATCGCTTGTTGGATATTCGTCATCGAATAAGGGTGGCGGCGACTCTCCGCCTGATATCAAGTACACTCTTCTCCCCGGTCAAAAGGAAGACCCCAAAATCGGGTCATATCTTGATTTCCAGAAAGCCGATAATCCCCAGCCGATCCGTGGTTCCACGGGTTCCGATGACCCCGGTCCGAGTACGTTTGCATCGACACCTCAACCTCTTCAGTGAATATCCGATGCTGACCATATAGGAAACTATTACTACGATAGGATCAACAGTGATAAACTTGCACCCCCAGGGACTGACCACGGTCAGACAATCAATGCGCAATGGCCGATGGGTAAGTTCACTAGTTTTGTGGGGAAGAGACATAGTTAACCGAGTCGCAGGATTGAGCCATAACAGGTGATTATCATTGAATACTTTCGGCAAATGACGAGACTAATATTTCAAAGGCTTGGACAGGATGGAGCAGGCTGGGCTCGCCAAGAGAATGTGAACGTGATGCCGGATGCAACGCTGATGGCGGGAGTGGATATGCGCCTAGAGCCTGCCGGTTATCGGGAGCTACATTGGCACGTTGCGGCCGAGTGGTCTCTTGTGCTGAATGGATCTTGTAGAATTCAGGTACTTGCGGCTCTCGCGATGGTTTGAGAGAAAACGCTAACAACACTAGGCCGTGAATGAGAACGGAGAGACATTCGTCGATGACGTAGCTGCTGGAGATGTCTGGTATTTCCCACCGTGAGTGTTGAACAAAATTCCAAATTCCAAATATTAAGAAACGCTGACATTATCTAGTGGTGTTCCTCATTCTATCCAAGCTCTCGATGATGGAGTCGAGTTCCTTCTAGTGTTCGACGATGGTGACTTTAGCGAGGACAACACATTCCTGGCAAGCGAAGTCTTCCTTCACACTCCTGTGAGTAGCATATCTCACTTTTTCATCGCACCCTTTCCAAGAAATCTAGCTGCTAATAAAATGAACAGAAAGAAGTTCTGGCAAAGAACTTCGCCCTCGATGTTTCGGCATTTGATAAGATTCCCGAAGATGAACTATACATCTTTGCGGGCACACCAGCACCTGCAGACATTGAAAAGCAAAACGTTACTACCTCAGCTGGTCCTGTGCCACGTGGTCAGAGTTACTCCTATCATTTCTCCGAGCAACCCGCCCACGAAGTTGCAGGTGGTTCAGTCAAGATCGTCGACCCATTGACGTTCCCCATAGCCGCCGGCTTCTCTGCTGCGGTGGTGACAGTTCACCCAGGTGCGATGCGTGAGGTTCATTGGCATCCTGCTAGCGACGAATGGACGTTCTTCATCTCTGGTCAAGGTCGTGCTACCCTATTTACAGCACCGAACGCTGCGACCACATTCGATTATATGGCTGGTGACGTTGGTTACTTCCCAAAATCTAACAGTCACTATATCGAGAACACAGGCGATGAGGACCTGGTTTTCGTGGAGGTGCTTCAAGCTTCAATGTTTACAGGTACGAGTCGTTGCCCGGTGTTAGAAAGCCGCAGTTTACTGATGATTTTTAGATGTCGCCCTTGGTCAATGGATTGGATCCACGCCCAAACAGATCATTGCGGATACGTTGAATCTTGACGATGACGCACTCAGCAAGCTGAAATCAGAGAAGCAGTATGTCGTTGCTGGTACCAGCACTTGAGGGTGAAAGGGCCGGATAAAAGTCTGGGTTGCCAATTGTCCGTGCGGTGCACTTTGGTCATGGTTGAGTGGCAGGCATCGGTGTAAATCAATCATCAATTCCAATACATAGTGCGAATTAGATCAATGACAATCATTCGTGAAGCATCTTGATATCACTCCTCGCTGTTTCGGTTTCAATGGCACTCTCATAGGGTGGAGGTAAGTCATCATCAAACTCATCGCTCTCCACCGTGACATCCGAATCATCATCGCGACGATCAGGCCTGCCAATGGCTCTTTCTTGGGTATTACTGTCCAGCTCCACAATCTGGACGGGTCCAATTGGCGCAGAGTCCAACTCGGGGACATCAGTGCGAGTGGGTAATTCTTGAGGTAATTCTTGGGCGGAGAATTCTTGGTCTCTCTCCAGCTAAAATTTTTTGTCAAAAACTTGCTTCTCTGGTGAAATTGAAAAATTGCACTGAAGGGGGGCATATAACTTACCGTTGCCCCTGGGATGGCGCCCTTTTTCATTTGGATCGGCTCTCTATCCCCAGTCTTCCCCACCAATACCCCTTTCTTCCAAATGCCATATTTGAGAATCATGCCCTTAAAATTAGAGCGCGAAATCACACACTCTGTTACATCGCAGTCGACCAAAGAGGTTTTCCGAAGTCGACTCTGCGACGCAAAGCTTCCAGTTAAAGTGGATCGTTCGAGGGAGGTCTTTTCTTGAGCAATGCTTTGTCTCAGGTCAGATCGATGAACAGAGCTCCCACTTTGAACGGTGCTTTCTCTTATGTCGCTACGCTCAGCGAGAATCACGTCAGAAAACCGAGAGTTCTTAGCTCTAGTTCGGGCTGCATTTTCCACGTTCGAAAGAACACAGTTTGTGAGTCTGCATCTTCTCAGATTGGAGTTGTTTATGGTGCAGTTTTCCAATGAGCAGCGAGATATGGTGTTACCGACGCCATCGGTGGAGCTTGTGCTAGCTGAGGGCGCACTGCATGTCATGGTTGATGACCCTCGTTATGAAGAGGCCTTGGAGCTTGGATGATAAGAAAACACCAACGGAAAATAGAGGGAAATGAATGCTTATGTATCCAATAGGGCTTCTCAAGCGCGGGTTTTACCTGGGCAGGTGAGATTTAAGCTTGTGGAAGACGATGTGGAGCTGTCCGACCTCGGGGCATAGTATGGGGCGGTGCTGACGTGGGAGACGATCAACACAGCCCCCAGTGGCTTGTTCTGGTTAGGCGGGGCCCTTCCGCGTAGGCAGAAACGCCTGATGGATGAATCTTGGAATCTTTGACGCGCCTATAGTAACACATGGTGCATAATGTGAGTACATTTAGATCCTCCATTCTATAGTGAAGGAATCAGGCATCAAAATAACAGTATGTACATGTAAAGGTCCTATGGACATATCAAGGTATAGAAAAACACACAAATCTTACAGTAATGCATTGTCGAAGTCAACATCTACACCCCAGGGGGGTCGACAGACATCGCGGGCATCGGCGGGCATGGTTTTCCAGATGACTTCTTTGACCTCTTGACCGACTTTGTCGATAGCATCCATGGCCCACAGCACGTCGAGGTGTTCATACTCCTCAATGATTTTAGAGTAGACAAGACGCGCGTGGGGCTCCCGGCCGCTGTGAAATCGATCCACCAACCGGCGACCATCGACAAGTGCATCGGACCCGCCGATCCAGAATGCAAATGGGGGCGTTCCTGGGCCATACCAAGGGTTCGGGGCTGAGCTTCCCAGAAAAGCGTCACTGGGGTCATCACCATGCTCAGTAACAGTCTCGTCGGGTAGATTGGCATTTGGGGGGACCTCGCGTTGCAGCTCTTCCTCCGTGGCAAGGATACATTTATGTTTGGCGAAGCTATCGCTGCCGAGCCACCAACGCATGGACTCAGCGCTAACATATACTGGGGCGAATTGGAACATGCGATGCCGCAGATCACGCTCCCAACGCGTATCAGACCAGTCAAATAGGAACGAGAACACCCAGTATGCGAGAGTTCCGTAAATACGGGGCGGAAGCAGACGACGGGCGGTCATCATGAAAGGGATGAAAGAGTGGATTCCAAAGACAAGTCGGAACATTGCTGGAGAGAGAACGCTCATGAAACGGAAGTATGGTCCGTGAACAAGGGGCCCAGCGTACACAGCAGGTGCGAGAGCGCAGAACACAGAAATACGCTGGCCCAGCTCAGGGCGTTGCTCTTTTGCCAGAGCCACAAAAGTCTGAGTGGTACCTTGCGAATGGCAGACCAGACCCAGCTTATCAAATCCGGTCTCATAAAGGACCCGCGAAGTAAGAGCAGCGAGGTCCAATGTTCCAAGGTGCCGGATATCCCAAGACCACATGCGTGGGTCATCCGGCGAGAGTGTGGTATGCTCGGGGTGCAACCCACAGCGATTGTTACCTAACCACACATCATAGCCGGACTTGCAGAGGTAAAATGCCAGACTGTCTTCGTCGTTGGTACAAAATGCACCGGCGCTTTGCAACAGTCCATGGATCAGAAGAACAGGATACCGCCGGTGAGACTGTTGTCCAGAATAGTGCGACGATTTTGGCTTTGTGAAAACCCCGGGACCGCGTTCACGTCTTTCCTCGGACGATAGTGCCGTATACTCTTGGGGGTTATAAACATGCCACAGAGTAATGATGAAACCATCCTCTGTCTGCACGCGAAAGGTTTCAACATCAAGACCAACTCGGCGAGCATAGTATGAAACATCGCAGACAATAGGATCCTTGCCGCCTTCTAAGGACGGACATTCTACAAGGCCTTGCTCTTCATCGGTGTCCCTCTTTTGCTGATGGAGATGCCATCTACGGTCGGCCTCGGCCCGTGCTTTCCTTCGCGTGCGCTCTTCTTCGTAGAATGATCTTCGAGTATCTGGATCGTGACCGGACATGCGTAGTCGAGTTTCCGTGATCGCGACTGCGGCAGTGCGCACAAGGGCCCCAACAAATATAGCCGTCAGGAAGCACAGGGATAGGAAGAAGGTCAGGGGCATAAGAATGCAGTCTTGTATCCGGCGAGTGTGCGAGGGAGGCCCGTAGGACGGCATGGGTGGGAAGAGCGGGTGTTTGGCCGTTAAGAAACTGAGATCGGGTTGGTGTTGCTTTTCTGCGACTGGCCTCTGTTCCCTGGGACCACATCGCATGGCGGAACCTGTATCGCAATCACTGATCTCCATGCCCGAGCAGTCCTTCTTCTCGGGGTGTACTGGAGCGAAATCATAGTCTCGGGGGGCTGCACCGGCATTGGGGGAGCGGTCATTTGTCTCCGCACGTGCCGTCGACACGAGGGGTTGTAGAGGTATGGATGAGAGTGACATGGTCGTGGAACTCTTCACCCCGGATGCAAATGGGTCATCTTGAAGCCTTTTCGGAGAGGCAATGAAAACTGAAGATCAGGGTCAATCTGATCAATCAAGCAACTGTTCCAGGGTTGTGTTACCAGGGATTGTGTACGCCAAGACCTGGGATTGATTGGTCACGTGAGCAATTCAGGGCCGCATGTGATTGTGGGTTGGCCTCGAGAGTAGGCCAATGACGTGCTGTTTGTTTTTGGAACTATGCTCAGAAACACCAACACCCTTAGGCCTTTTGCGAAGTGATCATAATCTGCAATTGCCCTGGTGTAAATGTCACTGCTCTTTGTCTCATAACTCATGTAATTTGTAATTTCCTGAATCCATTTTCTGCATACACAGTAGGTACAATTATCTCCACATCTACTGAGGCTTGGGGCTTCTACGTCTCCCCTCACATTGAGTTGTAGAATTTGGCAACCAGAAATTTTTCAAGCAGGTAAACGCAACAGTTGGAGTAAATTAATGGCTTTGATTTTGTATAATAGCGCAATTTGGGTATCAAATATGTCAAACTTCGCTAGCCCTTTCATTTGCAGTGGCCTCCATCACCTCTCTCTCGTCGAGTGTCAATTCACTCTTCGCCTCGCGGATTCGCACAAAAAGGACGACTATGATAAGCCCCAGAATGGCTAATCCGGTTTGGTACCAGAAGACCGCTTTATAACTTTGGCGAGTCCCTGATTCAACTGTCTGGGTTTGGACTATGTCTGCAAACCCAAGCATGACTGCAATTCCCATATGAAGTGTGCAGTTGATCAATGCCCCTGCAAGACCTTGTCTCGCTTTAGGGAGGTTTGTTGTAATGAAAACATTTGCGAGGTTGAAGCTGATGTCAATACCAATTGTGCCGCAGATCATCGATGGGAAAACATAAGCCCAGTAATTTCCTCCGATGGGAATCACAGCAAACAGGAGCCCGGATCCCACATACCCAAGGCACGAAATGATCATCAAGATAGTTCCAGGCACTTTGTGGAATATCATTCCTCCTCCGACAGATAGAATGAGGCCGCCTACTCCCATGGGCGCGGTCCATGCCACAATTTGCATAGGGGATGCACCCATAATGTCGGACATGCTATATGATCAGGTCAGCACTGATCTCAAATGTTGATATGCTCATAGAATCACTTACTAAAGCACGGCGTAGAGTAGGAATGTGCCCAAAGTTCCGTATAAGAATAGCAATGCTATCACAAGAGGTAGCATATACTTCACCTTGAAAATATCTCCGGGCAGTAGCGGGTTTTTTACAACCCACCCTTCGACATAGACCATCACACCAAGAATAATCAATCCCAGTGCGAAGAAAAGAGGGATGTATGGTGTTTTCCAACCTTGTGGTGCATGCGAACTGTCCGCAATGGCGAAGACAATTAGTACGGCCGCTGGAACAGAGAGGCATGCACCAGGCCAGTCCATTTTGACACCTGAGTTTCTTTTTTCGGCGAAATCCTTGGGGATAGACCAAAGGGAAAGGGCCGCGGTGATAGCGGACAAAATTGCGCCGAAGAAGAAATACCATCTCCAGGTAAGATATTCACCGGAAAGACCAGAGAAGAAAATTCCCACAAAGAAGCCTAAAGCCGCGCATGCTCCATAGATACTGAACACCATATTCTTTCTCGGGCCGGGTCTGTATGTGCTGCCAAGAATCATGATTCCGGAGGGAAGAAAGGCCGCCAGCGCGAAGCCTTGCAACGCTCGGCATATCACCAACATCAACCATGTCTGGGAAACACCACACAGAATGGAAGATATTGTGAGCCATATAGCTCCCGCATTGTAGATCGCATATCCTCCGTACATATCTGTCAACCTCCCGAAGATGAGAAGTGTCGAAGTGACGACCAATGATAGCGCAGTGGACGGCCAAATTGCCGAGGCCTCGGGAAGGTCGAGCTCTTTCACGAGAGTCGGAAGAAGCACATTCGAGCCTGAGATGTAGTATTCCTGGAGAAGTGTTAAGTCTTGTCACTAGTGTCCACAAAGTAGGTGACATACGGCAAGGATTTGAGACATGAAGATCGAAAGACAAAATGATATCTCTGACCAAGCACCTCCAAAGCATTTTGGTCGCTCTCTGCCCAGTCTCTCCAGGTCGGCAAGTTGGTGGTCTATTCTGGCCTGTTCCAGGTCCTGTGGCAAGGCCCCATCGTGGGGAGAAAGCGTTTCCTGTGCGCCCATTGGGCTTTGTCAAACGATTTCAACTGCAAAGAGTGAAAGCTTCCATCTGGTAACTCTCGCTGCTGGAAAGAAGTTCAAAGCGATTTATATTCAACTGATGCGCTAGTGGCTAAATTTCTAAGCAATGACGCCCCCGTACCCAGAGGTCCAAAGACCCAGTGAAAACCCATTGAAGCAGTCTTCGTTGAAGAATAGTGCCCATTTACGGAAACCAGAGACGCTATTTTTATGGGGAACCTAAGATGATTCGTGGGTGAAATGAATGCAGTTCTCTGCGAAAAGTCAAGCGCCAAGACTTCGACTCTGAGCTTCCCTTTTAGGAAGTTGTCGGGAGTGGGGCTCGGGATCGTGGACCACGCGATACTACAAGCATCCGTCGGAGCTTTTTTCGTTTTGGCAGATATTTCTGTGCAAATCATTGGTCTAGGTCCCGTGTTCTGCTGTTGTCGACATTTGACCGCCCAGTTGAGTTTCCTCTGCTACATTGAACTGCATATTGTATACCACCCACCCATACAGTGGTGCACCTTCTCTTCTCAAAATGCATTCAGACAAGTTCCAAGATTGAACCTCCAAGGTTGCAGGTGAAAATGACCTGCGATTATGTCTGTAGTTCAAAGTGAATGTAGATCATGAATACATGATGTTCTACTTTCGTCAAACCTTGGAACAATAATGTTTAGTATCTCATTCTCACCCCGCATTAACCAGCCGATTTTCGCTCCACGAGTTACGAAAAGGCTATGTGTGGGTGTGTGGATCATACACGTGGCTATAATTTTCCAGGAACAGGCCGATAGTTCCAAGGTTGGACTCTACAGATCTCACTGTGCCACTAGAGATGACCTGGCTACGCAAGACTGCATATCTACATCCATGGATGTGCCCCATCACTCTGTTTGACTGATGAGACATGGATTACCATTATCCTTGTGAATATTGCTACCGTATTTCGTTGTTCAAGGTCACTCCAGCCAGACTTGACCATGTAGGACAGACATAGAAAGGTCATTGGGGATCAGAATGACCTTTTTTTCGGTCATATTCCAATGGTGACGGCGTTGTCTTTTAAGATCACAGCAGGTAATCACAAGGAGTGTAAATTGAAACAAGCTGCATCACATCGATTAGTCCAGTCGATTATCACGCTCTTTCATCTATCACGCTCTTTCATCTATCACGCTCTTTCATCCACACATACCCAGTGAGGATCATCAGCGCCCCGCCTCCAATCTCTCCTGCTCCCACGTAAAAGTCATCAATCCCAGTCGACTCGAATCTGACTATACCTAAAACAATAACAAAAATGGCGTAAATAACGATGATAGCTGTGGCTGTTATATCAAATGTGATCAAGAACGCTGGAAGAAGTTCCTGCTTAGTTTCAAGGAAGACGATATGAATGAGAGACCAAGAGACCGCACGTGCTAGAGGTGAAGACGCAATATTTCGAGGGTATGAAGGGTGGGATAGAATACACGTTTCATACAATTTGAAGATCAGTAGCATCATATATGCAGACTTTGGAAATTTTGGAGGCAGTGCAGAACTGAATGTAAGTCTTCGAACAATTGTGGCTCATCTCGAATGTTTTGCGTGAATCCTTCTAGTATTCCAAGAGTGGGTCTTACCCTTCTCTAGGCTAGGGCCGCAAATTTCATAGAACGAACCTCGGGAGAGATTGAGCCTCCAAGGCCCCGGTAAAAATCTTACTCCAATCGCGGTCGCAAGATACCAGAAATTGAAGCAGACCCTCGGAGCACATCTGCAAATCAAAATGTGTGAATCGTGTCAGTCTTGCCGGAAGCTTACTTATCTGGGTATGGGGGTTCGGCCTTGCACCTTCGATCGAAAAGTTCACGGATTGAGCACCGTGCGTGCTACGCTTGAGGCTTAGACTTTGGTGTTCCCCGAGTCATTGGGGGCCAGTCTCAACTGCTCTGCGTCAAAGTCAGTGGCATACAAAAACAGTAGATTTGAATTCACCTCAAACATACCCAAGGAAGAAAGAGGCGGGCAATCATTTCCTACGGGGCTCATATACATTTGCCATGTAGGACCTTCAGGACTTAGGATCTTGAACCAAATTTAAGAATATCCAGCTTGAAATCCATGAATACCCACAACTAGATTTTCATTTTCATTATTATCCTTCCAGTGAAAGAAAGAATTACTGATACCCACCTGGGCATCAACAGTACCCCGGTCCATCTATTGTTTTCGATGGTCTTTAACAGGAAAAGAACATCTAGGATGGCAAAAAACTGTGACCGACGCAGGGATCGAACCTGCAATCTCTTGATTCGTAGTCAAGCGCCTTGCCATTGGGCCAGCCGGCCGTTAGGGTGGGTCCTTGTGGGTCCCGCCGTCGGCTCGAAGCATCCGGGCCATTAGGCTACACGGGCTTCTGATGAAAAACTTGGGCAAGTTTGGCAATATCAGTAGCGGGCTTTTTACCTGCTTTGGGAATCCTACACTAGTCCCCATCTGTCCTTAGTCAATGATCTACTTCACAATGCAAGCTTAGAAGGTGTGTCAAATGTGGCTCTGGCCCAATTGTGTTTACATTCCTAATTCGGTCTTTGACATTCCAAGCTTGGAGTGTACGGCAATTATTCACAACACGTGAAATATCTGAATGATTTGATAAAAATCCAAGGCTAGGCTCACATCTGGCAAGATACCTTGGAACAGCTTTCACCACCTACAGATGACTATTCTGAAAGTCAAAAAGCCTGTGATGTGCCACTTGCCTGTCAACTAGAATGACTACTCCTAACCTTGCAAGGTTGGACAGCATCCGTGGATTGCTGGATCGTGCACCGGTGATATATTCTCAACAAAACTCGGTTCTGGCAATATATATCCGCGGCTAACACTCATCTGGGCACACGAGAACATTCTATGACATATACTTAGGTATCAATACATAACCTAGCTACTTGGTTCTACTATTTACGTGAAGCGAATGCAAACACCAAATTAGATGGGGCATGCTTGTCCTAGGATCCAATGAGGGTGGGTGTGATTTTCAGCGATGTGAGAATAGAAGCGTAAATGGGAGACTTCGGTGCCACATCGGCAGATGTCCGGTTTTTCGTTTAGCTAACCGTGGGGCAGTAATTTGGGGGCTAAAGCCGAACTTGCGCGACAATTGAAACCGGTGTCTATTGTCTTGAGCATTATGGTCGCCAAGAGGAGGAGCAAGTATTAAGCACTAACCACGCCTGGCCGAGAAGAAACACACGTCGGCAATCTAGCGTTAAAAATGCCGACGCAAAACGACCTTGTTCTCTAGGGCCTACAATTTGTGCGAGATTCTGGCGACGAGGCTATTTAAGCGGTTAGCGAGGTGAGGACCTTAGGAGTTAGAAGCATAAGTGGATATGGCATCGGAAAATAAACGATACTATGTAGAGTACCACTCGTATAGTTGTAGTAATACTCCGTACCTACAGTCAGATGGTGCAGCTGCGGTAGCTTGTTCCACACAGATCAGCCAAGTTTATGATTGCCTTATTCGCTTACGTAGCGCATCTTGTGTTGGCGAGTTGATTGATGATGTGAAACTTGAGGCGATGAGTACCATTCAATGGACATGTACGGAGTAGATCAGCAGGTGAGGATTATTAACCCTGCAACCACGAACAATGAACGAAAGGTCAAAATGGATGTGTCTTTGTTTACAGAAGTAGTCTGTATAAAGCGAAGGCCTAAGCCCCTGCCAGTCCCAATGGGAGATTTGCTCCTGTGGACCGATGCCCCAGAGTGGAGATCATCCGCGAAGTACGATGCCGGTCGAAAACTCTGCTGCATCACATCGCAATTTTTTTCTTTGAAAGTTTTTGATTGTTATTGTCCAGCTGTGATTTCTAGATGAAGTGGAAGTAGGTAGGAGTTTCAAATTTAATATTGCGTACGGCATAAAGAAAGTAACGCCACCGCGGACCAGATCGGAGGGGTTTCCGCCTGGACGTTTCCAGCTCCACTGCGTCAGCGGGTTCGACGCTCTCCGGCGCTATCGACTTGAACCCATTTTTTGTCCTTTACATAAACCCCTCTTGCCTCCTTCATCGCTCTTTTGATTGAGACTCTTGATTCCTACCATCGCCTGGAGTTTACTCCATATCCCTTGATTTCTACCCTGAGTCCTGCGCCATCGAGCGCGAACCTGACACCATGGGGCTTTCCAAGACAAACAGGATCTTGATCCTGCTGGTCATTGATACCGCTTTTTTCCTGCTTGAACTGATCACTGGTTTGTGTGCCCCAGCTCCGCCGCATGTTGGTGATATCTAACTGGTGCCCTAGGTTATGCCGTTCACTCACTTGCTCTCGTCGCCGACTCCTTCCACATGGTGCGCATGTCCAACCCCCGCGAAAGAACCGAAGTTAACCAGATAACCAGTTGAACGATGTTTTGTCTTTGTGTGTCGGATTATGGGCCGTCAAGGTCGCGAACCGCGAAACTACCTCGAACACCTACACATATGGCGTAAGTGCGCATTGAACCAAGGGCGAAGAACTGTCTGATCGTGGAATCCATAATTATAGTGGCAAAGAGCTGAGACCCTGGGTGCTTTGGTCAATGGTGTCTTCCTAGTCGCCTTGTGCATGTCGATCTTCTTGGAGGCGACTCAGCGATTGGTGGAACCCCAGGAAGTGCAGAACCCCCGGTTTGTCTGCATTGTTGGCTGCTTCGGTCTCGCTTCCAACATTATTGGCTTGGTTCTCTTCCATGATCACTCTCACGGTCATGGTGGCGGCCATGATCACGGCCACAGCCACGACCATGACCACGATGAAGAGCACGCCATCGAGGCCGGAGGATACAGTGACCACGATCACGACCATGACCATGACCACGACCACGATGATGCACGTACCCCGGCTGCCCTGCCCGACTCCGATAACGCCCTGACCCACTCGACCACCGAGCCCGGTTCCCCGATCTCCCGCAAACGCCGCGACACCCAGACTCGCAGCTCCAGGGGCTACAGCGCCACGAACGGACGTGGGTTTGTCAGTGCGGACGATATCCCAGTGCTACCAGAGCGACTCCGACAAGGAATTATCGCAGCAAGTCAATACCGCAGCGAACAATCCTCGGACTCAGAAGGTCGTGAGGACGACGAGATCCCGACTGAGCGCTCTGGTCTTCTGCGCCACAAAGACCACGCCGCCAAGTACACCGACGAGGAGGGAGTGCCAGTCAAGATTCACGATCACCGGGACGATGATGTTCACAAGTCACACAACCATGCCCAACCTAAGTCCAAGGACCAGAAGAAGGGCCATAGCCACGACCTTAACATGCGCGGTGTCTTCCTCCACGTCATGGGCGATGCTCTTGGAAACATTGGTGTGATCGTTTCAGCGCTGGTGATTTGGCTCACGGACTACGAATGGCGTTTCTACGTTGATCCCGGTATTTCCCTTGTGATTACTTTGATCATTCTTGCTTCTGCTATTCCATTGTGCAAGGCTGCTTCCCGTATCCTCTTGCAGGCTGTTCCGCCCGGGATGAGCATTGACCACATCAAGGAGGACATTGAGCGCCTGCCCGGTGTCATTGGCTCCCATCATCTGCACGTTTGGCAATTGAGTGACACCAAGATTGTGGCATCAATTCATCTTCAGGTAGACACGGAGATCAAGGGCGAAGGATCGGAGCGTTACATGCGTCTTGCCAGACAGGTGCGACGTTGTCTCCATGCCTACGGCATCCACTCTTCCACCATCCAGCCCGAGTTCGCCCCCGAGAGTGATGTCGAAGACAACGGACAGCCCTCTTCGTCTCGTGGAACTGAGGATGTTCTCCCCAGTCGTGCTGCCAGTGTCCGGGATGGAGATTCTCAAGCGTGTCTCTTGGAGTGCGACGAGAACTGTGCCCGTGGAGGCCAGTGCTGTCCCAAAAAGTGATTCGGAACTCGTCACATGGCCCCTTGAGCGGACCACGAAATCTTCATTTGGTTATGAATATCTCTCAAAACCATTACTACCGTCGGTTTCACCTATCCAGATACCCCCTCTCATTCACTTCCTCTCATTATTATTGCGCCACAGAAGCCTATCCATCCCATCCATCCCTGATATCTCTTAATTCCCGCTTTAGAAGTGACTTGGGGCAATTCAGCCTTTGAAACACAACATTGCACACGGCATGGCACGCAATAAGACTGTACCACCAGGTCAGATTTGAGTTGTTTTCTTTCTTACTGTATGCTGCATGTATTTTTACCTATCCCTAACCAAAAATGCTTTCGGATATCTCAAGCTTTAAAAAGTAGCATCATCCAATGCCATATCTGGCCAGCTATTTGACAATCTTTAATTAACTCTTGAGGATGTACGACTTTGTACTTGATGCCGGGGTGTTTCGTAGTTCTATATCCAAACACGTGACCAGACCCACCGACACATCTCGACCCGAAGCTTAAACGGCAATCCCCCTGGTTCTCCATATGTCATCGTTCACAGCTTCACGCATCCATTCCTTTTATTTCCTTTTCTACATCTCCTCACGTTTGTGGAGCATGAACTGTCGTTAAATTTGTGAAACCGCTTTGTCTTGCCCCGGGGTAGAGCCACCCTGTCATTTTGAACCGAAGCCGAGCCAAACATGACATTCGCCTACCCGCGCAACACAAGCGCGTCCTCGCCGTCCTCGCTTCCATTCTACACACCAAAACGCGCACAATCTCCAAGCTTTCTCGGCCAGGTTGCGGAGTTAATAACCCCGGTCACAAAGCAATGGCTTTCCCTCGAAGCTGCCCATCAGAGATGGAGGAGGATTAAAGAGGCGGGGTTCAAAGTCACGATTGTCAATCTTGTTAAAAGTATTTTTACAATTCCAAACGCTATCATCTTACTCTGGCTCTTCTCAATTCGGTGGGGTGAGCGCAAAATATTCGAGGATCATATAAACCAGTGTCTTTGGGAGAACTGGGAAGACTGGGTAAGTAACCATGACTGGTTGTTGCAATTGATCCAATTGTTGTGAATTAAACTAATAATGCGTTCTACCAACAGCCCCAAGATGCAACCCCACATCACATTGCCTTCATCGCCGACCCCCAGCTTGTCGATCCCCACACCTACCCCGGTCGACCTTGGCCTCTGTCGACACTGACAATGCGATATACGGACCAATATATGCGCCGATCATTTTCCTTAATCCAGGAACACCTTGAGCCGGACTCAGTGCTGTTCCTTGGCGACCTTTTCGACGGCGGCAGAGAATGGGCCACCGCAACGAGTAGCAGCCCCGAAGCTCGCTGGCAAGGCTACAGGGACTCATATTGGAAAAAGGAATTCCGTCGGTTCACGAAGATCTTTTTGGATCCTTGGGAAAAAGCCAACACGGCGCCTGTTGATGGGCGAGGGCGGAGGTTGATCGCCAGCTTACCCGGGAACCATGACCTGGGTTTCGGGAATGGAGTCCAGGAGCCAGTCCGTGACAGATTTGAGAGCTTCTTCGGCAAGACCAACCAGGTCAATGTGATCGGTAACCATACTTTTGTATCTGTCGACTCGGTCTCACTCAGCGCGATGGACCAGCCTGACCCGTTGACAGGCAGCTCACCGACATCCAGTGATGCAAGCCATGCGATACGTCCGATATGGAAAGAGGCGGATGAATTTTTGGATAAAATGGCCATTCACAGGGCCAAAGCAGAGAACGACGAACTGAGAATGCTCAGGAACCAGAGTGAAGGGCATATGTTCCAGTACCGCGTTGTTGATGCCGTTGAGCCGACAATCCACTATAAACCGGAGCCAGTGGGTGTCGGCTTCCCGACTATTCTCTTGACTCACGTTCCTCTCCACCGCAATGCGGGGACCCCATGTGGCCCACTGCGTGAGCATTACCCGCCATCTTCTCCGGGCGAAGAGCTGCAAAATGATGAGCCGAACGCGCTCAAAATTTCCGGTGGATATCAGTATCAGAACGTCCTGACGCAAACTGTCTCGACCGAAGTCATGTCCAAAGCTGGACCCAATGTTGTGCAGGTCTACTCTGGTGATGACCATGATTACTGTGAAGTTTCTCACCGAGAGTTTAATGGCTCGCCAAACGAAATTACAGTGAAAAGCATATCCTGGGCGATGGGAGTTCGTCACCCCGGGTTCGTGCTCACAAGTCTGTGGCACCCCATTGACCCTAAGACGGGCAAGGCACTCCAAGAAGGAATTCCAACCATCCAGAACCATCTCTGCCTCCTTCCAGACCAGCTGGGAACATTCATCCACTACCTAATCATCCTCGGCCTCAGCATCTCCCTTCTTGTTCTCCGTTCCATCTACCTTGCGCTCTACCCGTCGCACCCCTCCACCGATACTATACTCCCCCTCACTGAGAACCGACGGGCCACGCACCAAACGTACACTTTCGGTGCGTCCAGCTCTACTATATCACCGGGCGGCGTGGCCAGCCGTGGCGGGACTTCAGCAGTTGCCCGCTATCCTGGCACTAAATCACCACAAGAAACATATCGACTTGATGATGACGTGGATCCTTCCCCCAAAGGTAAAGAGGGATGGCGTCCGGCATCATCACAACCAAAGTCACAATTTTCCCTCATCGTGGGGGAATTAAGCTCGTCCATCCGATATGTGGCGCAAGTGGTGCTGATCGTGTATTTCATCCTAATCTGGCGCTGGTAGCTAGTCCGTGTGGGTCTAACCTTTCCTTGCATTTTTTCTTTTTTTTTCTTTCTTTTTCTCTCAGCGAGCATATACCATAGACAAGCACATCGGACCGAGCCGAATCGACCTACTGAAGAAATCCATCAATCACCTGATACTATTCTCAGCCCCAGAAAACAAGACTGTTAGCTCCCGAGCTGCGCCACTTTTCTGCCCTGCTGACCGGGATATTTTTATTCCCCGAGATCCCGACCCCGGTCGTGAGCCTCCGACGATTGTCCGACGGGATCATTTTCGGGAAAGCCTCGGGTTTTTCGCCCAATCCAGGAAACGGAAAAAAATAGCGCAACACCGTCCTTAGGCTTTTGCCAAGATCATGGTGCGGGCCGTGGGATCCTGAGAAGGATCCCATTACTGTTGCCAACTCCTTAGTACACGCATGATGTATGTAATGATGTAGAGCCATTTAGTAATTAAAATGCCACGAGTCTGGGATACTTCTGCCCTACCAGTGCCTGTCTCGAGGGGAAAAAAAGTAACTGTATGAAAGTGGAGCCGAAGCCAAAAGCAGGGAAATAGGACCGGGATATTATTAGGCCCCAAACTTACCCATCCCCAGAATGTTCATGACACGCGAGAATGCGGGACCTGTTTTGATCTGGCCTTTTGTGTTCTCATTTGGTCTCCGGTGAACAATCTCAACCTGGGGTTAGGAGGCAGCCAGTGGTTTACGACATCTAGTGCGGATCACGGCCCAGAAAGGTTGGTTATTGGTCTCCCCAGACAACTCGGACCCCTACAGACCTGGGGAAAAGACGCACTGAAGGTGAGGGGAAAATCTGGAGATGAACATTTGTTTGGAATTAATTCTTTGAGTTTCACTACTTGGACTGATGTCCCGGTGCAGAAACAAGTACATACAATTCAGTAGTAAACGCCTAGATCACGATGCTTATGGTATAGTGTTGATATCAAATCTCAACATTTACTTTGCATTGTATAAGCAGGAAATTCATGGAACGCCCTGGATGCTTGGGAAGGCCGTCTGGGAAAAAAATTCCAGGCCGTTGGGCAAGTTCCCGATGCGGGAGGCCGATGCCGATCGGGTCCGTTTTCGGCATCCCCCGTTCTTCCTGTCATGTGCATACACATGGCTATTTCCGTCCCGATCGCACTAGAACCAGATCTTGCATTCTCGGTAAACACCGAAGCGTAGCAATCTCAATTTGTAGCATACAATATTGGATATGAAATGGCAGTTGAAACGTATTTGCAGGCCAATGCACTGTTGCGCCAAGACCAACGCAAGGTGCAGGGCAAAGTTTTCTCGAATCCTCGGCACAGTGTTGAGCCAATCTGCGCGTGTGACCAATAACCACTTCGGATTTCGCCGGGGGCTGAGGGGACCCACAGCACGGCCAGACCACATTGGCTCCCCCACGACCGGCCCAAACCCTATCCCCAGGCTCGAAACATCCAAATCGAATTTACCAAAATAAATCACGAAATTATTGAACAACGCTAGCCCTCGAATGCCTCCCTGGGATTGGACGTGATGCAGATTTCGGCCTTGGCCCCCGCGCGCTCGCTGCTTTCGGGTTTTGTTGTCTACCCCGGCCCGGCATGACTGTGGGTGGCCATGTGGTTGAGTTTTTCTGGGGGAAAAACTACAAATAGGAGGATCATCCTCCAGAGTTTTGGTCTACATCTTCATTCATCACACATTCTATCCTATCAATCCTACTTCGACTTACTCTCTATACTCTGCTGAGCCGATCTACTCTTCTATATTCACACCACAACAACTACAACTTACTACACCCACACCTATACTTATACCTACACCTGAACTTCAATCAACCAAATCAGCTTCTATCACTGCAATGGGATTTGGTTTGAAAAGACCCGATGATGCCGTGGGCTCTGCTGCCCCGGCCATCATGATCGGCCTGTTCGTCGCCTTTGGCGGTGTTCTCTTCGGGTATGTACCACTTCTATTTTCACGTCTACAACTGTTCTAACAATCATCTAGATATGACACAGGCACCATTTCTGGTATTCTCGCCATGAAGTACTGGCGTGAGACCTTCTCGACCGGTTACGTCAACAAGGCGGATGGCCTCCCGGATGTTACTTCCTCCCAGTCCTCTATGATCGTGTCTCTCCTCTCCGCCGGTACCTTCTTCGGTGCCCTCTTCGCTGCCCCCATCGCGGATAAGTTTGGTCGTCGCTTGGGTATGATCATGGAGAGTTTCGTCTTTGTCTTTGGTGTCATTCTCCAGACCATTGCCACTTCTATTCCCCTCTTCGTTGCCGGTCGTTTCTTTGCCGGTCTGGGTGTCGGTTTGCTCTCCGCAACCATCCCCCTTTACCAGTCTGAGACCTCCCCCAAGTGGATCCGTGGTACCATTGTTGGTGCTTACCAGCTTGCTATCACCTTTGGTCTGCTTCTCGCTGCCATTGTCAACAACGCCACTAAGGACCGCAACGACACTGGCTCTTACCGTATCCCTGTCGCTATTCAGTTTGCCTGGGCCATCATCCTCGTCGTTGGCATGATCATTCTTCCCGAGACACCTCGCTTCCTGATCAAGCAGGACCGCTATGAGGAGGCCACCAAGGCCCTCGCTCGCCTTCGCCGCATGGATATGAACGACCCTGCGGTCATTGCCGAGCTGTCCGAGATCCAGGCAAACCACGAGTTCGAGATGCGCCTTGGAGCTGCTACCTACCTCGAGATCTTCCGCGGTACTCTCGGCAAGCGTCTCGCTACCGGATGCGCCGTCCAGGGTCTGCAACAGCTCGCTGGTGTCAACTTCATCTTCTACTACGGCACCACCTTCTTCCAGAACTCCGGCATCCAGAACTCCTTCGTGATCACCCTGATCACCAACATCATCAACGTCGTGTCTACCTTCCCCGGTCTCTACATGGTCGAGAAGTGGGGTCGTCGCCCTCTTCTGTTGTTCGGTGCCGTTGGCATGTGTGTGTCTCAGCTGATCGTCGCCATCGTCGGTACCGCCATTGATAACGACGTCTCCAACAAGGTTCTCATCGCCTTTGTCTGCATCTACATCTTCTTCTTCGCCTGCTCCTGGGGTCCTGTCGCCTGGGTCGTTACTGGTGAACTGTTCCCCCTCAAGGCTCGTGCCAAGTGTCTTTCCATCACCACCGCTACCAACTGGCTACTCAACTGGGCCATCGCCTACGCCACCCCCTACATGGTGAACAGTGGTCCCGGTAACGCCAACCTTCAGTCCAAGGTGTTCTTCATCTGGGGTGGCTTCTGCTTCATCTGCGCCATCTTCGTTTACACCTGTATCTACGAGACCAAGGGTCTTTCCCTTGAACAGGTTGATGAGCTCTACTCCAAGGTCTCTTGTGCCTGGAAGTCTGTTGGCTGGGTTCCTTCCGTCAACTACGCTGATGTTCGCGATGTCGCCGGTGGAAAGACTGGTGACCTTGCTCAGCTCGAGATCGATGCTGGTGAGAAGCGCGCTGAGGGTGCTACCCACCACGAGAGCGTGGGCGCCAAGGTTGATGTTTAATATGTGATTTGATACCATGGGACGTTTAATGATCTTCTATTTGTTATATATGCATGTCTTGTTTGTTTGAGCGTGACTTTGGGAATACCTGTCTTACTGCAAATTTTCTGTTCTTTGTGATATCTATCTGAGCATTTATAGAGCCATCACATATCATATAATTCTTACTACAAAATGTCCTCCACCTGTAAACTTTCCATCGCCGAAGAATCAGCGCCAAGAATAGAAGAGCAATGCCCAAGTGGATCTCGCACCCGGGCAGTTATCATGCATGGATGCTTCTACCTCCAAAAATTAAACTTGAGAAATCTGGGTTGCTTCTAAGATTATGAATGAGCACACTCTATTTACTAAAAAAGAACAATCTAGATGATTTTGTGTGTGCCTTCAAGTCCACCATGAGGCCTACTATCAGCAAGAGCCCAAATAGAGGCCTCGATGCGGGCCCGTTGTCTTTGCTCGTCGCTTGAGCTGTTGTCCCCAAATACTGCGTCCATTTCCTCCAGTGTGCGTCCCTTCGTTTCTGGCACAAAGAACCAGCACCATATGAACGAGAACGCACAGAAAAGACAAAAGAACACGTAGGTTCCATACCCGGTATTTTGAATAAGGGGCGGCGTGATCAGACCGATGATGAAGTTGTTAAGCCAAGCAGACATCGTCGAGTATGCCATACCTTTGGCACGAAGAGCAGACGGGAATATCTCAGCCGGCATTGCCCAAGGAATTGGACCCCAGGTGCCTCCGTAAGTAAGCATGAAAATCAAGAGGAATGCGACACAGACCCAGGCTTGTGATGGGTGAGATGGCCAGTCTGCTTCGTATTGACTCATCAAAACGGCGATGATGAGATGGGAGATTGCCATACAAGCGGCACCCCCGAAGAGCAATGGCCGGCGACCAAATCTGTCCATTCCCCACAAAGCCCACAAGCATGCCACCAACTGACAGATGTTCACGACACCTGACATGTTCAGCTGCATCTCGTAGTCTAGGCCCATTCCCTCAAAGAGACTGGGTGAGTAATAGATGAGAGCGTTGACACCACCGAATTCTGTAGATGGAACCTGTTAATATCAAGCACAATGAGAAATACATTGGTATGGGATTTACTCACGCTGGAAGAATAAAAGCCCAATACCAACATGGGTGCGCTTCCAGCATCCCTTGCGGAAGCAGTCCAGGTAGCTCCACACATGAAGCATAGCTCGACTGGAGTAGCTTCCATCCTGGCAATTGGGATGCCGCAAAATGCTGACCTCTGTGCAATAAGCTGCCTCTGACCGAATATCAACCCATTCTTGAAGTACGCGTGGATCGGTAGCCTCTACTCCTCGAAGCTTGCAGAGAACTTGAAGTGCCTCTTCATCCCGGCCTCGGCCAGCAAGCCAACGAGGCGAATAGGGTAAGAAGGGAACGCCGGCGCCGAGGAATAAAGCAGGAATAATCTGTATCAATAGTGAGCGACAACATCCATTTCAGCTGACAAGCGACTCATACCTGGATAAGGAAAGGCAATCGCCATGACCACTCATTAGGAATAAACCGCGTTGCGTAGGTGATATAGAATGCAACAACAATGGCAGCGACAATCGAAAGTTCTTGTAAGACCAGCAATGTACCTCGAATCTCAGGAGGTGCGATCTCTGAGATGTACAGTGGCGCAACCATGGCCAGCATGCCCACACCAATTCCACCAACAAAGCGAGCCCCAACAAGCATTGAGAAATTCATAGCTCCAGTCTGCAGGGCTGAGCCGAGGACAAAGATCCACACAGCAACGAAGATTGACCATTTCCGTGAGATTTTATCTGCAATCCATCCCTGGTTCATGGCGCCCAGAAAAGCTCCTAGCTCAATCATCGCTGTAAGGATACCTTTTTGGAACCCGGATCCTGCCGCGTCTGCTCCAACTTCGGGAAATGTTTTGAGAAATTGTTCCATGGTGAGGGTCACAGATACAACACCCTGGTCGTAGCCAAACATGGCTCCTCCCAGTGTTGCAAACGCAGCACATGTCGCCACATATTTGTTCGTGACAACACCCTTTAGACCTGTGATATTGAGATGTTAGCATTTATTTGAGCTATTAGACGAGGAATGGTGAAAGCGGTAGCATACCTGGTTCACCGTAGGGCTGGTGCTCTTGTCCTGGGTCTGGAATGATTGTAGATGGGTCTTCCTTTAAACTCGACTCCAAATGTTCGCTTTCTGGTGATGCCTTTTTGTCCCCCATGATATTCTCATATGGCGGGGCTGTATGTAGTAAAGTTAGGTAGGGATGCAAGGTCTGAGAAGTGGAAGAATAAGCAATTGGCTATTGTGTACAAGGTTCTGAGTATCCAATGGATAAACGACCATAGAGCAGCCTGTACGCTGGACATGCTCCGAATATAAATCGGTAGATATGCATGTCGGCTTGGTGTTGACTCGCACCAATGAGAATTGAACTAATTTGTAACCGGTTTTTCCTCTTCAAAAAGTGACAGAGCGTGATATTCGGTGGCTGACGCCATTGACCTCCACGAACATGGGAAAACGCGGGGAACGCCAATTGATGGCGGGGCCCCGGGATGTCACCGAGCCGGACACCATTTCCCGTCTCGGATACCATATTCCACCCCTCAAAACCACCGTCTCATCACCGTCACCGAAACCAAAAGTTCTCTCAGAAGTGGCCGAAAAAGCATGCCGGGTGATCATGCTCGTCCCGAGATCACCCTCGTTCAACCGATGAAACAGCACGGGGCAGGAAGCCCTTCAGCATCAATTACTACCCAGCAGCCCGAAATCACTGCCCAGCCCGAGATCGCCAGTCCGGATTGTTCGAACTGAAACTCCCCGACATCATCGCGCTGAGGCCCATTCGGGTACTCATCGGGTGGACATTGACCCGGCTTCAGATCTACGTGTCTGTACCCCCTCAGACTTGCATATGTGCGTCATGCATATCGGGATGCTGGATCGGAGAATACCGCATTGACATGCCGGATGAGCGATTTTCTTTGCCGCTGCCCGTAGATCGAACTGGTTCCGGTGTTTCGGCCCCTGGTGATGAAGAAGAGTCGACTCGGAATGGGCAGATTCGAAAGGCCCATGATTTTGCTCCAGAAATACCTACACGGATTTACATGCTATACCATTGACATGGGGTTTAACAATATTGCTCCACGACATACTCCGCAGTGGGCAGGTTTGATTCGAGCCCCATGCCGTCTCACGGATCTCCACTACTAACTAGCAGACGTCTCGCTTCGGCGGAAATCGCTCTCCGCCAAAGGCCGCATCGTTATTGATAAGTAATCTCCACTAGAACAGAGAGTCTCATTGGTCTCCCGACATCAGCCATTTGCGGCCTTGCCAGCTTGATATTCTCGCCGTTACTTGCCCACTTAGGCAATACTGAATGAATAGCACGGTCCGAGCTATGCACGATGATTGTTTCATCCATGATTAATAGTCCAATTTTGAGGGCTTTCTTCCCCAAAGTGGAGAAGATGCGTTCTGCTAGCTTGTGTACTCAAACTGACACCTCAGGCCACCATCCCGGCCCCTTTCCTTCCACCGTCAACTCCACGACCTCAACCATTCTCCTTTCTTCGTGACTTTTACGTCGGTTGCAAATATCGAGTCTATGATATTTGAACTTTCCACAAGATCTAGGTCAAATTTTGCTGTTGTTCTTGTATTATTGCTAAGATTCTAAATCGTGTTGGATCAAACGAAGTCCCCTACCATACTCCAGGAGTGAGGATACGTATGTAGCTCAGTGATAGCTCATCACCACATGAATATTTACCCATTCCCCCTACCTACCTACCTATTGACTTTTTTTTCTTTCTCCCTTTCAACTTTTTGATTGAGCTGTTCCAAGGTTTTAGTTGATCCGACATCGACCGTTTGAAATGACAGCCCTGGAGGGCACAGCTAAACATTCCCGCGACCACCCGCGACTATGGCTTGGTTGATATTCATTGAGCGCTATATTAAAAGGAAGACTTGTTTCCAACGCTCACAAGCATCGGCAGCGGAGGGGCCGATATGCAGCCACAGACACCTGGGCCCTTTGCTGCCGAGGTAACAGCTAACCCTCGAACGTCCATGGATCTTTACAGGACAAAACAGGAGTATTGCGGCGTATTTTGGGCCTCGGTGAGATTTGGGTTGAGTCATCAGCTTATACTATCCCCGTAGAGCCCGGGAGGGTCCAATCTTTGCAGGGCTGATGCCGAGACCCGCAGAAGAAACGGGAAGCCGGAAGCCCGGAGATCCCTCTGACATCATCGATCAAAGCTGATCAAAACGTTCTTTTTTTTTGCAACACGCATCAGCAGGTACATCTCAATTTCGCTAGAGCACCCCTATACCACCCTGCTCCCGGTCGCACAGGTTGATCCACATTGCTGATCTTGAACCGACCCGCTCTCACCAGTCGATCTCCCGAACCCCCGTTCCGGTATGGCCTCTGCAGCACCGACTGCAAGAAGAGCCAGCTCTCACCGGCATGGATCAATAAAGTCCCAGGACTGGCCCGAAGATGTCAACAGAACTTATTCACAGGATACAGAGGGTGTACACTTCAGTGGGGATGGACTCAACACTGGGGTCCGAGTCATGAGTTCGTGCTTTAGTGATCAAATCAACTAGTACCAAGTCGAGACTAACATTCTATGTTTAACAGGCGACGGTCGACTTGATATTAATATCAATGAACATAAACCAAGCATCGCGGGATTGCTGAACCGTATCCAGAAAACGCCGTTGGAACCAGAACTTGAGGACCTCGAGGGGAAGGAGACCCAGGAAGCAATCCCAAGGGATGAAGGGAGAGACTTCCCACTGAGCATGAACCTTGTCATACAAGTAATTGGATCCCGGGGCGACATACAACCATTTATTGCATTGGGGAAAGAGCTGAAGATACACGGACACCGGGTGCGATTAGCCACCCACTTGGCTTTTCGGGACGTTGTACTTGAAGCTGGACTGGAGTTCTTCAGCATAGGAGGGGACCCGGCAGAGCTGATGGCATTTATGGTGAAGAACCCATCCCTCATGCCGGCTTTCAGTACGATCCGAAGCGGCGCAATCCAAAAACGTCGACGAGAAATGAAAGAGATCATATACGGATGCTGGAGATCGTGTATTGAAACAGGCGACGGAACAAATCTTCATCAGATCAAAGAAGATCTTTGGAATGATACCGTGGATTACCGACGACGTCCATTTGTTGCTGATGCGATCATCGCAAACCCTCCTAGTTTGGCCCATATTCATTGTGCCCAAAGATTAGGAATCCCACTACATATGATGTTTACGTGAGTGATTCTTGCCAGGTGAAATGACCCCAAGTCTAACTCAATTTTCTTAGCATGCCCTGGACACCGACTCAATCATTCCCACATCCTTTAGCTGTGCTTCACCAGCAGGATTGCAAACCAACCGTTGCTAACTTCGTCTCGTATGCCGTGGTGGACATGATGATCTGGGAGGGATTAGGGGATCTTGTTAACTCATGGCGAAAAAAAATTCTCGCATTGGACCCCGTGGATTCCATTACAGCGCCCAGTCTGATACATCGCCTACGAGTTCCATACTCATATTTGTGGTAAGGCTCCCCCAATCGGTGGTTACCTTGTGCTGCATGTGCTAACCAGATCTCACTTTTAGGTCACCCGCATTACTTCCCAAACCTCGTGACTGGAACAAGGACATCGATATATGCGGGTTCAGCGTCCTCCCATCCAAATCCGATTTCAAGCCCCCCAAAGAGATTGAAGAGTTTCTGAAAAATGGCCCAACTCCAATATACGTTGGTTTTGGCTCTATTGTCGTGGATGATCCTATCAGATTGACCAACATCGTTTTCGACGCGCTAAAAGAGGCCGGTCAACGAGCGATTGTTTCGAAGGGATGGGGAAACCTGGGAGTGGACGGTATCGAGGTTCCGGAAAATGTTCTCATTGTTGGAAGCGTCCCGCACGACTGGCTGTTCCGGCATGTTTCATGCGTCATTCACCATGGTGGTGCGGGTACAACCGCTGCCGGACTTTCCCTCGGGCGTCCAACAATTATTGTTCCTTTCTTCGGCGACCAGCAGTTTTGGGGAGGTATCGTTGCTGCCGCTGGAGCTGGCCCCGGGCCAATTCCTCACAAACAGTTAACAGTCGAAAAACTGCGTGATGCGATCAAAACGGCACTGGAATCCTCCACGAAGGAAAGGGCACAGATAATTGCCGACAAGATGCAGAAAGAGTCTGGCGTGCGAGATGGAGTACGCAGTTTCCACCGACATCTGGATCTCAAGTCTCTGAGATGCGCTATATGCCCGTCCCGTCCTGCTGTTTGGCACTTGAGGCACACGGAAGTAGGCTTGAGTGCATTCGCTGCCACAGTCCTGGTCGAAATGGAAAAGATCAACCCGCGGGATCTTGTGTTGTAAGATCATCAATCTCAAAAGAATGAATTATATTGACCGACTTCACAGAAATCGGGCGTCTGAGTACGACACTTGGCGTGACCCCGCTGGACCATTGAGCGCAGGAGCGCAAGTTCTTGTCGGCGCAATTGCAAATTTCATCACCGGAATTGGCGAACTACCATACGAAATGGCGACAGATCTCATATCTGCCGGTCGCGCCATTGGGAATCCAGGCGCCGCCGATATCAACGATCCTAGATCTGTCGCATGTGCATGGAAGCGCCAGCGAAGAAGTCAAGAGTCCAGCGAAGAGAGCGAAGAAGAGCAGTATCATGACTCCAACGAGTACCACCAATCCGACGATTCAAATGGTGAGGATGATGACACGAGCCTTGAGGGAAATGATGCGTTGAGTGAAGTTTCACCTGCAACAAGTTTGGAAAGGAGACGTAGTCTACAGCTGGAGCATACTCTCACCATGGACTGTATAAAGAAGCCCACGAGGCAAAATAGCGCATTCACTGAAATGCGCAGTCACAGCAGTCGGATGTCGTTGAAATTCCTGAAAACCATCATCTGGCTTCCCACAGATCTCACTCTCAGTTTGTCAAAAGGTTTTCATAACGCGCCCAAGTTATACCATGATCGCATGGTCAAATCAACTCCGAAGGTCATCGGCTTTCGCAGCGGTGTAAGGGCGGCTGGCACGGTATGTGAAAGTCCTGAATTGCGTGTGATGACCCCCCACAAATCCGACCCTTTAGCTGACTTTCAATCCAGGAACTGCGAGATGGATTTTACTACGGGGTAACAGGAGTGGTTACCCAACCACGGCAAGGCCTGAAACAGCAAGGCGCAAAGGGAATGGCCAAGGGCATCGGAAAGGGTCTCGGTGGTGTTTTTCTCAAGCCACCCGCAGGTATGTTGCAAAATCGAATCCTCGCCTCAAAACTCCAATGCTGACCCCTTGGGAAACAGGTCT
Source organism: Penicillium bialowiezense (assembly GCA_026122735.1). Lineage (NCBI taxonomy): Eukaryota > Fungi > Ascomycota > Eurotiomycetes > Eurotiales > Aspergillaceae > Penicillium > Penicillium bialowiezense. The sequence goes on from JAKZFB010000004.1 coordinate 1,508,364, forward strand.
CTGGGGACTTGTCGGCTACCCCTTGATTGGACTGCGCAGAAGATTGCAGATAGCTTTGGGCAAGAAGCAGGAGAACGCCATCGTGGCAGCTCGAATAGCTCAAGGGATTGAAGAAATGCATGAGTCATCAGCTGAAGAGCGAGTGGAAGTTGCTCAGAAATGGCGACTCTTGGAAGAAGATATACGCGTTTCATACTGAGAGTGCTTCATAATGGAGGGTTCTTCGCAACACCACCGGGGCATTTTTTGGGGCAGGTCATGGACCTCGGGACCTATGAACATAATGAGCAACATTTTTATATACATCTATTGCCTAGTTTCTAATAACGAATTACGAGAACATGTTTATCTCTTCAACCTTGGAATTAGGTGAAGTTCTTCCCGGTGTCTCGAGGTCCTTAGGTCTCTGACCCCGGGACCTCGGGATGCGGAGGCCGGGGCCAGGGCCAGGCCCACCTCCAGGGCTAACCTTGGAAAATGATGATTCTACGTAGGGTGGGTGTGTCGGTTGAATCGCATGCCTAGGTAGAACACCAAATATTATTTGTGCATGGCCTTCATTAGAAGAAAATATTTAGTAGACGTAGATAAAATCCTCATTCTTCAGGTCCGTCACATCCAATAGCCCCTTGTCTTGCTCGACAGAGTTTTTCTGCTCTCGAGAATGTTCGAGCTCAACCGCTTTGTTCACTTTGAGTTGATCCTTTCGAAGCATCGACATGTCAGCGACATGTCCGGACTTTCCAAGCTCCAATCGCATCTTTTCGTGTTTTTTATTTAAGTAAGCAAGGTAGATAGGAATAAGCCTTGACGACGTGTGAGTATATAGTAACACAAAATCAGCTAGGTGTTCTGACTTACCCAGCGAGAATCCCGACCGTGACGAACATGGCCAGATCGGCTATGAGTCCTGTTCGGTATAAAGGCGCATCGTCGGTTGAGAAAAGAAGTGGCCCTATGACATTACCAGCGCACATTCCAACGAACACAACCCCAGAAGTGCATTTTTTCTTGGTATCTCCTGCGGTGTTTTGGGCTTGCCACGCATAAAGCATAGGAGTTATGCCTGCCAGGGTTGAAACCTGTGATAGAAACATTAGTACACAGATGGAATCTCCGCTAGATGTGTCAATCGTGACATACCAAATAGTATCCAAAAAGCAGAACTCCCTTTTGCTTTCGTGGCACGGTAAGCATCAGAATAGCACCGACTGCGGGCATTATACTCATGCCCGAGATAACGAGACCTTTTCGTTGAGTCCTTGTAGCGATCCATCCGGCACCCACTATAGCGATAACTTGAACGACGCCGAAGGGGATATTGAAGAGGATTGTTTGGAAGCTATTGAATCCAAAAGACTTCACAATCAAGGAGCCGAACGAGGAGATGCCACCACTCGCAATACTATCAGAATTGACGATGAGGTTAACCACTCGTCGTGAGACTATTTTGATGTATCTTGAAAAAAACTCACGAAATAGCAACAATGGTGAAAAACCAGCAATATGTTTTGAGATCAAGCGCGACTTCTAGGACATGGTCCCACCGCCACTTCTGGGTGACTATACCCATTTGATTTGCTCGAAGCCGCTCTGTAGCAATGAACTTCTCCCGCTGATTAAGATATCGAGCGTCCATCGGCGAATCCGGCATCAGCCAAAAGACAATGAGCGAATAAGCCACTGTGAGCAGTCCACAGAACATAAAGATAGTTTGGTAGCGATAGAGCACCGCGCTGTGGATATGGCCAAGACCATATGTCAGTAGACTTCCGATAATGGAAGTGACACCATTCATGGCGCTCCAGTAGCTGACTCGCAGAGTCTGTTCGCTACGGCGCCACCACATCTGTGTGATGGCGACACAACAAGGTGCGATCAATGATTCAAATGATCCGAGAACAAAGCGCATACCAAGTAGTGATGGAAAATTGGTGCAAGCAGCCATGATGGTGAGCGAGGAGCCCCAGAGAAAGATAGCTGAAGCCAAAACCTTTCCTGTTGGGAGCTTCACAAGAATCAAAGCTGCCAAAGGCTGCATCACCAGCTGGGCAAGATACAGAATAGACCCGAGCCAGGAATACTGCAGGCCAACCAGGTGGGCATCCTCCGATATTCCAAAAATAGAGACATAACTGATCATTGTCAGAATAAACGCCAAAGGAAACGGAAATATCTGGGTCAAATACCTTAAAGTACTTTTGTCAAGCTGTTGAAAAAAATATGCCCATAAAACGAGAATAAGAACCCGCGAATCAATTCTGCGAAGTACGGCTTTTTCCTCTTCATAGGTGAAGCTAGACTGCTCAGTTGAATTTTCAGCTAGAAATTCGACGGCTTTTGATCGCGAGGTTTGGTCATCGGCACTGCCTTGATCAAGGTTCTCATCATGGGCGATTTGAATATCATCGGTTTTGTGGGACTTCATAATGGAGAAATATCTGTTTCAGGCAGGATGATGGTGTGTTGGGTGCCTGTAGGAGACGTGATCAATGCTTATGATATTATTGGGAAATGTAGAAATCTAGGACATTTCAGGAATATTGTACTTATGCAGAGCACTAGCCAAGATGTTGAAACGGGTGAGTTTAGCCCGAAGTTTCCCCTTGATAAATATGCCACTGTGATCACTAGCATCAAGTTGAAGCTCCGAGGGCGGAATACCAAGCCCTGGATCATTTTTCGCACCAATAAAGCCTAACCTGGGCTAATTTCAGAGCCGGATTGCTGGTCAGATGAGCAAATTCATTCAACAAGCAAGCCAGGAATGCGGGGATCAATATGGTGGCGCGATGCCGTCGCAGTAATGATTGGTCTAGTAATGCCAACGCTATGCTTTGTCTTTTATCCTAGGAAGATCAGCAAAGGACGCGGGTTCTCCATACCTCGGCACTACCAAATACTCTGGGGTACATGCCACTATGTACAGATTAAGTGCTAGTTAGTTTCTTTGATAGCCAATCGAGAGCTGCGCCCCTCCAGATTTACGATTAACCGTGGAGCCCCCACGCCAGAACCTTGATCATTCCAATCTCTCCGGGTCAGCTTGGAGATCCATAGCCCCCAGAAGCCAGTGATTCCAACTGACTTTGGTCAGTACCCATTTTGTGGCGATCGGGTTCAATAGATCCTGTTGACCATCTTGGGCATGCACATGCTCCTCTTGTGCCATGAATTTATTTCTTTGGATCAATCTTGGAACCTTGGAAGATTACAAATTTAACAAAGTAATTTGCGCAAAGTTACCTCTAACTAAAATTTGTGAGCTAGTCTTGCAATGTCTAAAGCATTAAGACCAATTCCTAATTGTCCTTGTGTGGAATCGCAAACCCGTTCTGCGAGTCTTCATGGAAGATTCAAGATATCACTGACTTTCACAACCTCCCCGGTGCGGATTGAGCGGTTGGCAGCAACACCGGTAAGAATTGAAGCTGCTCCGTCAATGTGACTGGCGGCTCTCATATGTTCATCCGGCTCCACTTCCCCAAAGAGATCACGAAGCATCACATTATCACCGCCCCCATGGCCCCCCTTCGCCTGAATGACCTCAATATTCCGTGGCTCTTGGAATAAAGGCCGAAGCGTCAGTGTTATGTTCTCAGCAGCGCCCTCCAAGGACTGCTCTCCCCCCGAATTCACGTAGCTACTCTCCACAATCTCGGCTTCCAGTCTTCCCCCTGTTCCGTTGAAGCTGACGCGGAAGCCTTCCCATGGAGCATAAGCTGTAAGCGAGTAGGTAAGAACAGTATCATTCTCGTATCTGACGAGAACATTCATCGTGTCCTCAATGCTGATCCCGTCACCAAAAACGCTTTGATCACGATAATATCCATCTTCATGCTCAGCGTCGAGATAAAGGGACTTCAGTTGCGGATTCTGGTCGAGATGAAGGGCAAACAAGTCATCTTTCGCGGCCTCACTTCCAAAAGCCCTCGAGTAGAATTTGTCGACACCACGCTCCTCGGCATTCTTCTTGCCGTAAAACTTGAGATCACCTTGAGCATACACAGTCTTTGGTCTGGACTGTAGCCAAAAGTTAATCAAATCAAAATGATGAGTCGATTTGTGGACAAGAAGGCCACCACTGTTTCGCGCGTCGCGATGCCACCGTCGAAAATAGTCAGCTCCATGAGAAGTATTGAGCATCCACTCGAAATGAATGCTCGTGACAGTTCCAATTGCGCCGGACCGGATGAGTTCGAAGATTTTCGTATTGTGTGGCGCGTATCGGTAGTTGAAGGTGACTCTGACTCTCTTGTTGGTCCGTTCCACGGCCGAAAATATTTCATTGCACTGTGGAACGTCAATAGTCATCGGCTTTTCAGTAATGACATTGCAGCCAAGTTCTAGCGCGCGCACAATATAAATGTGGTGGGTGCGATCTATGGTGGTGACGATGACTTCATCCGGCTGTGTTTCTTTGATCATCAAATCGAAGTCTTTGGCGAGATACGTTGGAATCTGACCACCAGTCAGGGATTCGATCTTCGATTTAGCGTAGTCGAGTCGAGTCTGATTTGTATCACAAATGGCAACCAAAACACTCGTCTCGGCAAAGTCTCGGGAGATGCTCGTGTAGAAGAGACCAGCCCTACCTCCAGTTCCCACGAGAGCATACCGATTCTTTGGGAAGCGTGGAGTGCTACTCATATTGGCAGGTGGCTTTGTCGATTAGTGGTAAGATTCTGAGCAGGCAGTGCTGGTGGAATCAATATGTGACTATCAGCGAAGAGGCGCCGGGAAAAAAGAACAGATTGATGCGAGGTGAGGAGAAAGACGAGGAGAGGAGAAAGAGTATGTTATCCAGGAAATAAACCCACTGCTTTGATACCTCGGGCTATACAATTCTGTTTGGCACCCTCCGGCAAAGCTCACGTTTCCTCCCCGCAAATTTTCTCTTCTATCCCCCCACGCTGGATCGACATTCTATTGCTGGCAGGTCCTATGTCCAAAGAACTCAAATGTGCAATTGGTTGAAAAATATTTTCCCGGTCAGCCAGTCGTATTAGATCTTCGATCATGGGGTATGTACCCCGCTCCCAGATCTACATCGGCCAAGTACAAATGGCGATACACAAGATACCACCGCCAAACCACACATATCTTCTGGGAAGCACATGAGAGTGGGCACTAGTATGTTGGCGGGTTGCATCGGCTTATAACATTAGGCTTGAGGTATTCAACCTCCCGAGGTCTGTCAACTTTCATTCTTAGCTCCAAAAGAAAAATATTGTAAGATTGTTAAGATAAAATCCAGGGATCGGAGGATTTGTGGCTCGTTCTTTGGCGTAAGCTTGAATGCATCATAGCCTAATTGCAGTCTCGGTCACAATTGACCCGAGATAGGCTGAATTGTCATTATTCGGTGTATCCATGGATCGTCACGAGGCCCAGGCCCACCATCTCCAGGCAGTAAGCAGCCTTGGGGATATCCTTTTGTGTCTTTCCTTCTAAAAATTCTTCGCCTGTGATACCGGAATCAACACCAATCCAATTCTTCGATCATTTCCTTTTGTCTCTCGCCTGGGCAAAAGTCTGTAACCTTGAAAGAGCGTTGGCAATAATTGTTCAAAGTGCACCCAATACGTAACCCATGTACAGTGTGGAACAGAGCATCCAAAGAATCGACCGCTTCTGCCACTCACCAATTATCATACACATTGATGTCGCCACAATCATATCATATAATCGAGTCTGTTGAACATCCCAGTTGATATCCAAACAGAATCGCTCCTTGTTTTCTGTTTGCTTGATCCATTTAGAAGGATGACCCGTTCTCTCAAGCAGGTCTGTGACAACAGAATCAAAGATCCACAGTTGTCCATGCTTGTCGTGTGAAAAGCTTGAAATATATTGCGCAACGTATGTCTCCTCCATAGAGCCAGGGACCCTGGCAACCAGCTTTAAGTGGTTGAAAGGCATGAGTCTCTTGTTCCACATGTGATTATAGTGCACGTCACGTGTGCCTTCCCAAGAGAACTCAATACCGGCATATTCAAAGCAATAGGTGCGGGTGCGGATTGACAACGGGGAACTCCATTTGAGACGAAATGCCTCATCGGCCACAGTCGGAAGAGGCACAGCTGCCGGCAGCGAGCCTGGGCAAGAAGGATTTTCTGAAACATTCCTACTTTGTGAATCACTGGGAACGCCGCTTTCACTTTCGACAGGGCCCATCTCCAAGTCTGGTGTTTTGCATTTTTCCGCGGCCGTAGCTGCGCGGACTTCAGTCACTTCCTCCTCTTTTATGGCCTTCCGCCTGGCATTCACCGTGCGATGATACTCTGCTCCCGTTTCTCCCCACACCCTCCATGTGCGAACTTTGTATCCTTTCCATTCCCTAATATCATTGGACGTGGAGTTGTCTGGATTGCTGCGACACTTCCATCTCACTAAACCTCTGGGATCAATGACGTTCTTCAGGTTGTCACTGAACTGGACGATCCACTCATTCCAAAATGCGCCGAGCTTTATTGTGCATATGGGATCACCTTTTTTGTGCCCGCGGCGAAGGGTCCGTGGTGGGTTGTGGAAAAGAAGGCTGGGCAAATGCACAAAGTAGCTGTTCGGTTGTTGAAAATGGGACTCGTAGGATCTGTTTTCGTCGTACGACCCCCCATATTCCTTTCCCGGCACGAGGAACGGTGTCACGGAGATATGATCAAACCCCTCGCGGTAAACATGCCATACCGACAGCCTGTGTCTTTGCGACAGTGCTTCCTCCAGGGTTGACATGCTTGTGGTATTGTGTTGGGCGAAGGAGACCGTTGTCTTCTAGTCTCAGGTTTCAAGGCGGAATGTTTGATACCGGGCTGATTGTCTGGCTCACTCGTGTGTTTGTATTAACGCGGGAATGTCAGTTGAAGCGTTTGACATGGAGTTCGGATGTAAGTATAATGCTCGAAGCGCGGTGGTTTTGGCCCCAGTGGGGCTGCCCTGTTTTTTTGCACACCGGGCGCAGGGCGCGGTGGATAGGTTCACGCTCAACAGTCCTCTTATTGGCCTCCAAACCCTGGAAATTTTGTCCAGAGCCGTTGCTCCATCTTCTCGTGGGACTTCAGGGGCCATGTAAATTGGCTCGGTCGGTAATCGGCACAATACTCTTCAGGCTCATCATTCATTTCCTAGGGCAAAGAAGAAGGGAGCGGATATAAGACATTTTACTCGTTAGTCATTTGTCTCGTTTAGCAACTAGACACGTATGAGCTCATCGCTCGTGATGCGGAAGTTGTGCGGATCCTTTGTCGTCGTTTGAAAGCATCCTTCATCGATCCAGTATTCGTTTCACAATGACGGAAGGGTCCATATCGACCTCAACGATGATTGCAATAGATATGACCAATGTCGTCAGAATAATCTAGACACCATTAGCAAAGCCCGTAATGATCATACTCACATTCAACTTACACAACCCAAAAGGATCCCCACGAAGTTCAGTTCCCAACCCCCAGCATGGATCTTGTCTCTAGCGATTGCATTCTGCTGTCTCCAAAATCGAAAGGCACCCACTAGAGCCACGAGGATGGCTACAGCGTGGCACGTCACTGAAAGCGGGATACCCACCTGGTGAAATCCCAACTTATCTGCCAAGTCCTCCGCTGCCTGTAGGCGAAAAAGCTGTGCGATGAGAACACCTTGCTGCGTGATAACAAGTGATGTGCGAATGTACGCGAGGAACGTCCGCTCCAGAGCTGCGAAGCAATTAGCATGGATGGAGCTGGGTGAAACCACATATTGATCGAAACCCACCGAAATAGTCGCGGTTACTCTTATGCGGAACCGTCAAAGTGACATGGTGTGTCCAAAACCGAGTGAGCTTGCCCCAGAGACCCGTCCGAGCCTGCTTGCGCCGGCGGGCGTCCGCACGCGCATCGAGGACGCGTGATGTGGTACGACGCGTCACGACGCGATACTCATCACCCGATGAGGCAGATCCGGCAGAGTCGTTAAGTTCATTGTCTTCGTGTGTCTGAATATTCTGGAGCTCAAGGGCCTCGCGGGGATCCACGTCGCTCACGTCACTCGCGTCACTCGCGCCATCGCGACGCGATCGGATATTCCTTAACACAGCGCCCGCGGGCTCCGCTGAACTTGGAGTCTCGTTTGATGCTGTCATTCCTCTGGTGCTATGTCAGCTCTGTGTGGAAAGCATGGTTTGGACAAGGTTGGGATCCCCGCTGGTGCAAGTCAAAGCAGGTTTGGCGGGTTTTCCGTGGATCGACATGATTTGTCCCCCGCAATCCAATGTAACTTCCCGTTTGTCGAATTGATATGGTGATGGACGAGCTGAGGATTTTACAAGTAGTATACTTTTCAAGCTATATCAATTTGCCTATTCTCTATAGACTCCATTTTTTCTATGATTTTAACCAATAGTATCTTGTCATGCATGGGCTGGAATGATGCCATATGCATCCTCTATGGCAGCCCACTCACGCATGCTTTTCAGTAGCCCCTAGATCGACCCACTCCAGTTGCTTGTTGGCAAAGACTTCGGTCGAAGGATGCGAGATCTTATCAAACAAGGCTGCCTTCAAAAAAACCTTTCCCGGTGCCTTGGGTGTCTTCGTAAAAACTGGGCTGTAATGGACAGTCAATTATCGTCCATCAAATCTACCTGCATGGTTGGGGGTTCTACCTTCCGCAGTCAGTGCAGAAATGTCGCTAATTAAGCAAAAAGTTGTCAGCCTTCATTATCGAGGCGACCCATGAGAGAATCCATGGAAAAGGGGTGCTTATGAAGATACCTTGACGATGTTTCCACTAGTGGACTTTTTGTCTTCATATACCTTCAGAGTAGATTTCGCGTCTTCCACAGTCATAGATTCCTCATCGACGAAGTAGTTCAGAGAAAAGGCTTGGAGCAGTATTAGCACAGTATGTAAGATGTGTTCGACCTGGGAATCGAACCACTTCCACCAGCCCGTTTGCAGCAATCACTGCGTTTGTTACATTACATTAGCAGTCATTATTTCGATACGATGAACAGCACACGACATACCAATGGCATATGACGGTGTTTGGGGGTTGCTGCGGAAGGGTAATGCGAATACTTTCGCAGTTGCAATGGCCTTGGTATGACATGGTATTTTGTGATAGGCTACTCCGTACAGCAGCGCAAGAACCTTGTGAGAATCACGTACGATTCTGCAGCGAGGAGGGGGTTTGTCCAGTGAAAATAGCGGAAATCAGATTACTGATTCCGCCCTTACCGATTGCCCCGCCAAGTGACGTCAAGTATTTACGTCTGATAAGGAAATGCTTTTTTACGCCATACTCAGGGCTAGAAAACAACATTGGAAGAGACATTGTATGAAGTCCCTGCCGAGCAGGCTTCAAAAAAGCTATAGCCATCTCAGTATTAGAAAAATGAATATGATATTGAATTTAATGATGTTTATCGATGAGTAACGGGGACTTCCATGTCGAGCCGCAGAGAGAATAACGGAATAACGCCTCAAATTCACTCAAGATATAGGACATAGATTAATAACCAAATGTTCTGGAGCACTTTTCGTGAAACAAGCTTTTCACTGAATCGTACCAGTGGCAACGAATGCGAAGTCGCAGAAAGTGAATCATCTAGTCAAACAACGGGGCATATAGTAAAGACCTCTCCGGTCCGATATCGGCCCCGCCCGTAAACTACCCAACACGTCTATCGCTCTATGAAATAAACATATAAAAGAGCTCACTCTTCGCTGACTCTGGTACTTGCAGAGAATCTGAAAACGGTTCTTTTGTTCATCACTGTGAACTTGCAACAGCCCCAACAGCGCCAACCTTGGAACTGCTTCAATTCAAACGCTCCCGGAGGCTCCTGTACATCGTTGCGACACGAACCATGTCAGAAGAAACCCCAGCAAAGAAGGACAATTGGTCCGAAGAAGTATGTTGCCTCAGATGCTGTGTACACCAGCTCTATATACTTACTTCTTCAGGCATACGCTGCATCTGCCTCTTTCGTATACTCGGCGAAGATTACCGGGAAGCTCTTGAACTCTCTCAATCCCAAACCCACCGACAAAGTCCTAGATGTGGGTTGTGGTGATGGCAAGTTCACAGCGAACTTCCTACCGGCCATAGGTTCCGTCTTGGGCATTGACGCATCAGGATCGATGATTGAATCAGCCAACAAGGACTACGCAAGCCCCAAGGCTAGCTTCCGTGTCGTGGACTGCCGATACCTGGAGAAAGAAACGTCGATTGTGGATGGATCATGGGATAAAGTGTAATTCTATCTGTGATGATCGTTTATCAACATCACCAGTTTGCTGATGATATCGCAGAATCTCCAATGCAGCACTCCACTGGATTCTACGTGATCAAAATACACGCATGTCAACACTTAAAGCGATCCATGGTTGCTTAAAGCCAGGTGGAACATACGTGTTCGAGATGGGTGGGCATGGAAATGTTGCAGAGGTAAAGACAGCTCTCCTTTATGCACTTGTTCAGCAAGGCATCTCGATCGAAAAAGCCCGAGAGACCAGCCCCTGGTTTTTCCCATCGGATACCTGGATGCGAAACGCCCTGGAAGAAGTTGGATTCCAAGTAGAGAATGTTGAGCTCGAGTACCGCCCAACGAAACTCACGAGTGATGCTAAGGGTGGATTGGAAGGTTGGGTGAGGCTTATGGGTGCTCAGTTCCTCGAAGCTCTCCCAGAGGAAAAGCGGGATGCTGCAGTCAAGCAGATTGGTGATGTCCTCCAGACTGTGGTGACCCGCGTCGAGGATGGAAGCCAGTGGCTGGGATACGTGCGCCTCAGAGGAATTGCGAAGAAAATTTAATGGCTTTGATAGCTTTCAGGCGTTGTAATGCAGAGCTCCTCCCCTAGATTCCTGTTGCCTTCGTCGTTCAATGAGAACGGCAAGAGGAATGTCTTCCTCATCGTAGAACTCCACTTCTTCATCAACCCCAAAGTCACGTAATCTTTCCCCCTCTGAATTTCGCCAGGACTCCTCGCCCTCGTCTGAATCATTTCGAGAGCCGGTATCGGAACCGTCGCTTTCACTCTCTGCGTAATCATTTGCTTGTTGACGATCGTGGAAAGGCTTGCGACGTTGCAATCCAGAAACTTGCTGGAACCGCTTCATGTCTTCCTCTTTGCGACGATTGAAGGCATCGATCTCATCTTGAATGGTCTCATACTGAGGCATGCGGAAGTTGTTTGGAGGCTTTGCACTTGCAGGTATCGGGATCCTGTCAGGATCGGGAGGCGGCCACGAGACACCGGGGTCTAGTGGGTGGTCAGAAGCCGATCGGAGTTATCGAGGCAGGAACAAAACTTACCTTCAAACCCATTTGTCTCAAATTCCCACCCGGTGCGACGATCAGGACTCGCAGCAAGCGGCCAGAACCAACTGATAACCTAGAGATGTATAAGCCGCAAAGCCGGAACATTGTATGACAAGGAGTGTGCGTGTATCAACTGACATTTGCGCTCCCACCCATCGCTTGCTTGATATTGGCCCATATTCCAATGTCGTAAGGATACTCTTGCTTTTTGATGTACACCCGGATTCCACCGGGCCCCTCGAGATATCCACCCAGGGCACGGGCACGTCGGACGAGAGTAGCATGTCTTTCGATTTCCCAGGTTTCGATAGTTGTTGTGTTTCCTCCGATAGTCCAGAAGCTTCGAAGTAGGAGAATACCCAGGGCAAAAGTCGTAAAGCCGTTGACCACTAGAAGAATGAAGAGGTGCACAAGCTGTCCAATTGTAGGTCCCATGTACTATGTAGTGTGTCAGTAATCTGAGTTTGGCGATTTGGATTAATCTTACACTTGGCAAATGGCTATTTTTCCATACAAACGAAGCCCGCTGCCACAGAAGTGTTTCAAGATATGACATTCCAACAGTCGCGTAGAACAAGAAGCGCATGAAGTGGGGAAGTGTGAAGTGAGAAACACAGTTCGAAGTCCAGGGGCAATGATGGTCCATTTTTGGAATGCACCTGAAGGACGATCAGCACAAAAAGTCCACCCAACCAATTTTTTTCTCTCTCTAACCTCTTGCAAGTCTTGCAGTGATGGGCTCGTGGTGGTTTGTAAGCTTCACATTTACGGCACCATCGTTGGCGGCCAGTGACTTCGTCACTTTCTTGCTCCTTGGGCTTTGGCCGCCGTTCCGTCTTCGGCAATCGGCCTGGATCTACAAAGCAAGTGCGGTAATAACATATCCATATGCATACAGCAAATATGTTGATCTTCCAAGTCTCGTCCGTTGTCAGAGGCACGGATTCAAAGTGCAGAAAGAAGTACTGCGACGTATAAGCCAGGAAGGCGATGAGTACACTGACAGCTGGAATCGCCAGCTGAGTTATTGAAAAGTCTTCGCCGAACATTTCAATATCTCCAGCCGCGTTCAACGGCGCTGGTGAAGGACAGAGAAGTGTTCAAGTTGGACGCGATGTTTGTCGTGACTTGCTGACTAACGTGAATTGGACGAGTCCAGTGCGTGGAAATTAGTGCCAGGATCATTTCCCATCAACATTTGCATCTTGTCTCCATCAACCAGACGAAACTTCATCTTCGATGCTTTCTTGAATGCTTGCAGGAGATCAAATTGGCACTTTCGGCGATGAGGACTTGATCCCGGACGCGCAGCATGCCAATTGAGGCCCTTCCCCAGACCACCGCCAGGGCAATTGGCTCCACATCTGTCATTTCAGATGCATACTCTGTGGTCAAAGAGCTCATTGATAATGCACTAGACGCGTCTGCTTCGTCTTTGCAGATTGAAATATCCCAAAACACTGTTGATGTCATACAACTCAAGGACAACGGCCATGGGATTGCCGCCGAGGACCAAAAGTTTGTTTGCAAGCGAGCCTTCACCAGCAAAATCCAAACATTAGAGGACCTAAGAAACATCGGTGGCTCTTCATTGGGGTTTCGCGGTGAAGCCCTGGCCAGCGTTGCTGAGATGTCGGGGGCGGTCAGCATCACGACACGAGTTGACTCCGAAGTTGTTGGAGTATGTGTGAAATATGGAAGGAATGGAGAACTAACTGGGTAAGAGAAAGACTATTGGTGTGATCGTATCGTATTATCTGACTTGTTGGCATAGGACACAGCGGACATCCCACCCGGTTGGGACTACTGTCCGCATCACAGACTTTCTCAAACACATCCCTGTCCGCAGGCAGACCACATTGAAGAGTGCTGCGAAGAGCCTAACAAGGATAAAAAAGCTTCTCCAGTCATATGCTATATCTCAGCCATCAAAAAGACTTTCTTTGAAAGTTTTGAAAGCCACTAACGAGAAAAACAACTGGTCATATGCACCAAGTACGAATCCTTCACTCCCTGGTGCGACACTCGAAGTGGCCGGCAAAGATATTTTCTCCTCGTGCGTCCCCAAGCAGCTTTGCTCCAAAGTGGCGGACGAGACCGAAACGACCTCACTAGAGCGATGCACGTTCGAAGTGGTAGCCTTTCTTCCAGACTCCCAGCCCGGTGAGCCTTTTCTTAGTTTCATTTCTTGACAATATCTAACTCTGCCAGATATTTCTAAAATTAATAATACAGGCCAATACATCAGCGTCGATGGCCGTCCGCTTTCTACCAACAGGGGCATAGGGCAGGAAATTGCTAAAATATTCAAGTCTTATGTCCGTTCTGCTGCCTCAAAAAGTGAGGCCCCAAAGCCAGTCAGCGATCCGTTCTTGGGCTTACATATCATCTGTCCCCGGGGAACTTATGATGTGAATATCGAACCAGCAAAGGACGATGTCATGTTTGAAGACCGAGACTCGGTCTTGAATTTGATAACAGATCTATTTCGGGAGCATTACGGAGAGTTGGATGGCAGAGAGAAGGTCAACCATCGGAAGGAAAAGGATGATGTTCTCAAGTCTGATCAAAATTCTAGCGGCTTTGATCTTCTCATGGCAAGAAGATCAGCCGCGAAACCTCATGCACAAGTGATTGGCTCGAATGACCCTTCTAGCGCTACCACAGCTAGCGAAGAATTGCCGCAAAGACGAAACCGTTTGGAGCCTACTATTACCTCTTCACACAGCCCTGAAAGTGAAGGGGGGCACATTTCTGGTGGCTCAAATGGGGTCAGAACTAAGCGCCCTGGAATCGTGAACCCAGAATCTATTTCAAGGATCAACGCATCTTTTCGAACACCGCGACGTGAGAACCCTCATCATATTAACCCAGGGTCCGGTGACCAGTTGAGTGAGAGCCCCATGCGACCGATGACAAGATACGGTGAACTGTTTCCAGTCCAGATTTCGCCCCACAGCCCAGAGTTACCAAGCCCTCCAACTACGAGACATACCTTGGGGTCACCAATCAGTCAACGTCGAGAACAACTACATGGGCCATCGAGTTCTTCGCCGGAAATAAACCGCAGGCCGAGCTTCCGCCGCGCAGATAGGGAGCGTGATCGTGAGCGATATGGGAATGGGGCACTCGACACATGGTTTCAGAGGACAACGCAAGTTTCGCTGGAGAAGACCCCGGCAACACATTTAGTGCCTTCTCGAGAACCAAGTGAAGTGCCGCTATCATCCCTCGCAGAGCAGCGATTTGGCGTCTCCCAAAATCTGTCACAAGATGACGCGGATAACAACGAGCAAAACGCCACTCGCTCGCCCTCTTCTGAGGAATCTTCCCCTCGCCAACCTACTCCAAACCAGCCCTCGACTTTAGATAACCATCACGATGAGATTCCCCTTTCAATGGACAGTGGGCGAGGATTTCCGGTCCTCGAAAGATGGGCTGCTCAGCTTCACGAGGACGGCGCCGACTCAGAACCAACGGATCTGGAAAAAGCACTGGATTTCGAGAAGCGCAAGAAAGAAGCTGTTCGAGCTAGGCGTCTGCAGGTCCAGAATGGTGAAAGATCGTCAGGCTCTCAGCCAGCGCAGATACCACCCTCTTCACAAAACAGTCGATATCTCGCCGCGAAAGCCGCGTTGACATCAACGGAACCATCAATTGCGGAGCCTATTTTTATGTCGAAGCTTGCCCCTCATGACCCGAGAGCTTATTTGATGCGCCAGCAGGAGTCCCCTTCCGCAAATGAGCCCCCACTGAATGGCGTGAAGGCGCAAAGGTCACTGACCAGCCGGCTCCCCTTTGAACGTATACCCGATGGCCTTGATTTGCATAGCTTGGCTGTTTCTTGCTCGGTCGACTTGGCGCCCAACTTTTTCTCTTTCAAACCGTGCTCACGCGAAGACAGTTATATACGGTCGGGGCACGAATCTACAGCTTTCTCATCATCCGAGGCGAAAGAATGTCTGCCCCTCTGGAATGAACGCTTGGGGCGTATCATGAGAGAGCAATATGAATCTAGGGACAACTCGCAACCACCACGCGGCGGAATTGATCTCTCTTCGATTATTGATGAACACATCAACTCCTTTTCTGAAAAATGAAGGTGATGTATCCAACCAATTTGTGGCTATTATATTCGTCCACGAGTTCGTGTTGCAATCTTTACGTCTTATTTTTTATACCCCATGTGGATATTATTAGGAGCCTCCCGTGTTGTTTTGATTTTCCAGTTCCAAGCAAGGACCAGCTCCGAAACCTGGCACCCGATTCCACTTACCTGACATAATATTGACATCAACGTCTTCCGAACCAATCCATATGCTAGAAATATTACAACCCAACATTACTCTCGCAAGGATCAATGGAACTATCACATATCTGCTAATTAAACAGTATGGCCTTCCTGATCCCCCCTTCAACACTAGAAAACCAAGCTTCGAGTGCTCTGCACTCACCACCTCTACAGAACACCATGACGCCTGGTGATGTAGGGATTTTCAAATCAACCATCCTCCCGTCATTTGGACTTAATACCTCACTGTCACTGGTAACATACCTCGCAGCCGAAGCAACCAACCGGGTCGAGCTGAAGGACTGGCTTTGGCCATCTTCTCAGGTTCTCAATGCCTGGTGGAGCGCTGTCGGCAGCCCAATGTACACGCAAGATCTGTCACTTAGTATCGCTTGGGGTGCTTTGCCATGGACAGAAAAGGTTCTTCTAAGTTGCGTGACTATCTGGGGTACCAGACTTTTTACACGAATCGCGTCGCGGTCTCTGGGTCGCGGGAAGGATGATTCGCGGTACGAGACTGTCAAGACCCAACCCGGATTCTGGCAAACTGCTTTTGTGAAGATCTTCCTACCGGAGGCTCTCATTTTGAGTATCATTTCCTTGCCATTCACCATTCCGTTCAATATGGGAGACACCACTCTTCCAGTTAGTGAGGATGGGCTGAGCATCATTCGCGCACTTGGAGTAGGTCTTTTCGGCATTGGATTCGGCATGGAGGTGATGGCGGACACACAACTCGAGCTTCATCGTCGAGAGCGAACGGACTTGTGTCGACATGGAGTTTGGAGTTTGGTGCGGCATCCAAAGTATGTTTGTTGAAATTCAATTGACTATGGGATATATGCTAATGAAATGACAGCTACTTGGGGGACACATTAGTTCATTGGTCTTTCACGCTGCTGAATATGGCTGGATTCTGGAATCCAATCGTGCTTCTTGGGCCTATCACGAACTACCTCTTTCTTCGACTAGTCGGCGGTGACAAGCAGACAGAGGCCAGCCAATTGGAGCGTTACAAATCTCAAGACTCTCTCAAGTACGATCAGCTAAAACAATGGCGGGAAGAAGACAACAGCTTTTGGCCCGCACTCCGACAACTTGCGAGCCCTTGGACATTTGCTGTTGTTGGTTGCGGTTTTATCAGTGTTGTGATTGAGGAAGGGCTTCGGGGTACTTTTGACCCGCAATGGTGATATTCAACCAAAAAATAAAAAATCTGCTCAGGTGTTCCCCGGCAGTTCAAGATTTGATTCTTAGATATCAACGCTCTCTAAATTTCATGTGGAATGGCATCAGCATCTCTAGTACCCCTTATCCCGCTTGTAATCATTGATTAACGGTTCGCCCTTGGCAAGTCGGTCCAGGTTAACCTTGAGAATGTCAAGAGAGCGCGGGATATATTCTTTCCCACGAGAACTGATATGGGGGCTGATCTGCACATTCGGTGCGTCCCAAAGGGGATCATCTTCGGGAAGAGGCTCAGGGTCGGTAACGTCAAGTGCTGCACCGCCCAATACACCAGAATGAAGCGCGTCCACCAGTGACTTCTGATCAATGACTTTTCCTCGGGAAATATTGGTCACGTATGGCTTGCTGGCGTGGTGATGGCTGTTTTGGGAAAGTATTTCAATTTCCTCTGCCGAGAGAAGATGAGTTGTTTGTGGAGTGAGTGGGAGCGATATCACCAGGTGGTCCAGCCCGATCGCCAGAAATTCGCGGATAGATTCGCGATCGGTTCCGTGGTGCCATGAGACTGGGATTGAACCATCTGGGTCACCGGTACCGGGTACAATGTACCCACTGTCATGGCGGGACTCTGGTGTCGGGCGTGGGGAGGCCGTATGGGCGTAGACTGTCATGCCCAAGGCTTGTGAGACACGGGCGACTGTAGGTTGTTAGATCAATGCTCTCCAATTGGGTGTAGATTTCCACTTTGTGATGTCACTTCACGTACTTTGACGTCCAATACTTCCATATCCCAAAATCCCCACTTTCTTGCCCACTTGGTCATGAAACCCGCCGACATCGCCGCTCTTATTCTGCCACTGGTGTGCTTTCTGGGCTTCATATGTCTCGGCATATTTCCGTGAAGAGACCAACCAGTTCATCACAGTCCATTCCGCAATGGGAGGACCGTGGATACCGGAACTTGTGGTGATGTGGATCTCGCTTTCACGTAAGATGGGATGTTGCGATAGATGATCTAAGCCCGCAGAGAACGTGTGAATCAATTTAATGCTGCGGTATCCTCGTCAGTCTCTCATCTTTGACACATTGGAGGTGATATGCTGTACTTCTGTGCATCCTTTAGGTCCGGAAGACTTGCAAATGTCACAAGAACTGTGGCCTTGTGATACAATTCTATTGGAGGTGTTAGTCTTCGACGCAATTTTACTCAAAGGCGATTCAAGTCGGTATGATCGAGCTCACGCACCAACAGGCACCGGAACACCCTGCACGGAATTGTAGAAGTTGACCTCGGCATCAGCAAACTTGTCCCGGATCTCAGCCTGAACATCTTCAGAAATTGGCCGGTGCAGAATAATGAGCACACGCTCTGGAGCCTTTTCGCCGCCCATTATGTGATGATACTGAAAAATGTTGGATTGGCGGAAGTCCGGAAGTGAAGAGTTAAGGTGGTTTCAAAGCGCGGGCAACGGCTTTCTCTTCCTTATCAATTCCCCGAATTTCCAGCTTCCCCACTTCGGCTTAACAAGCAGCCCTCACTCGAGTCGAATGGAGGGGTTTGATTGGAACAGGATCGCATTGGAAATAATACGTCTCTTGGAGATAATGGCGTGGTATTGCGACACTTTGCTCGGATATGATCTCAGCAACCCCGACTCCGTAAGTAGTTCTTGTCCCTTCGAGTCCGTGGAAACGAGAATGCAGGAATCTAGAGTTCTCAAGTGATGTGGTCCGTCACATTGTGCGACTTTGCATAGTTTGTATGGCATGTAGACGCAGACTCGCGTGTAGCCATGATGGTCTTTCCAAATCGCAGCCTGGATGCCTTGATGCCTTGATGCCTTGATGCCTCATTGATCAATGAACTGGTGTCGCTGCCTTGGTGCCTTGGTGCCTGAGTGCCTGAGTGCCTGAGTGCCTCAGTCTCAAAGTTCTTGCCTTGGTGCCTTGAACGCCCGAAATGGCAGAAAGCAAACAATGGGCGCGAAGTGATCCCGCTGGCAGTGCCGTTCAAAAGTTGGGGAACTCGGGTTTCAATGCATTGTCCTCCATACTTAATAGGAGTAATGAAAACCTGGAACTCTGGAGCCGTGCGGTTGTATCCGTGTGGAACTACCGAAATTCAACTGGCAGCGTTGACCAAAAATTAACCCTCCCACACGATGGAGTCAAGCTTCGGCCTGACCAATCGTCCTTCGGCGTATTTAGCCAACTTTCAGCTCGCCACGCGACTGGAAATGAAGCGACTGGAGAAAGCCAATCACAAATACGCATCTTGCAGTGCCTACAAAGCTTGGGCCCCAATTCAGCAAAACGAACTGCTTCAGGGGCTTGACCCACCAATGGTGTGTGTGACTGGGCCGAGTCGAACAAAAAACCAAAAGCGCCACGCGGGCTAGCTCATAATTTGACGTACTGACTCGATATGTCCAAACATTGGATTTTCAGCAACCTGGGGCTCTCAAAAATGTTCATTGAAGTACTCCGTACCCCATGGTCAACCGGCAATTCGTATTAACTGGCACTTAAACAAGGTGCCTGTGGAGTCTTCAACCCGTGCAACAGGGTCCACTGAGCTTGCTTAAGGAATATCAGATCTGCAGTTTCAGTCCCGATCCTCTTGACTAGATCCAGGGTTCTGCGCCTGTCATGCACAGGTGACAAATTCGGGTTCGCATGCCCAGACCCTAGTTTTCGGGCATACATATGCTCCATCGACAACCCGCTCTTAGTGCCATTCGGAGAATTTCGCTTGCTTCAAGTTGGAAACTGCAGAGGTCTACCGAGGGATCGTCGGTCATCGCGGAATCGGATCGTGATCACGATCTATGATTCCTTGGATTTTCAAGCCAACTCCACCGTTCTTGACTACTTCCTGTGAGTGCGCCGTGCCGATCTCCACTAAATCCAAGCCACAGCAAGCCCACGGTTCAGTCAAACACAAGTTCACTGAGGAGAAGCCGGTTCCTCTTAGCCTAACTTTGCGCCGTGCGCGCGGACCAACATCCGCCGCTGTCTCTCAACCTGTCATAATCAGAAGTTATCTCAGACAGCCCACCAGTCGCCAAACCCTGCAGATGTGACTCTGAGGCCTTTCCAAATACGGGATATGACTATGCCTATCTCATGTGAGCTGAGAGCTAATTTAGCACTGCTTTAGCGCACGGGTGAGAATGTGACATGATCTTTCCGCTGTCTACGTCGTGGGCTTCCATCGAAAAAGAAAAGAAAATAATTGAAACAAAAAAACGAAATCATTTGGACATGCATGTCGGTCCCACTTTAACCTTCACTACAAATATGAGCGTTTTCCCTCCCTTGTGCGCGGCGTGCGCACTTTCATTTCGTCTATCCAGGTCATTTGATACTACTATACGCGATGTCGCAAAGAAAGCCCAACCGCGGACTCCTCCATCGGGTCATCGAGGCCGCAATGGATCGTGAAGAACAAGGATACCCACCAATGACCGCTCATTTGGCAGCAACCCAGGCAATGCAAAATGGATATCCGCAGGACGTCCCACCTGGTCCAAAGAGGGTGGCAACTACGCAACAGGAATCACTCATCCCAATCAACGACAAGCTTCTCGTTTTCCGTGCTCTCACTGGAATCGACAGCGTTCCTGCCCTTACCCAGGTCGGTCATCTGGCCCGAAGTGCGCCCAACGTTGGAATCTATACGCGGGTGATCGACAATGAAACCAAAGCGCAACGGGCATACAAGATTTTCAACTTCCTTATCAACATTTGCCTCGGAGTTCAGGTCGTGGTAGCTGCAGCCGTGACAGCTCTCGGTGCAGCTAGTGGGCCACACTCGGCAGTGACGGCATTTGGTGCGATCAACACGATTATGGCCGGTGTCCTCACGTATCTTCGTGGTTCAGGGCTCCCCGACCGGTTGAAACACTACCAAAACCAGTGGAAGAATATCCGAGAATACATTGAGCAGCGCGAACGCGAGTTCTGCTTGATCGGCTGCGACCTTGATGTACAAGAAGAGGTGTTCATTGTCGAGAGCATGTACCAAAGCGTGAAAGCCGAGATGGAGACCACGAAAAGCACCGACAGCAAGACTCAACAACCCGATGACCCACGGATTCGCCGTTCTGTATTGCCGCCTTCGCACGATTCTGCATACAGAGGCCCTGTGGCTCCCGGGCGCGCAGACATGCCCCCAGCGACTGCCAATTCGAGGCGGGATTCCGAGCCGGTCAGCCCGATCACTATCCCAGACAACGCCTTGAACAAGGAGAAGCAATAAATTATACCCGTCAGGCATGCCCCTGATATTATTTGATCCTCGCTACACCACAGGTGCTTGCCAATGACAAGATGCCAACCGAAGTTATATGAAATGGCCATGATGTGGTGACGATTGCGAGTTTAATGTATCTACAGTTAATGTTTAAAATGTCAATGTCATTATTACCCTGAATGATGGTTTCGCCCCAGACTTCATGCGAACTGTTCGTCACTTCTAAGGAATGTTGTCCCAGACTTCATGCAAACTGCTCGCCACTTTGAAGGGATGTGACAAAGTGAGCAAAGACGGAGCTCCACTTGAATCCCGAAATCCCAAAATTCTTCAACCCAGTGCCTCTTGAAGCATCGCCGAAACAGTCTCCTAACCCCCTCGATTTCTTTCAGCTCATGGCTCTCGAAATCCAAAATGCGACCGCCGAGGACGCAGCGGAACTCACCCAGGTCTTCTACGCGGCTTTTGGTGGGGAATTCAACCGCACCATGTTCCCGCAGAA
The DNA here is from genome assembly GCA_026122735.1 of Penicillium bialowiezense. Taxonomy (NCBI): domain Eukaryota; kingdom Fungi; phylum Ascomycota; class Eurotiomycetes; order Eurotiales; family Aspergillaceae; genus Penicillium; species Penicillium bialowiezense. Next base: position 1,529,899 of record JAKZFB010000004.1, read on the forward strand.
GCCCGACGTAACCGCGTGGTGGGAAAACAACTTCAACACACTCGCCCGTCGGACGCAGGCAAACGAAGGAAATGAGGTTCTTCTTAAAATTACAGATGATAAAGGTGCAATTGCTGCATTCGCGAAATGGAAGCGACCTTTGACCGCAGATCGCGATCAGGAACATCAACCTGTGGATTGGGCGCCTAGCAGCGATAAGGATCTCTGCGAGAAATTCTTCTCCGGCATGGATGGGCAGCATCAAAAGTGGATGGGAGAAAGGCCACATTATTGTAAGTTGATGGCTGAGATGTCTTTCTTTGCCTTGACATTTGGCACTAACCGACAGCGGCATCCTGGCTACACGTAACTGACTTAATGCAGATTTGGATATGCTGGGTGTTCATCCCTCCCAGCAAGGCCGAGGACTCGCATCAAAACTTCTCAAATGGGGTCTTTCTCGCGCTGATGCGGAGGGTGTGGAGACCTATCTATCTGCGTCGCCAGAGGGGAAACCCATGTATGAGAAAAAAGGGTTCCACGTTGTTGAGTCATTCTCGCCATTCCCTGGCTATGTACAAGAATCGATGATACGCTCAACGAGCAGTCAATGAATGTGAAAACGACTGAAACGCTTCATTTTTGGACCTGAAGCACTAATATGTCGCCGTGTTGTTGTGCCTGCCTGGAGGGTTTCAAAATTGGTCTCCGTGAACTAGGAAAACCGATCATAAAGATGGGATTTGTGTTCATCTGCACACAGAGGCTCATCTGGAATTTTTCTAAACATGCTAGGAATCGAGCTGATCGAATATGGCCATGCCGCGGGGTGCTGTTTAACAGAATCTTGGAAGCCCCGGACTTAATAGAGGACTGTGGAACCAACCCACGGAAAATGAATAGCGAGAACTACCTATAGCTCGGAGAGATTCATCCAAGGGTGAAGTCATAGTAATACATGCTTATAAATACCAGAAATCCCCACCAAGACAGAACTGCGGGGCTGAAGGACATAAGAGATGACCCCAGGAACTGAACTGAACTTTTCTTTTGAACTCCCCTAATTGCACGTACAAGCCCCAACGTTCTCGAGGGTTCTAATTGCTTTGCTCTAACGGGCCTTCAATCACCGCCAGAAAATATACGTGACGTCATCGCATCACACAACTCAACCTCAACATCAACATGAGCAAGATATTCATGTACGTGGGTATATCTTCATCTTTCATAGCCTGTCTAATTGTACTACAGCACCGGCGCGACTGGGTATATCGGCGGCGACTCCCTCGCCACATTGTTTGCCAAGTACCCTGAATTCTCCTACTCGGCTCTTATCCGCAGCGCGGAGAAAGCTGAACAAGTCAAAGCCAAGTATCCCTCCATCCGCATAGTTATCGGAGATCTTGATGACTCAAGCTTGCTGGAGAGAGAAAGTGCGGCTGCCGATATCGTGCTGCGTACGCCTCGTTCCCCAAAATAAGTGGAAGGCCACATCCCTTGATACGTGATTCTAACAACGTGACACCAGATACCGCCGATGCTTCCGACCATGTAGAAGCGGCAAAGGCAATCATTGCCGGTCTGGTCTCTGGTCACAGCAAAGAAAAGCCGGGTTATCTGCTGCACACGGGCGGAACTGGCATTCTCACATGGAAAGACAGCGACAACAATGAATTCGGAAACAAGAGCGAGCACGTCTACAATGATTGGGAGGGAGTGGACGAGTTGCTCAATCTGCCCGACCATGCTTTCCATCGAAATGTCGACAAGCTCATACTGGATGCTGGGACCGAGCATGCTGATGTGCTCAGGACAGCACTAGTCTGCCCGCCAACAATCTACGGTGCGTATCCATCTCGTCCCTACTCATCTCCCAATATGATCATATACTTACAGCCCGACAGGCCAAGGCCGGGGACCCGTTTCCCAGCGTGGACGACAGGTTTACGAACTAGCAAATGTCACACTTCGTTTGAAGAAGGGACCAATCATCGGCGCCGGTCGGGCAATTTGGAATAACGTGCATGTGCACGACCTGAGTGACGTGTATGTGCTACTTGTCGAAGCTTCAATCGCAGGCCGAACTGATCACGGACTGTGGGGAGCGAATGCCTACTATTTGACTGAGAATGGGGAGCATTATTGGGGTGAGCTGGCTACCACCACAGCAGAAGTGGCTGCAAAACTGGGATACATCCCTGAGGCTAAGGCCGAGTCAATTGATTTGGAAAGCGCCAAGAAGTATGCAGGCTTTGAATCTCTTAGCTGGGGTTTGAACTCCCGTGGTCAGGCGCAACGGGCACGTCACATACTGGGATGGAAACCCTCACGACCTAGCATTGAAGAAGAGCTGCCCGCAATTGTTCAAGGGGAGTGGCAGCGTATTCAAGATTCTTCCTAAAGCAAACACTGTGGCTAGACGGCTGAAAGCGCATTTTTAATCAAGAGGCTTTTCTGTTTTGATAAAACATATGAGTGGTTTGCGGTGTGGGATGATGGCAAGGCTGTTCAGTCCCGTGTCGGTCTTATATCTGGGACCACTTGGGCAACAGCGTCCGGGGAGTAAGAGACCCGAAGCGAGCCCTGGATGTATTGGTAATGTTGTGCGGGGTGGTTGAAAATCTGGCTGAATGTCAAACAAGTAAATTTAAGACACGGTTCACTTATCTCTTGCGAAAGCTAAGTAAACACTTTGTTGCACAGGTGTGGTACAGGTTCCTGTGTAAGGATGGCACATAAAATATCAAGACGTTTTGCGTGAGTCATTATTGAGTGGCATCTCCACTAATCTATCTATGAATTTCTCATTTCCTTGAATGAAAAAGAAAAGACATGCCCGTTGTATTCAACCTAATGGGCAAACCGGAAGTCTAGCCTCTTGTTTCCCTCATCCTTGGTTGTCGCCAAATAATGATCTTTCTGCTCGGCACTCATGCTATCCCATGTCTTTTCGCGTTTCTTGTTTCTCCGGATATAGTAAGCTTTGATGAAAATGGTCATGACAACGTTCCATGCAACAAGGGCAAGAAGAATCTTGTTACCCCTCCGGTAGTAAGGCTTGTCATCCGCTCGGTAGATCTATTGTTCGCCAACTGTCAGTCACAAACGCCACACATGCAGCACCATCTTCTTGAATGAGACTTACGTTGGAAGCAATGATAGAACCTGCTTGGCAGATCATGTTGTATACTGCACTCCCCACAGTACGTGTGCGTACCGAGCCTGCATTCCGAGAAATTAAACTGACTAAAAGAAGAGTGATGTTAGAAACCGAAACAACAAATCAAGATGAGAGGGTACTAACCGTTGATAGAGTGGATATAGGGGAAACCGATAATCAGCACAGTGAGGGCATACCAGCTCCATGCGCTTGCACCGGATGGAAGAAGCTCCAGAGCCAGCAAGAGAGGGAAGCACCATAGGGAGTAGAACAAAACAACTGCCATGCGGTTGTTGATCTTTTCAGATACCCAAGACCAGAATACCAGTTGGATTAAAAACAGTACATATCCGGGGATGGTCAGAAGGTTGACTTGGAAGGTATCGAATCCGAGTGATTTCAAGAAAAGCGTCAAATACGCTGTTGGGGGGTTGGTCGGAATGAGCATTGTCCAACTGATCACATACATCGGCCAAAGGTCGTAGTCCATGAGAGCGTCCCAAAGAAGCTTCAAGGTCAAGCCTTGGCGATTGTGCATGCCACCCTAAGAATTGTTAGCACTTTTTGAACCCGAGGGGTGATAGGCGATTATTTTCTCACCTTCGCTGGGTCGTCACGTAAGACTCGATTGACCATAATGACTTCTTCCCTTTCTGTAAACCACCCGTCCTTGCCCCGGAACCAGCTTTTGGTTTCAGTGGGACTCGGCGGAAGGTAAAACCAGGATATGACACCAATGATGAATGTCAAAGCACCCTCGAGGACGAAGAGCCACCTCCAACCTGCCCAACCACCCACTGTCCGCATATGAAGGATGCCGAAAGCCAGGAATGCTGCGACAATAGCTGTGCCGTTTGACGCGCAATAAAAGAACGCAACACGCATTGGCAACTCAGCGTTCGTGTAGAAATATGACAGGTAAAGAAGGGCATCGGGGATAAAACCGCCTTCTACCAGCCCCAGGAGCGCTCTTGTAGCGTAGAAGCTCTTCTCGCCACTGACAAAGCCTTGACAGATACCAATGACACTCCACAGAACCATTTGTATAGGAATCCACCTATCGGGACCAAGCTTCTTCGACACCATCTGCGATGGCACTTCGGCGCACAAGAAGCAAAGGTAAAAGATTGTCATGCCATAGTTGTACTGGTTGGTGGACAAATCGAGATCATCAAGCATACCATCTGATAGTGCTTGTGAGATGTTTCCACGGTCCAGCTGAAGTGCGAAAAACATCAAGCACACCCAAGAGCAAATCCGGTAGTCGAGCTATGTCATGGTCAGATCCAGGTGGGTTGAGAATGAGGTGAAGATTTTACCCTTCTAACAAGCACTTTCTCTTCCTTCTCAGTCCATTCCGCCGTTGGGTCATAGCGATGCTTCCCTTCATACTCTGGGATGGGAGCATACAGCTCAACAGAGCCACCACCAGCTAACACTCCAGCTGAGCTGGTGATTTTCTGATTTTTCAGCGACGGTTCCTGGATAGAGACAGACGCCTCCTTTGGCTCCAGCGATGGCGAGCTTTTCCCCGACATCTTGGAATTCGTTTCTGGTCTGGAAATATCAAATTCTGCATCTTCATCTGTTCTTATATTTTCTCATTTTTTTCACGGCGTGCCTCACGCCTAGAATTGCGCAATAGGGCCAGCCAGCATAAAAGCAAGAATATCAGCCATGTGGCAAGCCATGCCGCGGAGAAATAAGTATCGAAAGCCGTCGCTTGGCGTCCGGCGGAACATTCTTTATTTGTCGTGCAGATCTTAGCATTTCGCGCTGGAGAGCGACTGGGAGTATATGGCTGGATGGGCTGTCTGTCGCTTCTGCTTGAACGGTTTCCTACTTCAGCAGACCTATATCACAGACGAGGCAAATGAAACAACAAAGTACATCTAACAACAATCAGAATACAGAGGTCAGGGCGAGAGTTTCCCTAAAGCCAAGCGTCAATCTCAGTCTTGGATGTATGTTGCCATCTATAGTAGGATGACGCCACTTCCCTGGTTGTTTCGACTTCTTGACCTGGACAAGACTTCCGACTTTAGGCTCAATCTCACATGCAAGGCTTGAATCCTGAACATGGAGAATGGTTCGCAATTGAACAGCCTCCAGAAAATGATTCAGTTAGATCAGACCTTGGAACAGGCTTGTGCTGACCAAATTCGCTGAGACCGCCAAGCCAAGACCATGTCTTCAAGGCCACTTTGATCTGTTCGCCTATCTATGACCCAACAACTCAGTGAATAAGTGCTGGTGATTGGCCTCCAAGCCTTTCGAACTATCCCTGTTCCGTGCGGATAATTGAGTTAGTTTACTGCATGTTGTTTACTGACATCGGGAAAAGTTCAGCGGAGACCAAGCTCGGCTAGATTGCATTGACCAATCAGCTTTCAGAATCTTTTGGGCACCCTCGGAATATTGACAGTTTCTAAATATTTTGGATCGTGATTGCTTGCGAACTATGTAACTATCCATGGATAGTAAACCAAGAGGATACATTGGTTGAACATTATGGGGTTCAAGTTATTTGACTGATGCCTCATATTTCAGGCCATGATGTTGGCCGACCGAATTGTTCACTCTCCTGCTCCCTCCTGCTCCCTTCTGCATTCCTTTCCTCCATCTTCATCTCACGCAATGTATCCAGCACAGACACATCAGCTGGTTGTCCTTATCGCTCTGTCAAGATGAAGGTAGAGCTGGGTCCACAAACCAGTGCACCCCTGCTCACTGTGGATACTGATTCCCACACACGATGATTGCTGAGCTTGACCAAAGAGAAAGACACCATACAAATCTCAGAAAATCTGTACCTCTTTGGTACATCACTCTTAGCTCTGGGCTAAATGACAGCGATAAAAGTCTTATATGAGTTATCATTTCAATCTCACACGCCATCTTGGCCCCAGCACTGAAGCCGGTGACTGAAACCCGGACTATCGGCTAGGGCGGTTAGAATACTGACCACAGCGCGATCACCCGACGAATGATCAAACCCTAGTTCTAGAAGCAAATTGAATACCCACGAATCATGAACGATATCAAAATCGTATACAGTTGGCCCGAACCCCGCCTGATGAGATGTTTCGGCGTGGAATTGCACCGACTCTTGGCACGCCTATTTCCCAACTGAGCAGCTGCAAGTCGCATTCTCACTCAGACTAGAGCTATCGCGGGGACCCTGGGACTTCTTATGGGCCGTGTACAACGTGATGGCCGTGGCCATGGTGATGTGAAACCCATGTCCTTGGGTCGCAATGGTGTAACAATTCGCCCTATTCCAAACTGCACACGAGGTTTTGCAACTTCCGCGTGGGCTGGATGAGGCTGGACATGTTTTGTAAAAGATCATATATTTATCGGGGTCGCAGCCGTCCGTTGTGATGCCCGTTTTGAAAGCACATCCTTTTGAGGACTTTTGACACGCGTTTTCGCAGCTCAGTATTACTACTTGACTGTTCGATCCGGATTTTGGAAATATTCCTCATGGCAGACGAAGACTTTCCATTCTACAGACGTGGAAGATATGAATATGAAGACAGCTTGGGAAGGTCGTCATATGACGTGAAGCGGAACGTGAAAGGCAAAAAGAAGCGCGATGACGAAAAGTTTGCTCTGGGACGACGAGGAATATTAGTGTTCTTCACTCTTTCGGTCTTGACATTGATGGCTGCGTTGGATGGAACATCACTGTCAGTGGCTCTACCGGTAAGTCATATCAAGAGGCTGACCTGTCGATTTTCTCCGATTTTCTCATTCGCTTTTCTCGTGTGATCCAGGATATGGCTCTTGAACTCAACGGAACCGCCATCGAAGCGTTCTGGAGTGGAACTTCATTCTTGCTATGCTCAACAGGTAAGCATTCCCAAAACCTTACAATTTCACACTGCTAATTCTGGGAACAGTGTTTCAACCCAGTTTTGCATCATTCTCCAATATCTTCGGCCGTCGACCCATGATCCTGATATCTCTTGTATTCTTCGCTGTCGGTGCTGTCATATGTGCCATTGCAAATGATTTCACCTACATGTTGATCGGGCGGTCAATCCAGGGTGTGGGCGGAGGCGGAATTATCTCACTCAGTGAGGTTATCATCACCGATCTGGTCCCTCTCAGATGGCGTGGACAATATTTTGGCATTCTCAGCGCGATGTGGAGTGCCGGATCTGTGACGGGGCCCATCCTTGGGGGTGGCTTTTCTGAGAAGGTGTCTTGGGTAAGTGGAGGAACTCACATCCCACAAACTTTTGTGCGCTAATGATGAAACAGAGATGGATTTTCTATATCAACTTCCCTTTCATTGGCGTTGGCGGATTACTTGTCATTCTATTCCTCAATCTCAAGCTCGCCCCTAGCTCATTGATGGAAAAGCTCAGTCGAATCGATTATATCGGAACGGTCATCTTTATTGGAAGTATGTCATCTTTCCTGATCCCGCTCAGCTGGGGTGGTGTTTCCTACGATTGGGACTCGTGGAGAACATTGGTACCTCTTATCGTGGGAGCAGTTGGTTTACTCGTCTTCGCATACTATGAGTACCGCTTCGCATCTGACCCCATTATCCCTCCGGTGATATTCCAAAACAGAACAGCAACAGCATCTTTCATCGGGAGCGTTTTGCAGGGCTTGATCCTGTGGTGTGCTTTGTATTACCTTCCCCTCTACTATGAGGCAGTGAAGGAGTATAGCCCCATCATCTCTGGTGTTGCACTCTTCCCCGAGACGTTCACTGTCGCGCCAAGTGGAATGGTAGTAGGCATCCTTATCACAGTCACAGGATACTACCGCTGGGCTGTTTGGCTTGGGTGGATTCTCTCAACAATCGGGATTGGTCTCATGTGCCTAATCAAAGCCGATACCAGCATATATGGATGGATTCTCTTGAACATCGTGCCTGGTCTCGGACTGGGTATCTTGTTTCCTGCTCTTGGCTATGCCGTGCAGGCCTCTTCGGAGCCTGAGAATCTGGCGATCGCAGTCGCCATGTTCAGTTTCTTCCGTGCTCTCGGTCAAGCCATAGGTGTCGCCGTCGGTGGTGTGGTCTTCCAAAACCGCATGTTCCACAATCTCATGCGATATCCTGAACTGGCTCCAAGAGCTAATGCCTATAGCAAAGATGCGGCAGGTTTGGTTCAGGTTATCAAGACTATGGCTGATGGCGCAAATAAGTCAAATCTGAAAGACGCTTACACAGACAGTCTACGCACAGTGTGGATAGTCTGCTGTGGTGTTTCAGGGGTCGCATTGTTGATCAGCCTCCTGACTGAGCACTATGATCTCGACCGTGCCTTGGAAACCAATCAGGGCCTTCAGGGAGACGATGAATCAATCGATGACGAGAAAGGCTGGAATATGCGCACAGAAAACACAATGGTCAGAGAGACTCGGCCTTGGGCTTGGTAGATAGCCGCTGCATATCAACAGTACGGTGCTATGTTGTATAAAGTTATGACATTTATTGGTAATGATAATGAAATTATTTGTTCATGCCAGATTCTCGAATAAATCAACCCGAGCGTGGCTTCAAAATCCCACGCCTCGGATAAGTGTTTTAATTCCTTCGCCTCGCTTTGTAGTTTCCCAGGCCTGGGTGACCTCCTCGAAAGGAAACACTTTGGTAATGAGCGGTTTCAATTCAACCTTCCCTGAGATAGCCAACTGCAGCGCAAGTTTGAAATCCCCAGGGCCATATCGAAAGCAACCTTTGACAGTAATCTCGTTCTCCGAGACCGTTGAGATGGGGAAGTTGACATTCCGATTTCCCAGTCCAGTCTGCACGAACGAGCCACCAAGACGAAGCGAATGGATAGCCGTTTGGATACACGACTCAGCCCCAGTAGCTTCAATTGCAACATCAAATCCTGATATTCCAGGATCTTCATTGACGTCCAGGCATCCAAGCCAATTCTTCATAGCAGCCGCATTGCCCTCGGCGCTCAGCTCCCGATCTGGAATAGCAGTCGCAAACAAGAATCGATCTCGCTCCATCCACTTTTGTGCAAAAGTCAATTTATCATCGCTGAGATCAACTGAAACAACCACCGTGGCCCCGAATTCGCGCGCAACAGCCGCGCAAAAGAGCCCCACTGTCCCAGCTCCGAACACAATGACCCTGTCACCGGGCTTGACGCCGACCTGTCGCACGGAGTGGACGGCAACAGCCATCGGCTCAATCAATACAGCTTCGTCGAGTCCAATCCGAAGAGCCGATCTGTTATCCGGACCGCCCAATGTCGTGTTCTCCCCCCGCGTGCCCGAAATTTTGAAACAGCAATCAGCTGGAACTTTGAAGAATTTCGACAGGGTGCCATGTGTATGAGGTGGATTCGCCGCGAAACTCATGCGTGGGCACAAGTTGTAATGGCCGTTTTTGCAGTTTTCACAGATGCGGCAGGCAAAGCCAGGTTCGATTGCGATCTCATCGCCAGGCTTTAGAGTTGAAACTCCAGACCCGACGGCTTCGACGATACCTGACGCTTCGTGGCCCATCACTATTGGGTTCTGCTCTGATACGTGGTGCTTGACACCGCCGTGGAGCCAGAAGTGGACCTGACTCTTGTTAGAGTGTTATCGAGAGAGGATGTTGTTTTGCAAGGGACTGCATACATCGCTGCCGCAGACGCCTACGTAGGCAATACGGATAATGACATCGAGAGGACCTTCAATCACCGGCATGGGGCGATTTTCGTATCTAGCATCGCCACTGCCATATAGTAGGCAAGAAGGATTATCCCCGAGGCTCTCCATGCTGAAGGGTCAGAGAATGGTGGGACTGTGGGGGGTGTGGGGAGGTGAAAGTCATTGAAAACATTTGCGCGTGCGACGGCATTCCTTCCTTTATACAAGACATCTGGACCGTTCGCCGCTTACTCCTCCAACTGGGGATGGATCGTCGGGTGGTCGGGGAAAGGAACATCGGATGACAATCGACCGATATGGGGGAGATCACAATACACGTTGTATACATGTACGTAACTTCGCTGCGGTGTATAATTGCTACTTTGGGTAAAATTGGTGTTAGCCCCCGCGCATCTGCGAGACCCCGAGGGCTATACAAGACAATGTACATTCCTGCAGGTAACCGAAACAAACAAGGTAGACATTAGTGACAGTTGTTAAGGATGTAATTTCTCCTAGTCGACCAGGGTAAACTTAAAAGCATAACAGAAAGAGGTCGTGACATCGTAAGGGGGGAACATAAATAGCAAAAATAAAACAGGTCAGATCAGCGCAGTGCACACAGGCGATCCTTAAGCAAATCCATGTCTCGATCATGGTCCGTCCCACGCTTTGCAATTTCGCGGGGATGATCCTGTACCATGACGGACTGATAGTTTCCATCTCCATCCGGCGCGCCCACGGTCACCCAAACAAACTTCGTTCCGGGGGATTTTGGCTGCGGGCGCTCTTGTGTTCCTTGCCAGAATGCTTCATCCGGCATTGAATCTGCTGGAATATCGACTGTGGGCGGGCGACCACCCAATCTTCCAAACTTAATCCACACTCTGAGAGTATCCTTGATGAAGGCGATCTTTTGAATGAAGGCATTTGCATCGAGGATGTCACGAATGCGATCTTCCGTCGAGCTGACAGAGTCACCGTTCGCGATGCTGAGGAAGGTAGCAGCTTCATCGGAAGCAACAGCACGGGTGTCGAAGCCAGCGGGGTGCATCTTGCCTTTAGTGGCGAAGTATCGAGCAGCAGAAGGAGAGAGGTGATAGAAATCAATCCATGGAGAGGAGCTACGAGTCCGCCCGGGCGAAATCACTAGCTTGGTGTGGTCGGGGAAATTGAACTGGAAGGCTCCGTCTCCGAAACCCCATATGCCCACGTTTCCGAGACGCTGGTAGAACTTTATGAACTGGGCGCTGTTATGCTGTGGCAAATCTGCGTCCATAATTCCTTCGTCGCCATGGCGGCCGAGGGCTCCGATCATGTATTTACCGAACTGGTCGACCAACTTCATGCGCTTGATTTTCTCGGCATCGGCCCTTTCTGACTCCGTCCCGCCACTGGACCGCACTCGCATTGCCCTTGAGGTCTTCACATCGAAGAGCATGGGCGAGATGAGTGATCTTCGGATTCCGCGGCAGCCCAACAGATCATCGTCACGATTTTCATAGAACTCAACAGAGGGGCCTGTGCGAGGGACGAGTTGATCCGCCTCGGAATAGTATATTGGTTTTTGGTCGCTCTTCTCATCGGGAACACTGCGTGCCTTGCGACGGATGTGCCGTTCGCCATCGCGAACAACCACGCTCGTTGCAGGCTGACCGTTTTCGCCCTTGAAGACGCAGCCAACGCTTCCGTCATCCAGCACGTACCCAATACCATAGCGATTGGTATAGTCGACCCACTTGATGACATATGCGTGAGGCTGTTTTCGTGCGCCACCTCTTCGCCGGCTTGGTGCGTGGTTGACCAAATTGGACAACATGAGCCGCAAGTCGGTGTTGACTTCGGTCAACGAAGTTCTGGGAAGTAGCTCGCAAAGATCTTCAGAGTGGAAGAGCGGGCTGACTCCGAGAGAAGAACGAGCGCGGCCAGCTGTCTTACTGTTAGACCGGCTGATGCCATTGGAGTTGGACCTGCCTAGACCATTGGACTCAGATGAAGACTTGGATTGGGCCAATGAAGGCGCTGTCTCTTCTATAGGGCTCTCTCTTCGCTTTTCAACTCGGGATGCGATAGGCTTCATGTCCGCTCGAGATGAGGACCGGAGGGATGTTTGGCGTGTGATTGTGGGCTTCCGTTCCTCTGGTCTTGTGTAGGGCTGCCGCTCTTTGGTTGAGATGGGTGGCTGCGGCATCTCCAGGTCAGCGGCTGCCAATCTCCGCGATTGAGAGCGGGTTTTGCCTACAGTCAGGCCACTCGGCATGCTTGTTGACTTTGCTAACTGTGGAGCGATCTCCTTATCCTTGCTACGCAGAGTGGTCGCTTGAGATGCAGATGCCATTCTTCGTGTTCGGATTGGTCGCTCGGCCAAACCTCCTGCTGTTGGTATCTCTCTGTCGATGGTAGGTCTCGCCTCGGGTGGTGGCATGTCTCGGTAAGGCCTTGACGATGCTGGAGGGTCACTCACCCCGGGTGCCCTTCGTGGGGACATAGGTGGTACACGAGCTTGCTGTCGAAGCGTTGCAGCGTGACTCTGTCCTTCCATCCGACGTTGCTGGGCAGCGACAAGGGCGGCATTTGTGCGCGACGCAGCAACAGGGTTGGGACGGGCCGAAGTACTCCGCGCAGACATCGTCGACATGGTGCTACTATTCAGCATCGACTCCTCGCTTCGTACTACCTTTCGGGATGTCTCCGTCAAGCACCAGTCACCATCCAGATCATGGGGCCATCGGTAAACGTAGTCAGGAGTCAAGGGGATGACCGGGCGCAATCCCCTGGAATCCTCTACATCACACTCAGAAAACGCAGACTTGGAGCAATTCCTACCAACTGACTTGCGAGCCATTCCATCGGGCTTTCGCCCCACTCCGCAAAGAGAGTAAAATGCAGCCCTGCAAGAATGATATCGCTGGCTCGGATCGTCTACCTGGTAAACATAGGCTCGCAGCTTTTCATCGGAATCCAGTCCGTAACCGCTTACCACAGAATCACCTCGAGGCGAAGCATCCTTGAGCCACAGTGGCTTGTTAAATCGACATGCGGGGTCCAGTTGGCGAGGAATGCAGCCATCGTACATGTTGAAGAATGGATGCTCAACGATATCATCTGGATCTGGTCTTTCTTCGTCCACCAGGTTCAAGCAGCGGGCAACCAGGTCCTTTGCTTCCTCGGGGATGAAATTGTTTGTGTCGGATTCTTTTGGCCACACATAACTCAGATTTCGAACTTTCTTGTAAATCTCCTCCTGTGTTTTTGATTGAAATGGCGGGTATCCTGTGAGCATAGCAAAACTAGAACAGAGAGTTAAGTTCCACAATTCGGGGTAGTAGTCGGAATGATCTTACCATATGACACCTAAAGACCAAATGTCGACCTTTTGCGTATGACCACCCTTGCTTTTATCCAAGACCTCTGGGGCGATATAATTGGGAGTTCCACAAAGAGTGTTACGTCGCTTCGCATCCTTATCGGACAGAATCATCGCAGCCAGACCGAAATCGCCGACCTTGACATTCATATTATGATCCAGAAACAAGTTTCCCATCTTCAAGTCCCGGTGTGCAACAAATCGCTTGTGTAGGTACTTGACAGCGGCGCATAGCTGAATCATCAATCGGCGAACCTCTGGCAGACTCAAGCAGCGGCGTTTCCGGACCATATCCATCACCGACCCATTCGGGCATAACTCCAGAACAACATAGGTGCTAGACTCGAAGGCGAAGGCGCGGTAGAACTGGACGATGAAGGGGTGTCGCATTTTGGAGTGAATTTGAAGTTCGGTTCGAAACTGGACAAATCGTCAGGCGCCCACTCTCGGCTGGTATCCATAGATTGAACATACCTTCTCCTCCATTTTCTTTTGAGGCATATGGGATTTAACGACCTTCATGGCATACACTCTCCCATTTCGTGCTAATGAGCCTTCATAGCATACAGCAAAGCCACCTTTCCCCAAAAATCCACCGATCGCATATTGCTCCCCGCCATCTTCTGGCTCTGTTACGACGGGCGGCGGCGGATCGGCGTGATTCTTCGAGACTGCGGCTTTCTGCTGGCCGCTCGGCGGCGCAGCAGCAAAAGGCTTAACATCCATGGCCAGTTTGGGCTTGATCATCTGGTTTGTTGACCGTGGGGAGAGGGCCTCCATCCTTGATTGATTTTGTGTCGCCGAATCAGGATGAAAGCGGTAATTCGAGTGCGCGCAGAGAAAGGGGTATCGAGCGTAAAGATCATTAAAAACGATTTGTCGTTGTGTAGAAGGGTATCAAGTTTCCCCAAGTCTCATCCCTGCAACGATCATCAGAATTCGCTCGACCGCCGGCAACCCGAAGCAGGTTCCCGTTCAGAATAGCACATGGGGAATAGAAGACACCACTTACCAAAATGCAAGGCGCTAAAAAAAAGCAAAACTGTACAGAGCTCGGAAAGCAAACAGCACCTCAATTGAGGGATGGGTGAAGATGGAGAATCGCAGGTCACAACAGTTTGCTCAAAGCGGTAATCGATAAACATTGCCGTTGGCCCGTGAGGTCACGTGCCCATTTGTTTACTTTTCCACTTTTCCACTTTTTCAACTATTGCATTTGTTGACATATCCTCATTTAATAGTTTTGCTCTTAATTATTGTTCTGATATTGCGTACTCTCTTATTAAAGATAAATGTTTACTCCGGGACTGTTCACGAGTAGCATATTCTCATTCAGTCCACGGGCGCCCATTGGCTCAAAAACATATTTTGCGGTCAGCCCTGGAGTCTTTTTTAAGACCCACATGGGCAAGCCCCATTATGTCCAGGGATTACAAGGTTGGCGCTGAGACTAATGTGCTCTATGCTTCGGTACCAAATGACAAACATATCTATGGATAGGTACCAGGTAAGTATATTCACAAATAAATCTTGGAACTCCGGGGATTACAATCCTTTCAGAACTGGACCACAACCTTGGAAACTGCCCAGAATTGCACCCTACATGAGCACCACCTAGACTGAAGTGCAAACTTGGAAAAAGTAGACCTCAGGACCGTGGGAGCCGCCAACGAGGGAAGTTGCTCCACAGTCGTCCATGTCACCTGGCCTCCTCACTAAGGAGTGTGTCCGGCTTCTCAATTTCCCTCCAGCTGGGGATCATGAAGCCCGTAAACAGGTAAATACAAACCACCACATATTCCATGACCAGCCCCATAGTCACAAAAGGGGCGATCGGACCACTGAGATCATTCCATCTCAAGTCAGATGGCTGGTATACAGACAGAAAGAGATATGAGATGCGAACAATAATGAACGGTGTAGCCAGCGCTGTGGCGTTGTGTATCTGAGAAAGAATATCAGTCGTGAATGATGGGTGAACATATGGATCATGGTACACGAACCGTTTTGCTGGTGGCCGAAAGGTAAGACCGCCGAGTCCAAAAATATACTTGCACGGCGAGTAGACACGCAACAAACACCACGACGATGATGTATCCGGTCTTGACAAGCTTCAGACCGGTAAGTGCATCACTGACTGTATCGCTCCCTTCCAGGGCTCCACCCGCAACAGTAAGACCAATTCCTACTAGGAAAAGGATACGGGCCACAACCAAGCATTGTCGAATATGCCGGTTCATGTTCTGCTCAAGAGCCATTCTGCATGAATATTAGGATGTCGATATTCAATGACATTCTGGGGCTTAAGAGTCTTGCCACTCACATAATTCGAAGCAACCCCAAAGTTGCTGCGATCAAGGGGATCATGCCAGCACTAAGGAAAATGACTGAAGCGATCATCACGCCGGTACTCGAAGACTTCTCTGCGATGATGACCAGCACACCGGCAGTAATGCGGACTATACATCATTGCATTAGATATTGCAATTGGACGATCATGAAATGTGTGTCGTATCTCTTACCGAGGGAGAAGAATGTCAGAACGATCCACGCCATGCGGGGTCGTTTATGGCGACAACATGCAAGGTAAAGAGCAAGTACCGTTACTGGTACATAGAACACAATCTGTGCAATGCTCAACTTTGAATGACTTCCAAGCATGGCTATGTGAGATTAAGGCTTCTTTAGTGTCGAGATAGCTCTTCTGAGTCGCAGGTGATTGTGCGGAGTGCGAAGTACTTCCAAGGTTGTCGAGTAGTATTGAATTGAACACAGAACAGAGTTGGAATGTATTCTGTGGTTTTGTAGGAACAGAGCTATATAGAGGAGAGGAAAATATTTCTGCTTCTTATAAACCCATGCTCTGGATGTAACCCGGCTGTGCTGAAATCCCGTCTATAGATCCTCTCGCAAGATCAGCCCCATTTTGGGTTTAGCGTCATGGAGCTATTGGGAGCATGGACTTTGAGTGATTTGATTGGACAACCACTACCCCACCGAAGCAGAGCCCCGGGGCCCCGAGGCTTGTGAGCAAACGCCACGACTCTGTAGCAAATCTCTTACTCAATGCAAGAGAAGTGCGATCAAACACTGCATCCTAGCTTCAAGTCTTCTTTGGATTTTTGAATTGGTCAATGTTGTGATACCATTGCGCCACAGGACACTCAACTTGTGATATGGTGGGAGTAGCGGGTAAGTCGAAAGGCTGCAATACCTGTCGAAGGAGAAAGATCGCAGTGAGTGGCGCTAGATCTGTCCCCACAGCAGGGCCTAAATAACGAGGTATCTAGTGTGACCAGCAAAGGCCAGTCTGTGCAAAATGCATACGCTCCAATCGAGAATGTGGCGGGTACCAGAAAGACACCGTCTTCGTTCTAGTCCAGCCAGCAGCCGCAAAAAAACATACCTTCATCAGACCAAATTCAATCTCTCCATCCAGTACGCCCGAGGAAAGAGATGTGGAGCGGGCTAACATCAATCCGGCCACTGTGGTGCAACGAATTGGCTCTCCGCATTCCTTTACCGAGACAAGCATCGCGTACGGGATGATCCATAGAAACATGGAGTCACACAATCTTTTCCAAGCCTTCATCTCGAACTGTTTTCCAACTCATTTATCGCCAAACTCTCACTCTTGGATATCCTTGCTCGGGGAAATACCCAGCAGAGTCGAGGCATTGGAAATGTCTACTGCAGCGATTGCAGCTTCGGCGATTGGTCATATGTTTAGGGATACCGCGTTGATAAAGCAAAGCCTTACATACTACACTCGCGGTCTCAATCAACTCCAAAAGGCATTACGTGACCCGAATCTTATGCGAGACGATGGGACTCTCGCCGCATGCATGGCGTTGAGTCTTTACGAGGCACTTGAATGCCCCAATCTGGGGTCCGAGGGTTATTTCAACCACTGTCATGGTTTGATTGCCCTGATCAAAGCGCGTGGCGAGAAGGCGCATTCTTCAGGCGTGGGGCATCGGTTATTCCTCGGTGTTCGAGTTCCAGGGGTAGGTCTACGAGAAGCTCGGGAGTTTGCAATCTGACTGACCATTTGATGCTTAGATACTGTTTGCCTTGTACCGCCACACCTCGAGTATGTTCTTGGAGCCTAGTTGGATGGAAACCCCCTGGGAAGGGGTACCGAAAACACCCCGTGATCGGGTAACAGATTGCCTGGCACAAGCCCCTGCGATCCTAGAGCGTGTACGTTCGCTGATTCACATGGGTCCAATGCAACAGTTGGGTATGCTCCATGAACTCATCAGTGATTGTTGGCGCATAGACAAGCAGCTGGACGATGTTTATGAGGATATGCCACTATCTGCCGCAAGTGCGCTATACTGGCCAGTCGAATCACAGCCGAATTCTGTGAATGTATCGGAGGGCTCCCTATCTATGTTTCCGGTCGTTTTTTGCTTCCAGAACATCCAAGTCGCTGCTACATTGGTACTGTTATGGGCCACAAGGACGATGCTCTGGGCAGGCCTCAGCAACATGTATCAGCATTTGGAAGCTGTTACATCTTATGAGAGCTTCAGCCAAAGCCCCAGCTTGGGAGAGATAAATGACTCAAATCCCGTTCTTCGTTGCAGGGAGTACATATTGGTGGCTCACCAAGTCTGCCAATCTGTGGATTATTTTCTGAAGGATGAAATGCTGCTATCCGGTCCTCTATCTGTTAGCCCTGCCCTTGGCATTGTGGCTGACAGTTTACGGAATCGACCCGGACATGCGGAAGAAATCGCATGGATCCAGAGCGCCATGGGATTCGCCCGCCGTAAAGGAATGGGTGTTCTGGAACACGTCAAGTTGTGATAAACTAATCAACGAGTTTCGAAAACCCCTTATTCGGGCACCGCATATCCTTGTTCGGCCCAGCCACGCAAACCATTCTCACGCAGTGAGCTTTGTTCCTCATGACTCGGTTGCGGCCCTGTTTTGCCACGCCGCAGACGAGACTCGCGGGTCTCTAGCATAGGCAGGTCTTCATCTATCCTTGCGGTGTCGAACTCGTACGTGCGGTACTCCGCGTTATCCCACCCGGTGGCTGCGGCATAATGTCAGTCCGTTCTCACCGCACAGAAAAGCATCTTCCCTACCTTCATTCTTGCAGCAATCTTCCCAGTCCCCATTAAGGAAGTGCATAAGCCCACCGTGGGCGACAACCACGATCTCCTTCTCGGGTCTCGCCTTGAGCCAAAGTCTTGCCTCGCGAGCTCGGGCAGAGACTGCGTCTCGTCCGGGGTGGTATCGCCCAGTCTGCTCGACACCAGTCAGTCCCGACTCGCCGTTCACGGAGTTTCAGGCTTGCCTTTTGATTCCAGTCTTCCGGAATTAGATCAAAATCGATTGAAACACTGCTTTCCTCGAACTCTTTCCGTAGGCTTGCGACTTCACTGCCGATGTCACATGGAAAGTCACTAGTCTCCTGCAGATCTGGGTTTAAGATCAACCTAAGATCCTTTTGCCCTTCGAAGACAGGAGCGAAGGCTTCCAAAGCTGTGTAGATCGTTCTTCGGAGTGGCGATGCGACAACGAGTTCGACGTTGGGATGATTGGGAAACTCATCGCGGAGCTTTGTACACTGCGCTTTTCCCTTGTCGGTAATTTGAGGGTCTCTGACATACCAGAACTCGTGGCTCAGGTTATGCACACCCTGTATGTAGATGTGAGCTTTGTGACGAGGAAATGCACGTCTTTTCGTAATACGTACCTCAACGTGCCGTACAAGGTGAATCTTTGGTGGCATCTTGAGAGCTTGGAGTGATAAGAAGTTGGATGAGTGAAGACGGGGTGATATGTGGGTTTATTTGTCGGCTCTAGACCCGATTTCTGGAATTTAGCCAAATTGATAGTAGTGGAATTACACTTGAAAGGCTCCACTCGGGGTGTTGAATGCAACTGACCAGTCAATGTCGCCTTATTGTGCCAATTTAGACCAATCTGAGATAGCCGTTCAAGCTGAGCGATCAGATTTAGGTTAAATCTATGCCTTCCCCTAAGATGACTACATGTCTAGAGACATTATCTTCCCTGACTTTGTAGTAGAAGTTATCGGACAAGAAGCCCCACTCTAAACCTCCACGTCTTGGCTTCCTTTTTGGGTTAAGCCCGAGCCGAAAAACATGAAACAAAAGCACAATGACTCTGACATGATGCTCAAGTATTCAGTGCCATCGCTGTAGTCTCAAATTAAGTATTTTGTAGCTTGATATTATCTGATTTTGCCCCTCGCCTGGGTCAGACTTGAATAAGCCTCAGCTTGGTCGTCAAAGAACCAAGCCCTGGACCCTGGAGCGTGGAGGAAGCACTAACAAATCGTCAGCACCGGAAGCTGACCCGATCCCGTTCAGCATGCGATGAAACGCTGGAAGTTTATGAAAAGGTATCGCTTGATCTGATCATATCATGAAGAGCGAGATGCTTGCATTTCGCCTTCCCGTCACCAACTTGTCAGCCCCCGCGGTCGGTCAAACCCACCCCTCAATTGGCTCTCGGGGTGTACAACTTTGCCCTGCAACACGGTGTATTTGACAATACCCTCGCAATGCTCGGGGTTGACACGGGCCAGCCAAATCATTTGTTGATCCTTTTTGCGATAGATTAAAACATTCGCAGAGAACTTATGCCCACCGACATGCGACACGAAGAATATGCCCGCTCCACCGGATCGCGAGTCATCTGAATCCCGATCGAGCCCTAGCGGACGGAGATGTCTCTCAAGCTCGCGCTTAATAAGCGGGGCTGTGATCCCACAACGGGCATCTCGTCGTCGGTGTGAGCATAGTAAAATGACGTAGTCCAGCTCGCAGGGCCGAGAGCGCATGGAGATCGCAGGGGAGGGAGTGACTACAACCTTGTCTTCATCGGCGGGATGGTCTATGTAGCGAGTGATCAGGCTTGGAACGTCTGCCTGCCTGACTGAATCGACATAAGTGAAGGATGGTAAAATGAGCACTGTGGTAGCTTCGGGGCTTTTTTCAGTGAGGCAGTCGCCGGGAGGGTTGATGTTTGAGGCCGAGACCATGATGCGCTAGGTGAGTGTCAGCCAGAATGCAAGATTTCTGAGTAAGATCGACTTACACCGAGCTCCGACGTTGCTGAATCGAATGCTTCCATCAAGCTTCCTGACTCTTTTTCGACCTTTTCTTTCCAGTCCGATTGCCCCGTCGCGACGAGAACGTGAGTGTGAAATTCTTTGATATGGCCATAGAGCGGACGTGAGGTCTCAACCTTGACCTTTGATGGAAAATGAATGGTGCAGTCGGCGCAATCCTTCGAGCAGTCCGGACCGTCCTCAGTGGGGCTCACTTGAGGAAAGATGTATTCGTTGGCACTGGAGCGACCCAACGAGAGCAATGAGCGCAGCATGATTGGCAGCGAAGGAAAACCCCGATAGAAGAAGTGTTTGCGTTGCGCAAGGAAAAGTAAACGGAGCTTGTAAAGTGAAGCTTGTGGTTGCCTGATATAGTTGTCCCGTATCTCCGAGATTTCCGGGATTTGACAAGGCCGAGCTCCGATCTGACGTCTTTATCTCCGAGCCTTACCCTTATAAGAAAAATCAAATTGCATTTTATTGGTGGACTTCTGCACAAGTGCCAGTCAATCTGCGAGCCTAGCTAGCTTCCCAAGGTCCCCAAAGTGACTGGATTCATGGACGTGATGGACTGCCTGTGACCTGATAATCTGTGTTTATAACAGCTCGAGCCTGCACTGAGCCTCCACCTGGGCAGGGCTGATGCGCCTTTTTTTGGCACTTCCCGAGGTCGAGGTGTTGAATAAACAACCTTGGAGTAAGCCTGATGTCATTTTTTTTTCGTTTCTCAAATTAGACGTGCTAGTATTCGAGATCCTCGTACCCAGCGACCATATTCTCTTAAAGTCGTTTATAGTAGTAACCCACCTCGATAACCCCGTGAGATACGGGCATAGTTTGTAAAGAAGTTGTAATTTA
This sequence comes from Penicillium bialowiezense, assembly GCA_026122735.1. Classification (NCBI taxonomy): domain Eukaryota; kingdom Fungi; phylum Ascomycota; class Eurotiomycetes; order Eurotiales; family Aspergillaceae; genus Penicillium; species Penicillium bialowiezense. The sequence goes on from JAKZFB010000004.1 coordinate 1,550,977, forward strand.
CTTTCCTAAACAGGAATATCTTGCATCATTTTCGAATGACCTTAAATTCAAAATACCTGAATGATAGAGCCGAGATAATGGTAAGTTCCTTTTTTTCTTATAAAAAATACTACTCTCATCCTGAGTATCCATTTGTCTTGCTTTCTTAGATTAATTTGCGTCCCCAGGTAGATCGATATGTGTTGGTGGTACACCTGCAATTTGTTATAATTTCGGTCTTATTGCTTGTTACCCTTTAGTCACAATCTGTATCTTTCGACCTTCCGATGTTGCTACTTAAATTCAGAAATAACAGAAGAGTGCCAAGCTCTGTGAGATTACACAGCAAGGCAAGATCGGGAGGCCAGGAGCAGGCAATAGTGCGCTATTGCATATGTGTTTGTGGGAGATAGAGAGCAAACACCTACGAACCTTCGTTGTGGGGGAGTAAAGATGACCAGTGACTCATCGGCCTCTGCTACGTAGTATCCGATTCAACTAATTCAAGGTATATTCATGGAACAGACATAGACCAAATTGAAAGCCAACCTGTGAGCAAACTTTGAGCCCACCGGCACATTCTACAGAGGCCCAATATAGAAAGCTAATATACTATTCTCCGTGTTTAATGTGGCGACCTCGGGAGAATCTGTCAGCTGGTTCACGGAGCATCTATTCTATAGCTACACAATATGACCTACGTGTTTCGTAGAAAGACTACCTAGGTATCCGTAAGTGCGAATGTTTGAACTTAGCACACACAAATAACAGACTTCGCTGGCAGTGGAAAACCATCCATTGACTAGGCAGCGTGTGATTATCATTGGCTCTTGGTAGGAAGTGTTGGTTGTGATCCTTGCACTATAAAAAGAACAGCTGCCATGGAGCAAAGCGCTACCCTGAGACCCTGGGTTGGTTGGAAAGTGCAAGGGCAAGAGTGCAAACGCCTTTTTATCAAAATCGTCTTGGTAGTTTTCCCAAGGTCTCGCCAATAGTCTTTGAACACAAAGTCCTCCCGGGCTCCCCAGGCGTTTCTACTAGATACATCATTTCCAAAACCAACGCTGTGTACATCTGGAAATTATCTGTCTTGATCCAGGAACCTATCAAATAAGATCATTTGTTGACTTTCTATCCCAAAAGCCATGGCAGGGATTTGTGATTTGAACCGCGATGGTGCAAGAAAGCCCAAGTTGCTGCGACGTGCTCTTTCAGCCAGGCTCTGTGCCTAGCTTGAATAAGAAGTTTCCGTCACCTCCGGTGGTTGGTTCTAAATACCAAGCCCAATGTTTGCCATCTTTTGCCGCTCTGCCAGGTCACATACGCCATGTTCACATAGAATATTCAGTGATAATTGACTTGTTCTCTGCTATAAAGACTGGCACAGGCCCGTGGAAAGAAACAGACACACGCACCTACACACGAGAATCGGCTGAGAAAGCAGTTTTCGATACCCAATGATCGATAGAATCCAACCACCAGGTTTTATTAGCACATCGACTTTTCATCTTACATGTGAGTACAATCGAGTACTTTTTCAACTTCTTTTACTGACGGAGCTTTATTATTCAAGCATGTGTGAGACTAAAAGACGCTGGGTTAAAACGGCCTGCCATTCTGCCTGGGAGATCAAAACTATACCTTGTCTGCATCCTGGCACGGCAAGTTGCAAAGAGACCACAATCACCGAGGCGAGCCAGAAAAATAATATCAAATGCACTACACTGTGCCCCCAACCTCCACCCATCAGCAGTTATGAGACAAAAGGCTCTACCAAGTAGCCACGACTCCTGGCTGAAACCTATCGATTCCCAAGATCCTAGAGCTGCAAATTTATGGCTTCAATTCGACCTGTTGTGATCACAACATGCAGAGCTAGTGCATTGTGGATTTCCTGTCCGGGGAAAAATTGATTTCAAGGTGCAACCCTTGCTTTGATTCTGATCATTGGGCTTGAAGAATGGATCCATGGATGACGAGTGTTACTAAGGTGGTGAAAATGAGGACATAGGGAAGAAAGAGAGAAGCGAAAGAGAGGAAGACCGGGAATAAGGGAAGGCGAAGAAAATAAAACAAAACCAAAAAAAAAGCAGAAAGCACAAAAGCACAAAAACAGCGACAATTTGGCGATTTTGGATTTGTATGTCTAGAAACATAGATAGTCGCAAAATGGAATTATCAAGTTGTCGTGAGCCTGTCGCTGAAGTCTGAAGTTCAAGCTAGAGAAGTATTTGACATCAGTCATACTACTCTGTACACAACCGCGAATTACTTGACTATAATTTCATAGGCCACGCTTCGCGAAACAATCCTCCTGAGCTTTGATCATGGCCTTCATGGTTTGATACTGATCGTTCCAGCATCCCAGTATCACATCGCCTCCAACTATATCATCCATTGGAGGGAAGTCCTTGGTACCAAAACGCCTTTCCACCATGGCCTCATAGCCGAAAACTTCCTTTGCTGTCCATTGTTCTCTCCGCGAGGACCTATAAGGATATAACCCCGTCATGATAACATAGAAGGTTGAACCTAGAGCAAAGATATCCAATGCTGGCGTGTAGGCCTTCAACCCCAGTTTCAAAGGGTCATTGTTCGGGTCGCCAAAGCCCGCACTTGGACAGCTAACACCTTCTTGGCCATCAATTGCCGAGCCCCCAAAATCACAGATTTGAAGATCCAGACTTCTCTCCGAATTGCCGTGGAGTAAAAAGTTGTCGGGCCGGATATCGCAATGGATAATGTCATTTTGATGGAGAAACTCAACCGCCTCCGCGGCCTGGGATCGCCACTTCAAACGCAAAGACAATTCGATCTTGGTGTCATTTGATTTGATGTAGTCCCACAATGATCCATGGCTTGCTTCCTGAAATAAAAGCCCTCTGGGATCTTCAGAGAGACCAAGATAACTATCGGATTAGTATCAGCAGGACAAGCCATTGATAAAGAGAATCAAGAACCTACCGTGTGACCCTGGGATGGACGCCTAGCCTGATTAAAATTTTCTCTTCGTTCTCAAAAGCTGCTTTATCACTTGCGCCCAGACCTTTCATATCCTCTGGATTGCCACTCCACCACATTCGGTCTGGGACTTTGACAATAATGCCAGGCTTGACTCTGTGGACCGAGCAGCTGGATCCGTGACCAATATTGAGATCCATCACCTTAGAGTGATCCCACTCATACGGCTGGATTGGTGTAAGTTGGATAAATTCTCTGTCGCCAAATATTATCGTTCCGTTGGAGAGCATTTCCTGGGGCATTGTGAGCAAAGTTTCAGGCATGATATAGTGAGTATGTACGTCTTCTTCTGGCTCTTCACCCTCCTCCAGCTCTCTCCACTCCGTAACCTGCTTTTGCTCCAATGTCAGTGTCTGTTTGTTTATAATATCTCCAAGAAGGTATGAGTTATCAAAATCTGCCAGGGTCTACATACTTCTGTTGCTGTCATTTCTGAGATCTCTAGAAAGATAGTAAAATGTAGAAATTCACCCCGGGTCTGAGTTTTTGATAAGTCAGCCAGTCGATACCGAAATGGGCGCATTTCTGGATTTAGAATATGCTCGAAACAATAATAGAAACGGGATACCCACTGTGCTTCAAGGACAAAGGGCTCAGGTGCACATGTGTCTGGAGGTGCTTATGTAAATTCCAGAGAAAATGAAAAAGTCAACTGTGGCAGCGAAGTAGATAAAGGGGGAAAGCAAACAGTGAATCACTTGACCCCTCATTGACCCCTGCAACTTAACAAGGGCGCATGGAACCAACAGAAGATCAACCAACTGAAGGTCAACTAACTGCCGCCCGACGTATAAGTTCCAGCATTTGTGTACTGCCTTGACGCCCCGCTTAGGCCCCCTCCCGATGTCGTGTTGGGTTGGTTCTCATTTCGGGCTCGATTGGTTTGTGCGTTCCTTGCTTCTGTCCAGGACACAATCCTAGCATTACGTGGATGTTGTTATTTCCTCATCTCTCATCAATGTGTTCCAGCACTATCACTTAAAGCCAAGTCATCCATACCAGTGAGGCGAAAACTCTCGTGTCCAGAGGAACTTGGGTTTCGTTGTGATACGTGTCCACCAAGGGCCTTCCTATCCTTTTTAGTTCAAGTGATCTGTCGGTCTGGTACTCTCCAATAATAAAATCTGTATCATGTTAGAAAAGGGGGCCGTGAAAGACATAGACCAGTCCGCTTAGAATTATGCCTAGGGCTGAGTCGATTAGACGTACATAGCCGCAACAGCCCAACAAAAGCAACATTTTAATCAAACTGTCATCGATGATTATGGTAGATGAAGCGCCTTGCACAGCGGTCCACCCAGATAGCTCCTCTTTCCACTTCCATGATATTCAGCCGATGAGCCTTTTGTTTCCAGTCCAAGCGATCACTGCTAACATAATACCAATATTGGGGTTGGTCAAAATTCTGCACTCATTTCGCCGATGCCGTACCAGCCACAAAGATCATCAATATTTCCAATGAAAGGACTTATGTCAAGATCATTGCTCGGCAGATCACTGATACTTGATCCCCACGCTTCCTCCAAGGAGGGAGTACCACTGGATCCAGACGTACTGCCATTGTTTCCTACATTGCCGATACCAAGCACACACTGCGCAATTGTCTGTATTTCCCGGACGTTCCTTGCTGTTCTTGGCCATAGCTCCCCAAGAACCTTGAGACATCCGATCGTCATTCGGATTTGATCTCTTGCGATGGCTAGATCCCTTCCTTTGAGGAGGGAACAGCAGGCGGAAAGCAGCGCTAATGTCCCTTCACTCACCATGCATGTAGTGAAGGGCGTGTGGTGAAATTGTCGAACCGGCAAAGCCAAGAGTTGGATTTGAGCCTCTATTGCCCGCAACACTCGGACTGTATGTACGTTTACCAGATCTGGCGTGGGTATATCGTCAGATGGTTCGCGAGCGCAGCTGGATGCTTTTTCAACTGCATTGAACTTGAGGGCTGATAGTGGACGGTGGAGGCCGATTGTCGATCTATTGGCAATCAGTGAGTAGAAGACTAGATATATTAAGAGCTTGAGCTTACACATGGATCAGCAAATGAGCTTGGAACATAAGCTCGTCAACTTCACCAGCTGCATTCATGACTTGCTTCCGATCTGGGGGGAGTAAAAGTCGCCAGCCGTCCAAGCAGGAATCAGCGGCTTGAATAATATATGTCGAGTCTTCTGCTGTAGCAACTGTTGGTATTGTGGATATCGCAGATGCAGCGCACTGTACCGCGCCAATCAGATAAGCAAAAGATGAGAAGTGGATCTCCTTGGGACCGAATTCACGGCAATTGAATTCGTGCAACGTCTTGGGAACAGGTATATTCTTTTGCCATGTTAGCTGTCTGGTTGTACGATTTCCGCCAGAGCCACAGAGAAGGAACATCAGTACTGACCCCTGACTCATAGTCCGACTCATCGCATGGCAATTCCACCGTAGCATCAATAGTAATAGCTCGGAAGTTCATCGTCCCCAGTGTGCCGGCATAATAAGCCTCCACGATGTATAGCATCCACCAAGTTCGTCTCCAAGATTCCCTCAGAACAGGGTCATCAGCATCATGTGCGGCTGCAAATTCGAGGCGGAACATTTGTAGTTCAATGGCAAGCTTGTTCGCCATGTCCATTTGGGATTTGGCCTCATCTTTGTATTCATGCCAAAACAAAGCCATGGAATAAAGTAGTCGGCAAGGGACTAAAAACGGATTCAAATCACCTGCTTGCGTAATAGATGTCTCGAGTTGCTCCTTCAGCGGATTAGACCATTCATGCCCCTTGTAGATATTGCCAATCAGCCGAAGAGATGCGATAAGTGGTGCAAATTCTTGCTGCCTGCGTGGATCTTGACACAGCCGGTTCAAGTGGCTTCTGGGTAAAACGAAGGGGTGAAATATGTGAAATGTCTTATAGTAAGAGTCAAGAAGTAGATCGGTCTCCATATTGATGGAATATGCGTTGTTCACTGCCTGCAGCGGAGTTTCGCCACTATCGGCAGGTGTGATGAGATCGAGGTCAATTTGCTCATGATGAGGGACAAGCTCAGGACAGAAACCCCCAGCATCTTGAGACAGCCAAGTCGTTTCTTGTCCATTGCTTCTTTGGGTGGCCAGGCGAGTATTTGCCCCCGTTGTCAAGCGCTGGCGACGCTCAGCCAAAGCTGCTCTGTCAAGACCGCCGCGCCGCGATTGAGCATAATGGCATTGGTTATTTGTGTCAGAGCAGCGATCACAGCAAGGTTTCTTGCCGTCGCATTTCAGGTGTCGCGAGCGGCAGGGTAGACAAGCCAGTGATGAGCGCGTAGCTCGGAGGCCCTGTGATGTACCCTTCGATTCCATGAGCTTCCGCTAGGTGCAAATGAGACCAAAGGCCACATGGAATGTCTGAGTGAGATGTGAGCGGGAGCATTCCGCCGATGACCCATTCCAGAGACAGGCGCCACACCGCCCGACAAGCCCAGAGTATACGCGCCTAACACGTTCCTATTTTTCTCCGAAGTGAACTTAATTAATAATCGAGTAAAGTCTTGGCGTAACCTGTGGACCGGAAGGGCGTGAGCCGAAAGGGAATGGTAGCATACGAGTGTTGGATGGTTGAGAGAATTGCCTCGATGGAAGAAGGCAGAAATCAAAGTACACCGTAGACGTCGAGTATCAAGGCGACAAGGTCCTAAAAAATCGCAAAAATCGCAAAAATCGCAATCACGGTGGAATTTCAAATTGTTCTAACTGTGAATTATTCAAGTAAAGGATGGCTTCAAGCTCTAGCGTTGACCCATCTTATGTTTGCTATCGTTTTCACCCACCACCTGAGCATCCATCTCCAGTTGACCGGAAGCGCTTGAACCTCATGCCTTCATTTTCTGAGCGACAATCTCCTTATATTCTTCATCATACTGCACCAAAACAGCCGGCCCTTCTCGCTCCAGCGTCTCGGTGTCGACCACAAAGTTCACGAAAAATGCCGCCGGTTCATCTTTGCTCGCATTTGCGCTGATCCGATGATGACAACCCGGAGCTTCATACCACGATTCACCTTGTTTGATCACCTTCATTGGCTCGTTGTTCATCTTGTTCAGCACAGAGCCCTTGATGACATAGGCAGAGACGTCAGCTCCTCCATGACGATGAGGAGGCGTGGCGCCATCTGGAGGATACTCGACTAGTAAGCCCACAATTGTCTTCCCGGGGCAGTTGGCCAGTTTGTATTGGTAAACGAAGGTGGTGGACGCAAGAGGTCGGCTGGTAATAAAGAATGAAGTCAGTTCATGTCATGACTGCTGTGTTGATGTCAATACACATACCTCGGGTCATACTTTGGCTCTTCCATGACGGTATAGGTGTGACTGTTGGCTACTTCAAAGGTGCCCCAAATGATGGTCGTTTTAAGTAGGGGGCGATCACGCCTTTTATAAATTCGAATACCTTGCCAGGAGAAATTTCTTGAGACTCACCACGATGCCGTAAAACAAATTTATGTGGTGGCCCTTGATCGGATACCCGATACCCGGCCCATCAAACCCATTAGCCCTGGCACTGGTCACATTTCGCCGCTGCTGCATTGAGACATGCAGGCTTTGCGGGCATGTGGGTCCGGGTATCCGTGGAGGTGGGGACTACCCGGGTAGGCTACTCGGAGTGCATAAGCTTCTCATCGGGTTCCCGGCCCGTCATCACTTAATGTTGATCAAATTCAGAGAACAACATAAATGAGACTAGTGTCATATGGCCTTAGGGTCCCGAATACTTTGACCCATCTACACTTGCTCTTCGATAGTTGACAAACCATACGCATATATCGCTTCAGACATGTATGCCATCCGCGTACATCCGGCTCCCTCATCCTGCGACCCTTATTCACCCTCCAACCCAGCACCAAGTTCTGCTTTGCAGCTCGATGAGGGAATCTCTGTCCCCAAGCCATCAAAGCCTGGCGAGCTACTCATTCGCCTCAAGGCCACCACGGTTGTCCGGGATATGCTGACTTGGCCTGAGACCTATTCCCATGAATATGCTATAATTGGAAACGACTTTTCTGGTATCGTGGTCGATGTTTGCGGTAATAGTGACAAGTTCAAAATCGGTGATGAGGTCTTCGGCATGACGCACGTAGATCGTGCAGCGGCCTGGGCACAGTTCACCATCGCCACCGAGGAAGAGATTGCTCTCAAACCAAAAGATCTAACCTGGGAGCAAGCTGCGGCTCTGCCTCTCAGTGCACACACAGCCTACGAGGCTCTCTTCGTCCATGCTGGTATTGCTGTTCCATCTGTCGACGTTGCCTTGAAGAACAAATCTCAGCCACGCCCCTCTGGCCAAAGAATTTTGATCACCGGTGCATCTGGCGCCGTGGGAATTCACCTGGTTCAGCTGGCCTCGGCTGCAGGGCTCCATGTTGTGGCCGCTACGAGTTCCGACCCCCGAAACCGAGACTTTCTTCACAGCCTGGGTGCAGATAAAACGATTGAATACGCCTTTTTGAACGCCTATCAATCCGAATTCGACTTTATCATCGATGCGGTTGGCGGCGACGTGCTGGCTAAGTGTTGGGAGTACGTGAAAGATGACGGGGTTATCGTTTCAGTGGACTCGGCCAGCTATGATTTTGTCCAAGAGCATGAAAAGCGTGGATTGCGCAAGCCGAGTGTTCGAGCATTATTTTTCATTGTCGCAGGCGGCAGCAGCAGTCTCCAATATCTAGCGAAACTTGCTGAAGGTGGCATTTTGCAGTCACTGGTCATTCGAACGTACCCTTTTGAGGACGTGCAAGAAGCGTATGAGTTTGCGAACGGACGACATACGGGTCGTGGCAAAGTTGTCCTGATCAACTGATACTTGCGCGACTCCCGTTGCGACTGAAGTTTGCACGATCTTCATGTGCAGTCTGCTACTATTTGACAACCCGCACCGAAAGGTTCGCAAAAATAGATCTGTCTGACTGCAGATATTGAGTGGTGTCCCTGGAGCAAAAGACAATATCCATAGCTAATAATATGAATTTGAAACACGCCAAAGCAAACTGCACTGGCAAGTTCACATCAACGCGTCCATAATCAGCAACGTGGCTCGACTTGCACGAAGCTTAAAGTCCACTGAGTAGGCAAATGAGTAAACAATGTCCATGATGAACCGACGACTCTACCCAACAAAACACCTTTTTGAAACGCGAGAACGCGAGAACCCAGGAGTTTAGCGCGACGAGATCAACCCTTTTGTGGGGCGGTGTTGAGCACCGCGCTAGGGCGTTTTGCGAACGTGGCGAGTGGGCCTTTCAAAACACGAAAGGTGCAGCTTCATTAGAGAAATTCCGGACAAATATGTCATGGCACGAGATATTAGACCAAAGGAAAAGGTGAACGAGCAAAGTAAAGAGTGAAGAATGCAAAGAGTCACGAGAATGTCGGCCGGATCTTCCGGATTGGGCAGTGTAAAGCGGGACCACGTAAGCCGAGGCGCTAAACCCACCGTGGACATTTCCCCCCCAAACTTCACCTCGGACGTAAGATTCTCACGATTCCCGAGGTCCTTATACTTCTGTACTTTACTATGGAGATGGAGATGGAGATGGGTGATCACACCCAGCCCGACAGAGTGCGAAAGCGCCGGCGCCGCACAATGGCCTGCACCCAGTGTCGCTCTCGCAAGTTGAAATGTGACCGCGAATATCCCACCTGCAGTCGCTGTCTGAAGAGCAAAACTCCGACTAAATGTACCTACGAGGATGGCTTCCTGTGGCAGCAGCCCACTACCATGGGAACTCCTGCATTTGTGCCAGAGGGAGGCTCCACTATATCTATGCCCCGAGGTGATCGCACCCCTGTTGAGACTCCCCCAGAGATGGGGATCCCCAAAGTATTAACTCACCCGGACCATTTCATTCCTGGTGAGCCCACTCCAAGTCATCCATCACATCACGTTCATCATGGTCTCTCGGGCCATGCCCTTGCGCCCACATTCAGGGGCCATCAGCCAGGAAGAGAGCGACGTGATTGCTTCTTGGAGACCGTCCTTGGGGCTCCCAAAGCTGCTGTTAGACAAGAGCCTTATGTCAACACGGGCCTACTGCAACGTCAAAAGCGTCCAGCACCAGATTCTGACATGCATCCATCATCGCTGGTCGATGATGATGTTCATGGGACAGAAGAGGACATCCTGTCACCGTCCCGCCAGCTCGATCTGTCCCCTCGTGTGATGATGAGAGGTCGCGAAACCAAGACCCGCTTCAGTGGCTCCGGAATTTTTGCCAACCTCGTGACGCAGGTCAGTCTCTCGTTTTGGCTCTTCGGTCTTCATATCTTGCCTTCATCAATGCTAATCTCTCGTTGCAGTTTCCTGATCTCAAGCCTTTTGCAGAAGAGGTCAAGCTATCCAATCCTGTTATCTCGCAAATCCGGCCTGATCTAGAAAGAGTGAAGCGTGGTCTTTGGAAGCGTATGCCGCTCAACACACCTTTCCCGGAGCCTACCACAGCCTCGCTGGTTGGAATGTTGCCCTCGCGTGGTGTAGTGGATGAGTTAATCAGTCTTTATCTCACCTACATCGAGTCAACTAACCGACTTCTACATGTCCCATCTTTCCTTAGGGAGATTGACGCATTCTGGGCCATGCTAGACAGTCCCAGCTCCCTCTCTGCGGGATTTGCAGCCCAGCTCTTGCTGATCCTTGCTTGTGCATGGAACTTGGCAGATTTTGCTACCCTCCAATCAAAAAATGTGGCGGAGCTCAAGTGCTACACTGCAATCGAATGGGTTCTGCACACCGAGCGATGGATCGAGAACTTGCATAACAAGCGACCGGAAATCAACACAATGCGGCTTTCTGTTTTGTTGATTATGGCTCGAAACTCCCATGGAATGAAGCGCAGTCAAGCTTGGCTTGCAACAGGCACTCTGGTCAAGCAGGCGATGATGGCAGGATACCATCGGGACCCGGGACCATTTTCGCGAATCTCCGTTTTCAATAAAGAGATGAGACGGCGTATCTGGTATACGATAGTGGAATTGGATCTCCAAGTTGCTTTCGATCGGGGGATGCCCCCATCGGTGCAAAGTTTCGATTTCGACGCGACCCCAGCGTTGAATATTCACGATGATGAGCTCGATGAAACCACGACCGAGATGCCTGAGAGTCGACCGCTGAATGAAGTCACCGACACATCATTCCATTCCATTCTCAGTCGATCATTGCCGCTTCGTCTTCAGGCTTGCTCCCTAATGCACTCTCCACGCATCAGCTGCCGGTACGAGGACATCCAGCGTCTCGACTGGGAGCTAACCAAATACCTTGCTCGAATTCCCTCTTGGGAATCAGCGGAGCCGCGCGATATCGTGACCCAGCATAAGGTTCTCTTGTGGAAGGCGTTGATTGAAAGCAGACTCTCTCAATCGCTACTGTCAATACACACACCCTTTGCCATTGAAGCGCGACGAGAAGCACTGTTCGCGCCCTCGGCTCGGTCTCGTCTGGATGCCGCTACCAGGATATTATCGACCCAGCGTCGCATGCACGAGACTTCAAGGTCTCTCTCGCTGTGCACGCTTGGCGAGTGGACCATCCACGCTTACCTTTCAGTCTGCCAGTTACTGCACACTTCAGAGCGCGACAATGGTAAACAACATAACCCGAGACTTATGATAAGAACACAACTAACAATTTCGCAGGCGCTCCCTTCCATCCCACTACATCGGCATCTATCATTCACAATATACCGGGTCTCAATGAATCAATGATCTCGCTTGTGGAAACAGCTCTGATCTCACTGGAGGAGCGATCTCTCTTAGTGACCAAGGGAGCCAAGGACTACTTCTTCCTGTCCACAATCGTCGCGCTGGTCAAAGCCCGCCAGTGGCCTACTCAAGCAATCGTCTATAAGCAACAAGTCGTCGAACGCATCCTAGCATTCGCGCAGGCTCTCTTCTCCCGGCACGCTGCCTGTGAGCACCTCGGTCCACACGGCATGGGAAATTTCAAAAACAACCAAGTGGCTGCCTTTACAGCGGCTCCAGCAATGATGTCTATCATACCAAACGAATTCGACCCCAGTGGAATGCTTCCACCAGCCCATCTAGGCCCTACGGTAAGTCACACCCCTCTTATCGATCGCGGTGGATGCTCACATTTAAACACAGCCGCCCGGTGAATTCGATCCTTTCCTAGAGATATTCGATTGGGAAGATCTCACAGGCATGACACTTCCATGTTAATGGGAAATAGCGGACCAGCCCTGTTACCATAGCGCGTTTCAATATGTACAGTATACAATATCCCTACAATTTTCCATAATTATTCCAACATACCCAGTCTCCGTAGGATGTGCAGGCAATTTTCATGTGAATATGGCACATGCAGATGTCATAGTCGGTTGCGTAATTATCGATTTTCTCTGTTGATCGCATTGTTCGGTTCCACCATGAGATCATCATCGGAGAGATCAGGATTGATATGATGCAAGGGGGCCCCGGGGTGGGTGTAAACCGCGCGACACTCGGACTCAAGCAAACTAAGCGCACCCTTGCCTTCAAATTGACGAGCCTCATAGCGTGGAACTGAGCTCTCTACTATGTAGTCGCTGTGGGCTTGACCAAACATACTGTTGGTGAGCCTTGCGTATAAGCCACTGCTGATCCTGGTCGATCGTGTGGGGGCTGAAATTGGATTTGTTGTTCCGGACGGAGATTAGGGTCTGACTGTTTATTAGGGCATTTGCATAGTAAGCGGTCTGATCGCGGTTAACGAACCTTGGAAGTGAACTTTGTTTCTGTAATTTAGACTTTATATATACGCCTTTTGCTAAGTAACACAAAACTATCTTCTCCTTATATAATTATATCTAGTAACATATCTAAAAGCAAGGTTTCCTACCTTAAAGAGCTAGAATAGGAGTATTCAAACGCTAGTAAGTATTCTTACTACTTATTGTAAACGAATGGTGATTTGATAAGATCAAGTCCTGGTTTGACGTTTGAAATTAAGCTAAAGAGAAGAAGAGAAGAAAAGAGAGATCTCCCGGAGACGTCTACATAAACCTCCCCAACGCGTTCCTTCCCTCTTCGTCAACGACAAGCAAGCAAACTGCACAAACAACTCGACCCATTACACTTATTAGCTCTAGGAAAGTTATTTTAAAAGCAAGATAATGTAATGCCTGGCAAGTCTTACGAGTAAGGTCCAAAAAACGAAGAATTCCATTCATGAAGAAGGCAAGGAAGACAGAAGAGGCTCTGCTTCTTATGCTGCTTCCTGTCGATCAGCTAGCTATCAATCAATCTTGTTAATCAGAAGCACAGGCAAACTGTCAAACTAGCAAAGACATACAAACTAGCAAAGACATACAAACTGGCAAAGACAGGCAAACTAGCAAAAGTTCAATGATCCTTTATGCATGTAAAAGATCATTGACGCAGGTTTGGTGGTGAATGCAGCATACATTCACTACAGATAAGTAACTTACTTACTTAAGTTCATAATAGGGATTATATTAATTATTATATATTTTAAAAACCTTATTAAGGTTTTATTAAGTATTAATTAGCTACTCAGAGCAAAGGATTATTCAGGAAGTAAATATTTAATGTAGTGAATGCATGCTGCATTCACCACCAAACCTGCGTCAATGAACCTTTGTCAGTTTGCCTGTCTCTGCCAGTCTGCATGTCTTTGCCATTTTGACAATTTACTTGTTTGCCTGTTTGCCTACTTCTGATTGACAAGATTGATTGATAGATAGATGATCGACAGGAAGCAGCATAAGAAGCAGAGCCTCTTCTGTCTTCCTTGCCTTCTTCATGAATGGAATTCTTCGTTTTTTGGACCTTACTCGTAAGACTTGCCAGGCATTACATTCGCTAAAGAATTTTTTCTTTTAAGACTGTCTCCACAATTTTGCTGTGCAATGCTCATGGGTTAATATTTCGAATGGGGTCACTATGACCGTAAGATGACAAAATGGCTGTCAGTCTTTTCAATAACAACATGTCTTCTGTGTGAGAAAAGCATTCCTTGGGTCTCCAGACCTTGGTGAAGTGATTCATGGTTAATTGGAAGTCACCATGGTATCCTCATCCTATGACGAGAACATTGATCTATTATTGACGTATTGAGTTTACGATGATCTAACAGTTGAGTCACATGCCTCATACAGTTGAATATATAAGTGTCGAACGTTGCTAGGCTCAAATCTGGCATATTTCTCAGTTCTAATGTAACACGTGCCGAAGAGATACTCCTAAGTATCCGCCCTATTCTTTCTTGATCTTGACCCCAACATGTCAGTCGGACAAAGACAGCCCGAGCCGCTTCGTCGGGTCATAACAACCCATGATTCTACAAGCGGCCGAGCTATCTTTAGCAACGCGGTTAAGGAGCAGGTATCATTTACTGGGTTCCCAGTTCCCCCTGGCAAGCCCACAACGTCAGAATATGCTCTGGCCTACAATACAAATACATTTCCTGTGCAAGGGCTTTCCCCTCCAACTTCTGCAACCCCGGAGCCCAAAGCCAATCTCGACATTAAGCACTATCACTCCCAGCTCTCGGATCCATCGCCTTTGAATCCGCCAAACGGCACCTCCTGCACAATTATTGAGGTACCTCCTGGTTCAGGGGTTCCGATGCACCGAACAGAGACCCTCGATTATGGTGTCGTAATTGATGGCACTACTGAATTAGTCCTTGATTCCGGTGAGAAAAGATTGCTGAAAAAGGGTGATGTATTCGTTCAACGAGGTACGGCTCATGCTTGGCGGAATATGACTGAGAAGAAAGACAACTCTGGTGTTTTACGTGTCTTCTTCGTGTTTCAACCTATCGAACAAGTGCAACTGGAGGGTGGAAAGGTCGTCGGTCAGGACTTAAATCTGTCTCTGCATGAGGCTTAAATTACGCGCAGATGTGTTTCGTTCGGATCGGAGGGGCTGAAGTAAGCCATTGGTAGCTCTGTTACCTGTTGTCAATTATTCAGTTTCAGATTTTAAAAGGATTCCTGGAGTCATGTCTATACGAGTACATTCATATCATCGTATCACTTCAAATATGGCAAGCAACGCATTTATTTTCTCTTGATCAGTATAACACTAGGTATAGTATAGAAAGGGTATTTACATATTGAGCTTCTCTACTCAGCACGCAAGTTGTGAGCAAGATTCTGGGAAATTCCTCAGTACTGCGAACAAGCTTCTCTAGGAGTTCTTGTCTGGGGCTTCGGTTTTGTTTGGAGAGAAAAAAAGAATAGCGAAGTTAAGTGGCACGCTCCCTCGATCCCAGGTAAGCATTTTTGAATTGCAATATGATGGATATAATTTTCACAATTTTATTGTTTGGGCGCCGAATTTAGAATGAAAAAGATATGAAACCCACGTGAAGCGTTCGAACTTGTTAGAAAAACTTTTATCCAGCATTGTGAAGCTCAGAGTACTGATAACGCGGGTGCTCCTGGTCCTGGAGGGGCAGAAAACTTTGTCTGAATAAAAACCTTCTGCATACCCGGCTCACGCTGATTGAATAAATCATAGACCTTCTCCATGTCCTCGAGCTTGAACCGGTGGGTGACCATATGCAGGGGGTGGATCTTCCCCTGCTGGATATACTTCAAGAGAACATTCCAGTATTTTTGCACAGGAGCTTGTCCATTGCCAGCGAGATGGATCCCAGTCTCCATCAAGGAACCGATGTTGAAGTGATTACACTGCATTTCCAAGTTAGTATAATTGTTTTCCATAGGAAAGATACCACACACATAACCAGCATATACGCCTGTGACACCACAACGCCCGAACCCACGGACAGAGGTAATCATCTCATTGAGGAGTTCAGACGTATCCGTTTCCATGCCTAGTAATCTTTCAAAGTAATGAGCCCATCCTTTCGTATACTCACCAGCGGCGCACTCAATCGCCACATCAGGTCCACGACCGTCGCACATTTTCTTCAGAGTTGAGGAAACAGACTCCCCCTTTGGGAGGTTCGTATACTCGATTGTCTCGAGCTTGGGAAGAATCTTCTTGACAAAGTCTAGTCGCCATTTTCCAAGGCCGCCGTCAATAAGGATAACCCTATTAGCCCCATTGAAGAAGCTGAATTCAGCGGCCATTTGCCCAACTGGGCCAGCTCCCCAGATTGCCACAGTGTCACCCCCCTCGACCCCTGTGTCAACAACGGCGTTCCAAGATGTTGCCAGTACATCGGAAAGATATAGGCCTTTCTCATCGGGGACGTCGTCAGGCAGCTGAAGGAGGTTCACGTCACCGTAAGGGACGCGAACATATTCCGCTTGCCCACCAGCAAATCCCCCTGTGAAGTGAGAGTATCCAAACATGCCTGGGATAGGCGTTAGTATAATAACCTCACTATCATAGACAGCCATTTAAAAAGGCAACATACCAGCTGTTCGACGCCCATATAGCTCACTGGCTTCCTCGCTCGAATTAGTCCGCTCACACATTGAGGACAACTTCTTCTTGCAATAATAACACTGTCCACAGGCAATTTGAAAGGACGCCACTGCGCGGTCGCCCACTTTAACCTTCTTGACTGCCGGCCCCACGCTTGCGATAATACCGCAGAACTCGTGGCCGAGGATATCACCTTTCTGGAGATCTGGGATGGCCTCTATAAATTGATGACAGATACCGCATGAGCAGATGCAGCGACACTTCATTAACTGTTAAAAATTGACGACATACCGTGGAACAGGTGTAAGTCACTCCCACAAATGGTGCTGCCCGTCACCTTAAGTATAACATCGCCTTCATCGATGATTGTCGGGCGAGCCGTTTCCACTATAACAAACTGTATAAGCAAGAAAATCGAAATATTTCGAGAGAATGAAATGAAGGTCGTGATGGGCAGAATGACTGACCAACTTTGACCGAATTCTTCCCTTGCCAGGTCAAGGCTTTCATTTTATGGCTTAGGTCGCCATATTCCTGAGCTCCATAGTTGCTGACGTCTGTGGTGATGGAGGTAGACATTGTGTATGTCCGCCGAGAATTTCTGCTCGAGTTGATTTTCTGAGTGTAATGATTTATTTTCGTTTTGAATACTTGGTCTTCAGTTCAATGCGTTTCCGTTCAAATCGCATGAAGGAGGGATATATATATCTCTCATCGGGAAGCCAGCCCTGGAGGCGTCTTCGGTTTCTGATGTCATCCTTATGTCTCCGACCTTCATATCAAACATGGATGACCATTGAACCCCATTATTTGGTTATGACAGGTTCCAAAATAGTAGAGCCTTTTAGAAATGTCAACGTGTGGAACCTGGATAGCAACAGCTTTGTTTCTGCAATAGAAAAGGGGTTTCTTCATTGCTTGGTACGTCCAATCGTCAACGGCTGCTCTGAACACCCATGAAATTACGGCTAAGTGAGTGCTGCTTGCTATGACGATGTAGTTGAAGTCAGAGCCTAGACAACGAGTGGCCTTCCGTTCGCAGCCGAGCCGCCATCATTACAAGTTTTGACCGTCACAACTTGTCGTACGCAAATTTTCTAGTTGTTGTCCTTTGGTAAGAGATTAATCTATTTTGATCTTTCTGGAATTAAGTGCTAGGCTGCTTCGGGATTGTGCCTCGAGGGAGCGACGGGAGACAAGTAGAGGACTTCAACAATATCCAAAGAAAGGGACTGAACATTTTATGCGACAGTAACTACAGTTAAATTCGAAATTGGCTTCCATGCTTTCCGTCAAGGAAATTGTCTCTGGAATCCTAAACCAAGACACGCTAGACCCAATACGATTAGTATGGATACAGTGGCTATTACGTCATATTGACGGAGTTTGGTTATTTCAAAACATCAATACAACAAGTGTACTTTACTTGTAATTATAGGAACCAATGGATTGTCAAATACATGGTTGCTCAGTAGACTCCTAGTGAATTAGTATAGCGAGGCGAACTCAACATAAGACAAACAGACTAAGAATAACTGGATCATGCCTTGATAGCAAGATGCGTAGTTTCCTATTCTAGCAGCGTGTTGTTATTCGAGATGGTGTTAGGATAAGTGGGGCTAAGAACTCGTCGCTGCTTGATTACGTAGGTTCGAAGCAAATTGATTGCTTTCGTATGCCGACCGGTAGATTCCTAGGTGAAAGCTAGATTGGCTATGCTGGTTAGCGTGTCGGGATGGTCCACGCCGAGCTTCGTCTTGCGAGTCTCTATGACCTACACCTCGAGCTACTCCGCCTCTTCCTATCGGCCCTAGTTCCGATACGTCGATACTATGTAGGCTGGCTATACTAATGTAAAGGTATTACAGGTTCAGGTGTAAAGGCCCGTCAACCAGGTAAGTTACAATGACTGAGGAGAGAAGAGGGAATTGTATTGCCAGTGTGCCAAGACTAATTCTTGCCAGCCTCAGTGTAACTGATAACATACTTACAAGATTGGAACGGGAGCTACTACAAAGACTACAAGATCCCCTACAAAAACTACAGCACGTGACCCTATTTCTTGGCATTTCTTACATAATTAGAAAAATCGGAAAACTACGGGGGAAATGGGCATATGGTCACATGATATCCAGCGTTGTCTGGCTGTACATGATACAGTAAACAAATTATTTTAGCATCTTACATTCCGTTTAGATCTTAATAGTATAGAGACCACTAGACAGGGGCTATTTAAGAAGTTATTTATTCATTTTTTTGTATCTTTAAGACCTCATTAGTCTTATTTAAAGGTATTTAAGCCTTTTGGTGGGATTTTTTTGGCTTTATAAGCTTGTTTTAGGTCTTCTTGACTACGTGAACCCTGCTTTGGGCCTTTTTGCTTAATGGAATGACAGCTGGGCGCTGTTTTGGGATGAAGTTGATCAAAGGTAACAGCAATTTGATAGACGATGTCAAAGGTCATGTGACAATTTACCCATTTCCTCCGTAGTTTTCCGGGCGGTAATTTCAGATGACATAATAAATGCCAAGAGATACGTCACGTGCTGTAGTCTCTGTAGTGGGACCCCAAAACATTTGAACCATCTTCTCCTTATATAATCACGGATTCAATCCATGGATTGAGTTGCAAGATACATAGCCAGGGGAAAACCTGCTGGGCGGCGAATACGCTTTAATTTATGCCACGGCCAAAGGACTTGTAAGTAGTGCAGATAATCAGAATTTCGATGCCAATGAGAGCAGTGGGCCGTCCCGTGCAGGCTGTGTCAGACCCTAGTGGATCAGTACTTAAAGTTACTTTGAAGCCCAGCAAATAATGGTGATTATCAAGGTACTCTCAGGTACCGATCAAAAATAGCAGCCTAGACCCCCTAAAACGCCTGGCTCGCATTTTAGCATCGATCGACCAAAGAGGCTCGGTGCTTTCTCAACTCTTGATTCCCTTGCCTCTTGACTTCTACCATGTGCTTCTCACTCGCTTCCGTCTCAATTTCTCCATTCTACACACCTCTGTGTGTTGACACCTAAACCAGTCCGCATAGATAGGCCTTGTTCCCCTGCATTGATCGTTGAATTGTCAAAACCTGAACAGCATAGGCATGTGAAGGTCAATTCCACAACTATAATTCCTTCATCGAAGGCCAATCCAAACTCTTGGGTGTTTATCACCAAGGCCCGAGTTTCAAGCATTATACATAGCACGCCCCACGATGCACCTACCACTTTTCTTCACAATACTGCTTACCATCGCTGCCCCACTGGCAACGGCTGTCCCGGCGCAAGGAGGCCACAAACCGTCGCAAGTATACAAAACAAACGACCAATATCCTCTCGCCAACGAGGGTCACGTACAAGTCCATGATCCAAACATCATTTTCTACGACGAGAATTATTATCTTTTCAAAGGCGGGGTCCACATCCCAGTCTTGAAATCCGCCAACATCTCAGGGCCGTGGGAAAGGATCGGCACGGTTTTTGACAGCGACAGCATCATCGACAAAGGTAACCGCTCGCGACCGTGGGCACCAACGACCATTGAAAAGAATGGCACTTTCTACTGCTACTACACCGTTAGCTCGCACGGGTCCCGCGACAGCGCGATCGGCGTCGCAACCACAACGACGCTCGGCGGTACATGGACAGATCACGGGGCCATCATCAGTACTGGAAAAGGCCCTGGCTCGGATGTGTATCCATACACGATCACCAATGCGATCGACGCGTCTTTCATTGTGGATCGAGACTCCGGACAGGCGTATTTGAACTACGGCAGCTTCTGGCATAATATCTGGCAGGTACCACTTTCCGATGATCTTCTTTCGGTGAAGGATGCGGATAGTCCCGATGCGATGCAATTGACGTTTGTTCCACGTGAGAAAACGAAGCCCGAAGAGGGGTCGTGGATGAGTTACCACGACGGCTACTACTACGCTTGGTTCAGCCATGGGAAGTGTTGCAATTTCCAAAATGGGTTTCCCAAGCACGGTGGGGAGTATAGTATACGAGTTGGGCGATCGAAAGATGTGCGAGGCCCGTTTTCGGACAAGGATGGTCATTTGTTGCTCGATGGTGGTGGCACGGTGGTCTACGCGTCTAACCATGGGACTGTATATGCGCCTGGTGGACTGGGGACTCTGCCTGGGAGCAATGATTCCATGCCTGACATCCTTTATTATCATTACTTGAATACCTCGATTGGGTTTGAGGGTTCGGTGAGTGCACTTCGTTTCTCTTGATCATGCTTGAAACTAACTCTTTATTCAGCAAGCTCAACTTGGCTGGAACTATTTGGACTACGAGGATGGGTGGCCCGTGGCTTTTGGAGGCCAGAATGCCACCTCTGGCAGTCTGATTTCGATTTATACGACCCCCGGATGGAGCTCAGTCACATTTCTTCTCGGTGAGTTCAATTATCTGCCAATGGCCCGCTGTCATCATGTCCGCTAATCACCTCCATCCAGGATTGTGGCTGTACGCATGATTATTGCAATGATTTTCTGTACTCGATACCCATGTCCCTGCCTGTGATTTAACATTCCTCGGTGATGTACGTACATATCATGACGGCGGCGTTTTGCTTTCTACTTAGAAGTTTGGTCATTGTTCAGCGAGGAAACCATTTCGACTTCAATCATCAACTCATGTTTTCAGCATGCATTCCACAAAAAGTCTCTTCACAAGTTCCACTTTGCTTATATGGCATCGTAGGACCCCGGCCCTGTTGGTTCATGAATCCCATCCACCATCAACGCTGACAATCTGGCCGGTCGTATATGAGGCGGCGTCACTGAGAAGGAACACAACAGTCTGTGCAACCTCTTCGGCTTTGCCGATACGAGGGATGGCAGTTGGCGGAGCACTGATTTCCCCTTGAATCTCCCTGGCCTTTTCAAGTAGAGGGGTTTGAATCGATCCACTAACAAATATCGTAAGTCAAGCCCTAATCATGATCCCAATCAAGAGTAACAAGAGACTCTACTCACGGTGCAACAGCATTGACCCTTATATTGGGACCAACTTCCTTTGCAACAGACTTGGTCAAACCAACAACAGCATGTTTGGTAGTGGAATAAGCAGCATGCAGGGCAAATCCTCTGATTCCCTGAATACTTGATGCATTGACAATACTACCCTGACCACCGGGAGCAGTTTCCATAATGGCCTTCAGCTGCGCGCGCAGGCAATACATCAATCCAGTCACGTTCACTCGCATCAACATATCCCACTCGGAGTCTTCTTGGTCAATAAATTTGCCAGTTCCATGATGCTTGCCGATTGTGCCTGCCATGTTGGCTGCACCGTCCAGATGACCGAAGTGGGAGACCGTTGATGCGATCCATTCTTTCACTGCAGTTGCGTTGCTGATATCTAATACGGTTGTTTTGATGGTAGAGGTGGTTTCCGCGCCGAAGTCAGCTTCGATTGTGCGCTGCGCTGTGTTAAGGACTTCTTGGCTCAAGTCTGCGAGTGAAAGGAGGGCGCCCTGAGCGTGAAGCTGGCGGGCGACAGCTAGACCGATGCCTCCAAGGCCGGTGACGGCGTAAACTTTGTCTTTGACGGAGTCCATATTTGAGTATGATGTGCTTAAAGAGGGATGTTCAAGGCAAACAGGAATTTCCACGCGGCGAAGTGACCCCAGGTGGGATAACGTGGGGTCGGAGCTACTCCGTGCCTAAATTGCCGGGTATTTTGGCGTTGCATTTGACATCGGCTAAACAGTAACTTCCGTCTGAGCTACTGAGCTACTACATAATTTCCCCCACTCCACATATTGATAATGGAAACCAAGTGGCAAATGTCACTTCATTCCATGATCCATCGCAGCTTCACTCTCCTGGGCTCCCGAATTTGGACCGTCAACTTTACGATCGAGTCTGCCACGACGTCGCGGAGATCCTGTCTCAATATTTCCAGATCCCGGGATTCTTGAGGCAGAGGCTCGCACCGTGCAGACCGAAATAGCGTCGCAAAAGTTGCAACGAACTCTACCTGGGCCATTTTCACCCCGGGGCAGATTCTCGGACCGGCGGACCATGGTAAAAATGTGCCTTTCGCTGGAGTAATAATCTGACCAGCACTGTCAATCCACCGAGATGGCCTGAATTCCTTACAGTCATCGCCCCATATGGATGGATCTCTGTGGATGCACTGGTGGGAAATAAAAACCTCCATTGACGCTGTAAGAACGTGCGGGCCATTTTCATCGGTAACCTCTTGCGTCTGGCCCACGCAGCGTGTTGAATGTTGTACTGGTGGGAAGTGGCGGAGTGTTTCATGCTGCGAGTGGAATCGGTCAGTACACTCCAATGGGATATCAATATCACTCGAACCTACCATCACAGAGAGTATTCGCGGACACTTGGAAAAAACGCTTTCATATGTCCATTTCGACAAATCCTTATGAAGGCCACTGAGCTCCTCGCGAACCCACTCCTGCCATTCAGGATATGCAGCTAAAAATACCACCGCGTAACCCATTGTGTTGGCAGTGGAATCAAATCCTGCAGCAGTGAAAGTAAAGAGGGTTCCACTGATTTCTTCCTCGGTCAAGAAATTACCGGAGGACTTTGCTTCTTGGTCTGAGAGACGGACAAGCATGCTCAAAAAGTTATCTCGAGACTTTTTGGAGACTGACTCCCGTTCCTCTCTCAGCATTGATTTGATATAATGCGGAATCCTGTCCATCTGAATGCCAAGTGTTCGCAGTGCAGTTGGCATGATTGGCATCCTCATGAACCAACTTGGCAGCAATGCCGCTGGAAGAATGTTATCGGTTACCAGTGAGATGGCTTGGAAATAAGCCCCCGTTTCTCCACTCAAGCTTTCTGCCGCGTGATGCTCAGTCGTTGTCCATGGCATGTTGGCGTCATATCCTGCTTTGCCAATCACATTTTTGGCAATGACCCGGAGTCCATTCAAAGTCTGATCACCTGGGTTCTGGACCATGTATTCGAGCATAGCCCTGGCCTGTAAGCAGCTCTCGTCCCAGACAGTCTCACTGATCTTTTCGTTGAGATTAGGAGCAACTATTCTGCGTTGCCGCTGCCTAGACTTAATCAGCATCATGGTGGTATTTCAAGAAAAGAACATCATACCAGTCTTCTCCATTTGTCTAGATATCCATGATCTGTCAGCCAAGTCCGCTAATCAAGCCCAAATTTAACTCACCGTGAGCACACTTGGTCCCAGTAGACCCACAATCTTTGTCGTGATGGGGGGCTGTTCGAAATATTTCCTTCGTTGCAAAATCGAATTTCCGAGCTCATGATCCGCAACCCTAGAGACGCATGATATTAGCATTGCAATCCAACCAATAATTAGGGATCGTTATTCACCAAATAGAGCACTCATCGGGTGTCACCAAGACAAACGTCTTGCCAAGCTTGTCATGGTAATCGGTCTTTCGATGAAGCTCCCACCCATGGCTTATGATGTCCAATCGATCAAACAGCCAGGCTGGAAGATACTTCTTGTACTGCGAGCGCAGCGCTGGGCCCAGAATCATCCATGCTATGCTTCTGCTCGGGACCGGGGATATGTAAATTGGGAAGTTGGAGCGTCGAGCATTTGCGTAATTGCCGAGGAAAGTTACAGCCTTGTAAGCAACATAGCCAACTGCGGAGCTCGCGATGAGCACTAGAAGACTCGGTGCCATTCTCGTAGAATTGACAATTCGATAAAGGAAAACAAGAGCAGTTGCAAGTGCTTATCAGCACTTCAGAGCTTACGGAGACCCACTTCGAGGGCAATTCAGCCCCCAAGCTAGCTTATTAGCCAGCTCGCATAGTAAGCAATATTCTGCTAAGTGAACGGATTAAATGCGGGGCCAAATTAGATTGTTCTCGACATTTTTGATTCGTGTGTGGCGTGTCGCTGTGCTCAAATCATGGCTTACTCCGTACTGGGGCCTCGTGTTCGGGAACTGCCAGAGGAATCTCACCCTCAGACGCTGTATTCATATTGCTAGCAGGTAAATTAAAACGCATATAATGAGCCGTTTGATATCTATGGACAAAGCCAAGAAGACCAGACCCGCTAATAAACGAACATGATTCGCTGCCGACAAAATGTTTGCTGCATTGCATCGCTGCATGCCTGACAGTAAACGACTAAGCCAGTGGTCTTTTCGGGCGGGTACTCCGTATACATTTCGATATGATCCAAGCCCAGGCCTCCAGGGCTTGATCTTCGGCTATCTAGGCCTGAGGTCATCCAACGAGGCCCTAATGCCCATTCTGGGTTACAGGCTTTGTGTGATTTACGTCAACTCCAAGGATTGTCCGACCACAAAACATGGCGAATATGAACAAGTGTCATTCAACTAATTTCCCGTGCGTGTTTTTAAAATATCTCCACGCCTCCGCAATCAAAAATGGGTATCTCAAAATACAAATCCAAAAACTCAACGCCAGGAGCCGATCGCATTCCGCGACGTTTCAAAGTAGTCCCGAAAGAAGTAATCCTCCGACAATGACCGATATTAAAGAACATTTCAAGGTCGGCCCCCTCTGCTCTGCCCCTGATTGGTATTCCGTGCTGCTTCCATGCATCACACCCTCAGCGTTCAAGCAGTACATGACCCTCTTCGTTTCCGCCGAAGAGGACGAACGGCAAACCGCAGTACACGGATCTGGGTCCTCGTAAATCCACACACCACGGGAACAACACGATTGTAATATAGCCTCCATGTCTTGATGTGGATTTTGCGTCTGGTACAGTGGTACCTGGTTGTAATTGTTGATGTTCCCAGGCAGGGTTGGCATTGTGTCGCGTGAGTGATAGCAGTGCACGGGTGGTGAGAAGCTTGTCCCGTTGGTGTCCGTCATTGTGAGATGATATGCGGTGATGTGCGGTGATGTGCACTTTCCGGGGCGATCCGAGACGCGACGTGGATTTCGGCCGTGTTTAGGGCGTGGAGGATGAGCAGGCGATCGTGGATAGCGCGACAAATGGCGATAACGGTTCAATTCGCGAGGGTAGTGATATTCAGGATTTTTTGCAAGATCAAAGCCAAGCCTAGCGCTCCCGCGGCCCAAGAACGCCTTTTAACTCCTGAACGAACATCTGTGGGGGGCAAGACGCCAAGCCGCTATGTTGGGGATATTGACTGCGAAGTGGGGATAAAACCCCTAAACCTCAATTGACGGCCGAATACGATGGTTCCATTCGTCACTCAATAGCTCCGGGTCATCAGTGGCGTCGAATAAGATCTCTTGTGTCAGAGTGAGACGAAAAAAGGGTTGTCAAGTGCTTATAGTTGGCTCTCTCCTTGCTTGTCTATTTAATGTGATCTATGCAATGCGTGTTTCATCCCCTCGGCTCACCCTTACAACATGAGATTTACAACCGGGCGGCTTCGTTGCTCCTCTGCCACATTCGCTTGCGAAGTTCAGCGCCTTCATTGAAATCATCAAGCCACTTTTGCTCGAACCGAGGTAGGCGTCGTCCTGTACCGTCTTGAGGCTCCCCTGCCAGCTCACGGAGGGCCTCGAAGTATGCTTCGAATTCGGGATTGAGTACGGTGAATGCGGGTCCGTCGGTCTTCACTGCAATCCGGTCTGTTTCCCACTTTTCTTGTTCCTCGATGGACGGCAAGGTCACCTTGCCAGCCAACACGCGAGCCGCCGCAACTGCCTGCCATTCGAAAACCTTGAAGGTTAACCCAGCACCGACCTGCGAACCGAGTATCAGCATTGATAATGCGATAATGTACCCAACCAATTTGCATCAACTTACTGCGCCTACAAAAGTGAGTGTCGGGTCATGTCGGTAGAAGACATGTTGGTACAGGTCCGGCACGCGGTTGTTTCGCGTGGCGACCTGGGGCAAGAAAGGTAGCGTCCAACTGAAACCAGTTCCAAAGATGATATGATCAACACCCGTCTCAAAAGTCCCATCTTCGAAATGCACCGTCCGCTCGCCTTGCTCATTACTTGTGATATGCGAGATGGGCGTGCGGCGCTGGATCTTGGGATGTTGGAATGCCAAATCTCCGAAGTATGCGTTGTAGCGACCACGCACGACGGCGATCACGGGGGTTTTCGCGTTGTCAACCAAGCTTACAGCCGTGTCAGCAGCTGATACTGATGCGCCAACCGTTATCACTTTCTGTCAAGAGTCAGTTTGAACAAAATTTTGCGGCTGCAAAGAGAGTAGTATACTTTTCCAGTGTATTTTTCGGCACCCCGATATTGTTTAGTGTGCAAAACACTGCCTGGATATTTTTCGGCGAATTCTTTCAATCCCGGAATTGCAGGAATCCACGGCACTGCGTAGTGACCCGAAGCGACGACAACCGCATCGAATTCTTCAGACCACCAGTAATCAGATCTGGTGCCATTGACATCCTCCGTTCGCCTTAGAGTGAGAATCCACTTCTGGCTCACAGGATCTTTGATGGCTCGTTCAACTGTGGTATTATACTGTACAAGATCTTGATAACCTTTGCGGTAGAACAAGTCTTCAATAAATTTCCGAATAACCGTGTGATGTCTGAAAGGCGTATCCTCGCCATGGCGCTCGATTGACCACTGCGAACGGACTGTCGGGATAGCCTCTTGGGAGAATGACATGGCTCCTGCATCCACGTTGGTCTCTAGGCCCGGATACACGGGTGAATCCATGAACCGGTTCTGAGAGCCAACAGGCGTTCGGCATGGGAGATTTTCAGGAATTTGCAGAGGCGCATCTGCCGTGCGAGCCGCAATTGCATCGAAATCAAAGTTCCGAGCTGGCTCTTCCTCTCTTGAAACCCTGATTATCATTAGTCTGGTATTCTTTCGCTTTGAGATAAAACATACCAACACCCGCCGGCGTGTTCTTGTCTATCAAAAACACGAATAACATCAAACGCCTTCTCCTGTGCCAGCGCATCGACAGTAATGGCGCCTCCGGGGCCAGCCCCGATGACAGCAACGCTCTTGACTTTCGGCATTATACAATGTATCAAAATTTCTGACGTTCCAAACTGGATATAGAGTCACTTTTTAAACTCGACGTCTCGGCCGACTCAAAAATGGGGAGGATCTGGAGAATATTAGGTGTGTGTCACGCCATCGCGCCTGATTTGTCGCAAAAATTAGGTGTGACCAATTTGAGGATCTGTAACCAGGTCTGATATATGCGATGAAACCAACCGAGGCTGGACTTACTTTTGAAACGGCTTTCTCTAACTCTATACCACCTTGAATTTTAAATGCCGAAGCTTTAGACTGCAGAACTTTCCAATTTCCTTCAGCTCGGCATTGCTCCCGTGCATTTGATTGGCCGATATCATCGGCTCTTTGCATTGCACGTGATCTGTCCCGAGCAGGAACTGTATCCTGATTGGCTTGCTGGTTCTGCCTGGCGAACTAGGCCGAAACGTCCACGGGTAGGTGTTTATGCAATGTCCAAATTTGGATGTTCGGTTTCCCTATAGCCCCCATAATAGGACTTGAAGGCAAGTTGGCAAATAATACCTAATTTTCCCTCGGACTGCGCTATAAAGCACCATGCGACATGCCAAGTTAGGTAATTCTAATGTCTTACTCCAAGGTCGGGCGTTACCTAGGCACATGCCACGCCGGTGTAAGAGATCTCTGGCATTTGTAACAAGAACATTGAGTGAAAATGATATTACAACAAATTAAATAGACCGCACTAGAATGCTGCTCAGTTAAGTAAACACATCAGTGGCGTAACGCTCCTTGGTGCGCAAGTTATCGAAGAACTGCTCAGCAGCCTGGTCCTCATCGAGTTCAGCCCCCTCGAGCGTCTCTCCCTTCTCCTTGAGCTCTGTGAGCTTCACACGGCGCCTCTCAATGTACATCTCCTTGCAAGCATCGCGAATACCAGCACCAACCTTGGTGCTTCCGCAAACATAGATGTTAGCGCCCTCTTCAAAGAGCTCCACTAATTCCTTGCGATCTTCAAGCATGACATCCTGCACATGCTGGCCCTTTCCTTCAGCCGGACGACTGAAGGCCCAGCGAACATCGACAGCGCCAAGCTTGGCCCACTCTGCCAGTTCCGCAGAGTGGATATCATCCTGACCCTGGGTGCGACATCCAACGTACAGAATTGCCTTAGCGGGCTTGACGACTTCGGAATGCAGTTCGTCGGAGTCTGGGGAGCTTCGGCGGCCGCGAATCTTCTCAGCGCGATCCATCACGAAGCCGCGGAAAGGCGCCAGACCGCTACCTGCGCAAGCCATGATCATGGGGGTGTCCAAGTCCATTGGAGGCTTGAAGCCGGAGTGGGAGGGGCGGACAGTAATGTGGGCGCGCTCGCCAGCTTGGAGCTCGGAGAGATAGTTTGATGCCACGCCGAGATATTGCTCTTCGCTCTCGGTGCCGGTGGCTGCGAGCGCGGGTGCGCTCAGCACACTGAATGTAATCGAACATTCGGATGGATCGAGAAGTGGTGATGAGGAGATAGAGTACTGGCGGACACGCATGGGAGGGAGCATGGCGAGGAAGTCACCGATGGACAGTTTGATGGCGGGGTAGCGTGTGAGAAGGTCCAAGGGACTGACGCGCTTCTTGACGATTTCGTCGGTGAAACGACTTGGGCTGGATGCCAGGTAGCGAAGTTCGGCTTGGGTCTCGGCATCGGCGACGGCTGCGTCGGCCAAGACGTTCAGATCGCGCTTTGAGGCGGGCTGGGAAAGCTCGATGTAGGTGGATAAAAGTTCAAATGCGGAGATCGGGGTATCAATTGGAATGGAGGGGGAGGAAGTCGAGCCAGGAGGCTTCTGAACACGGAGGACGGCATCCCAAGGAAGATCAAACCGGCGAATAGCACGGCGCACAACTGAGCTTGGGTTGACGGGCAGGACGGCAAGGTAGTCTCCACACTGGTATGTCATGTCGGTCGGCAATTTGAACTTGACGACTCGCTTTGCTGGGGCCTCGGGGGGTGTCAAGAGCTGGTTCTCAAGAACGAATCCTTCTTCCAATTGGAGACCGAGGGTCGAAGCACGCATGCCAGAGCTGACTTCGACTTGCAATGAAGACTTGGACTTGGCTGCCTGTTCAGGACCAGCTCCGCCGAATTTGGCCATGACAGCCGGCCAGAATGAGCTTTCACCCCAGCCATCGAAGTTGGTGAACATGTCGGAGTTTGCCGCGTCGGCAAGGCCAATATCACACAGCTTGTTGGCTCCGTTCTTGGCGGCCAACTCGTCGATGGCCTTAGGAACACGGTAGAAGGTCGTCGACCAGTCATGATGACCGCAGCCAAAGGCGGCATAGTTGACACCCTCCAGCTCGTTGCCCTTCAACTCACTGAGCCACTCATAGAAGTGGGCAGCATTGTCTGGGGGCTGTCCTTCATATGAAGCCGAGATGAAGACCACAGGACCATCCTTCGGAAGATTTTGCATTGTTGAGTCCAATGACCCAATCTTGGCCGCATATTCATAGCCAGTGGCATCATCTGCTAGTCTGCGGGCGAAGGCCTCACAAGTTCCAGTGTTGCTGCCATAGAACACATACATGGGCTTAAGCTTTCCATCGACAGGAACCACCTTTGGCTTGCGCTCTCTGCTGCCAGCGCCAGTCTCCGTAGGCGCACTAGCAGCCCCACTGATGAAATTGCTCAGCTGGGTTGGATCGAGGCCATCTCTGATAGTTGCTCTCATTTGGAAATCCTTGGGCTTGATGGTGAGAGTCTGCTTGATGCGAAGATCGTAGGTGGGATTGTCCATCTGGAAGTTGAAGTTCTGCAGCAAGATTGCAACGACAAGAAGAGCCTCCTGCCAGGCAAAAGGCCGTCCAATGCAACCTCGCATACCATTTCCGAATGGCTTCCAGGCGTTCTTGGGCAACTTCTCGAAGTTTTCATCAAGCATACGCTCGGGTTTGAATTCGTCGGCGTCGGGTCCATACACCTTGGGGTCACGGTGCATCTTAGTGAGAACGAGCGCAATGGTCTCGTCCTTGTGAAGAACGTACTTGCCACCGCCCAGTGTCACAGGGTCCTCCTGGTTCTTAGTCGGGTTAGGGTGCAAGGCAATCATCGGGGCGGTAGGTTTCAGACGAAGCGTCTCGCGCATGACGGCGGTGATGTATGGCAGCTTGGACATGTCATCAACGGTGATCTTACGCTTTCCAATCACACTGTCCACTTCGTCCTGTGCTTTCTTGTACGCGCTTGGGTTTTTGAGCAGGTAGTAAAACAAGAAAGACAGCATGCCAGAGGTCGTCTCGTGGCCTGTTGAACGAACAGTCAGTTCTATACTCATGAAGCGCGGGGTCAAGATGACAAACCAGCAATCAAAAAGGTAATCATGTTGTCGACAATGGACTCGTCAGTCATTCCCTGGCCGGTCTGAGGATCACGACCCAAGATCAAGGCATTGAGAAGATCTTTCTTCTCAACAGGGTTCTCCTTTCGTGAATCAACCAATTCACGAGCAAGGTTGCGAAGATACTCGATGTCACTCCAGTACTTGGAGTTCTCTGCGGTGGGCAGACTGTTGAGCAAGGCGGGCTTCATAGCCCGGCTACCTGACCCAGCCAGCAATCCAACCATAGCTTCGACGAACGGGTGCATCTCATCGTGATAGAAAGAGTTAAAACGGGTGCCCATAGAGCAAAGAGCGATCGTATCGAGCGTCAGGCGGGTGAAGTCGTCTGTGACCATGACCGGGGTGGCCGGGCCCTGACGCGCCCACTTCATGACCAGCTGTGTAGCGATGTCATACATCTCTAAAGATGTTGTCAGCCCTTTCATTCCAAAACTTATTCCCCTCGCAGCTAAGGTAGACTCCTCACTCACCATCAAACATGCCGCGAATCATGAGCGGACCGAATGCTGGAACGAGCACACGGTGGGCGATGGCCCAGTTCTCTTCGCCAGGGTAGTTTGCCGTGAAAAGGCCATCGTGCACACCGTTACGGATCTCATGCAGACCAGCTGAGACCATTTTGCTGAAACGTTCCTCATTGCACACCTCGTCCACCAGCTCATGCGAGCTGACGAATACTCGGGGTCTGCCAAAAGTGGTTAATCGGTAAATAGGGCCTAGGGAGATCAGCAATCAGTCCCACTGTCAATTTTCATGCTTTTCTCGGTCCGTACCATAGTTCTCAGCCATCAGCTCGAAGCTGTTGACAGGGACCTCAGGCTCAATGTCGTAGATGTTCCCCAGGAACGGAACCCCTCTGGGACCCGGGATGGGGACCTGGTTGGAGCTCATGACGTCGATTTCTGTCAAATGAGTGTGTTGGATTCAATTCCGCACGCACTTCATTCATGCAAAAGTTGAGGAAGAAGGGCAGGTTAAGTAAAGTTTGAAGCCGCGGGGTTGGCTCGTGTTACCAAATCCGGCTGACGTCGCAGTGGGGTTGGGAACAAGATCGGAGATCGGAGGAATTACTTTGTAGAGACGACAGCGGTTATGTCTCATGTAGATCAGGTTGAACTGGGACTGGTATTGGCGTTTTTTGATGGGAAAGAATAGAAAAAAGGCCAAAAGCGACCACACCGACTTGTTGGGCCTCGGCTTGGGATAGGCTCAGTTCATTAAAGTGCACAATTTCAAAGTGCACCCAGTTTCACCTCGCAAGCCTTCCAAGGCTGCAATGCCTGCAGTGCCGGCAGTGCGTGTAATGCCTGTTAATTCCTGTCCCACTATTGGCTCGGCGTGCTGCGAAACCCAATCAAGATGTGTGTCGGCCATCCCGAGACCTGAGGTTAAGTTTTTTTTGTTTCGGCCAGCTTAACGGGATTGACAACTGGGTCCCGACGGCCTGGTCTAACGGGCCGTGTGCATAAATGAATGCACAAAGAGCAATCTGCTGTCGCGTCTCGCAACAACATCCTCGGGCTCGGACACGGACACGGACAAGGACACGGGGCAGGAGCGGGGCCGATCTCATTACTCCCACCGCCCTTAGTCTCTTAAGTCCAAGAAGTCAAAGGATGCTCTTTCTCAACTCTTTGACTTTATCCACACTGTGGTGGAAATCCGTTGAAGTTCCTCCGTGAGCAAACTTGGCATGGGATTGCGCACACCGGTGTTAGCACGAGCTTTGCCCACAGCATAGAGCTTTACGACTGCTCACTTCAACCCTTAGGCCAGGAACTCACACATTGGTTCGATCGCAACTTCGATTTGGTTGGGCTCGGTGGCCTCGGCTTCTTGGCTCACTAAGTGCTAGCAAAGATCAGTCTCTGGTTGGTGATTTGATAGAAGCAACAGAGATGGGAGTCCAGGAAAACATTCATTGACATTACTGCTTCATACCGATGGGAACTTGATCTGGCATAGACATGCCGATACTCTTTGGTTTTTACAAGGCAGACGAAGATGGAGATGAACCAAGTGGGATGTCAGATATCTATGCGAAGTAGATGGGGTCGATTCTTCTGCCAAATCAGGACCGTGCACTTACATCTAGGTCGTATGGATTGGGTTCATTCCCAGCGCATGATACGGAGTACATCGGGCTGGCATTTAACTATCCTGGGTGCCGTTTATCCCTTCATAGCGTTCTCAGGGGCATATACTGCTATCTGCTCTTCACACATGGTTCGATGAGATCGAGATTGAATATTCGTGTTTTTGTATGGCAAGATATGTACATGGATGACAGCGAGTAGAATTCAAAGCTCATCAACAGGCGGCCCGAACGCCAAAGAAGGAAAGTCTTGGCCTGACAGACCAAGAGTAGAGGGATATCAACAGAAAAGATGAGCAGATGCTCGGTGAAAAGAAAGAGATAGAGACGGGAGAACGGCAAGCCAGGGCGAGAGGAAAAGGTTCATCATTCCAAACGCCGGCCATCGCAGATACCCAGTGAAGGTGATCTGAACGAAGCCGGCAGTGCGCGAACAAGGAAAATGGGGCAAGTCATTAGGTGGAGCAAGGTGGACCGGTCAAGTGTACTAGTTGTTGACTTGCTTGTAGCCACCGTTCTTGAACTCGCTGGCTTTCCAGTCGTTCTGGAAGTTCTGCATCTCAGTGCGGTTCTCGGCGTACTGGTTGTTGTCGAGGGCGTGCTCGAGACGACCCTTGCGACGCTGGCGCAGGCAGAAGATCAAGAAGGCCGCGATACCGAGGACACCGGCGGCGGCGGCGCCACAGTAGATTCCGATGTGAGCTCCCTCGCCCAGGTCATTCCACTTGTCAGCGGCGGTCTTGGCAGGGGGCTTGTTGAGTTCGGTTACGGTGGTTGAGTTTCCCCTGCGATGCTAAGTTAGTTATGTTGGTACGTAGAGGTTCGGCGTCACTCACTCTGCAACTTTGATGCTATCGAATGAACCCGTGTGGTCGCCATATGTGTATTCCTTGCCAGTGTGGAAATCCTTGACACGGAGCTTTCCGAGCACCATGGTGAAGGGCGCGGCATCCCAATCGACCAGGCCACCAGCCCACTCAATGGTACCTTGCGCGGCGTTCTTGGTGCCAGCAGGCCAAAGACTGAACTTCACACGAGACGGGGTTTGGGGGTAGTTCTTTCCACCCAGGGTGCCCTTGTCATCGTACTTGAGCTCTCGAACTTGGACTCCATCGATCCACCACTGGAGCACGTCCTGGTCCCAGTAGGTGGTGTAGTTGTGGAACTCGGTGTCTGCGTTCTCCACGAGATGGGTACCACCGCGGTCGAAGGTGCTGTCGTTACCCTTGCCGAAGAAGTTGGATTGCACTGCGCTCGTGTTATATCCAACCCACTCCCAGTCGATCTCGTCAAGGTCATCGGACTCCAAAACGACACTGCTGACAAGACCGCCACCTTTGGCCATCTTGACGTGGGACTCCACGACACCGAAGAAAATGTAGAAGTTCGACGAGAGGAGGGTGGAGGTGCCTTCGCCGGTGAGGGTGAATTCGGCGCCATCGTCGCCGTACTCGTAGTCTCCGGTCTTCATGTCCCAGATCTTCTCATCCAAAGTTGTGTTGAAGTTCCAAGTGTGTTCGGTGCCGAGGGCGGGATCGGCGGGACATGTTGTGTTCAACGGGTTACAGTCCGTCGAGGTTTGAGCGTAGGCATAGCTTGCCAAAGCCGCCAACAGGGCGGTGCGAGAGAAGAACATGATCTATATCAGCGACAGCTCTCTCGGGGTCGGAGTTGTTCTGTCGGGGGGGGTCTTCAACTGCTGGACAGTTCCAAAAATATAAGGAGTGGACTCGAGACTACTCGAGATGTAGTAAGGACTGTATGTGCTAGTGCACTAATGAACGTCAGGGTTTCTGCCAGCAGCGAGTCGAGAGAGGTGAGAAAGAGAAACGGGGGGGAGAGACCCAATTTAGGCGCAGGTGGGTTCGTGACATGTTGGGCTAGTGGTGTTTTAGGTCAAGTTGGTTATTTTGGTTATGGCGAGAGTGAGCAAAGGAGTTAGCGTAAGGGGAAACCTGCAGAGATTATGGTCGAGTTGGACAGCTAACCAGTCTGGGTTAGAATGTCTCCACTATTCTCCGTTTCGGTGCATCCCGCTAACTGTAATTGGCAGTTCAGGGGCCCCGTGCTTACCACTAATCCCCTTCGGGCTAGAGCGGAAAGCCCCGAGAAAGCTACCAAAAAGACCCTGATTGGTCCCTGATTGGTCCCTGATTGGTCCCTGATTGGCGATTCGTCGTGCGTACCGTTGAATGGGAAGTTTTATACTCCCCTTCTCCTTCAATTATGCATCGATACATCAATCTCTCAGGTCTTGCTCCTTTATACCTTGAATGTCTTGTCCCTTGGTGTGGCTTTGTCTACAATAACTTGGCAGGACTAGGCTAGTGGCTTAGCCTCGTTCTGGGCCTTGCGAGGAAAATCCTCTCTGCAATGAAGATCCAACTCCGAATTGATAATGCCACGAGTGGGTTGGTCTTTACAGATCACCCATGCAGATTCCCCCTTGACCAGCAATAAAATTAATCTATTTTCAGTTCTCGTTCGTCTCGTTCCTCCTGTTCATCATGCCTGTTTCTCGCAAACTGAAATTTATGAATGCTCCGCAAACCCCAACCAATAACAATTCCCCTCACCCGGCCAAGCCTGCCTCTCCAATCCACGAGTGGAGTGCTTTTTCTCCCAAGATTTCTTTTTCCCTTATGTCCACTGTGGGCCTTTCCCCTGTCTCTGGTGCCTGCTGGCCGACATCCATCATATCACACAACCCTGGAAACTCTCATTCGCCGATAAGAGCGAGATGACGGCTGCGGCGTTTGCTAACGTCGGAGTGATTTGGCTTTAACCGAGTTGGTCTCCAGGGGGTGATTTGAGATAGTCTGATCGATCGAACGCCACTCTTCGTCGGTGACACACAGCCCAGTCCGTACGTGTAGCCAAGTCTAGCTAGGCTTGATCAGAGTATGATCGCGTACGTACTTCAAACCCAGTAAATATCAAGCTCAGGTACCCGTAAGAAAATCGCCGACATGGTGCAAGTAAATTCTTCGTGCATGTGTCCTACCCGTACCTTTTTGCTGTCGGTTGCCACATGCAGTGCGGAAACAATAGCTCAATCGGGTTGATTTTGGCGCAGTCAGATCGCAACTCAGGGGCCCATCGCCCCCACACACCGTTAAATTTCCATACTGTAGAAATCAAGGACCACAAAAAGCAAGTCAGTAAAAATTTTCATTGCGACATGTATTATCATCAAATCATGTAAAATCCAGCAGTCATATGTCATGTCTCATAATCAACCCGGCTCAGCCAGGTTGGTCAATTGGTGAACCCTTTATCCCTTTGGATCAATAAAAATAGCAACCTCATGCGCCAGATCAATACCCACCCCAGCCAAGCATCACTAGTCGATGTCTTTTCCACGTTGTACTCGTATCGGCACAATAGACCTGTGCCAAACAGAGTTTATGCTTCGGTCATATAAACCCTTGACGGTCGACGAACATTATCATCTCTGGATCGGCGCGAACTTGTACGGATAGGCTTCTCGGCATACTCGACGTATGTGCCAGGACCGCGACGGCGTTTCTTTCGGCCACGCGTGCTTACGCTACTGCGCACGATCGGAGGCCGGTATCCGACATCTGGTTCGCCACCGCTCCAAGTCCCGGGTGTCCGACACACTCGCCATAACCAAAGCAGGAGAAGGGTTCCTGCGATCGAACCGAGGACGATACCTGCGATTGCGCCGCCGCCGATTGTACTGGGGCAATTGTCGCCGGTTGACTGCCTGGGCAGAATTGAATTAATTGGGGCCTGCAGAATGCCGAGTTAGTGTCAATGGTTTGGGGACCTGCGATCCGTGGTTCTTTGTCCGGCCCGCGTGGGCATTTCTGGATGAGCCACGGAAATGAGATTCGCATCTATGAACCACTGACCATTGTGGAATTGGTTGTGATTCCAATTCAATTCCGGAGAATTTTCAATTTCCAGGTGGCTGGTAATGAGATGCAGATTGGTGGGGCTGTCTGGATCTCGACTCCAGCGCAAAGAACGTGCGCACTGCGTACAACAGTATAGCACTAAACCCACAAAGCAAGTGGAAGATAAAGGGAAAAGGATATCCGGAGCCGCACAGCTTATAAAGAAACAATATACTGAAACTAAATCTCCTCAATTGCGTACCCCAACCTCCTCTCATCCCGCTTCTGACGTCAACCGGACGTCGACCTTGGCGACCCGGAAAAGCAGCGATCTTCTAACTTCTCAAGGGCAAACTTGGAACTTGGCCTGTTCAACCCTTGTCTAAGTTTATGATTGGTTATTGATTAGCCTGTTCTTGAACTTACAGGTCAAATTGTTTCAATTTTGTCGGGTGAAGCTTCAGTGTTGTACTTGAATTGCATGGAGGCATGCATGTCATGTTGTGGAAAGTCTTCTTGTTACAACATGTGGAGATCAAATCATTGGCAACCATTCTACTTGTATGGAGTATGATGCCCAGGTGGTATGCGGCTTATTGCTTGTCAATTTTATATCCTGGACAATTTTCCTTGGCCTTAGCCCCCTCAACCCTTGCTTAGTTGCACATGTCCTGGCGAAGGCGGAACTTCTCCAGTCTCCCACGCCTTCGCCTCGGCCCCAAGCTCAAATTGGATTGTGCCACCGTTCGTCATCACATCGTTGTGCTCAAACCAGTTCTTGGTCCAATTCTTGCCATTTATCTTCACACTCTGTACGAAATATCCGTCATCCATGCCACTCGCCGTAATTCGAAGAGTCTTGTCTCCGTTGATAGTCATGTTCAGATCAGGGAACCACGGCGACGAGAGAAGATAGACGGGCTGTGTAACAATCGGATAAATTCCAAGAATTTGCCACAGGAGCCAGGAATTCATGGCACCCGCGTCGCTGTTTCCGGGGATCCCGTAAGCTGTATCTTTGAAGCTATTCAAAGAGCTGGGTCAGCATCTTCCCCATTTTTCCAGATTGGTAAACCCACTACTGAGTCGCTAGGCTCCGTGATTGGTTCACACTCTTGGCTTGCTTGTTAATGTAATTGTAAAGATACGGTGTAGCAAAGTCGGGTTCATTGCTGTCAGATAGAGTTAGCTTTAGATTATTCGAAAGCATCAGTGACACGAACCCAATGTTCATCAATGTAGTAATACCAGCGCCATTTGCGCCAAGGTCCTGAACGGACATATTTGCTTTGAACTTATGACGGTCAGTGTTGAGTTGCACAAGTTGACATTGAGACTTACCATTAAGTCAAGCCGAGATTCAAAAGTATTTG
Source organism: Penicillium bialowiezense (assembly GCA_026122735.1). Taxonomy (NCBI): domain Eukaryota; kingdom Fungi; phylum Ascomycota; class Eurotiomycetes; order Eurotiales; family Aspergillaceae; genus Penicillium; species Penicillium bialowiezense. The sequence continues at coordinate 1,588,978 of JAKZFB010000004.1, forward strand.
CGCCACCCATGAGCTCAATAAGAGTCTTCACATCGTGAGGGATGACGAAGGAGTATTCTAGTGACGTCAACATCGGCTTCGCCTCAGCATTGGTAAACAGAACTCACCCCATGGAGTTCCCTCGTAGGTATAGTCTTCCCACTCACAACCGTAACAATAGAGCGGATCATATCCACTGTTGTTGAACGAGCCGTTTGAGAATCGCGGCGCCATGAAACCATCGAAGCCTAGGCTTCTCACATCTGCGTTCCAGATATTCTGCCATCCAGCGGATCGATTGAGATACTTCTCCTGCTCACTTGGCATCTCGCCAGCCGCGACCTGGCTAACCGCAAAATCATTGAGGCTGTATTCGACCGTCCGCGATATGCAACGTGTGTTCCTGTCTTGCGACACATAGCCAAGTTCTTTCCAGTCATCGAGTGCCCCACGACCTTCTTTGGTGCTCGCTGAGAAATCTGTGGGATCAAATGTGTTGTACGGGGTCACTTCTGCGTCTTTCTTCATCGCTGCATACCCTTCTGTCCAGTTTATGGCGCCCCTCAGACCTTTGACATACGCGTCTGCGAGTACGTTGTCTGCGTCTGAGCCGCCTTGAACCAGTCCATTCCAGTTCCCTGAACGTCCGTCTGGCATATAGCCTGAGTGTCTACGATTTTCAATCATCAGTCCCAAGTTAAAGATTTGTCATTTTGGAGGACTTACTTCCAAATGTCAATCAAGCCTCGAATCATAGACTCGTAGTACTTCGGTTGGAAAATGTGGTAGAAGCTCACTGTGCAACGGAAGATGTCCCCTTCTCCAATGTCAGTAACAACCCGGAATGCAGAATCAGCTAACTCACACATGGTATAAAAATCATCCCAGTAAGGCTCCCCCGAGTCCCACAGAGGATTTTCACCTGTTCTATCCGACGGCATGAGGTGGATGAAATACAAAGAGCTGTACAGCAATCTAACATGAGTCATGTTTGCCGTGCTGTCCAACGGAACCTGGATCTTGTTGAACACATCCTCATTCCATTCCTTGACGGCCGATTCCACTGTGTCATTAAGCTTCCAGGAAGGAATCTCTTTTTGGAGATATGAGCGTGCTCGATCAACAGAGATGGTTGAGATACCGACACGTGAGGTAACATGTGCAGCAGGCCCATCATTCCAACTGAAGAGCAACCCAATGCGATTGTTCATTGGTCCTGACATCACTTTGCTGGAGGTATTCGCGAATGATGGCTCGCTCATGCCTCCGTTAGCTAGACTCTGGGACCTAGGCATGGGGTCTGTGTTCGCGCCTGAGAATGTCTGCGAATTGTCTGCAGTCTTCGAAAATTCTCCATAAAAGTACACAGTAAACGGTGCTCCTAGTTAGGCGTTTAGATGCTGTGAATCTCGAAGATATCAAGGACATACCGTTATTCCAACCACCAGCATATGTACCATGCCCACTGTAAGATTTGCCATTGGCTTCGATTTGGATCTCACCTCCAGCAAAGGTCTGGCAATTTGCATCGCCGGGCGAGGCAGGTAGATACTGTGATTGTCAGTCGCCTCCGGGGGGTAGATATTCCTGATCCACCTACATGAGATACATCAATCAACACATGCTTTTCACCCTTGGGGAACGAGTACTCCATGATGCCAGCATGGCGCGATGCCGACAATTCCACGATGATTCCATTCTCCAGATGGGTCTTAAAATACCCAACTCTGGCAGTATCCTTGCCAACCTATATCAACAGTGTCAACTCATATCCACTGGAGGTGGGAAGTTAGTTCAAAACACGCCACTTACCCGCGGTTGACTATAAGTCAAATTATCAAGCACGTTGACCGGTTGATCAACGGATGTCAAAGGCATTTGTGAGACAATGCCGTACTTCGGTGATCCTCCAGTGCCACTTTCGTGCATCATACTGATACCGGTGACATTTCCGTCTGGAGTCCACCCGCCATTGAGAGTGGCAGTGGTCCAATTTGCGGCAGTCGTGTCAAGGCCAACTTTGGCCACCCCAAACGGAAGTGCACCTCCAACAAAAATATCACCTCCGCCGAAGGCTGTCCCTGCTTCGGGGCCCTCAGAGCCGATGAACGGGTTCACATACTGTGAGAGGTCTACTTGTGTGGTTGTTGCGGGGCTGGCAAGTACAAGCAAGGGCCCTAGGATAGCAGTTGGTATGGACCAGGACCGCATGTTGCGAAGAACCCACGCCACTAACGTGAAAAGCAATCAAACAAATACTTTGAAACGACCTTCCAAATTGGAGAGTTCTGATTAATATTGTCGATGAGGGTGCAAAGATGTCTACGGGTCCAGCATGCTACCCCTCTGCTCAGGTGCTTTTATATACATTCCCCTGTGTGGCTAAAGACCGGTGTAACCCTTACATTAACCTAAGAACCTCCAGGGCTCGGATGGTGGCTGAATCAACTCCCATGAGTCAAAGCTAACCGGCAGTTGAAGCTAGATCCGTGGATTTACAGAAGAAAAGCTTTCTAATGTCCTAGCGATAGCGGCGTACCCCGCATCCGCGTGTTGGGGTATGCGATACCCTGTCTGTGCCCCGGGGCTGATGTGCACAATGACATATTCGATCGACAAGGGTCTGAGAGATATGTTACATTGCTCGGCAAAATTGAAAACTCGAAGCCTGTTTACATAAACAAGACCCAAGTACGGCGGAGCTTGAGAAAATGGAAGCTTGCCAGGTGGGAGATGATCAATGCGAAGCTTTTAGGCTGATCCCACCTCCGTGGGCCTGAGCAACTCCAGGCCCCGGGGGCTTCTCCAGGCTGCAGACTCACCAACCCAGGTGAAAAGCCCACCTGGGCACTTGGTCAGTTTCCAAGTTATCTTCAATCCTGATTACATGTTATCTAGATCTCCTCTATTTTCAAAGCATAGAAAGAACCTTGGGATTTGAGGTTTCGTTTGTACTGTGCACGGCGGGGATAGAAACCCCTGGAACAAATGATATCTGAGAAACGCCCGACTCCCGGCCCATGATATCATCAAAAACATCAAACAACCCTATCCAGACAGAAAGCTGAACACCAGCAACCTTGGAACAACAGAAATACATGACCCGTCATTACCGACCGGTGATATAATCCCGGTTCTCAATAGTTACACTCTTGGTCATGTGGTTGACCTTATAAACACCAACAAGTCGTGCGGCAAGTTCGAACTAGAGAGCATGTTAGCGGAGCCACCGGGAAAGGCGAGACAGTGTCACATACCATGTTGTTTCGCAATGAGATGACAACGAATTGAGCATTCTTGGTGCGCTCTTTGATGTAAGAGGCGACAATAGACACCTGGTGAAGAAATTAGCTCATGGACATGTCGCAATTACGATATTCAAACTCACATTTCGGAAGTCCAGGGCAGCATCGATTTCGTCCATGACATAGAGCGGAGTAGGCTTGTAGTGATGCAGAGCAAACACCAGTGCCAGACTGGACAATGTCTTCTCTCCACCGGACAAGTTTCCGATGTTCTTCCAACTTTTCTTGGGAGGCATGACCGAGAACAAGATACCTTCAGAGAAAGGATCCAATGAATCGACCAATTCTAATTCGGCATTACCACCCATGGTGATCATCTGGTACATCTCCTTGAGGCGGAGAGAGATAATGCCGAACCCTTCCATGAAGCCGTTCAAACGGGAAGATCGAAGTCCGTCCAAGCGAGCCTTGGCTCCGTCTCGGGATGCCAACGCAGTATTCAAGTCTGCTGAGCGAGACTCGTGCTCGGCAGCTCGGCGACGGTATTCTTCGATGACTGAGAGATCGACAGAGGCATTCTGGACCTTCTCCTCGAGGGTCACAATGACTGCCTTCAAGGACTCCTTGTTCATCGCGTCCAGCTCATCCTTAGTGTACATCTGGAGTTCAGTGGGTTCTTGCTCTTCACCGATGTCAGTGATGTTTTGGATGGTCAGCTTAGACAGCTTCTCTTCCCAGTAACGGCTGCGCTTTTGGTTCTCAGACAGAGCCTTCTGGTTCTCTTCCAACTTGTTGCGCATCTCGATCTCAGTGGCACGTGTTTCATTGAGCTCGGCCACCTTTGTGTCTAGCTCCTCCTTCAGGGTTGCCAGCTCGGTCTTCTGGGTTTCCAATGCCTATGGGTTGAATTGTCAGTTACTATCAAAGTCTTGTCAAGTATTTATTACGTACCTCTTGTGCTTCGTCGGCCTTCTGTCTCCAGTCAGAAGATTCGTTTGCTTGGTTGGCGACATCTTCCTCGAGCTTCTCCAGCTCATCAGTGATCTGTCCAATCTCACTTTCGGATGTATCGCGAGCTTTCGAGTGCTTCTTGATGAGCTTCTCGTTCTTGGATTGCTGTCCTTCGGCGTGGGAAATCTCGTCGGCAAGCATGCCAATCTGATCCTTCAAGCCATCAACCTTAGCCTTTTGTCCACGGAGTCGAACACCGCCAACTTCCATGATCTTGCTCTGTAGTGTCTGGATTTCCTCCTCAATGCCGCTCTTCTCGTCATTGAGCTTCTCGATCTCTTTCTGAGCCTTGCTGATTTGCTTCTCGAGGGCCGCAATTTGACCTTCGTCGGCATCAGATGGTTTGTGTTGCACGCCGAGTTCCTTCACACGGCGCTGAGCATCAACAAGACTACGCTTTGCGCTGTCTATCTCAATAAGGATCTTCTGGATCTTGGTCTCAACGCGTGGGATTTCCTCGGATCGCTCCTTCATTTGAGACTCCACGTGGCGCTGCTTCTCCTGGAAAGCCTGGAACTTCTTTTCGAGATCCTCGAGGTCTGACTCCAAGCGGGACACCTGTTCCTTCGTAGTGTCGGCGACTTGCTTTGAGGACATACCGCCACGAGCGACACGAGTTCCACCACCACTCATGGTACCCGACACATCGATCAATTGACCATCTTGGGTGACAACTCGCCAGCGACGAGCTCCGTAGGCAATGCGATTCGCCTGTTCCAGATCTTTTGCGACCAGTGTGTTCTGCATCACACTGTAGAAAGCCGGCGCGAACTTGGGGTCCTTAGGCTTGACAAGGTCGAAAAGTCGTGGGACACTCTCGGGCGTGTAAATTGTAGACATGTCTCGGCGGGGAAGGCGATCAAGAAGAATGAAGTTGGCCCGACCAAGGTTGTTCTTGCGCAGGTAGTCAATACACTGTTGGCCGACCTCCACGGTTTCGACAACCATGTTGTCAAGAGCTGGACAGGCCGTGGAAATTGCAACATCGTACTGCTCGTCAATTGTACCCAAGTTACCAAGTCGACCATGGAAACCATCAATGCGACCAGACTCCTTGAGGCGCATCAGTCCAGTCAAAACACTTCCACGGTTTTGGGTGCTCGCTAAGCTGACTCGAGCTTCGTCTGCTTTTTGTCGGGCACTGGAGACGTGCGAGCGAACTTCTGGCTCACGGGTAGCATACTTCTTGAGGTCATGCTGGAGCTTCTGGACTTCGGCTTCCAGATTCTCTTTCTGTGCCTGTCGCTCTTCGAGGTCGTTTTCCTTGGATTGCAGGCTTTCCTCGATGGTGACAATCTTTCCCTGTGCCTCCTCGAGCAGAACGGCGCCAGCGTTTCCGCGCTCGCGGAGAATGTCAAGCTCACTCTGGGCAACGGCAACGGCAGATTGCTTTTCGTTGATCTTCGCGTTCCATGGCTCCAGTGATTTCTGCTTCGCAGCAATTTCATCTGAAAGGCCCTGGGTTTTGCCCTTGAGGCCCTCACGGATTGAGTTGAGTTCCTGTTCCTCTGTGACCATCTCACTCTCGAGCTGTGTAGTCTCCTCGGTCTTCTTCTCGATGTCTGAAGTGAACTTTTCGACCAAGCTTTGGCATTCAGAAGCCGCGAGGCGACTAGTCTGCATGGCCTTCTCCAATTTCTTCTGTTTGCCGACCAAGAATTTCTTCTTTTCTTCAAACTTGACAGACTCTTTGTCGTATTTTGCCATTTCCTTCAACAAGCCCTGGGTATCTTTCTCCATAGATTCATAGTGGCGCATACCCTTCTTGTAGGCCTTCTCAAGCTCTTTGATTCCGGACTCGTTTCCTTCGTGTTTCTCGAGTTCCATATTGAGCAGTTCTTGCATTTGGAGAATCGCCTCTTCGGTGACTCGAACGTTGTCGGAACACTCATCGATGTAAATCTGGTAAAGCGATGATTGTTTCTGGGCCAATTCGTTCTCCTCGCGAATATATGCCAATGCCTTGTCCTTTTTGCTTACCAGGGCGGTCTTCTCCTTCTCAACGTGCTGGACACGGTTGTTCTTTTCCACACACACGTCGTTCAGGGTTTCGAGCTCCGTGGCGGCTTCGTCAATCGGTGTCTTGTACTTGGAGGTTCCGATGATATCTTCCAAGTACTCCAGCAGGCCTTCGTCGTGTTCGTTGGCGGCTTTGGGTTTCATCTGGGCGATCGATTCAACCTCACCCTGCAAGATCAGGAAACGCTTGTGGTCGAGGTCGATTCCACGGTCGCGCAGGAAAGTCGTCACGGCGGTGAAGTTGGTTTCCTTTTTGTTCATGTAGTACTTGCTGGTGTTGTTTTTGAACGCTCGGCGAGAAACAATCAGTTGGGAATCTGGGACTACTTCTTGGCCCCCTTCGGGCAAATCGATAACTTGAGAGAAATGAACTTCCACTTCACAGAAGGCTAGATTGGGGTATTGAGCCGAGTTGTGAATCAGCGCAGAAATCTTGCCCTGTCTCATCTTGCTCGCGCGGAAACCAAACACGAAGAGCAGAGAATCGATGACATTCGACTTTCCAGATCCATTGGGTCCGACAACAGATGAGAAGGAAGCGTGGAATGGACCAACAATCTGTTGGCCCGCGTAACTTTTAAAGTTTGTCAGAATGAGGTTCTCAATGATCATGCGGGGCTTGGGTCCCTCGGGCTCTTGCGGTGCTTGGGGAGCTTGCTCTCTGGACTTGGCCACAATATCCATAGGCCTCTCCAGCACTGTCGAGTTGGGGTTGATAATATTGATCTGAGATTTGGCTTCCTCTGGCTGCTTCGATGGTGACTCGCTCTGGTTGACAGCGGCTTCGGTGATATCGGACAGAGGTGGAACGCTGGCTCGTTGCGCGCGGGCCTGGGGCTCTGGGGATTCTGAGGGCTCTGGAGTAGGGAGTGAGCCCGGTGCTGGTTTGGGAGTGGTTGCGCCACCACTTCTTCGGGGATAAATCATACTTTTTCTTTTCAATGCCGCTTTGCTGGAAGGTGATTCAGGATCGGCTTCCATTTCCGCGATACTAACTGCCTCATCATTCTCGTCGTTCTCGTCGTTCTCATCTGGTTCGTCGACGTCCATTGCATCACCATCCACCGAATCGGCATCGGCATCCGTGTCCATCGCATCAGAATCATCTGTTGTCGCTTGTTGGGTTTTGCTGGTTGCGCGGACAGTCGCAGGTGTCACGGGGTCAAGGTTCAACATCTGGCTTGATGCGCGCTTGGCTTTCTTGGGAACTGGGGTGTATTCTTCCTGCTCGTCTTCCTCCTCGTCGTCATCGTGCGTATCTGGTGTTGGTGTTACATTTCCGGCGTCTTCGGATTCAGAGGTGTCTTCGACGACATAACTCCGACGGGGGGCAGACCGGCGTGAGGTCCGACCCTTTGCGACAGAGGCCATGGTGTGCGAGTCAGTTGGGCGTCTGCTGCATGGAGGGGCGATGAGGGATTGACGGAGTGTTTTGTCGATTAAAAGTGGGTTGTTTACCTCGTGCCGGAAGAGGAAAAGTGCCCGCTGTTCTGCCACAACACACCCCTCACCGCCGTATCCCATCGTAAATTACCATACGGTAATTACTCCTCCGCGGAGCTTCACTTGCAGCGAGAATTAACCAAACCATTCTCATCTTTGATCCTATCCAAGATGGCTCCTTGGGAGAACTTCGACCAGGTCTTCTCCTTCAACAAGAAGTACTCATATGAGCCAAAGGTCTTTGATCAGATTCTGTCCAACCGACGCTCTCTCGGTCAGCTCTTCGCCGATCGACTCTTGTCACTCTTTGGCATCCAAGGAGGTACGGTGCAGCTTTCCCATGCGCTTGTAGCTTCGTGCTGACTGAATCGCCTCCTCCAGTAACCAAGGTCTATCCACCAAAGACCAATGCAGACCTTCGCTCACTCTTTAACCTTATCGTGCCTTCCGAACTCGATATTCATCACAAACAATCTTTGATCTACTACATCCTCAAAGACTGTCGCACTGCGCCAGAAGCTTCCGCCCAGTTTGCGCAACAATGCCACCTCCCGGAGAAGTACTGCCTTCTCATTGAGGGTCTCTGGCATATGGATCGGCTTGACTTCCGAGTAAGTTGTGAAGGCTCCCCACTAGCAAGCTTGGGCTGACGAGAATATGACCCATTAGCGAGCAGTCGAGTTTCTTGCCGAACCCTCACTCATTCCCACCTTCCCGGATGAGATTCTGTACGCGCTGACCCTCACCCAACTGCCCAAGCATGACAACAGTCTTGCGATCGCATACTACCTGACTGCGGCACCTCCACTCGCCAGCTCAAAGGTCCGCGCGGCGTTCTTTGAAGCACTCGCTCGCTCCAACATTACCGAGGCATTCTACTTCACACGTAAGTATGATGAAGGACATCGACAGGCCTTCTTTGAGCAATTGGTGGAGTCCGTGCACAAGACCGTTCCTGGTCAAACTAGAAGCCGGCGGGCAATGGAACTTGTCGGTCTTCCACTTGATGATGACGAGGAACAGTGGTTTGAGGATGTTCTGTTGCAAGGCAATGCCAGCACTTTGCCTGGTGCAAAGGATACGGTGATGATGCGCCGTCTGGCGACTGGGCGACTGGAGGGAACCACGCCCGAGCTTGAGTCACTGGGGGGTAAGAAAATTGATGGTTTGAACTGGGACGATCTTCGGGGCAGCATACGACACAGGTGAATGATATACCCAATTGATACAAAGCTGTAACGATTCATTGGTTTGAGATTGAAATTGGAACTGGAGTTTAAGGTGTTCATTATGATTTTCGTGGTTGTAAATTTAAGGCATAGGTTTTCAATGTTGCTTGCGAGCATGTTAATGAAAGGTTCCAACCTTGGAAGGTTTCAAAGTTTCAATATTTGCTCCAGATGTGGGAATCGTGAGGTGGTGATATATACTTGGCTGAGGGCTAGCGTGTGTCCAAGCGATGCCCAGGCGGTGTTTTAGTAGAAACGTCTTTGAAAGATAAGCGAACCTCAAGTGCTTAAACTTGGAAAGAGAAATTTGAAACTTTCCCTAGGCAACCGAATATCTCTATTCATAGTATCTCAGGACATGCAGAGCTCTTTCTGGAGTCTACACCAACAAAGCGGGCGGGCGATAAGAGCGATACGGACCTCCGATTCCGAGAAAAGTCCCAACCACAGCTCTTTCTCCCTTGTATACCGCGTTACACCAACCGTTCCTTTGATCTGATATAGGAATTCGCTTAAACTATACAGATCTGAGAGTTGGGCGCGTGTCAGGGGCCAAGGCTAAGCAACCGCGAACATGGTGGCTTGCTCATTCTACCAACAGGGCCGCTGCAAGTTCGGAGGTAGGCATCGATCGAGGACCTGGAAAGAAAAACGATTCTAATGGGCTTTCTTGACAGCTGGCTGCAAATTTGAGCACATTGACCGAGGAGGCGCTGGCACCTCGGGCAATCGATTCAATGCCTTGAGTGGAGGAGGATTCGGAGGTGAGTGAAATGACTTGTTTCTTTACTTTCAATGCTCAATTCTATTCCTCTCTGCCATTGCCCTCTTCGATTGACCATTTCATCCTTTCCCTTTTTTTTGCTTCTTGATTAAACCACAGGCGGTCCGATCCTCTGGAGTTCGTTTGGATCGACATCTAGTTCTTTCCCATCTCTGGAGCTCATCCGTTCTGCTTTCCTCATTTGCCTGATACTTTGTTTGACCTGATACTCAACTTCTACCCTTTCTGTTGTATGCGATTTTGTCTTGTCCCATTCCGAGGTCACACTCAAGCGTGCTTCAAAGCCCAAGATGAAGAGACATGATGCGCTGTCAGTCTATCTCCAGCATCTGGAAAGTCGCAACTCTTCTCGCGTGAATCCGTCTTTCGTCACTCCCTCTTTAGTTGCTCCATGTGCAAGACCTAACGCCAAGTCGATACCAGGTGCGAATCAAACAAACAATCAGAGACAACATCCACCCGAGTAAGTCATCTCACCTTCGAAAAAGTCCCACGCTAACCCAAAGGCAGCTTCGGAGTGACGGCAGATTCAATCAAAGATGATCTGACTGTGGGCAAAGGTCGCCCGGAATGGATATTCTCTGCATACGCACCTGCAAAAGAGGTCCCACGTCACCTCTTCGGCGGTCCTCACCGTGAGCGGAGCATGGAAGAAATGCGAGTGCGTCACTATGAACTGGCAGCTGTTGGGAAACTCAACGAAGCAGTGCAAGAAGCCTCAGCCCTTTGGGCAGAATGTGTGCAGCAGACGGATGCCGCCATGAACGACACGCGTGGCGCCGCCCAATATGTCATTGATGGCAAGAATGAACACCCTAATCGATTCGATATCATCGAGGGTAAAGCAAACACTCCTTCAAACCAAGGCTCAGCCTTTGGCCAGCCAGCGGCAGCCAGCCAGCCCTCCCCCTTTGGTCAGCAAAACCCCAATTCGGGATCAAATGTTGGCACCGCACCTGGGGCATTCGGTGCTCCTTCTTCCACGTTTGGTCAGACCCCAGGTTTTGGCCAGCCATCCGGGCTTGGTGCTCCAGCGCCCGCGCGGACATCCGCTTTCGGTCAGCCATCTGGGCTTGGTGCCTCAGCGCCATCGCAGCCGTCCGCCTTTGGACAGCCATCCGGTCTTGGTGCCTCGGCACCCTCACAGCCGTCCGCCTTTGGCCAGCGTTCGGCGTTTGGGCAACCCTCTGCCATTGGTGGCTCTGCCTTCGGTCAACCGTCTGCCATAGGAGCACAATCCACTCTGAATAAGCCAGCATTCGGTCAGTCAAGTCTTGGCCAACCAGGCGCTAATCCAAATCCCTTCGGCAAGCCCTCGGCTCTCGGCGGAAACGCCAATGCTCCCTTCGGCGCTCCTTCTGCTGCTTCTCCATTCACACAACTCGCACAAAACCCACCCGCCGCCAGCGGTTTCGGCCAAAGCTCAGCACCACCTGGACCGTCACCCTTCGGCCAAGCTGCAGCAAAACCAACTGCCTCACCATTCGGACAGCCAGCCGCGGCGTCGCAACCAGCAGCTCCTTTTGGCGCCCCTCAACCTTCATCTTTCCCACCCGTCAAGGCCAACCCATTCGGAGCGCCTTCTACGCAGCCTCCAGCAGCCTCACCCTTTGGGGCCGCTCCACAGCAACAAGCAAACCCCTCTCCATTCGGACGACCTGCCGCTGCCCAGGTTCTACCAGCCCAACCTATTAATGCTGGCACCAGTACATTATCGACATCCAACGCGCCTAATGATCTCAACCCACTCCCACAGCTGCAGGGAGAGACCCGGGCCAATCCACAAACCAAGCGCATCTCGTTGTGGAAGGGCCGGCCCGTAAACTATATCAACGAGCATCCATGCTATCTCCATCCCCAAGACAACAAGACATTTGTTCGAATCAATTTCCCGAGTGGTCCTCCTGACGCAGCCAGTCTGAGGGACTCGCAGGGGAAGCCGGAAGAGTACACCCCAGAGGTGGCGGAGGCCTACCAATTCTTCCTCCAGAATGGTCACTTCAAAGATGGCAAGATCCCTATTGTACCTCCACAGCGAGAGTGGATCAACTTTGACTTTTAGCGCAATACCTATGTGCTTTCCATTTCCACTCCACACCTTTAATTCTTCAGCAGGGTCTGTCGTGGTGGCGATACTATGCATGTCAGGTTAGAGGAGCAGGAAGTGCAACACATTCAACTTCAAGAAAGTCAGAAAGATATGTCCATCATTAAAAGATGCCAAGGCCCTCTTAACAAACCATGATGTAAATGATTGCTACTATTATGGATCGCATTACGATAAGGGGCAACTACAAATATGAAAGTGTATGTTTTTTGTTCAAGATGTTTCCATTTTTTTGTTTAATTCAGGTCCAAACGAGATCTCCCACATCAATATACAATTGTTGTGGGCTAGAGCTGGCTTCAAAGAAGCACAGTGCACCACAGATTCACCAACCCATGATCCCTCCCTGAGGCAAGCCCAGCCTAGCGCATTTATGCGGCAATGGTGACCTCAACCTCAACACCGGCCTCGATGTTGATGATGATCTGCTTGACGGTCTCGGTGGGAGCGAGGAGGCTAGAGCATATGTTAGAGGCTGCTTATCTGGTGGCAATTATACCGCCGTAGAGGTAAACTGGAAAAACTTACTCGATGAGACGCTTGTGGATGCGCATCTCGAACTTGTCCCAGGTCTTGGAACCCTCACCGTTGGGGGTCTTACGGGTGGAGATCTGGAGGGTCTTGGTGGGAAGACGGACGGGACCCTTGACCTGGAGGGACTTGGAGCGGGCACGGTCGATCAGCTCCTGGCAGACCTTCTCGAGGGAGGCAACCTTGCGGGAGGTGAGGGTGATGCGGATCTTGTGGACCTTCTGTAAAGCGGAAAGGCAATTAGCATTTGTCCTCCATGAGTTCAATTGTCACTCTGAGCAGCGACAGCAATGCGCTGTGCGCCGGTGACAGTTTCAGGTACAACGTACAGGGCCCTCGCCGAAATCCTTCTCGGGCTTCTGGAAAGACATCTTGAATGATATGAACTAGGTTGGGTTAGAAAGATTCAAAGACCGAAAGAGGGAGAGCGCACAATTTAAAAGGCAAATGCCGTCAAGACCTGAACTGCTAGGCTCGGTAAAGTGATGATGGCTGTCGAAGTTATTGTGGATCGTAGAATTCGATATCCCAAAAACTTCAGTGCGAAAGTCTTGGCGCTTCGGTTATCGCACGCTAAACCCAATTCGGACCCCTTCATGTTTCTGCTTAGTCATCATGTCTTTGAGCCATCAAGACAAGTTGTGAGGCTCGGATGAGATATTGGGGTGACAAGCGTAATTGTGTTCTTGAGTTTGCCCGCTTTTCCTCTTGTTCTTTCTGCTGCTACTTTGGCTTCCATTTCAATTTATTTCGCCCCATCAAATGGCACAGCTTCCACCACTGGCTCCAGTGCCATCCCCCGCAGTGAGGAGGACAATCCCATCAAATGAATGGGAAAACTGTCTAGATGCATGGATGACCCTCTTGGGGATTCGATTGAATCTCTCCGACCAGCAGTTCAAAGCGACTGCCGTTGAAGACACATCGGTACCACCGTTTTTGGGATCCTACTATCAATATACGGTGGCGGGGGACTCCAGTCTCCAGAGTGGGCCTAATGGACGACAGCTCCGGAAGCTTTGCTTTTTGACGACAAGACGATTTTTGCTTGATCTGCCCAATCCGCCAGAAGATTTATTGGATTGGAGGCTTCTCGGTAATCTTTGCTGTTGCTATCCTTCCAGCGGGACCTTAAAGACGTCATTATCCAAGGCATGGGAGTTGCATCATGACAAAATCACCTCGAGCATCGACAAAGCAAAAGCGAATGTGATGAAGAACCTGACATCGGCCAATGCTTCGTCAAACCCGGAGGTTCTCTCTGACGTCCGTCGATTGACCATTTTAGCTTCTGTGCTGCCAGCATGTGGCCAGGCACTTATGGCGGGCTCCGACTTCCTGGACACCATAGCCGAAGCTTACCAGTCAAGGAATGCGAGGGAAGAACTCCGCCGGATCCTTGTCGCCAACATCTACGTTGCCCTGATCTCTTTGTTGAAAGAACCAGTCAATTTATCCTCACTATTAGACCAACTTTTCAGCCTCAAAGCCGCCGCTCGAGTAGGAGCACCGAAGATGAAGAAAGAACCAACCCTCCTTTCTGATCTCGTCTGCAGTTCAGATCTCCTCATCCGAATAGAGAAATATCTTGCGAGCAATCCCCAGAAAAGGGGACAGGATCTTCTTGCTAGCTTGCGTGCCTACCAAGTTGAATCGCAGTCTCTGCACCACCGATACCAAAGACGCAAGAAGATTGATAAGGGCAAAAATGCGTCCTCAGAGCCTGTTATCTCAGGGGAGTTACATGCACACAAGATGTCTCTCGTCACACAGGTGCAGGACTTGTTTCCTGATCTTGGGTCGGGTTTCGTTGTGCGCCTTCTTGACTTCTACAATGACAACCCGGAGACCATCGTTTCTCAACTTCTAGACGATTCGCTGCCTCTAGAGCTTCAAGGACTAGACCGACATGAGCAGCTTCCTCCCACAGCAGAACCTCACCATGTTCACATGTCCCCTCAACCAACGCCACCGGCGATGCCGTCACCAAAGCCTGAACATACCCCAGCCCGAAAGAATGTGTTTGACAACGATATCGATATCGCCGAACTCAGCCGATCAGGAGATGTCTCAGGCAAACTACACTTTGGCCGCGTCGATGCAGACGAAACACTCGACACAGTTCTTGAAGACCGCAGCAAGCACGCCACAAACAAAGCAGCAATCCTCTCCGCACTCGCCACATTCGATTCCGACGATGACGAGCGTGACGATACTTACGATGCAGCCGACATAGGCGGAGCCATTGACGGGCCAACAGGTGCAGACGGCGAAGCCGACGCAGAAAAGCAGGCCCGACGCACGGTGGATATCGAAGCGACTCTCTTCCGGACATACAAGTCCAACCCCGGTCTCTTTGCCCGTGACTCAGGGACCCGGCGCTCGCAGCCTCGCCAGTCATTGAAGCGCGAGACCGAAATGATGGACGAGGCTATTGAAGGATGGGCTGTGATGCTAGCGCGTGATCCAAAGCGCCTTGCTAAGCTTGAGGGTCAACTTGCTATGGATGCTGGTGGGCCTGGTGGTGGCGCACTCAACCAACCAGAGCTACGCTCGACTTCTTACCGAAGACCCCAGCCACGTGAAGATGGCGATGAGGGCTCGGATGAGGGTGAGTCTTCTGGTCATGGTGGATCTCGGGGTAGAGGTGGCGGTGGACGCGGCGGTCGGGGACGCGGTGGTGGCCGAGGGCGTGGTCGTGGAGGTGGAGGTGGTCCTCAGCCTGGTGGCCAAACGCCGGCGGAGAATGCTGCTTCGCGGCAGAGAAAGGAGGAGAACAAGGGCAGCCGGGCAAACCACAACCGGCGACAGCAACACGCAAAGAAGATGGCGCGTGGTGGAATGCCTGGTTAGCACCATGGATGGATTTCTGGTCCCTGTCGGCCACACCTACCAAACCTATGCGATCACGAATGTAAAATAGATGCATTGTATGAGAAGGCGATTTAGGCTTTCAAAAATAGCAAAATACACAATTTATAGCAGTCATTGATTTCATTAATATACGTGCATACCTGCAATGAGGTGTGGTTGGCTGTAACAGTCTAATTGAGCCAGTGGTTCACATGGCCAGCAAGGAACAAATGCTCCATGTATCAGTGGTGATCAGAAAAGACACCTGCCTCAGAAATGGATTTGCGACATTCCTCCATAAGGCGCACCTGCTTCGCAACTTCGCCCAGCCGGCTGATGACCTCCTTGTTTCCATCGTAGAACGTGAAGATGGCATAGGGGATACCAGTGTCGCGGCAAAATTCGAGAACGAACTTTTGCGTACGACGGAGATTGTGGCGGGGGATGCGAGGGTAAAGATGATGGATGGCTTGGAATTGCAGGCCTCCATGGAAGAAGTCGAGCCAGGTCGGGCAGTCGACGTCCATGGTCGTGCGAAGCATTTTCTGGGGGAAAGATTCGCCAACTCCGAGGTCAGCGGTTGACATCGCGAAGTGGGATAATGTGATTTGAACATGTAGTGGCGAAGGTACAACATGCGAAATAAGCAGGAAAACAATGCGGCTGGTAGCATCGGGAAGCGTTTTATACATAACACCGTAGCCGAACCATGTCCAGAAGAAAACTTGCCCGGCAAGCTCAAAGTAGAAGTGCCACCAAGCAGGGCCTTTTCGAGGCGCCTGGCGCTTGAGTAGATACTCCCAGCTTAAAGCGTACAAGTTGAAGCGCGCAAGCATCATGATAGGGTAGTAAGAGTAGTTTTGGATTTTGAGAAAGAACCGTGCCGGGGCGTCAAAGGTCATGATTCGGTCGTAATAGGTGCTTTTGAGGCTCGTTAGGAAGCGATGCGAGATAGCGAAGAACGGAATGTGCTCGATGTCAGGATCGTGTTCAGGCTCGTTGGTCACGATGTGATGAACGTTGTGGCTTCGTTTCCACCAGCCGAGACTAAGGCCACCAAGGTAGTCTGCAATAACCATTCCAATGACTGTATCCACA
The DNA here is from genome assembly GCA_026122735.1 of Penicillium bialowiezense. Lineage (NCBI taxonomy): Eukaryota > Fungi > Ascomycota > Eurotiomycetes > Eurotiales > Aspergillaceae > Penicillium > Penicillium bialowiezense. The sequence continues at coordinate 1,605,277 of JAKZFB010000004.1, forward strand.
TGGAAGTTGTGAGTGATGCCCATATGACCGGCATCATGGGCGGTGAAAACAAGCTGATGCCAGAAACAGCCAAGGAAGAACGCAGAGCTTGCCCACCACCCCATGCGCAGAAACATATATGAGAGACCTGCAAAGAGAGTGTATCGACAACATTCTACAGCGTAGCAGAAGTAATTGCAGTTGTAAAGACCCTCGGCCTTGATGCGCTCGTTCAGTTCGCGGTATTTGCGTTTGATTTCTTCCTGCCTCGCGGTATCCAGTGATGGATACTTAGCAATGTCGAAGTCAATCTGCTCCTGTGTCCTGGCGTCTAAGAAGGCAGGCTGGGGCTGAGACCGCTGGCTCGGGTCAGTCGGAACAGCTATGGAGCTGGGCGATTTCCTTTGCCTGACAGCGGATGGTGAATCGACGGGATCGAATATCGGCGAAGGAGGAGTTGATCCGTTTTGGCTGGAGCCACTCGAGCTTTCTTGAGCGGTTGATTCCCCCTCACTCAGACAAGAGTCGTCTGTATAGATTCGGTACTTGCCGCCCTGGATTGGAGGGAGGAAGTTGGTCCATGTTCCCTCAATTCGTCCAATTTGATAGGCGGGCATGCGTTCGCGGGCTTCTTGAGAGTGTAGTCTGAATGGGAGAGATATGAATTAGATTGATCCAATATCATGCAGGTCTACTTCGGAACATACGCGTTGATCTCATCTGTCGCATCTCTGCCTACCATGTGCTTGATAGGCTTCTCTCCTCCAGGATGGTATTTGAGCCAGGCGTCTACCTTCAGAACGCGGTTTTCATAGATCATAACATGCTTGCCTTCTGCGATAAGGCCTTCAATGTATCGTCGAGACAGTAGGGCGTCCTTCCGGGACGGTCGGTGTGCAGTCTTCTTCTCCATTTTGCGATGCGGCGAGAGTGCGTAAGGTCAGAAAACGAAGGTGGAGGATTTACAGAGCCATTGAGGCGATATCGAGCAATGATATCGAGCGATTGCAAATCAAAGGAACAACAAGACAGGACAGAAAAGAGGGAAGTAAAGTTGAAACAAGGCAGAAACATGAAGGGGCGGAGCTGCGGATAGCGGGGACCGATCGGCCTCGGTCAACAATGTCACCTTCGACATTACTACGCATAACTTGATATTGCATGGCATGATGGCCGTAAGTCTGCCATGTCTATTCTGAGAATTCTTTTCTAATTTCGGTAGGAATCTATCTCATCTTTGACTCAAACATGGCTTCAGTGGGACCAGGTAAGTGCATCCCGTCCGGTGGCCTGATCCCACTGACTCGGATATAGGATCCTACTACTCGGGCGGAAATAGAGCAGCTTCGGGATTCCGATGACACCGAGGAGCTCGAAAAGCGCTTGCGCAACCGTCTGTCTATTCCCCGCGTTTTGGTCGGTCCATGCCTGATGTGTGTGTACATGTAGGCATCGAATTCGGAACCGCCGGTCTTCGTGGCCGCATGGCAGCAGGGTTCTCGTGCATGAACTCTTTGACTGTCATACAAGCCTCTCAGGGATTGGCCAAGTTTATTCGGGACAAGCGTTCCGAGATCGCCTCCAGTGGTGTTGTCATTGGACACGATGCGCGGCACAACTCTGCAAGATTTGCCGCACTGGCTGCCAACGCTTTCATTGCGCAACGAATCCCCGTATGGTTCTTCAGAGAAGAGGGACCGACGCCAATGGTGCCGTTTGGCGTGAACCACTTCCGTGCCGCCGGAGGCATCATGGTGACGGCAAGCCATGTAGGTCAATCTCAGTGGTCGAATCGAGAGCTGAAGATACTAATTCGCGAGCCTACAGAACCCACCTCAAGATAACGGTATGCAAATAAAGCCGAAATCATTGCACTGATAACCTTGCTAATCGTCGTATAGGTTACAAAGTGTAAGAAGTACAGAATCATTGGAAAGGAAATGTCTGACGCAATCAGCTACTCGAGCAATGGTGCCCAGATCAACCGCCCTGAAGATGGAGAGATCGCACAGTCAATCCTGGAGAACCTCGAACCATGGCCAACCGCTTGGGCAGAGCTGCAACCAGGTGAATACTTGCGCGCTGATTCATACCAAGAACTCCTGCCTCATTATAGCAAAAAAGTTGAGGAGTTCACGGTACGTTGGTCATATTCTCACCTTTGAGACCGACCTAACGAGCCATAGAAAACTACGGTGTCGGACTGGCAGCCGCCCAGACCTTTCGTTTACACACCCCTGCACGGTGTAGGAGGTTTGGTTCTTCCGAATGTCTGCCACTCGATTGGAATCCATGACTTTGTACCCGTCGCTGCCCAAGAGAAGCCAGATCCAGACTTCCCCACCGTGAAGTTCCCCAACCCGGAGGAAAGCGGAGCTCTGGATCTTGCTATACAGACAGCTGACCAAGAGGGGAAAACACTAATCATCGCAAATGACCCTGATGCTGACCGCTTCGCCGTAGCAGAGAAAGTGGGGTATGTCAATCCCCGGACTCTCTATGTTGGGCTAGGCTAACATATTGAACTGCGTGAAGTGAGAGTTGGTATACACTGAGCGGGAACCATGTTGGTGTCCTTTTGGCCTCTCATATCTTGGATTCCTTCGACGCGAATAAAGACTGGCCGCATATTGCAGTGTTGACTACAACCGTATCAAGCTCTATGCTTGGAAAGATGGCCGCTGCCAAGGGGATCCAGTTCACCGAGACCCTGACAGGGTTCAAGTGGATGGCTAATGTTGCTCGGGATCTAGAAAAAGAAGGGAAGACTGTTGTATTCTCTTATGAGGAGGCACTGGGCTATATGTTCCCGTCTGTGTGTTACGACAAGGATGGAATCACTGCGGCCACTGTTTTCCTGGCGGCTGAGGCAAAATGGAGAGCTCAGGGTCTGACTGCATATGGCAAGCTTCAGAAACTCTTTGTTGAGTTTGGTCATCACGAGACACTGAACAATTATTTCCGATCCCCCGACCCCAAGCTTACCTCAGAACTGTTCCAGGGCATTCGAAACAGCTCAGGTCTCACAGAAATGAAGTTTGGCCCGTTCAAGGTATTGCGGTGGAGAGATTTGACCGAGGGCTATGACTCTAGCACGCCCGATAACAAGCCAGACCTGCCTGAAGATTCGACGAGTCAGATGCTTACACTCTGGCTTGATGGTGGGGTTCGATTTACATTCCGAGGCTCGGGAACAGAGCCCAAGGTCAAGTGTATGCTGACACCAGACCAATTAGAATGAGCTAGTGACTAACATATCACATAGTCTATATCGAAAGTTGTGGAGATTCTCGCGAGGATGCTGTCAAGGCTGTGTGCGATACATTCCAGGCTATCCGGGAAGAGTGGGTTCAGCGCTTTACGCCTTCGATGACATACAGCAAGCAGCTGCCCACTTCGTCTGGTCATGTTCTGGATTTGGAATGAGTATTGATATTGGTCTGACCATAACTGTTAGACTGCCCTCTGAAGTATTTCAATCAGACCCGTAATTCCATGTGACGTTGGCCAGTTCAATTCCGATGATTCCTTGTAACCCGCAGGAGATAAGACATAAAAAGTGTCAGCGGCAAACGCAAGCTCATGCATGGCAGCAAGTCAAGCACATAAAAAATATGAAAGCCCTTTGAGACCCGATCCCTCCATACCCCTAATTGGGACATCGAACCGACCCACTCGTCATCAAACCGCATTGCATAGGTAGGGTAACCCAGATCAGAACTGGTAATCGCTGGATTCTCCCGAAAGCCACATCTTGATTTCCCGCAAGGCATCGAGATCATTGCTAGGCAGCGCGCGGTTGACCTTCTCATCATACCAGCCATATGTGCGCTTGACCGTATCCAGTCGGAGACCTTGGCGCCGGGCGGAATCAAAATCGATAATGACGGGGGTATCTCCCTGGAACATGATGTTGCTTGGGTTGATGTCATTGTGCACGATACCCAACCGATGAAGATGTTTCAAGCCCGATTCAATCCCCTTCAGCCAACCATCGACCTTGGTTTGATCTGCTCCACGTCTCTCGTAGGCGAAGTTGGTCTTGTTGCGATGCTTTGGGTTGACTCTATCCATGAGAGTTTCATCATACTTCGAGAAGAAGATGCCTTCGACCATACCATTCTCAGACACAGCACAGCCGTGGTATTTGGCAACGTTGGGGTGTGGGTTTTCCTTCAAGACCTCGCAGATTTTGACTTCTTCGACCCAGGTCTCCCTAATCAGCTCGGGGTAGCGAGGAGTATAGGACGACAGACTCGGCTGCTTCAGATGAAGGGTCGACAAATGCTCCGGGGAGCCTTCTGCCTTCGTGAACGCATCTTGGAATCGCGGGTAGATGATCGTGCTTTTGATCTTGTTGGTGCTGTACAAGTCGCCCAACTCGATTTCATTGGTGGACTGGTACTGCTTGCGTGAAAACGCGCGATAGACGGAGCCTTCTAGTTCATAGACTATGACGGTCTTGTCGAATGCAAATCCATCCTCCGGACCCCCGAAGTCCTCAGAGCATTCGAGGATACGCATCTCGGCGGCAGGGGCTTCTGTGGACCCTGGAGGCATCAAGAACTCAAATGAAACGTTTTGGGTAGCAAATGAGATGCGGGTGGAGGCGAAAAGCTGCGATGATGATGCTTGGCGACGGGGCACCTGGTGGGTGGCCGCTTAGTCGTGATTGAAAGCGTCTTTTTCAGACCGTTTGCACCTCCTCGCCAGCCACAGCCTGTACGAGGGAAACAATCCGGGCTACAGTGACAGGAATGGTCAGCAGACCATTCAAGCCGGCTCTCAGATGCCAGATTATATGGATATATTGCCACTCAAGCCGGCCTGTCAATGGCCCTTTGTCAACAGCTCATTCAGGGTTTCAAAATGCATTATCGATCTATACACCGTCACAAGTGTAGCCGGAAGGCCACCCACACTTGCCATCATGCGCAACATGAGTCCCACCATGATACTGGATGTCACCCTCTCAATACGCCGTGTCACCTACCAGAAGTCACATTGTTTCTGAATGGCAGAATTCCCCATTCCAATGAGTTTGAGCACAATGAGCTTCAGGATCATCGAAGCATATGGTCTCATGAGGCTAATCATGGGTCCTCCTACTCTCTATCTTCCCGCGGTGAAGATCACAGCCCCCCGGGGTAAGTACAACAGTCTTTCAAAGGGCAGACCGGTCACTTAAGCTAACTCGATCTATACCACAGAAACAACAACCCTAGAATACCAGCTCCAACATATACTCAGCATAGTAGAGAATGTGCCCTTTTCTCACACAGTCAGTCGGTTCATACCCACACTGAAGTACAACACCATCACTGGACCAAAGGCGACCATCAACTCCACCATCCCAACAAAGGTTATGCTGACCGAGGACCAATCCCCGAGAAGAAAGACAGGTGTATTTACAAGTTCGAGGGTTGCCACCCGATTATGCCCGCGGTACCGAATGCACATCGTCCTTTTGTTAGTGCAACAATATACAATTCAGAGAAGATCAATTGTGAGAGTTCGTTCAAATTTGTCCGATTCAGCGACCAAGAAGACTCAATTCAGGTGTCTGGTGCGCACTTGCCGGCTTGCCCTATGCATCACCACCGGACACCCAAGGGGCTTTGTGATGGGCGAATGTGTTAGGTTTTGCGTTGGAGTTTTGAAATTGTTGCTGTCTTCTACGATCCTTACTGGGGGGTTTATAACTCCATTGATGGAACGTGCTTCAGATATGCAAAGAGTCACGCTGAAATTCAGAAATACTAGATAGTTGGCGTTTAGGCCATTGATGTTTGTTAAACTGTCCCTAGTCATTGCATTGCATACATGGATAATACCTATTCATTGCACACATCTTCTGATTGTAAAGCCTGAGCCTATTTCATTGCTGATCTGATCATATTAATCATCTGATTATCACTACGTTGAGCTCGCTCACTCATGTTTGGTTTTTCTGATTGTGAGGAGCTTGGAAAATAAAATCGTCAAAGAACATTATCTTGTGCAATCGCTGAACTGATAGCCGCAGGGGGAGATATCACGTCTGCAACGAAGGAAACAGGCCAGCCTGTAACTTTCCCCCATTTCTCTAATTCCACTGCCATCTCTTGGCGTCTTTGGGTGTTTCGAAGCCAAGGACCACCTGCGAAGACATATTAGGTTCATATTGTAAAAAAAATCGCACGGCGCTCACAAAATGCTATTGGCCCAAATGCATTAACCCATACAGAGGCGGAATCGCTTGAACAGGCCAAAGCACAAATTTCGGTTGCGTGGTATTCGAGTTTTCGATGCAAGTCTTCGACGTCGTTCATGCGCTGCAACGCTTTCAAAGGCCGAGTTGCGGGTTGGGCTAGCCAGAGGATTCCCATGGCAGCATGGTAGTAATGCAGAGTAGATACTTTTCATGTCAGAAAACATAGGAGCCAAAATACATAATAGGTGGATGAGAGGTGGAAGTGACTTACCATGCCAGCTTCGAAGGGTCCATATGGATGGAAAGCTGCTCTGCGCCCTCAGCCCTGGGGTCCCTACGGGATTAAAAGATGATGGAAGGGATGCCTTCCACTTGTCGATCTCATCCTTGATTGCCTCCCATTCTAAAATATCCAATGCTGGGGAATCAATTGACAAACACCGATTGATAATCTTACCCAGCAGAAAGGTAATGCAATTAGCAAAGTCCGTGTCATCAGTTGGTTCTGGAGGTGGATTTTGATCTGAGAGAGTGATCATAAGCCCGCGTTGCTCAATAAGGGCGACAGTAATATCTTCACGGAGATAATTCCAGTAGCCAGCACTGATAAGATCAGCTGCGAGGTGAATTTGGCGGCTTGCCAAAAGAGAATAACATCCCTGCAAATGACTCTGGGAACTAAAGTTCTCTAAACAAATGTCACCGAAATCATTAAATTAGCTTTAGTTCCTGTCAACGCAATTTTCTTTTAGTTAATATAAGGACGAGAAATACACTAACGGGTGATAATTTCATAAGATCGAAGAAGACATATCGCGGCGAGCGTCTCTCCAATTGGGAGCTGGTCCACATTATCGGTCAAGAATATTAGTCTGCGAACACTATCATAGTGATAAAACTCTGCCATCTCCAGGTAGGTATGATCTCCAATAGTGCGGTGTTGGTTTGCAGCTGCGAATGCGAGGATAGAGCTGAGCAGTAGTGGGTTTTGTCGCGCCCGGACAGGTACAACATCTTTGAAATGGCGCTTGCTGTCATTGAGATCATACCACGCGGCTAGCCTTGCTATATAATGGCGGTACATCAAGACGACTTGCAGGTTTTGCAAGGCATGTTCAGGATCCTGAGTGGATGGGTATTGGGTTTCATTGGGGAAAGGCGAAGTGACTGGACCGGCCTCGTGAGCCCAACGACAGCTGCGGGAGCCTCGCTCACAGGGGGAGCAGCGAGGTCTTTTCCCGTCGCCTAAGAAAATGGATTAGCCATGAGGTGAACAACATGGGTTTGTCAAACACTTGGAACAAACATTTAACTCTCCGTGACCTGCAGACTTGGCTGCACAACGGCAAGTTAGCAGCGAATGTAAAATTTTTAACAAACCCTTACTTGCTATGTGATAACACAGCAGAAGTAATAGTAAGTGTAGGTTGAAGGGCAATTTACCATCCTGACGACAGATCAATATCAGAATAGGACGGCTATCCTAGGCTCTAGCCGAGGAGTCGATATGCAGCAGACTTACGATTGCGCTGCAGAGGTCGCGGCATGTGTGCGTTTTGCGACTGCAACCTGGAATGACTTCCAAGCCCAGGTTGATCAGCCCAAATGAGAAGGAGTAATAATCAAGTTTCACGAAGACGGACAGTCGCCTTCGCCTTCGCCGACGTCGCGTTACGCATCTGGTGCACGGACCTCGCTATATAATGCAAAGACGTCTCAAGTGCTCAAGTGCTCCAAGGTGATAAGTATGGAGCAGCCAGTGTCTTCAATTTTCGTGGAGCTATCGGTGTGGGTTCGGAAAAAGATGAGTTATTGTACATTGTAAATGGGCTTGGGAAGGCGAAAGGCGAAAGGCGAAAGGCGAGAGACGGACCCACATTTGGTGACCAAACGAGTATCTCTCGGGGTTGTGATCCACTTTGACGTCGACAGCCTTGGAATCCGTTTTCTCTATTTCCTTCTCATACTCTTTTCATACTACCTGACAGAAAGCTCTGGAGTTTAATCTGGTATAATGTCTAGGTAAAACCTTGGAAGATATCTAGAAAGACTGCAAAAAAGACTGTAAAAAACCCTGTCTGGCCACGCGTTAGCGTGGTTCCCAGGCTTGTATACCTTTGCTTGATATGAAAGGGTTTCTACTGGGAAATCTGTAGGTAGACAAGGCAATACTCAGGCATTGGCTGAAAAAGAATTGTCAAGGCAGCATCAAATACAAAGCGTTGAAGTAATAATGTCGAATTGAGTAGAGTTATTGTAAGCTGTGTTCGAGACCCGCAAAGCCAATTCTGAAGTATACTCTCCCTAAGTTTTGATACTAGCACAATTCTCGTCTCCTCCAAAACTTTGCCTTTCCCTCTTGCCGTAGCTGGATGTCTTCTACAAGAGGTAACTTCATCATCATCAGTTTTTTCATTGCTATGTTCGAACACGTGTTGTACGAAAACAAAATTGGATAAAATAATGCAAGAAATGACAAGCTCGCATCAAAAGAAGTCGAATCATGCAAAAATAACACTTTAGGGCGATTGGTTGAAGTCATACGCATTACCAAAGCCACGGTTCAAGTAACGCGAGAGAGCTTCAGACTTGCTGACCCAATCGACGGGAACCTCCAAATCATCCTGACCCTCAATCAATGGCTTCAAGTCATCAGCAAACTCGAGCTTCATGGGATTCCGGTACCAGGAAGCAAAGTGAACTGTGGATGTTAGTGATATTTCCAAAACAAGTGTCAGAATCGACTTACTCATTGCTAGCATAATGCGGGGCACTTCAGTCTGGTTTCCAATTCCAGCATGCCAGAGGCGCAAATCTCGGATGATGAGGGAGCCTTTGGGAACGATGGGTTGGCATGGAGGTCTCTCGATACGACGCTTTTCGAGCTCGTCGAGCTTGATTCGACCACTTGCGCGCTCACCATGGGCTCCCTCTTGGATATGGAGTCCAGAGTCAGTATGTGTGCCCAGCCATACCTCAGTGGAGCCGTTCTCGGGGGTCATTGTGATGAGAGGCACGTTGATGACGTATGCGAATGGGTGGATGGGGTGCGCAAAGTCGGCATCGGAATGGACAGGCTGGGACATAGGCGGGTTCTCAGCTGTAGGAGGCATAGCGCTGTTGCCGGAACAAAATATCCACTTTGGACGGGGTCCTAGTGCTGCAGATGTGATCTGAGTGGCGATTGGATCTTTAAATATGTAAGAGGCTAGTTTCAAGGTCAGTATCTTGGCTGCATGGACTTACTCATGAAAATGCTGGGCTCAAAGTGTTCCTTCACGGGCGGGGCATCTTGCTGGATATTTCCGGGGTTGTAGTTAAAGGGACTATCGCCCTTTCTAGATCGAAGGTGGTATGCATCTTCGACCATTTTTCCGTTGAGATTGTCAAGGCCCTCGTGGGGGATGGCGTTTTCCACAACAACAAGACCATCTCGATGAAGGCTACGGATTGCAAGCTCCAGATTCTGGGGCGAGAGTCGGGTTTGTTGGATCTCGGTTTTTGATGGGCGGATTGATGCCGGGTGGCTTGCAAGCTTGCCTGGCTGGGTCGACAGAGATCGGATCTGACAGTAGCGGCCCAGTCGTGCTGGAGCTTTGAAGGGAATTTGACTCATGGTAATGATCAGACAGCCAAGGGTCACAAAAATAATCAGTGTGAAGGAGTTGACAGTATATTTCTCTCAGGAGTATAGATCAAGATGGATTGTGCCGTATTTTATATTCAATGCCATATACGTATGCATTTGCTCCATTGACCAAAGTTGATCAACATGCAAGGTTTTCGCCATTGGGAGACCGACCTCTCGCTTTATCATCGTTTGACGAGCCGTTTGGGGCTCGGGGGTTGCCAGCGGAGCCGTTTTGTTGATATTTGATTGGGCAGGGCTGATACTTGCGGGGGAGAGTGGGGGCAATGGGGTTCATTTGTCTCGCGATTCGCAAAACCCTCTCGCCGAAGGCGCATATGACCTCGCCTTTCCTACAGGTTGCGACTCCTGGGTCTTGGCATTCATCAATTTTCACGATGGGCGTGTTCGCGCCTTACGAGGCAGTGGCAAAAGCGCCCTTTCTCCGATTGAGCTCAACTAAATGGGATTTTAACCGTGTCTTTCTCAACACACGCCGTGGCAACTACGCAAGTTTCCGGGAACGAGCGAGAGGGTCTTTGACAGAACCATGTACACATGAGCAAGTATCAATCGCCCGGGGGGAATCGATATGTCTGTGCCGGATTCGATGGCGTAGGCACACGCACCCATCATGCTACGGGGGACCTGGGCCTCCACAAAAGTCGCAAAATGAAGTTCTGACTGCTGATGATGTTCGGAGGGGAGACTAGAGATAGCCCACAGAAAACAAAGACTCAGCATGCCAGTGACACTGCAGTGGTGTATATTTGAGCGCCGGCGACGAAAGGCGACCGTGTGAAATGCATGGTGATTTGGGTCTCGTCTTCTTGCAAATCAGCAGAAATCTTTCGTATCCGCCGCTCTTCGGGTACCGTGACAAGATTCATTGATAGCTCGATACCTTGTTCTTCAATTTCCACGATTCGTTGCGCACAGAGACCGGAATACCGATCCTGCCACACACCGTGATAAAATTGGGAGTGAAGCATCAAGGCTACCGCTTTCCTGCGAACAAGGGGATGGCGACATCGAGAAGCGACAAGAAACATTGGTGGAGTAATTCCCAAGTCGAAGTTGAACAGCAAGCTAAAATCTTCTGACTTTTGAACACACATGCCGGCAACATTCTCTGCGAGGTCAACAATCATCTGGAAGCGACTGGTGTATTGATCAAATATGCTTTCTGTCTGAGCATGGTAGGTCTCGGTTATGACGACCGAGACATGAAAGTAAAGCTCCAGCAAGTTACGTGTGAATTTTTGCAGCTCGGAGCGGTCTTCTGGGAAGGCAGAAGCATCTAACGCGGCTTTCCACTGGTGCAAGTGTGTGATAGGAGATCCTATCGAGCATTCAGTGTTTGTGGACCGCGTGGATTCCAAAAATGAGAAGATATAGTTCATAGTTTTGTCGAAGTCAATGCGAGCAGACGTAAAAGATCGATATGATGAGGGGAAAGTGGGAGGGGGAAGACAAAGCGGAACGCCAAGATCCATCAGTATGTGACGAGAGTCCATGCATAAGGAGAACTGCACACGTAGGCGTTGGAAAACCGGAGTTATCTGATTGTTAATGAAATCAAGCATGGGCCGCGAGTATCCTTGAAAATTGGTGTAGGTGCTAGTGCGAGATCTCCACCAGTATATTAGCTTGAGGTCGGCTCTCAAGTGAATGAGACACGATGCATCACTCGTTCGAAATTGCTCGAAGCAAATGAAAAGGATGCACAAGGCAAGAACAATATCTGGCCGAGAAGGCATATCAGGCGATTCGCTCTGCACGGATCTGATTGCTGCGTTGTAATGTTTTATAGCGAGTGTTTGAGCTGTTATCTGGGCATTCCTTTCAGATTGTCGTATAGACATAGACGTGCCAACAGGCTCTTGGCTTTCATGTAACGACGCGATAGCTGTCAAAGCATGTTTTATTGGTGCTTCACTGTGCCCCATTTGGAGCAGAATTGGAATCCAATCATTCGCATCCTGATGGCCAAAAATCCGGTGAGTCGTTCGACTCCGGAAGTAGAGAAAGGCCCGGCGCTCTTCGTCCCGTAATATATCAAGAGCGAGACTTGGTTGGATGGGATTGGCATAACCCTCGCAGATTCGCTGCGTGGACGAACATCGCAAGCACGAAGGCCTTTGCTCATCACACTTGACACGTCTATGGATCTGAGCCTGGGATATCTCCTATCAATAGTGAAAATGGACATACCGAGATCTGAATCATGTCAGTAAAATTTCTGCAAAGCTCAATCAACTGGTCATCTCATACGTACTTGCAAGTGAGGCAACCACTTCGTGTCTTACGTGTTGATGTTAAACTGGAATTCATTGTCATCGGGTGATGATATGACGTGGAGAGATGTTGCGAAGGGCATGGCAGAATAGCCTGAGGCGGTCGGGATTTTGAATGGGCGAAGAAAAAAGACAAGAAGATAAGTGTGAAGCGGATTGAATGGCTGCAGGAGACCAGAACGAGAAATCAAGTGATATTATCCAGCTAACAGACATAGGGAGAGAGGTAGAACAGGGAGTTATCCCGAGGTCTTTACGGCGGGTCTGAAACCCGGGGAGAACCACTCCCGGTTGCGCGCACCAAGTGAGCATCACTCGAACTGGCGAGGTCACCTTGTGCAGAGACATCCCAGGTCAATTTGAGCCCGGGGTTATTTGGAGCATGGGGTCGCGATAAAATGGAATCATATCGCGCTATCGTGAGCAATTCCTACCAACTCCCCGGGATGAATGCACGAAATCAACCTTCGATTCCAGCCAAGGTTAGATCTATCTTTCAACCATTCCCGAGGTCTGTAAGTCGTTTATTCGAAAAGCGTTACTGGTCCGGGCTGCAGAGTAGCCGGCCAAATTCAGCCGAATTACTCCTTTACATCCAGTCGGCCACACCAGCATGTCCTAGGCAGCATACAAAAGTCTAATGATCGACCTAAATTTGGAGCTTGGCGGGATCACCGCGGGAGTGGAGTGGGCGTTTGGCCAAGCGGGCCCTCTCGGTGATGAATTACGTGAGTTTATATTCGATGCGATCATACGCAGTTGGAGAACGATCGGGCCGGTTGCAACGACAAATGGGAAGCTCGGGAGGATAGCCGTGCCACATTTTCCCGAAGATGGGCCGATTATTCCAAACATCTGCGCTTGGCTAGTCTTGGGACCTTTGAAGCACTGCCCGGGCACGGGTCTGTGCCAAGGCAGGCACTTATTAATGTTAGTCATTGATTGAGGCTTTTTTGACCCATGAGGCTTTTTTACAACTCTCTGGAGAACGTTCATGATATGGAGAAGGGGAATGGCAAGAACCCGGGGAAGTACTCGTAGTATCTTCTTCTGAGCTACATCTGGATCAGCCCGTACATATAGATCGACACCATGCATGGTGTCGCGCTGTTCTTCGGTTCAACTTTATCTGCTGAACCCCAGAGGAATTCCAGAACATGCACAATCCCATCTTAATCAGATGGACTGAAGAATGTCGATCACCGGGTTACTCCAACTATGCCTTCTCCAACTCCACTTTTCACCCGGACTCAACAATGGCTTCACCCAGACAAATTAATGACGACCAAGGCCGCCAAGCAAAGTCAATCGACGTTACCAAGGTGCCTGAGTCCCGGCCTCGGAACTGCAGAGACCGAATCTGCAGATGCCAAGTAGGCTGCGATGTAGTAGGGAGAGTTCGCCCATCTATAAAGTTGGCATCATACCAGCTTGAATCCCGAAAGGCCAACCCCAATTCGCTTTGAATATTCTCTCCAGGTCTCCTATAAAAGGAAACGCTTGATATAAGATGGGCTTCTCTCTCCACACACTCGCTGTCTCAGCGTTGATTGCTACTAGCTATGCCTCTCCTTTGATCCACTCCCGGGCAAGCAACACATCCTATACCAACCCCAACGGCCTGAAGTTCAACCACTTCAATGGTTCTCTGCCTAACATCACCCTTCTCGCTACCGGTTAGTATCGCTCTAGACTACTTCTACTTGTGACGACGACCTAACAGATCTATAGGCGGCACCATCGCCGGTACCAGTGATGACAAGACCGCGACAGCAGGCTACGAGTCCGGCGCACTGGGAATCAACAAGCTCCTCTCCGGCATTCCCGATATCTTCAGCATTGCCAACATTGCTGCCGTGCAAGAAGGCAATGTCAACAGCGGAGATGTTTCCTCCTCCCTGCTGCTGAACCTCACCCACACCCTTCAAACCCAGGTCTGCGACGACCCAACGATGTCCGGCGCTGTGATCACCCACGGCACCGACACCCTTGAAGAATCCGCGTTCTTCCTCGACGCAACCGTGAACTGCGGCAAGCCCATCGTGTTCGTTGGATCCATGCGTCCTTCCACCGCCATCTCCGCCGACGGCCCCATGAACCTCCTGCAGGGTGTCACCGTTGCCGCCGACGAAGACTCCAAGGACCGTGGTGCGCTGGTCGTGCTCAACGACCGCATCGTCTCTGCTTTCTGGGCTACCAAGACCAATGCCAACACCATGGATACCTTCAAGGCCTACGAGCAGGGAAGTCTTGGCTTCATTGTCTCCAACAAGCCTTACTTCTACTACCCTGCCGTGCAGCCCAATGCCAAGCACACCGTGAACGCAACTGACATTGACGCTGTACCCCGCGTCGATATCCTCTATGCTTACGAGGATATGGAGACCGACTCGCTTACCAGCGCTGTCAAGAACGGCGCCAAGGGTATTGTTGTAAGTTTTCATCTAGAGCGTTGTCCATTTCTTGAATGAAGGAAGCTAATAGGGTACTAGGTTGCCGGTGAGGGTGCTGGAGGCATTTCCACTGATTTCGCTGCCGCCATCGTCGAGGTTGTGGAGAAGCACAACATCCCCGTTGTTCTGTCTCACCGCACCGTCAACGGCGAGGTGCCCACTGCTGATATTATGGGCGATAACGCTAAGACTCAGATTGCCAGTGGCATGTACAACCCGCAGCAATCTCGTGTTCTGCTTGGTCTGCTTCTGGCGGAAAAGAAGGATCTCAAGGAAATTCGTGAGGTCTTCCTGAAGGCCACTGTTGCTTAGACTCCCTTACAAGAGGTTAAAAAAAGGATAGCATGAAAGTATAGACATAGACTATTAATACATTGCCTTTAGGCTCATTTACGAGTTATAGAATGGAACCATGCCAATGTCATGTTAGATGGGTCAGCAAGGCCTTTATGAGTAGAGGTTGCGGATTAAAATAGACGGAGAAAAGCGTGTAACCGCCAGGGTGTTTTGAACAAAGATTCGATTATTCGTAGATTACAGATTTCATGAGAGTAGCAGCATGTTAATTTCAGGAACAGAGAAAATGAGTACATGCGTGAAATGCTACGGGTTGCTAGAGAGGTAGCTCAAAGCGGGTAAAAGTAGTACATAGGAGGGGTAGAGGAGGATATCGAATCAGGCAGATCAAATCTAGAAGTGGATGGGCTTGGAGTAGGTGGCCATGGCAGCCTCCTTGAAGGCCTCGGAGAGAGTGGGGTGGGCGTGGCAGGTACGGGCAACATCCTCGCTGGAGGCACCGTACTCGATGGCGAGAGTGGCCTCGGCGATCATCTCACCGGCACCGGGTCCGATGATGTGGACACCGAGGATACGGTCGGTCTCAGCGTCGGCAATGAACTTAACAACACCCTCAGTGTCGAGGTTGGTCTTGGCACGGGAGTTGGCGCTGAAGGGGAAGGAGCCGACGTTGTACTTGACACCGGAGGCCTTGATCTCGGCCTCGTTCTGGCCAACCCAAGCGACCTCGGGGTGGGTGTACATAACGCTGGGGATGGCAGCGTAGTTGACGTGACCGTAGCCGGTCTTGATGTACTCAATAGCGGCGACAGCCTCCTCCTCGGCCTTGTGAGCCAGCATGGGGCCGAAAGTGCAGTCACCGACGACACGGACGTGGGGAACCTTGGTGCGGTACTCCTGGTCGATGACGAGACGGCCACGGTCGTCCTTCTCGATGCCGACGCTCTCGAGGTTCAGGCCCTCGGTGTAGGGCTTGCGGCCGATGGCAACAAGGACAACATCAGCATCGAGGGTCTCCTCCTTACCGCCCTTGGAGGCCTCAACGTTAAGGCCAACGGTAGCACCGCTGACATCACCGGAGACGACCTTGGTGTTGGTCTTGAACTTGATGCCCTGCTTACCCAGGATCTTCTGGGCCTGCTTGGCGATCTCAGCGTCCATACCGGGGCCACCAATCTGGCCGAGGAACTCAACAACGGTAACCTCAGCACCGAGACGGGACCAAACGGAGGCCTGATAATTTGTTAGCAGATGCCCTGGACCTGAAGTCTAGTGTTCCAAACATACCATCTCGAGACCAATGATACCACCACCGATGACAATCATCTTCTTGGGAACCTCAGTGAGAGCGAGAGCACCAGTGCTGGTGATGATGCGCTTCTCGTCAACAGTGAGGCCGGGGAAGTGAGTGGCTTCGGAACCAGTGGCGATCAGAATGTTCTTGGCGCGGAGAGTCTGCTCACCACCATCGTTGAGGGCAACGTTGATAGTGTTAGCGTCAACAAAAGAGCCGGCACCCTTAATATAGTCAACGCCGTTCTTCTTGAGGAGGAACTCAACACCCTTGGTGAGACCCTCGACGGAAGCGTCCTTGGCCTTCAGCATCTGGGCGAGGTTGAGCTTGACATCGCCAACTTCGATACCGCGCTTCTTGGTGTCGTGGAGAATCTGGTGGTAGAGGTGGGAGTTGTTGAGGAGGGACTTGGAGGGAATGCAGCCGACGTTCAAGCAGGTACCACCGAGGGTTCCGCGCTTCTCGATACACGCGGTCTGGAAAGGTGTTCAGTTAGCATATTGCACCGGCGGAGGGCATCCAATTGAAATCAGGAACACCCGGTGTCAAGTTCGTTCGCACCTTGAGGCCTTCTTGGCCAGCCTTGATGGCGGCAACGTAACCGGCGACACCACCACCGATGATAACCAGGTCATGTTCACCTATCGGAAGAGCGGATATTAGCAATCGCATTCGGGGACCTTGGAATATCTCTCCGGGCACAGCGCAACCGCGCGAAGAGCAGTAGCTTACCTGCTTCGGAGGCGTAGCCACGCTTTGAGCCAATGAAGATCATTGGGGGAGCGAAGTTGGCCTTGGGGGCAGCATGACGGAGAGCAGCCCGCGGCGTAGCCCGGGGCAAGACAGAGCGGAACATGGCGAAACGAAATGAGAAACGATGAAAGGTATAATAAAGACAATCAGATAGATTCCTCCAATTCCAACAATATTGGAGGTGTTGAGGCGCGAAGAGACGGAGATTTGGTTATTGGAAGGAAAGACCTTTTGCAGTTTGAGCTTTGCCCGTCAAATCCTTAGTAAGCAGTCGGGTTGAGTCGGTTGCCCGGTTGGCACGGAGCGTTCCGACGGAAGTTGCCAGCGGCCACTCCGGAATTAACCAGCCAGGCTCACCGTCTTCAGGTCAGCTTCATCTGATTGGGTAGTCCGATCAGATCTATGAAATCTCAAGTGTTTGCCCGATAGATGTTCCCTTGTACTAATTGTGTATCATACTCCATGAGAAGAAGGCATCCTCATAAGCTAAAAACCACTACCTCGAGTCTCAAGAAATGTTTTCTATAAGCTCAAAAGAAAAAGATCCAAACAGCCTTTGTAGATAAAAAATTATTTCCAGCCCTCCTTGGGTACCTTGTTTTCTGCCAGGCCGCTATTGACCACCTTCTCACTGGCCGTCAAAGTCCTCATTACGTCCCAACTAGCTTTACCGGGAACAATGCCGCCAAAGGGGTTCTGGCCTCGATATCTTGAATCTCGAATACACTCATTCGTCGGAATTCAAGGTCGTGAAATGCCTCTCTCTAACTTGAATTCAATGTGCTCCTAACATCGTGTCAAACGTACAACTCCGTTAAATCGCGCAAATCACCATTGTCAATGCCTGCAGGTCGCAACATGTTCTTTCCCGCCCGCACAGGACTACTCCGGGGAGACCCAACCGATTCTCCCTTCTAGTGGCGATTCCCCATAATCTGCATACCCGCGGGCCTTGAATCGGGAAGTGTTCTCGGGGGTCTCCGCGGCGGCTATAAGCGGACGTCGCTGGCTGGGCGCTCCAAGTGTTGATTAAAGGTAGATTTGAATCTACAACACGTGTCATACCCTTCGCATTTGGTCTTTTACTATGTACTCCTGTGCATTGTATGGCGAACGTCCACGGGTGATTGTTGGGGAGAAGGCTTGGCTGGGCCCACTAATGTTGACATCACTTTATTGTTTGCTGTTGTTAGGCCGCCCGCTACGGAGTATATTGTAGAAATAATCGAAGAGACAATATGTACAGCTATACCTCAAGAGTCCTAGATGGATCCACAGGTGATCTTCCATCCACTTTCACCCGACAATTCTTATGCGACATAAGTCGAGGCCTGGGCATGACAACAATCATGCCTTCAGACAAAGACAACAACCCCTACAAAAGAATGGGTATACATGCTTAGTGAAGAGAAATTCATCGCAGAACCGTACATATTCCATTCCATTGCCTAGGTATCGTTGACAGGCTATCGTTCAGCAAGAACATTGAGGCAAAATTTAGCTTGGGAACCTCTAGGCTCACAGTGTACGAGATTTAGCTCTTTTGAGAAGAACTCTTCTCCTCCTCCTTTTGGTTCCTCTTCTGTCGCCATTTTATTCCACTGATAGCAACGACCCACAAGCAAGGCGATACAGCGATCGAAATCAATGCTAACGTGGTATACGCCCAGCCTTCGCCCATAGCTGCGCCCATAGGACTGATCGCCGCGGAAGCTGCTGCGCCAAGTTCGCAACGAAACAGATTGTTTGCTGCTGTCGCTGTTGCCGACTTTCCCGGCCAAAGATCGACCATCAAAGCGTTCAAAACCTGTGAAGTGCCGATAAGTGCCCACCCAGCAATAAACAATAGGATCACGGGCGCGGCAATGTGAATCTCCCGTCCCATTACCCAACCGTATGCCACCATTGCGATGTTACTGATGTAATAGAATGGCAGAGCAACCTCCAAACGAGCACGCTCAATATTGAAGTTGCTTATATCTGCACGCACGTTTTTGACCACAGCCAGCCCAGCACGTTTAGCATGGCGACGATAGTTCCAATCCACCAGCCGACCAGTCGTGAAAGCTGAAAGCACACCACCAGCGCCGATAGGAAGATACATCAAGGCAGCTTGGATGTCGTTAAACTTATAGATTTTGTGGAAGGAAGTCGAAGCTCCGGTCATGACAGCGTAGAACCCAGCAAATAGAAGCCCGGTTGTGAGGAGGATGGCTGACGTTTCGAGGTCCAGGAGAATCTTCAGGGTTGGAATTGGTGAAGGGAATCGAAGTGAGTAGTTCTTTCGAACCTCGGCCTCTACTTCGGGATCCGGTACAATGCCTTGCGCCTTGCGCCTGCGATGCCTAATCACATCCGCGACGGAGTTGTTCAATGGGGGCGGCGGAATCGAGCCATCGCCGACGACCTTGCGACAAGTCTCCGGAAGAAACAACACGAGGACGAGGAAAAAGACACCACCGAGAATCAGAAGGAACCAGAAGATCCAGTGCCAGTTCGTATACTGACTCAGAAGACCGCCGATGATTGGGGAAAGCGAAGGACCCAGCATGCTTCCGATTGAGGCGAACGCAATGTAGGAGCCACGTTCAGCAGACGTGATCATATCGCCCACCAGACCATTTGCAAGTGCGACTGTACCACTGCTGCCAGCACTTTGAAGACACCGGAGGACGAGAACGGCAGCATAGCTGTTTTGGAGACCTAGGCCCAGGTTGGCTGCGAGGTACACGGTGAAGCAGATGATATAGGCGGGTCGACGGCCTGCGCTGTCTGAGAACCCTGCGGTAAACATGGGTGCCACGCCCTGCATGATCTAGAGAAATGCGGTTAGTCATTGCTTCGTGTCTGGGAGGAGGGAGGGGTACATACCAGGTACGTCGTGACGGTCAAGTTGACCTGAGAAGTCGAGACATGTAGCTCACTTGCGATGGTGGTCAGAGCTGGCAGGTAAATACTGGACGACAAGGGGGAGAAAAAGCTAGCCAGGGATCCCATGGCCACGACATAGCGTTTGGTGTTGACGGTGAACTGAGAGAACGGTGCATCGCGCGGTGGTTCGAGAGACTTGGCCTCATCAGCTTCATCGGCCTCCTTTTGCGATGCCATGTTGGACTTTGCTATCAGATCTCGAGTGATTATTCTCCGTACCATGTGGTCTTTCGAAGTTGGATGAAATATCCCGATCTCAATAGTTCGGATCCCGGTTCCGGGGGAGGTGAACCAATCACCGTGCACAGACGTCCGCCATCTGAATGGGAATCCCGGCACCGGCACCTCTCTAACCACTTCACATCTTCACGTGAATCACGTCCATGGATGTACCTAGGTAAATGAACTTAACGTCGCGTTCCAAGCACCTGTGAGAAACCCAAGCTATAAACATACTCATCTTCGCCTTGGTTGATTTTATAGGTAGCTCGAACCCTGGAATCAAACTGCTTTGCAGCCCCGTATCATGGTATGAGATAAACGCCGATTCTTGAGATTAAATGGGCAAATTTCGGTCAAAATCTTTGGAGGCCCCGAGGTGCTTCAGGCTGAACATACATGGAACCTTGCTCCCGAAGTCAGGTGAAAGTAAATGAATTCCTTCCAAGGTTTGGACGCCTTGAATATATATGCACACAGAAGGAAGAAGCTAGGTATATGAAGAATCTTGATAATCTTCCCGAGGTCTGAAACTGGAGATTATCAGCAGTTAAATACAAGCCTGGGAGCCACGCTAACGCGTGGCCAGACTGGGTTACAGTTGCTTATAAAAGAGGTCCTAACGGCTAATTCGTTTTACAGTCTTCTTTACAGTCTTCTTTGTAGTCTTTTTTGCAGTCTTTTTTGCAGTCTTTTTTGCAGTCTTTTTTGCAGTCTTTTTTGCAGTCTTTTTTGCAGTCTTTTTTGCAGTCTTTCCAAATATCTTTCACCTAGACATACCAGATTAAACTCCAGAGCTTTCTGTCAGGTAGTATGAAAAGAGTATGAGAAATCATCATTCTAGTGACTGTAAGTATCTGTTTCGATCCATTATTTCCACATTATTTAAACATACAATGAATGTAATCAGGACGTCAGATGGTAAAGATTGGTTGGTTCGACCGAACCTGAAAGTCTTGGCTAAGTGCACAATCACCAAATAGAGAAAACGGATTTACCTTGGAAATCATAAAGTTGGAAACGTCAGGCACAGCCAGGGAACTTTGGAATCATCCATGGATATTTCCTAAAGAAACCTGTCCGCAGGTGACGTATCCCACGAGAACCTTGGAAAGCAATCCAGGGATCTCTCATGCAGAGCCTATATAGGGTTCCATGAAAGAAGCACACATAAGTTCCCTTTCCGAGCAAGCAATTTTATTAGGAAAAAGAAGAAGCAAGCTGCATGTGCGTTTGTTATTATGTGTTACATAGAATGCACAACCCTGGAAAGCTTCAAACTACTCCTGGAAACGTTGAAAGTATATAACAGCACCTCAATAGAAAGGCCTGCATGGTGGACGGGTACAGGAGCAAGCATGTCTGAAGCCATTTAGACTGGTGAAACAGCAAGCTAACTATTCGCATCAGAGACTTCCTGTGAATACAACAGAGAGAACACCAACGATAGACAACCAATGATAAGACAGCCTATTCTTTGTTTCGGTCCCTGATTCTACTGTACAAATACTGGGCTGAATATTGCCAAGACCTTCACGTTGACGAGACATGGCCGGGGGTGGGGAAATCGCGGAGTGCTCGGTTAAATTCCGTGCAGGGGCCGACACCGCAAAAGATCAAGAGGGAGAATCGGAATAAACTCGATGTAAAATGCAAAGTAATCGGAATCCATAGATCTTGAAATTGAAATATAAGATTTGACACATCGGGGAAAGCACCTGGGCAAGAAGTAGAAATGGGTTGCCGAGGCGAATGATTGATTGCTCGGCCAAAACGGCGTTTTGCCCGACGTCTGGGGATCTTCTCCGTGTTTCCCCATTTTCCCCATCTCCACCACTCATCGTCATTGGCTCCGACAGACATTCGCGCTGGTCACTCGCTTTGAACCTAAACCTTCCTAGGGAGGTGCAAGCTAATCCAACTCAAACGCACAGCCTGATCATCGGTCTGGAGTTTCCGGGGCCAGGTCAAAGCCGTAACACGGCGGAGGGTCATCCAATGAGCGCCAACCCCGCGACCTGGAGAAGAGCCGTCCCGCAATTTTCCTTTCGGATTGCCGAATTCAGCGTCGGGTAAAAGGCATCCCCAGGTTTAGCCCCGCCGTGACACACTCCCCAGTGCGACTTTGCCGGATTCTGGCCCTGGCTCATCGCACCACGCGAGTGAGTCTGGTTAAATTCCGCCGGGATGTAACCGTATTGGACATGTCACTCTTTGCTTTTCCTGGTATTTTGGTCCTCGTGGGGAACCTGCAGTTGGATGACTCGGACTCTCGCCGCGTTTGCATAGGCTATAAAAAGCTATAAAAGCCCCATGTGCCGCTATGATGTCGCAACTTTGGATTCTTGTCTTTGAATATTCCATGATACCCGCAGATCGATCTGCAATTGTTGATTTCGATTTTCACATTAACTAATGCGACAGAAGATCGCTTTGATACCTCTGTTCATCGACTTTTATTACTTTTAATACGTGGGCTCGATCACATTCAAAATGAGCGACAAAATTCCTTCATGGAATCTCGTCCACAAGCTGGAGAAGCGCTCGCTTCTCGTCGGCATTAACTGTGTCGCCGCGCTATCAATCCTCTTTTTCGGTTACGACCAGGGAATGATGTCCGGTGTCAACAACGCGAAGGACTATATCGATCTCATGGGATTTGGATACACTAAAATGGTGGATGGCGAAGCGACCCCAGTGGTTACGAATTCATTACTCCAGGGCGGTATCGTGTCGGTATACTATCTTGGAACCCTTGTCGGTGGTCTGTTTGGAGGATGGCTCGGAGATCGCACGGGACGAATCAAGACAATTGGCGTGGGCGCTATTTGGGCCATCGTGGGCGCGGCTTTGCAGTGCTCGGCTATGAATCACAACTGGATGATCTGCGGTAAGTCTAACGTGGTTTTGTACGATGGGCCGGTCTAATATTCACAGCGCGCATGGTAAATGGAATCGGAACCGGCATTTTGAACGCTATTGTTCCTGTCTGGGCTACTGAGACAGCTGAGCATACGTCTCGCGGTCAGTTTATTGCCATTGAGTTCACGCTGAATATCTTTGGTGTTGTCTTGGCTTATTGGCTCGAATTGTAAGTTTTCTGCTTCGAGTGCTGTGAGCCTTTTTAACATTCGGTAGTGGTTTGTCTTTCATTGACAACGGAGAGTCTGCTTTCCGATGGAGATTCCCCATCGCCTTCCAAATTGTCTTCTTGATTGTTCTGTTCGGAGCAGTATGGTTCTTCCCGGAATCCCCTCGATGGCTGGTCAAAGTTGGCCGCGAGGACGAGGCTCGATACATCCTGCAGCGTCTGCGTGGATCCAGCGGAGAGGACCTCATCCGTGCCGAGGCCGAGTTCCAGGATATCCTCAGCATTGCGGAAATGGAAAAGACCGTCGATCATGCGGATTCTTACTGGTCTATGCTTATTGGCTATAAATCTGGAGATCTTCATATCGGTCGCCGGGTACAGTTGGTGGTCTGGCTGCAAATTATGCAAGAATGGGTCGGCATTGCGGGTGTGACAGTTTATGCACCTACTATCTTCAGTATTGCCGGGTTTGACTCTACAAAGAGCCAGTGGATCAGTGGACTAAACAATGTCTTCTACATGGTATGTTCACAGCTTGCATGAAATGGCGACGATGCTGACATACGCCTAGTTCGCCACACTCGTTTGTGTTTTCACCATCGACCGTCTGGGTCGACGATGGACCTTGTACTGGGGCTCGGTTGTGCAGGGGATTGCTATGTTCCTTGCGGGTGGATTCTCCCGACTCGCCATCGATGCCAAGGCTGCTGGTGAAATGGGCAAATCATCATCGTACGGCGCTGCAGCAGCCTCAATGATCTTCATCTTTACCTCGACCTTCGGAGCCACGTGGCTGACAGTACCATGGGTATACCCTGCCGAAATCTTCCCTCTAGCTGTTCGCGCTCGAGGAAACGCTTTCGGTGTTGTTGGTTGGAGCATTGGAAATGGATGGTTGGTAAGTAAACATTATCAACATGGATCTATGTTCAACACTCAACTAACATTGTAATAGACTCTTCTTTGCCCCGTGATGTTCAGTGCAATTGGCGAAAAGACCCTGTACGTGTTCGCTGCCAGCAACGTCATCACTATTCCCATGGTCTGGGCATTGTACCCCGAGAGCAACCAGCGTACACTTGAGGATATGGATCTTCTATTTGCGGCCAAGACTCCATGGGTTTGGGACGCTGAAAAGACCTTTGCGCGGCTTAAGGCTGAGAATCCGGGCATGGTTCAGGCGCTTAGCCGCAAGGGCAGCGTGGTGGACCCAGAGACCGGAAAGCACCTTTCCATCGGTGCAGCAGCAGCATTGGCATCATCCAAAGCAGGCGATAACGCCACAGGAGCGGAGCATGTTGATCGCATTTAGATTTGTACGTTGGAAGCTGTGTGAATTAGTCACGAGGAATGTTTTAATGACAGCCAGGCATGGACCTCATGGGTTCCATCTTGTACCTCGTGCCAGCAAAAGACGTAGTCATATTCACAGTATTTTTGAAAGCCCTATCTGTAAACTGGGGATATCCTTGACTTGGGGTTGTACATTAGGAGGTAATCCAACATAACGTCAACCCAAACTTGGAGGAAGAAGGTGAACTCTGATTGGTCACTTCGAGAACAACCACCAAGCTTGGACTCTTGGCCAAAGTCATCGCCAAACATCTCTTTGCCTTTTTCAACACTTGTTTTGTTCCATAAATCCTCGGTCATTAAAAGAAATTGATCCTTTCTCAAACAAACCGCATATATCACGCGGTAGGCCCAGCTCCGACTACGCGTCTCACCGCGTCGCTGTATCTAAGCAATCCCGGCTAATTCCCAACGCAGCCAACATCACTCAAGGATATACCAAGTTCCAAGCCCAACCGGGACCTTGCAAACCGCAATCAATGGTTGAACAGAGCAATAAATCGGCACACATGGAAGCCATGACCCTGTCTGTGAATCCCACAGGCTCACCCGCCTCAGCATCAGCCCCAACCTCAGACACGGCTGAGAAGCTGGAGGGAAATGAGTTGGACAAACCTGCTCAGCTATCAATCCAAACAAAAAAACACCTTCACCGAATATCCCTTCACCCCACACTAACTCCCTACCGACGACGCGTCTACCGTGTCCTTCTCTCCGTCCCATCGGGTCGCTGGACTACCTACTCAGCCATGGCGACTTTTCTGGGCTCCAGTGCGCGCGCAGTGGGTAATGCAATGAGAACCAACCCGTTTGCACCAGAGATACCGTGTCATCGGGTCCTCGCGGCGAATGGGACATTAGGTGGTTATAAGGGAGAATGGAAGGTTGATGGTCATAAAGCTGGCGGTGGATTCTGTGAAGAAAAGCGTCTCAGACTTGAAGAGGAGGGAGTCTTGTTCGTTGATGGAAAAGTCAGCGGTACCTGTTTCAAAGAATTCGTGGATCTTGGGAAAAAGTGACAATGCTGATTTTATGGATTGTCGTTGTGTGAATGCTTTAGGATTTGGACGGTGCTATTGATTCCTGATACATCGCTCGTGCTGAAGTTTCTCAAGCTGCCTTCGCCTCGCGCTCAAGATATGCTGGCAGCGATATTTCAAGCTGCGGGTGCATGAACCTGATAGCATTAGCAAGATATCAGCATGGATATCGTTTGGGCAAAGACATCCATCAGGCAACCATAATCGTATTATATACTGTTGGAAAGCCTGCAAAATGTACCTGGATCAGTTCAAAATGCTTGGATCCACGACCCAAGTCCTAGGGCTAATCACTGGATGTAAAACTGGCACAAATCGCCTGTTTCCACAGCAAAGATACCTCTGGCGCTACAATGTCTCTGCTTACATTCCAGAGTCAACTCGGCGGAACTGCGATAGCGTGGAAGTCTTCAAATTTGAACTGGTCATTCCAGCAATCCACGACCTCGTCTGACCTATCTCAATGCCCTACTCTGGCACGTCCCCGAGAACATTCCACCAAAACTCTTTGAAATTGGATGGACATCCATTACATGATGGCTACAGGTATATAGCACAGATTTGAAAGCTGTTCACAGCTGGATCCTTTTCTCAAGCCACCCTGGCCATGAAGATGCGTACCCTTTTTTGGTACATGGCATATTGTTCATTTGGCCATACCACAAGCGCATATTATGAACCGTGGCAAGATACCCAGCCATTTATTTCTCCCATTTATATCGACCAACTCACAAACCATGCGGGCGCATGCCCGGGAAATACAGCTCAAACAAGAGATCAATGGTGCAAACATGACCTATACACAGACTATACCGACACAGTCCCAGACACTGGAGTTACCCGGGAGTTCTGGCTAAATGTACACCAAGCAAACTTGGCACCGGATGGGCGATCAAGATGGGCGCTGGCAATAAACAATTCGATGCCAGGTCCAACAATCGAAGCGGACTGGGGAGACACCGTCATTATCCACTTGCGCAGTAGCCTTCCACCAAACATCAACAATGGAACAAGCTTACATATCCATGGACTTCGTCAACACTTCACAAATCCGATGGATGGGGTTGTTTCTGTCACTCAGTGCCCTCTTGCGCCGGGGAATGTAATGAGCTACCGATGGAGAGCGACACAGTATGGCACGACATGGTACCATTCTCACATAGGGCTTCAGACCTGGGAGGGAGTTTATGGAGGTGTAATCATCAACGGGCCAGCCAGCGGAAATTACGATGAGGACAAAGGAGTGATCTTGCTTTCGGATTGGGATATCAACACAGTGGACCAGCTCTGGACTCAAGTGCAGACAGTCGGTGCACCACAGCTCGACAACGGCCTCATCAACGGACACAATGTCTTCGGAGGCGAAAATGGCTCAACTCAGACAGGGTACCGGTTTAACACCTCCTTTGTCCCGGGGACTTCATACCGGCTTCGTGTGACCAATGTCGCTTGCGATACTCAGTTCAAATTCAGTATAGATCATCATACTTTGACGGTCATATCTATGGATTTTGTTCCAATCCAACCTTACAATACTACTGTAATCAATATTTCGATTGGTAAGAAGATGTATGAGCAAATTTGAAAAAAAGAATTTCTAACTCATTCACTCGAGGGACAGGCCAGCGCTACGATGTGATTGTACAGGCAGACCAAGCAACAATAGCAAATGCCTTTTGGCTCCGCGCTACCGCACAGCAATCCTGTTCGGCAAATAGCAACCCAGAGAATATCCGCGGTATCATCTACTATGGAACGGGACCGGGATACTCGTCTCAAACAACCTCTCTTCCAAACACGACGGCCTATACTCTTACAGATAGCTGTGAAGATGAATCTGCATCAAAGCTGGTCCCAATAATCTCGAAGGAGCTTTCCCTTACCTCGTCCGATTTCTACTATAACCAGGATCTTGCGGCCACCGTAGCTCTGAACGAGAACTCCGTGCTGCGCTGGTACCTGAACGGAACCTCCATGCAGGTCACATGGTACCAACCAACGCTAATGGACTATGTCGACAAGGGTCAAGGATACTATGGCGGGGATGTGGAGCCGCCGGATCCAACCCAGCCAAGCCGCGCGGTAATCTCCGTCCCCAAAGCCGACACATGGGTCCTTGTGATAATTGAAACGACCGTGCAAGCCCCGCACCCGATACATCTCCACGGGCATGATTTCCTAGTCGTTGCGCAGGGGACGGGGGCCTGGAACGTCGATTCCAGCACCCTGAATCTAGACTATGCAGCAGGATCCCTCCCAAAACGAGATACAGCACTACTCCCTGCACAGGGACATCTGGTGCTGGCATTCCGCACGGACAACCCCGGTGCATGGCTGATGCATTGTCACATTGGGTGGCACATTGATCAGGGATTTGCGTTACAGTTTGTTGAGCAGGAGGCCGAGATTAGAGGGATGCTGAATGTGTATGGAGATGCATTGGGGGGATGGTGGGAATACGGGAAGGCGATGAAAGAGAACTGTGACATTTGGAATCGGTATAACCCTGGCGGTCGGATATTCGAGAATGGAGCCGGGATCTAGATTGCAACCCGGCACTGACATCGGTCCCCTGGAGTTTGAAAAGTGGAATAAGGTAGGATTGAGATCGGCGTTACCGGGTTGGGAAGTTAAAGGATCGGGATGTGCTCAGGGCCGGCCCTTTCGAGCCAACGAGGATTTAAAGAGTTGCACAAGGATTGGAAGAGTTTTCTTTAGAGTTTGGGGATTTTGTGTGTACTTTTGCTTGTTTTTGGAGGGAGTCATTTGGTCCTTACTTTATGTATGCGGGGTATTTGGAATAGCTCAACGCTACCAGAGAAGTATGGTCTCCATGCAGACATGCAGTTAGCGAATGTGATACGGTGGGAATCCCAGAATGGTACTACATGTATGCGTCCGGAGGATTGCTTGGCAGATCGACCAGCCTAGTACTAGCCCAAGGGGAAAAAAGGTAAAAAGGTGGTTCAATTAGCTAGAGAATGGGAAAGACGATCCCGAAAAGGATTTGAATAGCACAAGACACATCGTAATCATAACCATACATTGAAGGCATTCCGCATAGCCCATCTAACAAAACGCGCCTCTCTAGAATCTAGAACACGGGCTCGTGAGTCGAACCCCAAAATAAAGCGTAGAAGAGAATCTTCTAAACAGAATCGACTCGGGGGAGTGCGATCCTGACATGGAAAAACAAAATAAGAGAAAAAAAAGTCGTAATATCGTCAAGAAGGTACTGTCGGTAGAAACGTGGTAATGTAGTGACAATCATGAGATGTGCTTCGCGGATCGCTTGCAAGAGCCCCGCTTGGGCACATCCATGTGGTGGTATGAACGCAAGTGTTCGACGAGGTGGTCCTGTCGCGGGAATCCATTGCTACCCTTGCGCGAGCATTGGTCAACAGGGCAGTTACGGAAAACCGGGTAGTGGACGCTGGACTGGTGGCGCTTGAGGTCGGCGCAACGAGTGAAAGCTCGGCCGCAGTTGTCGCATGCGAAAGGCTTAGCAGGCCTGGGGAGTGATGTTAGCTATTTTCGCCCGACAGCGTCGCTGACACTACTTACTTGGATGAGGAGGAAGTAGGAGCAGGCGAGTCGGATCCAGAGTCGTAACCAGCGCTAGGGTACTGAGGCAATGCGATGTCCTCGGCAGGGAAGTTGAAGCTGCTGCTGTAGCTGCTTCCACAGCTGCTCGGTGTGGCTTGGGGCACCATGCGCGGGTTGAAGACTGGGTATTCTGGGTATTCATGCGGGGAGGTGTAGGTGTACGGGCTACTGGTGATGCCGTAGACCTCGGGATTGACCTCTTGCATGGGGAAGGGAGTTGAGTCGAGGTCGCCGAGAGAGTCGTAGACGGGCTGGCTGCCGTAGAAGAAGAAGTCCATACCTCCGGGGGAGGAGGAGTAGGAGGAGTAAGAGTCGGGGTAGTTGAACGGGGACTGCATGTCGACAGAGGTAGAAGAGAGGGAGCGATGGGACATGGCCATAGGAATTGGAATTGTAGTCTTATTAAAGGAAAGTTAGATTAGTCTAGAGTGTGTACAAAGTACGCCAGTCCACATACCATCGCGCGAGAGAAATTGGAATTATAAAACAATTCAGAGGGCCAAATGATCAAGGGCAGGATTTATTAAGTGTAAAAGGAAAGGAAGAAAGGTACCCGGTCCCTTTTATCTGTGAAACTCGAAACCTCCAAGATGCATGACTAGAGCCCCCCGACTAGACACGGGACAGCCCATCTATTGTGGACCTTTGAATGGCTGTGAGCTGCAGTTCTAGAAGACTACTGGATGGGGACTGGTTGAAACGGTACGTTTTTTGCGGGAATTTGGGAATTTGGGACATGCACGCCGTTGAGTAGTGCTGACGGAAAGTTCCACGGCCCTTCTAGTGTCGCTCCAGGGCCGGTGATTGGAGCAAAGTGGACGAGTTGAGGCAGGGCGAGCCAATACGCAGTCGTGATAAGCAGCAGCGGTCAGAACAAACAAACTGAGTTCCCCTCACGGTCGATCCCCACCTGATTGGTTCCTCTTAGTGCATGTTGTGTTTTCTAGCGTCGTTCTACTCGTTCTAGCGCGACTTGGGCCCGGTTTCCTTGTTTGCTTTTCGTCATATTTCTTTGTGCTCGAAGGGTTCCCGTGATACTTCGAGGCTGTGAGATAGGGGGTAACCAAGAACTTAGAAGTTGTTGTAGTGACATTAAAATTATAGAGTCAAAGTTGTACTATTAGGGCTGTGCGAACACTGTATGGACATGGACAGGTGACACTTGTACGGAGTACCGACGTAGAATAACAGCGATAATAGCTAACCATATCACGGGCAATAGGTAATTGGTATTCACCACAAACCACATTGACGTAGCCCAAATCGGCACAATCGTGCCGAGTGATCAGCCTTGCGAACCAATCTGCCAATCCTGGGGTCTCAGATCGATGATGTATAGCCCCCGCGCACAGCCCCTTTGCACTAGTCTTCGCTAAATTATTCTAGAAGGGAAAAATCCCGCACGCCAAGCAGACTTGATGCTCGTACTTGTTGTCCTTTACTGAGCCTCCCTCTGTTAGCGCCTGTGACGTTATGCTGCGTGACTTGCACTCTACTCCCCTTCGCTAATAATCTACCCTTCATCTCCGCGGGCCCTGGATTGACTTCCCCGGGCCCTGCTGGGCAACCTAGCACACATGTTACGCCGAGACTTTCGGAAGAAACTCGCTTGCAGCCGTGCCGTCCCCGGATTTCAATTGCTTTCTTGTTTTCCTGTGCGTACTTTATGCATGCACCCAATCCGGGGCGGGACAATGTACATGGTGCGTTGTTCACGCACCGATCGACAGAACCCCAGATCCAGCACCCGGGTGACGAGTACGTTCAGGGCTTAGGCCAGGTACGGGCAAGGGAGACGGGCGCATAAGCGTGCGACTTACTTCTTGGTCAACTTGGCTGGCACTCGTATTACTTGACATCAAAACTCGACATTCATGGATCATTGTATTGTTCAGTGAACCGTGGAAAGGAGAAGGGGGAAAAAAAACGACAAAACGCCCACACCACCGAGGCCCATTCATTGAACTCATTGCCCGATGCCCGTACGAAAACAGTAAATGAACCGCCCGGATCCCATGACAGATGCTTCAAAGTTCCCTCCCGCATAGCCTCAAACATCCAGCCCAGTCTATGTCATAGCGCGTCGGGCCACAAATTTTCCGAACAAGCAGATTTTAGGCCGAAAAGAAAAAAAGAAAAAAAGGTCAACTGTGCAGGGTCGGTTTGCTCATGGGAGAAAGGGACGGATTATAATTCGTCCTCGAGATATTTGTACACGAACTTGAAGTCGGCCTTGCGACGATTCATCCTGTTCATACTTCGTAAGCGTGGAGTTCTTGGGATTGGCCATGGGTAGGCAGGACGGTGATAACTTACCATGTGCTCTCGTAGTCAAAGAAACGATAAGTACCTTGCTCAAACTCCTCCGTGATGTTCTTGGGCTCCTCGTGACGCTGGAACCAAGTTTGGTACTGCTTGTGGAAACGCCAGCTCTGGTTTCGGAGCGCTTTTGCTGCGAGATATTGCTGGTAAGTACCCTGGCAGTAGTAGAAAAGGTAGAAAAGAGTATCGGTATCAATCCTCCCAGTATCATACAATCGAGGGTCATCAAATATTGAGAGAGGCTCCTGCGGATAGTATAATGGGGTACTGTAGGGGTTCTGGGGCTTGTAATGACGGGGCTTCTCGGCATCACCAGGTTCTGGGCACGTTGTCAACGATGTTGCCAAAAGACGTTGCGCAGATGGTGATGGATTTGCCGAAGAACGCGTCTTCGTCACCTCAAATGATTGGAGCAAATCTTGAAGGCCGGGCGGCAGGTGATACACCGACTTGTCACCTTCAGCCTGCTCAATGTCTGTATTCCCATTGGTCGATACGTCCACCTTCGCTGGTGCTGGTGATAACCTCGCACCTGCTGGGATCTTAGCTCGTCCATTGGTACCAAGGTCCTCTGGTACAACGGCCGCAGCAGGGGAGATTATGGGCTTAGAAACAGGCTGTGCTGGTACCACGCTTGGTGAAGCGGTGGAAGATTTGGTGATTGGCATAGCCACAGACAGAGCTGGGCTGAGACCAGGTGGAGGGGGAAGGGGAAGAATTCCCACCCCACTTTTATCGCTTGCAGCTGCAGCTGCCGCGGCGGAGGCGTACTTGAGAGTCTCGCCGGGAGGACGGGTAGGGAGCGGAGCGGGTTTCATGCCCGGGGTAGCGCTGGAGGAGGCAGCGGGGTGGAGGGTAGCAAGGACCGGAAGCGGTGATTTCATCTGTGTCGATGGTCTTCGGGGGGCAACGGCTTCTGGCTTGGGTTTTGGTTTAGACTCCTGCTCATCATCTGGTACAGATTGGGCGTCTTGTGATGATACACGATCGCCTTCACCACCCATGCCGAACTGCGCCTCGATCTCCTCGCCGATATTGAGATCATCGTAAAGCGTCTCATCTTCACCGGAGTAGTCCAGACTGCCTCCTTCTTCGACGTAGTATTTGATACTTTCCTTGAGATCTTGCACCGCGCCCACGTCCAAGTTACCGTTCTGTAACGAGCGATTGAGGAATTCCAGCTTGTTCACGTGCCATTTATGTCGTTCGGTTACGTGCGAGATGTCGGCCATTCGGTCAGCCTTCTTGTTGTCCTTTTTCCCCTTTTTGAGTTGCGCATGGAGGGTTTCTTCTTCTGCTTCTAAGGCTTCGATCTTCAACTGAAGCTCGTCCACCATATTAGACAGGAACTCGGAACACTCGACTCGCTCCTTCTCTTTTGGGTCCAACCTGGAAGCTGCTGAGAGTCCCTCTTTAGAGTAGGCTTTCGTCTTCATCTCCTTTTCGACGGCCTTGAATTGTTCCATGCACTGCCGAGGTTGTTAGCTTGTCCCTTGGGGGAAATGGTCGGACCCAAGGCCCTATGGCAGTCGCAAACCCACCACTTCAATGGCTTTCCGCTGCTCTATAAGCGGGGCTTTATCCTTGACTTCGTTTCCGGCGGCCCATGATTTGATCTGATCTCGGAACCTCTGCAGCTTCTTGATCTCGCGCTTCAAGTGGTCCTCGAGCTTATCCCGTTGCGTGGGATTTGTGGCTTGTCGGATTTTCTCGTAGATGCCTTCAAACGTCTGAATGCCTTCAGCGACTTTCTTGAAGGTCTTGTCGATTTCCTGTTGCGTTTTCCTTGCCGCCATTGTGCAAGTGTGGGTGAGGACGGAGCCGTCCACTGGCGTTTATCTTTGTGGGGGTGGAGGTTTGGAGGGTGTGCGACTTGGGCGATCAATAGTCCACAGTCGACGGAAATGTGGTTAGGGTAATTGTGGGCAGGGCTGGCTCATGACAAGACACATGAACTCAGAAACGAGTGGATTCCTCTCCGCGTTGAGTGGAAAGCTCTGGATGCCGAACTAGGTAGGCGGTGTCGAAGGGCGGAGTTCCACTGAGATGGCGGAGGGGCGGCGTTTTTAGGCGGCGTTCGCGAGGTCGCGACAGTGTTACTCTTCATAAACACTCACCGAACGCGTCGCATACTTACGTGAAATATCCTCGATTAACGTCAGCAGCCGTCAATCACCACTGCGCTCCTTACCCAAGACGACGGTTATCCCAGCTTCGGAACCCACCCTTCCTTGATCCCTACCTAATCCTTACTTGCCACTCTTATAGATCGAAATAATGAAAGGTCTGCACGCCAACGTCGCATATATGAAACAACTCATTAACATCGCCTAGTTGTTATCCAACGAGTGAAATCGGCGTCCGTTAGTGTCGACTCAGAATTGATCTCATCTATCGGCAAGGGACTTCTCGTGTTTGCTGGAGTTGGCAAAGATGATACCGAGAAGGAGGCTGAGAACCTGGTCAACAAGGTGCTGAAGGCTAAGTTCTGGCCTGACGAAAACGAAGCACAAGTAAGCTACTGGTCTCGTCGGCGCAAAGGCAGCAATTAACGTGTTCACAGTGGAAAAAGAACGTTCAAGACATTGAGGGCGAAATTCTATGTGGTAAGAGAATAATGCCTTCGCCTTGTGTCAATGCACCATACTAATAATCATCATGTGGTTAGTTTCCCAATTCACCCTCTACGGCAAAATGAAAGGCACCAAGCCCGACTTCCATGATGCAGCTGGGCCGGAGCCCGCACGCAAGCTCTATGACCACTTCTATGCAAAGATGTGCGATGGTTATCAACCGGACCGGGTCAAAAACGGTGTCTTCCAGGCCATGATGGAGGTGGAACTGAAGAATGACGGGCCGGTGGGTGTAGACTACTGCAGCGAAGACGCGGCGGTACATTTTGCCTTCCTGGCTCCTTTCCTCGCCGCAGATGACCCTTTACTGACAGGTTTTGATTGCAGGTTACTATTGAAATCAACACCAACCTCCCCAAGAAGGAACCCAAGGAGCAGAAAAACGGCAAGAAGCCGGATGAGCATGAGTTGAAAGGATCATATGAATTTCAAATACCGGCCGAACTTCTGCAATGAACAAAAGAAACCAACACCAAAAATAGAGTCTTATGTACATACCATTATAGACAGATACCCCAATGTCATTTACACACGCTGGGCTATGCCTAGGTGCTTAGCCCTGGAGATACATCTACCCAAACCCTAAGTAGATGGGCTCCGAGACCACATCCATGATGAAGCATCAGTTCTCGGATATAGTATTTTGTCTCTATATTCTCCGGGTGCAGTGATCTCTCAGCTCCTACAAGATGATGGCCTACAGGTTACAGCTAAGCTTGGAAGGAGACGATTTTTACTTCATGATAATGGGTTATATCAGAAAGTGAAATGATGTTAAATGATACATCAGGGGTCATTGGTGACACAAGTCCCGTCGTGAGTCGTCGTGATGGAACATGAAAAAGAGCAAATTCAATATGGAGAAATTCAAGAGAAGAACTTCTTGGCAGCAGCCTTGTCTTTGACCTCACGGTCCTTGACAGCCTTCTTAACCTTGGCGATCTCGTTGATGATTCCAGCATCCCCGGGTGCGAACTTCTCGGCTTCCTGGAGATCCTTAAGAGCAGAGTCTTCCTCCTTGAGGCCTTCGTGAGCAAGGGCACGGCGGTAGTGTGCCTTGGCCTTGTCGGCATCCTTAGCCTGAGCAGCTTCAGCGACCTGAAGCGCATATGTAGCCCAGTTCTGAGCCTGGCGGTATTTGTGAAGCTTGTTTCCGAGCAAAGCGGAGTTGGAGTGGAGGGTGAAACGGAGGGCCTTCATCTGAGGGCCAAGCTCCTTGGGGTCATCATCTGCGGGCTCGGGGAACTCGTTCAAGTAGCGCAGACCCTTCTGGTACTTGTCAAGACCCAGGTTGAGATCGCCGCTCTTGAAGGCAGCGTTACCAAAGCCCTTGAGGTCGGAGGCGATCTTGAAGCAAAGGGGCGCAGTAAGATCCTCGCCCTGGTGGTCCTCGGTGAAGTCCTCGTAGGGGTCACCAGTCGCATCCGCGACACGCTTGGCCGCATTCTGGAAGTCATCGCCAGTGAGCTCACCGCAGTCCACCACGGTCACATCCTGCACGGGCTTGTCGTTTGTGGTCTTCATGTTTTCGATCTTGCGAACGATGCTCTTGCCGTTGATCACCTCTCCGAAAACAACGTGCTTGCCATCGAGGTGGGGTGTGGGGACGGTGGTAACGAAGAACTGGCTGCCGTTGGTGCCAGGGCCGGAGTTGGCCATGGAGAGCAGGAAGGGGCGGTCATGCTTGAGATCGAAGTTCTCGTCGGGGAACTTTTCGCCGTAGATGGACTCGCCGCCGGTACCGTTGAAGGCAGTGAAGTCACCACCCTGGATCATGAACTGCTTGATCACGCGGTGGAAAATTGAGCCTGGGCGGAGCGGAGGGGTTAGTGAAAGTTCAATGCGAGCGGGGTACGACAGACATACCTTTGAAGGTCAATTCCTTGCCCTGGGTGCCAATGCCCTTCTCGCCGGTACACAGAGCGCGGAAGTTGTCGGCGGTCTTGGGGACGACTGGTATTCACGTTAGTTGGATTCATGTCGCGGAGAAAATCATGCCGTACCATCGCCGAACTGTGATGCGCGTGAACGTTAGCTGTGAGCTAGACTCAAGGTCTGATGCCAAACATCTCACTACTGAAAACTTACCAGCTCGAATGCGACCCGACCGGCATCGGTGTCGCCAATCTTAATGTCGAAGAAGACGCGGGAACCTGTCGCCGTTAACATGAAGGTCTGCAGATCACCCCGCATTGAACTCACGCTGAGTAGCCATGACTGATTTGCAAAAGACCTAGAACGAGGAAGTAAAGATGATAAACCAAGAAGCAAGAGGTGAAGACGAGATTGGCAGAAAGCGAGATGTCCGCGTTGTGGGGGAGAAGAGCATTTGGTTCAGGAAGCTTCCATGTGCCTTTAGCCGCCCACTCGGTCACAGCGCCCGCATCTCAACTAACTGCAGCCTACTCCGTACATACATTGGAGCTGCGCATTACATCAGAGGGGCATTGCTGCGCCCTGTCTCCGCCAAAAACTTTTCATATCGTCCTTTGCAGTTCCGACGCCAAGTCTTCCCCCAAATCATCATCGGTATACCCGCCAGCACGGACAGGACCACGAGAATACCAAAACAAGTGAACGTCCACCCATAATTTGTTGCATCAATAAATGGCTGGACGGAGAAGGAGATAGCAAAATTGATCAACGAGGAGCAGATTGCCAGCACCACCACCAATTCGCCAGAAACCTACACACATCGCACCATCAGCAAGGAGGCTAAGTAGAGGGACCAGCCTGGGAAAAGCTAAATGCCAAAAATGAGAAGAAAAGAGAAAGCTTCTGACAACTCACCCCGTCAAAACATTCCATTGCATACGTTGTGGCCAGACTTGTCATAGAAACCTGCTGCGCAATCAAGCAGCACAGCCCTACAGCAATCGCCATCCAATGCTCGCCATAGGTAGCAGCCCATCCATATGTGAAATATCCTATTATCCCGAATAGGCACGGGAAGACATATGCCCAAAGGCGCATCTCGGGCTCTTTGTATCCCTTGTTTCGTCGCGACAAGGCCAGGACGATCCCGTCAGACAGGGAGCCAACACCCATCCTAATGTTTGTCAATGAATCTTGAAACCTTGACAGGGGCCTCATCTCTTAACGGAACATGTCCTTACCCAAGAAAATTCCCTACCAGAGCAGCAAGAAACAGGAGCCCGGTAGAGCTTGCGCTCCAATTGTAAGGAGCTTCTGTCATGATCTCAGAGATGGTGTTGAAAGACACTATACCTGCTGTGCATCCAAATGCAAACTGCACGCCTGCGAGAACAATATTGGGGAATGCGAAAAGATAGAACGGTCGTCGAAAGTACTGAAACCATGTTGTTTGATCATCTGCAAAGTAATGCGCCAAGGCAAGCTTCTGCCTATACGATCTTGCAGGGATCTGCTCAATGGATCCCGAGATTGCGATATCAGATGTCGGTGATTTGGTTCCTGCATGCTTCTCGCATTTATCATCACCTTTCAGCGGTATCTCTGGTACCAATCTCTCGGTAAACAGAGTACTGTTGAACCGATATCGTGGAAACATTGTATCGTCAAATGTAAAGATGAAAAATATTATCAGGATGCCCTGTAGGTAGGCATCAGTGGATCCAAGGTGCGAAACACGTTGCGGACAAGGAGGCGCTTGACTTACACATGCAATAGCCACAATGGGCTGGCTCCATCGCCAGCCGATGCCATCAGAAATATATCCACCAAGTATCAAACCTAATATGGAACCGAGCTGCTGGAAGAAGATGTAAATGGAGACCATTCGACCCCGCTCATGTGCAAAGAACATGTCGAATATCTGTCGCATGTAAGTCCCGAGGTCATTTTCATGGTTCTGGTCAGTACTCACAGTGAGTTGAATAAGTGCCTGATATGCCGCGGTGCCGATACCCTGTATTGCAAGCATGACATAGTACTGAGAGGTTCCGGTATAAAAGCCACCCCAAACGCTACCCCCGAGAAGAACCAACAAGCTCAAGATATATATGATCTTTCGGCCAAATTTCATCGCCGATGGGATCCAAATGATATTGAAGAATCCAAGCAGGAGATAATTCAAAGCCGATCCCCCGTTCATATTGTTGAGAGTTACACCTGTATCAGCCGATATCATTGTCCAACTTGCCCCCGAGTTGTTTTCGCCGAAGGAGAAAACACATGCGTAAAAGGATATCAGAAATAAAGACCACCACTTTTTCCAATGTGTCCAGTTCTGCGCGAATGTTAGAGCAAATCTGGCCGTCTATGTATACTGGCACCCACCAAAGGATCCGCTGGGGATGCTGAAGGCTGGGGGATTAGAACGATGTCTCGTTGATGAGCATTAGAAGCGTTCTCCACATGATGGGATGCTGAATGCAGGCGTTATTCTCAGTCGAACAAGGACATTCCAAGGTTGCAACCAAAACAATTTTGGAAGTACATACCATCTACCAAGTAGACTGTGCCGGGGACATCAGTCTGTATATCGCTTGAGCTTGTCATTTCTGCGGTCAAGTTGAAATATGCCAATGCCCAGGTGGATGATGAGCCCCGGAGACTGGTCTTTTATACACTTATTTTACAATTATCTGATGAATGATTTATCTACCACCGGCGCCACGGTAATCGATCATCGGGATGTACCGACAAGTACTGCGCATGATCATTTGTCCAAACAAGCCACCAGATGAGGGGAAGATAGCCAAAAGAATACAGGTAGCAACCCGAAAGATGCTCGAAAGCGACCAAAGATTGGCTGTTGGTATTGTATCTACCTTTTCCCAAAGGCCGAGGTTGTACATGGATGTCGTGCGGAGAAGTTTACCCCGGCTCAAAGAGAGGGTCATTGGAAGGTCCAGGCGATGCGCTAGACTGATAAGCACCAATTTATCCAGTCGACCTGCTTTGTGTGACGATGTATTAAGCTTGCTAATTTTGGTTTAGCTCAAACAGAGTATCCTTCAATTGAATTGCCCCGGTGTTCTACGATCTGCTTCTTCTTTCGCATCTTTCTTGCCTTTGAACGAATCGAAGAAACCATCACCATGTCGGAGCGAGAGCTAGACCCAGCGTCATCAATACTTGTCATCGGGGCTGGCACATGGGGATGTTCAACAGCTCTACATCTGGCCCGCCGGGGATTTACCAATGTAAAAGTGCTGGATCCTTACCCAGTACCATCCCCGATTGCTGCTGGAAATGACATCAACAAGATTATGGAGCATAAAGAGTTGAGAGGTCAGATAGCATCACCTCTCTTTTATTTGCAATGATCGAAATCTAACACACACTAGGATCAGATGCCGATGCCCGAAGCACCGCTTTTGCTACATGCACCAGAGCGGCCCTAAAAGGGTGGACAACCGATCCTGTCTTCCAGCCATACTTTCATGAGACAGGATTTATTGTTGCATGTCACACCCCTGCGCTGATCCAGCATATAAAAGAGGAGGAAATTAACCAGTCTAAAGGCGACTTCGTACCTTTAGAAACAGCCGAGGACTTCCGCCAAACAATGCCCCCAGGCGTCTTGACTGGAGAGTTCCCAGGCTGGAAAGGCTGGATCAGCCGGTCTGGTGCTGGATGGATTCATGCCAGAAAAGCCATGGTATCTGCCTACAAAGAAGCGCAGCGGCTAGGTGTGAACTTTGTGACCGGTTCACCCCGAGGCAACGTTCAAAGTTTGATCTACAAAGATGGTGATGTGATCGGGGCACAAACGACAGATGGATCAATTCATCACGCTCAGCATACTATTCTCGCAGCAGGTGCTGGAAGCGATCGACTGCTCGATTTCAAAAAGCAGCTGCGCCCGACTGCTTGGACATTGAGTCACATTAAAATGACACCCGACGAGGCCAAACTGTATCAAAATCTGCCTGTGTTGTTTAACATTGCAAAAGGCTTTTTCATGGAGCCCGACGAGGAGAAACACGAGCTAAAAATCTGTGACGAACATCCAGGATATTGCAATTTTGTGGTTGATCCTAATAATCAACACGAGAAGCGAAGCGTTCCATTTGCCAAAGAGCAAATTCCACTGGAGGCTGAGGCACGAGCAAGAGAATTCCTGCGTGACACAATGCCGCATCTAGCTGATCGGGATTTTTCCTTCGCTCGCATCTGCTGGGATGCTGACACGGTGGATCGCGCATTCCTGATTGACCGGCACCCCGAATATGCTTCTCTTGTTGTTGCTGTCGGTGGCTCGGGTAACGGGGCCATGCAGATGCCCAGTATCGGAGGGTTCATTGTAGATGCCCTAGAAGGGAAGCTACAACAGAAACTTAAGGATGTTGTTAGATGGCGGCCTGAGATTGCAATCGATCGGGACTGGTGGTCTACACAAAATCGCTTTGGGGGACCAGATGAATTGATGGACTTCCAAGATGTTAAGGAAGACGGGTGGACGAAGATTGCATAGGAAAAAGAACTTCTTTTCTACTCAAAATTTGGAAATTGTGGTTGAGTTGAAATGTATCGATAGATAGTTGAGTGAGCCCAAAGATATAAGCGTGCTAGGAAATGGATGAGTCTCTTCCATGTAAGAGCTCACTTGCTCTCAAAAGCGCAGTTGGCTATCTCTCTCTTGACAACGTCGGCTTCCGGTCGAATGTCGAAATCGAATATATCCATTGGCACCGAAAGTGTGGTACAAGTATTCGGAATGTCCACAATTCCTGCAATATGCCCTTGCACTGGTGCACAACTGAGCAGAATATAAATTTGATAATCGCTGTATCCATAGCGACGAAGGTACTCAATTACCCGCAGACAAGCTTGTCTATAGGCAACTGTTGTATCCAAGAAATGCTGCTTACCATGCTCGTCGACCGAGAACCCTTCAAATGTCAGGTATCTCCCAGAACCAAACTGTGGCTCCACTGGACCTGCAAGGAAGATGGGAGACTTCATATCCAGCTTCGCCACGCCATTCTTGATGACCGAGAACTTGAGTGTGATCACACCGGACATCTCGATTCCACCACAGAATGAGACTTCGCCATCACCCTGGGAGAAGTGCAGGTCGCCGACGGAAAACTTTGCTCCGGGGACGTGGACGGGGAGATAGATCTTTGATCCACGCGAAAGGTTCTTGATATCGCAATTACCACCGTTCTCGGGTCGTCCCTAAATGGAATCAGCACTTTAACTTATGCGAGTGAAAAAGGGACAATACTGACCGGGATAGTCCTGGCGCCTTCATTGGCGATTCTACTCTGTACATCCCCTGCAGCATTTCCACCATGGGCATTCGTTGGATTGGGAGGCTGAGCGACGATTTGATCCGCAATAGTGTTAGCAGCAATGAGCTCGCCCTCACGGCGATTCCACTCAGCCAGAATCTCCGCAGAAGGAGCACAACCCAAAATGCCAGGGTGGATCAGTCCAGCAAAGCGAACGTGTGGGATGTGTCGAGATGAGCAGAAGATACCCTCGAAATCCCAAATGGCTTTGGCGCTATGGAGACGATCAGCAATTGAAACGAGATCGTGTAAAGAAAGCATACGTCTCTGGGTAGATCTGATCGAGGAAACCGCCTCCATTCTCTTTGTGGAAAACACCAGAATATCCCCATGGTTGATCTTCGAATGGTTGGACATCTTGAATCTCGACAAGTAAGACATCGCCAGGCTCTGCGGTCTCGATATCAAAAGGACCAGAGAGGTAGTGGATCTGAGTGAGATCCACATTCCTCAAATCGTCGGCTGAATCGTTGTTGCCGATTTGTCCTCCTGTCCAATCAAGACATTCGATCTTGACGACTTCATTATTGGCAATCTTCCCGACAGCCGGTACTAGAATTCATGAGTCTCTGTTCGCACCGAGTGCCATGGCTTGTGGAACTGTCATACCTTCAGGGTGCCATCTGTTCTATCGGATAGTGAGCAACTCTGTGTGAAAGGGAAGATGGGCAGTTCGGCACATACATGGAGACCGAGCTGTTCACGAGCTGGCTTGTCAAGATCAACCTTCAGAGCAGTTCGGATACCCTTGATTCCCATATTGATGCGAGTATTGGAGGGTTTGGTGTTAGAAAAATACAGCTGGGAGAGGTGAGTGTTTACAGTGCTGCAATGATCTCTCAACACTGGGGTGACACGGCTATATCTCCAGAGCTACCTC
This sequence comes from Penicillium bialowiezense, assembly GCA_026122735.1. NCBI lineage: Eukaryota > Fungi > Ascomycota > Eurotiomycetes > Eurotiales > Aspergillaceae > Penicillium > Penicillium bialowiezense. Next base: position 1,647,472 of record JAKZFB010000004.1, read on the forward strand.
GTAACCCCCTCATGATAACGACCTACCCCGCATACACGGTCCATTCAGGGGCCGGCATGAATAATGGATACAACCTGCACATGTGCAATTGGAGATTCTGCTTATCATTTGTTTATCTCATGTAGTATGGGTCTGATAAGGTTTGTGGAGCTACCCGTTTGGATTGATTGAATGCAACTCCCGAGTCGCCGTGCGAGTTTTCATTGCAGCTATGTCCGGCCACTTTTCCATATTTTCGACACATGGAGTGTCAGATCTACGCTAACCCATTGATATTGTGAGCGCGAACACATCAAAGGCACGATTGATGCCTTGGATTTGATCCAGTACTTCAAGATCTTTGCCAGGTGGAAATGAATGGTGTATGTAATTGGGGGTTTGACAAAGTATGTGACCCCAGAACAGACAATCGGTGTAGAGCCTGTTCCCCTGTTTGAGATGCACACGGAAAAGTTCTATGGCATAAATTGGTGGATTATACGATTCCAAAGTATTGCAATGCAACTGGTGCTCGATTGGTGTTCCCACGAAGTTTTAAGAGAACTTTTTCCCAGGTGAGCCAGAATCAGCACGAGGCTCCTTTGACTCGACATTGAATTTATCGAGGTTGTCAAGAGACAAGCGTAGGAAGTCATGCTTGTTAGCCCAGGTCACCTGGCTTTCGGCGAAGCCCTCACTCTCGGCAGGGGGTGGAGGCGGGTCGGTGATCTTGGTGACCAGGTATGCCGTGGATGCCTGTGCGACGCCGTACATGAGGACACCGATGTAGGGAACACGCAAGGCGACTGTGAAGGCGAAGGCAAAACCAAAGAGCACACCTTCACGATCCCGGAACCATCGGCGCTTTTGCTCAGGCGTGAATCGAACACGCGAGAAATATGGCTCAAGCTGCAAGACGTTAGAACTGCTTTGACGGCCGGGGAAGAGTCACACTTACAAGTTCACGCATCAGACTGCGGGAAGAGAAGTAGGTGTGTAGGAATGTCACGATGTAATATTTCGGGAGAATAAGGCCTGCGCCAAAGATGGCAGCAGCCGGAACGGTGCCCACGTGGTTTCGGAAAGTGTAGAAACTGGCCGCAGGCATGACGAACCTACCGATGATGATGACCATAGAGAGCAGGTAGAGCCCAAGCATCATTCCGATTTTCTTAGCGTAACGATGGAAGAATGCCATCAGGGCCTCGGGAATAGGGCGAGATTGGTTGGAGCCACCCTTGTTGGAGTACATAGTAAGTTGGGGATAGTACATAGCTCGAAGTTGGTCAGGGTCTTCTGATTTATGCTTCTGGATGTAGGTCATGTCCACCCATTGAAGCGATTGCATGAAGCTGATAGAGCGGTCAGAGGCAGCCCCAAGGAAATTGAAGTAGACAGAAGGACTTACATCTCATCCAAGGTTGGAGTCACATATCTCATGAGAGTCATAAGCAGGAACGGTACCTGGAGAACTGACTTGGACATGAACTCCAGGCCGTTGAGCAGTTTGTCGTCCCAGAGAGCATTTTCGAGATTGACAACCCACGATAATGTCCAGATGGAGAACCTGACGCTTAGAATCTGATATGAGCGTCAATCCTGCTCCAAATACCACATTTTGATTTGAATTTACCGGAATCTGGATTATCAACTGGATGACTATGCCAACGCCGATAGCAAGAGCTGCTTGGCGGAAATGGTCGTATTTGAACAGTTCCGGGTTGATTAAGGCACGAACCGCTATACTATCGTTAGCAACTGAAGATCAAAGAAAATCATGGTCACGTAAGGTCCATTCCCAGGCCCGTAGCAGAAAATGGCTGAGAAGATCGGGTACAAAGGGTTCCTTGATCCGAGGCTTGGCACAAGCCGTGTTGAAACAAGTGAGATTGTAGTGCCTGGGATCGTGTTGAAGCCAGGAATGCAACCCATATCCAGAAGGACTTCGAGATTTGTAAAGAGGCAGCATATGCATGGGAAAACATACTTCCTACCACAGTGAGCTGGAAGCCGCGGATCACAGCGTTAGGCTCGAAGTTCGACATTGTGAATGTCTTTTAAGGATCTTGGAAGACCGAGTCACACGCGACGCCAAGAGAGAAAATTCAAGCCAAAAGAGCTAGCAACAAGGCATTCCTGAAGGTGAAACCGAAATAACTGTGGATGCCTAGCCATTTGAAGCTGCGTCATGATCACCTGATCGAAGCCTGAGGCCGAAGTGCGTCTCCCCGCGCAAAACACAGCCGCAGATAAGCCGCGCCTCCTGCATCGGACCAGGCACTTGCATTACGTTTGTACAAACATGGCCTTTTAGTATCTATACATACTCTCCTTTATTTTATTGATCGCATCCATGAACCATGCCTGAGTCTCCAAGCGAGCTAGGTCAGAACCACTCCCTCCGTCGCTCCGTCACCCTCCCCGTCAAGTTAAACCCGCTCGCCCAGCGTCGCGCGAGTGTGCCGAATACCCCGGAGCATGTAATTTATTATCACCCGTCGGCGAAAATCGTTCATTTCGCCCCAAGAGCGCTCGCCCCTATTCCATCCAGCTCTGCGCCGTCTGACTTTGACTACCCCGTTGACACCATCGAAACACTCCCCTGGCGCTCTGCCACAGAGCGAACGGTCGCAACAGCGCCGCTGCGACTTGAGAAAGTCCATGGCTCCACGGCCTTCCTCAAGTGTGGCAATGTTGTGCACGCGATTCTAAAGAACTCCCAGTGCTGGTGTGTCGACGGGGTGTCGAAGTTTGTTCTGCGCATTCGACCGCTCACATATTATCGCATCGAGATACCATACGAGACAGTGGACGATCAGACTTCAGTACAGGAACTCAAGATCGCGCTACCAACGGTGCTTCGATATGAAGTCACGCCTTGTCCTTTCAAACGCGCCTTCAGTGTTGAGCTTCCTATCCATGTGATGGCCCCTCGACGCAAAAAGGCCTGGCGACCAAAGGATCAACGGCAGAGCGTTCCCGCAGTGCTCGAGTCACCGCTCGAGGCATCTTCGCCATCCTCAACCCGGTCGGAGTGGATCGACTCCGCAAGCGCTGGCGAGGATACTGATGGAAATCTGACCGACGACAGCTGCTTTACGTCGCACAAAGCCAGAAGCATAACTTCTGAAACTCCACATAATAACCATCATTTGTCCCCCGCTGAAACGCCGAGACCGTCCTCTTCGCACAGCATCTCCAGGCGCTCGGTGTCGGAAACACCACAGACCTTCACCAGCCTGCTTGCGAAGTTTCAAGCCACACCGGTTCCTGAAACTTGCGACCCCGAGTCGGAGCAGGATCCAGAGTATTCGGAAAGTCTCGGGGATCCAGTACCAAGTGTCGTCGAGGCAAGCGGTGTTCCAGCACCTAATGCGCCTCTGTTGCCGATTCAAGATGAGATCCAAATCTCTTCTGGATTGGAAGCCATTGAACTTCCTGGATCTCCAGCCGAAGGGAAATCGCATGCCGAGACCGAGACCGAGGACGTCCTGGGAGCCGCATCACACGAGCGGAACCCCATTGAAACCGCTGTACACTCTGAAAGCACAGTCCCAGCTCAGGATGAACACGTGCTAGACATTGAACCACCGCATTTCACGGAACCTGAGATCAAAGTCGAGTTCAATGAGCAACTTCAGTGGGGAACTGGGTATGATGGATCCCAGTCAGTCGCTGACGACACGCTTGAGGCCGATCATGATATCTCATTTGCCTCCAGCCCGGGATCATTCCGCTCCGCTGAACCTCAATCGCCCGACTCGGTTTCCACTCATCCTACCTCTGTTGGGGGTCATGACCTCCCAGATCCCACCGATATGTTCAGTCTTTCCAGTGCCAAGGAAATAGCTTCTGAACTGCAATCAACGACCGAAGACACATGCCAGAAGTTGGAGCTTCCAGCGCTCAATGCAGTGAGAGAGACCCCCGAGTCCGAACACCAAACGGGCATGTTCACTCCTGCATCGAGCCGTCTTAGTCCAAACGACATACCCAGGGGCTTTGCTGACGCATTTTCGGACACATCTCCGTCAATGGCTCGTACCAGCACACCGTACCAATACTCTCCGATCCCGGACGCGTCGCCTGAGCCCAAGATGCCAACTCGCATTGTTGCTAAGGCGCCAACGCCGAGTACAGATTTCAATCACATGAGTACCGAATTTCGGCGCCGTTCACAAGCTACCACGGAGCGTGATGTGTCTCCGATGCCTCATTCTTCGGCATTGTATAAACCATCCTCTGGTGATGATGCCAAGTCCTTCATTTCCAAGGCCATAACACTGGTTCTTATTCCCCCTGCCTATCTCTTTATCATCCTTCTTCACATCGCCGCGCGCGTTGTAATCAATCCCCCACCGGCCCAGCCGAAACTCAGTGGTTCAAATCCCAATTCTCAGAAATCCAATCAAGATTCTCCTGCTGTGGACGATTTCAGTTTTCCACTAGAACCTCAAAGCTCCTCGGAGTATGTGGATGCCGAAACTTCCAGGAAGCTTGACCCTTGGGATTTGGACTAAACCTGATTGACGTCTCTCGCTACTTCTACCCTCCCTTCCCCTTCCCTTCGTTGTCTCACTATCTTTCCATTCTACACCCCATTTAATTCCCCTTATGTATCTTTGCCTTTACCCTGGGCCCCCACATCATCTTAATGTTTTCTTGTCATGAATATTTAGCACCAGCCTGGACGACTCATGTTTGGATATACTGTCATGGTTTGTATTTTACGGGATCTTTTGTACTCTAGCGTTTCATGTATCATTGGAGGGAACAGTACTCAAATCAGAAGTAAATAGTTAATGATACACTCACGCTTCACCTGTCTACAGAGCTCAACAGCGTAAACTTGTAGCTGACGTTTGCCATCCTCTTCCAAGGTTGGCGACAAAAGCAACACTCAAATCTGTTCGTTTTGATTTTCCACGAGAGGTATATGGACAAGAACAGCGCTCGTATGACACAAGTGCAAGGGAATATGTACACTTGAGAGAAAGCTCCCATCGAGAATTGAGAGCAAAAAAATAAACCGAATCCACCTTCGAACGCCAGCTAATGCATGAGAAATTGAAGCCATCAACACATCGCATGTTCGGCCCGAGCAACGTGAACACAAGTCAACAGCGTAGTGTGAAACCGAGACCGGAGACCGAGTTCAAGCCTTTGCGGTCTTAGCAGCTCCGCCCTTGGTCTTCGCCTTGCGGCCACGACGGTCTCGCTTCTTCAGCCCTGTCATTCCTCCCTTACAGACCTCCGCATAGCGGGTATAGAAAGCTTCAAGATCGTCCGGGTTCACGACAGTTGAGATCTTAATCTTCGTGTCCTTGTTCTTTGTGATTTTTCCATCCTTGCTGACCGACTTAGGGTTGGGCGCATTGGTGTTGCCATCCGTGGCTCGGATGAGAATTGAGGGCTGAGAGCTTGTGGATGTGGCGCCGGGAACATCGAATAGGGGTTTTTGAGTAAGGATTACAGATCCTCGGGCCTTTTGAGAAGCCTTGGAGAGAAGGTCGGTGAGAGCGGAGAAGAACTGGGGTGACAGGTATTAGTGACATAGCTCAAGATTGGCGATCTGGTCGCATGTGCTGAGGCATAGCGGTCAAGGGACATGGGTAATGAACTTACCTCATCTTGTCCCATATGGGGCGCCATTTTCGGAATTGCTTTTTGAAGACGCTCAATGATTGATCAAGCCGAAAGCTGGAGCAATGATCAATATGCAATTGACAGCTGGGGGACGACTGCTCGGTGGGGGAGGAAACTCCGCTGTGGGTGCTTGTCCGCCTTTGTTTTGGTGCGGCAGAAAAGCGAAAAAAAGTTACCTACCGCCCGACTTGTCTAACATGAAGTCTGCTTAATCCTCGCGAAAGAAGATAATAAACGTCAGACAAAATGCCACGCCCTCGACATAAAACAACTGCATTGCCACGGGATCTCCGGTCCGAGCTAGGTATTCGTGATACCTATGGCGACAAGAAGCGCCGTCTGAACGGACCTGCCACGCGCAAAGAACGCCGCCAAAATGAACGTACGCAGAAGAAAACACGACATGCAGCGCCGCAAACCAAAAAGAACTTTCAGCGACCTAAGCATCACTCCAGAGACGACAGACATGGGGGACAGGAGGAGGACTCGGACGACATGGACATTGATGAGAGACCACCACAGAAGAAGTCGAAATCTATAAAAGAAACTGCCGAGAAACCTAAGTCGATCTTGAAGAAGGCACCAGCTCAGCCTAAATCAGAATCGGAGTCTGAACCTGAACTCGAGTCCGAGATAGATCTTAACGAAGACGACGAAGACGACGAGGACGAGGACGAGGAGGACTCCGAAGAGGACTCCGAAGGGGACGACGACGAATCTGACGAAGAAACCCACGAGGATAAAGATGCAGAGGATGAGCCCCATGTCTCAGGGTCTGTCAAGTCTAAATTGGCACAGGATGATGCAGAGATTGCGGCGTTGGAGAAAAAGCTTGGTCTCAAGAAAGGCAACAAACTTCCCAAGGCCTTCGAAGACGATGGGCTGGACGATCTACTAGGAGGATTGGGTGGAGGAGGAGCTGATGCTTCAGAAGACGAAGGCCGAAAGCGCAAGCGAGAAGCCGACGATTGGCTTGAAGCTAAGAGACAGAAGGCCAGAGCCCAGCAAGCACAGGCCTCCAAACAAGAGGACAGTGAGATGGACAGCGACGAGGATATGGATCTGGATGAGCAAATCTTCGGAAGCGATGATGACGAAGCTGCCGATGGCAGTGACTTTGACGGCTTCGATGAGGAGCCCAAGGCACCAAAAGTGAAGGAAAATCCCTACGTTGCCCCCGTCACCAAACCCGAACCTACCGCTCAAAAATACATTCCACCTTCATTAAGAGGCCGCCAGGACCTAGAAAGCGAGAGCCTTACTAGGCTCAAGCGTCAGGCTCAAGGTCAACTGAACAAGTTGTCCGAAGCCAATATGCTCTCTATTGTTGCGGAGTTTGAAAAGCTATACCGCGACTACCCTCGGCAGCACGTCACATCCACCATCATTAACTTGTTGATGGGTCTTATCTGTGAGAGAGCCGTTCTGAACGACACCTTCCTCATTTTGCACGCTGGTTTCATTTCAGCATTGTACAAGCTATTGGGAATGGACTTTGGTGCAGAAATCGTACAAACTGTTGTTGAAAATTTGGATGCCGGGGGTGACGAACGTGGAAAGTATGAAGGAAAAGAGACTCTCAACTTGGTCTCTCTCCTCTCACAGCTGTACAACTTCCATGTCATTGGTAGTTCGTTGATGTTCGATTACGTCCGTTTGTTCGTGCAAGATATTAACGAGACCAACACCGAACTACTCCTCAAGGTCATTCGGAGTAAGTCAGAACATTCAAAATACTCCATGAACCTATATTAATATCAATCGCAGACTCCGGCCCACAACTCCGCCTTGACGATCCTTCCGCGCTGAAGGATATTGTTCTTCTTATCCAACCCGCGGTAGCTAATGTCGGGGAGGCATCTCTGTCCGTCCGAACCAAATTCATGATCGACACAATCACAGACCTAAAGAACAACCGTTCAAAGTCCGCAGCCGCAGCTGGAGCGGGCATCACCACCGAACATATCACTAAAATGCGCAAGATTCTGGGCTCCCTGAACAATTCCAGAGTCATCCGTGCCTCCGAGCCTATCAACATCACCCGTGACGACATTCACAACTCTTCAAAGAAGGGTAAATGGTGGTTGGTCGGAGCAAGCTGGAAGGAGGATCCTCTTGTTGCCGCCCAGCGTGAAATGGCCGGTAGCTTAAACCAACAAGCACCAGTTGAGGATGATGACAGCGATGCCGAACCTGACTTTGGAGACCTTGCCAAGGCCCACCGTATGAACACTGATGTCCGTCGCTCGATCTTTGTCGCTATCATGTCTGCCAACGACTTCCAGGACGCGCATGTCCGACTCATGAAATTGCGTTTGAAGCGTGTCCAGGAATTCGAGATCCCTCGTGTTCTTCTCCACTGTGCCATGGAGGAACAAGCTCACAACCCTTACTACTCGCTCATTGCACGCCGCATTTGTGGTGACATGGGACGTCGCATCAAGATGTCTTTCATGTTTGCTCTTTGGAATGTCTTCAAAAAGATGGGCGAGCGTAGCGATATGGATGACGACGAGGATGATAACGTGGACCCCGATGACCCAGAAAATGGTGTCAGCATGAAGTCTGTGGTCAACCTGGCGAAGATGTTCAGCTATCTGATTTCGGATGGTAGCTTGACGCTAGGAATTTTGAAGAACCTCAACTTTGCATACCTGCAGCCTAAGACGAAGACATTTGTGGAGGTCTTGATCATCACCATCATTCAACAGTCCCAGAAGTCGAAGAAAAAGAAGTCCAAGAAGTCGAAGGTGGAAGAGCCCAAGGATGAAGAAGCATTGATGCAAATCTTCTTGCGCGTCAAAGAAACTCCTCAGATCGCAAAGGGTCTGATCTACTTCGTACGCAAGGTGGTCGCAAAGAGTGACATTGTTTCCGACGAGGATCAAAAGCTGATCCGGTGGGGTTGCAATGTCGCCGCGGATGCCCTCAAAGCTGTGTCGAACTAGAGAGTGTATTTTAATGCATATAGATTATACCCAAGTTGTTATGCTGCTCATTTCCTGCTGGCTTTGCTTGTTTCCCACCCCTTATTGGCCGCTAGTCCGAAGTGCAATAAAACCAATAAAAACGTACAATTTGCACAAATAACCGTTCACACCTGGGCACTCATTCAAAGGGAGCCCTCAGCGGCAGAAAGAACATGATGCTGCAATTGAAATAATTGAAATGACACTAGAGGTAGGGTATAAGAGTGTCGTAAGTTGTCATATACTATACAAATAGAGGGCTTCTGGTAATCCCGATGTTTGAAAAGGTGCGCGCGGATCATGACTTTGAAGAGACTTGAATCAGGTCCCACTCCATAGCCACAAGCCAAGGTTCTTTTGCCTCGATGTTCTCCCCATCATTGGCCGTTGAAAAGCCAGGTATGATGTGGTTAGTGGCACTGGGTTGATTCTCAGGCTGACTAGGAAGGCTTCCGAGTCTCAAGGTCCAGGTTAGCCCTCGGTGTATCCCGACCAAATCTCCTTGTTGAGGTACCAGGTCGGGGGGATCTTGGCAGAAATCGGGCTGTGATCGCGGTGGCCCCATGATGAGAATATTGAGACAGTCAGTCTCATCAATATCTTGAACTTGATGTCTGACAACAGGTTCCACTTGGAGAAAAGCTATAGAGCCACAGCCAGTGGTTCTAGAGTGGCTGATGCTAGTAACACGCCCAGCAACTAGATATTTCGCTAGAGCTTCAGAGGAAGGAATCCCTGATTGCGATTCTGTAGACTGAATCAATGCAGGCTTTGGTAACTGCTCACGCTTCGCTCCCATTTCCAAAACCCAACTACGCAATTGAGCGGCCATCCCACCCGGCACATAGGTGGCGACACCGCCACGCTTTCGACCGCGTCGATTCAATGTACGTGAAGTGGGAGAAAACGGCGCAGGGATTTCGCCTGCATCGGGATTAGGTGACGGAGAACGGGGCAGAACAAACGTTGGTTTACGCCTCTCTGGTGGTGATATGGCCGGTGTGCTCGGTTTGAACTTCGGGGCGGTCTGACTGCTTGGAGGTTTGGCAGCGGAAGAAAGCATAAAACGAGGGCGACCTCGGAAAGGTGTTTTCATATCGCCTGGAGTAGATGCAGAGGGCATCGTCGGACGGGCACTAGGTCCTGGTGTTCTTTGCGTGCCCATTTCCCAGGTTGCAGGGCTCTGCCTCCGCACAACTGGTGTATCAACGAAACTCGGCGGCAGACTCGCCGTGTTTGGCGGTGACGAGGATATCGAATCGAATTGCTTGAACTTCGTTGAGGTGCAGGGGGTCCCTTTATCCATGCGGCGCCGTTTGTTTGCGTCTCGGATAGGCGCAAAGAGGGCATCGAAGTCTGCGTCAAGAACACCAACTCCCTCGGTTTGTTCAGGAGGACTGCTATCGATGGCGTCATACGATAGCCCATTTTTATCTCGCGTTCGGGCAGAACCATCCTTCATATCATCAGCATCGGCAGAGTCATCGATCGCGTCGCGCCGGCGCGCGCGGGTAGCAGCATGAGGAGCAGGGGTGTTGTGTGCAGCTGGACGCGTCAAATGCGATTCTGTGTCATCTATCACATCATGGTCCTCGTCGGTCTGAGTCGCATTCTGCGACAGCAGGAAGCGTGGTGTAGATGCGAATTGGGGGCCCGCGTTGCGGCGCGCGGACGTGTTGCGGGGGAGACGGAATGGTGTCTATATCGACAGTTATTAGCTTGCAATACCAAAGAGTCAAAAGAGAGCTTTACCGCTGGAAAAGGCATCTCAAGCAAAAGCCCAGCTCATGCTGCCTGGATGCGCGAGGAGGGCAGAAGCGGTTAACCGTTGAGGCTCAAAATAGCGTGTCGTCATCTTAACTGTCCGCGGCAACCAATCAAGATCGTTACTTCTACATTCACTTCTCATTTACACTCGCTATTGACAAGAACAATAAAATTGGTTATCATTCTTTTGATGCCAAGCTGTCCTACGATATAGTATACTCTTCAGGCTCGATATCTGATACATAAGGGTGACATGAGAGATTTAACGAGTGCGATATACAATAATTTTGCAAGCAAGTTGTCCGAGTGGCCTATTGCGACTCAGTGTGGCGCATGCTGCGAGCGACCATCTTGCGATTGCTCATTCAATGACCGTGTGTCCGTGAATCCAGGTTCCTGACCCAATCTCGTGAGTGGGTATTCACTGTCCTCCTCGTCCATACCGTACATTCGTTTCGACGAATTACTCTTGCTCGCAATCGGTCCACTAGCTGGCTCTGTGGAATATTTGGCCTTTGCGCTAGCAAACAGGGTCGGAAATGCAGCCTTGAGGATAGGTCGTAGCATAGGTGCACATGCATTTGCAATGGCGAGAGCGGGTTCGGCCACGCTCCAAAAGGCAGCCCAGATCATAGAGTAGGGAAGATCATTGAAGTCCACGGTTGTAAGAACACGAATGCGAATAATGGTGATGGAAGAGATGCTAGTTCGATAATCAGCTGTGTGAACGGTATTCGTGGAGCATTGGGATAACATACAAGATCCCCAGTCCAAAGATACCATACAATGCCATCTTGGTCCCGATGGACATCTGCAACTTCCAGATGAAGCGTATAGGAAGCGCCATGATCATGACATCCGTAACGAGATTGAATGCGCCAATCGTCGAGAAGGCGACGTTCTGACTCGCGCAATGACCAGGGAGTAGAGGGTTCCAGTTTCGTTCGAAGGGTGTGCATATAAGGAAAACTTGGAGGATGCTACCTGTCCAATATGCGCCGGCGCAACCCATACAGATCCATGTGAGAACGCGAAACTCTTTACTCACGAATATCCGCAAGTAAAAGAACAAGTATGAGAATTTCGCGAGCACCATGGCGTTGTAATACACAATTTGGTAGATGATCAGCATTTTGGCGATCAACACTGTGTTCTCCGGGGAAATGTCTGTGACATGTTCTCGCATGCCTACTCGTGCGTAGCGATAGTGCATTGCCAGCATACCGTATGTATGCAGCAATGCGCCGAGACAGCATGCATCATCCCACCCAATCGCACTTCGTCGAATCCTCCGTGAGACACCTCGCAAAATAACCATCAAGGTCGCCAGAGCGACCAAGACTGTATTCGCAATGAGCTGATCACGAACTATCGGGTAGGCGAACACATTGTATAGTTGCATTGTGCCATCAGCTGAAGAAAGTCAAATTAAGACCCTGCATGGAGAGCTGATAAATAACGTTCATGTTGAAGAACTGCTATTCGGCCCCTGCGCTATTAGGTAATTTTGTCATCTTACCCAACTGAAAATAAACCTGAAAGTACGAAAGCTCGGAGGTTTCAGTTTGTGGAATACTATTACTGACGAAGGCACAGATCGGCAGGAGTCGATTTGGTGGAACGTTGTGGCGGGCCGTAAAGCGGGCCGAAGGATTGTTTTGGCCCCGAGTGGCTTAATAAATTGGCTGTCATTGGAAACACCTGCATGCTAGTTTGGGCCAACTTCAACACCATGCGTTCGGCTATATCCTCTTGCCCCACTGTGACATGTCTAGCGGCCTGCACTAGACTCTTAGTGAGGGCTGCCCGGCTCATCACCGAGACGTCGCCGGACGGGATGATTCTAGCCTGGTGCGGACTGGAGCCCGGACTGGAGCCCGGACTTCAGTCCGGACTGGTTCCGCGACAGCCAGATCTCCTGCAAGCATCTTGGGCATTTGATCCAAACTCTTCCTAGCATCTCCTCTCGTTGAAGCAGACTTCGTTGCATAATGGACGAATATGACTACATCATCATTGGCGCGGGTATCGGTGGTCTGGTTTTGGCCAATCGACTCAGTGAAGATGAGGCCGTGAAGGTCCTGCTGATCGAAGCAGGTGCCAATCGCATGGGCGATCCTCGCATCGACACTCCTGGGCTTTTGGGTACCCTCTATGGAAACTCGGACTTTGACTGGGACTACATGAGTGTCCCCCAGGTACTTGATCAAAGCTCTTGGTGCTTTGAGAAATCATACTGATCAACTCGAAGAAACATGCAAACAATCGCCAAATCGGACAGCCTCGTGGTCGTGTCGTCGGCGGATCCTCCGCCTTGAACTTTTCGGTGGCTATGTACCCCACCGCATCCAACTTTGAGGCATGGAAAGAACTGGGCAATGAGGGATGGGGAGCGGAAGACATGGCACCATACCTTCGCAAATTCCATTCATACACGCCACCCAGCGATTCAACGGCACAGCTACTTGACACGAGTCGGTACATGAAGGTTGAAAATCAAGGCTGTGATGGGCCTCTGCCTATGTCTCTTCCAGATGTATATGGTCCATTCAACAAGGCATGGGACGAAACGTTTGCGAACTTGGGCTGGAAATTCGACACCGATCCGATTCAGGGGCGCAGGCTGGGGGCTTTCACTTCCCCATTGACTGTGGATCCCAAAACAGGAAAAAGAGGATATGCGGCATCGTACTACTCCCCTGAAATTGCGGCTCGGCCCAACCTGCGACTTTTGACGGAGACGATGGTCCAGAAAATTGAATTCCGCCAAGAAGAAGGAGAGCTAATCGCAACTGGCGTGACAGTCAAGACCGGGGACAAGTCATATGAGATCGCTGCAAAGAAAGAAGTCCTGCTCTGTGGTGGCAGTTTGAACTCCCCGCAAGTGCTTGAGCTTTCTGGTGTCGGAGATGCAACTCTTCTCAAAAACCATGGGATTCCCGTTCTGCTTGACAACCCCGCCGTGGGTGAAAATCTCCAGGATCACGCTCTCACTACGATCAACTTCGAGATTGCAGATGGCCAAGTTTCGGGTGACATCTTGCGCGATCCTAATGTTGTCCAGGCAGTGATGAAACTGTATGCAGAGACAAACGGCGGTCCGCTGGCGGGCATGCCGATTAGCATGGCTTATCTCCCATTCATGGATGGAGATGGAGTTGTTTCCCAGGAAAACATTCAAAATCTCCTCTCTTCACACCTCGACAATGCGAATGTCTCACCAAGCCTGCGTCGACAGCACGACCAGCTTCGTCGTATGGTTTCCAACCCCGAGGACGCTTCTTCGCATTTCCTTTTCCTACCTGCCCAGCTTCACATGAACCCCGGTAAAACCACCTTGACTGACGTGCTGGCCAAAACACTACCGGAGAATTACATTTCCATCATGATGCTCCACAACCATCCATTTTCACGAGGCTCAGTTCATATAAACTCCAGCAGCAGCAAGGACAAGCCAACATACGACCCCAACCTTCTTTCACATCCCCTCGATCTCGAGATGATGGCAAGACAAATGCAATTCGTGGAACGTATTGCCGAAACTAAACCACTGTCCACTCTTCTGAAGCCGGGCAAATCTATGCCCGAAAGCACAAGAGATATGAGCAACCTTGATCATGTAAAGGAGATTGTGAAGGACAGGCTCTATACTTGTTTCCACCCAGCTGGGTCATGTGCTATGCTGCCAAGGGACAATGGAGGAGTTGTTGATTCGCATCTTAAGGTCTATGGAACGAGAAACTTGCGGGTTGTCGATGCTAGCATTTTCCCTCTTGAGCCAAGTGGAAACATTCAGTCGACTGTCTATGCGGTCGCTGAACGGGCTGCCGACTTGATCAAGGGTGTCAATTAGTTACTTCCAGATATGGGAAATAGACAATGGCTCTCCTTGTATAGCTGTTCGATGTTGGGTGAAGAATACATACCCCCTTTATCCAATAGTTACTTTGAGACCCCTTCCAGATTTTTTCCCATCTTGATTTTCTATCCGAGTAAGGTTGCCACGTTGAGCAGTAATGTTTAAGTCCTATCTTGTACCTAGGCGACGAGGTCCATATAACTTCGGTCCACCTGGTTTCTATCAGGCATGTTACACGCGGAAACTGAAAAAGAGAAGCTTTTGAATTCTTAAGCTAATTTGGTCTCACGAGGGGACTTCCTATAAAAGGTATAAGCTTAGTTGAATCTTCGAAAACGTCATGAATATCATATTTGAGTGTTCGTCTTGACCAACGATCGAGTGGTCATGTTTGTACAGGAGGAAACTTGGCAAACAGGGGCAATGTATAAAGTCCGAAAGATGAATTGGTTCTTACATCTGTGAGAAGTATTCCTCAAAGTTATCCGCAGCAACCTTTGTACAATCGAAGCCGTAAATCTCACGCTGAACATCCGCATCAGCCCACTTGTCAGGAACGGGGCCCTTTCCAGCACGCAGAGCAGCGAATTGCTTATCGCGCTCCTCCTTCGCGGCACCCTCGCCCAGATGCAAAGCACGACCGGACGCAGTGGCCATCTCCACCAGTGCCTCGGCGCGACTCTTGCGGACTTTCTCATACACTCGTAGAGCCTTGTTGATAGACTCAGGTGTGGTATCAGGAAGCTTGGACAGGACAACGCCGAGGACTGCACCATCCTCGATGGCCTGGGCAGCTCCCTGGGCCAGGTGAGGAAGGGTTGGGTGGCAGGCATCACCGACTAGAGCGACAGAGTCCTGCACCCAAGTGGGAAGAGGCTCATGGACACGCAATTTCCATTCGCAGACCTCGCCTTCCGGTACGTAGTTCAGCATCCGCTGGACCATGGGGCAGAAATCAGAGAAGACGCCCATCATGGCAGGCTTGGAACCCTTTGTTGTGTAGGTGGCGTTGGTGGCGGCTGCGAAATTGGTGTCAGGTTGGGTGGTGGAGAGGTTGTAAATGGTGTTGTTGGAGACTGCGTAGGCGATAATGTGGCGCTTTGCGCCAATCCATCTAGTAACGCGGTTGCTGTTGATAAGTGCAAGCAACTCGGGGTCGTCCTTGATCTGCTCCTTGTGGATCATGATTCGGTAGGCTGCTTGCTGGGTGTCTTTGACGCCAACGTCGACACCCAGACGCTTCAGCATCTCAACGCGGGTCACGCTCTTGATGCCGTCGGCTGCGAGAAGCACATCGCTTTCCACCTTGTAGGGAGCGGCTCCCTCGGCACGAGGGTTGGCTGTGAATGATGGCCGGGGGCCGAAAGATTCCACATTTTCGGCAATGACTCCAAAGTGGAATTTGATGGAAGAGTGCTTCTTACACCCTTCGTATAATCCATTTGCAAGAGAGGCACGGTGACCAACCATGTGCTTATATCCGTATGTTTCTTCAATATATCTCAGATCGACGTATGCATGCTCACTATCCGTGGCACCATCTACACAAAAATGTCAGCCTCAAAAGAACACAATGGTTAATTTTTTGGTTGGATTTGATTTACCTCGCACTGAAGTATCTTCAATGTTCACGGCCTCGGCCTCAATTCCCTTCCAAACGCCGAGTCCATCCAGGACTCGTGCCATGTTGGGTGCCAATTGAATGCCCGCGCCCACGAACCCGAGGTCGCTGGCATGCTCGTAGACATCAATATTCTTAAATCCCTGCTGGGCAAGAGCAAGGGCAGAGGTCAATCCGCCCATGCCTGCGCCCAGAATGGCGATTTGCAAATCTTGAGGTGATTTTGTCATTTTGAGGTTTATGGAAAGAAGAAATGTATTAGAATATGTGCAAACAGAGAGAAAGAGGCGAGTCTAAATATTAAGGGACGTTCCCGGTCACGTCTCCCGTCGCGAAGTGTTGCTGGCTCCCATAGCCACGGCGGAGTAAGTCTTTCCCGCTCCCACATTCTCCCCACACTTTCGCCGCAAAGGCCGTTTCGGGGGCCTCGGAAAGCGAAGTTTCATCATTATCTGCATGGACTTTATCCGCTTATTTGATTTCCGGTAAGCCGACCCCAGTGCATGTTGGGGTATCGATAAAGATGTGCCTTGTGGCCCTTGCCCTCTGACCTTGGCGAAGCTTCAAGGTGAGCCTTCACCCTTTGTTACCAGTGTAATCGTGAGTGGCAAGGAGCGTCATTCCGCCAATCTCCAGCTTCCCCACACTTCAGAATCCAGATTCTGTCCAGTCGACCTTGGTCCGCCATTTCCTTGAACCGGGCTTGACTATTGGGTTTATCCTGAAGTGCGCATGGGTGCATTCGACCTTAACACCGCTTGTATAATTTGGGATGCCTTTGATAATCCTACTCGAACACTCAGACAAAATGTCACCTGGGTACAGGTATCGATCACATCAGGTACTAGGCAATGTTTGTTTGAAAAGAAATATGATACACTCAACAAGAAGGCTCTGGAGCCTGAATCCGCCGATAGGAAGAGCAAATCGATCTTCATGCAGTACAAAAATGGAGTTCTTACGCAAAGCAACAAGTCATATTAGGTCAAAATTAAACTAGTGATCAACTTGTCCGAATTGCTGTTGACTCCTCCACAAAGAAACATCTTCTCCAAGCTTAGAACTTACCATTCATCCGCCTACTACTGCATACAACGCTCGCGGAACAGATACTTCCTGTCGATCTGACAAGCTCCTCCAGTCAGATCTATAAGTCTGGATTGTAAGCAATAGACCGCAAAGCCAGTAACGGAAGATTTTCCAGCTGGAAATGATACACTGTATGGCTCGGTCGGATGCATAGGATTTTCTGTGACTGTATAAAGATCACCCTTGACACGGTCCAGAATCCACTCTAGCAGCTGTACATCAGTGATCCTTTCTTCGGGTTTGTAAACGGGAACTGTAACCCATTTGTCAATACCGCTAGTACCCCAGTCCTCATACATCAGGCCGCCTGTGCAGTCGACAAAGATGGATCTGTATCCTTCATGAGTTTGGGACATCCTGACACTTTGGAGGGTGCGTGTCTAGAATGATCTGCTGTGAAAGTCAGTATGGAATTTTCTACGGTTAGCTTTGCTGTCTTTTGAGTGGGTTAGACAGAAGTTCTGCGTAGTGATTGTTGCTATCTTCAGATAAGATAGTCTGGACTTCCAAGTTTGTGTTGCGTTGTGGTGTGAAGTCTCATGTATGGGTGAATATGTTTGGAAATATTTGAGGGTGGCTGGTTGGACGACTTCATGGGCAGGATGTGCATTAAATACTCGAATTCTGGCCCTCGGAAACTGGGTCAGTCAGAACGTGCGAACAAAGCATCATTATTCTACCTTCACATAATGGAATTTGATTGATGGGGTATCCTCTTTCAGCCTCTGAGACCATGAGCTCGGACTTCAAGCTTCATAGAGGATCAAAGAGGAAGGATTCAATGACATTGTTCTCGATTCGGGGGGTGGCTAGGGGAAATGGCAATTCCTGCTGGGCTACACGTCTAGCAATCAAGTCCGACGATGCACTAAACGTAGCTTATCGACTAGCGTCGGAAGAAAGTACGAAAAAGCGTAAGGCGGATACTGAAGAGCCGGATGACGCGTCTTTGTCGTCGCCCTCCTAAATGTGTACGAGTAGAATATGAACTAAGCCTTTCGCTGTCGCCTGCAGCCCGGATTACGATCTGATAAATTTTCTTCACGGCTTTTCTCAACCCAGAGGTGTGAATTTTTCCAATATGCGGCCCTTGTCGCTTCTCCCGCTCTTTGGGGCATCTAGCGCCCTCTCCACGCCGATCAACGAGACTAAGAATGCAAATCATATTTTCAATACCGTCCAAGACTCCATGCGCCAATGGGGCTCTTCCCTTCATCATAATGGTGTCTCATTCTTCCTCGCGAGAGTTCCCACTGGAACACAATTCTACCATGGCACCTCCGAGAGCACCCCGGTAACCGGCACCGAGTGGCTCGCTTTTGAGCCCGAGCATGCCATGGTTTTTGCACGCCCGCACGGCCCTCCACGAAACCAACCAAGCCCACCCGACGAAGACGACCGAGAAGGTGGCCATGGAGAGCTTCGCAAGCGTGAGGGCTTTGAAAAGCTTCAGCCGCCACCCGGTCCTCCGCCGCGGACTTTGGAAAACGAAGCCGGGTACCTGCATACATATGCTACAAACAAGGACCTACGCCTCCTATACGTGGACGGAATGTCTGCCGCGAAAACGGATTTGGGAACTCTCGATTCGCAAGATAGCGTACTCTTCAACGGTTCAGTTGGCGATTTCCCACACGGTGGAGAAGGTGAGCGCGCGAGGCTCGCCTGTGAACTGGCCGATAATGAGTGGGAAGGTCGCATTGACGGCCTCCTCCGTATGGAGGCCGGATTTGAGATCATCCTTTGCCATTTCGAGCGGGACCTTGATGTCGTACGTATCACGCAGGTTAAGCAAGGGCAGATGGGCGGACCCCCTGGTGGACCTGGGCCAATGAAAGAGCACCAACACGGTGGTCCCCGCGATCATGAGCATCACGATGACAAAGAAGCTCACAGAGAATCTACTGAACATCATGGCGGACCTGGGCCAATGAAGGACCACCAACGCGGTGGTCCCCGCGATCATGAACATCGCGATGACAAAGAGGCCCACAGAGAATCTATTGAACATCATGGCGGCCGTGGTCCACAGAAGGACAGCAAGATGCACCATGGGGGTCATGACTTGGACAGACAGGATGAAGCCCCAGGACACGCTCCCGGCCGCCCCGGCCGCCCCGGCGGACCCCCTGGACCAGGGGGGCCCGGGGGCCCCGGGGGTCCCAAGGACGACTCCCCTCGATGGATGCGCGCTGTCATCGCCCGCTACCAAAGCATTGGCGGTAACCGAGTATCTCTCAATTTCGACCACTTTGTAACAGCCTACTCCCAAGATGTCGATCTGTTTCAAGGAGGCCGCCTTCCCCGACTATCTCACCTTTCGGAACAGCAGCGTTCTACTCTTCGCGATGAAGTGACAGACATGATCAAAACCTACCACCCAGCCGAAGTATGTGAAGACTGGCAAGCTATCGCCGACATGATTGTCACCAGGTATAGCAAGGAGCTGTCGTACTATACCTCCGGCAAGATTGGGTCACTGCTGCGCTTGCAAACTGAGATAGAGAGACTGATGTCTCCTTTCATTGATTATGAGAAGCGTGACACCGACTCGGAAATCGGACGTTGCGCAATGCAGTTTGTACCAGAAGGGGCTTTGCAGAACGGAAGTCTTGCTGGCAATGCAGTTTACGGCGTTGCAGAAAAGATCTGCGCAACTTTGCATGACGCTCAGGGCCAAAAGACCCTCAAGGCGGCTGTTCGGGTAATTCAAGAACTCGTTCAGTACTTGGACTGGGCAACTTGGAAGGAGTGCAAAGGTTGTGAGGCAAATGAAATTTGCGTCATTCCTATTTGGCCAATGGGAACAGTTGAAGACTATGAGCACCCCAAGTGCAAAGATGCCGATGAGGCCTATGGAGAAGGTGGAAAGAGTTACTGGGGCGGGTTCCGCCACTGAATCCGTTCTTTGGTGGACTTATTCTTTGTAATTAATCTCCACGGCATCAGTTGCAGCTTTAGTGAAAAAGCCATTCGATTTAATTTAATAAACATGGAAGCATCACGAATGATAAGTTGAAATTATTTACAGTAGAAGTATAGTGGGTTAAGGCAAACTATCCTGCTCGTCAACTTCGAGCCATCGACTGAAACCAATGTAACCGAGCCCATGGGATAAGCAGAAGATAATTTATGAGATGCGAAAGATCACGATCCATTCAAAAGAGTACATTTACTGGGAGACGGCGCCCTGAACGGTGTTGACGACAGAGCCAACGGCAGTGCCGAGGCTGCCGAGTCCGATAGTGGAAAGGGGACCCTGAAGAGCCGAGGCCACCTTGATCAACAAAAATGAGACTTGGTCTCCCGCCTGGACAACGATGAAGCTGGCGCCAGGAATGTTCGGCATTTGGGACTGGAGACCGGAGACTGATGGGGCCGAGGCAACAACGTTGCCAACGGGGCCCTGGATGGAAGACAGGTCAAGACCACCAAGGAGGCCAAGAAGAGTGGGCTCGAGCTGGAATAGCATGTCCTGGCCACCAGTAATGTTGTTGAGGTCAGTGATGGCGAGCAAGCCAGAGAGAGGATCTTCACGTTTGATGTTGGAGGTCAGATCCTTGACAGAGCCCAGAGCAGAAGACAAGGGGTCCTCGCGCTTGATGTTACCGGTAACAGACTCAAGACCGCCAACGATAGAGCCGATCAAACTGCCGACCTGGCCGAGGCCAAGGCTGGCGAGAAGGTCAACCACTTCCTGGGTCAGCTCAATAAGAGCAGCGTTGCCGTTTTCGAGAAGAGCCGTAACCTGGGTAAGACCAGAGCCGTTACTGCTGTCGAGTTGGTCAACAGACTGGGCAGTCTGAACAACCCGACCAATGGGCTGCTCGAGGGTATCGAGGGGCAGATTGCTCATGAGGCTCTGGAGCTCGGACTCAGCCATCATCTTAATATTGGAAGTTCCCGCCTGGTTGAGCACGTTAAGGATCTGACCGGCGCCGGCAGACTTGGTCATGCTAGTAACGACACTGGTGGGGGTAGCCGCCGCAGAAGACGACGAAGCAGAAGGCGCGCCGGAGCAGGTGGGGATCAGGGAAGCAATAGGCAGAGGCAGATCCGCGGGGATGATGCCTGAAGGTAGACAAGCGGGGAGACCCGCTGGCAGAGAGCCAGTAAGTCCGGACAGAACGCTGGTAGGCAGGGCCACAGCAGTTGAAGCCAGGAGGGCGGAAATAGCAAATGACTTCATCTTGTGTAAAGAGTGACTGGTGTTCGAAAACAAGTAATGAGTGGACGGTATGAACCCGGTTGGTGTAAAGGAGGGACTGTGCAAAGAATGACAGAAAATATCTTGAATATCAAACCCCACGGACGGGAGTCTCCATTTTATACACTCTTTCGCCGTTGAGGGATTCACCTAGTGCTGAGCACTGGCCCCGTTCTTTGACGCCGACCTCCTGAGCAGGGAGGACAACCAAAAACCAGCCGAAAGTGGAAAGAACATCCAAGCATTAAGCTTCATTCTCAGTGGCTGACCGTGGCGCCGCCACATTGGAGTTGGGTCCGGCAAAGGACGCTTGGCTCCTTTTTAACCTTCCTGCACGGCACATCTTCATTAGCCACCCCGCCGATCAATGCACCTGTTTGACGCCCACATTGAATGTCTGGACTCTGTAGGGTGTTCTGATACACGGTAAGCCGTGCTCAATGGTCATGAAGAGCAAGGAAATGGGTCTGCTATATGGTCCTAAATTCCAAAACATTGGGATAGCCCCCAGGGGCTTGGATGCATCCTCCCAGGGATTCTCATATCTCAGGCAGAATTGGGTCGAGATCGACACGGTCAATCATCTTGCCTTTCAGGTACCAATGAGCATCTTGCTCCTGAGCTAAGACCTCGGGTAGTGAGAAAGTTGAACTCCACAAAGCCTCGGAAGGTTGGAGAGTGCAATTTCGGACATCCAAGTCTAGTGTCGAATCATGCTGCCGGCGGGGCAAGGGACTTGGGGCTTGCTTTGCTTGTTCGGCTTGTTTGCGCGGGTATTGGATCAAGGATCCTCAGGGAGGTGGTATTGACGTCATGAACTCAGCATCCCCCTGAGTCCAGGACCCAATATTGTGAAACTCATATTGATTTCAAATGCATTGGGGATTGTCGAGAAAATAAGGATATTGGGCCCCGCGTGGTGTGGGTTGGACTAGGTTGGACGTTACAGCCGGGCATGGGTCCGGGGATTTCAGGGGTAAACACGTTTTCGAAAAGTGACAGCTACCTATGGACCCATCGAAACCTTGAATTACTATGAACTTTCAAATACCGGATGATGCC
This sequence comes from Penicillium bialowiezense, assembly GCA_026122735.1. NCBI lineage: Eukaryota > Fungi > Ascomycota > Eurotiomycetes > Eurotiales > Aspergillaceae > Penicillium > Penicillium bialowiezense. Next base: position 1,669,671 of record JAKZFB010000004.1, read on the forward strand.
TGGTACTGGGACCTTTCCCCTTCCAATTTAGTGCTCATTTCTTGCCGCCTGTTAATTCCCTAAGATCAAGCACACCCCCGAGCGCCCTGACCCGCTTAGGGAGTAGGCAAAAAAATGGACCTGACTAAGAGAATAAAAGAAACAGATATCCGAAAATCTCACACGATTTGGAAGAAACTAAGCTGAGCTTCCCCACATAAAACCCGCAGATGGTGCTTGTACCGCAAGCACCTAAAAAGCTAAGGCTGGCAAGCGAAGTTCAGAAACACGGCCTTGTCTGGGCACTCTATGCCTCGACTGAAAGCGCCTGGGCAGGTTTATTGCTCGCTGACATGTCGATGGTGGCAAACCTGTCACTCCTTTCTGCACCACCTTGGCTGCCAACGGCTAAGGCAGTTCTCCTACCATCCAACTCCTCAATCCACTTGATAGGACCCGGGGGTAGAGTCTGTGATAGATCTTCCAGTCCCAGGTGCTGCTTAATGTCATTTCCAAGGTCTGGCAATTGCCCATGGACAAATTCATGGCGTCCGCCAAATTTTGCAGGGATATTGATCTCATCGATGACCTCTCCCAGGGCTGGTAAGACCTCCTCGGGGAGTAGGAAGACGATCTTTTCCGCTGTATGAAGATCGACGTAGCCTTTCAAGAACTTCCAAACGGACTGAAAGTACGAAGGTGCATTACACACCTATCGAGTGGTCAGTATATATCCCATGTTTGACTCAGAGTGAGGCGCCCACATAGATCTTTTCGACGGTCTCTGGATAACATGTGTTTAATAGCAAACTAATCTCCTGGGCAAACGTCCTGATGCTCCACGCCTGCTTCAGTCCGAAATTTTTTGCGTCAACCAGATATACACCGCTGGTGATGGGCTTGGATGGTTCTGGTCTATCCGCCATCATTGAGCAAAGGGGCGTAATAAATCGAAGCAGACTATCGATATACACCGAAGCTAGTTGTCGCATGTCAGGGTTGGGCGGTTTCGTTTCATCTTGGGAATATTTCCATTGCGCAACCGTGCGTGCCCGGTCCCAACGTGCCATGGCATCTTTGTCCATATAATCAAGGTCATAGAAACACAACGGTCGGCCATGTTTGTCTCTGCGACCAGTCCAGTGGAAGTACTTTTGATCTATTAGAATTTCCACGTCGTCCTTTCATAAGCTCTCACTCACCAATTTACGCGTTTTCTCAAATTCGGCAATGTCAATCATGTCATAAAGTCGGATAATGTGGTTATCTTCACGGAATCGATGTGCTGTTTCGAAATGTTTGGTGGCCTCCCCGGGATCGAACTTGCGGGCCGCTAGAAATCGTCTGGTGGGGTCAGCAGGGCAATCAAGGGAACCTCCGAAGAGCCGCAGCTAGCAATTGGGCAGCATACAGAAGAGCAGGCGGGTCTAGTAGCCCATCGCACAAGTCTCTGCTCTCCAAGCTTTCAGGCCGAGACAAAAGATTCTTTTCCTTGCAACCATCCGTAAATGCCTTGAGTAGTTCGTCATGGTCGATTACGGCCATGTTCGCGCTTTGGTCCGCCATCTCACAGTCGGTGTCAGAAGTCCCTCGAGGGATGTACAAAAGATGAAGTTTTGATTTCCAGCTTGGGATGATGTGTTTGCAAAATCATTGGCGAGTTGGGGGCCAGGGACTGTGCGAATTGGTTCGCGCTATCACATCTGCAAGCTGACGCACGTGAGCGAGGTCGATCTTTAACCCAATGAATAGGTCCATCTTAGATCAAAATTGGACGTAACAAGTGTCTTTTCAATTTAAGATACTATAGTATCAAAATTGACTCGCTTGAGTGTGAGGCTGTTGGTGCAAAAGCTGGTACTAAGAACTTCACTTTCGCACCGGGGTGGCACAAGGAGCGGAACATACTAATCAAAATTAGTAGCCCGCAGAATATGATCAGCAACATGTCGTTCAATATGGAAATGAAGCATGTGTACTACTTGTTAGCTTTGGTGGTTCCGAGGTACGACTTCTGCCTCCGAAATCAGGCATGAATAAGAACGCCCACTCATTGGTCCGTGCACGTTGCTGCCGTCGCGCTGTCTTCATCGGCCCACGAAGCCCGCAGCCCAGCCCAACCCATTGGGCTTATGGGCCCCCATTAATGGCCTTGGGCCTTGGGGTCCGGGCCCAACCCGGCCCATTGAAGAGGTCTAAGATTCAACACACCTCAGCCGCTGGCTCTGCGATTATCACGGACTCTGAGCTCATGCCGATATCTGCTCTAAGAGCCCGGGGGAAGTGCCCTCATTAGAGCGGCGGATGCCCAATGGGAAGTCTTCACCCGTCTGGGAAAATCCAGTGCATATCAGTGCATATTGTGGCTCATTCAGGTGGTTCTCTCCGACCCAGCATCGCACTACGCTACATAGAATTTGATTCCCAGCCATTTTCAAGGCTATGAGAGTTGAGTTGACTTGTGGAACTTGGAACATGATTTGAATGGGTATGGTCGGTGATTGTATACAAAGTTGTACAACGCGTGCAGAGAGCCTGTTTCTCTGCCGGTCGACTAGCCTCGATGCAGGGATTCGATCCGTGCATGGACTGGGGGCTCATGAAGTAGTGAGCGAATTTTCGATTCTTAGCAACGAAGAATCTTAGCAGCAGCGGCCTCAGCGACGACCATGATAGTAGTCTGAATGTTACCGGTGGGGAGATCGGGGTGAATACTTCCGTCGACAATGAACTAGACAATGAGGTTAGTGAAAGTTCTGGACCCAGCATTCGGGAGTAGTAGCTTACCAGGTTGTCGACTCCATACACCTTGGCGTTGGTGTCAACAACGGAGGTAGCGTTGTCACGGCCGTCATCAGTGCCCATCTTGGCGGTGCTGGTGTAGTGGTTACCAGACTGCAAGGCGTTCATGATAGCCGAGACGTTGGTGTTTGTCTGGAGCTCAAAGCCTGAATGGGCGTTGATCTCGTCGATCCGCTTCTGGATGAACATGCGAGCAGCCTTGCGATCAGAGGCAGTCTGGAGATAGGGTGAGGTCTCGATGATAGTCTTGCCGGTCGTGTCAAGTCCAAGAACACCGGAAGAAGTGAGACCGTGGGTCAGGTAGCTGGTGATGGTGACGACACCCTCGGCGGTGGGGGCGCAAGAACCCTGGAAGTATTGGGTGTGGCCATCAACCTCCTCGGAGGTGAAGAAGATCATACGGTGCTTACCCTGGGTAAGAACACCGCTGTCCTTGCCGTACAGAGAGATGTCACTGGTGTCGGTTCCGTTGAGGACACCCTCGTAGTCGACAAGTCCGAATGAGGTGTTGGTGCTGAAAGTGATGGGGAAGATGGGGTGGTCCTTGAGACCGACACCGACGGGCAGGTCGATCCACTGGGCCTGGGGAGGGACAGAAACACCGCTCTTCTGGGCAATCTCGATCTGGGCCTGGTGGCCGATACCAGAGTTCCAGAGAACACGAGGGGTGCTCAGAGCACCAGCGGCAAGGACAACACGACCACGAGGAGCAAGGGTAATGATCTCAGAGCGACCGGCGGCGTTCTGAATCTCAACTCCGGTGACCTTGCTACCAGAGCGGATCAAGCGGAGGACCTTTGTACCAAGGGCAAGTTGGAAGTTATCGAGCTTCACGGCATCGGGGAGGTAGGTGCGGACGGGGCCAGCGCGCTTCTGGTCCTGGACGTTCCAGGCAGGGTAGCTGTAGACCTTGTTCTTCTCATCGGGTTGGGCAATCATGTCAACGGACTTCCAGCCAAGGCCACCGAAGAACTTGGATAGCACGTTGTAGAGACCCTGGTCGTAACGCTTTCCGTCGGCAGAGGGCAGGATGGTACCGGGGTTACGCTTGTAGAGTCTGTCAGCGGCAGGCTCAACGTCGTTCCACTTCCAGCCCTTGGGCCACTTGTCGTCGAAGTCACGAGCAGGCGGGTGGACAAAGACCATGTAGTTGACGGTGACACCGCCGCCGAGGACACACGCTGCCATACCCTCGGTGTCAGAGCAGATGTACTCATTCCAGACGTCAAGGGCACCGACGTTGGCAGACATTCCGGGGAGATCGATCGCGGTCAGTTGGTCGTTCCATTCGAGGGTCTCGTTGGCACCGGTGGCAACAGTGGGACCGACACCACGCTCGAGAAGTAGGACCTTCTTGCCGGCCTGAGCAAACTTCTCGGCGCTGATGATACCGGCGGGACCACCGCCAACCACGATATAGTCATAGGTGTGGTTCTGGAAAACCGAAGCGGATGCGACTCCGGCAACAGCGGACAGCGCAGCTGTCAAAGGACCTGCCTGAAGGAATCTCATGGTGTCTGTGAATGAGATCTATATGCAGAATGCCGATCAATCCATGCTCTCTGGGGACTCACAGCCTTTTTAACTGTTTCATGGCCTGGGCTAAACCCACCCGGTGGAAGCCCGGTAATTGTTTCGCTCAACACGGGACACTGACGGCGAAACGTGGCTCGGCAGAGGTTTAATTTCGTCAACGGTGCCTGATTGGGATTAGCGCGATCAGATAAGACCAACCGAGTCTTCCTGTTCCTGGCTAGCCTCCATTAGATCAACCTCGGGCAGCGCGGTTCTTTCTCTCAGGCCACCCCGTGTAATGATTCATCCGAAGATCAGCCGTTGATTTCATAACATATGAGCCATCAAATGCAGTTTTTATGTGAAGGGTGATTGAGGACGTCTAGATCCTGCTTGCAAAACGGTTAAATTTCGGAGATTTCAAGGTCTCGGCGCACGCGACCCAACCCAGGGATTTTGCCTCCACATTTCTGCTAGCTCAACCCCTAGAAATCCTTAGATTCACCTTATTTCCCGGAAAAGCGCTTTCCCTGGTACCGATGCCACTGACGTGCCCGGGCTTCAAGACAGTTCTCGCATCCCATCTCATTTATCTCCCGGATGAGGCGCTCAGGATCGTGTCATCTAGTGTTTCTTGCTCAGCCACCGTTCCATATTTGCTTCTAGACTGCGAAACTGAAACCTTGGAGTGCCAAGGGTGGAGATCAAATCCTTATGGCCAAGCATAAGAACCAAACAGAAGGTCCCACATTTAATAATCATGCATAAGCAGCTCGTCATCGCAAACCCTGAATACAAAGGTACTTACTCATACTAGACCTTATTTATGGTTAAAGAGACCATGTCTATGAGCATTCTTTGAATAAAACTACTAAAGTTCTTTGGGGAATATCCACGCCTGTGGATAAGCGTTGCTACCAGGTACTTTCAGTAGTCGGCAACGTTCCGCCTGTGATAATGCTGTGGCACCGGAGTTTGGCGGGTCTTTCAAATCTTTTATATGATGTCGCCTGTCATGAATAATTGTTGATAGGAATGCTTTGGTGGATGCCTGAAATTGTGTGTGGTCGAATCTAAGACTCGCGGAGAAAGTCCGAGTGCGGAATGACAGAGCCTAATACCACAGTCCTGCCCACGCTAACGTCTTTAATCATGCTACGAGAACGTTTTTCGACATTTATTCACATATCCCTATTTCAACATCAACTCAAATAGAACTTGTACTTGTATGCCGCTGAATACCAGTGATAGAGGTCTGGTTCCGCTACTTTTACTCGAACGTGGTTTCCGGATGTCCTGAGTGTGGCAAGTTGTTTGTGGTAGATTGGTAACGCTGCCTTGCTTGTTTCAGAGTGTTTCTGCTTCAACGCTCAACGCTTTTCCTTGTAATTTCTGTAGGGCTAGGTTGCAACTTCTGCCCACAGTCTTCCAAGGTTTGATTCCGAGTTTCATTTCCTCTTACGTTTCCCCAATCGAGCGTCAAACTTCTAACTAAATTCCTTCAAAGTCTCACCATCCTTTCTATAGATTTTTTTGGCTACAAACTCATCTATCTCCCCTACTAAAAATCATTATCCATCAAGTTTGGACAGTTTCAATTCGATCAGCAAGCTTCTCGGCTCTTTTCAATATTGTCAGGCCCAACCAGTAATCTCGTATTCCTGGACGGGTCTCAATCCGAACGATCGTAGTTATAAAATCCCTGGCCATTTTTAACGCCCAGACTTCCAGCTTGAAGCATTTCCTGAAGATATTTCCTCGGTTCGGCCGGAACTCCCTCTCGAGATTCTGCATAATGATTTTCAATATCCAACACGACGTCCAATCCAACGACATCCATTTGTTCACATGGACCCTTGGGTGTTTTGAGAACATCTTTGAAAATTGCATCAATTTCCTTGGGGGTTGCAACGCCCTCCGATAGAGTGAGTAGTGTTTCTCGCTTGATCGCAGCCCAAATCCTGCCACGAATCAGTCATCGTCAACTTCCGAGATACTTGGTACGATACCTGTTGTATATGTAGCCGATAGAATCTTTCTTGACGTGGAAAGGCGAAAATCCGTGTTCTTTACATTGGGTCAAGACAAGATCGATCAGTTTGGGGTCGCTATCTTTATGACCCATGATCTCGATGGCTATATGTGTCAGCAAATACAAAACTTCTCATGTCTTGAAAATAATGAAGCATACCGGATGTCTCCGGTGGCCAATCTGGAAACTGCCGTTAACGGTCATGAAATAAATGAACGTGGTTATCACTCACAGCAGTGTGCACTCATGACCCTTTCGCTGTTTTTCAAACTCAACCCTTCAAGGATTTCAAAGATTCCATAGCTGCTCGAGTTTGATGCGATGATAGTGCTCTCAGGGGCCAATCCATCAAGCTGGGTGATGACTTTTCGCTTCAACTCCAAGTTCTCGGGAACACACTATTTGAGTGCTGTTAATAGGGACAAGTTGCAGAAGAATTATCCGGCCTTACTTCAACAACAAGCCACGCGTTGCTCAAAATGGAGTCTAGCGATGAAGGATGTGAAGTCTCAATTCTCCCCCATTCCCTCTGATCGTTTGTGTCTGCGCGCAACTTCTCAACATATTGCAGACCGTCTTGCAGCTGTTGCTCTTGCAGGTCTACCAGACAAACAGTGCCTCCCTTGCTAGACCACTTTGCATTTGTCAGTGTTGCCGACCATGTGACTTCAATTGGAATCACAGACCATGTAGGCCAGCCTTCTACCCTGAGTACCGGCTCCAATGATCACAACGGATCCTATGGGCTTTTGAACTTCCATGTTTGATGAACAGAGCACTGATTTTTTTTTAGTTCTCGGTTTCCCAAGCTCAGGTGTTGACAATCGGTGAATGGACTGTTGGGTGTGCAGAGAATAATGTTCCGGGATGTCATGGAAATCAGGTTCGCTACGAAGTCCGGTCCGCGCGAACGGAACCTCCAAAGTTCGGTATGCGGGGTATGGCTACGGGCTATTGATTGGCCACAAAGAGCCGAACTCCGGGGAAGTTTGCATTTGCGCACTGTAGATCAATTTTGGGTTGCATATTGCAGCGGAATTGTGCGCTTTTGTATCCGATTGGTACATATAGACGAATAGGCATTGACTTGGGAGTCTTGATTGCTGACTTGCTACAATAGCCTCATGAACAGGCGATGGTTTTGGTAAAAGGAGAAAGACGTTGGAACGACTTCGGGAAGAATAAGTTAAGTAATGGCAGGTTTTGACCTCGGAGCCTGGGAGAAGTGAAGCAACCCCCCTAGGATAGATTTGGGGGTGATTAAATATGATAAGGTCGCTTACTTTGTTGCGAGTACCAAGTAAGATATCTTCAAAACCGCCCCGGGGGCTCCATCTCTCAGCGCTCATGTCTGTACTTCGATAATCTTCCAAGGCTCTATCATGTGGGGTCTTTTTTGGCGAGCTAGCTTACACGCCCGGGTGTGCACCCGTTCCAAGACTCATGATACATTTCAGTTGTTGCCCAAATCTTTCCCAAATCTTTCCAAGGCTGTTGTAATTTTGGGAAATTCGTGTTCAAAGTCATCACCTGGGCATGGTATGCAACCAATCAGCATTTTTTTTGTTAGCGCTTACTTGCTGAGTAAAGCTTGGGTCATACGAGTTGGATTAGGTTTGATATCAATCTGTGGTCAAATTGCAATTATTGCTGAGGCCCGCACATAGTAGACATTTATCTGATTTATTTGATGTTCAACTACCGTATAATTCATACCCGCTATTTTCCAAGCTTTTTGGTTTGAGATAATTTGCACCAGTTAAAAGTTGCGGCAGTGCAATTTTGGTGGAGTCAGACTGACAGCAAAGGATTGCCTTAGCTTCACGCCATATATGCACCTTGGTCTTTTTTGAGAAATCTTGCTCCAACCACATCGCGAAAGCCATCTCCAATATGGGACTAGCGCGGATAAATTCATGCTAACGCTCAACTTGTTCTGTCACTGGCCCACATGGGCGGGTGATGTTTATGCATATATAAGCTCTAGCAGTCATCCTCGGCACATTTTATTTTGTCTTCATACCTGTCCCTCAAATTTCAGCATGTCGCCGTGTAAAGGGGTCACTTCTGAGATTTTCTGCCAATCGATAGGCTCGAATGAAAACCGGCTCCCTAAAGATAGTGTGCGGGTTTTGGAACACTCGGAGCGTAAGCACGAAAGTCGAAGCGACCCAGATACTAAATCAAGCGCTAATGGCTTTGAAAGGCTATGACGAGTATTATGAGCGACAGTCGAAATTAGGCGATGAACTCAGCGTATGTTACTATGAATCTTCCACAGGAATCTCTAACATGCCAATTTTAGGGTGATATTCGGTTCCCTAACTCCATAATGTATCAACATCCGCATATTCCCATACCTTTCTCGGCATATTGACCATCCAAAACCCAGGTTTACATCCACCGACGCAATCAATGACTGGGTCACTCAGGGACACGAAGACTTTTTTCCTGCTGAGGTCAAGCTCATCATGCAACGAAATCTGAACGGCTCATTTGGATGCGAATATTACAGAGATGAAAATGGCAGGGTTGTGGCATGCGGTAAGTCATCCCCATATTCGCAGAAAATCTATGCTTCTGATGCAGTGAAGATTCGTGGGGCTTTTTCAAATTGAAACGTATATGGAAGAACCCGAACTCTCTCAAGGTTTATGACGAGTGGCTCCAGCTTGCTATCTTTGTGCGAAAAAATTGGGTGACCTCGAAGCAATTCGTCTTGTTTCTGGACTGTCCGAATTATGTGATCCAGCAGCTTCAAATATCCTTGCCCAAAGTTCACAGGAGCGACCCTTATGCATGGCATTCTCTGTTCGTCGGTGAGATGAGGAAAATCTATGATCAAGCCATATGGGATCTTCGAGGCGTTGTATGGGAGGTCGAAGCAGTAAGTCCAATTTGTGTTTCCTCGGAGATGAAATCGTTAACAAGATAACTATTGTAGTACCAGAAAGATTTGGAGGCATTCCAGCCCCAATTTATCCTTCTGCATGATCTCTCAAGGCACATCAGTCACTCAAAGGAAATACTCGACGTGGCTTTGGAAACTGTGGATAGCATAACACATCAATACGCCCTGCTGGACGAGCATCATCCCGCTCCTGACACAAGGATTCGATGGCAATCGCGTGATGTTGAGAAACAACTCTACTTCGCAATGAAAAGCCTGCGCTCAACGAAGCTTAGATGCATTTCGCTCAGTGAGCGACTGCAAAACGAGATCAATCTGGTTTGTCCTGCCGTTCTTCGTGTTGATGGAGCGCAGCTAATTGTGGCCAGGCATTTAATATTGTGGCCCAAAGAGATAATGAAGTGTCGATTCAAATGGCGAAACATTCGCTGACGGACAATACCATGATGAAGACAGTGGCTATTGTCAGTTTGGTTTATCTTCCAGGCACCTTTGTATCAGTGAGTTGAGCTTCCTATGACAGAACTTCAATCACTTACGTTGGAAGGGAATTTTTGGCATGAACTTCTTTGACTTTGAGGGACCGGATGGAAAAGATAGCATGACCGTTTCAAAACACTTTTGGGTATATTGGCTGATCACGATCGGCTTGACGCTTGCCACAATCCTCATCTGGCTGCTTTGGTTCAACGGGAAGGAGATTAAGCGGGTATTGGGGAAACGAAGTCGCAGAGGTCAGACAAATGAATGATAGAGGCTGTACAATTGTCAAAGCTTTGAAATTGACAAATGAATGTGCATTTTAAATGCTTGAATAGACATGGGATCATAGTTAACAATACGCCTGAAACACGAAGGCTTCCCCCCACCGAGCCCAAACAAGTACATCACACCAGATCATAACAAAAATGGAAAACGCCAGAGCCAGGTACATACAAACAAAATCCAAGCATATGATCTCAGTCCCACTGCCCCTTGTCCAAGGCACCTAACCCACCGCCAGTATGCTTACCCAGCAACTTGGCGATGTTCGAGCCACCACTGCGCTCCTTGACGCGAAGCTCCTTCTCGCGTTCGCGCTCACGCGCAGCTGTGTATGAGTTGACAGCACCGCCCTTCTTTGGGCCCGAAGCTGCAGCTTTGGAAACGCGGTTGGATGTGCTGGAGCTACTAGAAGATGAACCACCAGTTGTGACACGACGAAGGAGTTGAGGTGGACGGAAGCCAATGGGCCCCTCACCACCACTGGTTTGGAACGCAACCTTGGAATTTGCGCCGGGATTCGTGGTTGCGGAGTTGGATGATGCTTGGCGAAGAAGGGCAAGCCGGTCGACAACGACTCCTCGAGTGCGGCGTGGATGGCTGGGCTTGGCGAAGGTGTTGTCCTCCGAGTCCTCCTCTGCCCGATCCTCTCCAGGCGTCTCTTCGCTTTCGTCGTGTTCTCCCTCGTCGAGAGATGCATCGTCACGGAAAGAGTCGTATTCTGGTGTTTCAGTCAGGAAAGATAATGTCTCACGAATCTCCGCAAGAGTGGCCGGTTTCTTGGATGCCGCACTTGGACGAGTGCGACGAAGATGAGGCGGCGGTCGGTTGGTTGCATCCTCGGTAGATGGCTCGAGGGGCCGCTTGAGCTTGTTGTCAGAATCATTTGACTGGTCTTCGGAAGGTACATCTTGAGATTGGTCTTGGGAGGCGCTCTGTTCTTCCTCTAGGAAATCGATATTGAAGTCGTCATCAACTTCTCGATCTTCAACGGCCTTGAAAAAGGCTGCTTTCTTGGGGTTCTCAGCAATCTCGCCAATCTTTTCGTCTGCGAGTAGAGCGCGACGCATCTTTGCGAATTCGCGTTGCTTTTCGCGACGACGAGCTAAGTGCTCGTCATCGGAGTCGTCGAGGTCGAGATCATCATCCGCATTTTTGCGACGGCGGAGAGCTCCAGTGGTAATGTCTCGCATCAGCTTTGCAACATCCTTTTCATCACGGTTGCGATCATGGACACTGTGGAGATTAGCAAAGCCCATCCAGGTGGAAGGAAAGATACGTACGCATTGAGTGCAGCAAGTTGCTTCTCATCTACCACTTCGCCGCTGTTGTCGTTGATCATCTGTCGATCAATGGCATTCTCTTCGCCATCACTCTCATCACTGTTGCCACCGAGGCCTGCGTATTCATCCTCGGATTCTTCCGCAGCTTCATCAACGATGTCTTTTGCCTTGCTGTCTTTCTTGTTGTACTTATCCGCCTGTATTCTCGCAGCCTTTGCCTTTTTCATGACATTGAAAGCATCTGGATTTATCTCAAAGTCTCCCTCTTTCTCATCAACCTGAGGTAGTTCCACTGCACGACCTCGGCGAAGCATCTTACGTTTGCGATCTGCGACGGGCGACTGGGTCTGACCCACAAGAACAGTATCAACTGTGGACATTGGCGGTGTGTCTCTGAATCTTTTGGCGGGGTCGAACGGCGAGAAGACGAAGCCTTCATCCTGGGTTGGATCGGGAAGTTGGGACTGGGAATACTCCGAGAATGCGTAAGGGGCGGGAGACTCTGAGATGCGAGTGACATTCTGCGTGTAGTTGTCGATCATGTCCTTTTCGTTTCCCTGGGGTTGGCTGTCTGGTGCAAGGATTTCTGAATCTTCTTTGCGAAGTTGCGCTACAGGCTGACCAGGGTCAGGCAACGAGAAGGGGATGGTGGAAGTCCCAGATTGACTGCCAAAGCCGTCCCCGTCCAACGTAGAAGCGAAAGCCTGTGTAAGACCAAGAGACATATCACCTGGAGTTCCCATTCCAGCAGGGAATTTGGGACGTTCGACCGATTGGGGAACGTGGCTTGGTGGTCTGACTGGTGTTGATGGCACATGGACTTGATCTTCATCCTCATCATCGCTAATGACTCGGGTTGGACGCTTGCGCCGGGTGGAAGGCTGCTCCTCTGCATCTGACGGCACAGCATCGCTTTCGTCGTCGGCCTCACTTGCCTCTTGCTCTAACATGTCCCCGCCGTTGATACTGTCGTTTTCGTCATCTTCTTCATCTTCGCCCCCCTCTTCATTGGGGTTCTGATCTTCATCAGAGCCAGAGAGCAGGTAGTCATCGTCCTCATCATCGTCATCATCGCCCTTGTTTTTCTTCTTCGCGGCCCTTTCCAGCCGGGCGATCTCGTCCGCTTCTTTGCGTGCTTTCTCGACAAGATTCTCCATGTCGTCCTCCATTGCAGCGCGCTCTTCGGCAGTCTCAATCACTACACCTTTAGCTCGTAGTTCTTCAATGCGCTCTTTGCGCTCTTTGGCAGCTTGCTGCCTAGCACGGCGCAAGAGGCTGGCGGAAAGTTCTGCAGAGTTCATGGATTCCCCCTCCCTTTTTGTAGTCAAGTGGGCCAGAGCCTTCAACTTGAGCATAGCGGGGCTTTCTTGCTTTTGTCGGGTTGGCAAGTTTTCAAATGCCGCAAGCCGGCGGCACTTGCCAGGAGAGGTGACGATCTCAAGCTCTTCATCTGAGTCGTCGTTTTTCTGGCGCTCGGCGATTTGTTGTCTTGATATCCTTACGTGGAAAGGACGATGCGTAGACGATGGGAGTCTTTTGGGTTTGGCATCTTTTGTTTCAGGGGATGCAGCCTTTGCTACAGGTTTCGCTGGCTGGTTCAAGCGCTCCTGCATGGCCTGGGCCACCAAATCTTTGGGGTCAGTCAGGGGCTCATCATCATCATCATCCATTTCGATGTCGGCTTGACTATTGTCATCCCCGACGGCCGGTTTGATTTGATCTGATGGACGAGATGGGGAAGTATGCGGGGTATCTTTATTCTGGGTGTATGTTTCCCCATCGGTCGAATTTTGTGAGTTATTCGTGGACGAGTTTGCTGCAACCTGATTTGTTGGAGGATCAGGTTGCATAAAGTTGAATCGAGCAAAAAGGCTTTCCTTGGTGATCTTTTTCTTGGTTTGAGCCTGATGAGCCAATTGCATATTACGGCTCATGCGCTGTGTTTCCTGTCTCATCTCATCCAATGCCTTCTTACTGGCCTTCCGGGGCTGGCGAGCTTTTTGAGAAAGTTTGTGCGCAGACCCTGGGTCATCAGCGCCGCTTTCTTCGCCAGAAAGAACCTCAGAGCTGAAATGCTCTATCTGGGCTCTCCTTGCGGCCTTCTTTTCAGCCTCGACCTTTTCCCGCTCTTCGCGTTCCTTGCGCTTTTGAGCGACAAGGGATAAGAACCGAGCATTGCCTTTCGGTTTTTCGGTTTCGTTGACTTCGTCACCGTTCGTGGAACCATGGTCTCCGGGTGAGGAAACAAAGAGGGGCGAATCTGATCTGGCGAGAGCGTGGGTTGGTTCGGGTGTTGACGAGTTGGAGTTGGCTTTGGTCTTTCTCCTCGGACCTGCCGTAGGTAGATCGTCGTCGCTAGACTCATTCAATGTGGGCTCGGGTTCGGTTTGTTTTGTCTTGGAGTGTTGAGAATTGTCGGAGCGTGGTGCCTTTGCGGTGCCAGCGAATGTGGAGTCATGGTCGACGACGGGTGACTTAGATCCATTACCCTGCATCCGGGCCGCCATGCGACCTTTGGGGCGAGCGATATCATCCTCGCTTTCGGATTCTGAGTCGTGTGATGGGTCATTTGCGCTTTTGTTGACTGTGCCTGATTCATGTAGGTTGAGTTTCGAAACACCGCTTGTAGGTTTGGCAATGCGGCTTTCATCTTCAGAGTCGCTGTCGAATTCGGCCATTAAAGCCTTAATCTTTTGACCAGGCGTGATAATGTTCGGTGAGTCGCCCGCAGGCGATGCGGACCGCGTCGAGCGTGGTGTGGTTGGGGACGACATGATGAATATGACCTGTATTAGACAAATTGATGAATTTAAATTACCATGGTGGATCCAACGAGAAATTGGCTGAGACCCTGGCGAATTTGAAGTTCAAGTCAAAGAGCGAACACCAGTCTCAAGGGTGCATAGCCCGAACGCGATGCGCGTTCCTCGCGTTACTGGGGCTATCACGTGATCCTTATCTTATCGCGTCTCAATTAAGATCTCGGGGGAGCCCTAAAAACCTCGGAGTACGGAGTACAGAACAGAAGATTCAGCACTTGATGAATGGGGAATTTTTATTTTTTAAATGTTCATATTAGCCCGTTCCACCTTCAGGCATACGATGACAAGATACTCTGGTTCCTGCGGTCCATATTTCATAACACAAAGTTCAATGCTGTTTTCTGGATTGGCGTCCCTCCGTTAACTCCTCAAATTTCGCAAAATGATGGGCCCAAAGGTTTGGGGGACAATGAAAAAAGGGGTAGATCACAATAGGACCATGGCATACTGCCTGGAAAGCTCCTTAGAGTAAGACCGTAAAGTCGTTGGCATGAGGTTATAGTAACGCTCGAAAACACGACTAGATTTCGATGTCGATATCCATGTCGAGCGCAGCAATGTTCTCATCATCGGTATTGCGGTAGCTAATCATGAAACCATTCTTCGGTTTCTTCGGTGTGGTCTTAACGGTGTTGGCAGAGCCCTCGGCAACCTTGGGAGCCTGCTTGGGGGTGTCTGCAGGAGTCCCGACCGCAGTGTCAGCCTTGGCTGGATCACTGACATCGTGGTGGGTCTTTGCCACAGTTCGCACACGCATGAACGGGTTTGGAACAGCCTCTCCGCGGGCGACTGCAGCGGCGGCCTTGCGAGCGGCCTTTCGCTCTTCAAGCTGAGCACGACGAACATTTTCGTAGTTGAGCTTTTGGTTGCGGACGTTCATTTGGTGCACACGCTCGGCCTCTGAAAGACCCTTGTTGCCCGATTCCTTCTTGGCCAGCGAAGTTCCCCAGGAGAGGGTAGGGTTGACAAGATCATGGAGTTCCTTCTCTAATCGTTCAGCTTCATCATGATGTCCATTGGCTTTGGCGTATGACAACTCCTTCTCAACGTCGAGTCGCTTGAGCACATTCTTCTTTTGGTCAAAGGCACCCTGGCGGCGAAGCTTCTCATTCAGCTCTTCCCGAGTAAACTCATGGTTAATAAGATTGTTGATATCGATGACCTTGGATGCAAGCTTTCCCTGGGTTGCCATCTTTAAATCCTCGACAGCCAAAGTCTTGCGGTAACGAGTGTATTCACCCTGACTGTGTTAGCGGGAAACATTGCTTTACAGACAAATAACTCACTTCTGAAAAGGCAGAATCCGAACAGGCGATGAATGGGAACTCCTTAATTGACTTTCCATGTGCCAGCTTGGCGTATTGATCTGTGACAAATGGCCGGCCGTTGGCAGCCTCTATGGCATAAGGCTTGCCCGTGACGATACCAGTAATCAGGCACATGCGGTATTCTAACTGACCAGTCTCATGGTGCGGTCCAACGTTGACGCGTGCGTAGCAGTTTGTCATGGCGTCCTCGAAACCGGGGTAGAAGCAGACCTGCGCAAAGTTGCTTCGGCCAACACGAGCACGCTGAATGTCCCGTAGCTCGGCAGGGGGGTCATCTTTGGGGATAGAGGGGGAACGGCCAACACGATCATCCAGCTCCAGGTCACTTTCAGCGTCGGCGTCTTCATCAGAAACGTCAGATCCCAAGGACCGAGACCGACGACGCGACTGGGCAGGGTCCCGACGGCGAAGTTCTTCCCGTTTGCCCTTCTGTTCACGCTGGCGCTTGTAGGCTTCGATGGCCCCAGAGGTTTCTCCCACCTTGCGACCTCCAAGAGTCGTCTTCTGGCGGGAGCTTTTGCGTTGGTTTTCATCTAGCCCAGCCGAACCAGCTTTTCGCTTGGCTTTCTTGGCTGCCCGGGCCTCTTCCCGGGATCGAGAGGCTAGCAGACGACGGAGAGCAAGGTCCTGGTTGTGTCGGTCGACTTGCTGGGCACGCTCGGACAGAGTCTCCTCGCGCTGTATCTCAGGCATGGCCATGATATCCTTCTTATCTTGCGCCGAGTAGTACAGCTTGTCATATGGAAAGATTGGGCGGTCTTCATCGTCGCCGGAGTTCTCGGAGTCTGACTCTGACTCGGACATAGGTGCAGATTGGAGCGAATGGTGCGATCCATCATCGGAGCTATATTGTCAGCCTAAAACTTGATTGTTGGAGAAGGACACTCACATTTCCCCCTCAGATTCATCCTTCACTTTCCGGGCCCGACGGGGTATAGGCTTAGCGGTTCCTTTGCGACCCATGGCGGCTGGTGAGTGCTCCCGATCTTGGTTGTGAGAGGAAGTTGAATGCGCTGGCGACTTGGGAGGAGGGGAGTGCTCCTCCTCAGAGTCACCCGCCAACGCGAGCAACTCAGCATCCAAATCATCCGCCATTGTGATAACTTTCTCAATAGAGATATACCCTGTGACAATAGCTTATATATCACTCCCTATTCAAACACTCTCAAACTATCTTATTGATCAGTCTTTCAATGATCTATAGCCTTGTGACAAGGAGTTGTCGTGGAGATATGGGATCTGGCAGGGTGTGCCAAAAGTCTTCCAAAAGTGTCCAAAAGTGTGACTTTTGGTTGTAGGTCGGTAAAGGAATCAGCGGGAGTCCCTTGGGAAAGAATGAAAAACAAGCGATGCCTTTTTTTGTCAGAAAGCGCGTAAGTGGTCGTCGCAAGTTGGCCTTTGCCGTAGATTCATGACGTTTAATGCCCGCCAAGCCACAGACCGCCTTAGCGACTGCGGAGCTTCATCACTCAAGCATCATCGTTATCGAAGTTGCACACCATGAGTTTACCGATTCTGCGCCAATGTGCGCTTAAATCTTCCCGGGGATTATCCAAATCATCATTTCCTGTCTTCCTCGACTTTCTCGCCCCGTCAGCATTGGTACACAAACAATATCGTAGCGCCTCAACCGCCACCTCCGGTCAGGTCAAACCTCGATATGTCCTCAGCAAAGAACAGCGAGAGTTCATGGACAGCGCTCTACGCGTAAATCAGGCCGGGGAACTGGCTGCAACGCTGATTTACACCGCCCAAACGCCTCAAATCGTCCGCTCCTACCCGCACCTCCGGCCCTTGATGAAACACATGTACGACCAAGAAGCAGGCCACCTGAAGACATTCAACCACCTCCTTTCGAAGCACCAAATTCGCCCAACGGCCATGTATCCCGCGTGGGAGGTCGCAGCCACATTCTTGGGTTGGTCAACTGCAGCACTGGGTCGCGAAGCTGCAATGGCGTGCACCGAAGCCGTCGAAACCGAGATTGGATCACACTATAATGACCAAGTAAGAGAGATTCTCTCTTGGGAAGCTGATGCTGCCAGGCGGGGCGAGGAATTGGACGACGAACTCAAAGAAATGCTGGCCACATTCCGGAGGATTCGAGACGAGGAGCTGGAGCATCTCGACCATGCCGTGGCTAATGACTCCAAGGAAGCGAAGCCCTATGATCCGCTCGTCGATGTCATTCGCTTTGGCTGTCGGACTGCCATTAAGATCAGTGAGAAGATTTGATTATCTGAGGCGCACGTCGCTGATATGTATTTGTTCGATCAAGCCTGTGTACAATATTGACTATTTCACATTCTATATGTTACGGACGAGTCCTTCTAATTGTGGTTAATGTTGTCCGCGGGGTATCAAAAAGGATAATTCCACCGAATCTGTAACCATGATGGTCGCCTGGCTTACTCCGAGCCTTTGTGTTCCACATGGTCCAAGAAGTTCCGAGAGAATCTCACAGCCTGCTGATAAACCTCTTCAAATCCGTTCGCGCCACCATAGTAAGGGTCCTTCACCACCTCACCTGCACCGATACGGTCGGTCAGCTTCCCACCTTTGCCAAAGTCACCAAATAGGCGAACGTCAGCAACCTTCGTATCGGGGCTGTAAGATCCAATTGCAGCATCGACGTGGGAGCGGGTGCTCTTGGAGCTGGGCTTATTATCGGTCTTCCTCTGCAGCGTTGCGATGACCGACTCGCGCGTGTCCAGCAATTCACGAAGATTAGACTTGTCCATGGCAAGAAGGTAGTCAAAGGTGAGGAAGTCCTCCCTCGTCACTTTGCGAGCGGCATGTTCGTACTCGGTGATCTCGTGGCGGCGCAAGGTGGACATAGTGCGCGAATCGGGGGGCTCGAGGCTGTGGTAGGCGGCTGTGCCGGCAGAGTCAATCTCTCCGATGGAGGGGTGGGTAGCTGCCAAGTCCCGGAATACACCTTCAGCCATTGGGGAACGACCTAGAGGGGTTAGTTGGCATATGTAATGGTAGACCTGCGCATGACGAACAGATGTTTCCTAGGCAGACAAATAGCACGCTTGTGCGTCCATTTGAGTGAGACATTGTGGGGGTATCGACGATAATTATCAATATGTGATTCAAGAAATGTAGGCAATGGAAGCAATCAAAACCACGGTATGACCAGAAGAAGTCGCCCGCGGGCAGATTTGAGGGCGGGGATTATCGATAGGCCCTAAGACCCCACCAGATGCCCTTGCATTACGTCGTAGGTGCGACGCACATTGTGCAGCGGGAACGCTACGCATAGATATGATTTACCAAGCAAACAATATTCAAGGAAATTTAAGCGTCGAAGCTAAAGTTCTTGATCTATTCATGGAACAGGCAGCGGCTTTAATGTCAGTACTAAGCCCAAAGTACCAGAGTATAAGCTCCAGCCACAGCGTGACCTCACATACTAAAAAAAGAAAGAGCGAAAGGGTGGTGCCTTCCATTTCCTGAACCGCGGGTGAGCCACAATGCCAAGAGATGTGGCTGAGTGCCAGTCAGTTGGCCCAGTAACACAACAACCAGTGGAACCTCTTCATTCCAGCAACCCGTGGCTCTGAATGTTTCTGACCATCTTTGGTTCTAAACACTGCAATCTCATTGGGCTTTTATGTTCCGAAGAAAGACCTGCCCTTGATTCCTTTTTTTTTTTCTCAGGTGTACCTTTCGTGTCTATACGACGGGTCAAATCAGCATCTGAAGTCACCTCCACAAGGCAGTGCGGAGCCTAGCACGGACACTTCTGATTCGCCCCATCTCCACCGTCATCGTTGCTGGGATCGGCTAAGGGCGTCGTAAACACCAAACAGAAGGGGCCGCCGGGTTTATTCCACAGTTCTTTGATCACCACGCTTTCTCCCCTTCTTCACATTCGTGTGACAATTTCAGATACACTGCTCTCATACCAAATCTCGCCTGCAGCGTCATATCTGAAACAACGCCCAGAGTTCGGGTCCGTCCATCGGACTAGTGATCCTTGCCTCTGACACTGAGGATTCCACCGGGCGCTCCTGGCGCAATCTCCAACAGCCCCTGCTACAAACTTTAGGCAGGACAATTTAACTCGTCCCGAGGCCCGCCATGGCCTATAATCGTGTCGGTAACGGTCAGTGCTCTTGCTTTATTGGAACCTCCCTCCCTCCATATGCTCCGCGCGTTCCCCATTTGCTTGAAACGTCTGAACCTCCCACATTAGTGTTGGTCACTGGTTTCAATGGTTGGCGTACCCTTTGCGATATCAAGCTCTTGCGACCTCACTTGTCGTTGAAAATAAGCAAACGCTGACGATGTCTCGACCAGACCCGTTCGCGGATGAACATGGCACTCCCATGTTGAATCCTTCTCATCTCACAGGATACAGTGCGCGCACTCCTTCCCCTGGGGGCTACCAGCTCCAAGACAATCCATATGCGCAGCAGTCGCATCTCCCTATGCCATCAAGCGATCACCTCCTCGAACAGCCTACCTATTCAGTCGAGAATGTCTCCAACTCATATGCGTACCACGACAACTATGGCGCGCAACAGCCTTACTCCGCTCCCGATTATGCGGTTGACCCAGAAGCTCATCACGATGCTTACTATACCCAACCATATGAACCTACACACCCCGCACACGATGATTATGACTTGGGTCAATACCCGGAACCAGGCCACACTCCTTATGAGCAGGTCGAAGAGCCCATGCTTGTACCGGGTGAGAACCCCTTTGGTCCTGACCCGCACGAGTACGAGGATGAAGTGCGCCCGACCCCCAGCCCCCAGCCGATTCGTCGCTGGAAGACGGTCAAGGAAGTGCAGCTCTTCAATGGTAACCTGGTTCTTGATTGCCCTATTGCGCCGAGATTGCTGAGCCAGGTTCCACATGCCGAAGCGCCAGGGCGTGATGAGTTTACCCACATGCGTTACTCTGCGGCGACCTGCGATCCTGCTGATTTCTTCGAGGAGCGTTTCACCCTGCGCCAGAAGCTTTTCGCCAAGCCTCGTCATACTGAACTGTTCATCGTTGTTACCATGTACAACGAGGACGATTTCCTCTTTGCGCGCACCATGTCTGGCGTGTTCAAAAATATCGACTACATGTGCTCCCGCACAAGCAGCAAAACTTGGGGGAAGGATGCGTGGAAAAAGATTGTGGTCTGCGTGATCAGTGATGGTCGTGCGAAAATCAACCCTCGCACGCGTGCTGTGCTTGCTGGTCTTGGTTGCTACCAAGACGGAATTGCCAAGCAACAGGTCAATGGCAAAGACGTGACTGCGCATATTTATGAGTACACTACGCAGGTCGGGTTAGAAGTGAAGGGCACGCAGGTACACCTGAAGCCTAGATCTGGACCCCCTGTGCAGATGATTTTCTGCTTGAAGGAAAAGAATCAGAAGAAAATCAACTCCCATAGATGGTTCTTCCAGGCCTTTGGTCGTGTGCTGGACCCCAACATCTGTGTCCTTCTTGATGCTGGTACGAAGCCCGGCAAAGACTCGATCTACCACCTCTGGAAGGCGTTCGATCTCGAGCCCATGTGCGGTGGTGCATGTGGTGAGATCAAGGTCATGTTGTCCCACGGAAAGAAACTTCTGAACCCCCTGGTTGCTGGTCAGAACTTTGAGTACAAGCTCAGTAACATTCTAGACAAGCCGCTTGAGTCTTCATTCGGATTTATCACTGTGTTGCCCGGTGCATTCTCTGCCTACCGTTTCGTCGCACTTCAGAATGATAAGAACGGCCAAGGCCCTCTGGAGCGATACTTTATGGGAGAAAAGATGCATGGTGCTAACGCGGGTATCTTCACGGCCAACATGTATCTTGCCGAAGATCGCATTCTTTGTTTCGAGATTGTTTCCAAACGCAAGTGCAGATGGCTCCTGCAATATGTCAAGTCGTCCACCGGTGAAACTGATGTGCCTGACCGCATGGCTGAGTTCATTCTCCAGCGTCGTCGTTGGCTGAACGGTAGTTTCTTTGCTGCTGTTTATGCCATTGCCCACTTCTACCAGATCTTCCGCAGTGACCACAGCTTCCTTCGCAAGTTCATGTTGATGATCGAGTTCGTTTACCAGACGGTTGCGATGATCTTTGCGTGGTTTGGTATCGGTAATTTCTTCTTGGTCTTCCACATCTTGACAACCTACTTGGGGTCAGATGATCTACTCGGTACCGCTGGTAAGGTTCTGGGAATTGTTTTCGAATGGCTATATCTGGCAACACTTGTGACTTGCTTTGTCCTCGCGTTGGGTAATCGACCTGGTGGTTCCAACAAGTTCTACATGACAATGGTGTACTTCTGGATCGTGATCATGATATACCTTGCCTTTGCTGCCATCTTCGTCACGGTGAAGTCAATTCAGACTGAAGTGTCGACAGAGGGCTTCACTGCTAGTGATCTCTTTACGAACGACACGTTCTTCTCCATCATCGTGTCCCTTGGTTCGACCTACGTGATGTGGTTTGTCGCCTCCTTCATTTTCCTGGACCCATGGCACATGTTCACCAGTGTGAGTATTCCCCGATCTTTCAATGGCTGCATCTTACTAATCTATTCAGTTCATCCAATACATTCTTCTCACACCAACCTACATCAACGTTCTCAACATTTATGCCTTCTGCAATACCCACGACATCACATGGGGTACCAAGGGAGACGACAAGGCCGAGAAACTGCCCTCTGCCCACCTCAAGCCCGGTGGCAAGGTCGATGTGAACATTCCGCAAGATGATGGTGACCTTAACGCCCAATATGAGGCCGAGGTTGCCAAATTCGCCATGAAGCCACCCAAAGAAGTTCCCAATATTTCCGATGAAGACAAGCAGGCAGATTACTACAAGGGATTCCGCAGTGCTGTCGTGCTCGCCTGGGTTTTCTGCAACTTTGCCCTTGGTGCAGTTGTTCTCAGCGCCGCCGGCCTGGAGACTTTCGACGAGACATCTACATCTACATCTACAAAGAGGAGTACTCAAGATGCCACGCAGACCGAGCGCTCTTTGATTTACATGAGGGTCGTTCTGTGGAGTGTTGCTGCTCTTTCGTTGTTCAAGTTCATCGGTGCCATGTGGTACCTGGTTGTCCGAATGGTGAGTCCTTTCCGTCCCATACTTCATCTGCTTCGTACTAACAGACCCCAGTTCCGCGGCGTTTGATTTAGCGATCTTTCAAGATTATTTTGTTTCCAATGCGATACCACATATCGATGACTACCACGGCAGGCCCGGTCTGGTAAATGGGATTGAAAATGAGGGTCAATGTAATATGCGTGATGACTTTGATATGCTTTCTGTCCGTTGTGACATGCGAAACGATATCGTGGTGTATCTGGGTTTGTCTTTTTTTGGTATCCACCCCTCAGTGTGCTTGCAATTCCAAGCCCTGGAGATTGCATTCGCGTTCACACTGGGGTTTTGGGGTTTTTGGGATCTTTAACTTTGGAGAATTTTGTACTCTATTTGTAGATATGGTGTGTCTGATTACTCCTTGTCAACTTTATTGGCACTGTTTCATGGGACGATGATATTAGGTCAACATGATCTAAATCCTCCATTTGAGCACAATTTCATTCTCTATCTATATTAATCCCGTGAGGCTTCCGTTACAATCTTATGTAGTTGTCTTCCAGGCAGTTTGATGCTTGTAGTTCACCTGGGCACCTGGGCAGTTCATGGATCTTTAGGTACAGTGGATGAGCTTTGGGGCTGTCGAAATAGCACACTGCCCAGGTGACTGTTGAGCTAAACTTGGGATTCAAGCTGGGTGGGTTGGTCAAGACATTCCAAAAGGTGGCCGATATATATCATTTGGGTAAGCACTAGCAATATTTCGAGCAAACAACCTTGGAAGTCAAGATGGAGTGTTTCATGTTAAGCTGCTAAGTCAAAATATGATAGGAAAAACGGTAGTTGGAAGTAGGAGGGTGGCTATTAACCGCTGTTGGGTACCTTCCCAAACAGTCACTAAAACCTCCCCCATAGCTATACACCTTCGCTCCCTCGGTTCGTTTCTTTCTCCTCTCCACTCTCCACGCCGAGCCAGATAACGACTGAACTTTACGGACACAACACCAGACTCACCTGGAACGATGGAGGAGGACGACAAGTGAACATTGGCAGCGGCCTCGGGTCGCCACGGTCAAAGATGGAGGAAACAAGAGGAGGGATGTTTACTGGTGAGAGGACAGTGGGGTACGCCACAGCAGGCCTAAGAACCTTGCTTTGGGCGCGCCAGGGAATGAAGCACAACTGGAACTCTTTTCTCGGACACAGTGGGCATCGTCTTCTCAAGCCTCGGCGATTGCTTAAGCAACAGACAAGGGGGACTGTTCTTTCGGGGATGTGGACTCTGGTGGTGGGCTTCGAGGGAGTTGGCAGGTGTGGGACACCTTTGCTCATTGATGATTCAGTCTAGATGATGTTTTGCATCCATCGGACTTGGCGACACCCTCTGGGAGAGCCGGGCAAGCTTGATCGGAGGCTCGCACTAAATATCTGAGAGCAAAAAAAATGTTCATTTTGCGAGAGACAAGAATACAAACCAGCCAACTGTTAGCTCACAGGTATAGAAGAGGACTTGAAGCTAACAACTGTCTTTATCACCAGCAACAACGGCGTGTCGCGAAGATGAAGAGCAGAGAGTTCGTGGATCCGCTCTATAGATCCAGGGTTGCTTATCAACGCACGGGCCTCCCTCCAGCACCTCCGCAAAACTGCGACGCAACGACGACATCATTCGGCAACCTCCCAATTATTTACAAACCATGGATCCAGACGCCAGCGTACCTACCGAACCGGAACCCTCGGTGTTTAGCTATGTGCTTTCATTCCTCCTCGTTGGTGTAGCATGGGGCTTCACAACCCCCTTTATCCGACGCGCGGCGGCAGACTTCAACGCCCGACAAGAGAAGCAAGCCAACGAATCAGCAAACCGCGGACGATCACGATCACGGTCGCAACGGTCCCCCGACACCGGTTTTACAGATGCCGGCGAAGACCAGGAATTGATCTCACAAGATGGACAGGATACGGAACCAGGACATGAAGACGGTGTGCGGGACCGAAGCATCAGCCGAAGTGACGTGAACCGCAAACCGAGTGCTGCAGGTCCAGATGATGGGCTGGAGAATGGAACCTCAGCTCGAAGGGCTGGTTCCAACACCCCAAGAGAGGACGAGGACGAGGACAACCTGCCTGAGCCGGCATGGCGTGGTTCTGGCGCCAAGCAATCCTGGCTGCGCGCGAAAGTGACCACGATCTTTTGGACAGTGGTCAACTTGCTGCGTACCCCTGCTTATGCTATTCCGTTAGTGATCAACCTCACGGGTAGTATCTGGTTCTTTTTGCTTGTTGGAAAACACGGTAGGTTCCGCAAGAAGCCGTGGTATTGGTCTATGCTGATATGTTCCTTCAGAACTCTCCCTTACCGTACCGCTCATCAACTCGAGTGCTTTCTTGTTTACTGTCCTCGGCGAATGGTACGTCGACCGAAAGGTGATTGCGAAGCAGACATGGTTGGGCATGGGGTTGGTCCTTGGGGGAATTGCAGTATGTGTGCATTCGAAAAACCAAGTCTCTTGAAAAGCTTGGTTTTCGATATCACTTTCTTCTCAAAGCTGTATCTACCGGATCAATCGGATGTAGACAATCTTGATGTAAAAGTAAACATTATATTTCTCATGATTTCCAAGGCATTTCCAGAGTTAGAACAGCTCCTGTGTCCGGCGTCTCACGTAAGGCCCAGCTATGTACAAAGGTAGAGCCAGGAACAGAACAGCCCACTCAATACCAGCGAACTCATAAAACATTTTTTCAATCCCTTCCATGGTCATCCAAGAATACGCACCCTTAGCAAGACCAAAGGCAACCACATTCTTGGAGGCATTCACAAGTACCAATGCCTCACCACTAGTCCGTGGGTATGAGTCTACAACGTAAGACAGCATAACGGAAGGAACGAGCGTAAGTCCAGCTGCGCATATCGCTGCCCCAACAGCAGGACGGATATAGTGCTGGTGGTTTGCCACGGTATATCCAAAGACAATCAGTCCGACGGGACAGATCAAAAATGGAAGAATCAATGCGGGAAGACGATGCTCGGGTTTGTGGATACCGTTGTTGCGTGTACGTAGCCAACGCGACAAACGATCCGTCAGTGGCCCGGCAATTGGCCCGGCAATCACGATGCCAACGAAGCTGCTGAATGTGAACAGACCAAGGTCTGCAGAGGAGAAGAGGTATGGAGGCGGAGAAAATACATCGGGCGCAATTGTGGAGATGATGACAACACTAAATTGAGTATATTGTTAGCTCAGGAAATCGAATTGAGAGATGAGTACTCACGCGCCGAGAATTACGCCATACATCGCAGATGCAACGAGGACGCCGGGAATCAAGAGGAGTGGGAACGGGAGAATGAACAAGTACGCAAAGTGCTTGATGATACCTCTCTCCTTGGCTTTCTCTGAAATTTTGAAAGACCAAAGGTCCTTCCAGTAAGTTTGATAATCCATTTGAGCGCGCGCCTCCGTGCGAGTATCACTTCGAGTGACGGTCTCAACATGGCTGTGAACATCCTTCTCGATGTCGTTGATAACTTCGGGCTCTGGCTCGACTTCGTACAGAGTCTCCGGTAGGAGGAAGATGGTGGTTATAAAGTTAACAGCGGCAATGATGGCGCAAAGAATAAAGAACCACCTCCATCCTTTGGCTTCAATCAAATAACCTGCGATAACAGGACCAATCTGAGAGCCACCCGAGAGGAATGCAGCGTATATGGCCATTGCGCTGGAGTAGTTGCGTTCATAGAAAAGATCTAGACCTTTTAGCATGGGAACTGAGACTGAGGGATGTGTACATACCGGCAAGAATACTGGGACCAAGGGA
Source organism: Penicillium bialowiezense (assembly GCA_026122735.1). Classification (NCBI taxonomy): domain Eukaryota; kingdom Fungi; phylum Ascomycota; class Eurotiomycetes; order Eurotiales; family Aspergillaceae; genus Penicillium; species Penicillium bialowiezense. The sequence goes on from JAKZFB010000004.1 coordinate 1,695,977, forward strand.
CTCAATTGAGCCATAGCCTGTGGATTTATTAGCAATAAATCAACCCCAGCCAGAGTGAAGCCCACCAAAGCTAGCAAAAACACGCGATGCAAGTAGACTGTTGTAGTCTTTCGCAACGGCGCTCCAGATGATGCCACCCAGAAACATGGCCATCGAAATCAAGACGATAGGACGCTTTCCAAATATCAAAGCCAGGGGCATCCAAATAAGATTGGACAGCCCCATTGCTAAGACCGAGTAAGTGACCAATTCTGCCAGTGTAGCAAATGGCAGGTGCAAATCTGCAGCCAATGACTCAAAGCCGACGGCAATACCAGACTGAAAATGTCAGCATTGTCGCAGAACGGACTAAACCGACTTACTGAGTACATGTTACCCATAAAAACAAACACATTAACGGTAAGCAGGGCACTATACGTGACCCGCTTAGGGAACAGCTACCGAACGGTTAGCCGGATTGCCTCATGGCTCGATGGGTGCAGGTAACATACCCTAGGGTCTATCGACATGTTGTGGCCTGACGCTGCGATGGGATGTGGGGCCGATGGGGGAATCAATGCTCACGCGAAACATCAGAAGATCAAGAGGGAAGACATAGCTACATATAGCAGGCTTCCCCAGACTTTACGAGTTTGGAAACGTTAACAGATCGAGTAATCACAGTCCCAACACGGGGTTTCCCCGCAAATGCTCATTGCACATGTGGATAGGCGAGATACTACGCCTTTCCTGTTCGGAAGCTCCAGTCGGTTGCTAGCGTGAATTTGGCACGTCCGGGGTAACGCCCCAGGCCTCTCGGGATGTCCGTGGAGGTGGACGCCGCTCGGATGCGGGTCGGGACCACATCAACAACGTGCCTCTTAAGCGATATCATTCGCATATGATTGGGTGGTGATTGCAGTAATATGTGATAAATTGGAAACGGTAAATAGGAGTGGCAAACTCTGTGGGAGTAGGCGTCACGCAAACCCCCAAGTGCCGAGCTGCTGTTAGCTGGCATTCGTAATCTTCGCTTGGAGGGCAAAAAGCCACCAAATTGACATGTATTTGCCCGAAACTAGACCCCGCGCTAACTTGGAGCTACTCTAAAGAATCTTTCGAGACCTCGGGATATCCCAAAAATCTCATTCCTGATGGATTATAGCAAGTCTATATCATAATTTGATCGGACGTCTTGGCGACCTTGTTAACATCAGCGAGAGAAGAAATGAGAGATAGTTGACAGCAAACTTCATGAATTCATATCATAAAATACATCATATACTTTGACAAGCCTGAATGACCTACCAGACAATTTCTTTTCCATTCGTACCCTCCACCGCGGGAATCAAGGGACGCAGCGCCTGACCGTAATCACCGCCATTGGGAGTGCGAAGGAGCGTATGAATGTGGAACTTCTTCGGCTCCTCATTGTTCAAAAACACACCAGAGTGATGGTCAAACTCGACAAGAATCACCGGGCTCTGGATTCTGTAGTAGAACGGATCCTCATCCCCATATCCTCCAATCCAGCAAAAGTACGTCTCCTTTTCATGAGCGCGTACTTGATCGATCTTCATCGCGCGTGACTTTGCCGGCAGATAAAGGAGATATTGCTCCAAAATTCCGTACATCAGATCTTTCTGTGCAGAATCAAATGTTGATGCTAAGATTCCCTCATAGGGAATTTCACGGTTATCCCGGTACGCACCGCACAGATGGCGCTGATCATCCTTGTTCCATCGGCCAGGTGGCATAGCAGGATCTTTCATTTCAGCAAAAACCCGAGCAGAAGACTGAAGTTCTGCAGAAAGTGACTGCATAAGCTGAAGCCCAAGCTTTTCTTCCAATTGCATGATGCGTGTGCCGGAATGTGGACCCGCATCGATCTCGTTTGGTTCTGCGCCTGTGAACCAAGGAGACGCGACGATTTGTCCCTTGTAGAGGAAAATGTTCAAACACAAATGATGTCCATAGAAAGACCAGCCCCAAGGTCTCGTGGTGGATGGGCGACCGAAAAGAACGAAGTTGTAGGAGAACTCATTCATCACGGCCGGCGATTTGACCAATTCGCCGAGGAAATGGTTGATGCGCATTGCGCTGACGGCTTTTTCGTAACCCTCGGGAGAGAGTGTTGTCTTGAGAACATTCATGACTGCATCACGGATTTGCGAGTTCACTTCGTCAAGTCGAATTCCCTTGTGAGCCAACAGGAACTCTGGGTTGGACCATGTGCGCCATTGTGGGGAATCGATGTGGTAGTTGATGGCTTCTTTCTGCTTGTCATCCAGTAAAGCTGTGACAGCTTCGGTTGCGTTCACAATCTCTTGAATTGGAACATCTTCTTCTTGTAATGTGAATAGCCCGGGGCGGACATGTCCTGGATCCTGTTAGCCGTGAAAATGTCGCGGTGTCGCTAAACGTACCATCCGTAGTGACACCCTTGAATGGCTCTTGCAAAAGCTCTAACCAATGCATATAAAGTGCATGGAGCCATGGCGGCTGGTGTCCAGTCTTGAAAGCATGCGCGTACTCGTGGGCATCCTGCTGGCACATCACCTGGAAGCGCTCCAGGCTGAGGTCCGGCAGGTACTGACGGAATTCGCCAGTGGGCTTTTCTGATGAATTTGTCATGGTGAGGTCTATAATTGGGGTAAAAGAATCAGAAGGTGAAGAAGAGCTCAAGAGCCCCTCCACGAGATGTTATAGCAAGCTCTAACCCCACATGAGAGGCCTTCCCCACGTCCGTGGGGACGGGAAAAAATCTTACCCGCCAGGTTTTCAGGTGGCGAGTTGGGATTTTGGCCAATACGGATGCTTCGGAAAGATGATTATCAAATCCCAAGGCCCTTTAATATGCAGAGAAGCATCGAGAGGCTATGATGGATCTCTGAGAATTGTTCCGCGCGGCATTTGAAGTGGTCCGGCATTTGGACGCGTCGGAGACTCGGAGGTGCCCTCGTAAATTCCAACTGGATGTCATTGGTGCATCCTATCAAGCACTACAATTATTATCTACCTTGGAATCTTATTCAACGTCAAAGACGCGAATAATTGCGCCTCAATCACAGCACCTGACTTATGTAGGTCCACCGCGAACACCCTCGACTCGGATCTTCCGACGGCTTCTCCGCTCGGAAGCTTCCCCCGCATGTCGACTTTAGAGCTTTAAATCTGCCGGGGTTGCGGAGATCTGTTCATCACAGCTTTCAAAATGTCATTGAACTTCACAAATCAACCACCTGCATCGCGCGTGCCCTATGCCATCCCTCAATTGGAGGGTGAGCGCATCACCATTCCCGGCAGCAAAGGAGTCTTCAGGATTCTGACCTCCGCGAAGCAAACCGGGGGTTTGATGGCCGTGTTCACAAGCGGCGCTGTTCTTTCCGATGCTCCCGGATTCCACTACCACAACCATGCCCACGATGTATTTCTTGTCACAAAGGGTTTCTTGAAGCTATGGAATGGAGGCCAGTGTCGGATATTGGGCCCCGGCGACTTTGCCTACGTTCCTCCGGTATGTAACCCATTTCCCAAGAGACAGCCTTGGAATCTGGTGCTAAGTCTTGCAGAAAGCCATCCACAACCCAGAAATGATGGGCCCGCATACTGAGCTCCAAGGGCTGATCACCCCCGGCGATTGGGTGGACTTCTTCCGGTACGTGTCAGAGCCATTCGAGGGTGTAGTTGTCCCCGAAGGCGACGACCGCGACCTGAAGTCTATCCTCATTCCCAAGGTGATGGCCGCCAAAGAGAAATTCGACGTTGTGTTCCAGCCCCACTATGTGGCTCCGGAGGTCACCGAGTGGACCAAGGAGGATGAAAAGCTACCAGAAGGCCCAGCAGGGTATTTCCTACGTGCCAACACTGGCCCCAAGTGGATTTTGGGTGGTGTTTTGTCCCGTCCGTTCGTGACTACCACGCAGAGCAGTGGAGTCTGTGCCATTTCCAGCATCGAGTCCTCCAAGGACTATGGCGAGACGGTGTTCTCCAAGTATATGACTTTCCCTGAGGTCGACCACTGCTTCTGTGTGATGGAAGGTGCACTGCGAGTGAACCTGCAAGGGGCAGATAGCGCTGTATTCCGCGAGGGCGAGACTGTTGTGATCCCCGCCGGGCAAGCCTTCTCGCTCGGCTTCGAGAGCAAGTTTGTCAAATTCCATTCCTTCACCGATGGGAATGGCATTGAGTCATTGATCCATGCTGCTGGTCAACCGTTCCAGGGGGCAGTGCTTCCTGACGTGGCGCCCGGATTTAATCAATCGGAAGTGGAGTCGGCTGCGACGCGCTTGAATATTGCGATTTGAGGCGATCGATTTTTCAGTTGTATAAAGACCACTCAATAATTTTATAGTGTATAGCCAAACAGATCGCATTTTTTTGAAGTGTCTCAATCTTTCCAAGGTTAGAATCCCACCTTTGCCCACATATTCAAGTATGTCCCTCTAGGAATGAAGAAACACCGAGTTGAAAGGTCAAAATTGCCGTGGAATCACGTGGAGCGCAGGGTGTTCGGAATTTCCGGCCTCTCTGAATCCTCATCCGTACTCCACTGTTAGCGCAACGCTCAAGATCGATATATCATCTGGAAAACATCAGGGAATGTCTGCATAATGCAGCATCACCCCATAGCCCCTGCTGATACACCAGCAGCCAAACGTACGAAACGGCCACGCGCGGCGCAGGCCTGCGACCGATGTCGGCTGAAAAAGTATAAATGCGACGAGCAGTATCCCTGCCTACATTGCAAAAGTGAATACTCCCAAACGACATAAGAATATCTCTCTAATCCCTCTGCAGAAAATGACCTTATTTGCGTGTATCAGGGTAATTACAGAGAGCGTGAAAGCGGCCGGTCTGCAAAGTACGTTTGTCGCCCAGGCCGATCACGGTGCACACTAACATCGCCAGCTATGTAACCGACCTCGAGAAAAAGGTCGAGGAATTAAGCTCCAGGCTTCGTGCCTCTGAGTCAACAACACAAGGCGCATCCCCAAGTGGCCCAGCGGCTGAAACAACACCATGTTCTATGCCCAATACTTCCACTCCGCGGGAGATGGCAAAGGCACCCGAGACACGCGCAGAATCAGCCGACAGCGGCGAGAATGAGATCAACGAGTTCAACCACCACACCAACGGCGTTGAATTCCATGGAAGTACATCTTCAGCTGCAATCATCGGTCTTTTGAAAAAGGCGCGTGATCCGAAAGGTCAAGAAGAACCTCAACCTCGCCCCGGGGACTATTCACTCATATCCACACTGCATAATCCAAGTTTTTCTCCCGCATATGTCGCGGGACCGGGGCAGATCCTTTCGATCGAACAGCAAAACTACTACTTTGATCAAGCGCATATTTTTATGAATGGATATTTCGAAAATATTCACTTCGTTCATCCGTTTATCGACAAAGAGGATTTTTTACTGCGCGCCAATGACCTCTGGTTCAACAGATCGCGCACCCCCGAACCGAGCTTTGTTGCGCTTTATCTTAGTATCTTGTCTGTTGGATCTTTGGTGCGTGTATGGGATGAAGGGACCCTAGCTGGACTAGGACGTTTTGAGTGGAGTCGGAAGCTTTTTGCTGAAGCACAGGTTTACTTGAATCATCTGCGATTTTCAAATGATCTTGAAACGGTGCAATGTCTCTATGTCATGGTATGCTTGGATGCATTTTTGACTGGGCGCCGCTAACTTCAGCAGGCCAAAGTTTGTCAGAATGAACTTAATCCAAACTGTCAGTCTCCCTTCTGGTGTTGAAAGCTCGCGCTAAACTAAAAGAACAGTGGCCTATATGTATCTCGGATTGGCAGTGCGGACATGTCTTTCCGCTGGCTTTAATCGGGAAGTCCCATCCCCAGGGGATAATGGGCAGCGCTCAGGCTGGATTTCGAAGACCTGGTGGTAAGTTGCGCAGCTCTGCTATATCGGCGCAAAGCTAACGAAACGCAGGGGATTATTCTCATTAGAGATGTATGTATACCGCCTAAAAATTTGGAGCTTGTACTAAGACCTGTTAGTGAAATGAGTTTCTCTGTCGGGCGACCCGACACTCTCGGCATGGATGAGTACCACAACAGGAGCATTCCACCCCGCGATGACTCCGAATTTGCCATCATTCCATGGATGATTGACTTTGCTCAAATTATCAGACGAGTATCGGTCCAAATTTATCATTCACGCATTTCATTACAGGAAAAATTGCAGATTGCCCTGCAGATCGAGATGGAGATGGATCGCTGGCTGGCGAGACTTCCTGAAAAGATCAAACCAGACATTGGAGGCTACAGACTGTCTCGAAGTGCCTTGCGGGATCCCAAGTGGGCAAGAAGACAAAGATTAGTGCTGGGAATCCGTGAGTAACCGTGTCCCTTCCAAGAGACCGAGCTAATTTCCCAGGATACTATAATGTCAAGATGCTGCTGTTCCGGCCATTCTTGAGCCATTTCACACGCAAACTTCGACACCCTCCGACCGAGTTGGATCTAACCATCGACAAATGCTTGGACTCGGCCATGAAGACGCTTCAAGTTGTCCATGATATCTATCGGGTTCACACCTTCTTCCGTTGCTGGTATGTCTCTCAACCGAAGTCTCTATCAATGCTAACCTCGCAGGTGGTACAACACAACATACGTAATGTTTGCTACATCGACACTCCTCCTTCCGATGTCCAAACTTGGCATGTCCCCTGAGACCATGCCCCTACTCCGATCGGTAGAGATGGGCGTGGAAATCTTGGAAGCCATGGAAGAGTCAGTTGTGGCTCGAAAGTCGGTTGAGATTATAAGACAGTACCTCAGGGATTTCCGAGCTACCGGGGCCCCACAGTCGGGGGAAGCGGAAGTTCCAGCAGTAGAAACAGCCCCTGGACAAGGGTTCGAGGTGCCGGTACGTACCCTCAATCACCCTGGGAAGAAACAAACTAACGTCTTTAGGAATGGGCGTATGGGTTCGGGTTCCCGGATTATTCTTTCGAGGGAATTGCGCGACTATTTGACGATGTTGGTGGTCTCCCCATGCTGGATGAATAGTTTCGAGTGTATACTTTTGTTCTTGAATATAGTTGTAGCACAAGTTGATTTGAAATATGAGCTACAGAATCTGACACCCCCATGACGTGGACTTTGCAAAAACTTCCGGGTTTTGCAAAACTGCTGTCTCAACCTCCTTGATTGCATCGTATCCGTACAGCCAGGGTTGCACCTCGGGACAAGTCCTACTCTTGTTAGTCTCTTCGTGTAAACTAGACTGTATGATCTCACCATCGACTTGGAAATGCGCCTTTGATCTCCTTTCCAAGCTGAGATAGAAAGAGCTGGTCGCGCTTCTCTTGTTCTTCGCCGTTGGGCATGTGGAAGTCGTGTCGCTACTTGATCAGCTAAACCCTTTCACAACGGGATGAAATATTTACCTGCTTGAAAGTCTCCCGTACGATTGCCTCTCCACGAGACTTGCGCATGCTCTCGTATAGTCGCAGAATCTGAGGCAGTTGACTCTTGTCTGTCATATTTCCCAAGAGCATACCGAGCACGGCTCCATCCTCGAGTGACGAGTTGGCGCCTTGAGCTAGGTATGGGAGCATAGGATGGCAAGCGTCTCCAATAAAGACAAGGTTGGAAGTATCGTTGACCCACCGTTCCATTTCACCGTGGTGCATAAGCTTCCACTTGTCGACGTTGGTCACATAGTTCAAAAATCGATTCAAGCTGACCAGTCAGTACGTTTCCGACTTGAATGCTGGAAAACTCACATAGGATCCCAGCCAACAAACAACTCTCGCATCTCATCAACAGAGCCAGCCTGTCTTGAGACACCGGCGGGCAAGTTATCAGGCACCAGAAGTACGATATTGAACATCTTCCCGCCACGAAGCGAATAAGCCACCGCATGAGCACCGGGGCCCGCCCAAAAGTGCACTTCGGGGTTTTCGACCAGAGCCTTCAACTCGGGGTCCGAGATCTGATCCGTGCTCAGCACAATACGATACGCCAAGTCACCTGTGGGAATGGGTTCATCTTTCTTCCCCACAAAAGCCTCCCGACATCTGGACCACAGTCCATCTGCAGCAATGATCAGGTCGCCCGAATACTGTTTTCCAGCGAGTGTATGGACGGTGGTAGAGTCAAAGTCGATTCGGTCAACCTTCTGGCTCATGTGGAATTTCACACCCAGATCTTGCGCTCGAGCAAACAGCGCCTGCTGAAGATCGACACGGTGCAAGTCAACAAATGGTGCATTGTACTTGGCGCGAATATTCTTGTCAAAATCTTGCTCGTGCGCCAGAATCTCACCAGAATATCGGTGCACTGTTAGTTTGGTCGGCTCTGCGGCGGCATCCCATAATGATTGCGGCAGCTTCCAGTATTTGAGAAGCAATGAGGCATTGGGTGTGATTTGGAGACCAGCACCGACTTCCGCCAGCTCTTTTGCTTGCTCTATGACTTCGACGGAGTGTCCTGAGAGTGCGGCGGAGACTGCAGCGGCGATGCCACTGAGACCGGCGCCGACGATCACAATGCGGAGGTGAGCTTGTTCGGAGACCTGGGCCTGTTAGTGTTGATAGAGACCGGAAGGGGTCCTGGTTTAACGCACCATGTTTACAACGTGTTTCTTTTGATTGAGAGACACCTTTGAAATGAAAGGAGACTTAATAGATGAATATCTTGGAGCTCTTACTATTTTGAATCTTCGCAGACGCGCTCGAGTCTCCCCGGAAACACCGACCCCCACGACTCGGGAAAGCCGACCGGCTTTTCCATCGTACAATAATATTAATACGCGAGCAGCGATCCGAGCGTTGTCATGTGGGACCCCAGTGAAAATGATGATCTTATTTTCATATTCTGGGGTATTGCCGTGGCATGAAATAATTTTCGTGGGGCTGTGAAACTGGGGTAAAGATAGCCCTGGAGCTAGACTTGGATTATTTCGGATCCTTGTTTAGTAGCAACGTAAAGACCTTCTTTTTTGAAAATCAAGCACTACGTAGTAGTAAAATCAGCAAAGACAACCTTGGAAAGATGTAAGCAAGAGTTCCCAGAGGGAGCTCAAGGCCCTGGGGAATTCATTCTGATTGCACCCAAGTACTTTTTTTTATCTATCATCTCGAAAGGCTGTCTTTTCTTCTCAATGTTACTAGCTTATCATTGAAGTTTGAGTGATTGCACAAACAACAAATATTAGAGCCTGTATCCGATTTCGTTGTCCTTCTCCAATTGCCCAGTGGAGGTCTGAGAAGCCAATCAAATTCCAGGTTTTTGTGATACAAAATGTTTCCAAAAACTCCGACTCCAAAGCTCCATAGTTATACCGAGGTACTCTCGTTTATTGAAGATTGCGAAGGTTACTAGGTCGGTCTTTAGCGCCCCAGAGTTCAGTAAAGCCACCAACGCCTGTTATTGCGAGCATAGTGCCATCAGGAGAGAAGACCAGAGATTGAACCTCATAATGAATTCGAGTCCAATAAAAGGGAAAGGAACTTGATGGCAGGCCAAATTCCCACAACCAGAGAAAGCTTTCTTGGAATGATGGCAAATAAACCGCGAGGACTTTACTATCGGGAGAAAAGTCGAATGCCCGAGGATTCGCCACTTCACCATCAAGCTTCGAGACGAAACATTCTGTGGTTGTGTCCATTAATCTGATGTGCTTTTGAGGATCGTAGCTTTGAAGTAGTAGATACTTCCCACACGGTGAGAGACCCAAGCAGTCGTCCCGGGCAGAATCAAAGTCAGTGGGCCTCCTTGGAGTCTGGCCGAGCTCCACCACTTGGTATTGGTTCGAGCAAGCCATAAGGAGGGATTTTGAGTCCATAGAGAAAGATATCGATGTGGGGTATTTGCTGTATCGGGAGCCAAAGTCGTATTCAAATCCGCGAGATTGAAATCCTTCGGAGACTCTTCGGACAGTCACTGTGTGATTATTTGCCCAAGCTATCAATTTGCTGTCATGGGAGAACACAGCGATATGAGGATAGTCTGAAAATTTGGCCTCAGAAGTCGGTTCTAGGGTAGTGGATCTCAAGAGCTTCATCTTATTGTGAAAACCACATATCACAATCCATTCTCCATTTGGCGAGAAGGCAACACACCGCTGCCCTCTCAAATCCGGCCAGACTTTGGAACTTCTCTTGGGCCATGGTTGATGGCCTAAGGTCTTGCAGAGAGCTCCATCATGTCCAACTAGAGCCAACCTATTGCTATCGGCTGAGAAAGTGGCTTGTACGCCATCGCCTAGATGGCTAGAATGACCGAAACCAAGTAATCTTTGAAGACTGGTATATAATTTTATTCTTTGCCTTTTTGAAGCAATTCTCAAATCCTCTTCGTGTGGGGTCGATTGGGCGGTGGTGTTAGAAGAGAGCGAATCAGCCGACGTAGAGGAAGAGCTTTGGTTTCGCGGTATAAGACTTTTGTGTTCCTGGTAAGGGTTATTCACAATCTCGCGTGTCCTTGGTCGGATCGTTGAATGATCCAGTGCGAGCTTGGATGGCAGCATGTTCCGACCCGAAGAATGATCAGAGGGTGGTAGCTGGGGACGGTTCGGCGGCCTTCTAGTTTTATCTGGTGGACGAGAGCTAACTCCTCGAGTCGTGGCTGATCTCCTTTCTGGATCCATCGTCGCATGAATTTGTGATTCATATTTCTGCTTGCCAGATCGAGCCAACTGTTGGTCTACAGTATTTTTGGACCTGTATGTGAGTCGCGTTTGCAAAGGTGTGTTCTCAGTCGGCTTATAAGACTTTGTATCCCAAGAGGCATATTCCTCGGTCGCTGAGTTCATGGTTGACTCGACCGGTCTCTGGTGACTTTCTTGTCTGGCGAAAGGTCCCGTCTCCCTTATGGAGGAATTGAATATCGTCTCAAGCCACTCGTGGGACTTCGCATCCTCAGCCGCGATCCTGTCTTTTGGTTTGGCACGCATAAGCAAAGTAATGAGCTCGATGCCAGGCGTGCTTGTACCCGCATCTGTCAATGGTTTGATTGGAAAATCGTGAGCTTGTTTGGCGAATTCCAGAAGCCGCCATGCGCTCTCAAAGGCACATCTTTTAGAAAGCAGAAAGAAAAGTGTTGCACCGACAGCCCAGATATCACCATCATAGGGGCTTCCCTTTTCCGAGGGACCAAGAGGCTCGTAAAGCTCAGGAGCCATATAGCCAGGGGTTCCTTTTAGGGTACGTGTCCCTGATTCATTTTCAATCCTTTTGCTTAACCCAAAGTCAGAGAGTTTCACCCACCATTTATGTGGTGGATGGGACTTGATCAGGATGTTCTAGAAGTCGAGTGTCAGCAAAGAAAAACAGGGGTCTCGATACTCATGGATAGACTTGCAGCCCAACTCACGTTTGGATTCAGGTCTCCATGTACAAAGGCATTGCGATGCATCATGGAAATCCCTTCCAGGATCTGGAACATGATGTCTTGCGCCTCATTCTCTGGGAGTGGTGATCTACCCTTTAAGTAGGTTGACAGGTTCCCACACTCGAGATATTCCATGGCGATGAAGAGACAAGTCGGTGTTTTGTACCACCCAAAGGACTCGGTAAAGCAGTAATCGTACTATCACAAATTGATTAGAGTCTGTGATTCGACAAGGGCAGGTGTGATGGACGTACCTTTGGATGCGAGAACCTGGTGATAGCTTCCAACTCACGACGATAATCGACGCTGTCGTGTATTGGAAGCTGCTTGACTGCCCGAAACTCGACCGAACGGGCTCCTTGAATGCATTTCTCAAGCCAGACGTTCCCAAAACTCCCACTCCCAATCTTTCGTTGTCGCTGCCAGTGTTCCTTGCGAGTCACAAGCCGGCGTCCCGATTCTAAGTCAGATTCACGATAGGTATGAATGGTTTGAACGCTGGGATCAGGCAGAAACTGCGCTTCCAGCTCAAAGTCACGCACTATATCGGGAAGTTGAGCCATCTAGACTGGTGAGAGGATGATTGAAGTGTGAGTCGACAATTTGCTAAGCCGCCGTGGATCGAACGACGCTAAGTTCTCATTCTCGGCTGAAACTTGGAAGGCGGCTATGTAGCGTATGATCATCCTGGCTTCACGCAGTGTCAACCGCGCTAGGCCTGCTCAGGCGAGCCCCGCATCTCCCATCTCAGATGAATCTCACGAGTAGAAGCTTCGGGATCTCAGGCCGAGTCTCATTTCCAATACTATCCGCAGAATGAGCCGCGATAACTCAAACCCAAAGGTTTTGTGATTTTGACTAGAATCTAGTGGCTCTCTCTATGTAGTGGAGATGGCCCGATGTCAAAACCAGAATACGCATAAATACATCTACTATGGGCCGAGCCAGTAGGTGGTCACCTTTTGGTCGTGCGGTCCAAAAATGTGTATTTTTGTGTTGACACCCGACCCACGACCTCTGTCAATCAATTCTGGGTGACCTCACGTGTCCCGTTTTGAAAAGGAGAGAATAGCTGCGAAAGATCAATTGATGCTTCAGCGTATTAATGATCGTTCTAGATTTGCACGATTCTGGACGTATATAGATGTCAATCGCCTGCAAGCATACCATAGACCTTATGACTTGTGCTGTGGAAGCGTGATATTAAACAATACAACCTGCCATCTCAAACCCCGAACACTGTAAGACACCAACATTGAGGAGGAACAAACCATAAATAGACCAAGTAACATAAAAACCCCGGATAAATGGACGCGTGATTCGTGGGTGTGGTTGTGTCTCATATCAGATCATGAGATCCTAAGCTCATCGTGATCCGGGATTAACTCATACCCTCCTTCAGAGGGCAAGACTTTAGCAGCCAAAACAACTGCACCGGCACAGAAGAGACTGAGGCACCAACTGACAGTGCAAAAGACCCAGGACTGATCGAGTTGCCAGCCGACAAAAAATCGGTCCTCGTTATCAAATAAGTATGCCTGCAACGGGTCAGAAATGTCGGTAGTCGCACAATACACGACGTGACTTACCACAATGGACATGCCGGCAGCTTGTACAATGGCAGAAAGCCCAACCATCAAGCTGAGAACGGACCATCCATTCTCGCGTAGTCGTTTCCCACCAGATAGGATAACCAAGTATGTCACGACGCTCATACCCTGTAGCACGATGGCAAAGGACATGAGAAAGCCGACCGAACGCCACATCGAGCAGAAATACCGGTCTTCGCCATGGCAATCTTCGCGTTGTGGGAAACTCTCGCAGGTATCTGTTAAAGAGGAGCAGCGACGATGGAGGCCGTAGGAGTAATGATGGTCGGGCTAGACCGTTAGTCTGGAGCTATAGTGGGGCAAGGGACGGACGGACCTTTTCACTGTGATAGCTGACCCATTTAGGGATGACGATGGAAGCTATAGTGAGGCCGAGAGCTGGGGATGTTAGAGAAGGTGGGTTCGGGGGTTCTGGGGCAGTGGGCGACCTACAGGCGAGGAATATTACCAGCGTGCCGGTGTAGACTATTGTCTTTGTGAAGAAGCCCGTGTAGTTGCGGTCAGTGCCGCGGGGCACGAGGCGGAAGTCCATGGCTGCTGGTGTGCACTTGGCCCAGAGCTGGGCTGGGCATCGGACTGCAAGGGAATTAATAACAAGTGAGGTGGCCTGAAAGAAGGGTGAGGTCTGGTGATGTCAAGGTAATCGGCGGGAAAGCGATAAGAAAGGGTCACGAGGCAGTAGTCCACCGTACAGGGTTAGTCCAGTGGGATGCAAGGAATGCAAGTCGAGAGAATAGACTGGAGAGCATCAGTTGGTGACATTTAATCGCTCTGTACTTCCCCGCAGGTCAAATCAAGGCAGCTGTCAATGCGGCCTTGCATCTCGGCCAATCAGCGTCGTTGGCTTGAAAGCTTCACCTCCCTGGGGAGCTGTTTTAACAAACGTCTATTTTGCGTTTCTGCTATTGACAACCATTCATGAATTTAATTACATAGCATGTCTAACTTTCATACGAACCAGATTTCAAATCATATCGGGGTAGATGTCTTGGGAAGACAGCCCCTCGGAACAGACATCATCATTAGAACTAAGCCCAGAATACAGTCATAATATACACGACGGCATGTGCCAAAAAAGAACAGGTCGTGGCGCAGAATACCCGAATGAGTCAATGGGGATCTAAGCACAAAAAAAAAGAGTAAAACATAGAGATTACCACCGAGGCACGAGAAGAAAAAGCAAGAAAAACGCCAACCGAATACATGCCGTATAAAAAATAAATGCGCCAACCACTGTCATTGCACTTGCACTTCATTCCGGTCGCTTTTGGAGCATAGCACGGAAGTCATCATTGCTCTTTTTGGCCTTCTCGCCGTCGGCTGTGGTGTCCATCTGATCAACCGGTTTCTGTCCGTGGGCGGGGGTATGTCGCTTCACTCCGAGGCCACCCTTCCGACTAGGTTGCTGAGGTCGCTTGATGGGGGCAGTGGGCTGAAGGGTAACCTTCTTCTTGGGGTTGTCTTCCCGCTTCACAGACGTAACGCGACTAGATTTCCACTCCGCACGCTGGTGCTTCATCTCTTCAACGGTGCCAAGGTGAAGTGGGCGGCCGGGAGCGATTTCTTTTCCTTCGAGCGCCATCATGGCTTTGCCGGCGTCGTGGACATCAACAAACTCCACAAGGGCACCTTGGTGGTCGGGGCGCAAGTTGATTCGGACCAAGCGGCCGAATGGCTCGACAACCGCGCGGACACGGGCTTCGTTGACGGTATCGGGAATGTTCATCAAGGCAAGTACACGATCAGCAACTTCGCCAACCGGTACTTCCAATTCGGTAGTGCCATTGGCTTCTGCCGATTGTCCGCGTCCAGCAACTCTGTTAATAGTAGTAGCAGTAACTCGCTTGTGGCCACTAGGCGTGGCAATCTCGACGCGGACTCGGCGCGATTTGATCATTTCGTCGTTCATTGAAACAGCATCATTGGCCTCTTCCTTGGTTTTGAAAGTGATGAATCCAAATCCTTTGCTAGTGTTGTCGATCTTGCGAGGAAGGTTGACTTTTTCAATCTCTCCAAAGCGGGAGAAAACCTCTCGGAGATGGGTTTCATCGACACTCCAGTCGATGTTAACCAGGTAAATTTCTCGTCCTTCGTATCTCGGTCCAGTGCGCTCAGTCTTCTGCGCGGGGTTGGAGATTTTAACGTAGAGCCTCTGGTCTTTATCGTAACGCATTCCATTCAGCTCAGTCGCGTGAAGAGCTGCGCTCGGGGTTGAGAAGGAGACGTAGCAGAAGCGTCGATCTTTGTCGTACTTGAGAGAAGGGAAGCGCACATCAATTACTTCGCCATACTACAAAGAGTTAGTGTACATCCCAAAAAAATGAGGAGGGAAACGGGTACATACCTTTTCAAAGAGGTCGCGGAAGTACTTCTCGTCCGCAGTAGGTGGCAGGTTGGTGATCCACAGAGTCGTTTCTGCGCCAATACCCACGTCAATGACGTTTCCTTCGAACTGTTTTTGATCGCGGGTCAAAGCAGCGAGGGCCTCATCTTTAGTCTCGAACTCAACGATAGCCTCCTCGGTCTGCTTCTCGTCTCTCTGCAACATCGTGACACGGTTGATGGTGCCACTGTGGCGGAAAAATTGACGGACAGCATGCTCAGTGGTACCCTTGGGCAATTTCTTGACCATGACAGTCGCATTCTCCCTATCACGCAAAAGTCCGGGGGCCGGGGCTTCTGCAGTGGATGGTGCTTCTTCATTGCGAGCCTTTTTTGGTTCTGGCATCACATCCTTCTCATCTTCGCGCTTTCTTTTCTCTGGGGATGGGGCAGCCTCCATAGTAGCCTCCCACTGTTGCTGCTGTTGTTGCTGCTGGGCTTCGGCGGCCTCCCGAGCTTCTCTCTCTCTCCGAGCAGTGACAGCTCTCATCGCCTTGCGAGTCTCGATGATCGCAAGTTGTAACTCATCAGAGTCCTCGTAATCCTCGCAGTGTGTGATGTAGGTCTGGACAATCTTCTCGGGCCAGTCAAGATCCGTTCGCTTGATCGCCTGTTTGAGCACGGCAGTGGCATAGCTCGGGTTCGGCGTGCGGCGTGCGGCGTCGACGGTAGCTTCGCCCTGGACGAATTTGCTCCAGCAAATCAACTCCCATCCATAGTGGGCAAGCCAGAACTCATAGCTACCGCCCCGACGGGGCACAAGCCCTTTGAATGTTTCCCTTGCGCTGTCCCAGCTGCCGCTCTCACTCAAAAAGCGAATGTAGATGCGCTCCAGGCGAAACAGAGGATCGCCCTTGTAGTCCTGTCCATATTTCTTTTCGCCCAGTTCTTGCACGCTCTCGATCGCTGACCGAATACCAACTTCCGCGACATCAATGTCCTCATCGGTCGAGTCGGACAGGAATGCACGTCGGCGAAGGTAGCTGCACCAAGTCACATGAACCTTGAGAACTTCTTCTAGTCCACCAGCATCAAGTAAGCCCGTACTCGTGGCCTTGTGCTTGATGTTGGAAATCTTGTTGAAGGATTGGCTTTCTCTTTCTGAGCTTAACAAATATTGGGACCAAAGATTGCCAGACCAAGGGCAATGGCGGGTGGCGCGGTCGAGTGTAGAGATGGTTGTGGTAGAAGCACGACGATGCAAAGATTCACCAATGAGAAACATGATATAGTCTTCCCATAGTGATACATCAGTGGGGAATTGGAGAACAGCCCGCTGGTAGATGGCGTTGACTAGCTCGAAGTTGAAATCTCCTCGCTTGCGACGGTTTCGGGTCAGTTCCCATTGAATATACTCGGAGTAAACAGTCCACTCCAGGGTACGGTCGCCTGACCCTTGCGCCTCTGCAAGGCGGTGTTCAAACTCTTCGCGCGCACTGTACAAAGCTTTTGTTTCCCCAGCGCGGGCGACAGTTTCAGCCATGACATCTTCATAACTGCTGTTACAGTAGGTGGAGATGAAACCGGAGAACTTCTGGAAAGTCTCGCCCCAGGTGGCATGGGGAGTTTGCAAGCGAACATCGTAGAGTCCTCGAAGATGGTTGATCTTTTCCTGTGAAGGGCCGCGCGCAATATCCTGAGCATAGAGGTCGAGAAGACGATCCCAGACCAAGTGGCTGTTGTTAATCCTCCACCTGGTAGCATCAGCGCCGCGCTGCCACACTTCCAAGACTGACTCCCATGTGAATACTTCACGGCCAACCATGCGGTCCTCTTCGGTCCACTGAATGCCAGTTTCGCCGTGGGCAGAGTTGTACAGATAAAGCACCCATTCGCCGTAGATGTGCCAGAGCTTCGTACTACCGAATTCCTCCTCGACGGATCGCTGACAGAGTTCCAGAACAGCAATGCGCCCGTCGACATCTTGGGCAAGCATACTCTCATCCTGAATCCACTCGGCCCAGAGATCCTCTCCCATGGCAAAGAGCTTGTCCATCTCCTCGCGTGCCGTCTTCAAATCGTTCAGCAAGTCATAGCGTCGTGGGTCGCCGTGCACATCTGGTTTATTCGGCGGGTAGACATGATTCCTAAAACCGGCATGCAGCAATCCGATAAACTGAACGTGCGCGTCATGTGTGTGGGGATTCTTAGAGATGCGACTGAAAAGATCGGTCGCCATTTGCTGCGCTTCGGGGTCAAGCGAAGTTGCGGCGTAGGTTCTTTGCGTGAGATCGCGACGGGAGGTGGGCGTGTTATGGTTGACAGAATTAACATGAGGGTGAATGGTAGAAGGGGAGAGTTGGTGCTCGTAGGATTCGGTGCCTCGAAGCATTTGGGCTTGAGTCGGGCGTTGCGGCTGATGGTGCTGCATGGAAGCTAAATCCGCCAAAGTATCCATCCCGGGTGTAGCAGGTTGTCTTGACGGTCCTTCAGTCGGCGAGGTTCCATTCCTTCCAGGCGCCGAGTATGGTTCACCGGCGGGTGCGTAAATCTGCTGGGCGAGAGGCGAAGAGGTCTTCTCTTTGCGTCTGGAACCGCCTGACCGAGTTCTTTGAAGAGCTTTGTGGGGGGATGGCCCTGAGGTGGCCGGTGCGTTTGATGTGGGATTGGGCACGGGCGTCGAATTACCGGATTTCGGATTCGAGTCCGGCGAAAGAAGAGAATTGATGTCCATGTTGAGCTTGGGGAATGAGTGATCGAGTGTGTCGTAAACCACGGATAGTGCTCTTCAAGCAGAGATCCAGATCATACGTCTTTGACTACCTCACCACATCCATTCCTGCATCTGCCGCAGGTAATCCAGATATTCCCCCCTCGGTATTTTGTTGCGATTTGGTCTTAAACACCTGGTCGGGCAAGCTGTTAGAACCTGCCGGGCTGGTGTGAAAGCAACGGGGGGCGAGTTGGCGGAAGCTGTCCAGAAAGGCTGTTTCCGGTCGAAAAGGATGGGAACCGCAGGCTGAGGGCCTAGGAAGGGGAAAGAGGGATGTAGGAAGGTGACGAAAAAGAGAGAGAAGAGGGAAAGGACTGAAAGAGGGAAAGATGAGGGCTAGTGGATACTGTGGAGATGATTTCGTGAAGAGAGAACAGGCGCAAGAATGAACATGCACAGAGTAGTTGACTCCCGGGACACGTAGCACGAAAGACAGTAAAAGCAAAACCCTACTGCACGTCTATTCTTCTCTCCTGTCGCATCGTGAGGTTATTCTGATTGATCAACTAAAGGTGCCTCAGGCTCCGGGTATCTGCACAGACCACAAGTGCAGGGAATCTTTCCACCTTTTTTCCGCGTGCTCTTTTGACAACAACATCAACAGCCACCATGGTTTATCGCTCAGGGCAATTGGTCCGGTCAGGTATGTTTCGATCAAATACCACTTTACTCGCTCTCTCTGACCCTTCAATAGCCGCCCGGACCGGTGTCATCTTCGTCCCTCGCCGAACCCTGACCTCAACCCCCATCCGTTGCGCTGCGAACAATGCCGAAAAGAAGTCCGGCCTGTTTGCCTCCTTTAAGAATATGATCCTGGGTGACTCAAGCAAGAAGTCTAAAGTCACCCAGCGACCTGCGCCACCCCCCAAGGAGGAGGGTGGCCTTGGTGGAAGCTCCATCTTCGGATCGGATTTTACTGCACCATCAGCCGGCCCGACGCCATCACGAGCCAAGCAAGCGAAAAAAGCGGAAGCAGAACTTGAGGAGTCTCCCAGATTGGAAAACCGTGATGCCACCCGTCTCCGCGCTGCACTGAACCCGGACCCTAACGGACAGTTGCGGTGGGAGCGAAAGATGGCCATCCGCGACATTCGGAAAAGAGGCCGCCTGCCGATGAAGGTTCAGATCAAGCGCAGCGAGCGCGAATCGCTCTCCAAGTCACAGTGGATTAAGACCTCATTGAAGAAGCTCGGTCCCCTGGCCCGTCAGATCGCCGGCAAGAACATCGACGAGGCCATTCTGCAGATGCGCTTCAGTAACAAGAAGGCCGCCAAGGACGTGTTGGAGCACTTGGAACACGCGAAGAACGTTGCCGTTGTCCGCTCCGGCATGGGCCTGACCGACTCCGCCGCCGAGACCCCCAAGCCTATTACCGTTACCCTCAAGACCGGCGAGCGCAAGAAGATCGCCGATCCCTCCGCCATCTACATTCAAGAAGCTTGGGTTAACCGCGGTCCCTACGGATACGAGATGGACCACCGTGCTCGTGGTCAAATCAACCGCATGCGCCCCCCTACCACAAGTTTGTCAGTTCTGTTGAAGGAAGAGAAGACCCGCATCCGCGAGTGGGAGCAGCGTGAGGCCAAGGCCGAGCGTGAGCGTACATCACAGCTCTGGACTCAACTTCCGGATCGCAAGATTCCCACCCAGAACCAGTACTACAGCTGGTGATTCGTTAATTGGCGTTTGTATTATTTATATTAGATGGCTCGCACCTGGACAGTTGTTTTTCATCGCCTGCTTTGAGGCGAGAATTGCATTTATGGAAAAGTCGCCATTGAGCGACCCATGTACAATACTGATTAAATTTTGGATCTCAAGTCTTCCCACCTCCAGGTATCCGTGACAAGGTCGCTTGTTCAGTTACTGATCAATCCCGTAAGAACGCAGGTATTTAAATGACCCCAGGTGGTCCAGTACCTCGCTTTCGATCATCATATTTCCTTAACCTTGGATTTGCTCTTATCAGCACGGCGTGATGCGATCTATTTACTCCAGATTGTCGTGCTTCGTCCACCTGTCATTTATCGTCATTTCCATCGACCGGGCAGCCCCAAGCAAGAATCAAGCAAGAATCTGAACTCTCTCAAGTTCGAGTCAAAATCTTGAAACTAGGCGGCTATCTGACATGGACTCATTGTTCTTGTGCCATGGAGTCCTTGGTGGTGTTCAGCTTCTCGGCCTTAACAAGTATAGGGATGACAGCGCCGGTCGCCAATGCGAACTTGCGGTGACCCAGTACTTCCAAAATACTCGTTATAGCACCAGAATGAGCTGTCAACGACACGTAGGTGCTTTCATCGGTAGAGAAGATATCATCAAGCAAGCGGCGAAGACGCTTGTTGCGATCTTCATCGGATTCTCGGATCTTAGGATCCCAGAGCAAGTCTTCTTCGTCGAAACCATCCTCGAACCGGTATTCTGGATATTCTGCTGCGATGGCTGTAGCACTGGACCGGCGGTCACACGTGTGCTGGCCCATAGTCTCTCGCAGCAACTGCTGATCATTAGTATCAATGTGAGTGAGGGGTTCGCTCGGTTCTGGTCTAACTCACTTCCTTGATAATAGGCCTGAACGGAGTGATACCAGCAATGGGAAGGCCATCGAAAGTCACCTGGGCGGTCGCCAGGCAGCGATTCATAGGACTCACGTAGAAGGATTGGGGCGAGGGAATACCTGCCTGCAACTGGTCTTTCCAGGCACGGTGTGCTATCTTCGCCTGCTCAATGCCTTGCTGGGTCAAACGAGCGTCGACCCATTGTCCATGCGAGTCTCCATCTTGGAGGGACCAATAATCCTGGAAATAATTAGTGGATGTTTGCAGAGCCAGGATATTACACGATACTGTCAACTTACATCCCATAGCTTTGTGCCGTAGCGACTTTCGGCAACATTATGAACTCCCTCTCCGTGGCGCCCCAGGAACAAGACTTTGAATTTTGCTGTTCCATCAACGGAGTTCAAACGCTCAACATGATTTTGGAAGCGTTGCCACGGGCTCTCCTCGCTGCTGGATTCAGAATCCTCGTTATATAGGCGGTCAATCAGACCGAAGTGCGAACGCACCTGTATCGGTAGTTAGACTAACGAAAACAAACGTGCCGTCAGGGGTCACAAGCCATGGCTCAATCACTTACGTAGTCGAATGTTTTCGGGTCAGTAGAGGGGTCATCCTGCAGGAAATATCCCGACACTGTGGTCAGGCGTAGCTCAGGTTTCACAGACATGGTGGGTTCGAAGGAGATCCTTGTGGCATGGGGGGTTGTGGTTTGGCGGGTATAGGGCTGAAGTGGGACGAGTACATCCGCCACGAGTGGGATTTAACGATTCAATGCCCCTGCAAATTCTGTAAAGTTTATAGACATCCGTTATGTTCCTGTGACCTACCTTGGTAAAATGAATCGCGCATAGTAATAGCAACCCGGTTCAACGATTATACGTCCCGCACAACTCTCACCTTTCCCTCCAGCGCTGTATCTAGGCGCTTCCAGACTAGTGTTCTACATGCAGCGCCTAGTGAAACCTGGTGGCTTTCGAATCTATTATATCTCTTGTGGACTATGGTGTCTCGGCGGGTGTATGAAGGCGCTACATTTACTGAGTAGAAGGTGAATGAATGCGTACGAATCTTGATTTTTTTTTCGTATCAGATTATCATAGTACCATGGGTAGACCACGGGTATGATAGTAATCTCTAAGCTCACATGAAAACAGAGACAATGTCAACAAATCAACTTGATGTTGACAAAAGAGGTCGGAATATCGAGCAAACGCTCAATGATACCAACCTAAATTCGAAGACCATTCCAACTGAATGACTTGCGAACAAATCCCAAATATCTGCCAGCGAAAGAGAGTTGCCTATGTATCGCTGCGTCAATGTTTCCCTGTAGTGGGAGTGACGATTGGGCGTAAAGTATGACAGAGCTGCAAAGCATACTGCCAACATGTGCGACCGATTGCATGAAACCGCTTGCTGATATAACCAGCGAACGATTTCCCAAAACACCCGGAATAGAGTGAGAAGGCATGGTCGCGAGTTTCTTTGGCGCTGACTGGAGACCAGCAGCGAGATTCGAGATCGAAAGTCGCTGCAGTCCTGGGGTCGTAGCAGTTCCTCCTGGGTGAATCCCATGGACTGCAGGATCGGACCCTGACAGAATTGTGCGTCGCACCAAAGATCGTATATTTTGTGAACGTACATTCGACACCGCGCAAGACACGGTGGATGGAACACAAAAGGGGGCTGGTGAGTCGGTCCGTGGGGACACAGCAGATGAAGACATGCGCCAGCGCAGACTCGAGTCGGACGGCGGCAGAGTCGTCCCAGATTGCCTGGGAGATTGGCATCGAGCTTGACCTCGATCGATAGCCGCTGTCTTGGAGGCTGTACCGGAAAGTAATATGTCGTGGCTGGCGGACGAACAAGATCTCTTCCCAGAGATTAATATCTCGTGGCCAGCAGAGGACTTCTGAGTCTTCTTGCCAGCGATAATATCGCGACCAGAAGAGCACCTGGCGGTTCCGCCGGGTTGAACAGTTTCTTGGCCTGGAGATGCATTCGCAACATTCCTTCCTGGTGGTGCACCGCGGTCGGAGGCTTGGATTGCGTTCTTTGCAACCAACTTGCCCGATTTGATAACAATGTCTTGCGATGACACGTTGTTGAAACCCGGGACCCCTGGATGCACAGAATCTCGTCCTGGCAGCCCGTTCCGTTGGATTTTCGTTCTGGCAACATCTTGTGTGCCAACTGACAATCTGAGTAATGTGTCGTGACCAGGAGAAGAAGAAGAGCTCGAGCAGTTCCTGATCGGTTTGAGGGATGGGAGTGAGTGAGGTTGAGATGAAGTAGCTTGACCTGGAGAAACAGGGTAGCGTGTGTCTGGAAGAACCGAGGTTTGAAGCGTCGGTTGCTTCGGCCGCTCTTGGAAAGCGGCCATTGTCGGCGACTCGCTAGCACTGGCGCGAGCAGCGGCCTTCTCCAGGCAGTTGCACTAGTCACGTTAGCGTACTCTAACAATGAGGACGGAGAAAACTCACTCGCTTGTGTTGCTTTTTGTGCTTCTCGCAGGCTCCATATTTGCGAGCCTTGATGTAGTTTTCCTTTTGGGCCTTTGAACGAGGCTTCTGCTTCTTTGGCACGTTGGCGGCTGCATTCATGTTCAAATCGAGGACCATTTCCATGGCACCCGGAGGAGGTGCTTCCGCAGCGGTATTCTCCGGGCTGGGAAGAGGAGAAGTGCTTTCGCGCATGTAATCGGACCAGCTTGGGGAGGAGAAGCTGGTGTTTGAGTCTGAGGACATGTCTAGATCGAGGGCGGTGGCATCACAGAGACGCTGGAGATGAAGCGCAATCGCAGCTTCGCGGCGCTTCTCCTTGATGGTCGCAACGCGGGGGTCGGCCGCGGCCTGCGCCTCAACCATACTCCGGAACGCACTGCTGCTGTCGTAGGGGTTGTATCCCGCAAAAGAAGCATGGTCGAATAATGGAGCTGCTGGATCTTGCATAAAGCCCCCTTCCATGGTCATGAAGTCTTGTTGGTCGTAAGCGCCGAAGGATGGTGTCATGGCATCGATTGGAGAGGTGAATTCACTCTCGTAGGGCAGAGCCAAATCCTGGGGCGAGATAGTGGCAGATGATTGGTCATCGTAGCCTGAGGAGAGGTCGAGGAATTGATCGAAGTCCACCCACTCGGGGCTTTCCATGGGGTAGAATTGATCGACGTAAGCCATAACTAAACAATACTAAGAACGGATAGTAGTCGGGTATCACTGGGTATCACTGGGTATTCGGAATAAACGAATATTAAAGAGAGACGTTAGAGGCCAGAGCCAGTCCTAAGGCAGGAGGACAATAGAAGGGTAGTGATATGGCTTCCGGAGAAGGTGAAGAACCCAGACCTGAGGCAGCGGTTCCTATTGTATGCGCTGGGACTCTCCAGGCGCCATTCCTCTTTGGGGTCCCCGACTCAGCACTAACCGCTTTGGGTCCCCGACACCCCGCCCCGATCGCTCTAAGCCGCAGTATGACTCAACTGTCATACCCCCGGGGTACTTCCCCTGGCCTACTGTTTACTATGGCTTTCTAGGTACCCTTTAAGTCCCTTTTCTGGCTGCCTACAAGTTTCACTCCTTATGCAGATTTCCATGGTTTATGATGCCTGCCCTGATGGTGGTAGGATGATAGGGTGCTATGCACTTGTCTGAACGCCTCACCGTCAGATATATGTACACTCAGGGGAGATGAGGCTATGTTTGCATAGCCTGGTCAGGTTGGGCGCTAACCCTAGAACCCGGGAACGTGATATCTCCCCCATAGGACGTCACTGGAAATTTTCAAAACAATCTCGACCGTTGTATACAATTGGACCCCATTCTCCGTACAAAGAAGGATCTGCCTCTGTAACGAACCTTGGATTCCAATTCACTTTTGAGCCAGGGTCTTCAAGACCCACTGTGACACACAGCTTCGGGGCCTCGGCAAGGAAAATCCTTTTTCACCAAATCTGGAGCTTTTTTTGTACAATTAGCTCTGGCTAGTGAGATACACAGACCACCTAAGACACTATGGATTAACCATGCATATAATGGAAGAGGGCTAGTCGCCGATACCGAAAGGTGGAAGTGCTACTCCGTACTCCGTGCTCCCACTCGGCTCGGTTATTAGTGACTTGATATACCTCCAGGTCCAACCTTGGAAATACCAAGAAGATTAAAAAAAAAAAATATATTAAAGATCTCAGTAATGGCATGGCGAAGCTGTTTACCTCTAAATCTTAAATGCACCTTTTTGTGGTTGGAGCTATGACAGAAATACCCAAGGTGCACGTCCACTTTCACGATCGTGAGGTTCATTTGCCCTTGAGACAGTTTAGCTTAGTAAGGGCCAGAGTCCCAGAATCCCAGAATCCCAACTCCAGACCTCCAGAACTCCATTAGCTTCCCCCCACAGACCTCAGGCGGATTATTCTTTCATCGACTTTGGGATTTTCAATTCCATCGGACCTCAACCCTCGACACCCCTGATCCGAAGTGACATTACCCCTCCCCCACCTCGCAAAACGGTCAACTTGTCCTTCCCTCGGTTCTGTTGTGGGGGAGACCTGATAGATTGATTGGAACCCTGTATGCTTTGACGTGACAAAATAACAAAACCCAAAAACAACGGCGGGAACCAAGGGACAGTCGGCAGCTTCGGACCGTCAAACCGCTTGGAAAATCAATCACGTCACGCCCACACTATGGCCGCCGCTTTCGACGAGGAAGACCTCGCTATCCCCCTCCCTTCCGAGCGCGATCATCGTGAGAAAAGATCACCCCAGAACCCCTCTGCCATGGCTATGCCGCCACAAAAGCCGACCGGGAAACCGGAAGACTCGCTGCAGTCACCGTCGACCACACGAGACATGCAGCGTCTCGACCAGTACCAGACAATTCGGGTGTTGGGCGAGGGGTCGTTTGGAAAGGTGAAGCTCGCCATTCATCAGCCCACCGGTCGTCAGGTCGCCCTGAAGATTATCTCGCGGCGCAAGCTGCTCTCCCGGGATATGGTCGGTCGCGTGGAGCGAGAGATCCAATATTTGCAATTGCTGCGACACCCTCATATCATCAAGCTGTATGGCTACTGAACACTGCTACAATGCATTATAATAAACTGACCCATTGTTCTCAGGTATACCGTGATTGCGACCAAGAGCGATATTGTGATGGTGCTGGAGTATGCGGAGCGAGAGTTGTTCGACTACCTCGTGAGGAAGGGACGATGCGGCGACGACGAGGCCCGGAAGTTTTTCCAGCAGATTATTTGCGCAGTCGAATACTGCCATCGACACAAAATTGTCCATCGTGACCTGAAGCCCGAGAACCTGCTCATCGACAACCAGAAGAATGTCAAGATCGCTGATTTTGGATTGAGTAATATTATGACGGACGGTAACTTCCTGAAGACCAGTTGTGGTAGCCCCAACTATGCGGCGCCCGAAGTTATCTCTGGAAAACTCTATGCTGGCCCTGAGGTGGATGTGTGGAGTTGTGGCGTGATCTTGTATGTCCTGTTGGTGGGACGATTGCCCTTTGACGACGACTACATCCCCGCCCTCTTCAAAAAGATCGCTGCCGGGACTTTCCACATCCCTGGCTATATCTCGTCCGGGGCAGCTCGCTTGATCCGGTCAATGCTTCAGGTCCACCCCGTGCACCGAATCACCATTCCCGAGATCAGACAGGACCCGTGGTTTGCCAAGAGCCTGCCCAGTTATTTACAACCACCACCAGAGGAGTTTATTGCGCCCGGGGTGGACTCAAAGAAGGTTGACAATGGAAAGCTGGATCCCGCAAAGCCGGCACCGGTTCAACATAAGATTCATAAAATTGCCGTTTCGAAGCTTGAACGCAGCATGGGTTATGGCAAGGAAGACATTGAAGAAGCACTGAGACACCCAGAACCCAGTGCAATCAAGGATGCATTCTCTATTGTTGTCGACAATGAGATGATGCAGACCAATTCACCCACAGAAGAGAACATGCTGGGCCCGAATGTTCAACCCAGAGGGGCTGGGCCCTCATCCGCAGACAGAATCCCCGCTCCACGGCACCTACCACAATCTGCAGCTGCCAGACAACGAGCCACCAGTGTGTCTCATCGCAGAGCCTCGGAAGAGCCCCAGTCAGAATCCGGAGAAGAGCCTCGCATCAGTCACGTGCGAATTCTCCCTACAAGCTTACCATACGTCCACGAGCAGCTTCTGGAGCAACGCGAGCGCGAACGGAGAGCACGCAATGAGATGCTCGAACAGCGGCGCCAGGAGGGTGCTGACTTCGATCACCCCGATCAAGCTGCGTACCGAGACATGTCCCCGGAAGAGCAGGCTGCTACATCTCGGGCATTGAAGCCTCACTCACGAAGTGTGATTGATCTGGATAAGCTGCGCTTCGAGCCACCAACCGGTCAACCCCTCGAAAAACAACCCAAGAGAAGCCGCAAGTGGCAATTCGGTATCCGCTCTCGAAACCAGCCCTACGAGGCTATGCTATACTTGTACCGGGCGATTGCGGCCCAGGGTGGGCTGTGGGATATCCAGCCTGTTGAATCAGGTAAGTCACGTAAACAAACCCACGTCTCAATACAAATTCTCACATCACGCAGGCACCAACATCGGCCCTGATGCAGTTCCCTCTCCCGATAAATCCAAGCCCCTCCAGAGCAAATATCCCGACCTCCCATCCGATTACTATATCCCCAAAGACCCATGGTTTATCCGCGCCCGCCTCCTGAAGGAAGGCATCAAGCCTCCCGGAGCCGGCAACACCAGCGTTTACAACAGTCGCAGCGACCTCGAAGAACTTCGTCGCCGCTTCAACATCTCCGGTATCTCCGCGCCCACCGAAGACCGCCAACACCAGTCCTCCGCACCAGACAGCGGCCTCGCTTCCGGCGCATCCTCTGCCACCGGCCCAACCGGTCTCCCCAACATTACCTACGGTGTCTGGGTTTTCCTCGACATCCAGCTGTACCAACTCGAAGAAAACAACTACATGGTCGACTTCAAGTGCGACGGATACCAGAACGTGATCCGTGCAAACGGCGATACCGAGTGGCATCCCATCAGCAAGCGTTTCAAGAACAAGGAGAAGGAGGTCACCAGCCCTTACCCCTTCCTTGACGTGGCGTCTGACCTTGTTGCCCAGCTGGCTGTGGCTAGTTGAGAAGGGAACGCGTTTTATTATTCTAATTTTTGTTAATACTGCTTGCCAGGTTGCATAGGAGATCTTGGTTTCTGTTGCATTTTGTGTTTCAGCAAGCGTTTGGTTATATTGTATGGAGTATGTCTAATCTAAGGTTGTCGTCTATGAAAATATCTGTCAGCTCTTTGGATGTGTTTGTATATATCAATTGCAGTTCCATTTTTGACCACCAGTCCTGGAGCCCGATACTCCCCTTTCAATGGTCCATGCCTGTCACCGCATCTTATGATCATTCCCGAGATCCCAACCTTGGAAGGTTTGTTCTAAGTCTCGACTGTGGATGCAGTACTGTTACCATCCATAGATACAATAAAGTGTTCATTCCTTACAAAATCTATCCAGTTCCTGAGGTAGGGCCGTTCTCGAGTCTGTCCAGATCCCTTCACGCCCAAACCTTGGAATATCGTCACTTGATATCGTACGGGTCTCAACATATCATCCTTATCATTACAGTCGTCAAGTAGTCTGATTGTTGTCTGACATTGTCCCCTGTCTTTGGTTTTTCAAGTTTTCCATTCACGAAAGCAACAAAACAACAAGCTAGCAAAGCAAAAGAGCAAGAAGCAAAAGCAAAAGCAAAAAGCAAACATCCCCTGTTTTTGGTGTTTCTGATTTTCCATTGGCAGATAAACAAAACAAGTGCAAGACAACATTGTTGCCGTCACAGGCTAATTCGAATCGCCCTTAGGCCCGCGGCAGAGTACGCCAATCTTATGGTCGAGCCGATCAGACTCCTTCACGGGTCGACGACGAGAGGTGCGATCCAAAGCCTGTTCATAAACACGTCGACTGCGAGACTGCTGGCTCGCCGAGCTTCCACGGTTAGTACCAACCCGTCCAATTTCATTGTGAACGATATTGTCGCTCAAGGAAGGGTTGCGAGCGCGGAGAGGGAGGTTAGCTTGACGCCGTCCCTGGAGAGAGCGCCCAGGATATTCTCCAAGTTGAGCAGTCTCAACTTGACCCGCCCCAGCTCGAGCTGGAGTCTTTTTGACGCTAGTGCCCTTCTCCACGACAGGAGCAGTCGCAGACCGCTGACGGAGTGCGGCCTCGCGGACCCAAGGCTGGAAGTTTGGCAGGATCTCGATGTCAGGGAAGCGGACCATGCTGGGTGCAGGGCGGGGCTTGTACGGGTGGGACTTGACTTGGTGGCGCTTTGATTGAGTGCGCACCACGAGTGTCGAATGTCCCTCATCGTTGGTGGTCGCCTTCTTGAACAGGTCGATTTGCTCGGCCTGTTGCTCTTTTTCCCGCTTGCGAAGAGCACTCATGTACTGCCGGATGCGTTCGATGATGGCACGGATCTCAGCGAAGGACAGGTGATCTCCGACACACTGTCGAAGCCAGTCTGGGGTCGGCGCAATGATTGCCGTAGGATGCTTTCTTCCTGGCCGGGTTGGGCGTGGAGCCTGCTTGTCTTTGACAGGGGCTTCCTTCTTGGCCAACTTGCTATCCCCGGTCTCAGCGACGCGAATCTTCTCGCGACGACGGAGAGTGAGCTCAAAATCGGCAACTCCGTCCCATTCCTCCATTCTGTGGAGTGACTCCATCAAAAGATCGCATTGGGTGAACGGCCACTGATCAGCTCGGTAGCGTGCACGTTGATAATGCTTCCGACAGTAGTGAACCCAGACCTTGGCGGGAAAGATCTTGGTGACGGCCTTGTTGCGTCCAAAAACATGCGAGACGACCTTGCGGAAATGCAAGCCATCGGGTGATGCCTCCATCCGGCACGGGTCTGCGAACTCGCATTCGAGATCCTTTTCCTCCTTAGAGGTTTGGCCTGCGCGGTGTGGTGCACGCATGAAACCACAAGAGGCAAGCGGAGACTTGAGTTCATCTTGGGGGTGCCCATGTTTCTCTTGGTCGAGGGGAGATTCTGCGATCTGCGGCAGATCAAACCGGTGCTCCCCATTCCTGATTAGGGGGCGCCCGCGCTCAAGAGATTCGGGCGAGATGAGCGGTTGCACACTTCGGTGTGGAGATGGAGTGATGGTCTGGGGTCCATCAGGGTTGAAAGGGGCCAGTCCAGCATATGGATCCAAAAGACCCGGAACTGGGGGCACGTAACAGGGGCTCCGACTCCGAGGTCTTTGTTCCTCGGTTCGAATACGAAACGAATTGGCACCATTTGCTCGGCGAATGAGGCTTTCCCCACGTATCAGAAGATCGCTGGTGTTGAGATTGGGGGGGTACTGGGCTAAGTACGGAGTCGAGTAGCCATTTTCATATGTAGGGGGCATACGTGGCTGACCCGGGGGGCGGTAGATTGCTCGAGCTTGAACTGAGGCTGGGGGGCTTGCCAAAATCTGGGACAGTGGAGTGTGAGCTGTCTCGTGGTAGACATACTCATTGGCATCACTAAAAAGTCAAGTTTGGTTAGCCTAAATATACGTCCAAGATGGGATCGAGATATTGAATGCAAAGTGGAGGGCAGGCCAAAAATGAAGGTAGAAGGTAAGAGGATCAAACAGAAACAGCACCGGAAAGAATGAGCCCTAGACACATGAGAGATAGCCACGGCCAAGTAGCTGTATGTGTGAAGTAACGGGAAGGCGTATATCTGATAGACTTACCTTGACGCAGTTCGATCAGTCCGGACGTTGTTCCGTCTAAAGAGAAATATTAGCAGTATTCATCGGTAAGCTGGAACTCCACATAGTAGAGATGAGGCAGGGGATGAAGAAGGATATGGTTATTGCACTTTGGATGTTGAATGTCGGTGATATGACAAGCTTCGATGCCGAATGTATCCAGCTTGTGAAGTATGTGCTGTTGGGGGGCTAGTATGACTATATGTACATACCGATGACTATGTTGGCCAAGACCACGAGCTTTGTTGCCCGGATTCTCCATCACAGGCGCGTGGTCAGAATCAGAAGATGTGAGATCCGAAGAGGAAGCCCTTGGGCCTCAAGGACGTGGTTGGGGATGGTAACCAAAGGAGATGATGGATGATGGATGATGGATGATAGATGGTTTGGGTGAAGAAACTCGATAACGAGAGAAAACAGATGCACGATGGTGAAGATAGGACAGAGGAAGAAAAAGAATATCAGAATTGGATGGCTTTTATATGTTTGAAGGAGATTGCCTTGAATTGATTGTCGGACGAAGTTGGGATGATTTTTGAGAATCATCATCCCCTCTCAGTCGAAACAAACATTTTGCTAGATCTATCCAAAGAACATTAACTAACTACTGGCCACTATGAGAGCTGGGGCGAGCTTGCTTGGGTTCCAATCACTGACCGGTTCACAAGAAGCTACAGGCTGCTGAATAGACACAGGATATCCCAGAGAGGTTGGCAGTCTGAGAGATTCATTCCAATCAGCCCGATATGAGGCCCGAAGTTTCAGCTAACCAAATATAAAACATAACAGATTTCCGAGACCTCGAAGGAACATATACTGAAAGAGGTGGCCAGCACATCTAGACATCTAGACTTTCCCAAGTCCAAATGCTCCTCTGGTAATAGATGGCAAGCACCCGTGGGAGTTTCCCCGGATCCCCAAGTCTCCTCACAGCTCAGATGAGCATGAGCACGCCCAAGATTCCCGCAAATCGCCGCTTGCCTTTCGTGACGCCGGCCATACCCATCGGCATCACCAGCACGAAGCCCTGCTTACAGTCAGGAACCAACAGCGATACAGTCCATGGCGACTGCCCAGCCGAAGACTAACTCGAGCAAATTAAGCCCAGGTTGGAGGGCAATATGATACTAGTGATGAGTCGGTTTCCTACGCAAAGACCAGTGACTCTCCACAGAAAACGCCTAATACACAACGCCGCGAACTCACGGTTGCTGCCGTGGGGGAGACAATCAAAGTCTGTTCGACCACAAGGCTTCCAAAGGAGGAAGTCGTGGGTTGTTGGACAATTTTAGCATTCCGATGTCGAAGGTGGCCCCTCCAGGCAGAGCCTCATGGGTTGCTGGGGGAAGCATCACTTGAAGAAAGAGACTGGATCTGGCTCATGAGAGATACGATGGAGAGAGAAATAAACCTGACAGGAACAACCTTGGGAGAGGAAGGGAGTCAGCCACACCCGTGGACTTGCGAGGCTAGGACCCCGGAGCCGGGCGTGTTCCCGGCCTTCCATGCCCTGATCTGCACCAGGGGTTACCAGAGCCGAGCTCTGCATAGGATTTCTACTTCCAATGTTGAGCTCATTGGCGTAATCTTGAAGCGCAGGTGCCTTCAAGGCTGCAGATCTGGGCGCTAGTTGTGTTGGAGTTGGACAATGAAAGGAGTTTCTACAGCTTTGGGAGTACACAGAGGCTAACGCCGGTCATTAGTTGTACCTAGTATCACACCATAACACGGTACTACAGCTACGGGTCACGAAAAGTCACATTTAAAAACTCAAATCATTCCAAGGTATCAATCATCAATGCTAGGTGTACATGATTCGAAGATGTATAAAACCGAAGAAAGCCAAGACGCCAATTTTGCCGGATATCTGAAATGCAATCTGAAAAGTTAAAAGAAGAAGAAAGAAACCGGGATAGAAATATCCAACAAGACCCGGAAGATTGTACATGACTCATTTTTCAAATGGGAATCGTTTAACTGGCGTAGCCCATGGATGCAGATGCACGGGGGACATATTTTCGCAGGGCGCCCCGGCCAGGGCTACACCCAGGGGATCCGATATCGATGGTGCTCAACTCGCGGCTGAGAGCATCCATGCGACCCATGCTGGGGTTTCCAGACATGACGGGGTAGCTGGGGCTTCCACCAGAGATTGGGACCTTATTCGGGATGGGTGGACCGGAGCCATATTCGTACAGCGGGGAGCGGGAACTGGGAGCTGGTGAGACAGAGCTCCGGGAGGAGCGTGGGCGATCAACTGAAGTGGGCGTTGTGTAGGCTCTGCTGTTGGCATAGCTGTCTGAGCGTCCACGCGAGTAGTCTGCACGAGGTGGAGTCCGCACAACAGTCCCCGGAGCTGCGTGGTGGGTAGGTGTGTAGTTTATTTGGCGATCCGCAGGGTATGTGGTGGTGTGAGGGCTGAAACCCACGCGTGGGGGATTGGAGGGACGGGCAACAGGGGCGTCATTGCCTCGAGATGTTGGTCGAGGCTGGTGCTTGAAGCGGATGATGACTTCTGGTTTGCGGTTCTTCCTTTCTGGCTCGGGGGCCCAGGTATCGGTGGGTAGATGGTCAGAGGGATCGATCTCGCGGCCATCGTCTCCGATAATCGGCTGGTCTAAATCGCGTTGGGGTACGGTTTTCCCACGCACGACAGCATCTCTGGCCTGGGAAGGCGTGTCATACATCGGCGAAGGGTCTCGACTGGAAGGACGAGATGTATGAGGGTTCATAGATGAGTACGAGTCAGGGGAGAAGGGAATTGATGAGCCGCCACGGCCATCCGAGGAGGCGGGTCGTGGGCTGACTGATTTGCGAGTCACGGCACGCATGTCAGGACTCACACCCCTACTAGACACAGGCCTTTGCTCTATCGCAGCACGTGGAGATGGTCGCAGGGGGTAGACCGGAGCATCGTAGTGAGCGGGTGCTGAGACGGGGACTGGCGCAGGAGCTTCAGAAAACATCATCTCGTCGTCCCACTGGTTGCTAGGTCTGCGAGCAGATCTCTCGAACGCAGCTCTTTCAGATGAGTCCTCGGTCTCATATCCAGCGACAAGGCTAGCAGGCACTGCTGGCGAGCTTCTCGACGAAGGAGTTTCCTGGTAACGACCTCGTGATGGCGTGGACATGCTTGATGGAATGTGAGCGGCTGGAGATCGGGGTGCGGAGCGAGGTGTGTAGGGGGCATATGGTCTGGGGGAAGAGTGTGGCGTAGGCAACTGAGAGTTTGCCCTTCGTGATCGATGTGCTGGTGGTGGGGGTGGTGGCCCATCGTCATCTTCATCTTCTACTCGTGGTTGCATTCCGGCGTACTCTGGATGCCAATCATGAGGACGAGCAGTGAGTTGAAGTGGTCGAACATTATGCTGACGGTACCTCGGGTCGTCCATTGGGTCCTGTACAGGGTCGATCATATATTCTGAGGGAGGCAGTTCATGGGCAGCTGAAGCACCATACGTGAGGGGATCTGGGTTGTATCTGGTCTGGTCGGGTTGAACGTATTGGTTTTGATGTCCGGAGTGATACATCGCCTCTCGGGGATCTGGATCATACGCTTGTTCGTGGGACAGGCGGTAGTCTCGGGAGGGAAGTTGATCATAGTCAGATTGGCTCCGAGGTTGAAGTGGACGTGTGTCATATATGGGTTGAACTACTTCCTGGGCGGCATATTGTACTTCGTGGGGATTTTGCCTGCGGACTGGGGCCACAGCGGAGTTATCCCACCCGGGTGTGTAACTATCGGCTCCATCATAACCACCCCGTGAAGGCGGAGGAACGGGAGAGGGTGCACGATAGACGGACGGGTCATACACAGGCTCTGAGTGCCTCGTTTGGTGAACAATAGGCTCGGGGGCACTTGCAACGGAGTTTAAATGTTCAGGAATGGCTGGGCGCGATGGGGCAGGGTGTTGAAGAGGGGGAGCCGAATGAACTTGTTCAAGTACAGCTGGTCTCGCTGGCGCTGGAGCCCCGGCAGGGCCGCTGGGTAGTGGTCGTCGCTTGACATCTTTCAAATTTCGGGGACCGGACAAGCCTGTGGCACTTGGGGTCGTAGGGATCTTTCCTTGAACTTTGTCGGCAGCTTCTTGTCTGCGCTCAATTATAGCCTCATCTTGCTGCCGTGTGTCGTAATAAGTCATCTCGATGCGAATCTCTCCTGCATATCTACCACGGCATTGCAGTGGGTGCCAGTGATCATTCTGGCTTCCACCGGCAATGATCAAGTTCTGAAGATCAACCCAGGTCTCACCGATTAGATCGTTTTTCTTGTCCTCGTTGAAGACAGAGACCTTCAGTTTGTAGTAGTCGGGTGACTCGTGCACAGTGAAGCGGAGTTCAGAGTCCCTGGTGACAAGTTAGTTTTCCCCCTCCAGCATATGTTACAGGAACCAGGCTTACCATCTAGGGGTCTGTCCTCCTCTCAAATCTGTCTGTGTTTTGTTGGCTTCTTTGCCCAATCTTGCTGCGGCGTATGGGTTCTGCTTGCCCATGGTCTTCCGGTTGGGCAGATTCTTGGCTCGGTCGATAATGGCGACCAGGGTTCCAATGACAGGGCCATCGACGGAGATATCAGCGAAGATGCCCGCCGCATGGTTGACCTTAGCGATTTTGGTCGACATGGTGTGTATTCTTAGCGCATATAGGTACAGGTAAGAAGAACCATTGGTAGTGTCTCAAGTTTGAAGAGAAGAGGGGAAGAAAAAGAGGGAAAAAAAGGTGATAAGAAGCTCCAGTCTGGAATGTCCGATGCGGTATTGGGGGTGGCTGGGGTGTATCAGATCTGGGGGCGTCATTGGCTGTGATTGGCTACAACCCCTGGCGGCGGTGTCCAGACTCGGGCGATTTACCATACCAAAACAGGTCTTACATCATCAATACCAAAGTAAACAGTGAGCCTCGCGACTTCATCGTTCAGAACATGTTCATCTTTGCGTATTACCGAGCTTCGTGGTACTCCATATAACGAGTATATTGCATGACACTACTGTCTAATTACTCGCCCAACCCCTGTCAGGCATTCGAACTAATGTGGAGCTTGATCGGATCCCCAGCCACCGGAGATTCTGAGGTTTTGCACATTCCGGACCTGGAACACGGCGAAAGCTGCCGACCAGTGCAATGATTGGTGACTGGTCTAGACGAGATCGTCATCCCTCTTTATTCTTCTTCTTCAATCCGGTTTCACCTGCACTAAGGCTTCAATAAGCTGTCAAGCTGCCGCGGCTTCCCCCCACTTTTAGGGTTATGAGCTGCACCGCGATGGATCGGCCCCCCGCTGGATTGCCATAGCGACCACTCCTGTGCCAGAGAGCAGATGCACCTATATGCACCTTCATCTATGAAGGATCTCATACATTGGCAATATTTTTGAGACTGTCTTGTTGTACTGTCCACACCGTATATCCCCTACAGGGGTCAATCGGATTCATGAATGCTGCCTGTCTCACTGCCTCACTGCATCAGTGGGTTTGGAGCAATCTCACTGCGGCGGAGTATTTGGCCCCAGGTGCAGACTATTCTCATCGCCTGAATGTGGAAGCCTAAAAATACTCGTATGCTGTGGGTCAATTGACGGGGTGGTCCTTGCGATCGAGGTAATGGCCCAAGTATGGGTCAAGTACGTACTTTGTAGAGTGATTTTTGCTGGTTCTCCGATACATCACCGCTCCATCCGTTGTCTTGGCCATCTTTTCTTTGATGCCTTCCTGATGTCTTTCCAGGGGCCATTTCTGGTGCCTTTGCTTGTCTCTTCTTGAAACCCATCTCTGTACATTTGGAATCAGGCGAGCCAAGTAGACCTTGATTCGCTGATGTCGGTGGTTTTCTTCCAATGCTTCGTGTGCCCCATGTCAAACATGGAATGGAAGCTGTCACCTGTCAACCATGCCCAGGTGTATTGAGCAACATACAAGAATGTTCATCAGAGATCTGCATGATCCCGGGAAGAGCGGACCTAATTGAAATTCAACTAGACCAAGGTTCTGGAGAAATTGTATCCCTTCCCCAACTGTACACCACCTTCGATCTGAAGACTGTGAGAATTTAACATCGCAAAGCTAGTATGTATCCATGTATCCTTCAGTTAATGTAAATTAGATATCTGGACCATATTCTGAGGCTATTATTGCATCATATAAGGCACTCCATTGATTATGAGAAGCACAACGGCTCAATTTGACCAAGCAGTGCCCAGGTGCACAGTTCAGGTGGAGATGGGGGATCTTTTATTCTGGCCTGAGGCACCATTATTGACCTGATTCTTCAGGCCCCAAAGGCTACCGCCACCATTCCCAATTGGGCGAGACGAACTTTTTTGATCGGCAGAAAAAAGATGGTCTTGAACTTCACGATAGCACTTCAACCGGGCCAATACCACCACGCTGTTGCTCATCCCGGTCGCCTAAATAATTAGCAGCTTCGACTCCGACCGACCACCGTCAATCCACTGCAACTATGGCGGCGCCCGTCCTGCCTCTGCAGCAGGTTAAGCTTGCCTCGTTGCCTTCGACGCAGCTAACGCCGGAGCAACAATACTGGCGAACCTTCAAGAACCCTCTTTTGATTCCCTCGCCGGCCAATGGACCTGTCAATCTTATCACTCAACCCGCCGTTCCCTCCTCCGCCGCGGCATTCCCATCCCTCACATCACCACCCGACATCTTCACCGTTACGACAGGCGCACGAGTCCAGATCTACTCCATTCGCACACGAAAGCTTCTGCGAACAATCACCCGATTTGAGGATACCGTGCGGAGCACAGACGTCCGTCCCGATGGTCGTGTCTTGGTGGCAGGTGACGACTCCGGTGCCGTGCAGGTTTTCGACGTCAAGTCGCGCGCCATTCTCAAGACATGGAAGGAACACAAGCAGCCCGTCTGGGTGAGCAAATTCTCACCCAGTGATCCCACGTCACTCCTCACAGCCAGTGATGACCGCACCGTGAGAACTTGGGACCTAGCGTCGCAAACCAGTTCGCGCTCTTTCCTCGGTCACACCGATTACGTGCGTACTGGTGCTTACATGCCGGGTTCCATGGCTTCTTCCGGTCTGGTTGTTTCCGGTTCTTACGATCGCACTGTTCGTCTCTGGGATCCCCGCGTGGCGAACCGTGCTGCCATGACTTTCAAGATGGGTGCGCCGATTGAGAGCGTCCTGCCCATGCCTGCTGGAACCACGGTTCTGGCTGCTGCCGACAACAAGATTGCTGTGCTGGACATTGTTGCTGGTAAGCCTTTGCATATGATTCAGAGCCACCAGAAGACCGTCACTGCTCTTGCGCTGGCCTCAAACGGTGAGCGTTTGCTCTCTGGTGCGCTTGATGGACACATGAAGGTCTTCGAAACCACGGGATGGAACCCTGTTTCTGGATCCAAGTACCCGTCACCTATTCTTTCGCTGCGTGCGATTACTTCTGGAACTGAACATGAAGATAAGCACATTGCTGTCGGTATGCAGTCCGGTCTCCTCTCTATCAAGACCCGTCTCTCTGGTCAACAAAAGATCAAGGAGAAGGAGCGCCGCAAGGAAATGGCCGCTCTGTTGGAGGGCAAGTTGGAGGAGCATGACCGCGAAGTCGCCAAGAAGAACAAGACCCGTGGTTCTGGTTGGGACAAGCGTCTGCGCGGACGCGACTTCATTGGCGAAGGCGTCGAAATCGTCATTGAAGGCCAAGACGGCAAGAAGCGCAAGAGAGAGGCACAGTGGGAGAATGACCTCCGTAAAGCTCGCTACTCCATTGCTTTGGACCAAGTGCTTGCCTCCGGCGATAAGACCTCCACCCTCACATGTCTCGCAGCTCTCCGCCACCGCTCCGCCCTTCGCGCTTCCCTCAAGGACCGCGATGAGGTCACCCTCCAGCCCGTTCTCCAATGGGTGCACAGCCACATCCGCGAGCCGCGCCTGGTCGATCTCACTGTCGAGATTGCCATGAACCTCCTCGATATCTACTCCGGCAACCTCGGCCAATCTGCACAAATCGACAAGATGATCGAGCGTCTGCATGGCCGGGTCCGCAACGAAGTGGAGATGGCACAGCAGGCATGGCAGACAAAGGGAATGCTTGACATGTTGAAAGCCTGATGTTGATCACAACTGGAGTTCGGGGTATCTGGGATTCGCACTCGGTGTACATGGCGGGCCATCAAATTTTTGTTGTACAGGACTTGCATAGAATTAAAAGTACTATTACCAATTTACTGGCCATAACATCATTTCATATCAGTTTACGTACATCATGCCTCTAATTTAGAGAATCCCTCCGCGGGAGGCTGTAACCAGTTCCGCTGGTCATATTCCCACCCCTCAGCGCCTTCGATCACATGGAAGGTATAGGCATACCGGCTGTTAGAACTAGTGTTCTTCTCACTCTTATGCAACACGTTGCCGTGGATGAGCACTAGCGAGCCAGCCTTGATGTCGAGAATCTCCAAGTCTTTATCCGAAGGCTCGGAGCTCTTCTCCTCCTCCAAACCCTTAGGCAAAGAAGGGCCCTCATTCTCAATAAACTCTGTACCCCCGCCCTCCTTCCTCACGAACCGTCTGGTAATGTGTCCACCCTTCCTCCCCGTCTGTGAGCCCTTATACATGCCCAGCGTCCCGTTTTTCGGACTGGCGTCTTGCAACGCATACCACCAGCCCACAGCTGAAGGCGGATTCGTGTACAAGAACTCCGAATCGCGGTGCGAAGGCACCGCCCCACCAATAGACGGCTGCTTGCAGATAACCATGCTCTGCAAAACCCTGGGATCGACGAATCCCAAAGACCGCGCGACAGCTGCGTTGCGCTTGTTCAGTGAGACAGCCTTGAATGGCGGTGACAGAGTATGCAGTGAGTGGCCGATCTTGTTCACAGCGCGATTCTTGGGCTTCATGAGGGCAGCTCGGCCCGTCAAAGGATCTGGCTCGGAGCTGAACGCATCGGGCTCGAAGAAAAAGCGCACTTTGTCGCCGGATGTCAGGAAGTAGTCATCGCCCACATGATCTGCCGTGTCTTCCTCTGTTGTGAATTGAGTGAGAGGGTGTGATTCTAGAGGAAATTCGTCGAGAAGTTTGTTTGTTTCGGTGAGGAGTGAAGAGAGCTCGGGTTGACTCAGATAGTCGGGGAGAACAAGGTACCCGTTCTCCTTGAAGGAGGCGACTTGGGCTTCGGTAAGTCCGGACATGGTTGAATGGGTGATTGATGGTCCGTTGGAGCTGGGAAGTTGGGTGTTTGCGAAAAGCGGGGAGAGGTGATAAGCGATTTTGATACGCCCACCATTGGCTTATCGGCGCGCACCTGGCGCCGAGGAACTATGGACGAAGCCCTGAACGGTTAACCCCATTGCACTACCCCATATTTACACCTGCGGCTGTTTCCAGACCCCTCGGCGGCACCGATGGGTCATCGATGGGTCGTCGCCTCTGCCATAGAAGACCCTTGCCGCTGGAGGCAATGAGGCAAGAGGCAAGTAGGGCTTGCCACAGGGAGGCTGGAGTTTTATATAAACATGCTGGATGAGAGGGGCATTTGAATTCAATGTCAATGTAAACCAAGCAACGAATATTTTCAAGCAAAAACACAAATCTTTTCAAGGAGAAACGCAAGAAAAAAAAGCTACCCCAAGTGGATCAGATATACCTCTTCATCTCGCACATTCCACCGAGCGCCACCGTTCACCACGATGTCCGACTCCTTCACAAGTTCCTCGTACTACTACAGTTCCACAACCAACGGCAGCGACGGCAGGAGCACAACTGGACACCGATACTCAACAACCTCACACACGCAGGGGGACGGCACGACCATCGTACGAACCGCCCAGCAAGAGCTCGGCGAACCAGCAGTCGTTGAAGAGCGACGCTACGATCCCACAGGCCAGGAGCAGCTCGCACTTCCCGAGCCCAGCACATCAGCAGGAGGGATCCGACAAATCACCGATCTGGAGAGCGATCTCGACGCCGATGATTCCGCTCCCACGCCGTCTCTCTTGGCTAGCGCTGGGGGTCCGGCGGCTCAACTCTTGGATGGGGATGGGGATGACATTTCGTTTGATCATGTTTCTGCGCCGCTGGGGTCTAGGGTTTATGACCCTATGACGCGGGCGTATGTTGAACAGAATGACTATGATGTCGGTGGAGTCACCAGACGAAGTCATGAGGCGATGAATGCTGGTGGACGTCGATTGAGGAAGCATGTGGATTTTGATTCCGATGGCTTGTCCTCTTCGGCAAGGGAGCACCGGGTCTATGAAGATCCTAGTACTGGAAGTCGTCTGCGAAGGCAGTCGGAGTTTGATGTCTCGGATGTGCTTTAGTGGAATGGTAAGTACTACTTAAAGTTGTATATATAGAAAATCAACGAACATATGGGTGTGGAAAGTATCAACAATAGATGTTAGGAGACTTGTGTCTAGTCATCCAGGCGTAGACGTCCTTCCGACCAGCGGGTGCGTCCCTTTTCCAACCACCCTGGAATCTCATAGGACCAGTGGCAAAGCATGCCAGCAATGAAGCCAATTGCATCATTTTTGAATCCGACTAGCAGTCCCACAGTCACCATCATGACAGTCCATCGGCGATTGCGTTCTTCATCCGTGAGCACAGGACCAAGATGCTGTGTTGCATTGGCTAGAAGACCAGCACCGGCTTGGTTGAGATCCCGCGCGCCCGTGGTGTTGAGACTCTCGCCAACAGTCAAGAGTTCCACACCGGCAGCGATAACCATGACACCAAGGAAGGCAGCGGGGAATCGATACAGAAGATCAACCAATGTCTCTCCGAACAGCAGTCCAATGATCAATTTCAACACGCCGAGGAAAATCACACTTGACCCCGAGCGAGCGCCAAAGCGATATTGCGCCGCCAGACCTCCCGAGCCATGGCAAACGGGCATCGCTCCAAACCAGCAGCCGATCAAGTTCATACCAGCGACGCTCAGACCAACCTGGGTGATAGACGGGCCACGCACATTTGGCAGTAGATCGTTTGCCAAATGCACAACCGCAACGATAGAGTTCAGTGTCGTCAGAGGAATTTGACCAATACCGGCATCAATGGCGCCGATCTTCCATTCGTTTGGCAACGGAATCACCACGAATGGATGCCAAATCGCAAAACCAGGCATGTGTCCCGCCAAGCTAGTCCGAATCACGGCAAAGACCAAACCCAGCACCAAGACGGCCAGCGCGTACGGTACACGACGGTAGACATTGCTAACCAAAAGCGTTCCAAAGGCGACGATTCCCCAGATCCGATTATCGGCCCAGGAGGGACTGATCCAGCCCAGCGGGTGAAGCACGCTACTACAAGCAGCGATAATCAAAGACAGTCCCGCTCCAACCTGGATACCCTTGACGACGGGGATGGGGATTACGTTGGAGAGCCAGCGCAGGATACCCGTCAGGCTGAAGACGAGGATACAGGCACCGACGAAGATCCCCGCAGCGGCGA
Organism: Penicillium bialowiezense; assembly: GCA_026122735.1. NCBI lineage: Eukaryota > Fungi > Ascomycota > Eurotiomycetes > Eurotiales > Aspergillaceae > Penicillium > Penicillium bialowiezense. Next base: position 1,737,794 of record JAKZFB010000004.1, read on the forward strand.
TCGTGCCGTTGGAAAATGTACGTGCGATAGCAACTGCGGCGATTGCCTTCATGGGCTGAACCGGTAGTGGAATCCCAAAGAAAATGCCAGTTAGAATGTTGAAGATTCCAGAGAAAATGAGGGTGCTAGTGAGGGAAACGGTGCCGTTGATAGCTAGCGCGATGACGATAGGGAGAAACGTGCCCAGATCGCCGAGTGAGCCTGAGATCTCGGAGACATAGTGGCGTCTGAAGGTGCGTAGATTGTAAGCGTTTATTTCTCGCAGTGACTGGATCGCCATAGTTGAATCCGAGCTGCACGTGTAGGGAAGTGAAGACGATGTTCGGGGAGCGGAGCTCGTTTTGTGTCAAGCGGAACCCGCCGATCAGCCCCGCAGCCACTGATGTCGTGGATCGATGACAGCAAGAGGCAAGCAGGTTTCGATCCGGCCCAATATATTCTCGCGATGTTTTTATTCGATCGTGAAGCTTGTCCTGCTAGTCGGGACGGGTGAAGGTTCCGGTGAGGTTTTCTTGCATCATCTCGTGTTCGATCCGAGAGTTTCATTGGGCGAAGGGGTGAACCTGTCAGATTAGTCGACTTGGCATTCTGGATCAGATGACTGGGCATTTCTTTGAAGCTTGGAAGGTAAAGAGCATGGATGAACAGGTTAATATGATGGCGATAGAAATTAGACTGACGACATGGCGGTTCGAGATCTTGCATGGAAAATGATGCTGTCAGCTTCATACATTCAATCTGCTTGTTGCTCATCACGAGCCCAAGGTACTCCAGTACTGTTTTTTTTTTGTTTGCAGCATTTACGGAGTACAATCTCAGTAGATCGATGTAAACTTTAGGTTGTAAACAAAAGTGCACCAAGGTTGCTTCGAAGTTGGAAAGTTGTCCAATCTGTGACATCATCAGTGCGGCCATCTATTCTACGTTTACCTTTCGAGTCTTTAACACTCAGGTCTTTGTTTTTTTTTAGCTACTTCAACTTATAATCGACCTCAAATTCCAGTATGTTGTGGGCGAGGCGAGAAAATAAAGTGTTCATTTGCTGATGTCGGGGTTCCTGTCCCAGCATCTTGTTCCAAGGATCACCCCACATTAAACGCGAGTCTGTACTCCATACATGCAACGTTGCTGTGTGGAATTGTTTTGGTTTTCAGCCTCCCAAAGCCACAAGTGTCAATAGTTTTCAAATTCTCACATGGCAAAAAAAATGGTAGTCGATACAACACCGAAGTTTTCAATTTCATCAAAAAGGAAGATATTAATAACTATTAGACCGTGATGCACCCAGGTTACTCAATACCTTGCCTTGTACATCCACACCCAGGTGGTAGAGGCTGGGTCGCTTAATGGTTGACTTGGAGACTTCTTTTAGTTCTTCTGGGCCTAGTGTATATTTTCTCAGTCTCTACCCAGATCTCACGTTGACCGCTTCAAACAAAACGGTCCCAAGGTTACCTTTGGCCGCTATTTATGTGTATGACTGAGCTTAGTGCTTGGACACTAGAAGTTCATGGAAATTACAAAACCAGCTGGCCAGCTGAATTTCTTTGTAGATTCTCAATTTTGAGGGAGTACAGAGTGGGTAGGCCCTCGGACGAAGCAGATATCACAGCGTGCAAGGTAACTAGAACATTCTTGCAGCGTCAGCCTTGGAACCTGCATTTTGTAGTGTGCTGGCGGCTTTCAAGACTATTGTGGCACTTATTGTCACCTGCTCCGCCTCCAAGCTTATGCGACATGGTTCCGGTCCATTCGGAGCATGGAGTACATACACCAGCTGTACAGACCTCTTAGTTCAAAATGCATGCCAAGAGCCCTGGAGAGACACAGCCCGTCAAATCTCTAAATGTTACAGTAGTAGCGAGCTATTCGCGGGGCTACTTCGTGATGCCCATGCACCCTACCATTTAAGAGGTTTGGGCTGTCTGCTTTTCTTTCTGACTCAATATTGTGAACGCGAAGCGTTGCGAGGATGACGCCAGATGAATCCAACAGAGACCAAGTACATGAGCTGCACCGCAACTCTCTCCTGTCCCATTCAAGTTCGCATGAGAATATTGTTGATCAGAGGGAAGATTTTGTCAGGGATTACGAGCGGGTGCGACAGAGCCCCTCGATTGAGCCGCATCCCGACTCCGCGCCAGAGTCCTCCATCAACCTCGACTCGATTGATAAAGAATCCCTGCAGAAAGTTCGAAATGCATCATCCATCTGGAGACTCTTTTCCAGGGTTTTCATTTGGGAGATCTTGGCGATCACTCTGTCTACTGGGCTTTTGCTCTCGATTGTTGTGATTGGGACTTATTACAATGACCAGCCCCAACCGAGCTGGCGATATGTGTCCCTAAACTCGGTAATATCCTGGTTAAGCACTCTATCGAAGGCCTGCGTCTTATTTTCTATAAGTGAGGGATTGGGTCAATTAAAATGGGTATGGTTCGCGCAAAGGAAGCGAGCAATCTCCGACATTCGGGCCTTCGATGCAGCCAGTCGTGGAATATATGGCAGCGCGGAGTTGATTTGGAACATGAGGGCCAGGTATGTTGATATATTTTCTACTTTTTTGCCGACAAGATGCTTACTATCAACTTCGCAAGACAATTCGCTGTCCCCGGTAGCTTAGCGGTCATATCAGCGCTCGCCTTCGACCCATTCAATCAAAATCTGATTCACAACTATCCCAAACTCGTCGATGATATAAAGCAGACTGCAACTGTGGCGGTTAGCTCCGACTATAACGCGTTAGGACCGGCAACAGGTGCTTGTAGGTGATTTTGAGCAGGCCCTTCACTTGACTGAATATATCAGTGTTCTAATGAGGAGATGGCAGTGAACCTCATTGATTCCAGCATCAAAGCCAACGTTTATAACTCGATATTCAACAGTGACTCCTCAAAGCCTTGGTCTATCCCGCGATTTAGCTGTACCTCTGGCAACTGCACATGGGATCCGCTAGCCACATTAGCAATGAGCTCGAGCTGCACAAACATAACAGAAAAGGTGCAATCCCAGTGCAGCGAGGAAAAAGGAAAGAAAAAATGCTCCAGTTACCTTGCTGGGAATGACTCTTCGATGGATGGGAGCATCGCTATCAACTTCACTATAGGCTCGATTATTGGGACACCAGTTGCGTTGGGGTCAACCGAGAGCTTTGTGTACACCGACAGTCCAACTGCGCCAATTCAGATTGTTGCACTGGATTTCGATACAGCAGCTCGGTGGGAGGCATTCGAGTGCGCGTTTTTCCCGATCGTTCGCAGCTTCCGTGCGAGTGTAACAGAAGGTTTCTACCAAGAAGAGACGTTGGGTGTCTGGAAAGTAGGGGCCTACGATGGAAAAGACATACTGAGTGGATCCTACATCTTGAACCCTCCCTGGGGACCCGACATGGGCATGAAATACAACCAAACCTTTGGGATAAGACAAACGACCCTGACCACGATGGCACAGTTCCTGCGCCTGTTCTTTTCTGGCCGGATGGAGGTCAACAATTTCGGACAGTCATACAAGCCCAACCCAACATCCACGTATGCCAGTGAAGACTTGATGGAGGCGGTCGCTTCTTTTTCGTCATCAAAATCATCAAACATTACCGGCTGCACTCTTAAGGGGGCAGAGAAACTTCGTTGTGCAGTGGAGAACGCCGCGAAAGCAATGTCCAAATCTTTCCGAGACCACGCATTATCCAAGCAGCCGAATTCAACTATTGCGGGCAGGGGCAAGAGCATCAAAACATACATCGTCATACATTGGCAGTGGATCGCTCTCCCAATTGTGGTCTGGCTGCTAGGACTGTTCACCCTGGTGGGCGTCATATGGAAAACTCATAAGACTATTGCTCCGACATGGAAAAATGATGTGATGCCATTGTTGACCGTATATGAACGTGGTCAAAATCAAACCGGGGGAATGACAGAAGAGTTATACAAAGAAAAAGTGGGATTGTTTGAGGATGGAGGCAGGATTCGGCTTGGAAATCAACACAAAGAGATGGAATCGAGCAGCCTACATTGAACTTAGCAATCGTTCGAGACCTTTCTATGATTCAATCAAAATTTTCTCGGCTTCGGTAGAAAAGGGTTTCCGGCTCGGGAGCTCTGCAACGATCGTCGCTGAGAACGTTGGAATCCTTCAAGTTCATAATATCAACTGTTTGGAGGTTTCATCCAGGGGTTCACTTCTCCTGGTTCACTAATTATAATTTCTAGTGCAGGTGTTTCATCGTTTCAATACCATGCATGGATCTTGCTTCGGGCCCTCCGTTTCCGTTCTCCGATGGAATTACAAAAACCCCAGGAAGACAAAGAGCGAACCCCCTGGAACCTTGGAATAATGGCAAATAGTACGCGCAATGATTGCCCAATGGGCTGGGTAGATTGAATCCCAAAGGTTGGAAGCGCTATTTGTGGAAAGTCAGCGCTAGAAAGGAATTATCAACGTGGACCTTGAAAGTCGGTCGGACACCCAGCCTGGAGCCATAAGCCGCTTAGTCCTCAGCGATAAGAATTGAGGGGTTTGTTGTCTAGCTTTGAAAGCCCACCACGTTGAGTCCAAGATATTCCGAGGGTCAGAGAGTCAGAGCAAGGCTGCAGATTGGGCGAATGAAAGTACAGTCATGATTCGCCAGTCTATACGGAGTACCCGTGGACAAAATCAGGCCTCCCGAGCTTCCCCGGGGCCGCAGATAGTGGTGCACAGAGTAATCCGTGCACATAGATATGTTTAAGGCTTCGCTCTGGCTTCCTTTCACAGCGCGCCGTACCTGCTATTAACGGAAAATTTAAACACATTTTGTACATAGTACTAGCTGTAATCATTGATTATTGGATAAAAGAAGTGGCCTTATTCTTTGAGCTCTATCTGTTCACAATCATGATCCACACGCTGTGATCGTATGGATTAGGAAACGTGTTTTCCCCCATGGAGTAGTCACTCGATACACGTGGGATACGAAATGTGAGGCTATATTTGCCTATGTGCTAATTGGGCAATTCTGATCAATTTCGTACTTGTGAGCGAATCGCTGAATATTGTCAGGAGACATTTTTCAAGCGAAAATGTGAGCGAGGATGCCCTTCCGATGTGGCCAGGAGTAGGATCGGCAAAGGGGTTCGGTCTCGACATCTTTAACCGCAAAGATGGCATCTTGATGAATAGGGGGTGACTCAAAGTCGATACATTGTCTGGGGTGGACTGAATACAGAGACCCCACGTATTATTACCTGAAAGTGGCGTAGACCACTTTGTGCAATGAGGTGGTTAGTCTCGTCATGCCAGGGGTATCCTCGCCAATATTGAAGTGAACAAAGGAGAAAGCGCATAATGGTCACATCATCGTAGATGGATTCGGGAAAGAGAAGCACAGCCACGGATTTTTGTATGCCACAGGAAACACATTTTATTCAAGCCAAGCAAGGACATTGGGAGTGGTATTTATAGAGGGCAAAAACAAAAATGTGTATGTGTGCAAGGAGCACTCTGTACAAATCCGGTACATAAATATCGTCAGTCTGCAGCCTCCCGAGGTCCCGCTAGCGATCTGATACATGGCTACTATTGGCAAGCCCCGATTGTTTGAGATCCACAGACAGGGGTTGAAGTCTGAGTCAGACAGCTGGGCATTGGACATGTAAACATGTCCATATCTGATACGAGCGCTTGGATCAATGGTGACGTAAAGTCACACATCCATTATGCATGTGTTCCGTACTGGACGGCTCAGTGATTAAAATGACATGAGGGATTAACTTTCATGGCCATGTACAATTGCTGATGGATAAGCAAAAATATGTGGATTAAATTATTTTGTACACATCGCGATTGCGCTAGCGCATGGATCAAAGGCGAGATGCGACCGGTGATCTGCTAGTGTGTAAGAGCTTTCCGCACGAAGATCGGGGACGTTAATGTGCTTGGATTCGGACTAATTCGTCCGGCAAATGTAGAGCACGGTAACGGAGATAAGGCGGGGGAGATTCACATACCGGAACTAGTTAACTCCGTCTAGAACGAAGGCTTTGTTCTAGCGTCTGCGATCCCGAGCCGGGACATGGACCAGGGTCTGTTCGACCGAAGGTTCGTCCGAGAAACGCCTCGCTGACCCTACTAGATCTTGGCTTTCCCAAACTTCTTGCAAAGCAGGCCAGGTAGGCAGCTATGAACAAAGATTTCTATGAGCTCTGGAACAGTAGAGTTATGTTCATAACCTGGCTAGATTAGATTTATACCAAAACGGAGGCCGGGATCTCCAGCATCCGTCCCGAGGCCCCACAAAGAGCCGCTGAGTCATCGGAAGCTCCTGTACCGAGTAGAGTTTTGCGGCTGGCCAGTGCCAAGAATAGCGAGCGCCCAAAGGCGACCAGGCTCCCTACTTGGATGTCTGAGCTGCCACCACCGAATCATCGGCCCCCGGGCAACTGAGTCTGCTCCACTCAGATTAGTCGTCGACTGTTGTTCCGATGCCGAGTGACCCACTCTTCCAATAAAGTCCAACATGGCGACCCGGAAACGGTCATCGGGGGGCTTTTCGCATCCGGGGCCAGACCCTTTAAGTATCTGACATTTCCTCCTTGGACTGCTCAGAAAGCTCTGTTTACTATCATTTTTTTTCCCATACCACCTCAACGTGTCAACCCCACCGGCACAATGGTATCGGAAGCTGGCTCTTTGTATGAGCCTCGGGACAAGGAGGTGGAACCTCGAAGCGGAGACTCCTCGACACTCGATGACCCCATCGGCCTCATCAACGAAGCCGATGTAGAGACCCTCACCAAGATCGCCACACAGCAGTCACGTCGCCAATCAACAGTACCCGGTGCCCAAGGCTCACTGGCAACTCTCGCTCAACAAGATCCATCCCTGGATCCTTTGTCAGGAAAATTCGACCTACGCAAGTGGCTCAAGCTAGCTATCAACGATAGAGGCCGCGATGGAGCGCCCGGCCATACCTCGGACGTGATCTTCAAGAATCTCAATGTGTACGGATCAGGTGCTGCATTGCAGTTCCAGGATACCGTTGCCTCCACACTGTCAGCTCCCTTCAGACTTCCACAGCGTCTTCGTCAATCGAAAGCGCCCCAACGGCGCATTTTGAAGGATTTCCATGGTATCATGAAGAGTGGCGAACTTCTACTTGTCCTCGGTCGCCCTGGTGCTGGTTGCAGTACCTTTTTGAAGTCATTGACCGGAGAGCTTCATGGATTGGATATGGACAAGGAGAGCACAATTCACTACAATGGTGAGTTTTCTACTGCATTCATTATACAAACAGCGGCTAACAGAACGCAGGAATCCCCCAAGAGCGCATGATGAAGGAATTCAAGGGTGAGGTTGTGTACAACCAAGAGGTATTTCATCAACCCCACAATCTATACAAATCAATTGGCAATGTGCTAACTAGTGAACCAGGTCGATAGACATTTCCCTCACTTGACCGTTGGCCAGACCTTGGAGTTTGCCGCCGCCACACGAACGCCCGCCAATCGGTTCCAAGATATGACGCGCTCCGAACATGCCAAATACATGGCTCAGATCATCATGGCAGTCTTTGGATTGAGCCATACTTACAACACCCGAGTTGGTGACGACTTTGTCCGCGGTGTCTCCGGTGGAGAGCGCAAGCGTGTCAGTATCGCCGAAATGGCGGTCGCTCATGCTCCCATCGCCGCTTGGGATAACTCCACCAGAGGATTGGACTCGGCCACCGCGCTGAAGTTCGTCGAGGCGCTGCGTCTCTCTTCGGATATCACTGGATCCTGCCACGCAGTCGCTGCGTATCAGGCCAGTCAGAGTATCTATGATATTTTCGACAAGGTGATTGTCCTTTACGAGGGTCGCCAAATCTACTTTGGAACAGCAGCTGGTGCCAAAGCCTTCTTTGAAGAACAAGGCTGGGAATGCCCTGCTCGACAGACTACTGGTGATTTCCTCACCTCCATCACCAACCCGCAGGAGCGTCGTGCTAAGCCCGGCATGGAAAACCGTGTTCCTCGCACCCCCGAGGATTTCGAGAACTCATGGATCAACTCGCCTCAATTCAAACATATCCAGGATGAAATTGCTGCGTACGAGACGCAGAACCCCGTCAGCCCCGACGCACAGGCTCTTGCCAACCTCCGAGAGCACAAGCGTGACGCTCAAGCCAAGCACACCCGCCCCAAGTCTCCTTATCTCATCAGTGTTCCCATGCAGATTAAGCTGAACACTGTTCGTGCATATCAACGACTTTGGAACGATGCCGCTGCGACAGTAGCGGTGATCAGTACTAATATCATCATGGCCCTTATCATTGGATCATGCTTCTACGGAACGTCAGACGGCACCTCGGGCTTCCAGTCTAAAGGTGCAACTCTGTTCTTCGCTGTCCTTCTTAACGCCCTCACTGCCATGTCCGAAATCAACGCCCTGTACTCCCAACGCCCGATCGTCGAAAAACATGCATCGTTCGCCTTCTATCACCCCGCTACTGAAGCCATTGCTGGTGTCCTGAGTGATATTCCAGTCAAGTTCGCGTTGGCAGTCGCCTTCAACATCATTCTGTACTTCATGTCTGGTCTTAAGCGTGAACCTGACACCTTCTTCCTCTACTTCCTGATTACTTTTGTCATCACATTCGTCATGAGTGCTGTCTTCCGCACTCTAGCTGCTGTGACCAAAACCATTGCACAGGCCATGGGTTTGTCAGGAGTTATGATTCTCGCTCTCGTCGTCTACACCGGTTTCGTGCTTCCCGTGCCCTCTATGCATCCCTGGTTTGAATGGATCCACTATCTCAACCCAATTTACTATGCCTTTGAGATCTTGATCGCCAACGAATTCCACGGTCGCGACTTCCCTTGCGAGTCTTTCGTTCCCTCTTACGCCGATCTCTCAGGTGATGCATTCAGTTGCAGCACTGCTGGCTCGGTGGCTGGTTCCTTGACCGTCAGCGGTGATCGATACATTCAGTTGAACTACTCTTACAGCTACAGCCATGTGTGGCGAAACTTCGGTATCCTCATTGCGTTCCTCGTCGGCTTCATGTTGATCTACTTCATCGCCTGCGAGCTCAACTCAGCCACCACGAGCACTGCCGAAGCCTTGGTCTTCCGCCGTGGTCACGAGCCCCCCAGCATGCGCCAGAGCCACCTGGCTGGATCTGACGTTGAAAATGCCGGGCCATCTAAGGCCGAGGTTTCTGACTCTGACGAGAAGGGTGGCATGGGTGCTATCCAGGCTCAAACCGATACCTTCACCTGGCGCGATGTTTCTTACGATATCGAAATCAAGGGCGAGCCTCGCCGCCTCCTCGACAATGTCTCCGGATGGGTCAAGCCTGGAACCCTGACTGCCCTGATGGGTGTCAGTGGTGCTGGTAAGACTACCTTGCTTGACGTTTTGGCTCATCGCACATCAATGGGTGTCATCACTGGTGACATGTTTGTCAACGGTCGTGATCTCGATGCTAGTTTCCAGCGAAAGACTGGATACGTTCAGCAGCAGGATCTTCACCTGGATACTGCTACTGTTCGCGAGTCTTTGCGGTTCAGTGCTATGTTGCGTCAGCCCGCTTCGGTTCCTGTTCAGGAGAAGTATGACTATGTCGAGGATGTCATCAAGATGTTGAAGATGGAGGAGTTCGCTGAAGCTATTGTTGGTGTTCCCGGTGAGGGTCTCAACGTCGAACAGCGCAAGCTTTTGACTATCGGTGTTGAACTTGCCGCGAAGCCCAAGCTGCTTTTGTTCTTGGACGAGCCTACAAGGTACGTAATAACCCGTCATATTCATTGTTGTCACGCATTCTAATATTTTCCTTAGTGGTCTTGACTCTCAGTCCTCCTGGGCTATCTGTTCGTTCCTTCGCCAGCTTGCCGAGCATGGTCAAGCAGTTCTCTGCACCATCCATCAGCCCAGCGCTATGCTTTTCCAGCAGTTCGATCAATTGCTCTTCCTTGCTCGTGGTGGTAAGACTGTTTACTTCGGCCCGGTTGGAGAGAACTCTGGCACAATGCTTGAGTACTTTGAGTCCAACGGTGCCCGCAAGTGTGACGATGCCGAGAACCCAGCCGAGTACATGCTTAACATTGTCAACGCTGGTCAAAACGACCAGGGTATGGATTGGTTCGATGTTTGGAAGCAGAGTCAGGAATGCACGCAGGTCCAAACCGAGCTCAACCGTATCCACGCCGAGAAGGCGAATGATTCGCCTGCTGTCGAGGAAGAAACCACCCAGAGCCACTCTGAGTTCGCCATGCCTCTTTGGTATCAAATCTCACTGGTCACCACCCGTGTCTTCACACAATACTGGCGCATGCCTTCTTACGTTCTGGCAAAGTGGGGTCTTGGTATCGCTTCTGGTCTTTTCATCGGTTTCTCCTTCTACAACGCTCAGACTTCCCTGCAGGGAATGCAGACGATTCTCTACTCGCTCTTCATGATCTGTACTATCTTCTCTTCGTTGTCTCAGCAGATCATGCCCGTGTTCGTCGTGCAACGTTCCCTTTACGAGGGACGTGAGCGCCCTAGCAAGTCCTACTCGTGGAAGGCTTTCCTCATCGCCAACATCATTGTCGAGATCCCCTACATGATTGTGATGGGTGTTCTGACATATGCCTGCTACTTCTACGCAGTCGTTGGAATCCCCGATTCCGCAGCCCAGGGCACCACTCTCGTCTTCTGTATCGTCTTCTTCATCTACGCCAGCACCTTCACTCACATGGTCATCGCCGGTCTCCCTGACGAACAGACTGCCAGTGCCGTCGTTGTCCTTCTCTTCGCCATGTCTCTCACTTTCTGTGGTGTCATGCAGACGCCCGATGCGTTCCCTCACTTCTGGATTTTCATGTACCGTGTCTCGCCATTCACATACTGGATCGGCGGTATGGCCAGTGCGCAACTCCACGGTCGCCAAGTCGAGTGCTCACAGGCTGAGTTGTCGATCTTCAACCCGCCCTCCGGTCAGACTTGCATGCAATACCTTCAAAAGTACGCCGATGCGGCAGGTGGTCAGATCATGAATGGCAACGCGACCAGTGATTGCGAGTACTGTCCTCTGTCAGTTGCCGATCAATCATTGGCCTCGTTCGGCATCAACTACGACGACAGATGGCGCAACTTTGGTATCATGTGGGCTTTCATCGCCTTCAACATCTTCATGGCTGTGCTTATGTACTACCTTGTTCGTGTGAAGCGCTGGAACACTGGTGAGAAGAAGGCCAAGAAGCCCGCTTCCGAGAAGAAGGGTGGAAAATAAGCCACCCGCTCACCTGTTTCTCCGGTCATCTGTGCCCTTTTGTTTATTCTTTTCAGGTGACCTTGTGAATAATATTTTTTGTAATTAGAGGCGTTGTGGATATTTTTTTGCTTTGCATCGTGTTTTGTGACACGGATTGCCATATACATTGGACATAGATGGAACATTATCAAAATGACTATATCATACAATTCATCAAATCATCCAAATCACTCTAGCCAAGAAGTAACAGCAACCTTCAGCGCATCTTTCAACCAAGCCTCCTCATATCTCACCTCGGCATCAAACCCATGCTCCCCATCCTGGACACTCAGAACAATCTTCTCACCACCAGGGCGCCCCTTCAAGACCTCTCGAGCCCGAACAACAAATTTCTCACTTTCCTCAGCCGGAACAACGCTATCCTGTCTGCCGTGTATGATAGCAATGCCACCAGCCGGAATCTCCCCAGTCTTCTGAAGTCTCACAGGGGGATATCCTGTCTCGAAATCCCCCTTAGCCCCGGCTCCATAGAGTTCCCCAAACCGCCCGTGCTGAACACCCGCAAGCATGAACTGCAGCCTCTTCTCACTCATAGTAGAGCTCTCCACGTCCACAAACGAAGCAAGAGCATCGTCAAAAACACTCTCAGGCGTGTCAACATCAAACGGCAACTTCTCCCGCGGCTTCGAGTACGCATCGACAGAAAGATCCACACAAGGGTACGCAGCGGTACAAGCGCGAATCTCGCGCGCGTGCGCAAGCGCAAGCGATACACTCAATAGCCCACCGGCAGATTCACCGGCGGTCAAGATGCGATCGAGATCAGCCTCTGTGGGAGTCGAGTGTGCAGCGAGCAGGTCTGTAAATGCGGAGGAATGCAGCCATTTCCAAAAGTCCTCGACGTCTTCGTAGATCTGTGTGCTTGTGGCACTTGGCATGAGACGGTAGTTCGGGCTGACTACTATGGCATTGCTTTCAATTGCTAGGTCTGATACCCAGTATGACCACCAGTCCATGAAGAGCGAGTCGCCGGTTACCTGGGTTTCGTTAGTTGGTGGTGCATGCGGGCAGGGTGTGGGTGGGGAACATACTAGGCCGCCGCCATGGAAACGGATGATGACGGGTCTTTTGCCGCTGTGGGGTTTCTGAGGAATGAGGATGTCTGTTCTGATTTCGTGGTCGTTGACCTTCTTGTATGTGACTTGGACGAGGTCCAGGCCTGCCAGTTTGGGGTGGGCTGCTTGTGCCATTGTTTGCGAAGAGGGGTAGTTGGGGTAAATACGGAAGATGAAATGGTTGGGGATGCTGGCTCCCTTATTTGCAATGTGTTTTAGTGGGGGTATGATCCGCGTTTATATGGACCCATCGCTGATCTCTTGCTCGGTATGGGCTCTCGGCTTTTCGGCTTTGGGTTGATGCCGATGACGCGAATGCCATAGTATTGCTTTCTCCACGCTGGTAAGCACTATGCCGTATTTTGTATGGCGCCATGTAGAGGGAACTCTTAGTATTGGATGTCGAACGATGCTTTCAGGACTATAAAGGCTTAGCGGCGCCATGTGCGATGGCCCACGGATCATGCACTTCGATCTCCGCTCGGATCTACGGAGATAAAGTCCGACGCTAGCCTGACACGAACTATAGCAGCATGGCAGTGATCTGAATACATGATCAGATACGGAGTATTAGGGCCACTTTCTAGAAGAGATTTTTGCAATAACTAGAAAGAACATGTGATGTTACCATGAGGTTATTGGGTGTAAAGCGTTGGAATTTTGGCAGGACACTTCGTTAGAAGCTAACTCTGAGCTGGTTGAGAATAGGTTGATCAATTGGTTCGAGCCATCGAAATCACGAAACAAGCTCAAAGCTCTGTTTGCGAGGTCGAGGCAACCGTGTCAATGTTTCCATGAGTGGTTTGGGCTTCTACCAGAAGCTTTTCCACGGCCTTGTACCCATTCACCGTGGGCCAATATGATAACGATCGACCCTGGCAATCTTTGGAAGCTAAGTCGACTTTCTCTTGCTGAACTAACAATCTCACGACAGCCTCGTGGCCCTTGGCTGCAGCCATGTATAATGGCGTCCGGCCTTCTGCATCCTTGGAGTCCACATCCACTGTTTCTGTTGCAAGGATCAGCTTCACCACAGAAGTATGACCATATGCTGCGGGCCAGAACAGGACTGTCCACCCAACGATATCCCTCGAGCGTATGTCTGCTGATGCTTCAATCAAGAGCTTCACAACTGTATCGTGTCCATTTGCTGCGGCCCAAAACAAGGCCGTCCGACCGTGTATATCCCTTGATTCGATATCCACCCTTCCCGTCTCGAGGAGTGCCTTTACCACGTCTTCGTGTCCATAATACGCTGCTCGGGATAGCAATGACCGCCCGCTGTCGTCTCTAATGCCAAGATCGCCTCCCTCTTGTATAGATAGTCGGGCCGTTGCCTCGCTTCCAGTCTCGGTAGCCCATAATATGGAGGAGCTTTCATTGTGTCGAGAGTTGTATCGATAAAGCCATGGGGTCAATATAAGATGGAGGCGAGTAGATGATCGAGACAGCGAGCTGACATCTTTCTCGTTCTTGAGGAATTTCGGTATTGACAACAGAAGTTCAGCTGGCAACATGAGCAGGCGCATCTTGGTTGCTTCAACGGGTTGAACTCGGAGAGAAGAAGGGGTATCAAGAAGAAGAAGAAGAAGAAGAAGAAGAAGAAGAAATCCAAGACTCGTCAACGTTCTGCATATTAAAATATCCCCTGAGCACTCAGCATATATCACATTAAATAAGATTTGCTGATGCGTAAATAATGCATATTTTCGAGTGATATCTCACATTCAGCCATCAATAAAAATTGCTCTAAGCCACAAACCAGCGATCAAAAGCCAGACTCTCGGCGTTGCGCGCCGAGAACTTAGTGTTGGATTTATTGTACCAACCGAAAATCTTCAGGTGCACTAATATGATACCCAGGCGTTGGGTCGCTTTGTCGCGAGCCTATGGGGTGATCGTACCCTCCATCAGCCAGCCATCACTTCGCTAAATTTATGCATGTGTGCCCCAGCCAGCCATCTGGGCATCTCAGTGCCTAGGCAAGCAAATATGAGAAATTGGAAGTAGGGATCGAGACATCAAGCTGTGTATATCGATGTGTCGTGCTTTTTTTTTATGGAAATCAAGCTTATCCAGACTTTATAGTACGAGGGAGCGTGCTTACAGTGATTACAACCAGCGTCAAGACCCGCTATAGTAACGAGTAGTTCTCGACGAACTCCTGTTGAATAATAGGGAACGAACACCCGAAAAGCCCAGCACTCGTATTCTAAGACGCCTCAGCGCCACATGCCCCTCCAGCTACCGCCATCTCTCGTGGTCTCGCAGCCTAAGTCTTTACCTCCTGGGGGATTTGAGATTGCGCTGAGGGTAGATCGAAGATTCATGACGCGTATGCAGGAATCATATCAAGGAGACACAATCTGTAATTCAAAGAGTTCTGAAGACCAAATTTATCTAAACAAGCCTGCGCTAGACTCAATCTGGTTGGTGTGTTACACTATACCTCTGCTCCTCGCGTGCCACTTTTGAAGATCTTCCTCGGTGAACTCGTTCTTGCTCGGTGGCATAGATAGACCTAAAGATTGTCCACAGGTCTTTTGATACGCTCAGTTTGCTTCCACTGGTATTCCACATACACACAATAAAGAGTCCATCCAAGACTCGATCCTAATCTTGGAATATGGTACAGTTTTAGCAACCAATAAGCTTGAGCCCCATGAAGAGATGATAAATCATTGCTCATTACTAGGAAACATGGAGACAGAAAAAATTTGCCCAGGTGGAAGTTGATGTTATTACTAAGGCGCTAAGATAGTAGGCCCGACAAGAGAGTTTAGCATCAGATCTTCCCCGGCTTTTCTAATTTCTACTTCCAAGAATATTTCGCCTGCCCTCGTCTTTCTTCAAGGCATGACCCCAAAGCCAAAACCCTGGTAAGTCTCATATGTTTTTGAGGGGGAAAGGGGGTACAACAAACTTTTCTAACCATGTTGGCTTCCCAGTGATAATTGCAGGAGTACGTGATTGCATATTAACTACAGCATCAACTAGTCAAAAACTCACCATTTTATTCAACAGAAAATCATCTCAAATGTGAGCGCTAATGCAATTGAAAATACGGTGTGAACCCCTATTCTAAAGTTTCAACAGGCGATGATGCAACACCAAAATGCTTGAGATGCCAAAAGTCCAGCCGCGAGTGTATCCGTCGCAAATCGAAGTTTCAATTCCACAACACTTCCCTTAACGGGGCTCTCTCTACAAACTCAGGTCATTTGTTTTGCCCGTCTCAGATAATTTCAATATTAACTTTCGATAGGCTCTGCAGTTCTTCACTACATCGACGAGACACCGAAGTTCACTGGAGCTCCTGTGCAAATACCACCCAGGAAGATCTTCCAGATGCATCCGAATCCCAGACAGTGTCTGGTTTCTCCTCAAATGGGATTTTTGCAGAGTCTGCGCGTGAGAACTCAGGCCTGAGTCCTATCGTACGTCACATCGGTGTAGCTCTCAGGCATGTACTAACTCATTGTAGCATCTACCACCTTCCTCAACCGAGCGGCCCATATCATCCCTGGAGATCAACCTTGGTGAGGCATTTCTATTGAGATATTTTGTCGAGGAGCTAGCGAAATGGGTAAGTTTGAGTTTGACATGAAGACATACTCATTGACCAAGCCAGTAGTTTGATCTATGCGACCCGGAGCGTCATTTTGGTTTGGTCGTTCCACAACGCGCCCGGGGCTGCGCGCCTCTTCTAAATGCACTCTTATGCACGTCCGCGAGACATTTCACTACACTTCCAGGCTTTCGACAAAAAGAGTTCCAGTTGAGGTTCAGCCTGATGCAAGGTCTAGTGATCAACGAAGAGGCGGTATTGGACTATCATAACCGATGCATAACTCATTTACGGCTTATGGCCGACGAGCCAGGCGCAATCATGGACGAGAACCTACTTGCTGCGGTGGTCGTCCTTCGCTTCTACGAGGAGCTTGACAGTAGGTCTAATGGTTACTTTGCTTGGTGGGAATTTTTAACGCTTTGGCAGACCCATTCACATTCGAGTCTCCAACCGACACGGCCATTCGGGGCTTACAATTCTTTCTAGAAGCACAGGCAAGTCTAGCGCTTTACTCAACTGGCTTTCGGTCCGCTGTATTCTGGGTTGGATTTCGTCAAGAGTTTCACCTGGCTTATTCTCAGCAACGATCTTTTCGCCTGCCGCTCAAAGTTTGCGACGACTATCTCAATGGTGGCGATGCTCCTGATCATGTCTTGGTGAACAGGCTGATTATCATATGTGCGCACATCGTTCAATATTGCTACGACGATCAAAGTCCAGTTGAATCTATATCTTATGAGGAATTGGTTCATCTTTATCATCACTGGCTGAACAATCGACCGCCATCCTTTTTCCCAGTATTTTCTGCCGGTCCAGACAGAGAAAAGAATGAGGTCTTTCCCCAAAGATGGTACCTGAATGACTACCACATTCTTGCAGAGCATAGTATTGGGCTGATAGACATTCTATTGGCCGCATACGATCCGACCATCGCGCGAATTGGGCCTGGTCAAAGGGGCGCAGAGGCATCACTTGACTCAAAGTTAAAGTCAATTGTTCTAGAAATATGTGGCATAGCATTGTCAAATCGCCAGTCTCCAACGGCGCTACTGGCAGCATGCATTGCCATTACGATTTGTGGAGATCGATTCACAGATCGATTCGAACAAGAGGCATTGATGGGTGTTGTGGACAACACTATCCTTGATACCAATTATTGGCCTCCTACGAGTATAAAGGCTAGGATGCGTAGCATATGGGGCTGGGATTCATAATAGTTCATTGCATCTTTATATTCATATATCACCTCTTGGAAGGCACGATATAGTTGCTCACATACTCTTTCCCGATTGGGCATTTGCGCTCTCACAAACAATCCACATATATAGAGCCTTGGAAGGAGTCGAGCTCTAAACCCAAAATCAAACCTAAACACACGGAATTAGTCCGAAAATGCACATCAGAGATAAGATCAACACCAAATTGAATAAGAAAAACAAAGAAAGTCAGCGAGTTGCGGGGTGAAGACTGGTCACATGACTTGTCCCTCCTTCCACCAATCAAAATGCCCACTGATAGCAGATTTTCTGAGTCATCCCGATATTGGGGAGAGGGGCACATGGGCAGAAATTCACTTCTCGACCCTAAGATAAAGTGAGATCTCACCCTGGACCCCTACAACCGAATCACTGATATTAACGGCATTAGCACAAAACCGCAAAACATGGCGACCGAACAGCCCCCCGCGCTCAACAACCTGAGCATTGACGAGAAGACCGAGACCAAGGCTGTTGGCCAAATCGTCACACCATTCGATGTCTCTGGCGGAGTCGATGAGTCTGGAAAGCTTTTGCCTGTTGACTATGAGAAGCTCACACGAGAGTTTGGCGCCACACCTATCAATGCAGCACTTATGGAGCGCTTTGAGAAGGTGACCGGCCACCGGCCTCATCGTTTCATGCGCCGGAGCATTGTCTTCAGTCACCGTGACTTGTCGAAGATTTTGGACAAGCATGAGAAGGGCGAGCCCTTCTTCCTCTACACGGGCCGTGGTCCGAGTAGTGACAGCATGCACGTTGGACACACTGTGCCCTTTGAATTTACCAAGTAGGTTTTGCTTGTTACTGCCACAATTATATACTAACCTCCCTAGGTGGCTTCAGGACGTTTTCGATGTGCCCCTCGTTATCATGATGACTGACGACGAGAAGTTCATGCACTCCCAGAAGATCGAGATCGAGGACTCAAAGAGATACACCCGGGCGAACGCTAAGGACATCATTGCTGTTGGATTCGATATGAAGAAGACCTTTATCTTCAGTGATTTCGAGTTCATTGGAGGTGCTTTCTACGAGAACATGTGCCGTATGGCCAAGCGAATCACCATCAACCAGGTCAAGGGTACTTTCGGCTTCAACGACAGCAACAACATTGGCGAGTTCCACTTCTGTGCTACTCAGTCAGCGTCTGCTTTCGCCACCAGTTTCCCTCACATTTTCGGAACCGACACAAAGAAGGTCGCCTCCATTCCCTGTCTGATTCCCTGCGCTATCGATCAGGACCCCTACTTCCGTCAATGTCGTGAACACGCCGAGAAGATGAAGTATAAGAAGCCTTCTCTTATTCACTCAATCTTCCTTCCAGCCCTCCAGGGCCCCGGATCTAAGATGTCTGCCAGCATTGACAGCTCTGCCGTTTTCATGAGCGATGCCCCCAACAAGATCAAGAACAAGATCAACAAGCACGCTTTCTCCGGTGGTCAGGACACCGCCGAACTGCAGCGTGAGCTTGGCGGCAACACCAAGAACGACATTCCCTTCCAATACCTGACCTTCTTCCTCGAGGATGACGAGGAGTTGGAGCGCATTCGCACCGCATACGAGAGCGGAGAGATGATGACCGGCGAGATCAAGCAGAAGTGTATCGCTGAGCTCCAAACATACGTTCAAGGATTCCAGGAGCGCAGAGCCCAGGTCACCGATGAGATCATGGCCGAATACATGCGCCCTCGCCCCTTGGAATGGAAGGGAAACCCCAACCCCATCGTGGTTGAGAAGGCTAAGAAATAAACATCTGGGCCAATGAATGGAACAAAACAAAAAGATTCATGTGATTTCATAGCCTTTTCAGCATTTCACCAATACCACCAATATACGTGTATCTTTCCACATTCATCAAAGTCATTACATAGTTATCCGCAAGGACGTTCAAAGTCGAGCTACGACAAAACAACTTGGCCTTGCAAGAAACCCCTTACGCCGTTACTTAGCCAACACGACTCGCCATCCACAAGATCTTGTCGGGTAATATTTTGCTCGATGCAAAAGCCTTGAGACAACGCATACCTTCGTGTTGTGCCTGCATTGCCACCGCTGCTCAGTGGAGGCGTGACCCACATATGACCGCGGAGGAAGTATGGCGTAGTGATGCTGCCTTCCATGATCTCGTCATTTTGATTGACCACTAGCACCTCTGAAGTCTCTGACGGGGAATTAATACCCGCCCGGAGTCGAGCCGACGTGTATTCATCTCGCGCGGTGGTCTTGTGTGTCGTAAATTTAGACGGATTGGTGGATTCCGAGTCAACGTAGACCGTCCATACGGGCATATTCGGGTTTGTATGAAGCGATGGGATGAACAAGGTCATTAGATCGATTGCTGCTGTCGGGTTCGCCTCGATCTTCGCTTTTCCCTTATGATCCACTACAATCCGCAGCCTCCACGCTTTGCTTCGATCCGGTATCGACGCGTCGAAAAACTGCTCGAAGCTGTTCAGGTCTCTTTCCAACCATGGCAATGCTTCTGTCCACTCAAAATCACGCGCCGCTGCTAGTAGGCGGTCGTGATGGTAGCGCAGAAGGTAGTAGGGGGTATTGTGAGGATGGGGATAGCATGTTGAATAGCGGGAGGCTGCTTCTGGGAGAGCTGGATCGAAGCGAAGGGAGGATATAATCTCAAAGTCGGGCATTGTAGTAATGGCTGTAATATCCGGTCAGTCTTCGGATAATTGTGCAGCTTCGGGGACAATTGCGATAAAAAAAAAGCGATGACGGTACAATCCGGAAAATGTTTGGTGGAGAACTCGAGCGTTGCCGGCGCAGCGCACATGATTGGACCAGGCGGCCAGCGGAACTCTTGACTTTTCCTCAGCTTCATCATTCCCGACTCCCTATCTCTAACTTCTTTTGTCGAGGTGTGCCATTGTCTTCCATCTCAAGTTAATTGACTCAGTACTAATCGGACCTGCAATTCAGAATTAGCGTCGATTTCCGTGGTTTCTTCACATCATGTCGAACCAGCTGCCGTTACCTACGCCCACCCAGGCCGCTCAGAATGTGGTGCTCGACACATCAAAGTTGACTGAGCAATCATCAGCATCTGTCTGGGATCGCATTACCGGATGGGTCTCCGAGAACAAGGCTGCTGTCTACACCATTGCCGGTGTCGCCGTCGTCGTGACCGGAGCCGGTGTCGTTTACTACCTGAATGACAACACCAAGGCCACTCCTTCCGTGCCCAAGAAGAGCAAGAAGCAGCGCCGAACAGAGAAGAAGAAGGCCGAAGAAGAGAAGAAGACTGCTTCGGTCCAGGAGGGTAGGTGAATTTCATCCAAACACGGTGGTCGCATGACTGACATGGGCTCAGAGTCCCCAAAGAAGACCGAGGAGCCCGCCGAGGAGATCCCCGTGGTCGACGAGGAGACTGTTGGAGAACTTTCCGATGAGGTATGCATTAACTCACTACCTCACCACGGCCTTTCTCGCTAACCGGTTAGACCCGCAACGCCTACGCGGCCAAGCTCAAGGCCGCCGGTAACAAGGCCTACGGAGCCAAGGACTACCCCAACGCGATTGACCTCTACGGCAAGGCCATCATCTGCAAGCCCGACCCCGTTTTCTACTCCAACCGCGCCGCTTGCTACAATGTCCAATCCAACTGGGAGAAGGTCGTCGAGGACACCAGCGCCGCCCTGGCCATGGACAGTGAATACGTCAAGGCCCTCAACCGCAGAGCCATCGCATACGAGCACTTGGAAAAGTACAGTGAGGCTCTGCTCGACTTCACCGCCAGCTGCATCATCGATGCTTTCTCCAACGACGTCAGCCGCAACTCTCTTGAGCGTTTGCTGAAGAAGGTTGCCGAGAAGAAAAGTCAGGCAATCTTGGATGCACGCACTAAGAAGCTTCCCAGCGCTACTTTCGTTTCCAACTACCTCCAGAGCTTCCGCCCCCAGGACCTGCCTGAAGGTTTGGAAGAGTCTGTTGAGCTGGACGATGAGTCCAGCAAGGGCCAGCTGCGCAAGGGTCTCATTGCTATGAGCAAGAAGACTGGCGAGGCCTACGAGGAGGCTGCTGCTGCCTTCGAGAAGGCTCTCGAGCTTGGTGACCTCGGCGAATTCGAAGGCTTGGCCCTTAACATGCGCGCCACCTTCACCTATCTTGGCGGCAATGCCACCGGTGCTCTCACTGACCTGAACAAGAGTGTTGAGCTGTCACCATCTCTGACACAGAGCTACATCAAGCGCGC
Source organism: Penicillium bialowiezense (assembly GCA_026122735.1). NCBI lineage: Eukaryota > Fungi > Ascomycota > Eurotiomycetes > Eurotiales > Aspergillaceae > Penicillium > Penicillium bialowiezense. The sequence continues at coordinate 1,759,158 of JAKZFB010000004.1, forward strand.
CAGCTTGCACCTCGAGCTTGGAAACAAGGACGCTGCCGCTGATGACTTTGAGCTTGCTATCGCACAAAACAAGGATGACCCCGATATTTACTACCACCGCGCTCAGCTCCACTTCATCCTGACTGAGCTCGCTGAGGCCGCCAAGGACTACCAGAAGTCCATTGATCTCGACAGCTCCTTCATCTTCTCTCACATTCAACTCGGTGTGACACAGTACAAGATGGGCTCCGTTGCCTCGGCCATGGCCACTTTCCGCCGGACGGTTAAGAACTTTGAGGATGTCCCTGACGTATACAACTACTACGGTGAGCTTTTGCTGGACCAACAGAACTACTCTGAGGCCATTGAGAAGTTCGAAAAGGCCGTGGAGATGGAGCAGCAGAGCAAGGTTATGGGCATCAACGTTCTGCCTTTGATCAACAAGGCTCTTGCCCTGTTCCAATGGAAGCAAGACTTCCAGGAGGCCGAAAGCCTCTGCCAAAAGGCTCTGATCATCGACCCCGAGTGCGACATTGCCGTTGGCACCATGGCCCAGCTGCTGCTTCAGCAGGGTAAGGTTTCCCAAGCGCTGAAGTATTTCGAGCGCGCCGCCGAGCTGGCTCGCACCGAGGCCGAGATCGTCAACGCCATCTCCTACGCCGAGGCCACCCGCACTCAGCTCGAGGTTCAGGAGAAGTACCCCCAACTGGCTGCCCGTCTGAACACCATGGGCGCCATGGGCGGTGGTGCTCCTCCTATGTAAAAGCGTGGCTTAACAAGTTGATTGCCTCCTTTACGTTTTACCCTACCTCGGGTAGTTTCTCTGCCTTCTCTTCTCGGCTGTATCAGCCCCATCTCTGCGTGTATTTACTATCGGTTGACATATTCCCCGGCCGTATTTTGTTTATTTCTTTGTTGGGTTTGGAGGGTTTACGGCAGACTACAAGTTCATTTTGGGGTGGTCATGACCACGTAGTAATTTGTGTACAATAGAGAATGAGACTATTTCCAAAATTCTACTCAACGCCTTATGTGCGGATGACCATGACGTTGTAATCCAGGCCCCACATCAGCTGACCCACCCTTATCGGCATCTCCGGACTTTCTTTGGACTCTTCGTTGCAAAGACCAGACCTCTGGAGACATATCAGCTTCGCAGATCTTCAAATCTTCGGGTAAGTCAGTAGCACTATCAGATAGGGGTGGTTGGTTTTACTTGGGAGCCCAGGATCGTGTATGCACACCTTCACAGGCCCGACGTCGCGTTGCGTATCATTCCTTATCACTTCTCATACATACCTCATTGTTCCTGGGCTTCCGGAGCTGTTACTACTGAGACTTGACACAAGAGGTGCTGATTTTCAATCCGCAGTAGTACCGATCACAAAGCTTGCAGTTTGGACACCTCTCGGTGCCTTGTTGCTCAGCGGTGAACCTAACTCCGACCCGATTCATCAACTACCCCTCTTCCTTCTTTGCTCCTTCTACATCTTCAACTTCTCAACTACCTTTCTTCTTTCTCTCTCCTTTTCGCTTTCTCTTGATATTCCTCAGTTGGTTATCCCTAGCCTACCTCTTCCAATACTGCTCACATCTCCGGGCTTCTTCGTTGGCCCAAGCTGATGCGTGCGTGTGCTTGCAGCCTGGGAGCACCCGGGTAAGCTGCCTTTGTTACCTCACTTACACCCCTCACCCCCTCCATCACCTCTTCGTACCTTGTTTATCAAAATCTCTTCTTGCTCTGGATCTAACCATCTTTCAGAATCAAGAACCTTCACATCCCAACTTTCAACTATCAAACAGTGCAACACTTCAGCCTTCACCATGTCGGACCAACACGGTAAGCATCAAATCACTCGGAATCACTTGATACATGGTCATTTTAGCTGACACTTTCACTTTCTTCACCTAGTCACCGTGACGTTGGTCCCGCTTATCGACACTGCCAACCCTAAGCGTTCTCTTATCCTCAACCCAGCCGAAAACCAGGTGACGGTGGCTATCGGTCGATGCTCCAAGCGCGAGATCAGACGGCGGACTCCGGAGCTCGACAATGCGTGGTATGATTCTCGGGTTATGTCTCGTGATCACTGCTACATAAGCATCAACCCAAACCGACGTGTGAGTTTCTCATCTACATTGCTTGTGGGTCCATGCTAATATACCGCTAGATCGCCCATATCCGAGACACCGGGTCCACTCACGGCACATTCCTGAATGACGAGAAGCTGATTACTGGTCTCGACACCCCTCTCTGCGATGGCGACATCTTGCGTTTTGGTGTTAATGTGGACCGTGGTCGGGGTAAGTCTGGTATCAGATCTCCTGGATTTTCCCCAAGCTAAATTTATGGCAGACAACTTCCAGGCAGTTGAGGTCCGATGCAGGATTGATTGGCCTAAGCGCGAGGTTGTCATAATTCCCGACGACGTTTCGGTTGGGACTTCCGCCGATGTCGCTTCTGGACCTTCTACAAACACATTTGCCGTCCCCGACGAAGACGATGACGAGGAAGAGGAAAGCCATGCTGAGGAGTCTTCTCCTGAATCAAGTGACCAATCCGAGGCGGAAGACGTTGATAACTTGGCTGATGAAGAACAAATCAACGACCCCAGCGATGACTCCAAAGAGTCTACTGCTCGTTCCTGGGAGTCTATCGTGCTTCAGCCCGCAGACGTCTCATCTGTCTCGAGCGTGGATCAGCACGAGGTCAAAGAGCAGGATGTCGAAGCAAAGCATGAAAAACGGCTTCCCTCTGTTGCCATTGATCCTACGCCTGTAAAGCAGGTTTCCTGTGATACAACAAATGGCCTCAAGCCAGATGTTCTGGTCCCCTTGGAGCCAGATGCTGAAGCCCCACATGATATCAAAACATCCTCCATTACGCAGTTGCACTCTTCTGAGCACAATGACAAGTTCCCGGAAACCTGCTACCAAAAGGTACCCGAGGAAGCTTTCAGCGATTGGACCATGATGAAGCCCATGTTCATGCGCATTGCGGATATGGCCTGGGGCGAATCGGATCACATCCCGGACATCGATTTCGAGAAGAAGATCATCCATGCGGCTAGCCGTTGCTCTCTGTCTCGAGCCTCCTATTGGGTAGATGATCATGCTAACTTCAAACCGATCGTGGGCACTGAGGTGGAATGGACCCCAGATCGGGATGAATCAGACAGCACCTTCCATTGTGTTCCAGGCCAAAGTCTCAAGTACTGGGCTGTCGATAAGCGCCGATACTGGATCATCCAGGACCACGGAGGCCCGGATATTAGTGACTGGTGGTGGATTGTTGAGAAACCATGGGAACTTCTCAGCCATGAGATCCAGACACAGATCCTTCATGAAACCCAAGTTGATGATTGCCACAAATGCTGGATTGTGAGAGCCTGGGAGTCGCAGATGATCGGTGAAACATGGTGGGAGTCGCCTCCTTACTGGGATACTAGCTTTGACCAGGATCTACGCTCCGAGAATGAGTCCATCTACTCAGCCGAACATGAATGCGAGAGTGACCTGGACGAAGGCGATAGGGATCAAACTAACGTCTTTGCGGAGTATCCTCTCGACAGCCTTCTTGAGGCTCAATACAACACTCACGAGTTCTTTGATTCAGAAAGCTCGGATTCATCAGGCGACTCGGAGTCTGTGGAGGGCGCATCAGACGAACATTCGCATGGCTGGGTACTCGGCGAAGAATCCTCCCTCGATGACGATTCATCATACTCCGGGTCTTCTGAGGACGATTCTGGATCTGAGGAGTCCTCTGAGGGCTTTAACGAGGACGAGGTCGCGTCTACCACCCCGCAGAAGTACGTTGCCAACAGCTCCACCGAGCCCATCTTCATCCACGAAAGGGATATGGCCCAGGCTGGGCCTTCCTCATTCCGCAATCATGTGCCGAATGAAGTCGACGAGTATACTTTGACGGATCCAATTCTGGAGACTTCTACCGCCTCTCTCATGCTCCCGCCTGATACTTGCAACCGTCATGGCATGAAGAACCCGAATTCTCGATTCCCGGAGCCTAGTTCATCTTGGACAATGTCCAGGCTTTCGCGAGACATTCACAGTAACCTGTTTGAGCCAGCAATGATGCCCAGTTGCCTTCCTTATCAAGAAGGACCATTCTCAATTGACACTAATTTCTGCAGGGTGGCGGATACGGCTTTGCCGTCTCCTCCAACCACTGCTGGAAGTATCAAGCGAACTGCCTCCGAGATGGAATCCTCTGCTCTTCCTGGTTGTTCTTTCTCTCAGGATGCGCAGCGGGTGCCCGTTGACACATACAGTCAGCCAGGACTTGAAACAATCTCCCCCGAGGTCAAGGAGGCAATTGCTTCTGCTCTTGCCGAGAACGACTCTACCGTCGCTGAGAATGCTCGTCCTGCAAAGCGAACCAAGTCCAGCCATACACCCTCCAAGAGCTTGGCGAGTCACGTCACCACCGCCGTTGTCGGTGCTTTGTTGGGTGGTCTGGCAACAGTTGCTACTCTTGCAGCTCTACCCAACGATTACTTCGCGTGATGGTGTGCTGTACTCAAGTTCTTGGCTCTGTTTTTTGCCTTCGTCTTTCCTAATTTATCGACCCCCTTTTCAATTCCGGCGTTGCTTTACGATTTTACGGCTTTCACGATTACCCCGGCGTTCGGACAATGTGTTGGGGAGGGATCGCTTGCTTTCGTTTGCTTTTTTTTTTCATTTCCAACTTTTAGGGCAGAGAACACTCACTGGGTCAGACTGACATGGATGAGCGCCACGTCGCGTCTACGCCTCTATCTTTCCCCTCAGTGTGATAGCTTTGCAGACCGTAATGAACAAGAATGTCAATGCTTTTTCCCCCTTTGCTATCGTAATGAACCATGTGTACGGAGTACTGAATAACTCGTGGCCTACTGACATGGCTTCCCGGTGTAACCCTGCCAGGTACCAACTTTGGGTAGTTCCATTTCAAAATGCACCGTGATATCATTCCGTCCGGTGTTGGGCATTCTTGGCTTGGGTGCTGCATGTGAGTTCATTTCATGTGAGCTCATTTCATGCCTCTGTGCACTTTATGCTTTATCATGCCGATTGTCGGAGAAAAGAAATTTGCTCACTTGATTCTCGTCTGCTCCGTAAATCTCTTTCCTCTCCTTTATTTACGTGTGTTTCTGTGGGGTGGAGATGTACTCTGTGTGTCCACGGGCGTATGTGACCTCGAAAATCGACATGGTGCCCACTAAAACGAAGGCCTTGAAACTCACCCTCAACGAGAAACATTCCAACCCACGAACAAAGAGCCAAAATCCACATCTCTTGCATTTACAATGAGAATTGGGCTGCAGGTATCCCACAAGTTCATATCAGCTGACCTGCATGTACGACGCGAGGTTTTCTTCTTTTCGGTGTCTTCGGGGTTCAGTAACACCAATGACAAGAAAGACGATCAACGTGGTTCCGAGTCGACCCTCGGAAGTCTCAAATTGCCCTCTCAAGACATGGAACATTCTCTGCCTTGCCGCCAATGCAGAGCCATGACCGCAGCCTGACACGGAATCCCGGCTTAGCGCGTGATTGAAAAGGCTGGCTGCATTGAGCACAACGACAATTTTTCGCGACCCAATCCTGGAGCCGAGATGAAAACTAGGGAGCCTCGAGCGATGCACATAACGGGTATGTTTATCCGAGTCCTGGGATGGCTGATCTTGGTGGCTGATCTCGTCAGCGTTCAGCACAAACAATGCGAAAGGATCGTGGATCGGCGTGTGACTCGGCCGATCATACAGGAAGGCTAAACGGCTACCAGGAACCCCTGTCGCATTGAAATGTTAAATGACAATCTGGCTGGGCCTGTCCTTGCCGCGACCAGCCGGCTAGCTGCGTGAGGCTATGTCACATCCACGGCGCCTCGGGCTCTCGGATATTAACGACTATTGGCTGGATGAGCAGATTTTGGTTTCTGCTTTGTTCTCATTGGCGACTCAGACCTCGCACACAGCTTTCTTTTCACTTCACATCATGCATTTTTCATGTCTCTTTTCTTTTTCAGCCTGCACCACAAGCGCTTCATAGGTCCGTGTATCCGCTTTTTCTTATCGGAGATTGTGCTTACCATGCAGTTACAGTATGTGGTCGTGGAGATCAATGCAGCAATGAGTTGATCCTCCCGTTGGTGGTATATCTGCGTGTGAAAAGGAAAAAAAGGGAAAAAAAGGAACCAGTTTTCCTAAGCGATATACCGTTTCTGATCAGGGATTTGCGCAAAGTGCAGGTGACCATCTGACGGTCAAGTCTGATGCATGGGGCTGTTTCTTCCATTTGGTCGGGATGGAAAGAATATCTGACCTCAGAAGAGAATACGACGACAGCTGAAGAGCTCCACTAGTCAGAAACATATCGAATATCCAGCATGTGGTCATTGCATCTCGGAAATACAGATGGTCGCATGGTCTCCAATGCAGCTATCCGTGGTTGTTGCTCACGTTTCTGCCGTCTATTCTTACAGTCGGAAAATTGATGTGACGGTCTACAGGAAATTCCGATAAATAGAGATTGTGACAGTTCGTGATACGGGGTTGTGCTGGCAGCCATGTCTCTGGGGAGGGTGATTGTCTGCGAAACAAAATGCGAAAAGACAGCTGATTTGACAGCCCCAAGTCACCTTTCACAAATGTCCTTCTCGCGGCATGAGATCAGCCAATACGGCTCTTTTGCCAACGACTGAACGACGGTGTGCAGCGATGGAAATACACTAGAACCCTCCCCACCAGCTCCTGTTTCAGCAACCCTGCATTTCCGTCATACATTGAACAGGCACGCATCTACAGCGGGGTTCAACCTCAGCTAAGCCCAAAATGGGCTCTGCGCCGTTCTTCCATCTTTTCCTCTATTTTCCCTTTTCTGGATGCAGTCCCGAACTTGACCGAAGGATTCGAGCAACATTCGCCCCCATCATGCATGTAAATTGAAATTAACTAACTCACCCATCGGTCCTATCATCACCTCCCCTTGGTGACCACTGACCTGCTGATCCGAGCGTTGGACTCGATGCTGATCCGTCATCAATTCTACAGCCTTTGGTATTGCATATTCTGCATATGTAACACTTGAAAACCTCGGTAGATTGGTGAACAGGTGCCACGACGACTTTTTCTTTTCCCTTTGGTATAAGATATCCTTTTTCGCCGCGTCCTCGGATTCCTTCCAAGGTTGTACTCTGGACTAGACGGGATTTCACTTACACCTTTGAACACCGAGCCCGACTACACCATTGTCTTTTCTTTGTTCCCGTCATTGAGGGTTCATAACAAGCCTTCACTTGTCTGCTGTGTTCTTCTGAGACAAAAAACACATATTAAATAAAGAACCAGCCCACAAAGCCACCGGTCATTTATCAAGCTCGCAAAATCCACAGATCTCACATACCACTCCACAATGGCTTCCAACCACTCCCTATACAGCCTCGACCCAGAGCACATCTCCTGCATTGGCGGACGAACAGTAGTTACATGCAAGAGCTGCGCAGGCAATGCCCCCAGGTAAATGATGGATCCTCTACCCCTCCAGATGTCCGATCTCATGCTGACAGATGCAGAGGATCGATCTGCCCGAGCTGCAACGGTCGCGGCTTTAACATCTTTGTTTGCGCACACTGCAACCCCGCAGCTGCAGCCGCCGCCGCAAGAGCCATGGCAGTCCCCACATCTGCATCTGCGACTTCCTCGGCGGGCTCTCTGAGCCGCAACTCTTCTAGCTCTTATCCCTCACATCCTGATCCGAGAGGGAGGTCTTATGGGCAATATGGGGATCGAGATGGTGCGAGCTGTGGAAGGATTGATACCGATGCTAATCGCTCACGGAACCCTTGAGTTTCATGGTTCCCTTGATGCTGCGATGATGGGTCTGTAGCTTGGGTATGGCTGGCTGGCCCGGCCTGGGTTATGAAATCGGATGAATCTGGAATGAGGAGTTTTCGGATGATATGGAGTTTTGGGTGCATGGTTCGTTGACCACCACCTGGTTCTGAATTATTTCTCTTGGGTCTTTTATTTTCTTCGATGGCGATGCTAGAAGCCATCATCTGCTTGCTGTACATACTCTTTGTTGTTGGTCTTGGATGAAAGACAGGTCAGTATCATACAGAACACGGACTTTTATCTTCCTTTCCAATGCTATTTTTCTTGTCAAACTGCTACGTGCGTATCTATCTTCACTCAAGGAAAGTCACAGATGATATCTTTCTCGGTTTTGAGAAGATTGATCTCTTCCATCTTCGAACTGGCCGGTCATGTGCAATCATGTGACCCTTACGCGTGTTCAAAGTTTGTAATGCGGCCAATCTGGTCAATTCTGTACAGCGTCTTACTTTCCGGATTGCAGTATACCCTGGAAGGTACTCCGAATGGGGTCATAACGGACTGAAATTTCTGGGATTCTGCCTTTCGTGACATTTGTTCATTGAGAGTATGAAGAAAAGCCTAGCGTGGCCCCTGCACTATGAGGCGCACTCTCGAAGATGGCCTAATGGATTTTCCTCCCTTTCCGTTGCCGGAGAAAATTGATGGAGTTGCCTGTTTTGTCAGTGAGTTTGATTGCCTTTTTAGGAAGGAACTCTGCCGATCTACCGATCTCTCCGCGTTTGGGTCCGGGAGCGCGTATCATTGGTCAACCATCTTTGTGGGTCAAGTCTACTTGACTAGACTCAAGATCAACGGAAGTATACTATATCTATAGTAAGCCTATGGTAGTCCTGGGGCTGTGCTTTGGCTGGCTGTGCGGGCGGTCATGGTTTATATGGCTGATACATGAACTTATGTCCCCAAGAGGTTGTATCATTGTATCAGGAACCTTGAATTAGACTTCTTCACCGGCCCCCGGGGCCGCAAAGCCCACAGCCCGGCCCAGTCTAGCCCAGCCCGCCAATGGGCTGGGCTATGGGCTCCCATAAATTGGCTGTGGGCTGGGCTTTGGGCTTTGGTTCCGGGCCCAACCCGGCCCATTGAAAAGGTCTACCTTGAATGTCAATTCATTGATCATAAATCCTATTGTTACTGGAGCTTATTTCCACAGCATGCAAAAGTTATGGGAAGCCTGGATTACCCCAAACCAAAATTCCACTTTGGAATCAAAGTCACCTCACAGTCCATCGCCTGGACACCAGAGCTTATACCACCGGGTATCAATACCAGGGTCATCCTTCTCATAGAATCTCAAATCCGTGCTTAAGCGGATCCGATTCTCAGGGTCCTCATTCCGACCACTGGCATGAATGCTATACGGATCATGGAACACCACATCTCCCGCCTCATAGTTCGTCACAAGCCATTTGTGATCTCCGTGTGCAGAATGCATGGCTTGGAATTCCTGCGGAGAATTTGAGATCATACCGCCATCCAACATGTTCACATTGAACGCAGAGATCCGCTGTTCCGTTGTGAAATTCTCGGCGCGCTTGGTGTAATCTCCTTCAATGGCTCGGCCCAGCGGGAGTGAATTCTCCAGATAACAGAGACCTCCGCCTTGGATGGAGATATCGCCTGTCTTCGTGAGTCAAAGTCGAATTTGAAGCTTTGGATCGACACTTACCGATAGGCACCCAGGCAGTAAGGAAGAAACCCTCTCCTCCTCTCAGGAACAATTTATCATAGTGAATTCCCGTTCCCTTGCCAAGGGGCACGTTGTGTCGCAACATTGTTCGATCCAAAATTCGATGCTCTTTCCATCCCATCAAGTCTCTGATGAACTTCGTCAATGCCGGATGCTCCACAAAAGCACGGTACTCAGCCTCCTTGTGAGCGTCGATAAGGATCTGGTGCTCCATCGGGTTGGTGGGCAAACCCTGGCCACCAATACCTTTGTGTGAATCTGGGGACGAGGATGAGTTGAAGATACCATCTCTGGGAGAGGAGCCTGGCTCCAACAGGGAGGTTTCGGAATACTGCTTGAAGTAGCTAAAGGGGTGAGTAAAGCGCTCGTCCATGAAGAGATAGACTTACTTCTCTCTCGCATCTAGGACGTCCTCTCTTGGAATGACACCCTTGACAAAGAGGTATCCATCTTCTTTCAGTCGTTGTCGCAACTGTTCTACTGGCAGATTGTTCGGCGTTGGTCGAAGAAAGCCAATCTTTTCAGTGGAGATGCGACCACCATTCTGCCCAAGACCTTCGGGCAGACAATCTTCAACGTTACCACTAAAAAGTGGTGGTGTAACTGGGTTTTGTACTGCAGTCATACTGGTTTTTTTGTACAATATGGGGGACTCGACGAAGAACGAAGGTGACCGATCATTTTTATCATTACTTTCTGTGCGCGATACGGCAGCGAACTGCTGACCTCTGCCTCGCGCATGTGGAACAGGCCCATATATACGGGAGGAATCTATATGTTATATGCACCCCGCATCGAAACGAGCACCAATCGAATTTTAATCAAGAAAGGCCTGAGCCGGCGAGTGAAAGATGAAGATCCTGATTGGTTATAAGTCGTCATGAAAAGGTCCACTATCCGTTCTCGGCCCACTGAAGCTAGCCATATTTGATCGCAAAATCGCCGATTTCGACCCAAACTGTCGATATTCGGCGACGCTAACTGTAATGGGACGGACCATGGTCCTGCACACGAATTTCTTCACAGTTGTTCCCTACAAATAGACTACAGGTCAAACTGAGGCACAAGTCGACTGTTGCAATCGATATAAGAGCTTCAAGTATCTGAAAACAGGATCAGAAAGATCAAGAAAAACGCAATTTTGCACTGCGTTAAGGCTTTGGCTGTACATTCAGTCTATGGGCGAAGAAAAACATCTTGTACATCGATACATTACGAAGCTCTGCTATACTTCGCTCCCAGGAGTGGGAACATTCAATGGAAGCAGATCAGGGAAAACCAACGTCTCTTGATGATGATTTCTTTGGAAGATGAGTCCCGGTAAAGAAAGGAGGGTGCTCGAAGAGAGACGAGAGGCTTGATCGCCTGACCAGACCTCGACGCTTGCAACATCCACAAGTATATCATATGATACTAACTTATCTAGGTACTCACTTATCATTATCATGTATTCACGCGATTATAAAGCTTGGCTGGGTCCCCCGCTCTCATCTCAACCATTGTGCAGCGTCTTGATACAATTAGAATTGTGCAGGTTTGAACACCATATTATCTTGGGTGACCAGGTGGTTCGAGGAATTCAAGATAACCCGAGCCCTGGAGGTTGACAAGCCAGACTACTCCAAGACAATCTACATTTGTTTATCATTTCGCTCTCAACTCTCTACCATCATACGGTTTCTTGATACTTCGTTGACGTGTGTCAACGAGCAGGTTGAGTTACCGAGCCTTTCAATGAAATAATCTTATATTTTTCTCCAATTTGAGAGAACAAAACAACTAAAGTTAGAAACTAGTAACTGCGGCGGATGTTTCCTCGCGTTTTGCGGGGAAATTCTGTGGGGTAGTCCTGAGGCTGTAAGAGGAATCATTTCCCGTTGCAGATCCAACGTACCCCTACCAAGATCATCGGGGCATCTGACCCGATGATTTCGGCTTCCGACAAGATTAGAGATGTCCTTTGTTCAAATAGGTATAAATAAAATCATGATAGTCATTCATAAATCTCACAGTGTTATTGTACTCGCTCTATACTACAATCCACCAAGATCTTACGCAAAGTTTAATGCCCAGCAGCGATCGGCTTTTCCTGGGTCTTCATCCGCTCTTCAATGATATCTTTGCGCTCCTTGCGAAGCTGTCTGGCATAGTTGACACCGAATCCGTGTTCGAAGACCTCCTTCACTTCTTCCAGTACAAGGCCAGAGACCTCGGGGTAGAAGAAGTAAAGCCAGATGTATCCGAGACCACAGATAGCAGCGAAGAAACCAAATGCACCAGAGGGAGTCCACGCCTTCATCATGGAAAGGAAGGTGCTAGAGATGATGACGTTGGAGCCCCAGTTGGAGCAGGTGAGCCACATTGTTCCCATAGCACGCACCTCAAGGGGGAAGAAGTCGGTGCTCATCCACGCGGTGTTGCCGACGGATACACCGTAGAATACAACAAACCAGATAATGAAGACTAGGACGGCGATTGCTGCAGGAGGGATTCCGGTGGTGGTTACTTCCATCGTTTCCATGTTGATGGGGATCCAGCGGAAAGCAACTGCGACGGCAATCATTCCCACGGACATTCCCCAGACGGTGGAAAGAAGGAGCTTTCTGCGACCGACACCATCGACCATCATCATGTTGACGAATGTCATAATGAAATTAGTGCCTGCGACCACGAGACCAACTGCAGTGGGGTTGTCGAAGCCGACCAGGGAGAACAGAGTTGCCGAGTAGTACATCAGGGCGTTGAACCCAGATAGCTGAGAAATGACCATCAGTCCGCAAGCACTGATCAGTGCACGAAGGTTACTTGGGACGGTGTGAAGCTTCTTAATCTTAGAGAATCGAGACCCGCTCTCGTCAATTTCTCGGGCCTGGTCGCATGCAGTGGTGATGGAAAGAAGAACCGCGTCGATTTGGTCCTCGGTGGCCTTGGCGTAAATTTTGCGAAGAACTACTCTGGCTTCTTCGTTGCGGCCATTGTAGGCCAAGTGACGCGGGGACTCGGGGCAGAAGGGCATGAGTGCGCCGAGGATGAGAGCCGGCACAGCACCCAGACCGACCATGTATCGCCAGCCATGGGGGACGGTCGAAAAGGCTGCTCCAATAGCATAGGAGATGACCTGGCCTCCGGTGATGGACATGTTGTTCAATCCAATGAGCTTTCCACGGGCTTTGGCCGGGGCGATCTCTGCAACGTATAGCGGCAAAACCATGGCACCACAGCCAACGCCGAATCCAATGACCAGACGTCCAACGGCCATCTGAGCAATAGTATAGGCGGCAGCTTGGATGACAGCACCGGCGACGAAGAGGATGCAACCGAGGTAGATGGCCATTTTGCGACCGAACTAAAACTTAGCACTCATAGGTTTATGGAAGAGGTTGTCTTACTCTGTCTGCAGTATTACCAGCGAAAATGGCTCCAACAAAGGCACCACCCGAACATAAAGATGTAATCATTTCTTTCTCGCTGCTTGTCGCAAGTCTGCCGTCAAGGGATTTCCCCAGAACCACCAGGACACCGGAAATGATACCCGTGTCGTACCCGAATAGTAGACCCGCCATGGAGGCTGTCGTTGCTGCAAGCCAGACGAACCAACTCACGGGTAAGTTGTCAATACTGGTAGCAATGTTGTCGATACTGGCGTCAATCTTCTCGATGTGGGCGCTTTCCAAATCATCTTTAGTATCAGAGGAGGATTCTATCTTGGTATCGGTTTCATCTTTGTCTGAGGATTTGTGGGGCCACATGGTGAAGGAATGCAGTGATGGTGCAAGAGATGCAATTTCCAATGAGCAAATTGCAATTGAATCTGCTGTTGAACGCGGGCATCAGTGTAACATTATATAGTCATGAATGCATACGTCAAGTCTCCACCCCCAGATCCCCGCACTGCCAAGTCGAAGAGATCTGGGGAAATTCCCGCAGATCGCATTTTCTCTTTTGCCCTTTTTCATTACCATCGCCGCCACTTACCCAATCGGGCTTCCGTTGAAACTTAGGGTTTGTGCCCGGCAATAGTCGTTTCTTGTTTCGGCTACAAGGGAAAATGGTTTCCATCTCCCAAGCCCTTGTCGATGAGACAATTCCGAATTGCCACCAATGATAGTGGCATTCCTCTCGCCCTAATTTGCCTTGGCTCCGCGACATTTAAAGGGGGCGGCTTTGACCCGACCCGGACACTAACTCTTGGGCTGCAGGCCGCTATACGCATGATACAGCCGATCTCAAAGACATATAGGGGAGTTTCTACTGGCTCACCCGGGGGGCGATCTGAGGTAAATATCAATGACAAGAAGCTTGGCTTGAGCCATTCTCGGGAATAGGTTTCATGGTGCTCTTCACTCGAGCATGCAACATGAGTGCCAATTGACGCATTCTGTCGTTTTTTTTTGAGATTCGTCCAAGGATTCGATAGGTCACGAGAACGTGCAGCTCGACATGCAGGCTCGTGCAGCGACTCAACAAAGCGGGATCGGACTCTTTCAACAGAATCCCGTAGCCCCCAATCAGCGTTCCCGAAAGGGTGATAGAGGAACCCGAAGTCTTATCGTGAATGCCCTCAGATTCCTCCAATATTGCAACTCAAGGAATGTCTTTCATACTGAGAACGTAGCGCACACATGGAAAAGCCTGATTCTCTCACCGAAGAGTCCCGAAAGGGGTCATGGGATGGGACCGTTGCATCATGGCACCTCGGGTTCCCCGTGAAGATCAAATTCGGGGTAAATCGTGGGCCGAGTGGCTTGGCCCCGCTGTCGGCGCCCAACTTCACGGACTCTGGCCGACTTGTACGGATCATCCCTGCGCTGAGCTGACCATTGGAAACCGGTTTATTGTAATTCTTTTGCTTTAGTCCTTTGATAAATGGGAAAACAGAAAACACTGCATGATTCAGCCCCTTGGCGTCTCAATCTGCGGGGTGGCAATGGCTGAGTGGCCTAGTCGCCTGGGGTTGATCCTGGTGCTCAGATTCACAGTGTGGGGAGACTCAATTCTTAGACTGTAGACCGCGGATAAACACATTGCCTCACAGTCCCGGCTCACACCACTTCTCGAGGGTGCACAGGCTCATCACCAATCTCCTCCATCTTATCCTCCAACAAGCGTGTCATGCGCTTGACCACATCACCGTATTTTTCCTCGTGATAGCAATTGAACAACTCGAGTGGGTCCTCCTCACAATCAAACAATTCCCACTCCTTCTCTTCGCCACCGGGTCGAGTCCCCTCAATGCCAAAATCCTCATTATACCAGTAAATCAACTTGTACCTCCGATCCCGCACTCCATAGTGCGCATACGCCTCGTGGATAACGTCTCGATGCATCCAATAGCGATGGTACGCCACTTGTTGCCAATCATCGGGCGTATTCTGTCTCAGTGGCTCCCGGAAACTTACCCCCTGCATATAGGAAGGCATGCGGAGACCGGCAAAGTCCAAGAATGTAGGCGCAAAGTCCACATTGCAGATAATGTCCTCGCAGACACTCCCCGCCGGGATTTCCCGAGGGTATCGGATGAGGAACGGCATTTGGAAGCTCTCCTCGTACATGAACCGCTTATCGAACCAGCCGTGCTCGCCTAGGAAGAAGCCCTGGTCGGAAGTGTAGACCACAATCGTATTATCGGCTAGTCCCTCCTTGTCCAGGAAGTCCAGCGTCCGACCCACATTGTCGTCGATGCTCTGGATTGTGCGGAGATAGCGCTGCATGTAGCGCTGGAACTTGAACTCTGCTAGTTCCTGCGGAGTTTTGAACGTGAAGACTGTTCCGTCTTCTTTGTCGATCAGTCGCATCTTTGTCACGTCTTCAGGGGCTGGGATCTTCCGGTCCTGGAACCACCATTTATCCAGCATTTTCTCGCCAACCTCGCTGCCGCCGTCTGGTTGCACCAGTCCCAGATCAAAGTATGTAAGATCCTCTGCGACACGGAACTTGGCTACTTTTGCTGCCTTTGCGCGGTTCTTGTAGTCGTCTGTGAATGTGTCCGGGAGGCGGACGGGGTCTCGGTATAGATCTTTGTGCTTGGGGTGGCATTCCCAGCTGCGATGAGGTGCTTTGTGATGGCACATCATGAAGAAAGGCTTTTGAGGATCCCGCTCCTTGATCCAGTTCAGACTCTTGTCTGTGATGATGTCGGTAGCATATCCGCGCTCCCTTGTCTTTCCCTCTGGTCCGATGAATTCGGGATCATGGTATTCACCTTGACCAGGTACAACCTCCCAGTAATCGAATCCAGTGGGTTCATGCTCCTTTCCTTCGCCCAGATGCCATTTTCCCACCATCGCTGTTTGGTACCCGCCGGTCCGCAGAGCCTTGGCGACGTTTGGGTTGTGCTTGTTGATTTTCGAGTCGAGGGTCATGACGCCGTTGACATGGTTGTGTGTGCCGGTGAGAATGGCGGCTCGTGACGGAGTGCAGATACTGTTGGTGACGTAGCAGTGGTTGAACTTCATGCCTTCTGTTGCGAGTCGGTCGAGGTTTGGGGTGTTGTTGATTCCAGCCCCGTAGCACGAGATGGACTTCGAGGCATGGTCATCAGCCATGATGAAAAGAATGTTTGGGCGCGATGCTGAGGCCATCTTGGGGGTATTTTGTCTGTGAGTATTCTCAGAGTTGACATGGATTCCAGGTGCGGTCGGCCCAGGGGTGCTGCTTTCTTAAATGCATTTTGACAGGTACTCCCTATTGACCCTCCCAGAACACCAAGACCCGCAGAGTGCATCACACAATACAAACTCCCAAAGTTGGCCAATGGGGACAGAATGGCGTGTCAGTATACAAGCCGCAGATCCACTTGGTGCGTGTGGAGCGGCAGTCGGCGGCAGTCGGTTTTCGGTGCACCACATTGGACGGAGAACCACTTGGTGGAGTTTGTGTCTTCAGACTTATACAATTTCCTATGCTAATGGAATCGAATAGATTCAATCAACTCGAGTCCCCATACCCGTCATCCACAAAATTCGCTTGTCGGACCAAACTATGGATTGCCAAATGGTTATGTCTGTGGACACCTTGGTCCAACGAAGGTGGGGGATACAGCTTCGAGTATATCGATACAGGGTCAGTATCCGCTGTATGCACAAGTCTTCGCAGATCCAACAGTAGCTCCTTTGTACTCGGTGACGAGAAGTACATCTGGGCAACAGCAACAGCAGTATGAGCACACTTGACAGCATCAGCCATATCCAACTCCAAGCTCACATCTGGTGAGCAAGGTAGAAAAAGACTCAGTCGCGTTGCCTGGTATGCACAGATAGCAACGTAATGCGGCAAAACTAACTGTGAGATGCTCAATAAGCCAGCAAGCAGTTGATTGATTTGTGTGACGTGCTCATGGCATTGGCGAACCGCATGGTCTCGCACATCGGTCTCGATTGTATCTAGGATTACCCTTGGTGCTGCTTCGGGATATCCAGGGAGAAACAGCCGGTACAGGTCGCAATGTGCTTGATGCCATGAAATGGATATCTGCAGATACCGTGGAAACCAGCGTGATTTCTCCATTTCAGCTGGTCGGTATATCAAAAACCCACAAGATAGTTCAACTTCTGCTTGGAGGCGCCATAGATCTTTCTGGATCTCCTGGACAAGACCATCCAACTGTGCGAGAGGTTGCTCAGATAGTGCCAGCTGTCGAGTCAAGCGCATTATATCTTTCTGGACTTTGGAAAGTCGAATACAAGCGCCCAGTAAACTGAGCTGTGTTTCTTGATTTGAAATTCCGTTGAACATGTCCTCTGAACAAGGGAGTTGCTGATAGATTATTGTGTGTGGTATGGTCTCGTATTCCGGCAGTCCCACGGAGAAATACCCGTCAATGAACGTCAATGCCCAAAGAACTCGTCGCCGAGTCTCTTGGGCAATAGAGCTCAATTCGGGTCGCTCATAATTAAGACGTAATGCAGTTGCTGCTCTTGCTGCCAATCCGGCTAGCATATAAGCCCGTGAAAATTGACCTGTCTGGATGCGATAATGGATGACAAGCAATAACGACTGGAGCTTGACGATAGAAGGCTTTTCGATATGTTCCCATATTGTTGATTCTGCTTTCGCAATCATCTCGCTCTCTTGCTGATCTGATAGAAAGACCTTTGCCACTGCGGTGATAGACAATGCAAGTGAGGGCTCTAGGGCATTGTTCTGATGTTGTTGGCGGATTGATCGCTCATGCAAGAACGCGTATGAAGGCAGCGGATAAAGATGCTCGAAATAATCATCTATTCCGCGCAGACTGTCCTCTTGGGAGATAGACGGCCTGTCAATTAGAAAGACAAACGACGAACTGGAGCAAACGGCTCACCTGGTCTCATTTTCAATACTTGAAACCTCAAGATTACCATAAGAGGCTTGAGCTTCTTTCGGATACCGACACCGACGTTGGCGACGAACGCAGGTGGCGCATTCTGGTATCTCCCCCGAGCAGCGTGATTTCTGCCGGCGGCACTCTATGCAAGCCTGGGTTCCGCGTCTTCGCTCAGGTGGACATTCAACCTGAGCTGAAGAATTGGACCTACGTGCTGAATCCGAAAACGAGCATTGAAATTCCAGGCGAGCGCAGTTCTCGCAAGTTCCCGCTTTGCGATCACAACGTACCTGACGCGGTTAGCCCGGTCGGCATGCATAATCCTGCATCTTACCTTGCGACATCGGCACTGGTAGCACGGGGATCGCTGTAGGCGTCCCATTTGGTCCAGAAAACAATATCACGGTCTCGGTTGTTGCAGATGGTTGTGAGGTTTAAGGGGCTTCTTCGGGTAAACTGTCTCCACTGATGCGATTCGGGGCAGAATAGCATCATCTGCCTCACACCAAGTTACGAGTCAATCTCCAACTCATAGTTACTGTGCTTTGAGGAAGTTGGGAATTTTGAAAGACCTGAAAAACAGAATGTTTGGATGATCATAGCTAACGACATGATTGGGTGGGAACTTTGTTTCCACGCACACAATTTCCACCGCTTGGAGTTGATCAATTTCCAAAATTCCAAGTCAACTTCGCTTCTGTTCTTGGTCTTCTTGAAAGATTGCTCTGCAAAAGTGGCTTTGGGGAACAGGGTAACGGTTTTGCTGATCACGATGAACCCGCTGCTACAATGTCGCCCCAAAACCGACCACTTCCCGAATTTTCATGGAACTTAGATCATGTCCCCTTTCAGCGCGCTGTCAATAATATCAATCGCAGGCTTGTAATTGCTCCACGAATCGTATGTGTAAGCCAAGGTCATTTGCACCTGCTCCGAGCCTCCAACGCCGAACTCATCGGGTATAATGCCAAGGTGTTTGTCTGTCTCGACAAGTGCAGGCCAGAAGTCCCGGTTTGTTTTGTCCACGATGGCATACAGTTGACGAATATGACCCTTGAGGCTCTCAATCGCAGCGAGTCTATCCTGGCAGTTTACAACATCCTGATTTTGCATGAATGATGACCCTCCGACTGGTACCATGGACTCGGTATCCGGAGCACGTTTGTCTTTCTCATCTCCAAGCTCGAGCATAAGTACAAACATCAGCTTGATTTTGAGGAGAGTCATTGAAACTACGTGTGAGAGAACAAACCAATGTATCCAACGGCACCAATCGGGCGACTCGAGTGGATTTGCATTCTCAATGGGACTGTCACCCCAGCGTTCCGATCTCCTGCTGGCCATTGCCCACCATTTCACAAAATTGTAGCATTCCTGGTCTTGGTCTAGGCGAATTATGAGGGAGGGTATGACTTCACGAATCCCCATGTTGTCGCTGCGGCTTAATCTTAGACTTTCCATGCCAAGATCGAGCTGGGTCTGAATCGATTCAGAAGATTTGATGACCAGTAGGGCGTCTATGTACTTAACACGAGCTCGCATGTAAGGGCGTGTCTCATGGTGGCCCCAAAAGGATCCGACGTTGCGTGCGAAAGCGTTGTCTTCGCGGGCTCTTATGGCGAGCTCTCGAATCTGCATTGTGGTCAAAGCCTTCCTGATGCGGTTGCAAGAAGACCTGTGTCTAAAGTAATCTGTACTCTGATGTTGAGTAGAGCAATAGTTGGTCACTTGGCAACCACTGCATCGGATGAGACCTTCCATTTTGCCGCAATTGGCACAACCAGAGTAACGCAACATGTTTGCTTGGTAGCTTGCACAGGTTCAATTCAAGAGGCACACGTCTTTGAGGTTTTCAAGGCCAGTACCAGGCGACGAGGAGCAAGACTGAGACAATGCAAGGAAATTCCGGGTGCAATTGGTGCGTAATATGAAAGCTGGGTTTTCGTCGGATCAAGAGAATGATCTAGCTGGAGAATAGACACCTCAGGACAGAGAAAGATAGAGGGCGTATGCAAGATGGAAGATAGGGAGAATTGAGAAAAGAATCTACCCGTGCTATTTATGTTCAATGTGTTGGGCCTTCCACTGGGAAGCAAACAAATTGTAGACACATATGTGATGGGCACATGCGCTGGTGTGGAGTCGCTGGTGTGGAGTCGCTGGTGTGGGCACACTGGCTGGGGGAGAAAGCCCTGTTCAAAAGATCATGTCCAAGGCAGTGAGTAGAGTAAGAGGAGGTTGAGAAGGGAGCTTCTGCTTCCTTTTCCCCTCCCCTCCCCTCCCCTAGTCTCTACATCTATCTATCAAATATACCATTTGGTCGATTTTTAATTGATTTCCAAGCTTTTATCGCTTTCTTCTCTTTATAACAGCATGCAGTATATGCGTATCTTTCCCGGGATCATGCTGTGACAAACCGGGTACTTACTTACATGAGCGTAGCTTTGCCATGAATCACTGCTATCATTACCATTCACAATGGATTCAAATTCAGCTAGAGGCCCCCCTTCAAAAACCTTGGAGATGGAGATGGAATGAGTAGCAATGAAGATAGAACAGGTCATCTCTACTTGTTTATTTAGTATCAACCTTTTCATAGCAATGTCTGAGCCACCTGGGCAGGTTGCTTGATATTACACCTGCGAACACCCGTTCACGCCCCAGCTCTGAGCTCCATGTTGAGCCAGGTTTTTTTTGGATACACCTTTTATTAGTCCATGATCACTCGCTCTGTTTCACAGGTTCTGATACGACTGTACTGTATAACCCCGGAAGCAAGTGTAGAAACTTGAAGCCTGTCTGGGCTTAGGTGGATATGGCACCACTCCAGTGTTATACACATCCATTGCATGCTTCTCATTTGCTCGGATCTTCAATTGACCGACTTGGGACTGATTTTCCCTAGTTAATTGCGCCCTAGCCATGACAGAACACTGTCCATAAATTTTCCACCCCGAGGATTCATGCAGGGGATCAATAATAACTAGCGCACGTCCAGGTCGTCCTAATAGGATTGTCATGTGTTGCGAAAAGCTCACGCTTGCAAAAGAGCTTGCTTGCTCTGGTGGTGCTCTGATTGATCACACTCTGCATAGTTAGGCCTAAGCCTCTTTCTGGCTATTGAGAAGCTTGGTTGTCAGTATCTTCATAAAAATGCCCATTTTATGATCGGCCGGGTATTTTCCTGGATGCCCAAAGCGGAACCTCCGATAGTCACAGCCAATATTAGCTATTGCGGGCCGATGATAGGCCCGTGAACGACCTCGGCACGTGATTACCCGAGGTGGGGATATCGGAATAATACTTTATCCGAATCCACTTCTAGCTTCGCTCGCCCTCGTAAAAAGTACTGGATCAGACGACTCCCTGCCGGATTTGTCCTCCATGAATCCATCTTCCTTCTTCATGAATCGAATGCCATCATGAAGTTCTTCGAAAACAAGTTCACCTATGATTATTCGTTTCCCGCCGTGTCGCTCGCATACTTCCTTCGCTACCCCAACCCTTACTCTCGTCATGTGCTCACGACCGATGTCATTGATCGATACGTCGACCCCAAGACGGAACGCCTGCACACCCTCCGACTTCACCTGAAGAAATCAAAGGTGCCATCCGGTATCCTGAAGTTGCTCCCCAAGGGCATGGGAGGCTCTGATAGCTCTGGCCAGAGTTACATCCTCGAGAAGACCATTGTCGACGCCAAAGAAGGCTGGATGGAGACTGAATCCCGGAACATGGAGTGGACTGGTATTCTCAGCGTCGTCGAGAAGCAACACTACCAGCGTCACCCATCCGAGGATCGCCTGGCCATCGACAGTCTTGCGGCTGATCAGGGCGCCGAGCAGACTACCGTCAAGACCACTGTTACCTTCCGGTCCCGGCTGGGCCAAGGTAAGCTTCTTGGTCGTAAGAAGCAAGAAACCGGTGATAACGAAGAAGAAGAGCCACGCAAGGGATTCTTTTCGTCATTGTCCACAGCTGGAATTCAGCGGACCATCGAACTAATCGGTGTCAGTCGCACCAAGGAAGCGGTCCTTAAGAGCAAGCAAGGCATGAACATTGTTCTTGAACGCTTGCGCAGTGGAGGTGTCGTTGGCGTTCTCGAAGGAATGCGCCAGGACCGCGAGGCTTCATTCGGGCCCGAGGGTCCTTGGAAGCGTGTATGGCTACACGGCAAAGACCGGTCGATCGACAACGACAAGTCATGAGCGACATCTTCAACATCGGTGCCACTGATGCAGTGGTCTGATACAATTGCATTTTGCTTTCAAGCGTTCGGCGTTCGGCGTGTGAGATATTGACACTCTCCCACGATATTTTTCCTGTTTATATTCTGAACCTCCGAGGTTTTTTCTTTGCATGAGGGACTCCCTGATCTCTATGTGAGTATGTACGTTAGTGTGATATGGTTGACAGCTTTGAAGTGTTGTACAGTATGCATGAAATCACAATCTTTGTTCAAAAGCTTGAACAATACAAGCCTTCTTTAGAAAGATCTTGTCATTATCCTCTGCTGTTCGCTGAGCGTCCCCCTCGGGGGTTTCCCCGCGGGGGAACTTTAAAGGAACGCGCGTGGGCGCCGTATTGTGGAAGGAGCATGCTTAGAGCTAATGTTGTCGACGAGCTAATATCGTCGACGAGCTAACAACTACGTGGATCCGACAAATTCGGCTTGAAAGCCCTACGTGATCCCATCCTTGCTCCCATCCTTGCTATTCTTCTGCGTTTCTTCTACCTTTCACTGCAGCCAATCTGATCCCCATTCCCGTCCCTCAGTCGCCGCATCTATCAGATCAAAGTCTCACGACTCGTGGACAACGAAACACTGTGATTGAACCAACACCCTCAAGGTAAGTTGCTTGAGCAGACCTGAGCAGACCTTGTACTGCCCACACATTGGCGTATTGCGCCCGCTCCAGCTCCAATGCCCTGGATCCTCTCTACTCTCAGCCTTGGCCGCAAGTCTATGTTACTAACAAAGTAGCGAAGTGACCCTCCACCATGTCTTCCAACCGCGATCCCCCAGTACTCGCCCCAAAGTACTGCACCTTGACCAACCCTGCTACGTCTGATGAAATCTCGTATCTGCTGCCTCAGCTGAACGAATCCATCATGATGTACCATGGTAAATTTATGGAAATTGCTCGCCTTATCACTGCCGGGCATCGTTTGGAGATTCTTGGTATCCTAATGTCGTTTGCTGGGAAATACAACCCCTTTGCCGCAGCTTGGGACCTCATGTCTGTTTCGGAGAAAGATGTCTTCAGGAAGTGGAGCCAATCCTTCGTCGCTCCCCAGATGGGCGAGTGCCACACCGTCGCTGATCCGGATCCTGTCTATATGACAGCCTTCGAGAATTACGCTCTCATCATGGAAAGGCTGTGGCCAAATCGGAATTTCACGGCCCACCATGCTGCCTGGCTCTACTATGAAGGCTCTAGGCCTCTTATGGCCCTGGTCACCGCTGTGGAAAAGTTGGAGCATTATGAGAGGTATCTTGATACCCAAGAGGCCGCTGTGAACAAACTGGAGTCATTGCGTCTCCTTGTGTTCGCTTCGCGGGAGTTTCTTGTTAGCCACCAACGCTCCAACCATCCGGGCCCTCAGCCCTGCTTTAAAGATCTCTGGTTGACAGCGAGGGATGAGGCCCAATCCTCCAATGATCCAGGCCCTCAACCCAGCTTGTCGGCAACCGAACAAGCCAAATTGGACGAAATACGCCAGTGGCAGGGCCCCCTCGAGGCACGCATCCATGCCTTGGAGCGACTGCTTTATTACTAGGCTGTATGCCTTCCATCCCAGGCCGTCAGTTGGTGTTTGCGATGCTTCTTCCTTTCTGCGTTTTCTGCCTGTTGTTCGAGCGTTGCTATTACTAGGCTGTATGCCTTCCATCTCATGCCGTCAGTTGGTGTTTGCGATGTTCCTTCCTTTCTGCGTTTTCTGCCTGTTCTTCGAGCGTTGCTATTACTAGGCTGTATGCCTTCCATCTCATGCCGTCAGTTGGTGTTTGCGATGTTTCTTCCCTTCCTCGTTTTCTGCCTGTTGTTCGAGCGTTGCTACTACTAGGCTGCATGCCTTCCATCCCATGCTGTCATTTCGTTTGCGAGGCCTTCTTTTTTGCTTTTCTTGCCTAGCGTTCGAGCGTTGCATACTAGTGGATCATGTAGTTAATGCATACAGTGTACCTAAAGTTGAGACCTTAGAGGGCCCAGTCTTTTTCCCGACTGGTCTATCCATCAGATGTGCAGATATTGGTCAGTGGTTGGTTCCGAATTATTTGTACATAGTACTCGAAAATAGTGCTCGTACTCTGCACAAAGGAGTATTTCCATCATCCGTGCCATTATCCGCGCCAAGAGGTCGAATGGACCCTGGGAGATAAGTCAACCAGTCTGCTCCGTGGCGCTCCGTAGATGAGTTTGACACTAGTGTAGCCGAACAACACCCAAGACCCTTGGCAACTGTCTCATGACGGTCGGTACATGCCGACTTTCTTACGTCAGAGTTGACATACAGATCGTGGGCAAGGGGCCTATCGGAGACGCAGTCCAACACACATAGTGTAATGTACATCGCTGATCGGTGATACCAATCAGATTATTGCTCTCGCACAGATCTCTGTGACATACCAGCTTCTATTTACTATTTTACTATTTACTATTTACTATTTACTATTTGCTCTTGTGTGCCGAATTGTACTCCGACCGTGCCGAAGACAAGTCTAGAATATCCGTTCGACGCTAATTCGCCCTAAGAAAAAAACACACACCATGAGGTCATCTTTATGATCTGAGGATCGCCCTGATCTCAGACATCTAAACGGGTTCTGAAAAAAGAAAGGATCAGTTATAAAATACCGATAGCCACGGTATTCCGTATTTTGTGTACGTTTATGTATATCCTCGTTACTGGGTACCTGACACCTATTTTTTCCAGGGGTCCGAACTAGAGATATCAGTGGCTGCGCAAGACCCTCCAAGTCCGAAATATGCACTACGGGCACATGTGAGTGGCTGGACCCTGCTTGATCCTGCAACCCTGACTGCGATCGCCGCCAATAATTGCCTGGAAAGGCATGGGGGCAATGCGGAGGCACTTTGTTAGTGCGTTCGCAGCCAAGGAAATGAGCGAAAAAAAGAGGAGAAAGATTCCAATAAATAGAATACCTGGAGGGGACCTGCCTTTTGCCCTGATCCACCACCCTGCATCAGGTACCCAGCAGGTACCCTTCACATAATACGCGCTCGGTTTCACCAGGAATGCTCGGAGAGACAATCATTCTCCAATTCTCTTTCTCTTTGGCTTTCATTTCTATACGCTCTCTACTGTTATTTCAATCTTGCAATCTTGGTTTCTTATTTCTCCTGTCCCTAGTCCCTATTCCTATTCCTATTTCGATCTGTGCAATTTCCCCTTGGACTGGTTCCCTCTCACTATCCACCCAAGGACCCTTTTTCCCTGGATTTCACCGAGACTAGCCTCTTCCCCTAAAAGACCCTAGTATGTATTGCGGGGACCCATTTCCCTCATGATACTAATGCTTTGAAGGTTTTATAAAACCCTTCCCAGACCATGAGCTTGGAATCCAAACCCTGATCAATACTCGAGGGCCTACGCGGTCGCTCGGACATCATGTCTCTTATATCCTTCGGTCTTCTGGTCCTTCTCCTTCAACTCGTCTCGGCTCAATACTGCTCCTTCTGGAATACCGGCTGCATCGACTCTCTCGCTCAAACCGCCATCCGATTCGACCTTCACCCTCTCTTTAACGATCCCGTCACCCTCTATTACAGTTTCGATGGCAGTCTCTCTGGCAAAGGCGAGGGGCCGATGACCAAGACCGCATTCTGGCTCGGCTATCCCAGTAAAAACATCAACCGAGATGCCGTCGACTCGAATCGCACTTCCGAAATCGGTCTCAGGATCGGTAACATGACCGGCACCCCCTCCGGGGCGAACAATGGATGTGATGGCATTTGGGGCTCGGATTGTTCTCGTGATTTCAAGAGTGCATTGCAGCATAGCATGTACTCTCTTGCGAAATCAGGCGAATATTATTCCAAGCCCCTGGAGGTCGCTCTGAGCCAGATGCTCAAAAATCCCCCACAACTTTCTTCGTGCCCGCCGCCAATTCTTGACGTGGCCTCTATTCCCGTGCAAGGTATGTCTGACTGTATCGCTTACTGCGTACTCTCCACGTTGCTCACACTCTCTAGACTTCGCTAGGGAACACGTCCCCGGTCAGAATGTTACGCTTATGCCGCCCGGCTCGGGCGCTTGGCCATGGCAGGTCTGGTACCTGGATGGCATGAACGCTCACAAGCAGGCTTCCCAGGTAGCCGTCGGCATCATCAGTCGGGCGCCTTCGTACAACAGTGCCCCGCCCGACAGCCCCAATGACATTATGGTCGATCTTGTCTGTCTTCAGGCTCCTTCAGGTGGATCTTCCAAGGGCTCTCATGATTAGTTGAGGATGCATGGACGATCGACATGATCGTCCCAAGACTTTTCCTTTTACTCTCTTGGTGGTCGATAAGACCATCAAACCTCACGGTCGCTTCCACTATGCTCTCCAACAGGGTTTGCAGATCATCACGGCATGATCCGACCGCCTCAAAACATAGGCACAACACCAGGATACGAACTCTTCTTGGCAGTGCATCCCTAATGAGTCGAAGCGACCGATAAGTCCTCGCTGTCGCCGACTCCCATTCGAGGCGGGCTATATGAACCAACACCCCAGGTCACAGCCCACTGCCGCTCAGCTCAACAGGTCATTCCATTCTCTGACCTATACAAGAACTATAAAGTTGGCAAACTCATATCACACGGCACCAACTTGCCCTTCCCCCGGAAATCCTCCAGTATATCCGCCTGTTCATTCAAGAGCATCCTATCCGTCTGGATGCCAATCCTCGCCAGACCCTTCCACCTCTCCATATCGGCCTGCACGCGCTTGTCCCCATGCGCATCGTGCGCATTCTCCCAATGGCCCTTGGAAAACCCTAGCAGCGTGGATATCTTCTTGCGGGGGATGTCGTACACGAGGGAACAAATGGTTCCCGTCTCTTCGAGCCAGTTGCACTGCCACAGCTCGCCGGGTCGGATGCATTGGTAATGTGCTTCCTGGAAGTTCACCCGGCCGGCCATCGGGCCGCCATGAATGGCATAGTTGATTCGGTCTTCGTTCTCGAACCACATCTCATACCGCCATTTCTCGGGGTTGCCGGCTGCATCGGTGGCTGCATAGTCGTAGATCAGGTGGCGGTCTGCCAGGTCGGTGGTGAAGCTTGTTTCTGCGAGGGAGGGATGGACGGGCATGGTGGTTGGGCTCCAATAGGGCTTGTTATATAGACTTCACTGAACTTGATACAATATTTTGATCCCTATTATCCCCTTTACTTCGAAGGTTTTCGATCGTCCTTTGTTATAGTTGAGATAGACCTCGGGAGCATCTTTTAGGCTTTCTGTGCCCAGATGGTTTCGCACATGTGTGACATCACGACTTGGTCAACACCCCGAATGTAACGCCAGCTACACATGCCGAGCTTGCTTATGATCAGGTTATGGTTCTTTCCTGATCCTTGCTTACATTGAGTTTATCTTTTTTTCTGTGGCCCGGAGGTGGAGTGCAGCTGTAGTGAGGATTCATCAAAAATCCTTGTGTGGATCCGATGGCTGGTTTTTGCGCCCATTCGGCTCAATTATTGGTTTATTTATTGGTTCCTGGAGACACTCTTCGGAGTGAGTTACCATATCCTGGCGGTAAAAGGAAATTCTCTGTGGAACTGAAGCCATTGAAGGTTGTTGTAGGATACCGAAGTCACTTCTTAAGATCTGCGGTGGTCCAAGCCCTGGAGAGGTCCGGTGTAAGCATCTTGCTAGGATACATACCTCTGTTTTTCTATGATGATTCGTCAAACAAGAGACCAAATTCCCATCCGTGGTGTGTAGCTATGTGGATCATTTGCTGGTACAGGGAATTGTGCAAGTGCACTCCAATATTGCAAGGCTGCCCGGACTTATACATCCAAACCGGTAGATTTATCAGATCCGAAAGTTTGTTTTTCTGAGCCGGCATCTTCGACAATTCATCGGTAACAATGGAAGATCTGCCCAGGTTTGTATGCATATACTAACACTCCGAGATCCCGGTTCGGACTATACACCTAGGAACCACTTGAGCCCAAATACCGTGCTTCACCTCGAACAAACCCACCTTCCCTTCCAAGGTTGGACCCTGTGAAACAACCTTTCAATTTGAAGCAATATTATAATATACTGGTTAGCTCAGAATCTTGTACATATGCACTATGTAACTATTACAGAGAGATGCAGTAGTGTCATGTTTTGTTTTCCACTCAGGCACGCCGTCTTCACCACGTGGGCTGTACCTGCTCGAGCAATGTGAACTCTCAGGACGTCAACATGAACGAACTATACCTGCCTAGGTAGCTATCCAATTTCAAAGCTCTATTCTTTTTGTTTTGTTTTCTTTCGCGTTCACCACCCCTTCTGCTCCACCAGCTCCACCCGCCCCCAATGGCTCTCTCGCTTCCATCCAAGATGCTGCTCTTGGTTGTAAGCCTGGTCTTGAATCTGGCCTGGGCAACTTCTCTTCCCGGTAACTCGTCTTATGTCGCCGCAGCGGGTTTTCCGACTTCTGCTTTCTCGTAAATCTGCAATGGTCCGTGGCGGAGCCTGAACTGACACTCAGCAGGTCATACTACTTTTCTCCGGCTCAGCCAACCAAGGAACCCCAGCCCATCATCTATGATCCTGTCTTGGATATCACCTTTCCTTTTGAGTTGACTGACCCTGACAACGTTCCGGACAATCATGATGAAGTCTACTTCCCACTGCCACCGACTCACATGCCCACCAGAAAGAGATATAAACTGGTCCAGGGAGTCGTAAACAACGTGACAAGCATCATCAGATCCAACATCACCGATCACTGCACCAAATGCAAGAGGGCTCTGGCAGCGGCCAAGCCGGCAGCATTGCACGCGCCAGCTCTTGTTCCGAATGCTATGGTCGACCTCTGCAAGGCATTTTCATTCCACAGCAACCAGACCTGCGAGCAAGACTTTGCTACCAATGCCTTTGGTCCTATCTGGACTCAGGTCCTGGCGTATTCCGATGTTGAGGGCCTTGACGGTGAATGTATTTGCCATTCTCTGAACAAGAAATACTGCCCCGACCCGAAGACAAGCCCACTTGACACGAGCAAGCTATTCCCCAAGCCCAAGCCTGCAAATGCCAGTGACCTGGTCCCCAAAGCGAGCGGTGAGCGAGTAAAGGTACTTCATCTCTCCGATTTCCACCTGGATGCCCGGTACGCTGTCAGCTCTGAGGCAAATTGCTCATCTTATTTGTGCTGCCGGAGTGATAACGACAACGAGCTCTCCGATGGCAAGCCTCTTGTATCTGCTCCCGCATATGGCTCGTTCAAATGTGATACACCTTATGACTTGGGTTTGGCTGCTTTGCAGGCCATCGGTCCGTTGACTGGGACTGGCAAGAACAAGCATGATGAACATCTTGCGTGGACGCTGTACACCGGTGATCTGGTTTCTCATGATCCAGCTCCACAGATCTCAAAGGCTTTGACCCAATACACGGAGATTAGTATTTATGGCATGTTCAAGCACTACCTGTCCGGGCCTGTCTTTGCAGCACTCGGAAATCACGATACCAGCCCTGCCAATATTGATTCCCCTCACAACCTGCCTGGTCGTCTGGGAGAACAACAAAGCTGGAACTATGACCATCTGGCTTCATTGTGGCAGCACGAGGGATGGATCAGCCGTGAAACAGCAGATGAGGCGAGAACCCATTACGGAGGCTATTCGATCAAGACGCATTACGGACTACGCATTATTGCGTTCAACACTGGTAGGTATCCGTTGAATGTATAGCGGATATAACTAACATTTCACCAAAGATTTCTGGCTCCGAAGTAACTTCCTCACCTTCATCAACGCCACCGATCCAGACAATTCCGGCGTGTTCAGCTGGATGATCTCGGAACTGCAGAAAGCGGAAGATGCCAATGAACGTGTCTGGATCATCGGCCACGTTCTCAGCGGCTGGGATGGCACAAACCCCATCCCCAACCCGACAAATCTATTCTACCAAATCGTCGAGCGCTACTCTCCCCACGTTATCGCAAATATATTCTTTGGCCACACCCACGAGGATCAATTCATGGTCTATTACGCGAACAACGGAACCGTGCAGAATTCCCAGACAGCCCTGGCAACAGGCTGGATCATGCCCAGCGTTACACCAATCACTAACCTAAACAGCGGATTCCGACTCTACGAAGTCGACACGGGCGATTTCAATATCTACAACGCTTACACTTTCTACAGCGATGTGGCCGAATTCCCAGCTCTGAATGAGACAGGACCGACTTACCAATTCGAATACTCAACTCGGGATACGTATGGCGCTGCGGCTGGCTGGGACGATGACGAGCCGCTGAACGCAACCTTCTGGCACCGTGTCACTGAGGCCATGGAGAAGAACCTGACTCTGGTTACTTTATTCAATGAGTACCAGGGAAAGAGAAGTGTCAAGAGTCCCGCTTGTGTCACTGAGGCCTGTCAGAGGGCTAAGGTCTGCTATATGCGTAGCGGCAGTGTTGCGCTGGGTAGCCAGTGTCCCCAAGGGCGAGTTTGGTCCATTCGAGGGTTTGAGATGGAAATATATACTAACATTATTTTTAGATACGGATCCGTGCAAAGCCCATTCAAGATCAAGTATCTGAAGATGGCCGAAGTTGTCTGTTAATATCTTTAAGCTAGCAGACGGATATTATCTCAAACGAGGCCAATAATAGTGCCAATCTCAACTTCGAACTGCCCGGTTGATGCAGGAAAGAGGCTTTTTGGTAATAGTGCTCAAATTCCGAGATTCGTACATCAACTGGTTCCATAACTCAGTTGGTTAGAGTGTGATGCTAATAACGTCAAAGTCGAGGGTTCGACCCCCTCTGGAACCACGTCTTCTTTTTTTGGCATTTATTTTTCTACCCGTCGCTACATCATGGATAGAGAGAATCTGGATGTCATGCCAGTAAATGTGCTGGTAGCGCACGAGAGTTTTGTAGGTATCTGATACTTGGGTTACAAACTTGGAAGTTTCTAGCTTTTCCAAAAGCTACTTTTTATAGTTGAACGAGAAAGTGTCTGGTGATGTCCAAAACTCCCAAAGGCATCCCCGGAGGGTTATGCTCTTCTTAAGCGGAGCCTATCTTAACCGTTGGTAACTAAAATTCGGACGGAAGCCCTGGAACTATACGAAGCCATGGTTCAGCCCGACCTTGAAATGGCTGGGGTTGCCTTCAAGATCTCAATACAGGCATGGTATGTATTTCATCAATTGATGGCTTTAGGGATTAGTGATATAAAGATACCTATCTTTTTCGAAGGAATATTCGCTAGATCCAAAGGGAGCCAGATACTTACATGGAGGATAATTTGGAGGATCACAGAGTCATACGCTGATGTTGCACAGCTCGTGACGCTGTTCCAATACCTCCGAGGTTTGTATACCCCCCGTGGTAGACCTCTTCAATGGGCCGGGTTGGGCCCGAGCCCAAAGCCCAAAGCCCAACCCAGACCACAACCCATTAATGGGGGCCCATAACCCCAATGGGCTGGGCTGGGCTGGGCTGTGGGCTTCGTGGGCCGTTGAAGAGGTCTACCCTGTAGATGGTCGCGTCCATCGAATAAAAACAGAGCTCAACACGATACCTGTTGCATACATTCCAGGGTAGCTCTCAATCTCTGGGCAGCTCATGGACATGAATTATAGGAACCTTCAATAGAAGGGCATAGACCAAAAAGTCAATTTCAAGATCGCTCGGTATCCAGAGCGGATTGATATTAGGGAGTAATAAACACGAAGCAGTAAAAGGCAAGGGGCATCACGTCAATCACAATCTAACTACGCCCCTCGTTTACGCATAAAAAGACCATGCAAGTTGATTGCGCCCAAGAATACCAACCCAACACCCCGGCTAGAAAAGAAAAAAACCATACCCGATCAACGGGGTTGAAAAAAGAAGACAAACAAGAAACGAAAAGCATAGAACCAGGCCTCAAACCTCCATAGAGTCGGCGATCTCCTCACTCATAGCGCGCACTCCACGGCGGGGCGGCAGAGGATCCTCGTCATCACTGATGATATAAGTATCATACTCATCCGCCATAGGTCTCGCCTTGGGCGGACGATCCATCTCATCATCGCTATCGCTAGCGATAAGAGTGGAGCGGGCGCGTTCTCCAAACCAGAACTTGGCACGCTTGCTGGAACTGAGGTCCGGAGTGAGGTAGCCATCATCGTACGTGCGCTTGCCAGTTGGAGTCGCGGTCATGTCGTCGGGCGTGTGGCTGAGAATGGGGATCGCGCGCAGATAGATGTAGCAGACGCGCTTGCGGAGTGGATTAAAAAAGAAGAAGTGGAGACTCCAGATGGCCCCATCGTCGGCGTCGGATGGGTCCTCTTCCGGGGAATACGAGTAAATTGAACACTCCTTGAGTGACATGTGTTCATCAATTGTCTTCCACACGCGCGGTCCCCAAGATGAAGACGAGCCTGCGTTGTAGGATCCTGACAGCGTGGCGGGGGACGCGGGTGACAAGTTGATGTTCTCGCGCGGTCGCAGATTGAGGAGAGTGGAATCTATCGTGTTCATCGTCCGCTTCAGATTTCTCTCGCGTTTGAAATCGGTCGGGCGCAAGACCTGTGAAAAGTCATAGTCTGGGTTGCTTGCGTTGAGAGTGGCGATCAGATAGGCGAACGTCCGGCGGCTTGAGTGGTCGCTCAGGGGGCCGAACGGACTGGAGCGCGATAGATTCAGAGTCTCAGCAGCATCGTGGGCATTCGGGGGTGAAAGTGATGCCGAAAATCGTAGAACTGATTCGTACTGCGCCTCCAGTGATTGTTCGATATGATTATAAAGCTTTCGGTCTGAACGGGCGGCCTTGGTGGTATAGACGTCGCACCCGCCGATGATGTGACAGTCATTTGTATCGAAATTGAGTGAGCTTGTCACGTCCTCGAATTCTGGAAGGGGAAGGAACTAGATTGGACAGGTCAGCACGAATAGACACGTTGGGCTCGCAGGCTGCGGGCCGACCGCTACTCACCTTCATCGTGAGATCCAACTGGGGTAGTGGAGAACCCGAGATAAGCCGATAAGCAATGGGAATGACGTGTCACGGTCTTGCGACTCAGAACAACAGAGTCAGGATGGTTAAAGAGACAATGAGAGGGAGAAGGCGAGTGATGATGTGATACGGGCGATTGCGCCGAAGGTGGAGATGCGGTGTCGATCGGCGATAACCGCAAGCAGGGGGGTCTCCAAGACAGACAAAGACACAGCACACAAACTATACAGAGATCACCAAATAAAAGAGAATCCAGCAAGATTGCTATCAACAGCAGATGGGAAACAAAGTAGAAACGATAGAGAGAGGAAGAGGGGATGGATGGGAAGATTGTCACGTGTGGGAGGGCGTCCAGTCAGAACCCGCACTGACCTCACGGGCAGCGCAACCATGGTTAACCGGTTCCTTCACAGCCCGACGTGTTCCAAGTTGCGTGAGATATCGTCGGAGTCCTGAAGGTGAAAAAAAGGTTGTATTGATTAGTATAATAACTACATGTAAAAGCAAGCCCGCTCGCTGGTTACATGATCTTGGTGACCACATCTTCCTCAACCTGATATCATTAGCCTGGTCTTGGCTAATACTTCATAGGGGGGAAAAGAGTGGAAAGGAAACAGTATCAAAGACTCACCTCCATGTCTTCCAAACTGTCCTGCTGGCTAATGCAACGAAGGACATTCTTCTTGCTTGTCTCCTGCATTTCTCCCGCTATCAACAATTCATCCAGAATAAAGTAGGCCTTCTGGAAATTGAAGATGATATCCAGCTCGCACACATTGCCGTAGTACTTGTCCATCTGCTCCACGTATCGGTGCACCACCTCGAGTGTGATCAATTCGTTATCGGTCGAGGCACAGCCAGCGATGAAGAAAAGGGATGCGTAGCGACGGTAAACGACTTTGGAGTCTATAGGATGATCATGGTCAGTCATCGGAGTCGCAGTTGGGGGAAGTCCGATCAAAGGCCACCTTTGTATTCCAGGAAATTGCACATCCGCGTCCGGCGGGATAGTACTAGCTGGGTGACATCTTTGATGATCTTTGCTTTCTCCTTAGGGGAGAGAGTGGTGAACCACTTGGCGAGGCGCTAAAAGGAGAGTCAGTTGCGGTGGTTAGCTGGGTGGGCGACGAGAGCCTACCACTTTGCCCTGCCGGGAGAGTAGAATAAGGTAGCTGGCAGACGTTAGTGGTCGGTCGCAATGGCATAATATCGGCTCAGGGGTCTCTCTCACTGGACTGGCATGTTGATGGAGAAGTGTTGTGAAAGGGATGGGGAAAGGTGTCAGGGCGGAAGCTCTGGAGAAATTCTTTGGGTGGAGCAGAGGGGAGTTGTGCCCCGCTAAGCCCTAGTTCGAGATCAATAACGCGGAGATGGAATAGATCGAAGAGATGAGTCTCTGTAATCTTGTTGTTTAAAATTCCAGGTTTCTAGGTGGTGGTGCGGGACATGAGTCAACCCTCGCCTCCATGACGAACGCTTGCACCCATGCGCTTAATCAGGTAATGTATGCAAATTATTGCCCTGAGAGGTAATCTTATTTGTATTCTTGATTGATTACAACACTATAGAATAGCCAATAAATATGAGATCCTAGATGACTATTTCCGTTTTCCATTTGTTTTTTTCTCTGCCGGTATTCCTCCAAGGTTCTCCGTCTCCAAATGTTTTATTCGTGTACATCTCCGTGGTGAGGAGCAACACCTGTATAGAGGTTTATCCCCCCAACCACGAACCAACAAACATGAAGATAAAAAGGTCACCAATTGAAACGAGTATTATTATGAATGAGTAGTAGTAGTAGCTCATGAAGTATCCAACCATCTCATCCGAGAGTGTTTTCACAATTATATAAGAACGTCATGTCAAACACCAACCAACACCAATGAAGCCCCTTGCATCGTACACCAGAATTCCGAGCGCCATGAACCATGACCCAAACCTTATTAGGCATCAACCAGCGCCGCACCCCCGCGGGCGCTGGACCAAAAAAAAAAGCCCAAGCAAGACTCGATGTCACACACCTTAGACTTGCGCCATGTTGGGCGCACCGCCGCGGCGGCTACCAGTGCGGCTGCGCAGGTTCACCGTCGCAGCGCGGGACATGAAGACCGAGACAATGACAGAAGCCATGTATCCGGCCCATGTGAACCACAAGAAGGCAACGGAGGCTTGGGCCTCGCGACAGCGCTTGGACATGTTGCTAGCGCCGTTGGTGATTTCGTTGTTCTTGAGGTAGGACTGTGGAGGTTAGCGATGCGCAAATTATAAACTCAACCGAAGCATACCTGGTTGTTGCATGAGTGGCACTCAAGCTTGGCGGCGAGAGCGATAGCCGCGCAGAAGAAGAAGACAGTGTTAAGAGCGTCGAGAACGATCATGATAATCGGGTGGCCGGCCCAGTCGATGTTGAAGGATGCCGGGATCGTGTAGAAGAGCGTGAGCATCGAGAAGACAGCGCAGAACATCGAATAGTTCACTGTCGAGGGGTTGCCGGAGAAAGACTCGGCGATCATGTTACCGATTAAGGCCATGATGAGGAGGGACCAGAGGAACTGGGATCTATTAGCGGGGTGCGCGAACATAGGTAGAACATCGTTTATCTTACCTCCCAGGCACGGAGGCCCAATTGCACGATTTTCAAACCCATGGAGACGGTTCTGGGGGTAATGCGCAAAAAATGTGTATTGAAGCTTGAGAATGGGAAGGATCGAGGTTATAAATCGGAAGCTCCGGACTGTGATGACGGTGATGTTAAAAAGCTAAATGACGATGCTACGTCATGCATTCGGGAGCAGGCGGACTATAGCTGTTGAAGATGAAATCATGAGGGGGTGTTCACTTCGTCAATGACAGAATGAGTCTAGTTCTGGGGTCGTATTCTGTTCGAATTTTTCCCTTCTCTTTTAAAAACTTTGTATGTCCTGTCGTACCTGTTGGGACCCGACCTTCATAATATGCTAGTTCGAGGTCAAAGAATTTGCCCCAATATTCAAGTTGAAAGAATGTACATTCCATAGTGTCAATCATTTCCATTTTGTGATTCCCCTCACACTTGACAGTTCCACCGACTTTGTAAAGGAACTGTCACTCAACATCGATTATACTGGGTGGCACAGAAAGGTTCACGTTTTATATACAGGTGCAGACCAGATATTTGGACCAACTTATTCCCAGCGAAATATTTGTTTCAAATACCCGACCACCCATGTTGAATGAAGGGAGGAAATGTTTTGAAAAAAAAGCAAGAAATAGAGGGATCATGGTTCCACAGGAGGTTCGAGGGCTTGGAGCTTGTTACGTTGCAGGATGAGCGGGAGATGGGAGTGTCAGTCAGCCCATTGGATTGCACTCGACATCTTCCTCAAAGCAGCCAATGCATTTACTCTGCAGTCATGGCAATGCTTTAGATCATGATGACAAATATGAAAAACTTTCCCATCAACTGGTTCCATAACTCAGTTGGTTAGAGTGTGATGCTAATAACGTCAAAGTCGAGGGTTCGACCCCCTCTGGAACCACGTCTTCTTTTTTTTGCATTTTTCACCACCAAGGTGAAGAATAATTTTTTGTCAATCTAATCCGATGATCATATATCGGAAAGTCAGCCTATAAAAAATATGCTTTTAGCGTCTTGGCTTGCTTGTTTCTTCAACTTCACTTCTCTCCTACCAAATAGCAAGTATACCAAGAATGGAACACCTCCAGGGCTACTACTACATCTTTGATAGAACACTGGGTGTCAACCTGGAATTACGCCCAACACAGGCTGCGAGACCGAATCGCCTTGTCCTCATATATCAATGTTAATTACCTGGCTCCTTGTAGAGGTTTCTTTAAGTAATCAAATCAGCTTTAGGGTGAACAAAAAAACGAATGCAATCAAAGAATCCTCAAATTCAAAATGCAAAAAGAAACGTGGTTCCAGAGGGGGTCGAACCCTCGACTTTGACGTTATTAGCATCACACTCTAACCAACTGAGTTATGGAACCCTGTTATTTTTTGCGGCAAAATCTTTTGCAATCTGAGCCATGGATCAAAGAACAAGGCCCAAATGATTGATATATCACCTACTGAATTAGGAAGCAGCAATGACAACGCACTTTAACTGCGAGGGTCCATTGAGTATACATATCACCAAACATATTAGGATCGTCATACGCGAAGCAAGGACCTTGGGAACAGGGAGATCCAGATGCTTAGTTCAAATAGAAATAAAAGACCTCGGAGATGCTCAATCTTCAAATTATTGCAACTCGCATTCTGATAGTAGGTCGGAAGCTGATTAAAAAAAAACACATCATAAAAAAGCCACTTAGAAAAAACACAGCATAGGGTAGCAAGGCTCTCCACTACAATGTGAAATTAGGTTGGCATGTGGTTGATACAGTCACGAAGCACGAAACATGAAAATATTTAGGAGCAATGGATGTAGCTAGATGCGAGATAATTGAAAGAGAAGAGCCTCGGAAAAGAAGAAAAAAAGGCTACATAGATAGAAACGAGCCAGAAGCTATGGAAGAGCAACTCTTCATTCTACTTCGTTCCTTTTTACTTCGTTCCTCTCTATTTTATTCTCTTCTACTTTATTCTCTTCTACTTTATTCTCTTCTACTTTATTCCTCTTTACTTCATTCCCTTCTACTTTATTCCTCTTTACTTCATTCCCTTCTACTTTATTCCTCTTTACTTCATTCCCTTCTATTTTATTCCTCTCTACTTCATTCCCCTCTACTTCATTCCCCTTTACTTCGTTCCCCACCACAGTCCTGTGGGTTGATACCAATACATACAGCCTAGCGGCTAGCGTGTAATTTGATGATCTTGATTCTGTGACAGAAACTGTCTGATTAATCTAGGCTAGTGGAAGTGAGTTCTAGACACACCTGCAGCGTGACTTGTCGCTGAGATCAATACATATTGAGTGACTTAGGAAATGTATCGACTTTGACAAACGGAGTGCCGAGTTTTGGAAAATAACATATCAGTTTTGCTCTTTTGAGCCAGCTAAGAGTAGCGTTGAGAAACTATCTGAGATGATATGAAGTCCAAGTATTGATGAAACCGATATTCATAGATTTCAGAAGTTTATATGCGTCCTCTGAATCTGCAGACGGATACAGTGAATGCGTAAAACTTTGACCGAGAGGTATGGAATGGAGTGGGAAACCATAGCTCTGATAATATACCTAATAACATTGGGTACCTTTACGTTTGACTGGGACACCTGCATACGTGAGATTGATCATATGCTAGACTAATCTCAAACCCAGAGCTTTGCTCAAGCCAACGGCTTTGATGTTAGTAGCAGGAAACGAGCATAAGACCTTCAGGCTTCCTCAAAGTCGGTCCACATTATATGAATTTCTTCGTCAAAGTTTACGGCTGCAGCTATACATGTGCTGCCAAACGATACCTGGAGTTGATATCCATTGACATGGAGGCTACCTATAATGTTAAAAGTCACATGGGCATTGTGGCTGACTCCCAGACCCATTGTGACTTTTCCGGACATAGCAGCCCACTCCGAAGCCCCGAATCGAGAGTAGTCTCTCACCAAAGCTACACGACGGAGTCAAACCTACGATACTCGGCACTCCAACAAAAGATCATCGACAATGCCACCCAGCTGTTTCCAAGGTTGCTCTGGAAAGCCGTCAGGATTTCAAGGGATATAATCATATAACAACGGCATCATATCAACATCCACTTTATCGAAGTCTTGCACAATCATTTCGTACTGCTGGGGCGGGCGGTTATGCATTTCCTTTTCTGACCAAGTACGTAAGTACTGGCGTAGGCGCATCTAGGGGACCTGATAGCCAAAAAAATCCACGAATTACCAATTCCATTACAGTCCTTCGCTTCTCGGCTAGAAAGGTCAATGCAGCTCTGGACCACGGGATTTGGCGTCATGATCCTCAGGTGTCTATAACGTACTATAAGGTATGTGAGTCATAGAGCATGCAAAAATTGAACTAACAATTCTAGCACCTTTATCAGATACATGATCGCTTGATAATGGTTGGTATTTGATTTGATGTAAACTAGGAAGGACCAATGATCTTATTTCACAAAGTGGATTGCGCTATGTAGTTTGCACTTTTGTTCGTTCCACGGTCCCATGGAACTGATAGCACTAGTCTGCTGGGTGTGTTATAGACGGGTTCCATAACTCAGTTGGTTAGAGTGTGATGCTAATAACGTCAAAGTCGAGGGTTCGACCCCCTCTGGAACCACGATTTCTTTTTTGTTTTTGCTTGTGGTCAGCTATGTACCATATTCATGTTCCCCCGGCTTGGATCTCATGAGGGTTTGAAACAGAAGCAGTTGGTGTTTAGGGTATATTGATGTAGGAAAACACAAGTGAGATAGGAAAGGAAGTGGAATAGATGGAAAGAGCAGATGGATTCTTTTTGTGTAAAGCAAGTTAAGTAGCAAATGGGTGTAGCATTCAGAATTATGTGTTTTACATGTTTTAGCTATGAAGTGCCCGTGACTATTTCCAAGGTTTGCAACAGTCACGTGCAGGTCCATGTGGCGATATATTTTGGCGCCACCTCCAAAGAGGTTCCATAACTCAGTTGGTTAGAGTGTGATGCTAATAACGTCAAAGTCGAGGGTTCGACCCCCTCTGGAACCACGTTTCTTTTTGCTCTGGCTGCGTTCGGCTTCATTTTTGTGTGAATCTTCAACAATTGAAGATGTGGATCATACACTTGTCACCACTCTCGGTTTCATGATATATGGGCTGACACCTAGTGATTCGTCCGCGAAAGCACTCAAAAACCACAGTTCGCTTTCCAGATCATGGTGGAGCAATTGATCCATTCGGAAAGAGACCTTGGGGGAAGCTGGCCTCAATGACCTCGGGAGCACGATCAGGTGAGTTGATGGTCTGTTCCTCTTGAATGAGCATTAGAAAACCGAGAAAAACCAGGCTGACTTATGTTGACGCCTTTGAACATCAAATTCCAAGGTTGATACAGACATTTGAACATGAACAGATCTTGTTGGTCCACAATACTCTTGGTGT
This sequence comes from Penicillium bialowiezense, assembly GCA_026122735.1. Taxonomy (NCBI): domain Eukaryota; kingdom Fungi; phylum Ascomycota; class Eurotiomycetes; order Eurotiales; family Aspergillaceae; genus Penicillium; species Penicillium bialowiezense. Next base: position 1,799,246 of record JAKZFB010000004.1, read on the forward strand.
TTCTATCTTCCAGGATTCATATACGTCTTCCGCACTTGATTCCTGATAGATATCCACAACACCAGAGACATTTCCAGCGGACTTATGCCACACACATGGAGTTTAGTAACGTTTCTTCCTTCCTGAGACTCTTTGGGAGAATGCACATTGCAGGTGCATGACTCCACGGTGCCTTGTGCCCTTACCATTTGCCAACGGCATTTGGCTTCGGTACCTAAATTTGACCTCGTTTGTAGATAACCTTGGCCGTGCTGTAAGTGGATAGCAAGTCCTGGGACTATAAAGACCGAGCACCTATACCCATGCATAAAGAAACACTGCCTCAGTGCAGAATGTAGGTTACTCAATCTACCCAGCCCTGAATATACACAGGGATCTGGAAAGTCTCCACACCGGCAGTCTTGAGCAATCAAACCTTGGAATACACTGTTACCGCTTGAGTCCGAGCAATGGCTTTCAATCATGCCTACACTACCCAGTACCCAATCCTTCCACATATCAAGTGCGGATAGAACCAACGAATCCCGAGATCCGGCAGATAAACATCCAGATCTTGACTTGAAAGTATTTTAGACGTCAATGGCCTCTTATCAATATACTTATCAAACGGCCACAGGAGTTGACTGAAACTCAGTGGAAGGGCTGCCTTAACACCTGGGTAGCGCTGATCAGGAAGCTCTTATTCAAGCTGCCACACCCGCAATCTGATTTATCATTTGCTCATACCACTGGATAAACTCAGCAGGTCATTGCCCTGCAAGGCAATGGTACCAATGGTGGACCTGGCCAACCACTCCAAGGTCTGATGAAAAGGAACGGCGGTGGCAGATGCTAAACATGTTCACTCTTCCAGAACACTATAAGCAGGTACTTGGGTGGTAGACTGTACTAAGCGTCTTTGATACGGACCTCGGGAGTCTATGGGTTCAGATACGCAGGCACGGCTCGACGGTAAGGCATGGAATGTGCACCGGCACCTCGACTTTGTACACGTCGAGTCTTATTGCATAGCTCACCTTGCTGCCCAGGTGGGCTCCAGAGCTGTAAATTCTTTTCATGATCCAATCGATCTAGCGTCAAGGGAGCGCGGGAAGTCTAGAGCGTTAGCGGGTCGGACAGCCCTAAGCTAAGGTAGTTAAGTTAGTTCAATTGGAAACGATATCAGGGTTAGGGCGCATTCTGCCCACATAACCTCTGCGTCGGGAGCAAAAGACCAAAAAAAAGAAGACGTGGTTCCAGAGGGGGTCGAACCCTCGACTTTGACGTTATTAGCATCACACTCTAACCAACTGAGTTATGGAACCCTGGTTGATAGTTTGGAAATTGAAGCCTATATGTTCCAAATGCAACTTTAATCTCACAACCAGTGGACATCTGGCCAATAGGACCTTTTAGCACAGCTTGCCTAGAGTCCACAGTGTTTTAAACCCGTCGCCCAGGCAGTGATTAACCTTCCTATGGAGTTTAAAATATAGGTACAGGTGATTTTAGCTGAGATTTTCTTGAAATCAGTGAAAGCACGATTGCTAGCAAACCAATGGTATCCCAGCTGAGTAGCAGGAATGAATGGTGGCTAGTTGATGAGTCGGGAGAAGGGGATGGTGGGTATGAGTGCACCTTCCTGATTGAAATTCCAGTGATGATCCATTCTAACGGTTTACTTTAGGTTGGTTTTATCCTTGTCTTGAAGAATCAAAAGCTCTTTCTTAGCTGTACGAGTATGGCCCCTACCTCAGTTAGGCATGGGCTTACCGCTTCCTGCCCGTTGTTTGTTCCCAAAATAGCCATCTCCACTTCCCAACCTGACCATCACTTTCCTTTTGAAACCTGTCCGAGGGTGTTACAAAAAGCTCCCCAGGGTCGTGCGGTCACATGCTTCTCTTTCTTCGAGTTTGCCCATTTCTCTCTGTAGCTCGCTCCCCAGTTTCTCTTTTCTTTGCGGAGCTGTGCTTTCATATTGATCTTCCTTTCTCGCATATATTGACAGAATACACCGAAACCAGCATCCTTTGTGAACTCAAGCGGTATCTTCAGAGATATGTAAATATTGGTGCAAGTGATAGAGTCGTGGATGTCTTCGGGATCTGTCATGACCAGGTCAGAGGACACTGATGACTTCCAATATGGTCTGTGCTTGATATATCAGCCTTCATCATGACATAATCATGCATGGTTCCATAACTCAGTTGGTTAGAGTGTGATGCTAATAACGTCAAAGTCGAGGGTTCGACCCCCTCTGGAACCACGTCTCCTTTTTTTGCCTTTTCGTTTTAAAACCTTCTCCATAGTCCTTCCAAGGTCCGATATTAGTGGAGTTGTATCCTTCGTTGAGGGATTTTCTGACTATTTAATCAATTCGCTCCCGAGGTCATTGATAGGAAGCAGCATAAGCCTTAATTTAATCCAACCTTGGAAGTCACGGCGACTCGACCTGCCCCTATAGAATAGAGTAACCCACAAGGAAGGCCTTCTTTTATCACACCCTAGGGCCCATCTGGGGGCGTGGGTAGAAAGCCGACTTGGACCAGGAACTCAATGCTCTTACTTACAGCCGCCTTCAATCGCAAGGGTGTATGGCCATGGTGCCCTCTCGAGTTACTTGCTACTCGCTCATCGCTCTGCAAGCCCTCGACCATATGTGCCAGTGGCCATAAGGGATGTTTCTCGCCGGTAGCCTCAATACCGACACGGACAAGAGCCAGCCACTCTGCCATGCCTCTTGCCTTGAGTCTATAACCTAGAGCCTCAAGAACGGCCCAGAACTCTCTCCATGTAATGCCAAACACAGGGTATTTCTCGGCCTCTTTCTCCATCCTCTGGCCGAGTGCTGTGTCAACGATAGCCGTAGCCGCGGACGCAACGTCGGATAAGAAAAACCATCCGTCCGCCTGATCGGCATTGAACGAACTGATTTTGATGCAAGTGGCTACCAGCCGCCATATATAGTCATCGGCATTGGAAAACCCCTCAGTGGGTGTGCCTATTACCCAACCCGGATTGAGCACAGCGAGATTATTTGCCCCGCGGCGCGCGGCGCGCTTGACTATAGCCTCGGCGACAAACTTAGTCTGGCTATACGCTATAGAATCGGTGCCTGAGAGCTCGTTCGCCACATCTAGCTCTTCGTGAGAATTCCAAGGCCGACCACCTGTGATATAGACGAATTCAATGCGTGGGAGGCCCAAGGTGAGAAGCAACAGCTCCACTGTCGAGCCAACATTGGCTGCCTCAAGAGCTCCATAACTCTTTGTCCAGTGTACTGTGGCACCGTTGTAGATGATAATTTCGACCACTTGGCCAGTGGCTACAGAGTTCCAGCGCATTGAATCAAGTCCCAGATGTGGTAGTGATAGGTCGCCCCGCCAGACTTCTAGCTTCTCCGCGAAGAGTTTTGTCCACCAGAGCGCCTTTACAGCCCTCTCGATGGTCCGCAGTCTAGCAGCCTCATCCGTATCGCCACGCACAAGAGCAATGACACGACCAACATGGCGATGTTGGAGAAGCTGACGTAGGGTTTGGGTGCTAATAAAACCGTTGGCGCCCGTCAAAAGCACGTTGAAGGACTTATTGTCTTTATCTATCGGCGCATCAGTGTTCGGTACGTGATCATGGATTACATGTTTCTCTTGGGCAGTCAGAATTCTAGAGTCATATCGGCGGATCTCGGCCATGAGGTCAACTGGGACCAAGGGCCAAGTTGAAGGGTTTCTGATGGGGTGATTCTCACTACCACACGTCTGAGAATCGATTAAATGTTGGACCAGAATCCTGATAGTGGTCGCTTTGTCCATCAAAATCTGCATTCTGACCTGAATATGGAATCTCTGTGAGATGAAAGACGCGAGTTCCATCATGTTGACTGAGTTGCAACCTTTCTCGAGTCCACGAGGGACGCATGGAGTTCACTTTTTCAGCTAGCACATACGCTGACTGCTCAGTCACCAGTATTGATCCACCGCGGGAGGATTCATCGTGAAGAGACTGCCCAGAGGCGTCGGATATCCCTTCCCCCTCAGTCAATATAAATTCGCGGCCAATCTGACGAAGTCGTCTCCGGTCCGTCTTTCCCGTTGGAGTCAGCGGCATATCCGACACAGAAAGAAACAATTTTGGCACCATGCAGCTGGGTAGATGGTGTGCCAGCCTTTTCTTGATATCAGCAGCCATGGGGTGTTTTTTGCCTATCGAGGATGTTATTTCGTCGACTTTCATGTCGTGCTCACCGACCTTTATGAATGCCACCAAGACCGGTCTAGGATCCAACCCGTCCTCAGGCACAATAACTTCGCTCGCAACCTGGCTCTCTTTTGATGGCAAAAATTCCAAAATGTGGTGTTCGACCTCTCCGAGCTCAAAGCGCTGCCCTCGAATCTTGACCTGGTTATCCTTGCGGCCTATAAATGTGAGGCTCCCATCTTCGTTGTATTGCACCAGATCACCAGTCTTATAAAGGCGGCCATGACGCCCAGGTTGGCCATGTGAGCCCTTCAGAAGCCAGTCAGGATCTTCGATAAACACTTCAGCCGTCTTTTCAGGGTCCTTCAAGTAGCCATTTCCAACAAGCGGTCCTTCAAGGAGAAGTTCACCGGTGCATCCTGGTGGTGCCAGCTGATTATGGTCGTCTGGAGTCACAATCCATGTTAGCAAGCCCACACCTTTACCTATCCGAATGTCCCCCTCTTTGCTGGATCCAGAGTGGTTAATTGTGCTAATTGGTGTACACTCCGCAGGTCCGTAGGCGTTAATGAGATGAACTCTGTGCGACCGCCATTGCTCAGCATCTCTGGTTGTGACCGGCTCGCCAAGTAAAATTAGTGTCCGAAGGTCATGCACCATCCCCGAATCTAGCAGACGGGCTACAGTCGGAGTCAGATTGGCAATTGTAGGCCGCATGGTGCCTATGATGTTTCCAATGTTATATTTGCGGGCCTTTTCAGAAGGTATGCACAGACATCCTCCTGCGACGAGTGTGACCATGGCATTGTGGATCGCGGCGTCAAATGCATATGATGCAAAATCCAAGACCCTAGACTTTGTCGTAAAACCCAAAATCTCTGACTGATACTTCACAGCAGAACAAAAGTTCTCGTGCGAGATCAACACTCCTTTGGGCACTCCAGTGCTACCGGAAGTAAAAACTGCATACATTATTCTCAAGTGTGGCTGCAACAGTCTTGTAAAACCCGTAGCATGACTCGAGACATGATTTGGAACCTCATAGACACCTGGGCCGAGCTGAATAACGGTTTGCGATAGCCTCCGGCTCAATTTCATGTTGGCTTTGGAAGATATAATCACTTTGGAGCCCACTTGCTGGAGTATCGATTTTAGTCGAGCCTCAGGAAGGGAAGGATCGAGCAATACGAAACCTCCCCCTGACTTTAACACACCAAGCATGGCTACTATGGTCCACTTGGACTTCTCAAAGCATAGTGGCACTAGCATTTCCGACCCTAGTAGGTGCGGATCAACTCCAAGTTTGACAAGCTGGGCTGCTACCTCTGAGGCAAGTTTATCTAGCTCTCCGTATGTGAGCTCTCCATCCCAGGCGCATATAGCTGTTGTCATCGGTTGATTCTGCATCTGCATCTGAATCATATGATGAATAGATGCTCTGACTGGCGGTGGAACAGTACAATTCCAGTTCCATATTTTCTCAAGGCTCCGGGGTGGAACTAATTCGATCTCTGCTATGATCTGCTCAGGCGCTGCGATGTCGAGTTGCTTCATCACAAAGTCAAACCCTTCTAACAAAGCCTGCACCTTACATGTATTGATCACGTTCGGGTCAAATCTAGCTTTGACCCTCTTCGTGCCAATTAGAAATTCAAGCATCAGTGCATATGTATTGATCCACTCTGGTTCATAGCTCTCTTCCCACTTTCCAATGGCATTGTGGGATCGGCTTTTTTTCCTGTGGCTGGATAAGAAGAAGTGTCTGGAACATGCATGCTTGCTGAGCCTCTGGGCACGTTTTAGCGATCCGATGTAAACCAAACTGCTCGAAAGGAATCATGTCTGTTGTTTGCTGCTGCAGGGCTGCTAGGTAGTCCGAAGCCCTTTGGGACCGTATTATCTTGACGAAAAATGGAACTGTTGTGATTGTTGGGCCTATCACTTCGTTGATACCACCAACAGGCGCACTGCGTGGTGATGCCAAACACGACATTGGCTGAGTTTGTCACGCATCCAGCAAACAAAGCCCAGGCTCCACGAACAAGCGTTGAGGTCGTAAATCTTCGTGGCTCTGTTTCGAGCCAAGGGATTTGGTAAATTTTCTCACTGTCTGTCACTGGCCGCAGTGTAGATAATGGAAGAGCAGGAAAGGGGGTAGAGTCACAGGTTGAAAGGGTATCGCGCCAGTAATTAGCCATATTCTCACTGCTCTGATTCACAATGTACTGGACAAACAAATTGAACTCGTACTTCATTGGCTCGGTGGGGATGTCACGGTACATTCGACTAACCATGTCAATCATGAGTGGCAAGGACCAGCCGTCGTACAACGCGTGATGCAGCGTCCACACAAACCACCGATTTCCGCTTTTGTCATCTGTGACAAGCGCATAGCGTGCAAGGGGCTGTCCAAGCCCCATTGGCATTTGCCTATCCTCTTTCAGATAATTGTCCAATCCAATTCTGTGGATCCACTGTATTCCTCCATTCAATACCAACTGTAAGATACCCTTGTCGCCGGTCTGCACGATTCTTGTACGCAGAATTGCCGTCTCTCGGGCTAGCTTTTCCCATGCTTGGCAGAACTTGCTGATTATGACCGAAGGATGAACTTCTAGAGTGCGTTGAATCATGTACCCCCCTGGATACTTCAATGAGAAAGACAGAAGACCTTCTTGCAAGGGGGTGCACGGGTATGCGTCCTGTATGGTACTGGGATCCAGTTGGTATCTGATGGCAATGTCTTCAAGTATCGAGGCTGCATTGAAAGTGTCTCCAAGGAGAGAAAATGGCGGGATCACTTCCGGTGTCTGGCTCACTGATCGATACTCCTGGCTGACTATGCTACCAATAGTGCGATTTTGGAAAATTTGCGAGACCGTCATTTCAATACCAGCCTTGTGAGCCTCAGCCACAACGTGCATCGCTGCAACTGAGTCCCCTCCTAGCTGAAAGAAGTTATCTTCAGATCCCATTAGCGCCGGATCAAGGGAAAGAGCACGGCCCAATATCTTCTGCAGCTCTTCCCCAATGTTTGACAGTAGCTTCGGCTTCGTTTTCTGTGTTTGTAGTTCTCTGAACTGTTGGAAACACGACCTTCCAAGCTCGCGTAGCTTGCTTCGGTCAAGTTTCCCCGTCACAAGCATTGGGAAATCCAACACGGAGAAGAACACAGTCGGCACCATGTAGCGTGGAAGATGTGTGGCTAGAGCCTCTTTGATACTGATGGCCATGTGAAAGAATTCGATAAAATATTTCGTCGACGGGGGCTTGGTCGAACCGTGGTACATCTGGATGAAGGCCGCCAGGACTGGGTTTGAAGTTTCTCCTTCCGGCTTGATGGTATCGGCTACGACTAGCTTGGCCTCCGGCATATGCTCTTGTATCTGGAGCTCGATTTCTTCAAGCTCGACTCGCTGTCCGTGGATCTTGACCTGTGTATCTTTGCGTCCGACGTATGTTAAGCTTCCATCCTCGTTATACTTGACAAGATCACCTGTTTTGTATATACGGCGTCTCTGGGGTCTCTGGTTATTTGGGGCTCCTCTCTGTAGCCACACTGGGTCTTGAATAAATGCCTTGGCATTATTTTCTTCATCATCCAAGTAACCTTCACCAACAAGTGGCCCTTCGAGAAGAAGCTCCCCAGTGCATCCAAGCGGAAGTAAACAATTGTGATCTTCAGGGTCTACAACCCATGTCACCTGGCCAACGCCTTTTCCTAGTCTAGTCGCTTCCTGTGGACTAGGTGCATCGCTGTTGATAAGGCTATACAAGCCTGGTAATCGCTCAGACTAAAAAATGGATTCCAAAGTTCTAGAGGTCAAATACTCATGCAACAGCACTGTAGTACCCATGATGTCACACCAATGTTTGCTACATACGACATCCAGAAATTCTACTGCCTCGCTCAGTGCTTGTTTACTCTTATATTAATTTCTATGTGTTTGTAGTGATATTGATTTAATAGGAGCTTACTACTTCATGGTTTATAGCCTATTTATAATAAATATAAATAAGGATAAAATACCCTTGTATACTCTGTAGGTTTTATGGACAAGTTTTAGTACCCCAAATAGGAAATTACTTTTTACTATTACTTTTTACTTTTTTTTCAAGAGTTTTAGTATCCCAAATAGGAAATTATTTTTTTGTTGTACACATGATCTGCATACGGTAGCTACTGACATGTTGTAATTTTGTACTAATTCTTTTGACTCTGGGTTAGTCCTTTACCTGAGTCTAATAATAAATAAGAATATGTAGTACAAAGATTTTTAAATCACTTTAAAATACAAAATTTCTCTTCTTAATGATAAATTTCAACAAACCTATTCTGCTCCAACTTGGGAGGTTTCGATTTCATACCCAGTCCTTTATCCAAGAATTAGCTGTATGTATAACTGGAACGAACTACGTGAAGCTATTCCTCAAGGCGAGGTTCTGGTTCCTGGCCAAGAAGGCTACGCTGCCAGCGTTAAGAGATGGAACCAAGCGGCTGAAATTCAATCTGTACGTCTGCTTCAAACCCTCGAGATCCCCATCGTCAGCGTTAGTCGGAACCGTGTCTTACTGGTTTCTTGCTAGGCTGTGGTTGTTAAGCCTACTTGTGCCATTGAAGTATCTGCAGCTATAAGGTTTGCCGTCGCAAGCAACCTTCTCCTGACGGTTTGCGGTGGCGGCCATTCCACAGGCGGGGCGTCATCCTCGAAAGGAATGGTTATTGATCTTGGCAATATGCGGAAAGTTGAAACTGACAAACCTAACATGACCGTGTCATTTGGTGGCGGGTGTCGTTGGGCTGATATAGATAGTGCTCTAGAAGCTCACGAAATGGCTACAGTTGGAGGTACGGTCAACCACACGGGCGTTGGGGGGCTTATCCTAGGGGGTGGCCATGGGTGGCTGACAGCAAAACATGGCCTGGCGATTGACAATCTTCTATCGATTGAGATAGTCACAGCCGATGGATCTATCTTCGAAGCCTCCGAGTCTCGAGAGCCAGACCTTTTCTGGGCTGTACGCGGATCTGGAGCGCAGCTCGGAGTTGTCACACGCTTCACATCTCGTGTCCATCAACAAGGGAAAGTGTGGAGCGGAACCATCACATTCACCTCTAACAAGCTCACCAAACTGGTGGAATTTGCAAACGAATTTCATAATCAAGATGGTCGAGAGGGCCATTGCTTGACTATAAGTATGGGTCACACTCTAGATGGAAGAACCCGAGTCCTCTCCGCTGTTCCACTTTATCAAGGGCCGGAAGAGGAAGCAAGAGGCTACTTTTCGAAGCTACTTGATATCGGATTTATCGAGGACCATACAAGCACAATGTCCATCGCACAGGCCAACACTCTACAGAACCCAATGTGTGAATACGGCATGCGCCGCCTCCAGGGCTCCGCAAATGTCAAGATGCCACTCCATATAACCGCTGTACAACAAATGGCTGATATAATCTGGTCATTCCACGATATTCACCCTAGCATAAAAGTCTGTGGCATGGCAATCGAGTTTATCTCAACACATAAGTTGTGTGAGGTAGCCCAGAGCGCTACTGCATACGCCAATCGTGGCGACTATTATGATGCGGTGACCGTCTTTGGATGGAACGATCCGGAACTCGATGAAGCTATAAGGCAATTCAATGGAAATCTGTGCCAACAAATACGCCGTACGAGTGGATATCAGCCCCCAAGGCGTCGTGGAGAAGTCGTTTCCGAAGAAGAGCCAGTGGGACGATATCTAAATATGGAAGGAGAGCTGCTGCCGCCAGATGAGGCATACGGTTCTAACCTGAAGAGATTGAAAAAGGTTAAAATGATGTTCGATCCAGGGAATGTTTTTCATAAATGGCATGGTGTAGGGGTTCATACAAAGAAAGGAGAGACGGGACTCCAGGCATCAGAGGGATGAGGACCACGCTTTATGAACAATATGAATCATCCTATTCATCCATTCATCTATTCCTGCTTCCCAACTTTCCGGAAGCTTCTCAAAGGTACAAACCTTATTTTCGTCTCGAACTCGATCCAACAAGTTCACTTCTGTTCAACAGCATTGAACAAGCCTCAGTGCCGCGCTTACGCGCGGCCAAAAGGTACACCTGGGCACATCTCATTTGCTTTGCCAAATCAGTTGTATTTCATGTATTTTATCGCTTTTAAATGTATATCGCATCACTATACTTTACCCCAATCATCATTTATCATTTAAATATATCATTTTGTCACACAGTCCAGTTTACTAGTATTTTTTGTAAGACGTTCCAAGTTCAGATCGGCTTTGTGTGTTTCAACAATTGGAGTGTAGTCCTAGGTAAGGTCAAAGTTTTTGCCACCATGTCATCAAACTATTTGTCTGACTATGCTAGGTGTGGATGTTTTTGACGTTCATCGCTCGTTAGATATATCGTCTGAGAGCTCTCAGACATCACTTCTCATTTTTAAAAACTTGGAATCTGTGGATCTGATAGCTACCAAGACGTCCAATGGTATACTTTTCTAAAAGAATCTTGGCGCTAGCTACCACTCACTCGTAGGCTCCAGGTGGTTTCTCTAGAGAGGGAGCTCCAGGGCTGAGTTGAGAAAAATTGCCATTTTACCTACCAGATGGTATATCGCCAGATTACGTATCTCCATATGCAGTGTTGTGTAACCATCTAATTCACCAAGGTGTCATGGGATGAGATTCTCGCACACTCCCAAGGTTGTGAAAGTAGATCCAGTGAACATATATCCTCCAGGAAATGGTAAACAATAGCATTAACCTAGCCCAGATACATATAATATAACACAGAGTAAACGCCGACCAACCCTTACTTTAACATGCTTCGGCGAGATCTGATTGGAACATCATTAAGTACTACACACTAGTTGACTTATCGAGGCAATAGGCGCGCAGGGAATAAAAAGTTACTCAAACAACCAGTCAGTCCTACCTAATTTTCTCTGTACGTTACTTATTTTAACAGAAGCATCAATGATATCAGGACGTCTTTCTTGTGCTAAGAAGCTTTCTAAGTTTGTTCGATCAGTATCCACCAATATGGCGGCTGAGAGCGCAAAACGGAGCTCATTCTCTGTCGATCTCTCTATTGCCGCACGTCCAAGCAATATACAAGAAGCCCCAAAAATATTGAAAGATATAGAAAAAGGCATAATGAAATAGCTACCAGCAATGATGAGCATCGAAAAGATGTATTAGTCAAGTGTAGGGAATTGATTCTAGCTCTCTCGACTCCTCGAGAGACGATGGTTGACCACTGCTGGGCACAGGTAAATAAAAAGAAAGCTTAATGGCTCACTATTATTAACTCAGAATATAGATTAGCACAATCTCGGCTATAGGATTTGGCGTAGACTCGGGACTATGGGTTTTGATGGCCCAAAACGGCGATGAACCCCAGAAGGTTAAAAAACTGGCTGCGAGCCTTGGAGCCGACCCTGAGCTTCTACGTGAGCTCCAATATGACACTTTTCTAAGGTTGCGGCTGATGAGTTTCCAGGACGTGTAATGCGACACCTGGGCGCTATGAGCATCCTTGTCGAGATCGGCGAAGATGAGTACAAACCCACAAATTTCACCAAATCCCTCAGTCTTCCTCAAATTGGACATGGGTACCTGGGACTGTAAGTGCATATTCAATACCAAATTCAAGTCCAAAAAGTTGACCCATATCTCTTGCCACCAAACAGGTCTTCATGCACGGGTGCAGGCACGTTGAGATTCCACGAGTTCTCTCGTAAGAGAGGTTGGAAAAATCCCACGAATCAACTGGACACGTCTCTTATGTATGCCTGTGATACTGACAAGGATCTGTTTTCTTGGGTGCATGCCATGGGCTATGGGCAACACATCAATGATTACCTTGGCGGCTATAACCTAGGACGCCCGCGTTGGATGGACCCTGCTGTCTTCCCAGTGAAGGAGAGACTTATCGATGGTGCCGATACCAACCCTGATGCACCTTTTCTTGTGGATATAGGAGGTAATGTGCGCCATGACCTGGAGAGATTTCATCATCGCTATCCGGACGCCCCTGGGAAATTAATTCTCCAAGATCTGCCTATGATTATCAGCGAAATCAGGGATTTAGACTCGGCTATTGTCCGCATGGAGTATGATTTCCATCAAGAACAGCCCATCAAAGGTAAGAACCGAGGAATCTCAGATTGCCTCTGCTCTCTTTGCTTTACTTCCGATGATTTAATTTGTGATATCTCTAGGTGCCCGAGCCTATTACATGCACTCAACCCTACATCACTGGCCGGACTCTGTGTGTGACAGCATACTGGCAAACGTGAAAGCGGCTATGAAGCCTGGATATAGCAAGCTATTAATCAACGAAAATGTTGTCCCTGTGACAGGTACACACTGGGAGACGACGGGTCTTGACATGATGATGTTGACCCTATTCTCCAGCACACAGCGGACTAGTACAATGTGGTACGACTTGATCGAGAGGAGGGCGGGTCTGCGTATTGTTAAAATATGGAACGGAGGTAAAGGGGTAGAGAGCCTAATTGAGTGCGAGCTGCCTTAAGGTCGATGATACGTATGACTGAAATCACTGATGGAATTTTCTTTCTGGACTCATTTTTGGACAAATACGATGAATTTGGCAATATTCTCATGTTGTGTTTGAGTAGCAACTCTCTGCAAGCCTCGATAATGTCCTTTTACATCTAAATCAGATGTTCTGCCAGAGATGGAGCCCCGGAGATTGGTCAAAATATATCGGGACTCCAAAAATGAGTTTCCTCGCTCGCCACGAACATCTATGAATGGTTGAATAGAAGCCTAGCTTAGTACAGTATGGTAGAGGCAAGCGGTTGTCAAAAACCAAAAAAAGAAGACGTGGTTCCAGAGGGGGTCGAACCCTCGACTTTGACGTTATTAGCATCACACTCTAACCAACTGAGTTATGGAACCCGATTACATAACAGGTCAACAGGGTTTGCCATGAAGAGCATTTTCCTAAGTTCAGGTATTTGATCAGCCAAGTCCAGCCTGTTTCCACCTGTGAGTCGACATCTCGAGCATGTGTGCAGTGCCCAAATTGAAGAGAAGCTTTGGAGATACCCCGAATCCCTATCAAAGCTCCCTAGATCGTGGAGTGTACATTTACGCGGCCTCATCGCCTGGATGCTCACCACTAATGCCTCAGCATGATTGGAATAAATTAAAGCATCTGAACTTCCATCCGTGAACACCAATACATAGACCACAAACAAACTAGAAACTCCAAGAACTTGATTAACGCATTGCGTTCTACAGACACTATCAGTATCGCGGCCGTATCTAGACAAGCCCCCACAATCTGGCGCCGAGAGACACATGGTCCGTGCATTGGGGAAAGCTGTTATGTTCTGTCCCTTCCGCCTTATCCAATGATCCATTCCACATCCACAACATCAAGATATGGCTGACGACGAGGAGCGCATAAAAGCCGAGAAGCTGGCAGCGGCCAAGAAAAGAGTAATGACTCCCAGCGATTGCGTATACCTGGTCAATGTTGTCCCTAACCCATTGTTTTGCAGGTGGCCCAGCTACAGAAGAAGAAGAAAGCGAAGAAGACCCCTGCCGCCGGAACAGAAGCACCCAAGGAGGATTCAACAGAGGCACCGGCAGAGACCGAACCTATCGAAGATGCCCCCGCAGAAGCACCGCAGCCAGACGCCCCCGCGGAGGCAGACACGCAAGATGAGCCCGCCAAAGCCGACGCCGAATCACCAGTAGAGCCCGAGGAGCCATCGTCACAGCAGATCGAAGATCCGCCAGCAGAGTCTCCGGTCGAACCGATGCCGCCAGCGCCCACATCTCCCGGCTCAGACGCCGAGCCATTGCCGATGCTCGATACACCCCGCGCCGGCCATGCGCGCCAGCCGTCACTGTCAATCCAGTCTAAGATGCGGTCATCTTCGTTCCGCAAGACGTCCGTCTCCCAAGGCAGTGTTTCTCCTTCTCCGTCTTCGGCACTCAAGTCCCCCGCACAATCATTACCACCCCTGACTGGAGACGGAGAGTCTGTACACGAGGTTTTCCGCAAACAATCTACAAAGATTGAGGAGCTAGAGAAAGAGAACAAGCGTTTGGAGAAGGATCTATCAGATGCCACGACGCGCTGGCGCAAGACCGAGGAGCAGGTGGAAGACTTGCGCGAGGCGAGCGTTGATGGTGCAGAGTTGAAGGAGCAGTTGAAGAAGGCAGAAGAACAGGTCGCCGGTATTGAGGCTTTGGTATGTATCTGCCATGAATCCCAAACGTTGCAAGTGTACTGATTGTAGGGCAGAACGAAGAGATCGCTTCACTCCAGCGACAAAACTCACAGCTGCAAACACGATCACATCGCAATGCCAGCAACACGGAGTCACCGCCGGTCGATTTGGTTCGCCAGCTTGAATCCAAGTCAGCTACCATCGAATCGATGGAGTTGGAGATCTCAAATCTGCGTGCACAGGTCACTTCTCAAAATTCCTCCAATGATGCACACCAGTCACAGGTTGCAGCGCTGGAGGAGAAAGCCTCGAACACGCAGGCGGAGCTAGAAAAATCACAGCGTGAAGTGGCGGAGACAAAGCAGGCATTGACGAGTGCATTGGAAAATGCTGCCAAAGAAGACATCGACAAGACATCAACGGAGGCACGCATCAAGTCCCTCCAGCAGGAGGCCGAGGAACACAAGGCCGAAAAGGTCGAATCAGAGAAGAAGATCGAGACACTGGACAAAAAACTCCAAGCCATTGGCAACCTCCACAAAGAGACCGAGGCTCGGCACCAGACGCGACTTCGCGAGAGCGAGAAAGCCGATAAGGAATTATCAGTCATGCGCAAGAAGATCGCCAGCATCGAGAACGAGAACCTCCGTCTGCGCGAGGAGAGTGACCGTATCCGCACGCGTCAAGCGGGCGGCGGTGCGGACGACGACGCCCTAGATGAACTCGAAGACGAAGAGCGACAGCGTCTTGAACGTCGCATTCGCGAGCTGGAAGGCGAGGTGTTTGATTTGCGCCGCGGCGTCTGGCAAGAAAAGCGCCAGGAGCTAGAACACTACCCCGACGACGGGCCTAGCCCTGCTGCCGACGCCAATGCATTCGACGACGTCGATCTCGTCGGTGGACGGCCTGACCATGCCCGGCGCCGCAGTATGGGCCAGCAGCAGCATTCTTCTTTCTCTACCGTTCTTTCGAGTGGTTTCGCCGCGTTCACGGGTGCCGCTGGGAACCGCGCTCGCGCTTCGTCGTCTAACCCTCCCAACCCTGGTAGCTTGGAGCTTGTGTCTGAGGAGAACCTGGATGATGAGTTTGACGAGAGCGCGTTTGCGATTGCACAGGCCGAAGAAGAAGGGAGGAAGCGAGTCGCTTGGATGCGCGATATTAAGAGCAAGCTCCGCGACTGGAATGGCTGGAGGCTAGATCTGGTTGATAGCCGTGCCGGCGCGGAGGGCGCTGGCGTAGGCATGGGTGAGATCTTTGAAGTCTAATCTTCGTACGCGACATGTCTTATTAGATACCAGGTCTCTACAGTGACCAATGAAACTTATGCATGCATGAACTCCTAAATTGTAGACTGTAGAGCAGACTAGATGCAAAATTCAAAACCCCAAATATCAAATGCTACTCGGCAGATTTGCCCGTCAAATAACCCTCGGACGACCGGTTCTTTCTCCGTCCCCAAATATCCCCAACCCAAGAAGTGATCTGATACAACCAACCACCGGTAACAAGAACACCGGAGACAGTATTGATCACGCGGATAAGCAAGGACAAAAAGCCCGCTCTCTCCTCGCTGACCAGAAGTAGGATCGGCTCGATGTTATACTTGAAGAAAATGCCCGGCGTAACCATGGGTGACTCGGGAATTGCTCCAGACTGACTAGTCGCAGCATACTGGTTCGTGAAGACAGTGTTGCGGCCGTGCTTCTGGGGCGCACGCGCATACGCCTCCAACGCACCCTTGCCCCGACTGTATATCGTCGGCACGACGGAGAGGAAGTACTGGAACTTGTAGTAGTGCGAATCACTTTCCGCAATAGTCTTATCCAGCGGATTCATCAGATTCGGATAATGGGGACCGAAAGAGAGCTCTGTGATCATGTGCGAGAAGTTGAACGCTGGAACAAGCATTAGCAATCAGGTGATCGAATCGCGAAAAAGAGAGAAATGACTTACATCCATGATCAAGATGCGGCGCATTCTCGCGGTATCCGTGACCACGCGCCGTGATATGGAAGTCACCCTGCACCTTATTTCCCTCCAAACTACCATAGATGCGACAGGCGTCGGCTTTGTCGCTTCTGCGCATGCGCGGGCCCTTGGGGAACTTGCGCCGAGGGTTATGACGCACTTCGCCGAGGACGTGACCGACGTGAGAATCGGCCTCTTGCTCATCGAGACGATCGGCGTCCTCGTGAGATAGAGTCTGGTACTCGTGGCTGTTGTGAGACTCGTAATTGCGCTGCTGCATCCACAGCAGCCAATTTGTGTCTTCGCGTTTGAGAAGTTCGCCGGCGAGGATGCGATCGCCGGCGGCGTCTTGAATGTTGACACGAAGGTGTTCGCAGGGCATGTCGACGACGATGTCGAGGTTTAGTTGCAGGTCGTGGGAGACGCCCTTCTCAACCGTGAAGTGGTAGTTCTCGGTGCCGCGCCACCATGTTTTTAGTTCGGAGTAGCTGAAGAAGGTGCAAATGCAGAGGATGAGGACGGTCCATTGGCCGCCGGAGCGGGTTGGAGTTGTGTAGGAGGCTTTTGTTTTGGCTGGGGGATTCGATTAGGGAGATTCCAGGGTTGTTCGGGGGTGTTGGGGAGACATACGGAAGGCATCGAAGGTCTTGAGACCTGCTAGAGCCTTATCGCCGAAGGCATCTTCGTCCAGGCTTTGTTTTTCGAAGCCATTCATTGTTGAAGGCCCATTCAAGCAGCAATTGGTGATTAAGTGGTGGTTGGAGAGAAGTGGAGTAAATAAAGATAAGATGAGGCCAAGTCGCCCGATTGCGCATGCCGAGTGCGACGACTTCGAGGTCGTTCGGCATGAAACAATTGGTCTTCTACACCTAGGATTTTACTAAAGTCTGTCTTGATTCAATTACCCTTCATTCAATTACAATTGCAAACATTCATCGATAGTCATTAATTCAATATAAAACCAAACACGTCAAATCGCTCTACACATCAACACTCATCGTGAACTCTTAAAAATGCAGATAACAATGTACAAGGGATCACCCTGGGTCATCAAGTATAAAACGAAGGGAAATGCATCAGCAATGAGGTATAAGCGATGGGACTTTCAATCGTAGGCGCAATGCAAAAAGAAGAAGAAAGGGGGGTATAACATGAATGCATCTCAAATGAACAAAATGCTGACATGACAACCGGCCCGATGCAAGAGAATTAGAATGGAAAAGGCGATGGGGGTTAATATTACAGGGCATTCAGAACACATGTGAAGAGATTATTTCTTCTGTCGGCTAGTCAGCATCCGGTTCTGTAGCTTGGGGACCGGCCTAACTCACCAGGCTTGTCGCAGCGGCCGCAGTAGCGAGGTCTGGCTTCCCGCTAATACTCCGTGCGGAGACACGAGGCAAGGCGGAGCCCGAGCTGGCGGCGTTGCTTGCACCTCGCTTGCCAGGGCTGGATGGGGGGCCGTTGACAGTCGAGTGGCGCTTCCCACTCTTGATGGGGGAAGTGCCTGAAATGTCGCGGCGAGAGAACCCGCTTTTGAGCGTGGCACCTGGAGGATCGGGAAGCGGACGGGACGAAGACGACACGCCTCGCTTAGAAGGCGAGTTTGCCCCGTTGATCCTAGCTCGGGGGGCTTTGATACCGGTAAGGAATTCGTGTTTTAACGCATCGTGGGGCGAGATTCGACGAGCAGGGTCCCATCGAAGGCAGCGAGTAATGAAATCAAGGAAGGCCTCATCATCACACTTCAGAGCCTGGCGGAGTTCCTTCGAACTGGGGCGACGTCGGCGGCCCTTGGACGAGACCGTCAAACGAGGCTTACCCAGAGAATCAAAGAAGAGCTTCTTGCGAGAGCTCTTCTCAATAAGATGCTTTTCTGGAGGACCAAATACTTCCATAATGCAGGCAAGTTGTTCCTGCTCATTCTCACCAGGGAAGATGGGGTAACCAGTGAACAGCTCAGCCAGAATGCAACCCAAACTCCACATGTCAATCGGCATGCCGTATGACATTCCAAGAATCACTTCTGGCGAGCGGTAGAAGCGACTTTGGATGTAGGTGTAGACTTTTTCATTCTCAAAGCAACTAGAACCAAAGTCGATGACACGAATTTCAGAATTCAACGGGTGAACCAGCAGAATGTTTTCGGGTTTCAAGTCACAGTGGATGACCTTCTTTGCATGAAGCAACACCAGACTGCTTAGCATCTGCTTCGTGAAGACACGAATCAGTTTCAAGGAGAATCCTCGGAACTCGTGCGCTTTGATGAACTCGTAAAGGTTCATTCCGAGAAGCTCAGTCGAAATGCATAGATGGCCTCGGAAGTAGAAGCTTTGAGTGAAGTTTACCACACTGTGTTTGCCATGGGGGTCCCATTCCTTCAGCTTCTGAAGAAGGTTGACCTCGATCAGAGCCTGCTGGTGGAATCGCTTCTTATTACGAATGATCTTGATTGCAACCAAGGCGCCCGTTTTGTGGTCGACACATCTGACGACCTGTCCAAAACTTCCCTTGCCCAAGACATCAACAACTTCGTACCGATAGGCTAGATGATCGCCCATTACAATGTTGTAGTCGCCGCGATCATCATCGTATCCAAAGTTGGCAGCACCGGAATGTAGGTCCCCGACATGTTTCTTGGCAGTTTGAGTACCACAGAAGAAGATGTCACGATAGTCGATGATCTCGCCACGTTCGAAGATGTTAAGAGTGGCCATTTTCAGCGCTTGCGCAGGACTGACGCGATCCTTCGGTCCGGCTTTGCGACGCAAATCATCCAGTACTCTGGCGGCCTTCTCGAAGTCTTTCCTCTTAGATCCCAATCGTTTCATCTCTTCATCTGCAATAATCACATCAACATCAACCGCGCCATCCGTAGACCGGGGAGTAGCCGCGGTAGTAGATCTAGCATGGTTGATCATTTTGTGGACGGGAGAGATGTAAGAACTATGCGCGCGCTTAGAACGATCGCTATCGCCTGAATCGTGGGAAACAGTGGGCTCCAAAGCAAGACTCTTGTCGCTACTGACACTTGGTTTGCGAGCTGCCAGATTTGTAGCGCTTGAAACAGATGACTGTCGACGAGGATTGAGATAAGATGGCTTGGGGTTAGGGCTCGTTGAGTTGATGGATGACAGGTTGTTCCATGTTGCAGACGCTGGGAGTTTGGGTGGCGGCATAGGGTTGAATTTTGTGGGGTCAGTATCAGTATCATTCTTCTGAGCTTTCGAATTACTGCGAAGACGCGCCACTTTCAATCGGTCGCGTAGTGAGGAGCTCGACGCGGTGATACTTTCGGGCTCTGAAGGCGTGGAGATTTGGCTAAGTCGTTCTGGAGCAGGCGTAAAGACGGCACTCTGCGTCTGAGGCCGAGGTCCGGTCAACTTATGCGTCTGATTCCGGTTCGTGTAATCTGCGCTAACTTGATGACGAAGATGATTCATCTCGGTGCCGCTCTTGGGCAATGTGTATGAAGCATAGGGGGATATGTTGCGGGAGGAGGAGTTTGGTGCCTCAAAAGACTCGAAAGCGCTTGTACTGCTTGAAGCCCGCACAGCAGCAGTCGAAGAACTGACAGCAAAGTGGGAGGTGCTGCTCCGAGGTTGAGTCAGAGGTAGCTTTTCATCCTCATCATGATACCAGAAATTCACTTTAGATGCTGTCATCGGAGTACCCGGCGTTTTCGATATGACTTGATTAGATGGGGTATGGGCGTTGCGATCCTCGTCTCTATCCTTGAGTGCATCAATCTTGGCCGCCATGGGTGTCCCCAAAGGCAACAAATTGAGCGGGGGTAACTTTAACGGTTGCAAGCCTTTGCGCCCTCCTAAGACGGTCGATGTCCGTGTTCGTGCATCGGGCGTGCTGGCTGATTCTGCGGGTTCGGGATTCTCAACGGGAGCTGCGTTGTGCGCTTGTTGACTGGAGCCCGAGTCTTTGATGTTCAGAAGACCGATGTCGAGAGGAATACTCGATTTTCTGGGCGTGGGGAAAACAGGTGCATCAAGTTCACCTTTAGGTGACTCATAGGCTTTTGGAATTGCTGGAACCGGTGGTACCTCCTCTCCGTTGGAATTGGTTTGCTCTGTCCTTGGTTTGGGTGTCGGCAACCGCGAAGAAGACAAGTTCTGAGACAAACGGTTTTGAAGAGAGCTTCCAGAGTTTCGTGCTGAGTTGTAACTAGTACTCGAAGAAACAGACAAGCCAGAGCTGTATGACTTTCGATTTGGGTCGGGCGTAGTGCGGTTGGAAGAGGGGGTGACACTCTTTCTTGGGATTTGAGAGGGAGATTGAGTTGAAGACAGAGGACGAATGGGAAGAGGTTCCGTTTGAGTTGGAGGTGTATGTGGCATCGGAGGCGCAGGGGGAGCAAAAGACATTCGCTTCATTCGTCGCGCATCAGTAGGGCTGATTGTTCGAGCACCCAATCCAGTCGCGTGTGGAGGCATGACAGATGTCCGTTTTGAGGACGAGGAAGGAGTTGCAGCAGGACCCGAGGGATTCTTCACCGGAGTCCGCACAGCATTGGTCGATGACGAGCGCGAGTGGTCGAGCGCACCTGCCGCAGCCAGGAAAGGACCAGGAGGTTCGCGTGGACTTGGCTGGAATGACTTGGCCTTGAGGTTACGAACGGCAGACGGAACCTTGGTCTCGGAGTCTTGAGTTCTCGGGCGGAGGAAAGCAGTGTTTGCTTGCGTAGTATCCGTGCTGAATTTACGAGCACTCAGACTAGCACGTCTGGCCGAAGCGTTCGTCGGCGCAAAAGCACCAGAGCTGATCGATTTGCGCGAGCCCCTCGAGGCGGTATTTGCAGCCGCCGGTTGAGCTAAGCTCTGGCGACGGGCGCGCATGTTGGCAGATGATGCAGTGAGCCCTGCACCGGGAGGCTGACCGTTCGGACGCTGCACCTCACTTTTGCGGCGAGCCGAAGGAGGCCCCCGCGTACGCTCGGAAGCACTCTGCTCATATGTGTGGTTTTCCCAAGGATTGGCCAGAGCTGCATTGCGATTCTCCCCCGCACCACCGTGCCCAGGCATAGGGAAGTTGTTCAAACTAGCCTCGCCCATGATGCTGTTGTGGAAGTCGTCAAAATTGATGGGCGCAAGGAAGTCACTGTTCTCTACCGAATTGGGGTCGGCCTTTGCCAGGTTTCCCACGCTCGTAGACCGAAGGTTGAAGTTTTTGCTCGAGTCGATTGTAGAATCAATGGATGAGTTCCCAGAATGGAGATACGGGCCAGGTTTACTGGTAGATCAGTTAGTCCAAGCTATAGGACAGGAGAAGTTTGCTCCCAGACTTACTTCCATCGCGACGTTTCTTGTGGCCGCGGGCCCTGGGGCACTCTTTGATCCCGGATTGACATCCTTCTCCTATTCATCCCACCCGCGCGCGGCCCGGCCACACCGTTAGAGGTGTCATAGTTGGAATTATTAGTAGGGAAATTGGTCGAAGCGGACTTTTGCAAGCGCCTACGGGCAGGAGTCTCTGCTGTTCAGAAAATGTCAGCATCGATAGATATGGCTGCACCTTCCCGACGTCTTGACTTACCTCCCGAACCCGAATCGTTGGAGAGATTGGACGCTCGTGAATTGTCAGTTCGCACCTGAGCTCGCCCCGGTGTTTGCGGTGGAATTGTCGGCATTATTTAGGAGTCCAAAGGTCTCCAGAGAGCACAAAAAAGTCGTGAAGCTCGTCGGAGAAAAAGGAGAGGACTGGACCGTGCCAGGTTAACCGATCGCAATTACATTCAGGAGAAGTGCGAGGCCTCAACAAAAGACACTTGAGCACCGTCGCGCGACTCGTGTGAAAGCACTACCGTGCCATTGCGAGGGGTGAAAGAGGGTTGTCTCTTTGAGATAATTTTGGAGCTGCGAGGGTTGCCCAGGTTTCAAGGCGGTAAATCGAAAAAAGAGGCAATTGGAGGGGTTCTTATAAGAGACCCAAACAAAGATGAGATTGGAAGCAGTACAGAGTAATTACCCAAGACAGATAAAAGGGAAGAAAAAGAAAAGAAAAGAGGCTAAAGAACAAGACAAGCACATCAAAATGGAACTATCGAATCTTTCGAGGGACCCCTGATGCAAACACCATGTAATCTATTCCCATACCGTATCAGAACACCAATACATCATTATGTCAGCTCCTTCCTGATCGGCATCGCATGTGCTTCGCTGTCTCGTGGACGATAGCCGAACAACTTCTCTCCTTCTTCTTTCCTCTATGTTGAAGGGTTCATGATGGACGGTTTCACAGAAGCCCTAGGCGAAGAGCCCAAAATCGCCAAGAAGAATAGACCGGGGTCCCCCGACAGTCTACATTCAAGATCATCCTCTGGATCTAAGCACTCCCTGCAGGACCGCCTTTTCACCAAGTATGCTCTGTATTGCCCCTCATATAGCACACCAGCTGATGCACACAGGTTGCTACAACAGGTCATCCCCGGAGACAATGGGGATGAAGGTGAATCATCGGAGAAGGCCATTGCCTCTCCCACCAAACCGGCTTTTAGTCTGCCGGTGATGGCTAACAACTTCCGTCGCTTTAATGCAAGGTATGGCCGAGACACTCATCTACATCTGCCGAAAACTAATTTCACTGTAGAATTGGAGTGGTATTCTTATTCCAGGATCGTGTTGAGCGACTCCTTACCTGGGACACTCCATCTCATACTATATCGCTTCTTTTTGTGTACTCTTTCATTTGCTTAGAGCCTCATCTCCTTTTGGTACTTCCTTTGGTGGTGCTCTTGCTTTTCATTATGGTCCCGGCTTTTGTCACTCGTCACCCTCCGCCGCCAAACACTTCTACTTCTAGTACCACTCCTTACTATTCTTATGATGGACCTGCGCTGGCGCCGGCCACGACGATCAAACCTGCCCCAGAGACCTCAAAGGACTTTCTCCGAAATATGCGAGATCTGCAAAACTGCATGGCTGACTTCTCAGACGTTCACGATGCAGCTATCAACTCCATTGCACCGTTGACGAATTTCTCCAACGAAAAGCTCTCATCTACCCTATTCCTGGGTTGCACGATAGCTATAGTGGTACTGTTTGTGAGCGCACATCTCCTACCACTACAGCTAGTGCTTCTTCTCGGTGGAAACGCAGCTATTCTATCAATCCACCCAACTGTGGGTCAATTCTTTGCAGATCTGATGCAGGACATGGCCGGGGAATCCATGGATATGGATTTTGACGAAGAGAAAAAAGATGGCTTTGCTTCATCAGTACCTTCAGATCCATCGGAAGCAATGTCAGCTATGGAAAAGCTAGCAGATATCTCATTGGATACGTATCCCGAAGAGCGGGAAGTTGAAATCTTCGAAGTGCAGCACCGCGCCGCAGGGACCTCCGAGTCTGGCTGGGAAAGTTTCCTCTTCAGCCACGCGCCCTACGACCCACTATCACCATCTCGAATTGCAGGCGATCGACCGCGAGGTTGCCGCTTCTTTGAGGACGTGCGAGCCCCACCGGGATGGGCCTGGAAGAGCAAGAAGTGGGAGCTTGATTTGGATTGTCGAGAATGGGTAGTGGAGCGCATGATCACAAGCGTTGGATTTGAGGTTCCAGGCGTGACAGCTGAAGGCAACGCTATTGTCGGCGAGGTTGGTGGCTGGGTTTGGGACCTACCGCCCAATCGCTCGCAGGAGTCTGACGATGAGATGTCATTGGCCTACGGCGATTTACCACCCGACACGCCCACTCCACGGGAAAAGAAGGGCAAGGCAAAAGATGAGGAGGGTGCGCCCAAGCTCCGAGATTGGGAGGAGGGAACAGCATCGCACGGAGTGGGAGAATGGCGACGCCGACGATGGGTACGAGTCGTGCAACGAGTCAGCCTTCCACCGGCTGGGTCTGTCTCTGTCACATACTCGACGCTCAGCAGCCGGACGTAGTAGAAACAAGCATGAGATAATGTATTTCGGGCAGCTCTTTACTGCTGTTATATTTACTACTTGGTTTATGCAGCGCATAGTAGATAAGTACTTTTGAAAACCTCGGGGAAACAAGAACGCCAGACTCGCCCAACCAATGCTCAATGAACACACTACTGGCTCTTCTGCCACTTGCCAATTCTCCTCCGCAAATCACCAATGCTCTGCTGCATCGGGTTCAACTTGCGGTCACGAGCCATGGCTGTGAAATCATCTCCATGCTTCTCAATGAGACGCTGAGCCCACTCGCCCTCACGGGAACTCTGGAACCGAGGCTTCTTCGCGCGGACGGTCTTGCCCTCTTGATCAGCCTGGCGCTCGAGCTGCTGCACAATAGCTGAGTCTGCGAGCATGTTGTTCTCGCCAATGCCGGTTTCGACTTCGTTGAGGGGGTCGTTGAGAGGGTTCTTGCGGGAGAGGTGACGACCGGCAACTTCGATGTGGTCATCGTCGTCGTCGTGGATAACGCGCAGAATGGCACCAGTCTCGGGGTCACGCTCGACACGGGCAGAGCCCAGGTCTACCTTGGCGGCGTCGGCTTTGGCGCTACCGCGGATGTGGAGGGAGTTCTTGCTCTCGGGGAATTGTTCTTCTTTTGCGGGGAGGCGCTCACGACCTCCGGAGGGTGCGTTCAGCTTGTGCATCAAACCCAGGCGTTGGTAGTTTTGCGTCAGGGTCAAGTTGCGATCCCTTTGATTGTTAGTTGTGAGATCTCATGCATAGATGCAAAGCGCATACCAGTTGTCCGCAATGATCTGATTGCCCAGCACATTGATCTTCTTGTGACCGGTCTTGAGACGGTTGTCCTTGGCGCGAGCCGTGGAGCGACCGGAGCGGGCCTTCTTCTTCTGCAAGACTTTACCCATTGTGTATGTGGATTGTGGATATGGTCAAAAAGATGCTTGCCGTCGGCGATGATAAAAGCGTTATCGAAACTTTTTTTCTAAGTTTGCAAGTCTTGGCATGTTTGTCCAGGGTCCCGCGATAAACAAGTGGTCTGACCGCGATAAAGCGGGTGTACATCTGGGGGCTATATCCCCTGTCACTTTGACATATCCTTGGGGCAATTCGTTCGCAATGGCTTCTCGATTCTTTCCCTCGCGCAGAACTGGCCTGGCCCTTGCTGCAGGATGTCTTATGTTCTCTGCCCTAGCAGCAGCTCATAGTGCCCCCGGAGATCTTTCCGTTGCCCAGATTGAAGAGCAGCTACAGGTATAACAATATCGTATAACGTACCTTGTGTGTATACAATAATAATTGACATGTCGCAGAGCTGCCCACTGGTCGAGTCTCTCAATGAGCACAAACGCGCCACCCAGCCGCAGACCACTAGCTTGACGGCTAAGATCTTCGCCGTTCTCTTCCCAAGCAGTCCCGCCATCAACGCGCTTCTGGCAACATTGTATATTTCCGGTCCTCCTAGTAAGCTTTGTTCCCATTATGCCTTTCCCATTATCTTACTAACCACAACTAGACTTCCTTCTGGCACTATGCCCGCCCAACATCGACCCCTCCTCACTCTCAGTGATGGTAGCCTTTGCCGTCGGCGGCTTGCTCGGTGACACCCTCTTCCACCTCCTCCCAGAGATCTTTGTCGGCGAAGACTCACCCGATAGCGTGAGCTTCGTGATGGTTGAGCCCAACAAGAACCTGCTCCTTGGCCTGGGTATTATGGTCGGCTTCTTCACCTTCGTCGCAATGGACAAGATCCTGCGCATCGCAACGGGCGGCGAAGGCGGCCATGACCACTCACACCACGCGCACGCTGAGTCCATCGCTGCGGTCGCATCTGGAGCGGAGACGAAGAAGTCCGGCGAGCTCAAGCAGCGCAAATCTGCTAAGGAACCGTCGGCTGCTGTCGCTGTCCCGGAGAGGGAGATCAGCCCCAGCGCGAAGCTCGGCGGATACCTCAATCTGATTGCGGATTTCACTCACAACATCACCGATGGTCTTGCGCTCTCCTCGTCCTTCTATGCATCGCCCACCATCGGTGCAACCACCACTGTGGCCGTTTTCTTCCACGAAATTCCCCACGAGGTTGGTGACTTTGCTCTGCTGATTCAGTCGGGCTTCTCGAAGCGCAAGGCTATGGGTGCCCAGTTTGTCACTGCCATCGGTGCGTTCTTGGGAACCATTATTGGTATTGCTGTCCAAGAGCTTGGCGGCAACGGTACAATGTTGGATGACACCGAGCCTGTCGGCCTCATGGGAACTAGTCTCACCTGGGGAGATATGCTCCTACCATTCACGGCAGGCACTTTCTTGTATGTTGGCACAGTTGCTGTGATTCCTGAATTGCTGGAGACTGGCAAGGACAAGGGCGTAGAGATTCGCAAGACCATCACACAGTTCTTGGCTGTTGCTCTCGGTGCTGGAATTATGCTTGCGTGAGTATTTCCGTCTCTGGAGGGTATTGGTGTCCGCTAACGATTGACAGGATCTCTTGGCACTAAATATAACAGACCTTTCAAGGTTGCAAGCCGGTATTACCACTAGCTCGTATATCAAGTCACAGAAACGGCCACGAAATTTGTTTGATTTGAGAGGTGACACAACAGGCCATCTGATTGCACACTAGGCAGTCAAAATTATTGCCATAAGAATGAACGAATAAGAAGCAGTTCATTCAAGATGGCAGTCGGCTATATCAGCCCAAAATAAATGCACAAAAACCACCAAGTAACGCCCCAGGTTAACTCCCCTAGAAAATGAATACCCAGTCATGTTCTTGGTAATACAAAGAAAGAATGCAATGGCGAATTGAAATCCCAAGCACGTATGAAACAGCCTCTAGCGCTGCATATGTCGTTGAAAGTTCCCGGGTGAAGATTCGAGGCTGGGAATGCGAGGAAACCAAGCATCAATGATGCTACTCATTATAATGATATACCTGTGACACGTTAGCAAGAACCTTGACATGGATGTAGGATACATACGAAGTAGTCTGGAACACCAATGACTTCGTATCCCAATCTCTTCGCCATCTTGGCAAATCCCTCCGTCTCAACGAGATGGAAGAACGGAAACGCAGGGAACATGGCACCGTCACGGTGCACGTCGGCCTTGACCATCAAAGCCGTTCCGCCCACACCATCCAAAGCCACCATCTTCCGAGGATCGAGATTCTTCATATCAGGCAGGTAAGCCATAAGAGTGCGATAAGTCGGCATCTCAGCATATCCTTCCAGCAGGATCTCATCAGGACCCATTGCGGCAGCAATATTCTGCGCGGTCTGGCTATCAATCCAAGAATTGAAATCATAAGGCCTGACATCCCACTTCCTCTTCGTATTATCATAGTACCGCTGGAAACAGTTCGGCACGACGACAGGCTGATCGTAGCCCGCTAGATCCTGAATCAGCGACGCAGGCGTCTCGACAACATCACCATCCAACCAAAGAACCCAAGAAGTCGCCGGGCCGAGAGTCGTGAAGACAAGACTATTTCTCGCACGACTCATTGATTCCCGCCGCTCTTTTTGAGCGGACATCTTGTGTCTGACTTTTTCATCTTGCGACGTCAAAGGAGGCTCGAAGTCTTGGCGCAGGATACTAATACTAGCGAAACGGTTATCGATCGGACCGGACTGCGTCTTGGCAATTGCTTTTTCGAGCTTCGCAACCGCGGCATTTCCATCCGCCGTCTTGGGCGCTATGAAACCCAGTGATATGAGCTCGTGCGGATAGCTCAGTTTCTCCAAATTATCCCAGTATCCTTGGTAGAAGCGAGCTAGCGGGGTGAGGATGAGGACGCGCTCGTTGTTTGCGACGGAGTTGGAGGTGCTGGTAAGGGCGTTGAGGTCGTAGTGGACGACTGGAGGAGCGGCTTTGCGACCGTCGGGACGAACGGCTTGAGATTTGAAGAAAGGTTTCGTAGGTGGGGAGAGAGGGTGTTCGGCTGCGTTCTGCTGACGTTGTTGCGACGTAGCGGGTTCGGGGGTGGCGGGGGTTGAGGATGAGAGCATAAAGCAGATGAAGCCGAAAGCTAGGAGGGCGGCTAGCAGGAGGCTGATTGGGCTCGTGCGGCGCATTGAGCGTGCAACGGCCATGGCCGATGGATTGTGTCGTTCGTTGTTGAATATCGCGTTGTCGATGGATGGTGATGAATTGCGGGAGTGCCTTAGGCAACCAGGGACATCAAGGAACCGTTCCTTGCCTTTTTGTTTCCTCCCCTAACATTAGTGACAACGGAATGAGGAACATGGGAGAGCACAACTGAGTTTTAATATTTGTCATTGACCGGAAAGAGCTCATGTCACTTCACTAGGAGTGGAGCCTCCAACGGTCGAGATTCAAGATCTCATTGTCCAATTAAAGATCCCGTAGGCTCGGAGCTCACATCCCCCGGGTTAGGGACACTCGAGGGAGGGGCCGAACGGCGTCCATCGCCGAATGCGGCAGCATTCCTCAGGTCAAACGGGTTCCCGAGATCTCAGTGTGATGGGGGGTATGTTCGTCAGATTCTATTCTATGGTTCAAAGTAGTCATTTATATACATTAGGCTAGGGCAATGTGCGCATGACGCCCTCAAAGGCGACAAGAGCCATGGCATTCGCCGGGAATGCCCTCAAGAAGCAAGGCACAAAGCCGCGCCAGTAGCCCTTGAGCCCACGTTCACGCCAGACAGCGACCGCGGCGTCCTTCCAGCCGCGGAACTGTCGTTGGCCGTCATTTAGAGATCCACCCATGGGATCCGTCATCAGACGTTGCTTCACAACGTCCGAAGGGTAAGAGAAAAGCCAGAAGCACTGGGCGGAGATACCGCCAGCCCAGAAATTAATAGCTGGAGCAGACATGGTCGTCTTCTCCTTGAAGACACGAGTCAGAATGTCGTAAGAGCTCCACCAAAAGAAGAAGAAAGATCGGAAGAAGACTGTTGCCCAAAGTCCGCGGTAGAGACCGCTGATGCCATGCGAGCGGAGCTGCGATAGTTAGCACTCGGTCTTCTAGTCGGAAAATCACACATACCATCTTGGACAAACAATCAATAGGCCCACTGTACAAGCGCTTTGTCTTATCTGCTGCGTACTGCACCTGCAGACGAGCCTTGATATGTTCAACGGGAGCAGCAATAAAACTGACCGTCGTTCCAGCCAGGATACCTGCAATACCATGACCGAAACTCGGGAGAATGGTGAGGTCCTGGCGTCCACAGAACGGCATATAACGACGGATATTCGGTTTCGAGAAAACGTTCTCAAGAAGAAGACGGCGGTATAGCGTTAAAGAGCCCAACATACTGCATCTGTTAGATTCCGTAGAGCAAGCAGAGAAGAGCAGAGAAGAGCACTCACACAGAGTCCATCACCATCCATCCGACCAGCGGCGGGGTCGCACCCTTATAAAAGCCCCTCAATCCTTCATTTCGTAACGTCTGCAACGTGCAATCCAAAGGACCGCGAAATTGTGTATCTTTGCTAGTCTGCAAGCGAACCTTGATTGTATCGAATCTGCACAGTCAGTACGATGTACCATGCGCGCGGAAATCGATCACACTTACGGATGTCCAACTGCGACCGTTAGCCAAGAGCACCACACACCAACGCAGGGAACATACCACTCAGCTTCGCAATACCGGAAAAAACACCCGCCACAAAACCCTTATAGTTCGACTTCGAGGAACCGGACTGCGCAAGCGCGCTCTCCGCGATTTGCGGTGGCTTCGAGTCCACGGGCAAAGGCGCCTGCGCCATCGTATTGCCTTTTTCTTCCTGATCCCTGATCCTTGCCTGCGTCACGCGCAATATGGGGTCGTGCGCGATGTGGCGACCGGTGATGGGGATGACGGATGCAGGCGCTGGGTCGCGTTTTTGGGCGGTATGTCGTGTCGGGGAGGGTTACGGGGCAGTTGACGGTGATTGAGGAGGGGAATGAGTAGCATGTGAGGTGGAAGGACGGTTTTGATGATCGTCTTGGGCCCGCAGAATCCGTTCGGGGAGAGTGGGTGTTCCTCCGAAATTGGTGCCTCAGGCGTGTTGGTGGCTTTCACTAGGGCTTTTTCGGGACTGGGGTAATGGATCCGGGGATCGTATAGTTCTGCATGTCATTTTAAGATTGATCCTTGTAGGGATCGACATGGGACGATCGTTTATTAGTACGCGAATATACTTGGAGTACCTGGGTGGTTCCTGGGTGGTTCGTAATCTGGAAAGTGGCTTACGTGGAAAGCTTTTTATTGGAATTTATTGGACGATGAACTACAGCGGCTGTTGCGGCAGAAGATATAAAAGGTATTGATAAAATACTTGATGTCATTGAAATGTCGAGTTCCAGAAAGACCTGGATTGAGTGGGGTATATAATTTAGATACATGATATCGTATGCGAGGTCAAACACAGGTGGCAGTTCTGATGATTTGATGAATCGAAATGCAGGAAACGCAAGCAAAAAGGCCCATAGATCAGCAGTCAGCAGTCAGCAGTCTCGGGCCAGCTCATTTTATGCCAAAACACCCAAAGAAATGATGATAGAAGAGAGTAAACCAATCAAACGAACGGAAAAAAAAAACTGAAACTAGAGAAGGATCAAAGAAATCCCACTCCAAGGTACAAGGAGAAACCGTCTAATGCAAGTGGAAACATTATTATCGCTTAGCAGGCTTGCGCAACTGCCGAGCCTTTTCTTCATAAGCAATAAGTTTGTCCACCAACTCCGGAGAGCTGTGGAGCTTCGAGACATCACGAGTTCGGTCAGATGCATTGCTGACCGAGCCATGTGCCAGATAGTCGCCAGCCTCGAGGGCCAGCGGAGTGACGGGACCCCCAGGGCTGATGAGGGGGTCTAGACGAGGCGCGGAGGGACCGGAGTGCGAGCCCTCCATAAGATCACGGTACTGCCACATCATGTCGCGGGATCCGGAAGTACGGTAAGTGGATTGTCGGGTCTGGCGAGGTGAAGGCGGTTGAGCGCCGGTGGGGTGGGAGGAAGTACTGGGCTGATAGACAGCCGGGTGGAATCTTGGCAGGCTTCCGAGGTGGAAACTCTGTGTGGGCTTGGCCTTGGCCTTGGCTTGGGGCTGAGAGCGGCGGGAGGGCTGAGGGGAGTTGGAGCGGCGGGGAGACATGATGGGAGAAGCAACCGGAGAACAGTAGGGAGAAGTGTCGGAACGCATGCTTGAATACGTTGAATGATGCGGGCGGGCGGACGTTGAGGAATATTTAGCGGATTGGGAGGCCCGTTCCCAATCGTCGAAGTAAGTATGATTAAAGCGCCCCGTAAGCGGTGTGACGGGCAGGTCCTCGTAGGTTGGGCGTCTTGGGATTGGAATGGGTCTCGTGGGAGATGATAAGGTAAGCGAATCAAAGGCGTCGATCGGAATGGGATCCGACGGAGGCGAGGGAGGAGTATAAGTAGACGATGTGGATGTCAAGTCTCGCAGCGATGACAGTGAAACCGGTGTGGGGTAACCGTGCTTGGTGATCAAACTTTCCAGATGGTCTCTTGGTTGGAATGCTGAGCGACGACGTGTGGCCGGTGATAGGCCTGTAATTGGATCAGCATGGGAATGAGAATGTCACACGTGTTTATGGAATGCAAATATCGCGATAGCCGACGAATTATGTCACCGAGCGGATTTGTATACCAGCCGGACAAATCAGAGCAGGGGTAGGCCAATAATGAAGGAGGGGGAAAAGACACCCGCACAGTGAAAATGAAAATGAAAATGAAAATCTTGAAACCATAACCACTTACTGGAAAAAGAACTGCTGCGAGAGGAAGGATACAGTGAAGAGGAGGACGAGGGTGACGAGGAAGAAAAGGAAAAAGAAAAGGAGTCGGATTGCTTTCTCATCTGTGGTTTTTTTTTTTTTCTCTTAGTGTTAAGCACTTGCGGGGGACTCCACTATTGCGTATGGCCCCGGGGGAGAGGATCATATATGTGCAATCTTCAAATAATATGGGGAATTCAAAGGCATAGAGTCTCACTGGAACAATCAAACAAACATAAACCTAAACTCATAGAGAATTTAAAAAAAAGGGGAGAAAAGACATATCAAAAATATCAAAAATAGTAAAAAAGTAAAGAAAGGTGAAGTTCATACCGTTGGCCATATGACGGATGTGCCGGTGTTGTGGGTCCGAAGGGCTCGCGCATTGGAAAATTCCAAGGTTATTCCTGACTTAGTTCTTCGGTCTTTCTGTCTTTCTGTCTTTCTGTCTTTGATTCTTGTCTGTTTCTCAGTTGAAGGGGAAACACTGCTTTTTAAAAGCTCCGACCCAGGCACCTGTGAAACCCCATTTCACCCAGGTACACACCTCCACGCGCAACCACCGGGTGACCAAGCTTCCAAGGCAGAGTTCAATCTTTCATATCACATATCGAAAGGGGAAAAATCTGGGATCTCGATCGTCATGCGTGCAGTCATGTCTGATTCGCACCTTGACTCACTCTGATTTCCGAGCAGAACCGCTTCTACAGTCAACCAACCACTGGCCGACCTGGTGGGATCCGCATCACCCGATACCTATCACCACGCGTGGAGGGAGAGAACCCCCGCTTCCTATTGGCCGTGGCGTCTGCCATCGCTCTACTCTCTACACCTGGGCGTGATGGTCTGGGGTGCGTACATGTCTCGGTCCAAGCTTCCAGCCCGGCCCGCAGCTGGTGGCAAGGCTGCAGAATTGGGATATACTTAGAACGGCATTTTTCTGACCCCGCGAAGGTTTGGGTACCTCGTGCAAAGTAACATCCGACAGGTCTAGTCACAGGCAGCGAACTATGAGGGGTGGGAGGGAAAAGCAAAACCAAACTAGAGAAAAGGGTAATCTATTCTGCGCGCTTTATTGGGTTAGCTGCAGAATGGGCTGGGTGTGGTTTCATCATTGCGTACTTTGTAGAGTCGATCTTCTTCAGAACTCACCCACCGAGACCACGCGGATTAGGAATTAAAAAAAAGGGGGTTGCAAGTGGCGATTTTGACTACACCGATCGAGAGAGGTTTACTTCGTACCTCCGTGGCATAATGCAAATAGTCAATCCGCAGTAGGTTTCGGGCCCTTTGCCCCTGCATACACTCCTGCACCTCGGACCTTTCTGCTGTGCGACTCAAACGGAAGGTCATAGTTCACTTTGGAATACGTGGAACAACGGCTGCCAGCTTCATCCCGGAAATTATCTCAGTGAAACGCTTCGGAGATGCCCCATTCCCTACTTGTACACAACACAGCAAGCGGGTCGATCCAGATACACCCGACTACGTGTCGTGCCCCCCTCCAACAGCCCAAACGACAATATCTCCTAATTTTCCCCGCGACCGCCCATTCACAGCAACGTCTCGAAATATCAGATCCGCACCTGCAGCCTCAAACAAAACCCCGTCCTCCTCGATGCATCCTCGCATCGGGCACCTCTCGTCCCGAAACACATGTACGAGTACAGTCCTACACGGAAGTCGACCGAGCGCACAGCCATGCACTCGGTCCACAAAAGATAAAGGTCCAAGTAAGCGGCAGCAGTTGAACAAGGCGTCTTAGCGGCGGGACGCTGCATACTAAGTACTTTTGAGCTAACCAGTGGGAAGATAAAGAAAGGGGGCAGAAAAATTATAAAGATAATGACATCAAGCGAATTTCGAGTCCCGTCGCTTTCTCAATTCAACACCATTGCGAATGATCCACCATACCATCGGGATCCCGCACCAAACCCACACCGCGCCCGCGAAGGTATGGAACCACCCTATGCCGATTTTGTGGAGGAGCGGGAGGGCGCAGGCCGTGACGCCCGCGCCCAGAAGACACCGCACTAGATTCACTGTTGCACCTGCGGCGGCGGGGAAACCGGGGTGGAGATCCATGAGTAACGTGGTGCCCACTTGGCAGAGGGCGGAGGACCAGAAGCCGAAGATAAGCTCCAAGCAGTATACGAATGCCACTGGATGTTTGTATTCGAGGAGCCAGCCGTAGGTTATCTGCTGGTCAGAACTCTGGATGAATGGGCTGGTTGGGGTACATACAATTGTTGCTCCTGTGATGACGAGGACAGGATATGCGAATTGCAGACGGGCTTTCTCGATCGGAAAGTCGGGAAAGTCTTTCATATCTGTGTCTGGGTCGAGGTCCATGTTCCGTGCTTCGCGGCGATAGATCCAGTCCAGGTATGTGCCTGTTGTGAAGGTTGAAATTATCGTGCCTGCGCTCCAGGCTAGGAAAAGGAGTCCTATCTGCTCGCTGTTATAACCATAGGCGTGCTTCATGAGGCTCGGCATGGTTGTCATGAGAGCGTAGATACCGGAGTAACTTTGTCCTATGAGCAGTAGAATCATCAAGGATTCTGGGTCTGTGAGGATCACTCGCAAGATAGGTAGCGGGTTCTCGAGTCGGGTTTTCCTTTTTACAGATACCTCTGGTGAGTCCCAATGCCCATTCCGACAGAGCGTTTGTTTAATACTTCTGTTCCACCACGGTGGAGGTGTCGACCCGTCACCAACGACCTTGCGCGAAGTTTCGGGGAAGAATAGCACCAATGGAATGAGTAGCGAAACGGCTACAATGCCGAGAAACCAAAAGATAGAATGCCATCCTAGATGACTGGTCAATAAACCCCCGGCGACGGGAGCCCTATAAACACGTCAATTTATCAGTACCTAGTGACATGTTGACAGATAACTCGCGCCTTACACTGTAGGTCCTATTATCTGCAATGCGAGCATCACGCCCAGAAACGAGCCCCTCTGCTTCGAAGCCGCTATGTCAACAGCCACAGCACTCGCTAGAGCGATCGTCGGGGAGGACCCTGCGCTCTGGAGACATCGCAGACCAAGCAAGCTACCATAATCCGACTGCAGTGCTAGACCAATGTTGGCCGCAATATATAGGATAAAGCAGACCAAAAAAGCCGGTCTCCGACCTACCGCGTCGGAACAAGTGGCAATGAAGACAGGCGAGATGCCTTGGAAAATCTAACTCGTATAAGCGACAGCACAACTACTACGGATTATTATGCATACCATAAAGGTAGTGATTGTAAAGTTAACCTTTGAATCACTAACATGCAGATCCTCGGCAATGGGGTTCAAAGCCGTCAGGTAAATATTGGAGGACATCGGCGAGATCAAACTGGCGATGGAAGCCATAATCGTGATCAAATACTTTGATAACGACGAGAAGGCCGAGAACGGGACATTAGTAGTCCGTTGCAGCTCTGCAAAATCTTCATCTTGATACTCCTTTGCTGTTTCTGCCAAGTATATACTTGAATTGGTGCTCGGGGTGTTCTCGCTGGCAGTGCTGGCACTCATGGCGAACCGACGTGCAACGTAGCTGGAGATTTGCCACCGTATGAATTTAAGTTAATAATGAGATGGCCTTTTCCCCCCTAATCAAGGGGTTAGATCAATTGTCCGATATCCTGGGTTGGAACAGGTAAGGCATGTTTTGGTGGGATCGGCAGTCAGGTATGTTGGCATTCCACTTATCCTCCGCTGGATACAACGTACTTTGGAAGGGGCTTGGCTTTTCTTGATTTATGAACAAGTAGCTTCCATTCTGACCCATTGGCTCGGGGTTTGATAACATTTGATGTCTCTGTGCCTACGTAGTGCTGTGGAAAGAGCCCAAAACAGAATGCCCTTGGTATGAAAGTATAAGCTAAGGAGTGTGGAAACTGGACCGGCATCCATGCCCAGGTGGACAATGAAGAGATTCATGTATTCTAGAAGTAAACGCGAGAACTTTGATGCACTTGATGATGCAGCCTGGTCCCTTGACAGTCTTAATATGTCTCTTCTGCCCAGGTGGACCTCGTGACTGGCATCCATGTATGAACAGTGTTGTCCACCAAGGGCAGTCTGCTCACAAGCGTGCGACAAATTAAAATGTGCAACAAACGTTGAAAAAACCAAATAGAGCTCCCAAATACGAATTAACTAGCCCCAATAATATTGGGTGTCCATCATTAATATCTATGTGCTCTGTTTAAGGGCTATTGTAATATATTGCTGGCCCGGAGAGATTGATGCGTGAAAGTCAAATTTGGTTGCGGAACCTTGGAAGTTGAGAAACCTTGAAATTGACCATGGAATTGTTCAGACCGACATTAAATTGCTTCTAGAAAAATACGCGGAAGTCTAGAGTAGATTTGGAAATCTTAACTTTACTTCCAATTGCCACTCCTATTGCGTGCTGATATCTACACCCGCCTCCGAAACCATAACCCGCCATCATCTACCCCTCACCGAATTGACATCCACCACCTCTCAAATTCACAATGGGCATGAAAGCGCGCTGCCAATGCGGCAAGATCAAATTCACAACACCCACAGACAAGCCACTCAAACTCTGGATCTGCCACTGCACGGAATGCCAGCATCAGAGCTCCTCGGCCTTCGGCATCACAGCAACATTTCCGTACTTCGAGCTCCCCAATGAACTCACGGCTCTAGCTAGCAGCTATACGCGAACGACTATCAAGGGTCGTGAAATGGAGTGTCTTTTCTGCAAAAATTGTGGCGCGCGACTTTTCCATCGGTTCAAAGATGTCGTGCCGGAGCCAGGCGAGCAGCCGGTTTTCTCTGCAATTACCAATGTAAAAGGCGGTTGCCTGGAAGATCTCAACAAAGAATTGCTACGGACTGCGGTCCATATTTGGTGCGGAGAGGCTATTATTGATATTCCAGATGGCGTGGAGAAATGGGATCAGGCACCGCCTCAACCGAACCCGCTGGTTAATTGAGATCCAAAGGAACAGTTCAGTTGATATTGAATATATGCAAGGTATCTATTCAAACAAAAATAGCACAAAAATAGCATGAAGTCACTCCAAGAGCAAAATTTATCCCACAACAGAAGTCCAACCGTTATCGATAGCAATGGTAGCACCATTGATCTGGCTAGCACCCCTGCCGTAGGTCAGGTTCACGCAGAACCCAGCAACTTCATTGACATCAACGTGAGGCGCTTGAATTGCCTCCAGAATAGTCTTCAGTTTCTGCATTCCCTGGACATTGAGTCCGGACCCAAAGGCATCAACGATGTTGGTCTCCATTCCACCCATCATCAGAGCATTGCACTTGATTCCCATGTTGCCATAGAAAGCAGCAGTGTTCTTAGTCAACCCAACGAGACCGTGCTTGCTAGCTGTGTACGCAGCGCCTGAGATAGTCAGCTAACATGAAAATAACGCCGAAGAGGCATAAACTTACCACTAGCCCATCCAGCCTTGCCGGCAACGGAAACAATATTGATAATGCGTCCATCAGGCTTTGGCTGAGCCAGCATGTTTCGAACAGCGAGTTTACTCAACAGTGCCGGCGCGGTGAGGTTGATCGCCATGACGCGATCCCAAAGTTCCATGTCCATATCGCCGATCGGGTCGAAGTGATCCATGATACCGGCGTTGTTGACGAGGACATCGATCTTACCGAACTCGCCGATGAGAGTTTCAAAAAGGCTCTCGACCTCGCTTGTGTTGGTGATGTCGGTCTTGATGGCTTTCAGGGGCCCCTTGGGGGAGAGCTCAGCCGAGGTAGCCTGAAGGCGCTCTTCGTTGACATCACAGATAACGACATTGGCACCGGCTTCGAGGAATTGAGTTGCGATTGCCTTGCCCAGACCTCCGCCGCCACCGGTGATGAGGCAGGTCTTTCCTGAGAGGATTTGGTCGGACATTCTTTTTGTATTGGGCGAGCAAGAGGAGATGAGATGATGATGCTGCAGAATGATAGAAAGAGAAAAAGAAAGGAAATGAAAGAGTTAAATAAATTTTTCAAGGTCCAGGCCTTCCCGGCAATTTTGACTAGCTTTTGATGATCTGGAGATAATGTGAATGTCCCTGGTTGTGATTAAATCTCTTTTGAACGGAAGGCTGTCTATCCGCTTTCCGTTGGCGTAGGACCACGTTGATATCCACTTTGGACGTGGAGAGTCGCTTCGGGTGCCGCGTTTTCTGGGGTACGAAAAAATCGGACGACACAAGGAGGCAGGCAACGCCGAGGGTCAATTGATATCTTGGGCCACAATACGGAGTACTTGCTGATGTGTTTGTCTTGCATGCATCGTATCGGTCATATACATGGCTTGTTAGTTGGAGAAAATGACAGGAAATCTAACGGGTTACACGAAGTAGAATAGGAGTCGAGAAATTGAGACCTTCAAGGTTGAAGCGAGATACCGACCTTAAGTACTTGCATCTGCATGGACGTTGACCTATACATTTGCTGCCAATACATATCCGGGTTCCGAGTGCTCCTGCATAACCAGCAGCGAATGAAAGCTGCCCGGAACCAGGGTCATCCGAGAGCCCTAAGCCCTATTTCCTATTTGGGGCATATCTGGCTGTACAGTGGTGTTCTATAAATATCTGACCTTGAGTACTTCGACCTCATACTTATTCTTTCAATAACACCTGACAAAAAGCTTTGGGACTCGATCCAACATAGCATTTCGAAGAAAATTAAAAAGACAATTAGAAAGACGGCAAAAAGGGAGGTAAAAATTTGCTATACACAAGTTGGTCAGGCCAAAACCTTGGTAGATGGATTCCAAAGTATTAGGAATCAAATACTTATGAGACACTACTGTACCAGATACTGTATATTTTCTGGATCTCCATGCACCTTAAAAGATTTCTAATAATATTCATTTGAAAACAGTACTATATGGCTACCATAAAATTGAGATTTTGGAGTTTATCACGGTATGAAAAAATTGAAAAATATCCTGCAATACCAGCTTGGAATGATAAGTTGGCTTTCATAGCTCTAAATACAACTGTGATGGGTTTGCTATACTTGCTTTACTTGCTCACTTGCATCACTTGCATCACTTGCTCACTTGCATCACTTGCTCACTTGCTATTTCTTCCTGCTTGCCTGGCTCTATAGCTTCTTCCTTCTTCTCCTCATCATTGGTTTCTTAGTTATTTGGACCTTCTCGATGTCAGAAGCTTTGCCAGCCTGACAACAAGGAAAATTGTTTAGGAATGACCCCTATAACCAAGGGCACAAAACGAAAACGATCGAAACCAGCAAAGAAAAAAAAGGCGCAGAAACAACTCTCAGCGGTGTGGTGACCTGATATTCCGCGATACCCTAGTTGAATTCAACAGTGCAGTGGACCAAGTGGCCATGATACCAGAAAAAAGTGAATGGAACTGCAAGGAAGGGAGGACCCATGGGATCGAAGCCAAGATGACAACGAGCACGTTCGGACGGTTGATGACCGTTATCCTGAACAAGAGAGGTACGACGTGGAGAAAGTCCTGGCTAAGGAGACTCGTCCAGCTGGCGGTCAGCCCCGCGCCAATGGTACAAGGGCAAAAATAACCTGGTGTTTACTGCGCTGGAGAGGCCGCAGCGCAAAAGACGACGAATGAGTGATGGCGAGCGATACGCAAGGGTGTGAAGAGCTCATCACAGAATTTGAACGAACACGCTAGCTGACGCTGGCACGCTATACCTTTTACAAAGCATCACTACACAAATATCTGCTTACCACAACATGCTATTTCACCGCAAGTCTGCTCGTTGAGGACTCGCTCTTGCTCGAACTTCTTCATCTTTCGAACCCCTTCCTTCTTAACTTTCTCTCTCTTTCTCAACTCTCTCTCTTCGCTAAACCTTTCCGTTCACAACCGAGCCACTCTTCTCACTTTTTCGTTTCATCTCACTGCCAATAATTACCCAAGTGATAACCGAATTTGTCGTGCCGCGAATCTGATCTACGCTGCTTCAGCTAGCATTTCAGATTCCGCATTTCTCACTTGCTCCCGTTTCAAACATCACTTCCGCGACCAATACAGTGTCGCCCTTTTTCACCCAACCGTTCACTTTTCTACAACATACTGCATTTCACCGGACACTCCGACACGATGGATCCAAAAACCACCTTCGGACCAAGTGGCAATGATACCAGAAAAAGTGAATGGAACTGCAAGGAAAACCGGAAGAGGGAGAGGGAGAGGGGGAGAGAGAGAATGGGATCGATATCAAGAGTGTGTCATCCTAGTTCTCAGTCGATGTCAAAACTGCCAAGGGCGCGTTATCTTCAGCTTGACAGCTGCTGATGGGTTCTGCGGCATGCTCACCAGCCACAGTGGAGACATCGTGTATACCCCCACACCTTGGAGGGTCATGATCGTTTCAATATACTCGATTAGTACTGACACATCTCAAAAGCTGGGTCCCGATATTTCTAGAGTCAGCCCCCGAAAAATTGGAGACGCCTGACCATGCCTAAAAGAGGCAGCTGAAGACGAATGGAGGACGATCAGCCTTGGTATCACTACCTTTAGTATATGCAAAATATGGGAAATGCCTGAACAGATTTAAAAAATAGAGCCAAGACACAAGGTTGCGTCCCGGACACACAAAAGGCTTAGATTAACGTTCTCGGCAGCAGAGCTTACAAGGGCCCAAGCACCGGCCCTATAGCCGGCCTTACGTATAAGGTTCACCCGGACCGAGAGTGAATTTTCACAAAGAATAGTAAAGTAGCCGCCCAATGGTTGTTTACCATGATAAGCGAAAAACAAGTTCAGTCATTTCTCTTGCAATTGCCTAATTGTCTTATCGCACCCTTGATATACCCAGACGCCTCTCCCCGCAAAGAAGCCGAGCTAAGTGTGGTTCTCCGACCCGGTTGGCAGCCGAGCCCCACAGCCATCGCGCAGACCTTCTCTATCGGGCAGTCGACAGAGAACATCTATCTTATCACGATGTCAGTTTGGTTACTCCGGGGTTATGACAAAAAGTATGGGGTGTGATCGGACTCCTTCCTGGTGTGTTCGTTTATAAGGCACTGGCCCCCTTGCTGAGCGCTCAATCCAGGTTGCCAGTTTTGCCACCTTCAACTTGCAGCGATGTCAGCCGAAGACGACAACCAGAAGGTGTTTCAGGGCACACCGAGCGAAGATGCGCGCCTTGAGAATTTGGGATATGAGCAGGGTATGTTTTGAGCGAATAATATCTTAAGCGTGGGTGCTAATCCATGCAGAGCTCAAACGCTCCTTTGGCCTGGTTAGCATGATTGGGTTTAGCTTTAGCGTCGTGACATCGTGAGTATGAATATGAGAGGAATTGAGCCATGCTAATGACTTTCATAGATGGACTGCACTGAGTGGTGTTTTCATCGTCGGTGTATCTTCCGGCGGTCCCCCGGTTATGATTTTCAGTTTCATTGGTGTGAGTCTGTTGACTTTAGCCGTTGCAATTCCTATGGCAGAGATGTGCTCCATGTATCCGGTAGCTGGTGGACAATATTCTTGGGTCGCGGCACTTGCCCCGCCAAAAATTGCTCGAGGTCTCTCTTATGTGACGGGGTGGTTTATGCTGATCGGTAATTTGATCCTCCAACGCGTGCTCGAAAAGCTACTGATCTGTGATAGGACTCCTTGCCATGGGCGCCACCAACAATTCAATTGCATCCAATTTTGTTTTAGGCATGGCCAACCTTGTTTTTCCCGAATTCGAGATTCAAAGATGGCAAACAGTGCTGGTTGCCTACCTCGTCGCGTTCCTCTCCACTGCCGTCAACCTCTGGGGCTCACATTTCCTGCATAAGATCTCCAAAGGAATTTTGATCTGGAATGTCGCATCCTTTATCATTGTCACTGCCACGATCCTTGCTATGAACGATCACAAGCAGCCCGCCTCGTTCGTTTTCCAAGACTTCCAGAATACCACTGGCTTCGGCACTGGGATGGCAGCAATCATCGGTGTTCTCCAAGCTTGCTTTGGCATGTGCTGCTACGATGCGCCCTCACATATGACCGAAGAAATGAAGTCTGCTTCGAAAGAGGCTCCCAAGGCTATTGTCCTTGCCGTTGTTCTGGGTGCTATCACAGGATTTGCTTTCCTTGTTACCCTTTGCTTCTGCATCGGCGACATCGAGACTACTGCCAACACCAGCACAGGTGTACCCGTGATTCAGATTATTTATGACTCAACCGGAAGTGTAGCGGCCACTTGCGTCTTGTCCACCCTCATCTCGGTGATTGTCATCGTTGCCGGAAACAACATTCTTGCCGAAGGATCGCGCGCAGTCTACGCTTTCGCCAGAGACAATGGCCTTCCTTTCTCCAAGTTTTTCAGCAAGGTCGAAAGCAAGACCCATGTTCCTGTCAACGCCGTGCTACTGACCCTGGTGGTACAACTCGCCCTCGATGCCATTGAGTTTGGCACCACAACGGGCTTCCAGACTGTCATTGCCATCTCGACTGAAGGTTTCTGTAAGTTTTATGCACTTTGTCTAGCGAGAACCACCACTGACCCAGTTTGCAGACTTGTCATATGCAATGGCCCTCCTTAGTCGCTTGCTTGGATACTACACCGGCCATGTAACGAAACTCGATGGTCCCTATTCGTTCTCTGTACCGGTATCCATCGCCTTGAACGTCATCGGTCTTCTATTCCTCCTTTTTGCAGCAATTACTTTCAACTTCCCCAGTGAAAATCCCGTCAGCCACGAGTCGATGAACTATACAAGTGCTGCCATTGGTGTCGTTGCTCTCATTAGCATTATCACTTGGATCACAACAGGGCGCAAGCACTTCTCGGGACCGGGTGCGGTGAGCTTCTTGAGTGGCCAGAACACTGCAACTCCACATGCGGGAACAGTGGAGCGTGTGGAGGAGAAGAAGACTTGATATGCTACCTAAAAGTACTATTTATACCGTTGAAGATTGATATATACAGGTTATATTCACAATGAATGAACTCAGTAATCTTAATTTGAGCCTCAAGGTTCGCCGACGTCGTCGTTACAGCTATTCGCGCAGAAAATCCCCAATAGTTTAAGTGAAACGGTGACTTAAGCTGAGCTTATTAGACAGCATTAAAAGTGAGTTCGGTATAAACAGAGAAGTGCTTGGGTAATTTGACTTTCAGCCCATGGGGAGGTACTGAGAATAACACTTTTAACAATTGGATCTACAGTGGTGTTTCATAAGTATTTGACCTCTGGTATTTTGGAATCCACCTTTCAACGACGAAAGATGTCGAATCCCTCAAGGTCACTGTTATCAAAATCCACATAGAGATTCGGCGCATCATAGCGCACCCGGAGATATTTCCCAAGCGCTTAACGACCAGCGCTCCTTGTGAGGGATATGTGTTGGGAGTAATAATCCCATGTGCCAGTCGTGTGCATGTCGGCTAAAGCAGAATAAATATTAGGGATCATCTCTCCATGAAAAGGTGACGGTATCCAAAGAGAGAGGCACTACCGTGTGTATTATTCCAAGGCCCCCACCGATCTCCAGCTAGTATTGGCGGCTCTGCGGATAGATGGCCGGTGAATCGATTATGTAGGGGTAGTGTTGTCCCCGAGGAGCCTTCGAGTGTGTGAATACAATGTGAATAGTTTGGAACTGATTTCTTACTTGCAATGAAGCTCGAACTCGCCCTGGTCATATATTTCCAAAGCCCGAATAGTAGCTGTAAAACGGTAACAAAGAGAGCGATGATTGCGATGATTGTTTCAGTGGAAAGGGTCATTGTTTTTTTTTCTTATCACAGGTTAGCGTCCATGAATGTTGTTGGAGTTGAGGAGCATGGAGCTCTCCTCGATGCGTTTTTATTGTGCAAGTCCGGGGAAATCCATGATAATCTGGAAATGGTTGAACAGCTCTGATTCGATAGCAGGTCGTGCGCCGGGTGCGCCACATGCAACCTCTACACCTTTGTCAACGAATCAAATCGCGAACCTCGAAAGCGGGACAAAAGTTGATTACCCAGATGCCCAAGGACTGGAAAAATATTTCACACATTGTATCAGTCTCGATGGGTTCAATCTAGCCCACTATTTTAACCATGTTGGTAGCCACGGGCTGGCAGGGACAAGCTGGGCAAGATTGTGGATCACAGATGTCAGAAGCCATTAGGATAGAGCGTGCAGAGAAATTGACCTGCTTTTTCTCTTTGTAACTCTGCCGTAGCTGATGTTCGAACGGATGAAGTGATACTGTCAGTGAGTGGAGAGAGGGCGGGGAGAGTCTTGTAGAGGCACCCGAGAGCTGGAGAAAATTGATACAAATTGGGTGTGATACGGCGCGTCAGAAAGGAAAACATAGG
This sequence comes from Penicillium bialowiezense, assembly GCA_026122735.1. Classification (NCBI taxonomy): domain Eukaryota; kingdom Fungi; phylum Ascomycota; class Eurotiomycetes; order Eurotiales; family Aspergillaceae; genus Penicillium; species Penicillium bialowiezense. Next base: position 1,843,552 of record JAKZFB010000004.1, read on the forward strand.
CAAATGATTGGGAACCGGATATCAGTCGAAAGAATTTGGACTATACGGATCACAGATATCAAGAATGAAGATGAACAGCCCAAGTTCGAGAGTTGTTCAGCTAGTAGAGCCACCGGAAGAGCAGGGTCTAACTCCACCAAAATCGCAGGATCTAGAATGTCGATTTACCAGATGTTAATGCTTTTAGCCGCCGTCGGCTCAAACAGTGACGAACCAGGCCACCAAGGGAGATGAAGAACGAAGCTAGAATGAGTTAACAATCTCAGATACGTTGGGAGCTGACTGCATTCAAATAGAATATATGGTCAAGTCAATAGATGAACCCTGAAGCTCAAACCAGCGCCGGGGAATTAAGAAATTAAGATGTGGGGACGGGAAGATCCGAGTGGGAAAAGGGCTGAAACAACCCTCGGATGAAGAACCCGTTCTGTCCAGATCTACTCTAAACCAGACAGGGGCACCGAGCCATCCACTTTAACCCACCAAATTGCCAGAGAGATGACACCGCCACTGTCTCAATCTAATTTGCCCGGTTGGGGTTTCTCCGAGAATACAGAGATGTTGCTCCATCTATTAAAAAGCGATGATCCCTGGTTCTACCGATCAGACAGACATACCCTCCCAACATGCGTGGGACTTTCGTTCTTTCATTGCTCTCTGCGGCGCTGGGCGCTAGCGCGGCTGTCTCCAAGTCCAACTTGAAGAGTCACGTCGATGTGCTGGCACTCGACTATTCTTTCAACCCTGTTGAGCCTTCGTACTGGACCGGATATCCCCACCATCGCCGTACTCCTTTCGCCGTGTCGCCCGATGGAAAGTCTGCGTACGTTGCGTATCTTGACTCCAGTGCGACGGATGTCCATGTTCAGCAGGTTGACCCGACTACCTTCGCTGCCACTGGTACTACCGTGACCGTGTCCGGTGGAAAGGAAGGTGTGTGGATTCACCAAAACCCCAAAGGACCTAACTAATCCAAGATAAAGCCGGTGGTCTCGTTGCCCACAACGATGGTTTCGCTCTTCTCACCAACGAGGCGATGCCCTCTGGCACCACCAACGCGCCCCCCAGTGACACCCCCGTTCCTGTGCTGTACCGCTACACCTCCGGCAAGCAGACATGGAAGACCTGGCTCGGTGGACCCGGTGTCCACGCTTCCGAGGGACTCTCTGCCTCCCCCGACATGAATGGTGATCTCGTCTACTCCGAGGCTGCCGAGATGTACGGTGCTTACTTCGTTGTCACTGACTACTCCGGTGATGCGTCTGGCCACTTTGGTGACAGTGTCGAGTACGTTACCACTGACGGAACTCTCAAGGAAATCTCCGGTGCCACAAGTGCATGGGGTTGCAGCCATAACACTGGTATTGCATTCGAAGCTGCCGATGCCGCTCCCTTTGCCGGTATCTGTGCCGAAGACCAGGGTGCTATTTGGCTGAACACGAAGACTCAGGGCATGACCACCGACGGCGTCAAGATCTCCAACGAGAACACCACCAACGGTGCTTCTGGTGAGCCCATGGGTGGTATGTCTGGAAGTTACAGCGCTCTGGCTCGTTTCGCCGAGACCACCAAGTACATCTTCGCGTGGGTTTCCCGTGGTGCCATGGATGTTACCGAGAACGCGTGGATGGGAACAGGCTACACCAACGTGCAAAACCGTACCAACGGTCGCAACGTTGCCATCGCTCTCTTCTCTGACAAGTACACCAAGGTTGGAGCCGAGGCTACCTCCGTTGTTGGCACTGAGGACGGTGACAGCCAGATCAACTGGGTGACCTCTGGATCTAACGACTGCTCCAACGCTCACGCTGCTACCTTTGGAAGCAGCAATGCGCTGATCACCTGGGAAGAGATCTCCAACCCCACCTGCGACTTCATTGCTATGGGCTGCCGCGGTCAGTTTGCTGGAACCTTCTTCCAGGAAGTTGACTCCACCGGCTCCAAGGTTGGCTCGTCTTTCAGCAGCGATGATGTCTACGTCGCTGGTGACATGGTCACAATGTCCGACGGTCGCATCTGTTGGCCTTACGTTAGCATGACCTGGGATCTCTCCCAGGCCAACGATGGCTCTTCATCCGCGACCGGCAAGAAGCTGAGCTTCGCCTGTATTGGTCTGGATGGCACAACCGATGCATCGTCAAACTCCACTGCCAGCACTGCCACAAGCGCAGCTGCCAAGGTTTCTGTGAGTGCGACGGCCTCTGCGGTCACCAAGGCCGCTTCTGCCGAAGTTACCGCCGCCTCCGCTGAAGTTGCCGCCGCCTCCGTCGAGATCGCGGTCGCATCTGCCGAGACCGCCGAGACCGTCGCTGCCGTGAGCCAGACCACCGAAGCTGCTGTCGAGGCTACCAGCGGCAGCATCGCCACTATTGGAAGCGGCTCCGACAATGTCGTCTCAAGCAGTGCCGTGATTAAGTCAGTTGAAACTGCTACTGCTGCTGCCGCTGCCACTGTCAGCGCTAAGACCAGCGCTGCCGTGGATGCCATTGCCAGTGCTTCGGAGACTGAGGTCCCTGTCGCCACTCCCGTCGATGCTCCCAGTACTCCTAGCGCTGTTGCTGCCGAGAGTGGATTCCCCAGCGATGCCTGGGGCGCCATTCCCAGCGGTGCTGCCGCTTTCCCTAGCGCGTTCCCCAGTGGACCCTGGGGCGAGATCCCCAGTGCTTCGTTTGGTGCCACCCCTAGTGGAACTCCCACTGGTATCTCTCGTGGCCATGGAAGTGGTCACGGCCATCACGGTCACGGCTGGGCTCACGATAGTTACCATGCGCAGGCCCAGGCCGAGGCCGAGCCCTCTGTTGGTTCTTGCAAGTCCAACTAGATTGGACTGTGTATTATATTAGAACATTATAGGGCCTAGATCCTAATTTGACAAGTGTATGATGTTCTACAAGAATCCGAGCCCAAAGGTTTATATCAATCCAGCGCTACCCTGGAAGAGTTTTAAAACGTCCCGGAACACACAGTAAAGCAGAAATAAGGCTGTAGTCAAGAGAGGCTAACTTTCAACAGCAATGACCCCAGTCCACTAATCTCAAAGTTCAAATTCCTCCTGATATCAAACCCACCTTGCACCCTCGGCGGTATTCCAAAATTCAATGACAAAGGTCATCGAGTTCCCTCTCCGCCTCATCCAACTGTCTCCGTCGATTCCTAATCTCAACCTGCTGAGTCGAGTATGCCTCCTGCTGCATCTTCCTCCACTCATACTCCCTCTTCGCCTTCTCATACTGCGAAAGGAACCCATCCATCTCCTGATGAGCCAGCAAGACATCCCCACTCTCGGGCTTGTACATCTCATCAAGCTTCTCCTCCTCGATCTTCAACAACTGACGAGACCCCACAATGAAAGACCTGAGCGACTCGCTGGATCGACCAACTGGCATCTGTGAGGGAGTGCTGTTTGCCTCCAAGTTCTCGGGCATAACATTTGATACTTCGCTATGCGCCTCAGCATCAGCTTCCATGTCACGCTGAAGCTGGATCTCGGGCTTCGGCTCATCCTCTTCCTCTGCGTCCTTTGGGGGAATAGGCGACTGGGCCTCAAATCCGGGGGTGTTTAACTTGTCGCTGCGGAACTGGTTGGGATATGAGACTCCTTCCTCATCGACAGCACCTGGTATCGTGTTGGCACTTACTACCACGATCGTGGAAGGCGAGGTAAGCAGGTCAGAGCTGTTGTGGAGCTGATGTGCGGGTGGCTCAAGAGTGCCAGAGGTGGTTCCCGGGTAGGATGGCTCGAGGAATGCGGTAGGGAACTCGGAGATGGCACTTCTGATGGCGGAAGGTGAGCTTGATCTCAGTCAATATGTGATGATCCCTCGGATGCTTTCATAGATAGAAGGGGCTTACTGCATGAAGGTTGGTTCTGCAGGGGACTTGCTTCGATGCCTGGGATGAGCAGCAATATTTTGAATGATGTTATCATCAGGAGGAGGAGAGTGCTCGGGAATGGTGGGTAGATTTTGGTGACTGCTTCTGGTGGAAACCATTTTTCTGTTCGATGGTAGCATCACAGTCCAGGAACTTGAACCTGGAAATTGAGAGATTGAGAATAACAAGGAATGAGAGAGGGGTATATGAGGATTTCCAAATAGAAAGAGTTCTTTTATAGCTGCCATCTGTGTTCAGCAATCGCAACATCGTTTGTTTGATATTTGCTATACAGTTGCCTATTTGGGAAGGTGACATGTAGAGGATATTCAGTTGGCTAACTTTGTAGGATAAATTTAGTTGCAGGACAGGTTGGTGTCAAGGGTTGAGGATGGTCTAACGGTCTCATGGCCGCTCAATACAATATTGACTGACACCCCGAGCCCCAGGGGTCAGGGTGCGATTGCTTTCCAAAGAAGTGCCTGTATGATCTCCAAGGAGTGCCAATACGATCTTCCACGTTCAATCCCTGGCCCCGCCCCTTTTTTTTTTCTTTTTTCTCTCTCTCTCTCTCTTTCATCAACCCAACAAGCCACATCCATTACTGGCGGTCTTTTGTTCGTGATTCTCTGAAAGAGCTGATTGCTCAAGACTTTACCTGCAATGGTTTGATACTACCACCGGACCCACCAACAGCACTGATAGGTTCTAACAGCAAGTGGCTTTTTTCATGCCCCAGGCACCCTGTCATTTACCAGGTCTCACAAAGTCTATCTTGACGTGATACTAACAATCGTGCATGTAAAAGTGACTGGTGTAATTACAGGCCTCACTCGGACACCTGGGCCCAGAAGATATTGGAATGACCTCGGTATATCAATTTTTGGTCATTATAATTTGATTCACATCCATGGATACTTCCAGTATTCTGATGCACTCGGCTCCCGAGGTCTTCCCTGTTGAAGATATTCATTCTAGGGCATCGATGCATACAGTTGTGGCTGTATACAACCTTCCCCACACTTCACCTTGCATGTGGTACAACCTTGGAACCCACAAGCTGATTCTTTATATGATCTGCACAAGCTTATCGAAAGAAATGCGCCATCTCGTCAATATTCATCATGGTTGATGGGCTATACACAAAGTCATCACCAAATGATCGAATGAAGTGTAAGCCCACTACACCCGTGGACTGGGATGGCCCGACAAAACGAAAGGAAAAATCCGAGCACCGGGCACCGAGCGCAGATGAAAGATAAAGATGACGCCGCTATTCCAATCAAAATCGACTGATCCACTGGTGGCCCAGGCCTCGTTTACCCAACTGGCGGTCTGAGTCTGCGTCCGGTCCCACATCGTCGAATCCCTATGCACGAGCCACGCCAGATCGGCACGGATCTCAATATCGGTGTGCTGTTCGTCCAGAGTGATGGAATGGTTTGCAAAATACCCAATCAGACTGAATGTGCAGTATTAATGACCGCATACTTCCATCGCTCGTTGGTAGGACTTGTGAAACCACTGGAGATTGCGTCTCCCTGTCCCAGAGTCTGGGGACAGCCGAGCGAATGCAGTCTGTCGGTCCGCGAGATCTGCCTGTGTTCGTGCTAAAATGGCTATGCAGTACAACATGCGGTATGGGATTCACCAATCAAAATTTGCCCCGGCTCTGGGGCTGCGCAGTGGAGGAGACCTTTCGTGCTAAGGGTATTTTTATCGTCTGAGTTATATTGAGGAAATTCCCCGGCCTGGATCAGACCACACTGCTTTGAATAAAGTGGAGGTTACAATCTTGCCCTTCTACAAAATCCATCATGTTGGCCTGTTTCTTTTTGGGGAGTGTTGTTGCCTACAACTTGGTCATGGTGATTTACCGACTCCATTTTCACCCATTGAATAAATTCCCAGGACCTCGATTAGCAGCCGCGACAGGGCTGTATGAGCTCTATTTTTCGGTCTGGGGCACCGACGGCTTCAAACATGAGATTGGCGAAATGCACCGCACATATGGTAGGCACGCCCCGCACAAAATCGAAGTATATCTCGCACTCACACACGCACAGGACCCGTCGTTCGGATCACCCCCGACGAAGTGCATGTCGAAGAGTCAACCGGGACCCGCACTGTAGACCGGTGGATTAAGGGAACGCGAAAGCTAGTATCTCGCGGACACGCCTCGCACAAATTCGAGATCAAGCGGCGATCCATATCTCGTGTCCGATCGATGCTGCGAGTGGAGATTAACCATATTATCAGTGGATTGGTTGAAAAGCACCAAGTGCACCGGGTGGTTAGTACGAAAGTGCGCCCGTTGAAGCGAGACAGAGTTTGGACCGTCGGAGACAGTGATCTAGAAGACGCGCAGAACATGGCATCAACCTTTCTCCGATGCCGCGAGCCTCTCAGGTCAGGGCCTGAAATTCAGACCCGAGTTGGGGTCGACCACTGACCAAATGCGGACTGAGTTTGGGGTTCAGACGTCAATTCAGAGTTCACCCCCGCGTTGACGAGAAAGAGCCGGACGTGAAGAATCAAGCGGTTGGTTCGGCCAATGTGCTGTCATGACAGACAGGAACATAAATCCGGGACTCTTATCTTGGATCAACATGAGGGAAATGGCGTTGTTTGAGGATCGTGCAGTCGGCCAAAACGCTTGAAGGCGGTACCGAAATTGTCACCCCGCTCCGATTGGCATTTTCTCTTATCTTCTTGCGACATCCGACCTCCAAGTCTACAAGCAATCGAACTCTGCCATCATGGTAAGTGGAATTGAGAGCTATATGTCGTGATGTTCCGTTGCTAATTGTTCCAGCCTCACGCCGACTCCTCTTACTTCGCGCCCGGCTCGTCCAAAGCCGATGTATACGAGATGCTGCTGATGCAAACACAAGGCCTCTTGGACGGCCAGAGGAATTGGGTCAGGTGCGTCGCGACGGTCCCTTCACACGATGAATCCCACTGACATTCCTTCAGTAATCTCTCAAACGTCGCGTCTCTCCTGTGGCATGCCTACGCCTCACTCCCCGCCCCCTCCTCCTCCGTCAACTGGGCTGGCTTCTACATTCGCGATGACAAGTTCCCCACCCTTGCCTCGCCCATCTCTTCACCCCCATTGACCGGCGTGCCCGGCACCAGCGGTGTCACCATTTCCACCACATACACGTCATCGGAGGACCAGCTTCTTCTGCTCGGACCCTTCCACGGCAAGCCCGCGTGCCAAGAAATCCGTTTCGGAAAGGGCGTTTGCGGTGCCGCAGCCGCCAAGCGGGAGACCGTCGTTGTCCCCGACGTTGAGAAGTTCCCTGGACACATTGCATGCGACGCAGAGAGCCGCAGCGAGATCGTTGTCCCCATCCTTGTGAACGGAGAGGTGCGTACTTCCCATGAACCTTGGTTTCAGAACCTCACTAACGAATGACAGGTTGTCGCCATTATTGATATCGACTGCACTGAGCCAAATGGCTTCGACGATGAAGACAAGAAATACCTCGAGCAGCTGGCTGCCTTCCTGGCCGATAACTGCGATTGGTAAAAAGTTTGAATATAATAAGAGTCCTTGAAGACTCAGTTTTGGATGGAGGGAATTTATAACGTCTGCGATTTGTTGTTGCTGTCATTTTACCCAAAAGTTCTAGGCACTTCTTTTGCAAGGGCCTGCTACTGCTACAGGCTCTTGTGCATGTTTTTTATACTATTTTGGGCACCGGAGTAAATCAAAGAGCATTATGATTATACGTGAAAGACAAGTCAAAGAAGAACGGAGAAAGCATCAATGCGCAAATGTATGTTCAGATGCCCGCACCAAGAGCGGACTCAACTGCAGCAAGCGAGGTCCCTATGCGCTCCCATTGATCAAATGCGAGGAAGCTAGGTGGGCTCCATGTGAATCTTGGGAAGGATTTTGCGTTCACCCATGTATTCCAATGGCCTCGAACGGCCACGTGCTGGCGTGCCAAAAGCGACGTGCGTGTTTAAATCACCCAAGCGAGATATTTTATGCCTTCCAAAGAGTTGGAAGTTGAACAGCGAGCGTGGCGGGGGCGAACAACAATCCCAGGCTACAATAAACGAAATACCTTCATATCTCCAGACTTTCCCCACCTACAAGCCTAGGAGCTTCTCGCATTCACCCGTAATGCTCGAACCACTTCAAGGTTTCGTCGCATGTGGTTGCATCGTATGAAAGGATTCCCTTCTTAAACTCGACCCATGTCCAACTCTTAAAGTCCGGGGACCGTTGGAGAGAGTGGTTGATAGGGTCTGAGCCTGTTTTAAGAGAACGCTTCAACGAGCCTCACGAATTGAGAGCCTGAAGAACGAGGTGATCATTCTGAATCTCCTTACATCATCCCCATACAATATCCCAGTCCCAGAGATCGTGCGTGATCGGGTTGACGATAATGGGCGATGCTTTGTCCCACAAGAGCAGATCAAAAGCCTGAGCACGCCTGGCATTCTTGATCAAATCCTCTGAAAGAGAATCTCGCAGATGGAGTCGGTGAGGTTAGAAGGCAGCGTCGATGCTCCACTTCAAGGTCGATCCAAGGAATTGATGCAAGTCGATCTTCATCTCAGGGATTTTTTCCCGGCTTTGAATCAAAACGCCCGAGAACTTATGCATCGCTTAAGTTCGAGTTGATGGGAAAAGGGTAGATTTAGATGGAGATCGGCGACTAGTTACTCTATTATGTGCTGTCATATTAAGAGATGAAGTGAAAACTGGGGTAGGATCGGTTACATCGGTTTCAGGATAAGCTACCGAGGTCCACATCTCGGATACTGAAACGCTTCAGCGTTTCCTTTAAGCAACTTGGAGGGATGGAACCGAAGTTCGAGTCGAGATGTAGACTGCTGTGTTAGTTTCAAAACATTGTCTGCAGCAGAAAAGACCAAGTTGTGCACTGGGAAAACGACAGTACTGATCGAGACATTGGAGAAGCATTCAGAAGCCTGGTATCACAGGCAGGTCATTGATATAGCCTATTGGACATCTGTTCTGGAAACAACCCAGGTACTCCGTACCGTTACGGATTGATCCAAAGTCATGATGTCGAGACATTCTGTGATGTGGGTCCCATCTTATAGTGTGTAGTTAACACCCCCTTGCATCTGAGTTCAACAGCCCCTTAATGGTTGATCTCAAAGCTCAAAAATGGTATAAAGAACCTCCGGAACCGTGAAAGACCTACTGCAGAGTACCATTCCAAGCCTTGTGAACCATAACAGCCAATATGAAGATCTCCCAGTCCCTCCTTTTCGCCCTCCATCTGCTCCAACCCACCTCTGCCTTGGTGGGAATATCCTGGAGTGTATCGAACACACCTGAATCTGGGCTGAAGGAACTCACTTTCCCAATGAACGTCGGCGCCGCACCCCACGAAACCGGATACTACTTTGCACAGCAATTCAACTTCGTTGGTCAATCAGATGTTGGCTACACAGGTCTGCAGCCACGCAAGGACTCGGGTTCAAAGCCCGTCCTGCACGCCGCCTTCTCCAGCTTCATCGCGGGCACCAAATCCACCGACGAGAACTGCAGCGATGGCGCAGACGGTGGAGCGGGTGTAAGCTGTGCTGTCGACATCGAGGGTGCGTATGCACACACGTATCTGCTGCACATCAACAACACGGTTGGAACAACATGGGTCGGGACATTGGTCGATTCCGTTAGTGGTAGTGAGACTCGTATCGGCTCGTATGTGCTTCCTTCTGGCTCACAGGGCATCAAGGGCTCGCAGGTGGGCTTTGTGGAATATTACCCATGGAACGCTCAGGCAAGCCATGAATGCAGCGAATTGCCGAAGACTGCTGTTACTTTTGGCAAGCCGGTTGCTGAGGGGTATGTTGGTGAATTGGAGAAGGCTTATGAGTACGGAGATTGTGTTGGAAAAGTTGATTTCGAGACTCATTATACCGATGATGGGGTTGAGACTTCTGTCGGATTCTGAGCGAAGGGCAAGATACGCCTGTTTTCAAACTGGTCCTGACATTCCTGAATCGTGCATGTCCAGAAACCTACTGTATATATTGCGTTAGACAATAGTTTGAGTGTGATAATGAGTGTCATCGGCCCTAGAGTCCATCGGAACCAATATTAACGGGTCGCGAACAACCCGGGGAAGGCCGATCGATCGGGCGGGTTAACAAAACCACAATGGCGTTTTCCACCCGAAAGTTGGTGCTGCAGGGCGGAGTTATTTTAAGCCCAAAGCCACAAACCAAGTCCCGAGGTAGGGCCGTTGAATTTCTAGCCACGAACAGCATTTCAACATCATGCCCAAAGCACCGGCTGTGTGAAATGATGGACCCGTCGAACTTCCCTTTCTAGCGCTGAGTAGAGGGACCATGCCGGGTGAACGAGCGGCCAAGCACGCAGATCGGAAACCCTGAACCAATTGGCCCACCCGAAACTCGATGCTCATTTGCGAGCGCAGTGCGCTATCCTGCAGACAGCAAAATGGCCCCCAAATTTTAGAGTCAAGCGCTTACTGAGGCTTAGAATGGAATTAGACTAGCCCCTGATGATAAAACGAGAAACATGCCTTGCCGCCCGCTATTTGTTAGCTCCAGCGCGTGATGGGACTTGAACAATCGGGCTTTTTCCAGCCCGCGCCAACTTAGACCCTGAAAACCCTCCAAATCTCACATATTGCCGTTTCACTGTCGTGCGTTGATCATGACCGGATGGTGGTTTGTGTTGCTCTGGGTGTTGGCACCCTTGGTCAATGCTGGAGTCATTGATCTGGCTACGCGATCGGTCCTGTCAGATTTATCCGGTGGATTCTGTCGCAGTTATCGATTTGGTGGTATGTGGAGATGTTCGCGAATCGATCTTCAATGCTGATGACTTCTAGCCGATATTGCCAACAATGTTTTGTATATGGTCGGTCTGGATGGAGGGTTGGTCCCAGACGATGGCGATGCGTCCAGTGAGTCGCTTTGCAATTACAAGTACCTAGAGTTTGATTTCCTGATGGCTTGCTTCGATTAGACAACTATCTCGTGACGCTCGATCTCACATCGTCTTTTTCGACCTCAGAAGGGAAGAATTATAAAATGTCAAAGATCGACACCGATGTCCCAAAGATAAAAGACATGGCGCTTTGGTCAAAAGCCGACAATTCCACACTTTATCAATACGGCGGGAGATTCCTGGAAAACATCACAAACGAGAACACAATTTGGACTTATACCGTGGGCGATAAGACATGGGCCAAACAAGATGGCACCATCCAACCCACGCGATTAGAGTACGGAGGTAGGTTCGACGCCGAAATATAAAGAGAGAACGATGCTGAGTTGGATGACAGTTTATACAAACGCGCCAGCAATTCAAGCGGGCTATTGGATCGGTGGATACCAAGCTAGTGGCACAACTGCATCTATCACCGACTCGACAAAGAACTATGCCACCGGACTGATCCAACTGAATACCACCACCGGGCTATATACATCTCTTAACGGGCCCTACGAAGCAGTCGAAGAAGGTTCTCTCTCGTATGTGCCAGTCGGAGACATGGGAATCCTGGTATACATTGGTGGTGATGTCCCCTCGATCAAGAATGGGATCAATGCTACAATGTCATCGGTGAGCTCTTAAAAATGTTCCATCGAATTTCTGTACTGACAAGTGCTTAAGAACTCGTGGAACCACGTCCAAGTCTACGACATTGCCGGGGCCAAATGGTATAATCAATCCACGACAGGAACTGTCGCGTCGCGCACACAATTCTGCGCCTCTGTTCAGCACGACGAATCCTCATCCTCTTACCAGATATACGTTATGGGAGGCGCCGATCTGAGTTCCAAAGACACCATTTTGGACATGTATGTGGCATTCTCTCTCTTTTGTTCACCGCGCTGACAAGCCCTAGAAACTACTTATCAATCCCGTCATTTAAATGGTATTCCGCCGCCCCTCTTGAAGAGGCCCGCATGACTCTCACATGTGTGACATACGGACGTCAGATTTTTGGAATTGGTGGACGTCAAGCCTGGGCGGATGATGGCGAGGCAGGCTGTTACGATGCGCCTGCGTTCATATATGACGCGCAATCCGAGGCATCACGATCGTCATTTGATGTCAGTTCCCCAAGTGCCCAGCATAAAGATACTTGCTAACAAGCTTACAGCCGAGTCTCTCCTCATTCTCTCTCTCCTCGGCAACATCCAAAGATATCGAAGCGTCGCCTACTCCGTCTTCCTGGGCTTCTTCTGACCTGCGTACCCTATTTTCTTCGAGCCATACGACAGCCAACACTACCACCGGCAACACAAATACCGGTGAAAATAACTCTTCACCTGCAGACTCGACAGACAACACGTCCGGATCGTCGAAGACAGGCGCTATCGTCGGTGGAGTCGTTGGAGGATGTGCAGGCTTAGCCTTGATCGGTGGTCTTGTGTGGTTCTTCCTCGTGAGACGCAGAAAGCAGATCCCCAGCAAAGCTGATGAAGCTGGGGTTGAACCACAGCAATATCAACCAGTGCAGGAGCTTTCGGTGGGAACAAGAGATGGGCGTTCCGAGTTGGGCTCAGACACCTATATGCACGCAGAATTGCCTGCACCTCATAAGACGCCGATATCCGAGCTTGATACCGAGAGGTATCGGTAGGGCATTGGAGAGAGTGCATAGGCTCCAGATAATGCAATTACGACTTTGGAATAGTAAATAATACCAAGGAAAATTATACCTTTAATGATTCCAAGTGATTTCCCAAATTTAATTTCAAGGATGCTTCCTTGTAAGCCTAGAAACCTTTAGAAACCTTGGAACTGTGACACAACAAACTCAACAGAGGCAGGCAACGCAAATTAATGGCAACGAGGGAATCAATTATGAGATCTATGGTTATCATCGTGACAATTACATGTTGGTGTTGAATCTATCGTTCGCTATTATTCCAGCCGCATATTTTCTTGCACAGTTAGTAAAAGATCACTGAAAACAGTTATGGGAAAAGGTACCTCTCGTCGTTGGCTGTAATCAGCATAAAACTCGAGCCAATGATCCCGATCGCGACAATCATCAAGCTCCCCAGTTACCGCATTCAAGTGACAGTCAGGTTTCTTTTCATTCAAAATAAAAGTCGAAGGCTCATTGGCAGGCTATTGAAGTTTATCAGCCCCAGATCAACAAGAAATAGAATAAACAACAAGAAGTGAGGGTAAGGCACCTTTGGAACTGGCCAGTCGGAGAAATGCAGGTATTTTGCTTTTCTAAGCACATCTTCCGGGTTCCAATTATTGTTATTCTCACCCAGGTAGTGCGAGTGGTCCTGACTTCGGAACTCGCCAGTCAAAAGAATGTATGGGTTGTGTGGGATGACGAGGGCACGATCTTGGTAAAGGCTGTTCACAATTTCCATATCGTAGATGGTATCGTCCGACCGTTGTGTGGCATTCATGACGCGCTCAAACTCGGATGCAGATGGTGTGACGAGCATCAATGCAGAGGTCATGAAGCTGTCGTTCGCGGATCTCCAATATGCTAGCGGCATAGCAACGGGGCAAGGTTGCATCAGAAACAACTCGTCCATGTGCTATACAGATGTTAGAGGGCTCGGTATCATGAATAGCCTGGGTCACTTACCTGAAGAACGGTTGCATCCGAGTCTAAACTCAATACGCGGTCGTATTGCGTTTGGTTGAAAGCCAGTAGTTTGGTAAAGCTGCTGGCCCAGGTTACTGTGGGGGATATCAAGGTTAGCCACTGCCATCGATAAGACCAAAAGGAAGAAATGAGATCGATACCATCACCACTAGCCCGGCTTTGAATCTCAGCGGGAACCAATTTGACGTTGTACTCATCGCGAGCTTTGCGGAGTAGATGACTTGCTGGGGTGTTGTCATCCTCTCCCAGAGAATACTCCACTGGATATATCATAACCCGATCAGCTTTGGCATGTAAGCGATCGAGAGCTTCAAAAATCATAAGCGAGTTGCAAATGTGTGAGGTGCTGGTGGCGTATTGCACATAAGCAAAGCGAGACCAGTCCACATGGTCGATAGAGCCCAGAGCCGAGTCCAGGTGCCAGGACGGCAGGTTGAGTAGTGTCTTTACAATGAATGTTCCAACGAGTAATAGAAATATGGTGTGCAAGGGCTTGTGCAAGCTTCGTTGTCGTGGGCGCCCCATGGTGGAGATTAGGGTTGAAGTCAGGTGCTTGGCAGGAACCAGAAATGGGCTGGATGAATTCTTGCAGAGTCTCTGAGGAAAGCCAGACGAGTTGAGTGGTTATAAAGACATGCAGGCTATCGAACTGAAGAAAGGAAGTAGAGAAATCAGAAACCATAGCCGCCGGGACCAATTATCACTATCCTAGTATGGGGTTCTCTGTACGGAGTAGACTAGTGATCACTATCACACTGAGTCCGGTTTAATCCAGCGCTCCAAATGACCCCCACCCATCTCTGTTCCAAAGCTGTTTGAAAGTCTTACTTTGAGATATTTCAGTGGCTCAACCAGATGCATGATCCCTTTGGATTTGGTCTGATCAAATCAACCCCGGCAGTTGAGAATATCTCACAAACGACACAAACGACATCAACGCCAAGACCACAGTCTGCCTCGATGGAACCAACATGATTACCCCTGGTCAGCCGCCGGGCTAATGCAGCAAGGCAGTCATGCACTCTTCCTAGCGCTCTCTGGAGTAGCTCGAGTAGGAAAAAGCTATACACAAAACCAAGCAGGCGGCGACAGTTTCAAAATTGCGCAACAGACCCATTGCATGGGTTTTGGTAATCCCCAGACTTATTGCCCTGCAAGGTTCCAGCCCTGGCAGCTTGCGGCTCTGTGGCGCATGTCACACCCGAAGGAGCTGTGATACACTATTGACAGAATTCTTGGGTATTTCACCGAAGTATATGCCCATGTGAGTGATTTGGCACGTTGAGCATGACTGGCAGAAGGTGGGTCCTAAGGACCGTCCCGTGCCGCCTGTAGGCAAAGTTAAGCCCGCAGGCCAGTGACCGAATCACTGATCTAAGCGCCTGGATACCCGGGCAGTCATAGCGTTCGATTGAATCATTCCCTGCATGAAGAGGGGGCCGGCTTGAAGGAAGAAGAGTATCCACGAGTATCCATTGGTTCTAAGAGTACAAAGGCCACCAGACTTAATCGAACTTTGCATTTAGTGGTCTCTAACAAGGTTTCTACATTCCAAGTTCGTCGATGATGTTTTTGGTGATTTATTTCTTGCGCGGGATTCTTTGTCTTCTTTTCTTTTAACCTGAACAGAAGAAAATGAATTATGGCAAGCATCACGAGAAATATTATCCATCTCTAACCATTGACACATCTGAATCAGGGACTAGGTGATCCAACCCGAATGGGGAATACCCGTGGGCCCTGTTCGGCGCTATGTTCCCTGGTTCCCCCGCTCACAGTTCAGGCGAGGCCCTGAAAGACCACACGATCGACTAACCTTGGGAGCTTCCAGGTGAAGAGGTTGCCTTTCAAACCATATGGTTATCAACCAGACATCCCAGAAGCCGCTGGTTAACGATTAGCATATTAAAACTTATTGAAGCGAATGATTTTATTGTTCGTCCCAATATTGCGAAAGACACAAAAGTCACGATCAATATCTGGCTACAATGGCATGTTGAAAGAGTCAAGCCTACCCAGATGTTCTCTTCAGACCACCCACAACCAAAAAAATATATCAGTACCGACCATCGAGGTCCTTCCATTCAAGCCGTCGAGGCATATGTCAAATCTATTGACAAAGAGAGAGACCCATGCTCTCTACAGACAGAGTGTCTGTCCGAAATATATGAAAAGCCGAAATAGATACAAATGCCAACGCCGGAACGAGTCACGCTGACGATCACCAAAAAAAACGCCGAAAAGCAAGGTATAGAGCACAACGAAAATACAATCGCTAACAAGATCACATGTTGAGCAAGCTCATTTGTCTGCGCATGGGGTTTGGAGAAAGCGCATCTCCATCTTCACTGGGACCGATACCGCTATCTGTGCCAACTAGACCGGCATCAGTGTCGATATCCCACTGCTCGTCTTCGTTATCACCGTATTCGCCATCGGCGTCTCCGCCGTCCCAGTTCTTTTGGATAGCGCCACGTGTGTTCCAGCGCAGAGCCCGCTGGACACTTGTGAACCATTCGTTGTTGTTGGAAACGACTGTTGGGAAGGGGTACTGGCTTGCTTCGACGGTGACGTAGTCGCCTTGGCGGAGCTCGACACGGCCCTTGCCGTCGAAGGAGCAATAGGCTGTTGAGCGAGAGGAGTTGGGCACTGCGATGCGGAGGAGGTGGGAGTCTGAAAGGACCATGGGACGGAAGGAGAGGGTGTGGGGGCAGATGGGCGTGAGGAGGATACCCGGGATGGAAGGGTGCATGAGAGAGCCTCCGGCGGAAAGAGAATATGCAGTGGAGCCGGTTGGGGTTGAGAAGATGCAGCCGTCTGCTTGGACGACCGTGAGGAGTTCGTCGTCGGCGTATAACTCCAGGTTGGAGACGTAGGGCGATGGGCCGCGGTCGATGACGAGCTCGTTCAGCACTTCAAACTGCTCCCCTTCCTCGACGGCGCCTTGTTCGGCGCTTTTGCTACGGTCGCGACGGTATACTGTGCAAGTGAATCGCATGCGCAGGTTCACTCGCATGCCTACATCGCCCATGACATCGTTGAGTTGTGATTTGTGGTCGGAGAACTCGAAGTTTGTGAGGAAGCCGAGGCTCCCGAGGGAGAAGCAGAGGACAGGGGGTACGACGCGCTGGAAGAGCCATGAGGTAAAGAGAACGGTTCCGTCGCCGCCGAGCGTCAGCACCAAGTCGAATTTATCCGGCGAAGTCCAGCACAGGTCCGGTGTCCAGAAGTGAAGCATCTGAGCGAACAGCGGATCTTTCTGCAAAAGACCCGGGGCATCGAATCGCTTCGAGTTCCGCAGTTTCGCATCGACGTAGACATTAACACCGAGCTCGTTGCCGTACCTGGGCGTGGAAAGCAGCCACTCGGCTACTTCCCGAGTCAGGTGCACCAAACTGTTGTCCCGAGCCTTGGTCACAATCATGACGTTTCGCACCGCCCTTTTAATAGGCCGGCGCTGCAGCTGCTTTGACACCTCACGCACACCAGTTGCCGTCTGAACGAGACGGGAATGCGACAGCCATTCATCGTCGGCGATTTCCTCCAGCACCTTTTTTATGTTCACGGCGTCGTCGAAGCGTTGGTGGAAATAACACGGGGACTGAAGGACGAGTCGTGCTGTCGCAGGCGACCTATCGAGGTATCCGCTCAATTGGAGGTTCGAGAGCGCCGTGGAGAGATTTTGGGATGCGTTGCTTCCGCGCCGCCGGTCTTCGGAGGGCGGGGAAGCCTGAGTGGATTTATTCGTGAGCATGTTGGTCAGGGAACTGGACGAAAGCGAATTGTTGGAATTGCCGAGGATCAAAGGCCTGGAGGCCAGGGCCTTCAAGATGGTCTGTCGCGGGATACAGTCGGTCGACAGCGCTTTGGTCGATCTCGGTCGGTTCAGCGGATTCTGGTGAAAGGAGCGAAGGGTCGAGGCAGATAAGGACCAGCCAGCGGTTTCGTCTGAAGTAGAACCCGGGCTCCGTGAGAGTAGCGAAGGGCTACTGGATAGGGAATCTCGTCGGTTTTCTGCAGGTTCTAGGTTGAGGGCATAATCGCGGAGGAGGGCCGCGGTTGCTGGGGGTGGGGCTTTGGTAGCCGGAGAGGGGTGAGATGGAGATACTGAGGGCTTGTCAGACCGTAGTTGTTCACGGCTGGACGCCATCGGCTTGGGCGGCACGTAAAATATAAACGGAGAGTAATCAAGAATCGGATGTAACGGGGATTGCGGATCCGAGTCTCGAGATCGCAGGGGTCGTGGGTCGATGATGGATGGTTCCTAATGGCTCTGGTTCTAGTGTCTTCCACCAGAGAGATGTGCTTGGACACTCCGGCTAAAACATGAGTAGATTGAGATGATAAGCAGGAAAAGCCTAATGGAAAAATTTCCCATGCAAAGTGCGGAGTACGAGTACGGGCGACGATCCGCTCCGAAGGGATGCGTTCCACGGTTTCCTGGTGTCTATTCGACCGCAGAGAGACCACGGTTGTCACTACGTTCTACAGTGTACAGGTCGTGAGCCATGGAATTCTTGCAAGATATGCGGGATTAGAGTGTGTGATGCGGTCCAATAGCCTGGTTCACCCAATGCAGCCGCCGACATGGGCCACATACCGCTCGGATGCTATGACGTTTACAAGTATCGCAACAAGCGGCTCTGAATTCCTATATTCTGATGGAATGTCGGCAAGTCTCCTATCCCTTTCGCCTTTCAGATCATCCAGACCAAGGCGTCATCGAGGTCTGAAATTTTCACCGCCAAAATGACCGGTGTGACGCTGTGCCAGGACCCAGGCACTCAAAGCTGGGGTAGCCCAGGGTAAGCTTCACCTGCAGAAAGGCTGTCGGCTGTGACAGATAGACGAGGTGGGTTGTATGTGCAGCAGGAGTCGGGTGATGGGTGCCTTGACCGGGTGTGCCACGCTAGTTGATTCGTAGCATCCTATATCCTCTTGTGCAACAACACGGTCGCCCTTGCGAAATTATATGCCGAAGGGAAAAATGCGGGTGGGACTGGGGAGGGACGCAACTAAGGTCGCACTGATCGACCCATTGCATCAGATCGTGTCGCACTAGCTTTTGTGAAATTCAATCCCTCCAGCTCAGATCGAGTCAAGCTTGTGTGCGTAGGCGCTGTAAATCTGATCCTCCGCGGTCTCGCGAATGAATGCATTGACACTAGCGGTGTTGTTCTCTTCGCCCATGGCGACATCGCCATCCACATTAGCTGCGCCCTGGCAGATCGACACTGCGCGTGCCCGGACGAGCTCCCAGGTGTCGAAATCAAATCGGCCCCGGCTCTCGTTCAGCAGGAGATGGTTCTTAGAGGAGATGACCAGAACGTGAAGGGACACGGCAGACTTGGCGGCGGCTGGGGAGGGACTTTCAACAATGTCACCGGACTCTGTTACACCGAGGAGGACAGCGGAGAAGGTCATGGACAGAGGAATGGAAGCGGAAAGCATGGCGAGCAGGCCGGCGTGCAGGAGAGCCGGGAGTAGGGTGAGGTACTACATTGGTTAGTCTCACAGTTGGGTCTGG
Source organism: Penicillium bialowiezense (assembly GCA_026122735.1). Taxonomy (NCBI): domain Eukaryota; kingdom Fungi; phylum Ascomycota; class Eurotiomycetes; order Eurotiales; family Aspergillaceae; genus Penicillium; species Penicillium bialowiezense. The sequence continues at coordinate 1,862,569 of JAKZFB010000004.1, forward strand.
AGTAGCGCGACACAAGAAGAGTACTCACCGAGTCACCACGTTGCACATTCTCTCCTCCAACGATGTTCAGGGTCACGACCACACCGCGGCGAGCAAATCCCTTCTCCCGTCCGAGCACAATCTTTCCCAGCACAGACCGCAAATGATATTCGACCGATCTTTCACCAACACCACCAGTGGTTGTACCTGGCTTGACAAAGACATCCACGGTGGCCTCTTCGGGTTTCAGTGCCTCGCGGCGAGCTGGAAGTTCAACGGGTCCATTGACTGCGCTGAGGATATTGTAGCCCGTGGCGGGGCATTTGTATGTCGCAGAGCCATCGGCCCGGTTTAAGTGAGAGAGGGAGGCTGTTGGGTTGACCATATCGACGGCGTATCTGTCAGGGTGGATGAATTGAAAGCTGTTGTTGTTTGAGCAGCAGAAAGCGCAGCCGGTGATTTTTTATCGATGTGCGGGCCGGACTGTGATTGGCTGTTCAGGTGTGTACTGGGTACCACTATTTCCTATGGGCATCCTTATATTTCCCTAGGCTATTTGAAGTTTATGAAAAAGGAATACAAGTTTCTGAGGTTGGAGACTAACATGCGCTCTAGCATAACATATTCCTGAGAGCACCATCCGTTACTGGATGATCACACGCGGTACAAAGATAACCCGGCCTTGATCAATGACAACCGTCTTGGTTCTGTGAATGATTCCTATAGGCTGCCGCCAAAGTGGACGTGTCAGATCCGAAATGCCGAGCTCTTGGAATTTGTTCCATCCAGTCAGATATGGTTGGCAAGGCGGCTGTGCTCAACAGAAGAAGGCAAGGGCAATAGATCGCGTCCTCCCCAGACAAACAGTGCCCGCAGCTCCCTTCACAAAACGCATGCTAACCCCAAAAGAACCTTGGAACCCTCTTGGTAACCTGGTTTTTGAGGTTGACCGAAATCAGATATGCTGTCAGCCTCCAGATCTTAACGATTCAAAAATAGCACGCCACGAATGCCCAGAAATGGGGGGATTGTGGCTTGAACCCCGGAGTGGGACATCCAATGCCAAACAAGGATCCCATCCATTGATGTCGCCCTAAATGATGACTGGACTATGGAATATGGACAAACAATTACTCCGTATCAAATCCATCCAGCTACAAAGCAGCCAAGCATTCCTTTCTTGCCTGCTCCAATGATCTTGTGGCTTCATGATGGCTAGAGTCGCCCCTCACGCTTGGCCAGTCCCCTCTTCTGGAAGCGACCTTATGCCAATGTTTCAGTGAAGCCCAACGCATTTAAATCTTGCTTCTGTTTGCTTCCCTTTCCCTGCTACATCTTCACCTCGGGTACAGGTCTTTCCTTTCTCTCAGAGCTACGGTTATCTATTCAGTGGAAAATCACGTAGTCCAGCTTGTCAAAAGCCCCTCATCTCCCCGTCACCACTATCTCCTATTGAATGGGCGTAGAGACAATCCTTGATGTCGAGGAATCGACAGAGCCTCCTATATGTGGTTATAAGGATCCTACACCCAATGTGACAAGCCACTTAGAATCTCAGCCCTGTGCTACTGAGGAAAAGTCTATCTCGCATACAGACCACCACCCTGTCCCCTTGGACCAACCAAACAAAGAGCCGCCAGATCGTAACGCCCATCTTACCGAGCCAACCCAACTTGCGTCATCTCTCCAAACAGATCTTCGGTGCGTGGTCGAGAAACTAAAAGGAAGCCTCCATCTCTTAACAAAATATCAGATATGGTCTGTCAGCCACAGAAGCGGCGGCCCGCCTCCAGCGCGATGGTCCGAATACCGTGCGTGAAATGGAGAGTGTCTCCGTCTGGGGGATACTGCTAAGGCAGGTATCCAACAGTCTGACACTAGTATGTCCACCCCATATCGAACTAGACATGCGATCTGACCCACTCACAGGTACTCCTCATCACCATGGCCCTATCCTTTGGAATCGATGATTACATTGAAGGTGGCGTGATAACCGCAGTGATTGTCTTGAACATCGTGGTTGGGTAAGCATCAGCGCTGAATGCCGAAGACGGTGAAACTGACACCGATAGTTTCGTACAAGACTACCGCGCCGAAAAGACGATCATGTCACTGCATCGTCTCTCCGCACCAATATGCCGAGTCATTCGAGATGGTCAAATCGCGTCCGTGAAGGCTGAATTGCTGGTTGTCGGCGATATAGTTCAGCTAGCGGTTGGAGACATCGTTCCTGCCGATCTTCGCTTGTTTGATGGTATGAACGCCTCAATGGATGAGGCGCTTCTGACGGGTGAATCCCTGCCAATACTCAAGACTCCCCATATGACGTTAAGCTCACCCGATATCCCTATTGGTGACCGAACCAACATGGCGTATTCGGGCTGCAGCACGACCCAGGGTCGGGCGATGGGAATTGTCATCGCGATCGGCATGAACACGGAAGTTGGAAAGATTGCACAGCTACTTCAAGCCCAGCCTAGCTCTGGGAACTCAAGTCGCGCTGTCAGAGTGATCAAGAAAGTGCAGAAGTTCTTCATGAATATCCTTGGCTTGGTCGGGACACCTTTGCAGGTTAAGCTGAGCAAGTTTGCTCTCTTGCTATTTGCACTGGCTATCCTGTTGGCAATTATTGTCTTCTCAGCTAGTAAATGGGATGTCCAGGGCGAGGTCCTCATTTATGGCATTTGTGTTGCTGTCGCAGTCATCCCAGAGTCCTTGATCGCTGTCCTCACAATTACAATTGCTGTTGGAACCAAGGCGATGGCGAGAGGAAATGTGATTGTCCGGAAGCTTCAATGTCTCGAGGCCGTTGGTGGTGTTACGAATATCTGTTCCGACAAGACTGGAACATTGACTCAGGGAAAGATGATTGCCCGGTCTGCTTGGATTCCAGGTGCAGGTACCTTGACTGTGAGCCATACCACAGATCCATTCGACCCAACCAGTGGATTGGTACAACTCGATGAGATTGATTGGAGCTCGAACAAGCCTATTGAAGAGAGCCCTGCATTGCATACATTCCTTCGAGCAATCTCCCTTTGCAACCTCTCAACTATACACCACGATAATCAAGTGTGGAGTGCTGTCGGCGAGCCGACAGAAGTTGCACTTCATGTAATGGCCATGCGATTCGATTTTGGAAAACCTTCGGTGTTACAGAGGCGGCAGCTTCAGCTGAACACAGAGTACCCATTCGACTCTGCTATCAAAAAAATGACAGTTGTCTACCACAACGCACAGGACAATGTCAAGGAATGCTACACAAAAGGCGCCCCTGAAACTATCATTCCAGCACTCGAGATTAGTGAATCGGAGAGACAAAATATCAGAGATACCGCTGACCGAATGGCCGGCGAGGGACTTCGAGTTCTATGCATTGCATACAAAACATCACCAGCCGACGACGACTCCCAAGTCTCTCCACGAAGCGCTGCTGAATCCAAACTTCAGTTCGGCGGCCTCGTAGGCCTATATGACCCCCCTCGTGTTGAAACAGCGGCAGCTGTGCGCCGGTGTCAAATGGCCGGAATAACAGTCCACATGCTGACGGGCGACCACATCAAAACAGCAACCGCTATTGCGTCAGAAGTCGGTATTCTTGACCGAGTTGCGGCTGTGGTCAAGTCAGGACGACTCGTCATGGCAGCGGACGAATTCGACAAGCTGACCGACGAGGAGGTCGACGCTATCGAGGAGCTTCCTCTCGTTATTGCCAGATGTAGTCCTGCTACGAAGGTCCGCATGGTAGATGCCATGCATCGTCGTCAGGCATTCTGTGTTATGACTGGCGATGGTGTAAATGATTCACCTGCGCTGAAACGAGCGGATGTCGGCATTGCCATGGGTAAGAATGGTAGCGATGTTGCCAAAGAGGCTGCCGATATGGTGTTAACGGATGATAATTTCTCATCCATTGTCAAAGCCGTTGAGGAAGGAAGAAGATTGTTCGACAATATCCAAAAGGTGACGCATTTGACTACCTTTGCCGGGCGAATACTAATATCTCATTTAGTTCCTTATGCATCTACTTATATCGAACATTGCCCAAGTTATACTTCTGCTGATCGCTCTTGCGTTCAAGGATGCTGGAGGTGATTCGGTGTTCCCTTTGTCGCCATTGGAAATTCTATGGGCCAATCTCGTCACATCTTCATTCCTTGCAGTTGGGCTAGGTCTCGAAGAAGCCCAGCCAGACATCATGTACAGACCTCCCCATGATCTGCGCATCGGTGTTTTTACCCGCGAGCTCATCATGGACAAGATGATCTATGGCACATTCATGGGATCCTTGTGTCTTGTTTCCTTTGTCTGTGTAATCTACGCAGCGGGAACAGGAACTGCGTCCCTAGGCGATGGTTGTAACCAAGGATACAATCCCAGCTGCGATGAAGTCTTTCGCGCCCGCGCCACGACCTATGCGACACTCACCTTTCTCCTGCTCGTTACAGCATGGGAAGTCAAACACTTCTCACGCTCGTTGTTCAACATGGATCCAATCCGGTATCCCAAGGCGACTTCGGTGCTGCCCACGGTGTGGAATAACCGATTCCTCTTCTGGGCTGTCATGGCTGGATTTGTCATTGCTTTCCCGGTGATTTATCTCCCTGTGATCAACAAGTCTGTGTTCAAACACCAGGCGATTGGTTGGGAATGGGGTGTCGTCTTTGGTTGCACGCTTGTTTACCTGGTACTTGTGGAAAGTTGGAAAGCCGTAAAACGTGCTTTCGGGATCGGAAGTGGAAAGAACGCTACTCTCACTCTTGAAGACGCGGAAATGAGGGCTGGCTTCGGTGCCTTCACGCCACTCTCGATGAGTGCCAATGCCAGTGTGGAACTAAAGTGATTGTGACTTTGTTTCGCACCACTTTCAACAGCCACAATTTTCGATCGGGCATTCAACATGCTTGGCCACTGAGATTAAGTCTACGTGTTTCGTTTGACTTGATATTTTTTTCTTATTTGTTGTCATGTTGACGCGTATCTACCATATGCTTGTTGCTTTGATAGTGCAGATCATTCATTGTGCTCTATCATCGCAGAGATTGTGATCTATTCATATATCAAGATTAGAGCAGCTTAAATATAAGTTGTTTCCCCCTTGACTAACCTCAGGACTTTAATCCAAGAAATTTGTAAGAACGGTCAGTACACATAGCCCCTGGGGCTAGGATGCCCAGGCGGTCAAGGAGGCTTAGTAACTTGGCCACCGGGTCCCGGCCCACCACTGACGCCAGCCGCGCGTTTCTCTAAAGATCACCACGGGTTTATCTCGAGTCTCACTTGCGTCTCGAAAGACTGGCTTGCACCTGGGGAGTGGTGACCATCCCACTGACTCAAAAAATGCCAGTTGATCGCCCAAAACAAGTCACCTTGCGCAGATCATGCAAAGCTTGCATCAAAGGCAAGCGGCGGTGTGATCAAGCCTCGCCCAGGTGTAGCAGATGTCAGGGGAAGGATATTGAGTGCAAGTACATCAATGCACCCTTGACAGCCAATTTGAATCAAAGTCCCTATTCTGGAAGCCATACACATGCGAAGTCTTCCACTACCGGTGTTATACCGACGCCAAAAATCCTCGCACCCTTGCGACTGGAGATCGCGAAGGAGTACGACCCCAACATCATTCGATTTCTGGTAACCGGACTACGAGATCTGCCTGTGAAGTTTGCAGAAAACAGCAAGACACTCTTCATTCACCCTCACTTATACAGAAATGGCTTACCACCCCCTGTACGCGAGGTCCATGACATTTGCAGACTGAATATGCAAACCGGACAAACAGCACGGATCAGCTTCACTCTGCTATCAATGCTGCGGCAGCAATCGATGCAGCTTTCACGTCGACTTAGCCATGCAGCAACGTTTGAAGAATTACTCGGATGCAGCCAGGCGCTGGTTTTGATTCAATGCATTCTCATTCTCAACGAGGATGCCAGCCCGATTGAATATTCAGAAGCAGTCAGTGCGATGCTCGCAGGGGTCGCTGGACGACTGTGGCATCAAGCGCCGATTCAACTCCCGCAGGCTCTGAGTCCTAGACACGCTTGGCTATTGGCTGAAAGTGTTCGGCGAACGATTATCGTGTGCTTCATGCTTCGGAGTGCTTATTCGTTGAATACGAGGAACTACTCTGTGCGGACGCCGTTCGTTGACTCACTTCCATTTGACTTACGAACCAATTTATGGGATGATGATTCCGAACATTCGTGGCAGAATTCGTTATCCGATTCTCATAATTCCATGGTCTCGTTGCACGAGTGGTCTGATGGCTTGGCTGCTGGTCGTGTACATGATGTATCTGGCTTCAGTGCGCTGATCCTCGCAGCCTGCAAAGGTCAATCCGTCTCAACCATCCCATCTCCACCTGTGGATTTCTATATCGCAAGTTGAAAGCAGGGCGATGAAGCATGAAACTTTGTGCAGCTGGAATTATGACTCTAGCGCCACCCCAGACCAAAAGGCCCGAGAATGCCAATAAAACTGGAATCTATGGACATGACAATGTAAGTCTATACCCAACATACTTCAATGTTCATTGATGCTCTCGGGATCTTATGAAATTGACACATATTAGGCCATTACCGCAAAAACTGCTTCAGCAGTCCAGAAAGCAGCTCCGTCATATCACGGTACAACTCCTGTCTTTTGACCTCAAACGCATTGAAGATGTCTTGCGCAGATCCAACCGGAATCTGATCTTCACCCTGTGAAATCCGACTCCAAACCTCATCCACAAATTCTTGCAGAGGCATACCAATAAGGTGTCCATCCTTCAAATCAGGCTGGTGCTTCGCATCATGCAACTCAGTCTGCACGGCTGGAGGGTATATCTCCAGCACCTTCACATTTCCGGGTCCATCTTGCAACTGAGTGCGCAGCGCGAGAATGAAGTGATGCAGAGCGGCCTTGGAAGCACCGTAATTCGGGCAGCGCATCATGGGCACCAAGGCCATCTGAGAAGTCGTGAAGGCTATGGCTGTTTGGGTTTTCAAGCTCTGCAGGTGTGGGAGGAACGCTTTGGTTATGCGCACAGCCGAGGTATAGTTCGTGATCAACTCCTGGTCAAAAACGTCGAGATCGACGGTCTCCGGCTTTGAGAAATCGAAAGGGCGCTGAATGCCGGAGTTCACGAAGATGCAGTCTAGGTCTGGATTCTCTGCGATGACCTCGGAAGCGAATTGAGGGATCTGAAATTAGTCCACTGTTAGCTTGGCATTCATGTTGTTTGGGCTGGCGATCGCACCTGCTCTAGCTGCATGACATCGAAAACCTTCGTGGAAACCTTGTCACTGCCATGTTGCTGCAGGAGCGTTTCAAGATTCTCTTTTCTCCGACCAGCAGCAATCAACTTAGATCCGTTTTGGATGACTTTATCGGCCAGTGTCTTGCCAATCCCGGAGGTGGCGCCAATGATGAGGACTTTCTTGTACGGGAAGGACATTTTCGAGTGTGAGATGAATTGAAGGGATCGAGTACTTTCAGTAATATCGTTGCCTCTGAAGAGCAGCAGTATTCAATTTATAGCCAGATCTCCCATGTTCATCCGTCACAAATCTTGACCTCAAGGTGGCTGTTCGTATAGAAGCTCTGCGGCGACTAAACCGAAAACGGATGCAATTCAATGTGATTGGTCAAGGGAGAAAGCTTCAGCAGGTGCCGAGGTTACCGCGCCACCGGCGGCGGTTAAACCCAAAGCGGTAACGGCCGTTGTGAAGAATTAACGTTTATTCATCATTGATATTTTCCCACTTCGACCTGTTTCTACCGTGTTTCACTTTACCGGCTAAATCATCGTTGCAGTTGATTTCAAATCAATCCGGACCGAACAACAGTTTCAATGTGAAAGCCAGTACGCGGCCATCTTACGATAGTCACTCTCGGGATCGATTGGCAATCGAGCGTGGCCATGACGGCAGACGTTATAGCGCTCGAGGTACTCCGTATATTCGGCCCAGTTCGAACGGTATTGGTGGGTAGGATCTCGTTTTAGAAATGTTGTGCGATGAATAGTCACAGACCGGGATACAGACTAATTGGCTATTTGAGAGAATCGTATGATAAGAATCCAATTGGAAAGTGTATTATGTTTCATAATTTATCGTTGCGTTGAGATGCTTTTCCTAATTCATGGGGTCTCAGAGACGTTGTAGACCAGCTTCTCGCCGCTGACCTTGTCCTCCTTGAGCAGCTTCAGGCCCTCGATAACACCCTTGAGGCCGTCCTGGCCAACCTTAGGGGGGTGGACCTTGATCTTCTTATCGGCAAGCAGAACCTCGGCAATTGAGATCCACTTCTCAGCGAAGGCCCTGTGATCAGGCAGCGCAGGGAAGGGGATGTCGCCGAACTTGAATGCCTCGCCGAGGGTAGTGTAGCCAAGTGTGAAACGGTCGTTGACGTTCTCACGGGCAATCTTGACATTGAGGAGAGCGCTGTACTCGCCGCCCTCGGTGGAGAGAGCGTTATCAGCAAAGGCAGCACTGGACTCAATTGAAATACAGTCGAAGACGTATTTCAGCTTGTTATCGGTGTCCTTGCGAATCTGAGCAGCGGCCTGGGGGTCCTTGTAATCGTAAACCTCGTCTGCGCCAAGGCTGCGGACCAAATCGAAGTTGCGAGGGGAGCAGGTGGTCAGGACCTTGTAGCCAGAGAGCTTGGCGAACTGAATTGCCAGAGTTCCGGTGGCGGCGGAACCACCGTAAATCAGAATGGGGGTTGCGTCCTTGATGGGCTCAGTGGGAAGAGCGAGCTTCAAGCTCTGGTACAGGCCCTGGCCGACGGTGCTGATGCCGACTCCGAGGGTGGCGGCTTCTTGGAAGCTCATGTGCTCAGGGATCTTCCATTGGACATCACCCTTGACAACGATGTACTCAGCAAAGGTACCGTCTTCAGGCTGGACTGCGTTGGAGCCGTGTGCGAATCCGCAAACGCGGTCACCCTTGGCGAACTTCTTCTGCACATCCTTGCCAACGGCCTCAACGGTACCTGCGTAGTCGCACCCGACGAGAACACCGGGTGGTGAGAGGTAGGCAATGTGCTTCCAGTCGGTGGGGTTCAGGCCGACGCTGACGGTCTTGACGAGGAGGTAGTCATCGCGGAGCTGGGGGATAGCTCGATCAGTGACGAGACCCTCGGTCTTGGGCTCGGTGATGATAACAGCTTTTTGGGTAGTCATGGTGAAGTGGGTATGTGTATGTTAGGATGTTCACCTTGAGAAAGGGACTGAGTAGGATTAAATAGTAACATGACCGCATTACAAATAGACGATGACGAAAGACTATCGTGCCGAGGCCGGTTCCACTCCACCCGGATCGTCTGAAATATTGCACCGACTCCGTCCCAAGTCTCCGTCTCGGCTCCACCGTGAGAACTTTGGTGGATTTGGAAATTCTTCCTTCTGCACAGGGTCCTGGTAATGGCCGTGGAAGACCAAGTGGCGGTTGGATCAGACCTCGGCATTCTGCCACTCAGGTAGTCTTGTTCGCCGAACAATGGTCAAGCTCGACACCAGAGACTGGAATGGCGGACCTTATGGTTTCTCGAGTCACGCTAGTCGACTTGCCAGTCACTGCCCAATTGAGCTCTGAATCATGCGGTGAACTCCCGCGAACGCCAATTATCCACAATTGACTGGAACTCTCATATCGACTTGCCCTTCTGCTTGTGCCGCCTCTTTGGCTTATCCACTGGGTGCGAGATTCGAGCATGCGAGATACTTGTTTTTGACATTTCCTTGCTAGACGCAAGGGATGTTGGCCAAGACCGTTCATGGCATCGCCTTCATGACAATCGCAAGGAAATGAAATGCATTCAAAATCCCTTCACCATATCTGATGTCAATTTGAGGTCGAGACGCGACAAAGTACTCAAAATAAGCGTGTCCATAAGCGTGTTCATAAGCGCGTCGCGGGGCTAGTGCTTATTGCTGATCTTATCGGACCCCTCATCCAACGACTGCCTTGAACTCCACAACACCGCCAGCATGAAGGTCCTTTGTTTGCACGGCAAGGGAACTAGCGGATTCATCTTTCGCTCCCAAATTTGTGAGCTCCCCACACCACTCACAGATCAGCAATCTCACACTCTGCAGCCTCCTTCCGCAGCAAGCTCCCCGAGGGCACCGAATTCGACTTCCTCGATGGACCATTCAACAGCAACGCCGCCGCCGGTGTAGATCTTTTCTACAGCCCGCCTTACTATTCCTGGTGGGAGAATGACACCATTGACGACATTCGGGGTGCGACCGAACGTTTAAACGAATACATCGCGCAGAATGGCCCCTACGATCTCGCTCTGATGTTCTCACAGGGCTGCGTCCTTGGCTCAAGCGCTCTCCTTATCCACCAAGAGGAAACACCACATCTACCACCACCCTTCAAAGCCGCGATCTTCATCTGCGGAGGACCTTCAATGATCGTTCTGGAGGAATTGGGATTCCACGTTTCTGCTGAGGCGAGAGAGCGCGACATCGCTTCGCGACAAGCGCTTTTCGCACAGGCTGGGTCGTCGGCTGTTTTGGCAAAAGGCGGTGATCGATGGACCGGCCTCAAGTCGCTGAATCAGGGGCTGTCGGAGGACCAGTTGCGAGAGGAGATTACAAGTCCCCACCGTATCAATGTTCCCACGGTACATGTCTACGGGACAAAGGACCCACGCTATGCGTCTGGCGTGCACCTCTCTGGCATCTGCGATCCTGCTAATCGCCGGACATTCAACCATGAGGGCGGACACGAGATTCCGAGAACGGCTGCTGTGAGTAACTCTCTTGCGGGGCTCTTCAAGTGGGCTAGCGAACAGGCTGGTGTCCAATAAACTTAGAACACACTGTGTCTCGCTTCTGTTGGCGAGTCTTTCCTCGGTGTCATCATTTGCTCCGGTGGTGCGATGGTGATTCGGAGTGGAATAGATCAATACGAAAAAATAGATTGTCTACTTTTAGCCGTTGTTTTCGCATACTAGGATGATATGCCCTCTCTATCCCAACTAGCGCCCCATTTGACGTGATTTCAAGGTTAGCCAGTTATACGGTCTCGGTGTAGATCCAGGAGTTGCTCCGTGATCCCTCTAATCTGGTTTGTTGGATATGCTGGACTATCCTGGCATATCATGGCTTGCTATACGCACATAGAAAGATCGATCGGGAAAGAATGCCAATAATATTAATATTGCTGGGCCACGACTAACTCCAGGGCTATCGAGGCTCTAGGAGCCCATTTATCAGAAAGCCAGCACTGTGTTTGCACTATGCTTAATGCACCATTTCCTTTTCATTCCACGCAGATGGATGCCGTGCTAGAAGCGTTCAGTTTAACCTCCAGATGGACGTCCCAACAGGAAATCGGAGCCGAATATGACATCCATCTCAAAATGAGACGAGATAAACATGTGACTTTCTAATGCTTGCGCACTTTCAAAGTCAAGCAGAGTTACCATGCGTCTATCTCTGTCATAAAGAATGTTGTGCTTTCCAGGGTCGTCAAGGCGGATGCCCACTTTTCGCAAAACATGAATGCCATCAAGACATTCGGACTGAATGTAAGCCCGTTCAATCTGGGATAGATCATGCCACAGTCGGTCAAGCCGCATCCCGTCTCTCTGCTCCAGAACGAGAACATATCCTGATGGGAATAGAGTTGAGCAAACAATCTCCCCCCTGGAGATCCATTTGGCGAAGCTGCTATGTCCGGCCGGCCGATGGGCCCAAATGCGGCTGTAGACTTCTGCTTCCGCATCAAACCTAAACGTAACAAGTTAGTAAGTCCAATAGCAAGCTATTCAAGTAATCTGACTCACAGCTCATCATATTGAAGACCCCAGCACTTTAATATTACCGTCGATCCACCCATAGTTGCTAACCAGGTCGCCCTGTGTTGGACCGTTGGGTCTGATAACTTCTGAAGGCAGTTCACGACCGTAGGGGTAGCTCCGCCAGTGTTGATGATTACACTGTTCGACGTGATGGTGTCTTGTTGGTTCGGCACCGACGGGGATGGGTGAGCGGGATTTCCAAACATACGGGCGGAGGCGCGAAGAGGAGGAGGACCTCGTAGCTTCTCGGTAAGTTAGTAGCCTTTCGATATCTCATACAGTTGCCCAAATCTATACTTACATTTCTTGGCTCAAATGTTGGGCTTTCAATGTACTTTGGCTCCGACACGGCCATTAGACAGAAACCAGCAAGTAGCTGGCGAAGGGAAGGCTGTGTAGCGCCATGCCCAATAGGCGATGAAAGGAGAAAGGAAGAGTCGGCTTCTCGTTTGACAAAAACGGTAGAGGCGTAGGTAGATAAGAATCCAAACCGAATGGAACATGTGCGCATTTGAGCAACCAGTTGTCCTAGGCAAATATCCAAGAGTCAGTCGGTGAACTTGACGTGTGGTGGGAGAATTTTGGGCAGGGGTACCTATCAGTGACTCGAGATGCAAAGATGGTATAGGCCGGTTGAGGTTAAGATGTCGGTCCGGGATGGTCCATGGCGTTTTCATTTCTCCAACCAGATGAACGTTATCAGGATCAGGGCTCGCCCCAACCAACCCCAAACACACGTCTGGAACAGTGTCTTCTGGAGTGGAGATTGCTTGGAAATCGGCAAATCGGATTGACGCCATACCTTGCACAGGTTCGAGGGCTTTGATAACTGGGTCGCAGACGTTGCGGACGAACCTCCCGGTTAAACCAAGCTCATTGCCGACTGTGTAAAGTTCCGTTTCGTCATTCAGTGGGACTTCATGGGCGATGCCAGCTTCTTGGAATTTTCGGTAAGCCTCCGTTTGGAATGTAATCCATGGTGACATGAAGGCGAGTGACAGGCGGTCGGGATGAATTGAAGGGTTCGATGTTCCTGCATGCTGGATTAAATCTGGACAGGCTCTAGCCAGCTGCGTCTGGGCTGCTTCCATGTTTTGGGGGATGGAATGGTCGTTGGAATGACAAGAAACGTTCCGGGACCCTGAGCCGAGGAGCTTACTGTCATCGGTGGAAGGAGTGGGCCATCGTTGGAAGGAGCGGGCCATCGTTGGAAGGAGCGGGCCATCGATGGAAGGAGCGGGGAATTGAAAAATGATCCTCAGCGAGGATGTAAAAGAGAAGACGAGAGCAAAACAAACAGAGCGTTGAAGAGCACGGTATAAATGACGCGAGTCGGGAAATGGAGATGGTGGTAGAAGACGAAGGCGAAACAAATCCACGATCCTGAGCGAGGGCGTGAAAGAAAAGGCGAAAAGAATTCACGCAGGGCTGAAGCATTCACTTTCTTCTCAGCTGTCGTCAACTAGAATCGACTGCTTTGGTGAGTAGATGATGAGTTCCAGCTGAGTGAGATGTAGAAAAGACTTGGCTCCGCTTCGGACTTCGGTCTAAAGGTGCCCCACCTATGCAGCATATGCAGCAGGTACGAAGGTGTAGAGTGTGCAAGAGCCAGAAACTAATTTTGATGCCTGAGGGTGCCTGAACTTTGGCTGGCAAATGAATATGACATCTAAATTATCATTACACCCACCATGATAATTAATGTACTCTGTACTGCATGAAGTACCTAAATAAATATCTTGCTAGTCGTTCTCTTCTTTCTTCTTCTGTACTCTCGCGCCCTCACACCTTTACTTTTATCACTATCACGACCCCATTTCAAATCCCGTCTTGTATCGCTGTATCTCCGAGAAGTGAAAAAGGGCCAGAGGCTTAGTTTAGTGTCTAGGCATGAGCTTATCCCTCAGTATGTTGTCAAAAATCCTCTTTGGGTGGTTTGTATAGCTTCAGCATAGTCTGAAAATGGTAGTTGGTGCAGTCGGCAGGTCAGAGTATAGCCTCAACACCTGGATCTACACAATTTGAACAGTTTGGCGGATCACAACCTTGGAATACTCGGCATCGAACGGTCTTGGAAGCGGTCTTGAATCAGGCATTAATGGACATCCAGATTAGTTTCTGGGCCTATACACCTTCGTACACGGGCTGTTACGCAAGTGGGTTTGTAGGAAAAGCCCGCCACCCAAAAGAGCCCTGGAGAACTTTGGAACTGACAGAATCCACCGAGCTTAATTTCCATGCGCCAAATGAAATGTTATAATATGACGTCACACTGCCCGAGGTCCCATCGACAGTCTCCACTGCGACTTCCTAATTAGGCTTAGGGTTAATGATGCAGACTGTCGACGAGAACTCAAAGACTGTCGACGGGACCTTTTGTTACTGTAGTGATTTGGGTAAATTGATCGTTGAGTGGTATCTGAGGATGTTCAAGCAGGAGAAAGTGAGGACATCATTTGGGGAAGAGCAGTTCATCGAAGTCAGGAAGGAAGGCTCACCATAGACACCAAACAAGGAATAACCCGTCGCGTCCAATGTAACAAGTTTTGAAACTATACGTAATACAAAAGTTCTGCTGGTGCGAGCCGTTGAGACGAGGGGTAAATCATTCAATTCAATTTCCATCTTCAACGTCATTATGCAAAGTAATTGAGTCGCGTCTGGGTTTCGTACGTTGTCGCAAGGGTATGACGCTTGGGAGAAGCTCGGGTAAGCATTTAATCTCGCAGGTTTGTGCCGGTAGAGTTTCGAGGGTCGCGTAGGTCAATAGTATTGGGCGCTTGGGAAAATCCGACGGAGGGAAGGCGCAATGGTCAAAATGGAGCAAGCGTGATCTAGTCCGATCCTCCCTAGCAATACAAACCTCAATTCCCAGACGGTAAGTTCTCATCCTCCTCGTCGTCCTGGAACTCCACCCAGGTCTTCATTTTCGAACGCACATGCTCGCCATACACAACGAAGCTTTCGTCCTCTTCAATCGACCGAACCAAGCAGTTCTCGCCTGGTTCAAAGAAGAACGGCACACTAATGCGACCAAGATGACTTGATGCATTAGTGTCATTCACACAGACTGCAGAAGAGTTTGTTCCAGGGGCTCGAACGCGATGCATGGTAGCCACGAACCGTCCGCCAGACACCTTGGCCATCAAGTCGCCGATGTTGACGACCAGAGACTCAGGGACGTATGGTGCAGCTACCCAATCGCCAAAGGAATTGCGCACTTCCAATCCACCGGTAGAATCTTGATGCAAGAGGGTGAGAATGCCGCTGTCGGTATGAGGAGTGCAGCTTAGCTTCGCATCCGAGGCCGAGGTTGCGGAACCTGAAGCTGGCACTGTATGGGGATCAACGGTCAATGCAGGGGTCATTCGAGCATTTATACTGGAAGCTCAGGCCGCTTCCATTCCCCACTTGGTAAGTGATCGTGTGGTGGCTTGCATGTGCCGTATATTCATCTTTGCAAGGTGTGATCGAATCTGCCGAGTCTTGATGTGTATCAGGCATTCCATGGTAGGAAAATGTTCGTATGCCTGAAGAATCCACAACTTCATTTGATTTGCACGTTACACGCGTCTCGACCTTGTCAGGTCAACTGGTGGAACAAAGCTCTGCGGGCTTGACATGCCGTTCAGAGCCGAAAGGCGGGCACATCCGCTGCTTGGTCCACTGTATGTCGATGTACGGACCCAATCTCGAAGGCCGACCCCCAGGTCGAGTGGACGATCTGCATCGATTTCCACGAAAGGGGTCAAAATGTAGAGAAACGCGTCAAACGGCGAAAGCCACAGCTTGACACAAAATCACAGCCACCTTCCTGCGCCACACCCACCACCACAATTTTCAATCATCCACACCCCATCAAACTCGGTATTAGTCTGAGCTGGGCTTGGGTGGACGATGATAGACCTTTCTGAATCTGTCAGTAAACTTGTGGAGAAGCCATTCACTGACACACATCATCTGACAGTCCAGTTGACCAATATTATCCCAAACACTGCCAAAACAGTTCGAGAACAACACAACCAGGCACCTAAACGCGAGACCAAGGTCTGGAACGAAAGGCATTCAAATGTTATCTAGCAGGTATCAAAGTAACATACACGTCTAGACTACAGAAACAGTAAAAGCTTCCAGCAAAGCCGCACAAAGCCCCCCTAGAGTCGAGATATGGGCCCCTGATGGTTAATAGTACCAAGTATCCCCCCAAAGCAGTACGCCCCAAGCATTCCAAGGTTCTTGGCTCCATTTGGGCGAGAGCTCACTACACTGGGCTGATAACGCCCGTTGATAGGTTCGGCGGCCGAATCAATTTCTTGGCAACGTTGTATCCCTTCCGGCGGACCCTCGTGACCTATAGGTCCGCTGAAAGGGATAAAGACCGTTCACTGAACAAGCCTGGATTTATATCACAAAGTAAACCTTGGAAGGCAGTGCAATGCATGAATGTGGAACCATCTGATCACGAACATCTGAATAGAAAACTAACACATAATTTTATTGAAGCTAATAATTAACATATCACGTATAATATATACCTCCTTAAATCCCAAGGGCAGGAAATATGAGAATAACCTTAACGCAGTCCATCTTTATTTATTTTCATATTGTTATGAATCCTTCCAAGGCTCCAAGGCTCCAAGGAATCCAGGGCTTGAACTGGCTTTTTGGCAAGTTGCATACAATTCTTCCAAGGGTTTCATTTGTTTCAAATTATAATACGATGACATATGATAGAATCAATTTTAACGGACGGCGGGAATGCTATACCTTCCTGATTGGGTACATGCATGTGGGCCTGCCCAAGTGTTGGACAATTTGGCTCGCCATGATGGATAATCTTGGTTCGTCAGGTTTGGCCAAGAACTCAACAAGACTTTTTATTTCACTAGTTTCTATACGTATGGCCTTGTGATGATGGGAGGCTCAAGATAGTCGATGAATTCAACTAGCTTTGATTTAACTTCAATATTCTGATTACACTGACTGATCTTTGATCTGAGATGATCAACAATGCATAACTCAAGATGTGCTCTTGGCATTACCATTGAAAATCTCACTACTTCCGCGTTATGAAAGTACGACCAAATCAGATTTCCAAAGAGAGATTAGTGGGGGGTTGTCTGTATTGACCGCATGCTTACATGTGTGCTATTACATGCTGGGTGATAATTGTGGTAAGAATGTGAGTGTAGATTAACAATCTAGGAATGATCTTCAACTTTTTGAAGCTCAAGTGAGGAGTGCAGATATTTTCAAGTTGGGGTACCAAAGAGTAGCGTAATAGAAATTAAGAGTTGGACCCGGCCCGGCTGGATCGGTCTGGGGGGCGTTTCCCCCCCAATAGATTCCCCGGGAAGGCGGGGGTGAGCCCCACTAAATCTCTCGGAGTCCTTGCAGATCGCGTACTCTTGACACATCCAGTTCAAATTTGTCATAGAACGGCCATTTTGCGTCCCAACAGTTACAATGACCTCGGGATTTGTTTTTTTGTGCTCGGGTCTGTCCGGCTTTGTTAGTGCTGGAAGAATTTCTATATAATGTCTTCCATTCAAGAGTTCGATGGGATTTCTCCTCTTTTGTTAACTCCCTGTTATATCGATGTCACCCGAAACCATGTCGACTGTGAAGGAAAATGAGACACTGGTCTCAAGACCAGTGGAAACAACCATGAAGCCTGGATCTCATCTTGCCAATCCCGTATGTACACTCACTGACTCTTGTGATACCCATGCCTCATACTGACCTGCTATCTTTGTTCCATAGGCACCCTTGGCGATGGGTGGGTTTGCTACCACGTTTTTATCCCTTTCACTGGCCATGATGAACTTCCGGGGCGTTTTCACACAAACCATCTTCGTCGGTGATCTTTGCTTTGTGGCAGGAATTGGTCTACTTATCTCGGCTCAATGGGAGATGGTCCGGGGCAACACATTTTCGTACACGGTTCTTTCCGCATATGGTAAGGGACAGCTATTTGATACTCAGATCAAAGGATGGCGTGGCTAATGTGCAATCTTTTAGCTCTGTTTTACGGTGGTTATGGAGTAATCATGATTCCCTCATTGGGTATCGTTGATGCATACGGCGGCTATACACCCGAATACCACAACGCTCTTGGATTTTTTGTGCTCTGTATGTCTCACACCAAATCTCAATTGCAAAGTTTCCCTTGGCTAATATTTCTCAGTATGGGCGGTGTTCAACTTCTTTTTCGTCTTGGCCAGTTGCGCCATGTGAGTGTTATCCGATCTGCACTTCCCCGTATCGAAACTAATTATTTTGTCTAGCAATATTGTCTACACCCTCCTTTTCCTGACTCTCGAGCTTTGTCTCTGCTTTGATGCCGCCTCAAGCTTTGTTTTGGCCGATGGCCTGGTTGAGAGAAGTGCGAATCTTCTGACCGTTGCTGGCGCCTTCGGCTTCATTTCTAGTTTGCTTGGATACTACTGTGTCTTGCATTATTTGTGCGAAGACGCCCTGCCGTTCTCCGTTCCAATGGGTGATACATCTCGAGCATGGAAGCGCTGGTGCAAGAAGACACCGTCACCGAGTATCAAAAGTGAAGAAGACATGGCATGAGCCGTTTTTGAGATTCTCAGTCAGGTCACCCTTGCATCTCACAGCCATAAAAAGTTATTGTTTTCAGCACATATACCTTCACAATACAGCATACGCATAATAAATACGATGGAAAGTCTTTCTGATTATCCATGCGTTGATTCTTCGAAGTTCAAAAAAAATCCAAGATTCACTTTGGGTGCTTTGTCCTCATGGTCCCGGGGCATTGGGATGGACTAGCATTCCCCAGTCGCACTCCCGCCCACACACGGACTTCCGTTGCATTCAAATCCTATGGGACTATCCACATTTCCACACAGATAGCTCGCGGCCAGAGTCCCGTTTTCAAGATGCAAAGTGGTGTCTGCGATGTTGATATTGGTGCACGGGGCCACTGCACTGCACTGCAGACTTGCCACCCGTGACGATTTGGTGGTGCCAGAAAGACCTTCGATCGCGACATTCTTGATTTGGAATTGAGAATTTGTGCAATTTCCCTGTCCGGGTGCGCCCGAGAATCTTGTGCACTGTGATATAGCAAATGCTGCTCCGCGAAGACCTTTTGCTGTTAGGTTTCTGAGTGTCATGTCGGATGCGACTGAGGTGCACCTATTAGTAAACTGTTTGAAATTACTGCCTCGTTTTGAACTGAGAGTGACTTGGCAAACATGTCATCACTTACATCCAAGTCCGCCGCCGCCTCCGTTTGGTGGATAGCCGTTTTGATCGTTCGTCCAGGTTTTGATGTAGAACTAGAGACCGATTATGTGAATATTGCATTCTTGCAATCGAAGAAAGTCTATGTGGAGCTTCGATTACTCACAGCATGTAATGTGTTCTCATATTGGACGTTTTGAACTGTCAATCTTTCAATGGTCTCGAATTGGTCCTTGTACTGCCCAATACTACCGAGAGCAATACCAAGGCCGTTGTAAAATTTGCTGTTGGTTATAGCAATATCAGTGCTATTAGCCTTGAGTGAAATACTGTCGTCGCCATTGTAGACAGTCCAGTTGTTGAACGTGATATGGGATGAATAGATGGTATCCGCGCCATCGGTGTTGGCTACTTAAATTAGTGCGACTGAGGGCTTGAAGGTTTAAAAGCATTTTACTCACAACTCTGAGCCCAATTTCCGGTATTATTGACCAGTATGTTGTCAAGCAGCACATGGTGGGAGTTGATTATTGACATTGTCCTTCAAGTCTTCGATCAGCAAGTTCATCAATATCTTTCTACAACCAACGTACCACATCTGACTTCTCAAAAATGTGAGTCCATTGATGACAGAGTTTTTCAGCCCGTTGAATGTCACGGCGTGCGGCCTGCCCGGGTAGTTGGATGTGTTTGGTTGCTGTCTGATCCATTGATACCAATAATCCCCATTGCCATCCAAGTTACCTTTCCCGTAACCATTGATACGAACATTGTTGCCACCAATTATAAGTGCTGTTGACTGGTTTTGATAGCCCACTTCCATTGAGTTGTTTAACCAATATAGTATGTCAGTACTCCACTAGACCAGAAATACCTTGTTAGAAACACCGCCCAGCTTGACTTCTAATCTTTCGAACGGATTCATCCACGACACGTACCAGGAGCTTTCCATGAATCTCGATGTCGACATTCTCCAGCCATGAAATATTCATAATGGAGTTCACATAATATGTGGTCGGCTCGAAAATGACCCTTCCATTTCGACCACATTCGTGAAAGGCCTCCAAGATAGCCGGGGCATCATCAGTCGCGTTACTCCCACTGCTCTTGATCGAACACTCTTTCTGGTAGCTTCTAGCTGCCACCAATCCAAATAATTGCACCTGTAGAGCCAGGCAGACGGAGATTGGAAAGTGCATTGTGGCTTGTCATGCGAAATGAAATATGGCGTAAAGCTTGGCTTTCATCTCGGTCCACTTATAGCTGCGTTATACTCTGTCTGGGATTTATTCGGTATATCTTTAACCGACTGTAACTGAGGGGTCGAGTTGTCCGGTGAAAAATGGCTTGGCATCAGTAAAGTAATATTTCCGATGTTTGGATGTTGGACTGAATGTTACACCAATCAAAACCCATTGCCTATTTAGGTAAGGGGTGCCGCTGCTTTAAAAGGAAAGCCCTGATCATGATGAATGTAGTAATTGAAACTTTCCTAGGTATCTACAGAAATAAAAAATTAATGGAAGTATGTTTCCAACCTCCAACCTTGCCTCGCGAGTCAAAAAGAAAGGGTTGGTACGATTCGAAAAAGGCGAACATGGTGTCTCCGAGATGAGCTGGGCGAGAGATGATGTACCCGGTAAGAAGAAGGGAAAGAAGAAGGGCAAGAAGAGTGAGAACCCCTCGAATCTTGGGAGCGCTGGGATAGCTGTCGGGAGTCCTGTGTGGATGCCCGTTTTGTTAGGCCCGCCTGGCGTAGGTAGATGTAGTCGCGGGGAGAGCTTCTCTCTCTCCTCTCTCTCCTTTCTCTCTTCGCCTCTCGCAATTCATGCCATATAATGCCATACCTTGCTCCGTTTTTCCGATAATAGCAGACCACTATAAAATGGGGCTGTGGAAGGCCACATAGCGCACTGACCCTCCTTCGCCCGAGCGCTATTCCAGATTTCAAAATTTGGAGAGCCCATATGTCACATCATTCTTGGGCCAAGAGGACCCTTTCTTAAGGCTAAGCGAGCACGCCAAGAGGCGCAATCCCCATACCCCGCAGTATCGGTATAGCTAATGCCGACTTGGGGCTAAATACTATAAATGGACCTCACATATAAAATCCACGAAGCTCGTTCCAAACACCCAGTATTTAGCTTTTGAGTATCGATAGGACCATCATGCGGGCTCTGGCATATCTTTGGGCTGCCGTTTTGGCTACCCCGGCCGCAAGTAAATACATCGTTCCTGGGGGTAGATGGCAAGACACCAATGGATCTGTCATTAATGCGCACGGAGCCGGGATCACCTTTGATAAGAAGTCTGGTCTGTTTTGGTGGTTTGGTGAATACAAAACGGAGGAGCACCCTGAAGGTGGGGGTGTTTCCGTGTATAGCTCGGAGGATTTGAGTGTCTGGACTCCTGGGGGTCTAGCGTTGGGTATGTTCATTTCTTTTCTTTCCAAGCTTCGATGGAGTTCACTTAAAGAGTTTCTCGACCTAACAAGATACTAAGCTCCCATCGAGGGTCACCCCTACATCTCAACCAGTAACGTTATCCAACGACCGAAAGTTGCCTACAGCGCGGACACCAAGGACTACCATGTACGACAAAAACCACACTCTACTCACTTTGATCTCTCTTCATAAAAAGCTAACTGTAAACTGGCAGATGTGGTGGCATGCGGACAACTCCAAATACGGCCTTCTGCTCCAAGGCCATGCCGTGTCACCTGAGATCGGTGGTCCATACACGTTTGTCGATGCAACTGCACCACTTGGAAACTGGTCTCAGGATTTCGGTCTATTCACTGATTACAAAGACGGTCGCTCATACGCTCTGTATTCCAATGGTGACAGTGTCAACGGGCGTGATGTCTATATTTCAAGCATGAACGACAATCTCACTTCCCTTGAAGACGTGGTCTATCGATTTCCGAAATATGATCTCGAGGCACCTACGATAATGCAAACCGAGAAGAGCTACTGGGCATTGATGAGCCACAAGACTGGCTACAGGCCAAATAGTAAGTATGAAAAATCATCTTGGAAAAGCCAAAATACTGATTTATCATCAGACGTGGTAGCGTTCCGTGCCGACTCCTTGAAAGGCCCTTGGTCTCAGCCATTTATTGTTTCTCCCCTCAACACGAGAACTTTTAATTCACAGTCGGGATTTACGCTGAGAATTGAAGGCACCAAAAAGACCACTTACCTCTACATTGGGGATCAGTGGGACTCGAACTCTGTTTGGGACAGCCGTTACATATGGTTGCCAATTCAGACCGACGAAAAGGCCAAGACTTTGGAACTTGAATGGCATGATGTCTATGATCTCAATGCGTTCGTATAGTCGTGGCATCCATGTTGAATTTGATGCGCTGACTTTATACCAGGAAAACGGGAGAATGGAAGCCTGTCAAAGGAAAGGCTTATAATTCAAAGAGCGCAAAGATCTCTGGGGATGCATACAAACAGGAAGCCGTGAGTACATCCGAATTTTGTGCACCGAGTGAGTTACACTGACACATTTTCAAGAATTTCGGGACAGACGGTATCATCTTGACAGGTATTTACGCCAACAGCAGCACTGCTACCTTTGAGAACATCGAAGGCTCTGGAAAGCCGCAATGGGTGTCTTTCTACTATCAAAGTAAGTTGCACCCGTGGAATTCATTTACATCATTGGAAAAATGCTGACAGAAACAACAGATACTGATGATATGGGATTCGGAGATCAACGTATGTCAATATTGTGTTCCAGAATGTCAGGATTGATGCTAATATACTCATAGCTGGAGGATCACCAGACCGTATTGGTGGCGCTTGGCAGCTTCGTCGCATCAGCAGTGTAATTGTGAACGGGGAACCGTCAAGCGTTCAGACCCTGTACCAACGGGACACACACAAGGGGATAATCCTCTCCACGCCGCTGAAGCTTACACTGCAAAAGGGAAAGAAGAACACGATTACAATTGGTGGCTTGTATAATGGGGTCGATTACAAGGGAGCAGACATTGATCGGATAGTCGTATATCCTGCTGAGGAGTAGGCAAATGATCCGCTATCATAGACACCCTTGGTACATCTCGTCAGTTGCGTTATGGCCTAGTATACAGTGGTTTTCATTAAGTATTGACCTCTAGTACTTTGGAGTTCACCTTTTAACCCGACCAACTTGTATATAATAATCTTATCTATCTTTTTTGCTGTCTTTCTAAATCTCCTTATAAATAATACCAAATTGAATTTGAGAGCCTTCTTTCATGCAGTATTAAAAGAGTAGCTCTGTGGTCGAAGTACTCAAGGTCAAATACTTATGCAACACCACTGTACATCTATTCTATTATATTGCCTCGGAGAGTTTTTCATCTTGTGAGATGCCAATCAGCTGTGCATATTCATCGCTAAAATGTGTCATACTGGTATCGTTCCTTGCGTACAGGATGTCATTTCAAATTGCTTTAGCGACGAACGGATCGAGGACAGAATCTCAGCAGAAGCGATTCAAAGGTTGAGTGAAACAGTCAGCCAAAACTTCATTCGAAAGTGGCACCCAATTAGACATTCGTATATCCAGTGGCTTTGTCTAACTGTCAGGGGAGGGTTGAACATGCTACTCCCCGGGCTTGAAATCCAGCACAAATTTTCAATATTCTTGTACCAAAGCGATTACAGTCACATTCAATAATAGCAAGGGTCAGCGAAAGCTTTGTCAGAAGTGCTAACTGGGAAAGAGGTCGCTAGACAAAGGTTCTTCAATGTCACGTTACCACTTGGCGATGCCTGCAGGGTCCTTTGTTGATAGTAAGAGAGAAACCCTTGAAGAGTTATTTTTGTATACCATCTGCAAGAACTCCAGTTTCAGAACCAGATGGCTTTCTGGGTTTCTTGGTCATTTGGGCTCTGGGTGATGCCACAACCAGAATATCTGTGTTTCATGGGGAACCCCTACTGCATCAATGGGTTTGCCTCCACGATGTAGTATCAGCGATTTTGGATTCAAAAGTAATCTATACATGGCTTTTATAAGACTGACGCGTCATGCTCGAAGAAAGACAGGATCATCAGTCATTTTGTAAAATATGGCCTTCTCCAACAGCGGCTTATCCCGTGTTCTCTGCGGGTTTCTCTTGATTCATTCAACCTTAGCTTTAGTCGCGAGTCGATCTCAGGTATTTAACTTAACAAAAAAGTTTCACATGGGGCCTTTGCTTACCCAGAATAGCATGGATCTCTTCAGACTCGCTCCAGTGCCATTTGCTGGTCTATCATAGTCACTCCCGGGGACACATGTGAAAAATTGACTGCCAAATGTGGAATCTCGTCCGACGAGTTCACGACTTTCAACCCTGCTATCTCATGCTCTTCTCTACCCTTCGAGTTGCCAGTTTGTTGCTCGACTGGCACCCAAACTCTTCCGCCCAAAGGAGCCGATCCCATGTGTTACGACTATACAGCCCGGGATCAGCTCACCTGCGAGCAAATTGCCAAAGGATATAAACTCAGCGTGGCCGATATCGAGTCCTTCAACAAAGATACTTGGGGGTGGAAGGGATGTGGCGCTATCAAAGAGGGTAGCAGGATGTGCCTTAGCTCTGGCCTGCCTCCGATGCCAGTCGCTCAAGCAGGGCATGTCTGTGGCCCCCAGAGGCCCGGCACTCTACCACCGTTGGAGTGGAGTCAGCTATCCACCATGAACCCATGCCCAGACGGCCAATGCGTAAGTCATTGTCTGATATCCAAGCGGTGAAATCTCACTGACCAGATTTGTAGTGCTCTGAAAACGGCCAGTGTGGCACTGGTGCCGAGTTCTGCTATTCCTCCACACCTGCTCTTCAGCAGGTCGTGATTAACAGCACAGAACCCAAATCGACTCCGAGTGAATCCATCTCCAGCAAGTCATCCACATCCGAGTCTCCCGCCAAAGCCACTTCGCACGCTACCAACGAGGTCACTGTAACATCCACAGTATCAGCTCCAATGACGAGTCATAGTTCCGGGAAGAGGGAGGAGATCAATCTTCTCGATATCCCATTGACATTTTATCACCCGGAAGAAGAAATGACGGCCACCTCGACCTCTAGCAAATCCTCGACCAAGACCAAGAGTTCTACCTCTCCGACAGGGTCTATAGAGACCGTCGAGGATGGCTGGACACTGCAGATGTACCCTGAAAAGAACTGTGAGGGCTCCAGCTACATGCTCCTGAGAGGTTACAACAAGAAGCTTGCGGATAGTGCATGTCTGGTCATGCCTGGCTGGGACATCAACAGCATTAGTAACGATGTTGATGTCTCGTGTCGTTGGTGGACAGAAGGTGGGCTGAATTCTGCACCTTGCAATGAGACCAAAATGC
The DNA here is from genome assembly GCA_026122735.1 of Penicillium bialowiezense. Taxonomy (NCBI): domain Eukaryota; kingdom Fungi; phylum Ascomycota; class Eurotiomycetes; order Eurotiales; family Aspergillaceae; genus Penicillium; species Penicillium bialowiezense. Next base: position 1,887,913 of record JAKZFB010000004.1, read on the forward strand.
AGCAACCTAATTCCTGGGTCATGTCCAACGGTCTATGCACTGTCGTCAGGAACGAGGACTGCGACAATTACCATGACATTGGTCAGACTTATGGCGCGCGAGGTGGTGGCATTTGTCAAAATCGCCAGCGCGCGGATCCCGCGCCGTTTGGATCAATGAACTGTTATGTCGGATAGGAATAATGAGAAATGAGAGTTTGAAGTTTTTGACTAGCTAGCCATTTTAGTTGCAAATAGTATTGAAGTTCGCGCAAAGTTAGCGTTTCAGGATTGGCCCCGGGGCCTTAGTTTGCTGACTGCAGCCTGGGGGTGGCGCAGATACGAGCAAGAGTAATTCCTCTTTGTTTTTAAAAAGTATCTGCTCGCTGTGTTCTGTTGTACTCTCTCTCCCACATTCACGATGGGTCGCCCTAAAAATGATGCGTCATCGTCGCACTCCCTCCATTCCATCGACGACGCGCCTCCTCCTTACACCGACGATCCCGAATCCTTCGAGCCTTCCTTTGAGCCTCCCGCGGGCCTTCAACCCCTCCGATTGATCGACTCAGCCTACGTTCTTCCTGGGTCTAAAGACATTAGACCAGATGACAAGGTCGCTCTCACGCTCTCATCGGACTTGTCAACACATAGCGGCCTACTCTTCGATGCGATCATCACCCAAATAAAACTCCCACCGCGCCCACTACTCTACGTCAAAGGCACGCATTCAGAGTCCAGCACGAATAAGAAGGATAAAAACAGCAGCAATGTCACCGATTTTGACTTCCGACTCGACCTGGCAGAGACCTTGCTGACCGGCTGGGAAGACGGACGCGGAGAGTCCAACTGGATGAGAGTGGAGGTCATCAGCGACGAGGATCAGAAGTCCGCCTATCGAGGTGGCATCCTTCGGTCGCGCACCTATAAAGCCCCCAAGAGCGGCGCAGTTCGTCTGTCAGAAGACAGCGATGCATTGCTGGGACAGCAGGGCGCAGGCGATCAGCGAGACGGATCGCTCGCAGCCCAGAGTCTCCGGCTTTGGTGCGAGCGGTTCTGCAACGACCCAGCAGCTGTGAAATCGTATGTCCCCTTCGCTTTTTCAGATGGATCACTTGACTAATGCATGGCGGATAGATTCACCTTCCACCGCGAACTAGCAGGCTTTGACCCGAACGCCATGCGCAACGTTTTTTCCTCCCACATCCGCGAGCTCAATTACCGCGGCACGGTCAACTACAACCTCACAATCGCACACCACTCGGTTACAATTTATTCACCGCACTGGATTAACCGATTACGCGCGAACCGCTACGTTTGGTGGGCAGTCGTGATTCTGCAGCTGTGGATCATCACATGGCCTATAATATTCTTCATGGAAAAGCGCTACGAGATCGCCAGCACGCGCTGGTTCGCGTCGCTAATCCCCGATTCTGAATCCGCTGTGGATCGGTGCTACGCACGTGGCCGCAATGAGTCCGCACTGGCTGAATATTGGGCTCCGGCTGTTAAGCAGGCGGCATGGACCCGCAGACAGGGCGGCAGCGATGTCCTTACGCGAATGGATGCGGATCGTTTGCTGGGTTACACTACTCAGCAGGTGGTCGGCGCTCAATCTCAAGATTCCGAGAACGAGCGTGACCGCCGAGAGCGTGTTAATAGCGGCCAGGCTGGGTTTGTTGATAATGTTGTCGGCCTGGTCAGAGGTATTGGTGAAGTCAGACAGGATTGGAGGATGTCCATGGGATGGGGTGCTAATACTTGATTCCTTCAAATTCTGCATACTGCTTTAGTATGCTGCATACAACTCATATCGTGATACCTACTAGTCAATTTTGAAGTTTTTTCTAATTCAAAATGCGCAATCTCCAGATCAAGAAATCATCATCGCCCTTGAAATGAAACTCGAGGTCCTACTTCGATACTTGGACAGACCATCTGAGTTCTCGCTTTCGGCTTATGCTTTACTCGAATAGTCCACTCATCTCTCTCCTTTGCGCTCTTTGTCAGAGGCTTTGTCCACCAGATGGGACCATTGGACAACAATCTCGATGTTGCGAGTCCCTTGTTCCCTTGTCTCTTTGTCGCTATATTTTAAGGCTCGTCCTTGGCTAATGTTCACAATGCCTTGGTCTTCGTGAGCTATTTTTGGACAAAGCCTCTTTGGCCCAGTTGCATACCTTTGTATCATCTATGCCAAATTTGGCTTCCACCTTGAAGACTCGCCATGGCTTCTGCTATAAAGTTTTGCTATACCCATGGCAAGAGGACCAGAATTAACAAGCAGCATTACCAACCATCACAGTTTCAGTCAAATTACACTCCTACTCAATTTAGTCGAACAGACTTTCATCATGGCAGCTCACACTCGGTCCCAAGGTGAGAAAAGGAAGCGTGAAGAAGGGAGCTCGGACGAAGAATCTCGTGCCACTAAACGTGTAAGTATACAACCCTCTTCTGAAACTCATGCATTGCCGCTAACATCACATCAACAGCCTACAACGAAGAGAGCGACCGAGTCATCGCCCGAAACTGCGACTAAAAGGACGACAAGGTCACAGGCCTTAGGCAAGCCTCATAGGACACGGGCATTACCCACTCCTCACCCGAGATATGGCAATCTAACAATCGATCTGCCACCACGTCCGTTACAAGCGCGTTGGCAGGGCCCAAGCAGTCCTGACACTGTCACCTCAGAGTGGTCTAGCGTTTCATCTGACGGCCCAAGACATGATTTCGATGATGAAGAAGTAATCAAGAAGTTCCAAGAATTAGGCGCTAAGTACCAGGCATGGATTGATAACCCTGCACAGGGTGGCTGTCATGTCAAGAAAGCAACGCTAACCTATGACTATATGTTTAGTCTCCCGGAAACGCCAGATGATCTGGTTCTTGGTGACACGACAGGCTACAAATGGATCCAAAATAAGGACGAACTCTCAGAACCACTTGAGACAGTGCTAAGTGATCTCCCCTCGGTAGGTCTTCCAACCGATAAAGTTTGGAACTATACAATTCTGCGTCAACTTGGCTGGGCCCCCAAGCTCGAACTATTCAAGTGGAGCGAATACGTCCATTGGGCAGTCGAAGGCGCAATTATCGCAGCGGCGATCATGAGACATCACGGGCCTAACTGGTCTGAAGTTGCTCTTGCTCATTACGCCCATGTTTGCCCTGACATCAACACGTTGAAGTATGTTTATGTTGCTGACATTGTCAACAAAGAGACTGCGCCCTTTGTGAAGAAGCAACTCTATGGCAACAAGAGAGTCACAAAGAAGAAGGAACCGGCTGAAAAATACTGGAATTATGGCACTGAGGAGTATCAGACAATTTTGGGCACGGCCATTGGTAAGGGGGTGGCTTGTCTTGTCTTGAGTGCTTGGCCGAGGGGCACACATCGGATCAAGCAGATTAAAACTTGGTTTTTCGATTCATTTCTAGAGCTTCGATTTGATATTGGCGAGATCAATGGAGACGCCCCGGCTGATCGCCAGGAGCAGGAGTTGGGGGAGCCGGGAAATGAAGATGAAATGGAACTCGGGGAATAGAAGCAATTAGTTATAGATTTAGCTTCTTGGCCGAATCTGACCCGCCCATTCAGATCGGAACGACCTTCGGACTGTTCTGAATCCTCATCCCTGGGGTAGGCATAGACGCCTCCTCTCTGCCAGGGTCTGTTACCACGCGACGGCGGCTTCCAAGTTTTGATATTTAGTCACATTACCAACAGTTTGAATTTGAATACAGTGTCAAATATTGTCGAAATTTCTGTGCAATGCCTAGTACATAGACCTCGCAAGTAAACCTTCGAAGATAGGTTGGTTCCAAAGGATGTAAACCATTGGTATCGTAGATGAGCTAGAACCAAAGCCAGCCCTTGGACCTTGATCTCGACGTACAAGGTGCGGAGAAAGCAAGACCAAGATTCTTTCATATCCTCACATTTACCTAGGCACATGAACGCAAATTTATTTATGCAGATTCCTAAGTTGTGAATTCAACGCGCCATACTAGACTGATATCACCACTTCAATGTAGATAGCAACGTTGAACATGATTGACCAACTCGACAGGGTGTAGATCACACCATCCAGCCACAAGCTCCGACTCCAACTCTGGGCTATAGCACCATCGCGCAGACCACCTTATACATTGGAAGTGCCCAGGTGAAAGTATGATTGCGATGGTGCAAGATCCATGGAGAATGATATATGAGGGGTAACAGCAAGCCATACGGGGTACATCGGAGTATTTAAACAAAGCCCCATACGCCTGGGCTCATACCTAGCAAGAATCAATCCCAGCATTGTTCACGGACCTTGAAAGCTCATTGCAAAGTTCAAGTACAATGTCCCCCGCAATTGCAGTTGAAGAATCTCAGGATCTTAGCATTAACCCTAAGAACCCTCCCTCCCCTAACCTCATCCGAAAGCCCTTGAAGTCTACCGGTAGTCTATCTGAGTACTCGCATTTCACCGCGACGCCAACTATTGGAACGGAATTTCCAAGTGCTCAGCTCACCGAGATTCTCAAAGATGAGGCAAAGATCCGGGATCTAGCGATCCTCGGTATGCGCGAATCCCAACATATCACCGGGTAGACAGTGACTAACAATACCCAGTATCCGAACGAGGCGTGGTTTTCTTCCGTAACCAGGACATTACCTCGGACGAGCAAAAGGTTCTCGGTCAAAAGCTAGGCGAAGCGACTGGTAAACCAAGTACATCTAAGGTTGGTTTGTAGATCTCGGTTTCCTCATATAATCTGCTGCTGACATGGCTAGTTGCATCGCCATGCCGTTGCCAATAGCGGACGCGGAATAGCAGTTGATGAGAACGGGCACCTGGATGATGAGATCTCTGTGATCTCTTCCGAGGTGAGAATCTAGACAGACCTTGAAACGCTTCTGCTTTGGGAACTAACTCCTAACGTCCCAGGTTAACCGTAAACTCTACGGTGATCGATACAAGCCCAACAACGGGCGCCTTGCGAGTAATGGCTGGCATGCGGAGTATGTTGTCGTATATTCACTTTGAAGATACTCATACTAAAACTTCTAGTATCACATTCGAACGCGTCCCTTCGGACTATGCGATCTTGAAGATAACCGACCTCCCTGAAGCGGGTGGTGATACACTTTGGGCCTCGGGATATGAGCTATATGACAGACTCTCTCCGACAATTCAGAAGGTCGTTGATGGGCTTGAAGCTGTGCATTACCAAGTGAATATCCCTGTAATTGTTAAATATCTACCGAATCTCCCACTGACTTGCCTAGCCTGCCTTCAACAAAATCGCTCAAGATCACTCTATCGAGTTGATACAGGGTGACAGAGGTGCGCCGGAGAATACAGGGTTCGACTTCAAGGCTACCCAGTAAGTGCTCGAAAAATATTGCTCAAAGAAAATGCTAATTGATAGCCCGCTTGTTCGAACGAACCCTGTGACGGGATGGAAGAGCCTTTTCGGCGCTGGACAACAGGTCGAGAATGGGTGGATTGAGGGCGTGACGAGTATTGAGAGCGAGGTATTGAAGGGACTTTGTGAGTACACTCAACCTTGAGGGTTATGCCAATCGCCCACTAACTATCAAAAGTCAATCGGCTTTTGTTTGAGAACCATGATTTGCAAGTCAGGTTCAAATGGGGACGCAATGACGTTGCAATTTGGGATAAGTAAGGATACTCTGAGATCAAGATGACTTAGAATGAAGCTGACATCAATTAGTCGATCTGTTTATCATACAGCTACCAAGTGAGTGGCTAGAAGTGCTATTTGACCATATTGTACTAACGTGGAGCAGTGACTATGACGGCAAACGGCAAGGTAACCGAGTTGTCTCGCTGGGAGAGATTCCTTACTTTGATCCAGCATCAAAGTCTCGAAGGCAGGCATTGGAAGAGGTATAAGATTTCACATAGGCAGTGGGTATAGTTTACAATGAGACAAGACGTGTTTGCAGTATACGATCTATTATGAGCAGTTTATATGTTCCATTGAACACGAGGCGTAAATATCAAGGCCTGCTGTACACCGTCAAAGCATCCAGCCATCCCAGGGATTTGTCAAAGTGATCATCACTTTGCGAAAAGAAAACGTCCAAAATAAAGGTACATGTCCACCAAAAGAAGATAAATAAGTAAATGCACTTTGTTCAAATGCTTTACAGGAGAACAAAGCTAGCGCCGAACACAGCGGACATGATGGAGACAAGTCCGACAGTGACGGGGGCGAAGCTGAACTGCATGGGCTTGAGGCCAGCAGCGGCGCCCTCGGAGCTGGTGCCGGAGGCGGCGCTGCCACTGCTGGTACCAGTGGCAGCGGCGACATCGCCGGAGCCCTGGGTGGCAGTGGTGGTAGACTTGGTGCCGGAGTTCTGGGAACCCTTGCCGCTGAAACCGTCACCCTTACCGGCACCGTTGGTCAGGTACTTCTTGGCGGGGACGGGAATGGCGGGGAGAGAGTCGGTGGAAACATCCCAGTTGGGCTTGGACTGGACGGGGCAGCCGGAAGCACCACCGGTGGAGTTGTACTTGCCGTTGCCGGAGGGGTTGTCGGTCTTCTTGAAGGCAGCCTTGAGAGCATCGTAGTCCTTGTTGGTGGTAACATCGTCGCCGTCAATCTTGACGAGACCGTACTTGTTGCCACCCTCGGAGTACTCGTAGGCAAGACCACCGGAGTAGACACCAGTCATCTTCTCAGAGTAGAGAGCGCTGACCTCCTCCCACTTACGGGTGTTGGTGTTGCAACCGTACTCGGAGAGGAAGAGAGGAAGACCGTATCCAGTGAAGTTCTTGACCTTCTGGTCCCAGCCGGAGGTGGTGAAGGAAGAGGGGTCACACCAGGAGTAGTCGTTGAATGCGAAGAAGTCGGAACGCTCGTCGTCAGTTCCGCAGTTCATGTACTCAGCCATCTCGAGACGGTTGGTGTCGACATCAGCGGCGGAGTAACCGACGGGGACCTCACGGAGCTTGTTGCCGCGCAGGAAGGTACGCATGTCACGGGTGACGGCCTTGACGTAGGGCGCGGCCTTGGAAGAAGGACCGTCGTTGATAACCTCGTTTCCGGAGAAGAAAGCGAGGGTGTTGTCGTACTTGGCGAACTTCTCCATGGTGGCGAAGATATACTGCAGGTAGACATCGTTGTAGGAGATCTCGGGGTCGGCACGGTTGAGAGAGTACTTGGGGGTGTTGACATCGAGAACGAGGTAGATACCGGCATCGGCGAGAGCGTTCATGCACTCATCGTGGTCGGCAGAGTTGTCGACGGAGTAAACACGGATGGTGTTCAGGCCGAGCTCCTGGAAGTTCTTGATGTCACGCTTGCAACCATCGGCATCGGCGATGGGGTCGGCAAGCTTGGAGGAACCACCGGGCTGGTAGTCCACACCACGGATATAGAAGCGGTCCTCGCCCTTGAAGAAGGCGTTACCCTTAACAGTGATGGGAGTGATATCACTGGAGCGGGCCTTGAGGTTGGCAGCGGCACCGAGAACAGTGGACGCGCCGAGAGTGACGGCCGTAGCCATGGAGGCGACGGTACCCTTCATTTTGTAAGAGATGTGGGAAAGGCGAAGAAACGAAAGGCGGAGGTCTGTTGAGATGAACGATAGTCGGTAGAGTCGCTTTAATTATTAAAAGAGTGAATGAGTGTAAGAAAACGAAAGTGAGGTCAGAAAGAATGAAGAAGGAGAAAAGCAAAAGAATGGAAGGGATGAAGGGTTATACGACCCAGTCCAATTGGGGACGGCAAGGTCGTGGCAGCCATTGGGGGGGCCAAGCGGGCTGTGCTACGCCAAGTACATTGGCTCTTCTGTTTGTCCCGACTCGTCGATCAGACAGCAAGGGTCAGCATAGGCGATGTGAGTGGATGTGGTCTGTTGTGAGTGGGTATTGTCAGGGTTTTAGTGGGGAGTCAATATGGGGATGACCCTGAATCGGCTGGGCCCCTATTTTTTTTTGTTTTTTTTTGTGCAAATTGTGATGGGATTCCGTGTTGCCTACTCTATATGCCACCACTAGAACCAATTGCATACTTGAATTGGTGACATTAGAAGCTCTATAGCTGTTCCTGGTCTACATGTATAACACTACCACATTTCTTTTTTAACATGATTCATTCATCACAATTTCGGACATATATTATGCTGCCTCACAATCTCTGGTGGAGTATGCACTTGGCAATGACGCGCCATCAGTGGCGATCTAGCACATGAGGGTCCTTTGAGGGTCCTTTGAGGGTCCTTTGAGGGTCCTTTGAGTGTCTAACAGCGTCCCTTAAGGGGGTTGGGCCCTGTCTCGCAGGGGAAAAAGCCACCCAAATTCTAGAATCTCGGCGTAGTATGTTGATTGGCTGAACCGCCATTTGCCCCCCACTTTCCGGCGGCGAGACGTGGTTTGGAACGGTCAACCACACAAAAGCACCCAAAGGCACCGGTGCTATACTTAGCCCTGAGACAGTTGCATTAAATTGCTGCTTCTCACGTTGGACTGGCATGTGTTTATTGCATATTAATTGCATGTTTCAAAACTGGCTTCTGGGCGTTGCTTTGATCTTGCTTGGAATTGTATGGATAGGAACCATGGAACTAACTTCAAGATCAACATGGCGAGAGATCCCTGATACATCGCCTCATATTCAGACTGTCTCACTTCCCCTTTCGTTTGCACCTGCAACTAGCGACCGCAAATCTACCCACATCCCGGCTGATATGCCCCGCAAGGCCCCCAGACTCTCAACCACTGGCCACACCACACAGATCAAAACACTGACCCAGATCCAGATGAAAGCCACCACCACCCAGCCAGTGAAGAATGCCCGACTATAAATATATTCACTCCCGAACAAAGTGAATGGCACCAAAACCACCGCGCCAAAGAAGAATATCCCATTCGCAACCCAGGCGATTCGCTCCCCCTTCTTGGCAAGGACCGGGTCCATCGGCTCGACATCATTGGACTCCAGGTAATCTACTAATTCGTTCCTTGGCGCTGGGACTTCGTCGGCCAGGGGTACGCCTGGCTTCTCACTCCCAGCCTGGTCAATTTTGTCCTGGGGAGTCGCCGGTGATTCTACAATGGCTACCCCAGCGATCGCAGTTGGATTGGGGCGGCTTTTCTTCGGGAACGCGTAGCTCAACACGACAGCCATGATGAACCCGACGCCAAACGACGCCAAATTTCCAGCGAGCGCGTTGGTTGTATCCCCCGTACTAGCGACGTCAATGATACCCGATCGCTTGTACGCCGTGACGAACCACACTGTCACTCCGCACGCGAAGCCAATCCAAGGAGCGGCGATCGCTGCAACTGTCGACATTGGCTCCCAGAGTAAGATCATGCCGACCGGTAGCGCTGCGCCGCCGACAATGACACCCAACACAGTCAAAACCCATGTCAGACTTATGCCTGCGGCGTTGAGAATGCAGCAGAAAACAGCTAGTACGATCGCGTAAAGTGCGATGCCCCAGTGGCTGACCTTGACCAAAGTCTGAGAGTCGGTGTTTGGGCGGTAGTAGGTTTTATACACATCAAAGGTGAGCAGCGAGGAGACGGCGATCAACTCCGCGGATGTAGAGCTTGTGACAGCCATGAACAGAAGAATTAAAATCAGAACTGCGCCGCCCTTTCCAAGTAGAGCAATCGCGGTTGCTGGTGCAGAGAGGCCCGCTCCGACTTGCTCGCTTGTTAGAGGGTTTGGGTATGTTGGGAAACTCGGGTCTCCGGTCAGCGCTACGCAACCAAGTCCCATGATTGTTGCGAAGCCAAATGGAATTCCTAGGCTTATCAGTCGCGGCCAAAAGTCACTGTGCAGGGGTGTCACTTACCATACCAGGCAATACCTCCTAGAATATAAGCCTTGACAGAGGTCTCGGGCTTGGAAGCAATAGCTCGCTGCCAATACGCCTGATCCAGCCAGACGGTCGTGAACCCAGCAACGAATAAATCACATGCGAAGATGAGGCCACCAACAGATCGAAACGCGAGGTACGAGCCATCGGTATTGCGATCAATGGGCATCTTCTCCGAGGCCTCGATCAACAACTCATATAGCCTCCCAGGGCTCCCGATCAAATCGCTGGTCGCGGTAACCAAGAATCCAAACACCAGAATTGCAATAAAAAGAATAACAGTATGAGTATAGTCCGCGATGAACGTCGACCTCAAGCCGCCCGCAATAACATATACCGCAACGACAGCCGGAATCAGAAAGCTAGCGGCGTAGACATTCATGCCCGTCAATGCGCCAACGACTTGCGCACCACCGAGCACCAGACAAGCACCAACGAGCATGTTGGTGGCAAGCCCATAGTACAGATATGTAATGTGGGCCCATTTGCCATGTCTACTCAGCACGATTTCCGGCATGGTATGCGCGCCCGGCGCATTCGATTTAATCTTGATAGCGATGAGACCGAAGAGCAGGATCTGCAATGTTCCTGTCGCGGCATACCACATTGGACCGCAGACACCATACTCGTAGGCGAAAGTGGAGCTTGTGAGGAGGGTGGCCGACCATGTCCAGGATGAAACGATGCCGGCACTGATAAGGCCTGGTTTGACGGAGCGAGAAGCTGTGTTGAATTCTTCGGCGCGGTGCGTTGAGAAATTCGTGTATCGATTCTGTAGCCATGTTAAGCTAAGCATGAAGAGGGCGAATAGTAGGCCTATGCCGATGACAATGCCATAGCCGGCTGAAGGTGGCAGGACTTGGAGGTCGCTCATTGCGGGGCTGTCTGGGATGCTGGACATCGGCGATCTGGATATTGTGCCATGCTTATATGTTATTGCAATTTGCCTTATCGAGCTGGATTCTTAGGACTGTCTGGTGTTCATCCCGAGATCAGTACTGGGTAGATGCGATATTGATAACAAGTTACCCCAATTGATAGACTATCGACTTGGGGTAAGTTGGGGTTGTGATAAGAATGACAAGCTCGACTGGGCAATTCAAGCATAGAAGATAAGCAATATACAGGGCTGGGCGCACGGCAGTCCTATCATTTGAAAAGGACAGGTTCCACTCGAGCCGCAATACCCCTCACACTGCCTACGTGCATGGTTGGGGTCTGCTGGATGGGGTGGCAGACCGGACAGAACCCCGTTATATCATATCAGATCCACACTGTATCTCAACTTGAAAGCAGCAGGAACCTTATTTTAAGTTTCTTTTGGAGCAGCATATCTCACAAACATACGTACATGGTTGACATCCTGTTAGCGACCCAGATCTCAACGCGCGCTTCCAAAAACTCCTGTTGCCTTGCAACACGGACAATACTGTGGTTGATAGCCTTGAAAGCCACTGAGTTTTCCATTTGATCAATCATCGGAACCCCAGAGCTTTCAAACGCGATATAACTTCAGCGGCGACAACGTCTTCGGGCGGGACCAGTGGAGCCCGGCGGCCTGGATTGATGTTTCAAGGTCAGTAGAACTCTCTGAAAATACCGAAGCCTTGATACGTGACCCATATTTCTTAATTGAATCCACGGTGACTCACTATTTTCAATATCTGCCACTGTCCGACAGCTCAGAATGGAAGCAGGAGGTATATAATGAACCACAAGATATTCTCCAGTGATGGTAGGGTGTGTTTGACGAGAAACTGACAACGAGAACATGTCGACAATCTCTTGAGCACGGAAAACATAGAACCCCAGAAGTTCTGTCATGTCAATCTCCAGGAGCGCACAATTTGTGCTTACGAACTGCGAGCTTCTTTCGAGCATCCAGTCTTCGGCATCCTTTTTATCGCAAAAAAGCGATATAAAAATACTATCTTCCGGCTCCCAGTTTAGATGTCGCTCTATCGCGTCCAAAAAATAATCAAGGTCGTCTGCCTCGTTATAGATTGTATCAGGGTCTTGCGCTTCGAGACCCCCATCGGAATCATAAGTCGTCACAGATTCCGCATACTGAACTCTGTACAGGGTGGCTGGGATCTCATCTGCAGCGAGATCAAACAGGTCCATTTTTTCCCTATTTACAGCTGTTAGAGATCAACAAGTTTAACAAATTTTCAAATGGCTAATCATGGTGGTCAGCCCAGGCGACACATATGCTCATATAGGTGAGATTATATGAGCGAATGGGTAGTTGGTAAAGAAATCAGGGGACGAACAATTTTTATGCTTTATGTCTTTATCAAAGAAACCTATTATCCAGAACTGGACCTGAGGCATCGGACTAACCTTGAATATCAAATTGTTGGGGCTGGAGATATGGCCAGAAAGTACGGTGTTGGGCCTTCAGGCAGCGAGTCACCTGTTCTATTTCAAATATTGCGCTTTGATTCCTTGGGCGACAGGTCCCAGATAAGAGGGGCTCCGCGGGAGGAATATGCATGGGAGCTGTCATATCGGCTAAGACACGTGTATATTGGGCTGTATGCCGGCATTTTGACACTACCGGCACTAGTCACTCCGTACTTCTTGTGCAGTATATGCGATCTTGACAATCATTCCAAATCGAGAATCCACTTCTCCCCACACTGCAGACAGATACTTCAATTGTATCTAATCAGATCGCCTCTTCTCCAATCGATTTGTGCCGTGGATCCAGTCTAATAATCCCACTGAGCCGTAGTTTAAATTGAACTTTTCGTGGTGTAGATCGTGCATTTTGGCCTTGTTGTGGAAGAAATCATATCCACTATGTACGGTCACAGTGTTGAAGAGCTCAAACGCCAGAAAGATCCAGAATGTCAAAACGTGACTGTGGAGTAGCTGCGGTGGCAGAGAAATTGGCAGAGCATTCGCGAAAATCTGCTCTATCGGATGGGCAAATTGAGCGGCCAGTCCGATGGGCGCCGTGAAGCGATGATGCTTTTTATGGATGCGCACGTAGAGGTAGGGTATATGCAACAAGCGATGGCTGTAGTAGAAAAGAGCTTCGCGCATCAACAGGCTGAGGATCACATCACGTATAATTTCGATAACACCTGGAAAGGATATCTCGATGCGATATGAGGAGCCTGATCCTGCACGACTGGTCACGAATAGAAGTGTCAGATGTAGTACGGACGAGAGGATTTGGTTCTGCGCGACGACAGTAAAGCAGCGGACGATGTCTTGACGGGTTGGCTGTTTGGGAGCTGGCTGGATCTTGTGTCGCTGTGAAAACGAAGGTGCGACCACGTCCAGTAAGAGATAGCAAACTGCGGGGACCCAGAAGAAGAGGATCTGGATCACGAGGGTTCCCACGAATTCGATTTTCTGAGGTGAGTGACTTGCAACAATGTTCGTCCAGAGTGTGGCGGCTCGAATGCCCAGGAAATTGTACAGGGCCTCCATTGTGAGTTGTAGTCAGGTAAAAGAATCGCGTCAAAGAAACCTTGGAAGGATTTAACTTGGCGGATCTGCAGATGCTCCCCATATTTGCCTCGGTTTCCCCGGAAATCTTGACTCCCCGCGGCGGGTGCCGCCAATGATTGGGGCTCGGTTAGATCTTTGATCCATGTGAAAAACATTCGAAGGTCCACAATTTTGCACTGAACATTTAAAATACTGGTCGTTTACTCGATCATGTTCAATTCCAACGTTTGGCATCTGCGATCGATCTGTCAGCATCTGCTCCGGGTGATATATTCCAAGGTCTCCTTTGGTAATACCAAGATTCTCGATGTAAAATCGACACCAAAACCCTCTAAAATCTAGGATTGGAATAAATTTGAAGGGTATTTGTATCTGCTACTGCTGTTCATGAATGTCAAAGGTGTTATGAGTTTATCTTCGATATAAGAAGAAAAGGTATACCTGGAAGTAAAATGTGGGCGTCTTCTGCTGTGCGCAGGCAGTTGATGCTTATTGGTAGCTACAGGTGCTGCACTTGACCGTTGTGCTACCTTTCAAAATCCCTGCCTAGTTGGTTAGCTTTGGATAACAGTTCGACGAACGACCAGGTGTATGGGTTGATTACCTACTTGCTTATACCTGTCGGTTGGCATTTTGCGGCGGTGGCCTTAACCCTCCTGTGGCTGCCAGGCAGCTGCGTGCCTAAGATAAAGTAGGTATGAAAGGTAAAGTGTCCAAGGCTGCCATGAAGATTGTTTGCAGTTGCTCGTCAAGCGCAATCAAGGCTGATTCCTGAAAGTACATCTTTGACACGCACTCTTTTCCCACAACCTTTCAACCTCTCTTTCTTCCAACCCTCACATCACCATCAGCCACATATCCTATTTCAATGAACCATGCCCATATCCTTCAGCCTTGGAACGCAAAGTCTCTATCATTCTCATTTGCCTTTTACTCACTACGATCACCTCCGACAATGGGCCAGGGGAGAAACCGCCGACGCCGGGGCTCTACAGCTCAAATTTTCACAGCCAACCGTCAACAATTTGCAAGCAGGTTCAGCGTGGTAGGTGCCGCTACGGTAGCAAGTTCAAATAGTCTCACAATGTGACCCAAGTCGCCGGCTTTCAATCGGATTCCGTCGCTCGCCACCCAACACTGGATAACCCAGAGCTTCGAAATCAATACTTTGGATGAAAGAGACTTCTTTGTAATGGGGCTTCGCAATGGGGTTTCGGGGTCTGGCAAAAGTTTCATGATTTTGGTTGTTCGAGGTTGAGGCTATGCCCATGTGTGAAATGTAGTCTTGCCCTGTTTGTCCTTTATAATGTCATTTTTTTCTTCTCCTGTTCATGTTTGTCGTTATCACCCTGTTGGTAGACCATTCGATTGTAGGGCCATTTGGATCAAAGAGAATGTGCCCATTTGAGCTTGCAAAGAGCAAGGGATCCATGCTGACTTGACAATGAATCTTACGTTGCGAGTCTGTTATCCATCAACACATACATCTCCCTTTTGTGGATTTCTTCGATGGCTCGCCTCCAATCCCCCAGTGTTCCTCTAGCTTCGGGGTCTTTAACGACTAATGTTTTCCAATTGTAAGCCTTGTTTTAAGGTCTTGGCATCATTTATTTGTCAAAGAGACCAATTGAGTCAGCACGTACATTGTGAAGGGTGGCGGTTTCAATCCACTACGATCCAGAAAAGAGGTCGACAGGAAGATGAATGTCTACTCCATCACTTATTTCCCCAAAAAAAACAGTTTATCAGTATGGGGTGTGTTTTCCCAACGAACAAGTTATGATCGACCCTTTTTTTTGCGGTCGTTCGAGTCAGTGGCACCGATATCAGTGTGTCCAGAAACCCAACTACCCCATGTTGTTGTTGACCAGCTAATTGATAAGTGCTTGATAACATACTGATCGTCATTGTATCGTGGTGACTGGTGCTACCGGCAGCTTGGGAGCGACGATGCCAGAAACTGGGAAGCGATTGCTCAAAGCAAGCTCAGTATTCGTTGCGATTATCGGCTGATGCGAAAGGAAAGCTTTGCACATGGTTGCAAAAACAACATCTGTTTCCTAGCGCGGACGGTCGTTTGATCTATCCTGCGGCGTGCAGCTTATCAGACTATCATCAGATTATCATAGTATACCAGAATCAGGAAAAGGAATGAAATTAGCTATACAAGAATATTCTTCAAAGAGCGACATCCCCCCTCCCCTTCCCCCCAAAAGGGAAACACCACAGTACACAATAAAAGAAAACATTTTGTCTTCAGCATGAGATAGATTCTGTGGTGCTGGACCTTTTCTTTTTCCGGGGAGAAAGCGATTTGTGGGCTCGGCGACCAACCGATCTCAACCATTCACGCCCTCTGTGTCGGACCTCTGGGCTGTCGAAAACACGCTGCCGGTGGAAGGCCTCGGCATTCTGCATGAACTCTTTGATAGCATTGGAGATACCACTGATCTCATGCTCAGGCTTATTAGCCTCCAGCAACGCTGCCACCAAATACTTGAAAGGACGCATGAAAAGCGGGCCCTGGTCAGGTAGGGGGGAAAATTGAAAACAGTGGTTTAATGGCAAGGTTACTGCGTGCCATCGTTCGTCGAACTCGTCCTGTGACATCGAGGTCTTCGCCCGTAATTCAACCATCCAGGAATGCCAATCCCACATGATGCACATCTTGTTTCTTGGTATCGGAAGCTCATACATCCCAACAAGAAAATCGGCGAGGAGTGCCATCTCCCACCTGAAAAGAATCGTGGAGAATATCTCAGCCTCGGACTCGGGCTCTTCGCCCAACTGGTAGAACTCGAAAAGAAGACCTCCCCAAGCCACCTCTCGGCCATGAGTCCAATCCCCTGGACAAGTGGCATGGAACATCATCGCCATCTCCTTGACTTTGTGTTGCGCAATGAGAGCGGTCATATTCTCAAATATCTCGCCGTCCGTAGCCGTGCGGACTCCGCCGACTTCGTTTGGGTCGCTGACCGTGAATGTGGCATTTCCGGGAAATTGGTTTCGATGTAGGCGTATATCTTCCGGCACAGTGTACGGATAGGGCATCTTTTGTTTGCACCGACGCTCAAAGTGGGCTAGCGGGATCCCGGTTCGGCCCGTCCATGAGTATTCCCATCTATCATCCTGGGCACTGAATGTGAAAAACTGCTTGTCGCAGCATAGCCGCGTCACGCTATTTTGGCATGTATCCAGGACAGATTGGCAGAATGAGTTATAGCTTAGGGTTTGCTGATCATTCGGCTCCTCGGGTTGTAGACTCAGCGGGTTGCTAGCATTGCTAGATTCTGGAGCATATAAGAGAGGACTCGTAGCACTCGAAAGGGTCTGGAACAGGACGCTCGCAAATATTGACCCACAAGTCTGAGCGACACTTAGTGAAGCACTCCACGCATTAGAAGATGCGTTTTGAAGCTCTTCGCACGGATCATCATGGCGAGCACCAGCTGCTGTCATGATCGTCAAGGAGAAGAAAGACTCGGTCAAAGAAAGATGAAGAGGAAATGTAACCAAGTCAAACGGTGAGTTTGAAGATCCAGTTGGGTCTATCGTTGCGGGTGAGGATGTTGAGGGAAGGGAATGCAGCTATGAGGGCAATCACTATCGACACCTTAGGTCAGCTACTGCTGTTCCAGTAAAAGCACGTCACAATACGCCGTACTTAGCTTAATTAAGAATGGAAACTGCATTCCAAGGTTCTTTCCCTTTTCCTCGATGGCAATTGGCACACCCAAAATGTCACTAACATCGGAACCCGAGATGCCAAAACCTTGGAAGCAAAGACAAAAGCTGTACCTTGTTTGCTTCGGGTATGAATCCATCCATGGATGGATCGCAGGTTCGGTGTTTCATCTGGGTCGAAGTAAGTGGTTTTGCATAAGTATTTGACCTTGAGTATTTCGACCTCAGATGAACTCATTAATATCTAATCTCACAAGCAGCTGCAGACGATGTAATATCCGGAAGACAGCAAAAAAGACAGCAAAAAGGAGTCTTAAAAAGATAGCCAAGTTTATTATATAAAACCTTGGAAACCTTGAACCGATCAGGCTGAAGATTGGATTCCAAAGTACTGAGGGTCAAATACTTACATGCATGCAACACCACTGTAGATAAAATAGGGTTTCTCTCTTCTGCCTACTGCTCCTCGCAGTCCACATCCTACTCCTCTTCTTCCTCCTCTGTCGCGATCGCTGCCAAAACCGCTTGGGCCTCCGCGCGCCGTCGATCCCGATCCTTCTTCCTGGCCTGCTGTTCAGCATCGGACATAGATACGCCCTTACGCTTTGAAGTGACCTTATCCAGGTCAGGGCCGGCAGATTCGAAGGGCCTGTGGACGGTTGACGGGCCTTCCCACCTCAGAATGTCGCGCTTATTGATCGCATCCTGGAGAAGGCTGGCCAAGAATCTGGTTTTGCTCGACTTTGCAATTGCGACAACCCTCTCGTTCCAGATGCGCATATTGATGACCACGATCATCAGCTTCTTGGCGCGCGTCATGGCCACGTTCAACCGCTGGTAGCTACACAATAAGCCCAGTCCAGCGCACTCCGCGGTGCGCGGTTTGGTGAACATAAAAATCACCACATTCGACTCTTGGCCTTGAGAGCCGTCCACTGTCACACAACGGCCGTATTCCACCCTCTCGCAAGCGAAGCTCGTTTCACCTGATCCTTGTAGGGACATATCAACATCACGTCGGCGGGAGTGATGCGACCGGCCGGGCATGTCTTCGCATACAGTGCCTTGAGCAATGTCATCACAACATTGAAATGGGCATTGTTGCGCCAGGACGTGGATCCTTCTGGCTGTTCCACGAAGCCGTCGACATCAATGAAAAGACGCCGCTTCCCAATAAGCCCCCTGACCCGGAAATGGTGGAGGGAATGGGTGAAGGCTTCCCATACATTTCCCACACGTTCGGCCCTGGCGTTCTCGTCACTAGCAGTGATCGTGCCCTTATAGATCGCCTTCGCAGCCCAATCGAGAATTTTGGGGTGGCATCGGTAGTTGCCTTCAGCAACGTGAGAGGGTAGCTGCTGACCAATCTGGACATTAGGGATCGGACGTAAAACTTGCCGCCCTCGTTCTCATCTGATGAGACCACCCTCGGGGGGAGCTGATCAGGATCACCGATTAAGGTGATTGACCGCAAGGAGAGATAGCCTGTCAACTCGATCATGGTATCGCTCTCCGAGGATTGACCGGCCTCATCACACGGCATGGCGTATGGGTGGAAAACGCCTTGTAGATCAAGGTCCCCCGACGCGTTTAGCGTGACGGCGACAACGTTCATCCTTTTCAGAACCCCACAGAGCACATGCTCGTAGCTACTCTGAAGACGGAGAGCCTCCTCTTTGGTCAACCCCTGCGCCCGATTCCTGTCCAGGGAATTCAGAAATTCTTGGGCTTCCTGGACCACCCAAGATTCGATCTGGCAAGCTTCGAGAGCTTTTTTCAGACCAGGATGGCTGAATAGTTCTCGTCTCGATTGGTCGGCGCTGGCTTGCCCAGCGCAGAGATGCCATCTGATAGTACGGGGTCCGGAACCAGTAGTAGCTCCCACACCATTGCCGAAGCCTTTCATCTCTGCGAAGAGCGTCTTGGTAGTCGATTAAGAGGGTATCGACGGCTTGATTTGAGCCTGCACAGATAAGGACCGGAAGATCCAGGCTGACTAGCATCAAGAGGATGACCACGATGGTTCAGGTCTTGTCGTTGCCAGGTGGGTCTTTGACCAATTGAATCCCAGCAAAGACATCGAAGAGGAATGGATCCCACGAGATCGAAGAGAAAGGATCGAACAGAAAAGATCGAAGAGAAAAGATCGAACTTCGAGGAGAAACGAGTCTAACGGGAGTGCTGGTGTTTGATAGACGTTTCGGAGGACAGAAGGCTAGTGGCAGAAGCACTGGCTAAGAAAGAAAATGTGATTGTGGAAGAGAGAGAAATAAAGGAAGAAGAAAAGAGGGTGGGAAGGAAATAAATGGGAAGGATGTAAACAAGGTAGGTGCAGTGGTGTTGTATAAGGATTTGACCTTAAGTACTTTGACCACAGATATAATAGTAAAAAAGATAGCAAAAAAGACCCCTAGAACTTGATTTGATATATAACCTAAAGATCTCTAGAAAGACAGCAAAAAGGATAGACAAGTTATTGAATACAAGTTGGCCAGGCTATATAGAAGGTGGATCCGAAAGTGCTCGTGGTCAAACACTTATGAAACACCACTGTATGTGTTGAGAGCGGCAAATATTACGAATAAGGTCTCAAAAATGAAGGATTCCATTCATGAAGAAGGGAAGGAAGGCAGGAGAAGCTCTGCTTCTTATGCTGCTTCCTGTCAATCAGCTAGCTAACAAACTATCAATCAGAACCATTGATAAACTGGCAAAGGAACTGACAAACTGGCAAATGAACTGACGAACTGGCAAAGGGCCAATGAAGCTGCATGCATGGTAAAGCTTCATTGACACATGTTTGGTAGTCAATCCATGCCACATCACTACAGTATGCATACCCCCCAGGAACAAATCCAAGTCCACTCAATGGAGTAGTCATAAATTAACCCTTTCATTAACATTCTTTCATTAAAACCCATTCATTAAAGACACTCCAAGCTTGTTGTGCCGGGTCCTAGGTTTTGTTGACATACTATCCAGAGAGCCCAGACAACAAAGAATGACTGGCCATCAGTTCGACCATCCTTGCTTTCGCTTCCTCGGCCTGATCCTCAACATCCAAATCCCAAAGCCAGTTAAAACGCTCATTGAGAGTATTCACCAGCTTCGCAGGATTATCGCCCACTCCCTCAGAGCACAAACATAGTACATCCGCATTTTCTTTGCTGCTTGTTACGACTCGCTGGCTTCGCGGTCGTCGAATATGGTCATAAGCCCGCAATGCCACAATGGCATCGTCGGTAGTCTTCACTTGCTCGTCACTCAAAAGCTCAGCAAGAACATGGGCATCTTCAATTGCCTGTCCGGCACCGGCACCTTGATGTGGTGTCGACGCATGAGCAGCATCTCCCATGATTGCCACGCGAGAGCGTGCATAAGTTGCAATATGGGGATGCTCGAAAAGGGCCCATTGAGATGTATCGGTCATGCGCTTCAACTGTCAGTCGCCCACAATTGCAATTGAAATAAATCCATGGAGACATCACTCTCCCACAAGTCTAAAAGAAAAATGAAGTGACATACCTCGACAACAGCCTTAATGAACCGTCCCATATCTCTCGTATCGCGCAGGATATCCTCCCTTCTAGCAGGCCGCACCCAAGAATCATGATCCCACTGCTCACTCAGAACATAGATTCCAAAATTGACCTTCTTCGCCCGCATAATCGGATACGAAATGCCGTACACTCCTTTACCAACGTATATCGTCGAAACCCTCGCGCGCCTATCCCCAACGGCCTCCACCATTTTATCCATATCCAACACAGCCCGATACGCATACATACCGCTGAATCTCGGCTGCAAGTCACACTGTGAAACATACTCCTTAACCCGTGACCGAATGCCATCACACCCAACCACAACATCAGCAACAACAACCTCCCCATCTTCAAACTCACACCTCACTCCCTCGCCCTGACCCTCCACCAGCCCAACAAGCCTTTTACCAAAATGCACCGTATGCGCCGGAACCAGATTAACAAGCGCATTTAGGAAATCCGCTCTTTTCAGCGCCGTCTGTCCACTCGGCTGCGCTTTTAGATCCATTAGTACTTCTCCCTCGGCCGCGCCACAGCCCCAGACGATCTCGAACCATGTCTGGCGGAATCTTTCGTAGCCGGGGCTGTCGGCGTGGGTTGTTACGAGGCTGTCGTGGATTGCGCGCAGGGCGGGGTCGAGGAGTGGGAGGGCGCGGTAGGCTGCTGGGCCGAGGGAGAGGCCCAGGCCGATTTCTGTGAATGCGTGCGCGGCCTCGTAGATCTCGAAGGGGATACCGCGTTTCAGTAGGCCGATTGCTAGGGTCAGGCCGCCTATGCCGCCGCCTATTATGGTGACTTTGAATGCCATTGTGGTGTGTTGATTCCAAGGTTATTGGGTTCTCGGTGATGGGGGGTTTAAATTGGGGTTCCCCGCATTGTTGAGATAAGCTCTTCGGCTGGAGGGAGTGGAAGGTTTATCTCTGATTTCTCGGGATGTAGATTCTCATGCAACGGTGTGTCCCCAATGGGGGACCGGTGATTTGCCGGAGGTGTGGGAGTGGGTAACCATAGATCTTGCTTGGACAACCTCATGGGGATAGTGCAGATGGGGTTTGTGTTCTACGGTGGATATCTCATCGGAGAAGGTATTTTTGACATTAGAAGTTATGTAATATCTCCCTCATAAAAAAAAATAAAAGCGAGCCAGGACGAGGCGGACTCTTGTTCGCGATCCTGCGCTCAGGCTTTATAACAGATTGGGAATCTAGAAGGAATGTGGGAATTGAATCAAATCATAGGCGCGGTGACGACCCTCTGTCTCTCCCACTTGGGGGCGACGGGATCATCACGGGAATAGATCGAGCGATCCCAGTCGGAGTCTGCATCGGGCTTTTCCTCTGATCTCAGCGGTGGCGAGTCGTCGTCGTCCAATGCGCGCCTGAAGCGTAGAAACTCGGGCGAGTCGGTTGTGTGCACTGGCTTCATGGTTCCTGATTGGATGGATTCCATGGCTGCGCGCTGCAGGAGACGAACGTCGTCTCTCAGATTACCGAGTTGGCCTTCGAGGTTTCTGCGGGCTGTTTGCTCGCGGCGGAGGAGGGTGACAAGGGCGCTGTATTGCTCTATTGAGACGCCTTGGTAGTCTGAGAGGGAAGAGGCGGAGGGGCGGGGCGGAGGGATCTTTCGGGGCGGATTGTGGATGTGCTTGAGGGGCGGATTGAGGGGAGGGGGCTTGTTTGATCGGAGGGTGAGACGTAGCCCGGTTTGCGGGGGAGGGAGTCCGAGGCTGGGTGTTTGTGACGCGTAGGGGCGGAGTCGTTGGTCTGCATTCTTGCGATTGCGAATTCAAGGTCTATCATTTTCACTTCGAGTGTAGTAAGACGTTGTTCTAGTGTGACGCTGTCGTCGTGCTGCATGTTGTGTAATAGGGTTGCTAGATTTGAGGGGAGGGTGGGCTCTTGGTGATCAGATCCGTTGACTGATGGGGCAGCAGAGGCGTGCGTTACACTGGTTACTGTTGTACCCGTTGACGGTCTTCTGGATTGTCCGCTATTGGAGCTCTCTTCAAAGGGCGGGGAGCGGGAATCTGATGCCGAGGCATGCCCAGCGCTTGATTTCCGAGCCGGCCAAGCGGTGATCACCTCTGGCTGGCGATCGGTCATTGCTTGCAACGCATCGGTGCTCCGTGACAGTCTATGCGAGAGCAGGCTGTGTCGCCGCTCTTGAACGTGGCTCATCTCGTCTCGTGGCTCGGATATTGCAGTTGACGCCACTGCATATCGCGACTCATCATCTGAGAAAATCACGCTGGGGAGAGTGGCACGCCTCCGGCGCGGCAGACCGGGTGAGTGCATGGACGCCGGAGATAGTGGAGAAAGCGGGGACAGGTGCGATCCCGCGAGCTGGAGGTTCTCCGCCGACAGCGGGCTGCTTCGATTGGAATTCAGATTCAACGGCGGGGGCACCGCCAGGAACGGCCTTCCCCTGAGAGGCCCCGAGCTCTTCGTCGGCGTGGAAAACGCCGACTCATAGGGGGTCTCCTCCAATTCATCGGCCTGGCTCTGCCTTTTTCGATTGAAGATTTTGCGCATGACTGTTTTGAGGGTACTTCCCGTTCGGCGATGGACGATAGCGGGCTGCGAGTGATAATCCATGGAAGGAAGCGCGGTGTCATAGTTGTCGCCTGTGTATGAAGCTGCATTTGACGAGGAGCGGTCTGCCCGGGCGGCGGAGCGCTGGCGTATGCTTCCTGCCGACTCGCTGCCGGCGCTGGCTATTGACCGAGGGGTATGTTTTGACATGTCGGCAGCAAATCACGATCGACAGAATAGATAACGATTCGGTAAATGTTCGGCGCTGATCATTAAAATGGATATCCGTGGGAACATGGGTATATATCGAGGTCAAAGAAAAAACACAAGTGAAAGCGAAAGTCGAGAAACGAAAGTCGAATATATGAAATGCACAGGGCCGCTCAGCGGGAAGTCGGTATTTGGATAAAGGCCAGGGGAGGTTCTACCAAACGCGAGTTAGCTGAAGAACCAAGTGATACAAACGAGACATACCTAGCATATGGACATAATGAACGGCTGTCAGTCTCAAAGAAACGGTGACAAAGACAGGGGACAAAGAAAGAAAAATGCCTGAAGAGAGAAAGATAGAACGAGAGAGAGAGAGAGTTTAGGGGAGTCAAGAGCTATCCCCACAAACGAACAGGTTCCCGGAAGCAAAAGAGATGAGAGAGTGGGTTGGAAGTGGAGGCAGGGGAAGTGAGAGACGCTAAATTAAGTAGCCTCTTAGACTCTGACCGTGTTTTGAGCGAGGATCCAGAGCCTAAAATTTCAAGCTTCCGAGCAATCAGCGCAGGATTTCGAGCCTCTGCATGCCTAGTCTGAAACGCCACATGGCAGTTGGGCTGAATGTGAGATGTGCGTTGAAGTTGAAGCCATTGGGAGGCCATTGGGAGACTATTGGGAAGAGTATTTCCCAATTTGAAATCCATGCCTCCTAACCCACAGGCCCGCCAAGCTAGGCCCGTGTTCTTAGGTTCTCTTTCGAAAACTGTCAGCATGCGATCAACAGGTCTGGAACTTGTTCAGGCAATGCATCTCCGCGATCACCGTTTCGAAACCTTTCCCCCCCCTGGCGTCCCGGCATATGCGCCACACTCGTTTCGAAACGAAACGATTCCAGAAAAATCGCAGATTTAATCTATTTCTATCTATAGCAGATCGCCAGCGTCTGGGTACCGCAGGTCCGCGTTCTCTTCCAGAAACGCCATCCAGTGCTGGAGGAAACTATTTCCACTGCAACTAATCAGCGGACTTATCACCCAAAACAACACAGCAAAACAGCACTTACCGACTAATCGTCTCCGAGTCTCCGCAAATACATAAGTGTCTCTTCGGGCGCGTCATCGCCACTACACGCGCATTAGCACTTAATTTCCCCTGCAAAGATAATTGGAGATAAAGTCTTACCGTTTAATCGTCGTTTCTCAGCAAGGAACCCGACTTCGTGCTGCGCGTTACTACGCACCAAACTCACCACCACCGCCTCTTTCTCGCGCCCCTGGAACCCATCCACACTCCCCAACTCAATGCCCGGGTATTTCTCCCGGAGCATCCGAGATAGGAGTGCCAGTTGGCCGTTGTAGGGCGTGATCACCGCGATGCTCTCGGGTTGCACACCCGCATCGATGAGCTGATCCACGTGTCGTGCGACGACCATTGCTTCCATCTCGTTGCTCTTGCTGTCCCCAAGTAAGGTGTCTGCGTCTTCCGCCTGTTCGGGGAAATCCCCGCCTTGCGTGTCCCAGAACACTAGCGGTTCTTGCGTGTCGTCCGTGCCGCGCACTTCGTAGGGTAGGTCTGCTAGGAGTCGAGCTTTGACTGCTTCCCCGGCGATCAATTTTCCTTCGTAGAGCTCGTCGGAGGGGAATCGCATGATGGTCTCGTGCATGCGGTATTGGGTCGTCAGCATGCTTTTGATGCCTGGTCCGTGGAGGGCGAGTAGACGGTCGAATAATGTTCGTTCCAGGGAGACGCCCTTGAGAGTTTCCTCTGTGGACTCTGTATCCTTGGACTTCTTGGGCTTTTGACCGGTGGATTTCACGGTCGGCGGTAGTTGTAAATGGTCACCCGCAAGAACAACCTTGTCGGCGTGGAGGAGTGGGATCCAACACTGTGCTTCCAATGCCTGACTCGCCTCGTCAATGATCACAACGTCGAATTTCTGGTTCTTGAGCTGATGCCCACCCGCTCCATGAAGAGTTGCGAGCACAACGCTACTCTCCGTCACAAGGTTGTTCACGCATTTTGACTCACGTTCTCTGAACTCTTTCCGGAGAAGCTTCAGTTCATCGTAGATGCCCCGTCGCTCGCGCCCAGACCGCGTCTTCCGAATACTCGCTTGCTTCTCATCCATCTCCTTGCGAATATCCTTTACAATGCCACCGGCATCGGAGGTCTGAGTAAGAACTTCAAGTGAATGGTCCAGAACAGAAGGAAGAAGACGAGCCGGATGTCCAATTCGCACAACCGGTGTTTTCGTCTTCGCCAAACGCTCGACAATGTTATCCACAGACACATTGGAAGGTCCGCAGACAAGAATGCGCTTCTTCCGCTGGACCAGCTGCAAGATCAACTCAATCAAAGTATGCGTCTTTCCTGTCCCCGGTGGTCCATGAATGAGCGCAATATCCTGCGCCGCAAGCGCAAACCGAATGGCATCTTTTTGCGAGTCGTTCAGCGATGGATCTATGAACTCCACGTCCTCGGGGGAACGAGGTAGCGGCGTCGTATGACCGAACGCAACACGCATAAACTGCGAATATTCATTCTCTCCCAGCTTCTCCATTTTCTCCATCGTCTGCTTCATTCTGTCCCGAATCAGTATCGCATCATATCCTTCGTGGCGCCAAAACTCACCGTCGATACGTAACATCGTTGGCAAGCTTGATAGCCCATAGCTTCTTTCCCCATAGCTCCTCAACAGCCTCATCATCCTCCTTCTTCGCTCCAGATCCCTGCTTCCCGAACGCAATCCAAATCCCCCGATCACCTGTCCTTGTAACTACACCCTCGGCACCTTTATCTTTATCATCGCCCTTGTCTTTCACTTCCTTCTTCTTCCCCGCTGTATCATTAACCCTCACTACATCCCCGACCCGAATGCCATGAGACCCCAAGCGAGGTGTCCCATCCGCAGTCCGCGTCTCGTCCGAGGCAATTGCAGGGTCGGGCGCGAATTCGCCAACAGCTCGCCCGCCGAGACCGGTTCGCACTTGTGAGAGGATCAGGCCGGTCAAGGCATGGCCTGTGGATTGTAAGGTGCGACGCGTTGCGGGGGAGACGGAGGCGGCTGTGCTGGCTAGTTTGGAGGTTGAGACTTCGGCTTCGTGTTCGAGGAGGAGGAGGTCCAGTTGCGCTTTGGCGAAGAGGGGGATTGAGATCGCCATAGTGTGGGGGATTGTGAGGTTGAGCTTGGGCGTGGGCGCGGGCGCGAGCTTGGGTGGAGGGGTCGGGGTTAAAGATGCTGAACTCGGTTATATCCGATGAGATCATCGGTCCACTTTTGTTTACTTTGTGCAAATATTTAGAGAATGGTATATCGCAGCGTACTATGGCATTGGTCGTTTATTGAAAATGGAGGGTTTTAGTATTTTCAACGTCTGCCTGGGGCGCAATTGGAGTGGTTGCTACGAGTGGTTCCCAATAGCTAGGGTACCAAGGTTGGTCGGACGGCTCTTCCACAGACGAGGACTGGCTTGCAGCTATCTTTCAGGATAATCAGGTTCTTTCAATGTTCTAATTGCCATAATGCGCATTAAGTAGATGTTGTATCATATAATTCAAAGAAGCTATAAGCGCATCTTTCTGCAATTTGGTCATATCCCCGTTCCCAAGGCTGATATGTATACGATATTCAGATCAACAAAAAACCTCAAACAGCCTCGATCTTGATCTTCGGCTCATCCACTGGGCTGCCTTTAATCACTTTAAAGGTAGGCGCCATCCCCTTGACCTCACTCTTACAGAGCCCAGACCCAGCGAGGTAACAGTCTCCGCAGCGTCTCTTGACAGGTAGACAAACCGTCTGGCCCAGCCCAACAAGCAACTTATTGATCTCATGCCACTTCTCATGTGGTAGCCAAGACTGGAGCGCCATTCTCGTCTCCTCCGGCGTCTTGGTCTTATTCCATCCCCACAAGTTCGTGATCCGATGAACATGGACATCAACACCTATACCGAGATGTTTATCCCACGCCGCGCTCAGGCATAGATATGCCATTTTGGGGCCTACACCCGGAAGCGCCATCAACCCTTCCGGCGTGGAAGGGATGTCACCATTATGTTCATCGCGGAGGATCAGAGCCGTGGCTTTGATGTATTTCGTTTTGTTATTGTGGAAGCCGACAGTGCGGATCAATTCGTTGAGACGGGTTGGCTCGACGGCCAGTATATTGTGAAGGTTCAGCGTGCTGTCCTTCTTGGCGTCTTCTTCGACTTTGATGCGCACTTCGGGCTCTTCAAGCTTAGTGTCAGTATCAGATCCGCATCCGAGCTCGGTGTGCAGTCGCTGCATCGCGACGGCCGTTACGGTGTCCTTCGTCTGCGATGAGAGCATCAATGCAATGAGCGTTTGGAATCGCCGGTCTTTCGGCGCCGATTCCCGCCAGTACAGCTCTGCGCAACCCATCGTGTCTACCGGTGCGGTCGGGTTGTCCTCTCGCATCTTCTTGACTGTATCATACATGACTTCCCAATTAGAGGGAGGCTCCATCTTCACAACGCCGTCGGCATCGCGAGTCTTGCGGGCTGGTAAGCGACGGGGTTTAGGAGTCGACTTGGGTTTGGATTTGGGTTTCTCATCGGGATCCTCCTTGATGATCTTGTGGCTTTGGACGGCAGGGGCAGCGCGCTTCTGGCGCTTAGGAGGTGGCTCGACGAGGTCTTCGATGTCTGCAGTATTCGCTTCGGAAAGGGAGGATTCATCGTCGCTCCGCACGGCTGAGAGACTTGGTGTCACGGAGTCTGGATCGACGGTCGGAGCGGCGTTGGCAGGGGCATTGTAGGCGAATGCCTTCAAAGCGCTGGCGTTGCGCGACCGTGTTGCTCGCGGCGACAGAGCCTGGATCAGCTTTGCTGTTTCTTGGGATGTACGTGAAGTGCGCATGGTTGGTAAAAGTTGGGAAATTTCACATGGGGGTGTGGACCACGGGGCAGAACTTCCCCAGCCTCGGCGATCGCAGTCCGACTCTCCGCGCCCTTCACTCTACGCTGTACTGTACGCTGTACGCTCGACACATCATATCATATATCTCAGTGGATATTTGTCATGGCTGCACCATCAGGGAATACGACTCAGCGATTGATTCGCGAGTTGAAGGAATATCACAAGACGCCTAACGAGTCGCTGCTGCATCTTGGCCCTGTCGATGAGGAAGACCTATTACACTGGGAGGCCGTGCTGAAAGGCGTAGACGGAACGCCCTACGAGGGTAAGTCGGACTCGAAATACTTTACACTCTCAAAATCCACTTCGTTTCTAAGGGCTGACATCAACAGGCGGCCTCTGGCACCTTCGCATCGCAATCCCCCCGAACTACCCCCTCGCACCGCCGACCATCCACTTCACGACGAAGATCTCGCACCCAAATATCTCATTCACTAATGGCGAGATCTGCCTCACTCTCCTAACCACCGAGCACTGGAGTCCTGTCTACACGCTCTCCACGACGCTGACTGCGATCCAGCAGCTGCTGACGGACCCGCAGCCTGACTCGCCGCTGAATGTTGATGTCGCGGCTTTATTGCGCGACGGAGACCTTGCAGCCTGGGAGAGTGTGGTGCGGTATTGGACTGGGGAGGAGAGGTGGAAGGGCAGTCAATGACGGTGAGACATTGCCCGTCTCTGATTCGCGAGGTTCTGTTTCTGTTGGATTTACATGCCATACCCCTTTGCACATTCCAATCTACATCTATATATCTGTATCTAAATCTATGACCTGGATGGAAAGTAATTGAGCACGTTGCATTATGTTCCACTAGTGAGAATGGACTAGAACTAATCAAATGCGATACTAGCGTGTGCAAGCGCTGTAAATGCTTAAAACGCTAACAGGACGAGGGCAGATATTGCCGTCCATAAACGCCGGTAATAATAAGGAGAGACATGAGTCGGTCGTAACGGGTCGTGCGAAATGATGGTACAATGACAAGAGTCATGAGAAGCAGAGCCGAAGCGATATGCCAGAAAACGCCTTAAATAACAATGCGGGAAGGGTGGAAATTTTGAACTCAAAGAGCCATGGCAACCATCATGGCACCTCCGAACATGGCGACAACCTCACGAGCCACGCCGGCAGTGGGGGCAGCGGCATTGCCGGTTTGAAGACCGGGCTTAGCACCGTTGGTCTCGGAGCTACCCTTTGTGGCGGCGGCCGGGGTGATGACAGTGACGGAGGTGAGAGTGGTGAAGCTGCCATCGGCCCGAGTGCTGGTGCGCTCGAAGGTAGAAGTGGTCAAGCTGGTCTGCGAACTGTGCTCACTGGAGTGAGAAGTCGTCTCACGGCTGGAAGTGGACGACGAGGAAGAGCTGGTAGCAGTCGACAGAGTGGTAGGTGCGGTGGTAGTGTGTTGAGTAGTGGCCTGGGTGGTTGCAGGCACCGATGCAGTGGTCTTCTCAGTAGTGGTGTGCTCACTGGTAGTGGTGTGCTCACTAGTGGTGCTCTGCGCAGAAGTGGTAGGCTGAGTAGTCTTCTCAGTGGTAGTCTCCGAGGTAGGCTTGGCAGTAGTAGTCTGCGGAACAGAAGTCGGCTCCGCAGAAGTGGTGGCCTCCGAGGTAGGCTTCGCAGTGGTGGGCACGGAAGTCACAGAGGTCTCAGCAGAAGTCGGCTCCAGGGAAGTGGTGGCCACCGAGGTAGGCTCGACAATGGAAGTAGCCGCAGGAGTAGAGACAGCCTCGGGGCTAGAGGTGACATTGTCCCTCTTGGCGAGCTTGATCAGACTGGCAATGGTTGGTTCTTCATCTTGCAGGGCCTCGGCGGCGTGAAGGTCAGTCGGGAAGATTCCATGGCGGAATTTGGCGGAGAGCGCATGCAGAGCATCGTGGAACGAGGCTGCCTTGAGGTCGTCAAGAGCTTCCTGGAGAGACTCACTCTGGGAGACATCAGGCTTCACATCCGCGAAGACCGCACCGATGACCATCAAGCTCACAAAGAGCAATTGGAGAAAGTTGATACGACCGAACATGGTGGAGATCGACGATCACTGATAAGGGTTTCAGAGTTGAATGGGGTTGAGAATGAGATTAATTGGGTTGGGAACGATGGAGAGAAGACAAAGAAGTGAGAAGTCAAAAAGAGGGAAGCTGAGAGGTTTTGTTCAAAAGCTGTCCGAGTTAGGAAGCTGCAAGAAATAAAGCAAGAACGACCGGAAAGGTGGCGATGTTCTCATGAACGGTCTAGTCGGCGTCAATCCTTGATTTTTGGCGCTAGTGAGTGAGATACCCGATAGTTGCTGATTTTTCACGGCTTTCGCACGGCTTTTTTGGATGTCTCGGATCGGTGACATGGTTGACCTTTAACTGTTTCGGCCTTTTAAGCCTCTCCATTAACGCCTGTGTATCCTCCATGGTTTCTTTAAACCCTGTGAGCCCTGTGAACCCTGAACAGAAATCCACTTGGATTTAGAAATTATTCAGTATCCCCCGAGTAATACGACAGCAGTGAGGCTGTCCCCACCCTTATTGGTCCGGTCTCAGCACTAACAATAGCACAAAACAATAATAGAGTCGTGTTGTCATGCACTATTTCTTTTTCTCCCCATTCGTCCAACTCAGCATTAAAAAAGGGGGTGATTAGGTGCCTGGCTCTATGTACCATGGCTCTATATTCAGATGTGTGGGCAGTGTACCTTTATACGGAGTACACTTTACGATATACACAGAATGAGTAAGACAATTCGGAAGATACTGTTCCCCCGATCAAGTGTACGAGTAACAGTACCCATTCTGCGTTGGGTTCATGGATCGGCCGACCGATCGAGGCCGATCGAGAACTCCGAACTCCATGTCCGTATCGAGCGTCACAATCTTCGCGGTCGGCGGATTAAGAATGGTATCCGTTCCATTGAGGGCATTTCGGTTCTTCGCGTCCTTGCTTTGCCAGATCGCCCATAACCGATCGATCATGGCATGGTGCAGCATGAAAGCCGGGTCTTGCGGAGACGCAAAGAGGTCCTGGAGGGTCGCGCCCAGACTGAAGTGACCGCCGCCGTGGACGCCGAGTACACCATTGGGCTTCGCGGGCCAGTGGTCCATGACAGTCAGGAAATCCACAATGTCAGTTGCGGCGAGGAGCCGGTCGACAATGGTCATATTGTTGTAGTGGCTGCCGACGAAGTTGTTCAGACTGCGCGTGAAGCACCGCGGGTTGTAATCGAAGCCCGGAGCGGGGATCTTTGACGTGTCTTGCAGGTCGCGGGCGAATGGGCCCATGTGGATTTGCATGTCTTTGAATGGTCCGCAGCGAACGCAACCACCGCCGCTACCCCGGGGAATACTAACACCTGGGGCGGAGAGGCCCTGCTCGTCGGGACTGTACTCGCCGTCGCCGGAGAGGGAGCTCTCACTGCAGTCGAACAGCGGGCTCCCTGCTAGGTCTCGTTCCCATTTCGGCCAGTCCCAGTATCTGCTTTGGTTAGTATATTCGCAGTCTGGGAAGCAAGTTGGATTCGCTTACGGGAGAGATCCGGAGTAACCACATTCCTCTTGTAGGGCAGTCTCCCAGAGTGTTAGGAAGTGACGATGCCACGGAAGGAAGAGACCACTGTAATGAACGTTCAGGGTGTAGTTGATGTGGGTGCTGTCATCGATTTAGCCTCGGTGCATTGAACTGTGATCAACGGAACCTACGCCACAAAATCGTCAAAACGATTGCGCACTCCCGGGTATTCTTCTCGCGGGATGTGTTGGGGCTTCTTCTGCAAGCAAAGCACCGCGTCGGTATACTCGATCCGCTGAGCGGGTGTCAATTCTCCCCTTTTTCCGTTAGACAAATTATTTCATTTTGCATTTCAGGGACACAAACCATTCTTTGCGCTGAGCCGGATTTGAGCACCCTTCATTGCCATGACCCAATCCCAGATCCAGATCCAAGTCCAAGTCCAAGTCGATCAAGGAAGAGTTGGCCACCGACAACAACCCTAATCCAACAAGCAGAGACTTGTAAAAACCCACCATTTTATTGGATCACAGAATATGCAATCTCGAAAAAAAAAGGAGAGAAAACTCAAACACCGACGCGAAATCTACATTACGGCGACACCCAGGGTTTATAAACCGCTTTGAAGCCCAACGTGACAACACCCCTTGAATGATCTGTAGCTAAATGCGCCCCAAGCCATGGAGTTCGGGTTCCAATCGAATCAGAAAAGAATCTGGCTCCCGTCGACCCATCAGCGGGTGAGCTATCACTCGGCAGGGTTCGATGTGGCGTGAACTATAATCGACCGGCGGGCTAGATCGGCAGGGGTCCAAGGCTTTTTAAAATGAAAATTGGAGATGCGAACATTGCAAACCAATTGTTCTTTCTTGCCTCTCGTGCATGCTAACGTTGCGATCCGCTATTTCATCCCGGGCTGCAGTAGACTGACATGCTTCCCTTGGGGCGTTCCTTACCGGGGGGTTGCCTTGATTTGTTTGCATTAACAATGGATATGATCCAGAATTGACAAGACGGCACTCTGCTACAGACTATTCCGTCAAGTCAATTCACATTGAGGTTTTGATAATTGACTTGATAATGCGCAACTTGTAGAATAATTGCGTGAGCTCAAGCTACTGAGCCCAATTATTGAGACTTGCAGTGCGTCGACACGGCTAGATCTTGCGGTTGGCGATCCAGCGTGGGCCAATCGAGCCGAGACAGGGATTTGAAAGTGCACTGGCCGACTTGCGCCCTACTGCCCAGTTGGGAGCATTGCCTGGTCATTCCGTACTTTGTTCAATCAAATTGGATACGATGTCAGCCCCCACATACCGTCTTCGGACAAGGGCAGTCGATCCAAATTCTGACAGTTGAAACATGCATCAGTCTACCGCAGGCCACGCATGGCATCCCTGGCGGTCACACCGCATAATTCTCCGCTCACGGTGCGTTTCCGAGTAGCCGGAGCCTCGCGACATACATCTCCTGACTGTGTTGGCACTCAAGCACCCTCTCTAAGCCTTTTGGTAACCCAAGGAACACAGCATAGAAATCTGACGATCCCGCTTGAAAGTGATCAATTACATCACTGAAATTCCTAGTAGAATTTGTGTGCCTATGAGCTATGTAAAGGGTGCGCGAATTGCTCGCATGTCAGGGCGAGACCAATACTTTCTACATCATTTGAGCACTCAGCTCTCATAGATCTTATGCGTATCGACTCAGCTAGATCACTGCCACCCGTTCTGAAGTTTCTGGCGATAGTCCGCAATCATCTCAGGGGTCACACCGCTTCCTCCGCAAACAATGATCACCACTCGAGTATCCGGCTTCAGGTCTGGGATGACTTCTTTCAGCCTATCCAGCCCAACCTGAACACTGATACCACATGCCAGTTCAACCTCCAACCGCAACTCATCGCATAAACGCACAACTCCTCTTGCTGCATCCGCATCGGTCCCCACAACACTAGTGACTTCGATCCCAGGCGGAGGAGTGTGGGCATTTTTGAAGGTCTGTGGTGCCACGCGCAGTGCTCCCAAGGTATTCGCCTGAGATGTGATTGCGGGTAGAGATTGCAAAGAGCCCTGGCTCAGTGAATGGGCCAAAGAATGGGCCCCATCCGTTTCTGTGGCGATGATTCGAACTTTCTTCAACTCTTCGGGAAGAGAGGCTGAGTGCAGGGCTGGTAAATGTCTCTCCAGACCGTCAACGATCCCATTCAAAAGCCCACCACCACCAACGCTGCAGACAATCGCATCGGCCGGGAAGCCGTTCTGCCTTGGCGGCAACTGCTTGACCATCTCATCAATCAAACTTCCCGCCCCTCGCCAAATCTCTTGGTGATCAAACGGCGGGACATAGATATTTCTCGCAGATGCATCTGATTCATTGCTTTGACTCTCAATGAAAGTCTCTCGTAGATACCGATCGGCTTCAAACCAACTGGCGCCATGGATGATAACATCCGAAGCCCCTGCCGTACGAAGTTTTTGAACCATCATAGGCTGGGCGCTCAGGGGCACGACCACAGTACAGGCACAGCCAAGATCTCTAGCGGCCACAACTGCTGCAAGTCCCGCATTGCCTCCCGAAGAGCTGAAGAAGTGCAGGGTCTTTCCATGATTTGCTGGATCCGAAAGAGATGAGAGGATTAAATTCCCAATGCCCCTGAACGAGTGTTAGTCTTCATTCGATCCCACGGGCTACAATGGTTTAAACTCACCGTGATTTGAACGAGCCGGATGGCTGAAGCGTCTCGATTTTGAGAAATACTCTGCTAAATGTACTTCTCAGCGCCCGTCCTTTGGTTGGGGGAAAGCTTGTGCCCAATCTTACCACCGCGCAGCCTTGGAAAACACCGCCGACTCAATCAATGGCGTCTCGATCCACGGTTTTGTCAATTCTGGCTGTGGGCTGAAGTGACCCATCGTGGAAGGACTCAAGAAAAACAATAAAGATTTTTTGATAAATTCAACAAGTGTCTAAACATACTTATTGGGAGAAAACGAATTTATATTTGGCGGGAAGCGGTTCGCCACCCCACCTTACCGACGCCCTTGCTTTGACATTTAGCTCACCAGAGGTGACCCTCCATCAACAACGCCTAACAAAGATCACCAGTTCGGCCATTTTACCCCCGCAATCCGCAAAATTTTCTATTCGGAGGTCCACGGGTGTTAGTTTGATCCTCCTTCTTTAACCAGGACCAATTCAATGTGAACTTATGCTTTTCTCTAGCGAGGGGATGTAAGAATGGAACAGGAGATTTTATAGCTCGAATATTTTTATTGCTTGCAGTGATTTATTGTGGGGATAAAAGTCTAGCATCGTGAGAAACAGAAAACTGGCAATATTAAACAGGCGATGAAGAAGTCAGCAAGAAGGGAAAGTGCGAAACTGGAAAGAAGAAAAAAAAGCGAAAGGAGGAAAAGCAACGCGATGACAATGGACTCAAGAGCCCCAAGTCCTTCTGATGCAATCCCTAAACGAGCCGCGTCTAATCCATCTTCGGACAATATATACCGATATAGTCTAAACAGGCAGACTGTCATGGTTTGTATCAGTCCAGCCACGGAAACTCGAGAAACTCGAGATCATTCAGCTTTCATGGAAGCCTTTGTGCGAAGCTTCATCATGAGGTAGACGAGAGCGTATGAGCTGATCACGAAGATCACGACAATGGCCGAGTCGCGCCAGCCGTCGGAGTACTGCGTTAGATTCAGGGTCGATAGGTAGTCAGATCCCCGGGTGTAGGGGCAGACCTCGCACTGGGAGGTGGCGCTGGGATTGGGTAGTCAGATCCCCGGGTGTAGGGGCAGACCTCGCACTGGGAGGTGGCGCTGGGATTGAGAAGCTTAGAGGCGGCCCCCACGGTCTCCATATAAGGCGCCAGGTACTGCCCGCAGGTGGAGTTCTCCGTCGGGTTGAAAATAGCGAGCTCCGAACGGGTGCACTGCACATCAGTGTCCCAGATGGTGAACACCAGCATGCTGCCCATCAGATAGTTGAACGGGTTGAGGTAGTACATCCAGTACCTCCAGAACACATTGATCGCGGCGTACGGGACCATCACACCACAGAACGAGATGAGAATACCAATGATGAGGGGGTTTGCCAGAGAGGCAAATAGAGCATTTGGCGCATAAGCCGCAATGAATTGCCCAATTCCAGTGTAGAGGAACTCATACATCAGCATCACAAAGAAGGTAGCACCGGCTTTGTTGGAATCCGCACTGAAACCGACAGTGTAATACCAACAGACATAGTAGAGAACACCGCAAACACACAGATATGGGAATTCCGATACAATGAGGGCCGTGACAAAAGCCTTCCACGAGTACATACGAGACTTCTTCTCTCGAGCATCGTAAATGTCCCGTCGCTCAATGAACAATGGTTGAAGTTGACTCACGACGCCAGCCGCAACGAAGACAAAGTTGAAGACAGTGAAGAGCCGAAGTTGCATGTCACCAACAGAATTGCCAATCATCCAAAATGTGAACCCATTGAAAAGAGCCAAAACGATGTGTAGGGTGACCTTGTTGTTGATATAATCAGTATTCCTATACAGAGCCACGTTCATTCGATGTGTGACAATCTTAGTTTGCTCCCACAAAGGCAGTGCAAATTCCTTCAGGTCTGGGGCATCAACCTGTCGCTGCTCTGCCTCTTTGATCATCTGATCTAGTTCCGCGAGGCGCTGGGCATGTTCCGGAGACTGTATCCAGATATCGTGCCAGTCGCGGTCGGACAAGCGGCCAGTGACCACATCAATCATGAACTCGGCGGCATTCGACTCGGGTTTGCAGGTGACACCGTTGCCTCCAAAGTAGTCTTTCACCGTTTGACCGTTGTCACCGATATCACCAAAGTAAACCATCTTACCCCCCTTGGCAAGGAGCAATAAAGTGTCGAATTGCGCAAACAGTTGGGCCGAGGGTTGGTGGATAGTGACGAGAACAGCTTGTCCCAGATTTGCCAATTCTCGGAGGAATCGCACCGTGTTGAAGGCTGACTGGCCATCTAGTCCGGAAGTAGGCTCATCGAGGAAAATCAAGATCTTTGGCTTCGATACAAGCTCAACGCCAATTGTCACGCGCTTGCGCTGTTCAATGCTAAGACCAGCGCCGGGTTTTCCAATCAAAGTATGCTCAATATCATGAAGTTCGAGGAGATTGACGATGGCATCCACATAGGCGAGCTTTTCGTCGCGTGGAATATGTTCATTCTGTCGGAGCAAGGCGGAAAATTCCAGAGCTTCGCGAACAGTTGTCAGGGGCTCGTGTACATCGAGCTGCTCGCAGTAGCCGGCAGAGCGTTGAAAAGAGATGTCGAGAGGCCTTCCGTCCACCAGAATTGATCCTTGGATCTTGCCATCGGTTTTCCGCTGAGCAAGGACATCTAGAAGGGTGGTTTTACCCGCCCCGGAAGACCCCATGAGTGCACCCAGCATACCTGGTTTTACCCAACCATAGATGTCGTTCAACAGGATGCGGTCCCCCTGTGGCGTTTTGACTGTATACTTCAGGTTTTTCCACGTGAAGATCGACGTGTTCCGCGC
This sequence comes from Penicillium bialowiezense, assembly GCA_026122735.1. Lineage (NCBI taxonomy): Eukaryota > Fungi > Ascomycota > Eurotiomycetes > Eurotiales > Aspergillaceae > Penicillium > Penicillium bialowiezense. The sequence continues at coordinate 1,925,147 of JAKZFB010000004.1, forward strand.
AATCGTCGTGTTGGGAGTGGGAGAAAGGGTTGCCGAGGACTTCTCTGAAACAGGATCGACAGCTTCGGCTTGAGACTCCTCATCGGTAGCCACCCTGTGCGTTTTCGTGAGCTCGTACGGAATCAGTCGAGTGGCTCCGATGGCACCGCGGTCTCGCCAGCGCATGGTTGCCAGCACGGTGATACCTACGAACAGTAGCCACCAGCAACAGACGATGCCAAAGTTCCGCCAGACATGGGAGTGGCTATAGCTGAGAGAATTGAGGTACTGATCTCCGGTGAGTGACGTTTCACCGTGCACGGCTCCACCCACTCCGGCGCAGGATGCGTACCCCGGGGTGTTAGTATAGCCTGCGCCTGTCGGGATGATATTGCCACCAACGCAATCAATCGTCTTTCCGTGAAACTCATTGCCAAGGACAGATTCAAAAGCGTAGGCCAAGGGATCAATCCAATAGATCCAGACAAACCACGGGTGCATGTCGGGTTTTTGAATCATATAGCCTGTGTACATGACCAAGGCAGAGATCAAAAATCCCGAAACTTTAGAAGCACCATCAAAGGTTCGAAAGGATGCACCGACCGCACGAAACATTGCCGTAATACACTAGAAAGCGAATGATCAGCAACAATTCCTTTTCGCTTTCAAACTTCTCGCCCGCAGGGGTAAGTCTTCCAGGCCAGCGGAAAGCCTGGACTGACACCACTCACCATCGTCGTTGCAAAAAGCATGATCCAGTAAGTAAAGAATGCCGAGGCTGAGGCCGTGAGTCCAACCATAAAGTAGATGATGATCCCAAAAAGTGAGATCTGAACCAGGACCATGGGAATATCCGCTGCAATTTGGGCGATACAGAACGCTGCCGGGTGGAAGAAGGCAAATGACTTGTGTTTGATCAACACTGGGCGGCCGGTAAAGGAATCCACAACTTCGGCCATTCCCATCAAGGAGTTATAGAGGAGGGAGAAGAAGAGAGCACCGCCTCTGATGAATATCCCAGAGGAATCCGAGGCTGCGTTGTAAAACAGGGAGCCAGCAATGAGAGCCTGGATAAGAGTTGACATTTGCTTGATAGAGAAGGATGCCATATCTCCAAAGGTAATTTGATACTGTCGTTGGATGCATGCCCAGACCTGCTGTGGAAATGTTACCGTCATTGGAGATTTTTCTCCGACACCCTTCTGCTTCTCGAGGGCCACAGTGGCGCGGAAGGCTTCGGTATCTGCCTGGGCCTGAGGGGACTCTGGAAAGGTATACTCCTTTTCCATGTCTTTCCGAATCAACGAGGCTTGATAAACCTGCAAAATGGCATCGGCATTCTCAGGGAAGGTGGAGAACGAGGGGTGTATCTGGCGCTCTGTCGGGACTGTGATGCCCGTCAGGTAGTCGCCAATGTTGGAACCGGGGCGGCACACGAAGCCCAAATTTTCCATGAACGGCCTGGCATCTGCCGCGGATCCATAGTAGATCTGTTTGCCTTCGTCCAGGACGAGCACCTTGTCGAAGAGGTCGTAGATGCCATTTCCTGCTTGATACAAGGTAACAATGGTGGCTAGCCCCGCTTCGTCCGTCATGGACCGAACGGCGCGAGCCCAGTCCAGTGCTGAGCTTGCATCTAGACCACGGGTACTGTTATCCCAGCAATAGACGGATGCATTGGCTGCCAGGCATTCAATGATTGAGACGCGCTTCCTCTCTCCCCCAGAAACTCCGCGCACATATTCGTTGCCCACCTTTGTGTCCCGGGTATGAGCGATACCCATAGATTCGAGCAAGCGTTCTTTGCGTTCCTGTCGGTACTCCTCAGCCGACTGGGTCTGGTTGGTCTCGGAATTCGGCGGGATGTTGCCGGGCATTTTGAGACGGGTGGCAAAGTCCATCGTCTTGTTGACAGTGAGGGTAGGGTAGAAGAGTTCGTCTTCGGTATTCATGACAATCTGGCCGGCGTACAGTTTGGCCTCGTCGCTGGTCATGGACCCATATCGGATGCTGCCCTCTACATGCGCATAGCCCTCTCGGTGGTTGGCGAGCATCTTGAGCAGGCTGGTACAGCCCGAGCCCGGCCTTCCGAGCACCAAAAGCATCTCACCTGGCTTCACACAGCCATGGGAGTCGGAAACGATTGTTTTGAGCTCTGCTTTATGGCGCGACTGTTGCACTTGTCGAAGCAGGTCAAACTGGCTCACCACATTCTCATTCATCGCAGCCCCTGAAGTGACACCCTTCACAGTCAGATTCTGCCAGGTGACCCCCAGCTTTCGTTCCGGATGCCCTTCATCGTGCATCTTCTCATGAAGGTAGATAGGAATGGAGCGAGCTCGCAAAGGAATGGAATGGAGAGTAATGAAAAGAAGAGAAAAGAAGAAGAAGAGAAGTGAGTTGAAGAATCGAAGAGTCAAAGAAAAAAACGAGTGGTATATTCAGCGGGCTCGACAAAGAAGCGAGTTAAATGCAATATCGTGTAATTGGTAGGGTGTAAAGAGTGGATTGAGTTAAGAAAAACAGGAGGGGAGTGATGGAGTGATGGAGTGGAAGTTTGGAGGTCTATAAAGCAGCTGAAATTTTAAGACACGGAGCATCACGGCTGAAAATAAGGAGAATTCTACTTGGATCGGAATAAGCACAGATATTGATTCCACCGTTCGTTGGTCGGGTGTGGGTGTATAAGGATATACGGACTCAACTGGTAGCTCACGCATAGTTCAGACATTAGGGCATCGCGGAGGATCCCCGGAAGATCCTCCGTACTTAAGCTCCGGCATGCCGAGTCACGGAGGATACCACGTGGAGACCTCGGGAGAACCTTCTGATTGGTCAATTGTTCTAGTAAAGCAATTTCTAAGCGGCATAAACTTAACTTCCGAGCCGTACATTGCTACGTTCTGCACTTCTAGCCCTACTCTTGGGAACTTCTAAATTCCCGATCCGAGTGCCATTCTCGAAATTAAGGGAAAAACTTTTCCTTCCATCATCACTATCATTTACTCAAAGTCAACCTTGGAAGAGAGAGAAAAACGGAGTTCTCTCACTTACCAATTCGTGTTAAAAGTTTGAAAAAGTCCTTTAAACCTTTCAAATCTTTTCGACCTTAATATTATCTCTGCTCCTACAATAAATAGAAATCCTGCATGGACATCAACACTAAGGGAGCAAAATGACAGACGGTCAACCGAAGGCGACTGCCAGAGGTCGGACCGGCAAGCATACCCCCCGAGCCTGTGACTCTTGTTATCGAAGAAAGGTGAATACCCCACTGGCTCAGTCCCCCATCTGCCAGTCTTGAATGACAACTCAGCAAGTGACAGATCAAATGTGACACTGCGTTGCCTCGCTGTGATTACTGCAATCACCACAATCTACTATGCACATTCACACGTCTGGAGCGAGGAAAGGCCACCGACCATCACTCATTGGCGAACAATCGTTAGTAAATCCATCTTGCCTGTTGTATTATCCCCTGAAGAATCACTAACCCCTCCGCTGCCTTAGTTGAGAAAAACTCCCATCATTTCTTACCGCACAGCATTGTTGAAGATGACACCCCTCGCAATGACCAGCCACTCGATCCAGCTGTTGGCCTGCACTTCTCCGGGGCAAAACAACCTCCACTAACCTTGTTCTGGGGGATACCGACCTTCTCTACCGAGGCAAGAAACTGGATTAAGGAAATCACTGGGCAGACCATGGCCTTTGCTAAGGTCTACGAAGAAGAAGTACCAAATGAACGTTTGGGCTTTCTCGACGCCGAAATCATGCGCATTAGGTCCCAGACCATCGATATGTGTACTCTGCCCGATATTGCGCTTGTCGAGTCCATCCTACGGGCTTATCAATCCTCCGACCTCCAATGCCGATACCCAGCTGTGGATCCGATGCTGTTCCAAGCCACGATTGCCTCAGCATATAACCAGAACCCACTCACCTCTAACACTCGAAATGCCAGCAGCCGAGCTTGTGTTTACGCTTTCTTGTCATTGATACCATTGCTATCCGAAGATTACAGCCTGCTATCTTTGACCGATTGCGAGCTCTGTGCTACCAAAGCCAGATGTCTAATGTCAGAAGCCCTCAACGAAGCCCCGTCATTAGACAGCTTACAAGCATCTACAATATTGGTCAGTTTTCCTTCAAATCGCCGCTTTGCCTACCCTACTTGCCGTTCAAGAAGTCACAGGAATCTTAACTATTCTTTACTGCGTTTGGCTGACTTTTCTCTTGTCTTATTCGCTCAGAGCTTCCGTGGAATTATCTCCGGAGCGCTTCAGACCGCAATATATTTCAATCCTATAGCAATCCGCTTAGTTTTCATGCTCGCTGGTCATGTCGCAGGTGACGACAAAGCGTCTGCGCCACCCCATACTAGTCCCCACGAATCGAGCCACGTTCGCAACCTGTTCTGGCTTTGTTACATGACAGACAAGGAGCTCTCCTTCCGTTGTGGTCATCCGCCTTCGATCGATGATTCACAGTGTGACATGTCCCTACCGCCAAACTATGCCGAACACATATATCCTGATGTCTCCGAGGCTGAAATGCGGACGCAGTTGATCCAAGGAACTGTCACTTTTCCTTACGACATTCGCTTAAGTATCATCAAGAGCAAGATGTTATTCAACATCTATTCTCCGGTATCTTTACGAAGGTCCAGGTATGAGATGGAACGGAGCATCCGCGAGATTGAACGGAACCTCGGAGAATGGAGACTATCGATTCTTCCTTCCTGGCAGCCGCCACCGGTCGGTTTGACACCAGAACATCCTACAACTGCCGTCCCCCCGGCAACCATACTCTTAACGTGGTTTGAGTACTATCAGTGTGCATCCATGCTGCACTTGGTTCGCGGCCAGTACGGGATCCTGTCAGGGATGCATTCTGTCTCTAAAACCAACCTGCTGTTCCCGTCTCTCGCTGTCTCTATCGATGCTAGTAGACAGGTGCTGTGTAATCTTGAATTTAGCTCATCCCTTCAATCTGTTGATGCCTCATGGTAAACATAACTCCCTCCAAAATCTCCCACTGTCTTCCACGTCGGTATCTCATTCCCTTTACTTGCAGGATCGGTACCTTTCCCGTACCATTGGCCGCCCTCATTATTTTTTGGAGCATTCTGCAGGACAGATCAAGCACATCTGCTCGCGAAGATGTTCAATTACTCTTATCGGCTGCCAATTACCTAGCTTTTTGCTGCACAGCCTTTCAACTGCCTGTACAACTACTTCGACACTTCACCTCCATGTCGCATTATCTTGGTGAATTCTACACACTGGCTTCCGCGGCAATCTCAAACCCCATCTTGGGCCAAACGAATGACACCGCTTGACCCCTACAAGCCACCTTAGGAAATCATGGACAGTCGTCTCCCGCCTACCTAGTGAAGCTGGGTCTATGGGTGCACTCTCAGGTGCACGGGTTGATTCGGCCTGCATAAGTGTAAGAAAGGGTGCAAAAGTGCACAAAACGGGGTCAAAATGGGTTTGAAAGTTGGAGCAGGGTTGACAACAGTGCCGGTTTGAATGGTTTGAGTACATGCGTCACGGAAGATGGATGTCGCGGAAGACGGGGATGGGGACATCGTCGTCATCGTTGTCAGTATCTATCCAGTAAACCGTGTCTACTTGTTAACAAGGTGCTAGTTCTCTTGCTTTATACTCACAATCTGCTTCTTCCTGTCTAACGACGACGTAAACCTAATGTTTATCTTTGGTTCAAAAATCAGGCCAAGTGTCAGCTCGCAGATAAAGATAGGACACCGCTGCCTGATTGTCTCTTTTACAGATGGCATTGTTGCCGTCTACTACTAGCTGGAGTTGTTGCATACTTTGCTCCTCGGCATATTCGCGGATGTCCTTGCCAGGGGATGGGGGTCTTTTGATGAAGGTGGACATTGTCATTTGAAATTTTGGCTCTGCTATGCTGTGAGAGGCTTCGCTTTGGATTTAACTTCACTCGACAGACACTGGAACGCCAGAAATTGGCCAGTTGCTGCTTCTTCCTGAAGGTTGAACACAGGCTTTGGGTGCGCTTCCTCGCCGGGGGTTATATCCGCGGGGTCGGAAAAAGTCTCATTCGATGTTGCTTCTCTTCCCTTGGAGGGTTGATACAAGCTTATCATTACTAATTTGTTGTTGACTTCATACTGGTAAAGACGAAATCGGGGGGTTGGGGTGATTTGGGTCGGTCTCCGGGCCCGAAAGACTGTAAACGTCCGCTCGGAGGTCACGTAGGAGGATCGAGAGCCCGGTGGAAGAAACAGAAATGCAGGGTAAAGTAGGGTCGTATTGGAGGAGACGGGGAGAAGAAGGGGAGAGAGAGATCTCTCGCATTCCATATTCTTTGGATACTAGAGCATCATGATCAAGCTCAAGGCTACGCCCTAAGCACTATGTACAATTCACTCAACATGACGCCTTTTCTGATTTACCAGGTTCAGCTTAGCTCCCTGTACAGCAGGTTCAACCACCACGAACCTAGTTGAGGCTGCTTAAGCCTTGATCCCGACCCAGGGATATTCACAGTCCCTGTAACACCGTTTGCGGCTTGCGAATTGATATATTCGTCAGACTCGAGGAATTCTGCAGAGAAGGTATGCTCATCAGATTCGAGATAATTGTGTACAATGTCGACAGGAAGCTGAGCTGAACCTGGTAGATCAGAAAAGGCGTCATGTTGAGTGAATTGTATATAGTGCTTAGGGCGTAGCCTTGAGCTTGATCATGATGCTCTAGTATCCAAAGAATATGGCGGCGCTTATTCCATATGACGAAGCCAAATCGACGTCAAAGCATGAAGTTCATAGATCGTTTGTCGCTTTGGCTGTCCCGCATCGAAGCTTGATGCCTTTTGATATCCCGCATGTCCATGATATGCAACGGCATCCATGGATACCGAGTCGAAGAGCCTCGTATGGACCGGAAACTTGACAGTTCGTCTTCTGGAAACGTAGACGGCGACTAGCCAGACATAAATACGTAGCTGGGTAGATCGAAAGAATCAAAGAAAGGAAGCGGTGTTTCCTCTAAGAAAACCCAAGCAGAGCCCGACACTTCTGCGCTTAGCGGGGTGTTTGTCAACTCCCCGGAAGCCGCCCGAGGTATGCGTTCATGTTCGTATGATGGATTGAGGCCCAGTTTAGATAATAGCGGCAACCGTCCAAATCATTTCGGCTGTTGCGTAGTCCACCGTACTCCAGGCGTTGTATGAATTCAGTTCTTGCAGTGAGAATGCAGGCCAATTCCATGTGTTGGTTGCGGCGGTTCGAAGAGCCGAAAAACGTTGGAGGTGAAGCAAGGAAAAGATAACTCGGTGCTTCTCGAGCCCGGAGATCGGGTCTTGGGTGGAAGAGATGTTGTCTGCCCCCGGTCGACTAATATCTTTTTCAATACATGTAAAAGATTTCCGTGCATACGAGATAGACACGGGGAGGCGAGGCGTTGGATTTTGGTTATCGGGTGAATCATTGTTAGCGATGTGCTCCCATCAAGTTCTGTGGGTATTTGGCATGCTTGCCAGTACGAGGCATTGTCACTGTGATGCGAAGTACCGATTATCACGATGCTGTAGCAGAGCTGCTTGATTTCTGCAAGGCCCATTGAAGGCACCGTGCGTAGGAGATCATGGGCGACGGAGGACCGAGCCTCAATCACAGCGCTGACATGAGAAGATGCGATTGTGAGACTGTCAACGGAGGCGACATCATCGATGTGAGAAATGATATCAAGTATCAGCTCAGCTGGGAGCCAAGAGAATGGATCCATGGTAGACAGAGGTAATACGAGAGAGGTAAGACGAAACGTTGGAAGGCGGTTGGTGCTTCAAAGTTGTGGGGCTGATCCAGATGCACGCCGTAGGTTGGTTTAAGTTGCGCGCACTCCACACGTTTGACGACAACCAATGCCTTATTCGGGCTAGTAGACTTGATACTTTCTCAAGCTTACCGTGGGGTTGGTGAAAGGCGGACACTGCAACTGTTCATGAGGAAGGAAAGGAAGAAGCCAGAAGCTTCTGTTTCTTATGCTGCTTCCGATCGATGGAATAATGTAGCAAGCAAACTGAGCAATGATCAATGACGCTTTGTTCTCACTAATTCATGTAATCATCCATCGATTGCCATGTTTGGGAGTTGAGTTGATGCGATGCGGGCATCCCGCAATGCTACATGCAGTTCTGGCCCCCACCTGGGCATTGACCCTTGTAAGCCCCAAGTCCCCATAAATGAGCCCCATCTCACTGATAAACACTTTAACTCCTCTTAATTCACTTGCTTTTACTTCAGTCTTTTACTTCAGTCTTTTACTTCAGTCTTTTACTTCAGCTTGAAATTTGATCATCATGTCGAGGAAGGTTGATCAATTGCCGGCGCCCGCAAATCCTCGGCCAATGAAAGTTGTTATTGCAAGTCCAAGTCGGTATGGGGTCGAATAATTAAACCTGAGGATGTGACAAACACTGACTATGAGCTCTTAGTTCCGGGACCCTAGGATTATACCAGGCAATGCAGATTCTGGGCTTCAAGACATATCATCTCTACGAATGCATAGCCGTCCATGGCCTTCCTCACATGGAAGTTTTTGAAGAAGCGGTGATCGCCCAATGTAACGATCTCTCTGGAATCAAGAAGTTCAGCAAGTCCGACTATGAAAGGTGGTTGGGAGAGTACGATGTAAGTCAGAAGTTCTTGGCTGTCATCTCTGGCTCTTGCGGCTCATTTCTCATGCTTTAGTGCCTGGTCGAGGTTACAAGCCACGTGGGAACCGACATAATTGAGGCTTATGCCGATGATCCTGATGTGAAGTTCATTCTCACGGAACGAGATTCTGAAAAATGGGCACTCTCTGTGAACAATACGGCAGGGGGTCTTATTGACATGCCGTACATGTTTCCATTCGTGATTCTCAAGTATTTCGATGCGACATTGTATCGTTTCCTGGTCATGAATGAGACCGTTTATCGGGCGATCTCCAAATGCACTAGGCCCGGGGACGCAGACAACATTCCGAGTCTCCAAAAGCACTATACGGACTAGTACGTATCCGCCATTTCTGCGCGAGTCTTGAATTATACTAACGCCGAATCAAGCATCCAAAGGGCTAAGCAGATTATTCCTGCCGACCGTTTATGCCTCATTCAACTCGAGGATGGCCTTGGTTGGGAAAACATCTGCCCATTCCTGGGCCTCCCTATTCCCAACCAAGCTTATCCCGGTCGCAACGAGCCCGAAAAGTTCAAAAGGTTGGTTGAGGGGTTTCTTCAGCCGAAGATCACGGCCGCTTTCATGAGACTTAGCGCCGTTGCTATACCCGCAGTGGGCATCCTTGGATGGGCCGCTGTCAGATACGGTCCCACGGTGATCGCATCACTCCAAAGAGGTCGGTAATGGCTCGGGTAAGTGGGCTGGTATTAACTATTCGGTCGGCGCTCGAAGCATTGAACAGGAATGGCCAGAGTTCCAGAGCCTTGAAAGGGGCTACATGCACGGCGGACTGAAGTTGGTGCCCAGGTGGACATCTTCCAAGGTCGAAACCGGTCCGGGAAACCCGGTAAATCTATTTTAGCTAGAGGATAAACTAGCGTGATTTCACCACCCAATCCATGTGTTTTCCGTGCGTGGCCTTCATGCGTCCGTCCGGCTGAAGTGCGGAGACACTCATAAACCTCGCCAAGAAACTCCCCTCAGTCGAGAAGAGTGGATCAACAACAAACTATTAACTAACCATGCACACTCACTGATCTACCTAGGCAGTCCGCTATCTGACATTTGTGCCGAGGTTTCTTGTACCGCCAGTCTATAGATAGACCTCACTCAGCCCGTTTTCTCTCAAATCACATTTACGACTTGAACCATAAGCATGGCGAGATTATATATCCCCGAAGAGTTTCTCCTGGATCTCAGCGAAAGAGTCGTTTTCATTACTGGTAAGATCATCCGAAAACTGCTAGCTACAGCGAGATTGGGTCCACAGGTGTTAATAATTCAGGTGGCGCGTCGGGAATTGGAAGAGCGACCGCAGAGCTCTGTCTTGAAAAGGGCGCAAATGTAGTCATTGGCGACATCAACCCCCTACCAGCCGACATCCAAACATCAGACAAGCTCAAATACATCCAAGTCGATGTGTGCTCATGGGAGAGCCAACGCGACGCCTTCATCCAGATCGAAGCTTGGTATGGGCACATCGACCACGTCTTCGCCAACGCAGGCCTAGGCCCCACATTCGACTTCCTGGATGATACATTCGATGAGAATGGCCTTTTGGCCCCTCCGAACCTGCGCACGATCAATGTCAATCTACTCGGCGTGATCTCGACTCTGCGTCTGGCCTCTCACTACATTCAGAAGCACAGTGACCACCGCACACCCGGTGAACTGGGCAGTATAGTCGTTACGGCCTCTGCATCTTCATTCCAGACCTTCTCAGCCGGTGATTACACAACTGCGAAACATGGTGTTTTGGGGATGCTGCGTGGTTTTGGGTCTCGGCTGGAGGGCAAGGTTCGGTTGAATGCTGTCGCTCCGTCGTGGACGGATACTGGTATCATCAGTAAGGAGTTTATGGAATCTCTGGGGACCAGCACTCAAGCACCAGCGGTCGTGGCCAAGAGCGTGGTGCACCTCTTTGGACAACAGAAGTACCACAATGAAGCCATTTACAGTCTGGATGGGAAGTACTGGGAAATTAATCAAGGGGAACACGGTCTACTCCAGGCTGTGGATGATATGCTCCCAGGCGCTGGCAAAGAGGAGGCTGTGATGCAGAAGATAGTGGGGGCGGTTGCAGCTGGGCAGTTCAACTAGCAGTAGCTAAGGAGCATACCTTTCATTATGCAATCATACAATCGATGGGCTATGCGAAGCATGCAAGATAAACCCCGTTGCATGCTTGCATGTTTTCTGTGGTATTATCCCTGTAGAAATCATATGCACTTGACGATATACGTAGTGCTTCCCCGCCTTCTCCGCGTCTTGGCCGGAATGCATGATTCAAGTTAACACCTCGGTACCAATGAGTCTACAGCAGCATTTATAACCTCTCTTTCATCTGCTGGCTACGAAGGAGCAAAATCCATCAGCAGTCATGGCAGGTTTTGAACTTCAATATCCACCCGATCGTGAATTAACCGGCGGTGACCTCCTCGCTCAATGTCTGAAGTATGCAGGCGTCGAAGTTGCCTTTGGTCTGCATGGGGGCCATTTGGACGCTTTTCTCATGGGTTGTGAAGCCAGCGGCATTCGTCTTGTCGATACCAGACATGAGACTGTCGCCGTACAAGCCGCTGAAGGATACTCTCGAATCAGCATGAAGCTCGGAGTTTGCTTTGTTACTGCTAACAGCGGGTACGTGAAGCTTTTCCCATCAAGACTCGCAATTTTGAGCTAATTTGGTAGATTTTCCAACGGTCTTGCCGGACTAGCCACGGCCTACGGCGATCGAAGCCCTATTCTCTGCATCACGTCTTCGCCGCCATTGCGAGATACAGAAAACAACTCGCTGCAAGGCTCTATTGATCAAATTGTGGCAGCGAAACCAGTTACAAAGTTTGCGCACAGAGTTGTTGCACCCGAGGAATCTCCGAGGATCGTGTCGCACGCAATCAGGGTTGCCTTGTCGGGAGCTCCAGGTACGGATTCCCACAATACTGATCTCCTATGGTACTCATTTTACATCCCAAGGCCCCGTGCTACTAGATTTTCCCATCGACGTATTATTCTCGCCGATACAACCCAAGCTAATTGCCTGGGGATCGATCACATCACCGTTCTTGTTTCGTCCGGGCCCCAGCGACGGCGCTATCAAAGCAGCCGTTGAGCTGTTGGCTTCGGCCAAACGACCCGTTATCATCACAGGAACTGGCGCAAAACACCCTCATGTACTATGACCTGCCTTGAATCAAGTGACAAGGTACTGACCACCTATACAGACACGCGGAATCATCAACAAATTGGCTGAGACGTGCCACGTCCCCATTTTCAATACCTCCAAATATGGCGTGTTCACTCCGAAGTCACCCATGCTGTCTCAAGGCACCGCTGGAAACCTGGCAAAGCTTCCTTTCATGCACCTGCCCAACCCAGACTTGATCATACTGCTGGGTGCGCGTACTGGCATGTTCCTCGGTGGTCGAAGCGGAGCCATCATTCCGACTGAAGAATGTAAGCTACTCCAAGTAGACTCCGACGGAAGCGAGATCGGCCGCTCACTACCCGTCGATTTGGGTATCATCTCTGACGTGGATGCATTTGTCACTGCCATGAACTCCAAAGTCACGACCGTTTTCCAAAGGAGGGTGGACAGAGCTTGGGTCGACTCCGTTCTGGGCATCGCAACGCTGGAATCGCCATTCGAGAAAGAGCCACAACAGACATCTCCCGGGGTCCTGCATCCGTATCATGCAATGAAAGAGGTGATGTCTGCAGTCGAGCCTGGAAGTATCATTGTCTTAGATGGAGGGGAGGCTTCCGCATGGGGTGCGGATCTTGCTGCCTTGTCCCACCCCAGCGTTGTTCTCACTTCTACTGGGTACCTCGGATTCTTGGGCAATGGTTTCGGGTACTCGCTGGGCTGTGCAATCGCAGATCCGGACCGTAAAGTCGTCAATATCCAAGGAGACGGATCAGCAGGATTCCACCTTATGGAATTGGACACCTACAAAAGGTTCAACCTCAGCATAATGACGGTCATTGTCAACAATTCGAGCTGGGGCATGAGTTCCAACGGTCAGGATATTGTCTACGGATCCAAACACCCAGCTCGACTGGTCAGCGCCCTCAACCCAGAAACTCAATATGACCTCGTGGCTCGGGGCTTGCAGAATTCAGCAGCGAAGCTTTCGCACATCTCCGATATTCGAGGTACTGTTACCAAACTTCAAGCCGGGTCGGGGCCTAGCTGTGTCAATCTGATCGTTGACCGCAAACCTGTTCATCCTATTACCACCGCAATGGTTGGGTTGACGGATGATCCGAACTTGGTAGTGGTGCCATATTATGACAATATTCCCCGGGCATACCATAAGTTGTAGCGGGTGATAGTAACATGAGTTTTGTATGAAATGAAATGAGGTTTCTTTTTCTTCGAGTCATGTTTGATTAAGATTGTGGGCGAGGTGGGTAAAGACTTTTGGATCCGCATTGTAAGACCAACCTTGGAATCTACCAAATTTCTGCGATGGCACATGTTTTGATTGTCCTAGGTTGAGGTATTTGGTAACACAGCGTCCCAGTTTAAAAGATACATCACATCAAAATGATCCAAAAAGCCCATTAAAAACATCAATTCTTCGTCAAATGGGGTATTAAATATACAAATGAACAGATCCCCCAGGGCTTGAGCATATAAGGCACATATCTATCCGGAGAGCAGCGAAGCGACACCAATCTTAAGCACCGAGGGCAGACTTGAGAAGGTTCAAGCCAATCTCCTTCAACGCAGCACCAACATCCAACTTCACTGTCAGCTTGTTCGCCGACAGAGCCTTGGTGAAGTAAGGCAGTTCCTTGCCATTATAGGTGCTCGAGTTTCCTGTGATATCGAAAGGCACAATTCCATCTGTATATGGGTTGCTGCTCGATGTGAGTAGGCCAATTATAGCGGCCTGGTCTACCTTTGCAAGCATGGGGATATTGTTGTCGCCTGGTTTCAAGACCAGGTCGTTCAAGTAGGTTGTCCCCATTGACTCGCCGTCAACGGCTAAGTTGAGGGATAGGTCTCCCTATTACTGTGAGTTTCATAGCTGCGATTCGGAGGGAGTGAACATACCATGGTGATCGTCATGACAGACGGGTTGGGAATCTTGACTGTTCCGTTCATGTTGTACCCGTCGACAGCGGGAAGCATGATATGGAATTCGGTCACGGCGAAGCCCTCGAGTTTATTGAGACCTATTTCTGTCAGTCATTGGGCCTTTCTCCGTAATGAAAGATACATACCCTTCATTGTGACAGTCTTGTTGTAAGTGACAGTGGTCTTGGGCAAACCGCCCTCCTTCAGCCCAGGACGGCCATAGATATTCAGCGAGACCTCCTTATTCATCATGACCGCGGTAGCGAAGTCACCAAAAGCATCCGAATCAGACAGGTCAACGTTCTGCACGACGTGGATCTCCGCGCCATCGTTGGACTTCACGCCAGGGACAGTGACTGTCGCGAAAGGCGCAGCAGCACCACCCAAAGAAACTGCGGCATCAAAAGCGTAGATCTGGGGGTGGTAAGAGCTCTTGGAGCCGAGGATCTGAGTCTGATTGAGCTTGAAGGAATCTGGTGTCGGGTCACTGATGACCATCTGCTTGATATCGAGAGTTGAATCATTGACAGCATCTTGCGCGATTTTGGGGTATCCGACGTAAACGCTAATCTGGTCAGTGGAAGCCTCGCATATGCTAGGGGCTAAACTTACACTGGCAGAACGACAACCAAGAAGGAAATCACAAAGACGATCAAATGCACCCACCACCATTTCTTGAAGTGGGCGGCGACTCGCGCACCGAAGGTCTGCTTCGGGGTTGAAGATACGCCGGCTTCCTCGACGACCGAGTCTGAGGCCTTTGTGGTGGACATGTTGTGTCGCTGGAAGTGTGATGATTGTTCAATGCTGGGCAGAGCAATACATACCGGCCCAGGGAAGACGGAATCCGAAAGCCGAAGGAGATCGAGAGATGAAACTGGTACCACGCACCCGTGGGACTTTTTATAATAAATTGGGCCACATATTCGGTGTATCAAATCTTCTAAAGCAAGCTAGAGTTTCGTCATCACATGCAAGATAGGAAACTAATCTAGGAAAAAGCAAAAAAGGGGTCATGCAGTCGCTGATAGTGCTCAATATGGAATAGTATGCGCAGGCGAGATATACTTCGCTTGCGATGTCTGGGGAAACTCCGGATTTGCATGGAGATCCGATCTGGGGTCGAGATTGTTTGGTTCAATCCATTAGGTACAAGCATATGACAGTGCAAAAAAGTGGAAAAAAGTGAAAAAAAAAAGCCAGCCGAGGTGAGCTGAGACGGGAATGTGAGGTCTAATTGCGAATTCGAACGCCGTGTAACTCCGTTATTTTCCAGGGCCAAAGAACCTTGGAATGCGGTTACATCCATGGATTGTACACATTTTCCATGAACGCGGAGCTGATTGGGCTGGGGTGAAACTAGTAGCCTATGGCGTTGCGCCAAGAGCCGTCAATGCAAGGGTGAGGCCCGTATCCAGAAGAGGCTGGGCTATTCATGGAGCACGAGCATCTATACCCGTGGTGGCGTTGGCCAAAAGAAGCGACACCAGTGTCTTTTAGGTAAATTGGCAAGCCTTCTGGGGATTAATCTAGTCACGTTAGGGCAATCCTCCGATGTGGAAATGAGGGGGCCAAAACCCGGGGTATGTCAATATGCTATCTATGATGGCTAATGCTAATGCTGGTGTTATCAGATGTACGTTCCAAAATGTGCAGATAGACGTCTGGAATCTGTTCATGATATTCATCGCAATGTGCGTCCGGAAAGATCGATCCAAAAAATAATGAAAATATGGCCATGAAATGAAATGAGGGGTGCCAGAAGAGAAGAAAACAAAGAATAAGTGGCAAATGATGGGGGAAATAAAGGGTATCCACGAAGAAATGAAGAATTAAGCCTGCGAGACACATGTGACTCGGAAACAGCTGCCCAGGCGGCTCAGAAAGGATGCAAGGATGAGAAACAGACATGGGAAAAGGTAGATAAGGAGTGTGAGAATGCAACAGACTCGAAGCAAAAAGATGAGAACAAAACAGACGATGGCTCGAACGCTCCAGACATAGTGCAAGATGCAAAATGAATGGTTGTAAACCACCAACATGGACATGGAAAGAAATGAACAGAGAATAAATGGGGAGAAAGTTCAAGAAACGAAAAGAAACGAAACGAAATGTACCAGGCAATCTATGCCTCCGGGACGATGGACTTCTTCCGCTGGAAGATACTGCGAGTTCGAGATTTGCTCCGAGGCTTCTTGTCCTTCTCCTTCTCGCCACTGGCATTTCGGCCAGTATTTCTGCCCCGCGAGCGCGACTCCTTGGCCTCGGCCTCAGCCATGTACTTATCTTTATAGATCCTGCAAAACCGTTAGTCAAATCCCGGGGCTGCAGCGGGGAAAGGGAAAAAAAAAAAACATACCAAGAATTGCCAACCATACTCATGCCCTTGGACTCAGCTTGGCGGTAAAATCTCGCAGCCTTCTTCATATCCTTTTTACAGCCGACACCCTCAGCATAGCAGAAACCAGCCTCAGCCATAGCATCGACATCGCCCCACTGACCGGCAATTTCGAAACAGCGCAGCGCAAGCGATTTGTCCTGCTCGATACCCCAGCCATTGAGGTAACTCACGCCCAACTCGTAGATACTGAGCGCGAATTGCGCCCTGTAAGCCTTCTGCAGCTCTTTCGCTTTGGAGGCACCAGGGGCATCGGGATTAGCGAGCATTTCCAACCCGACGGAGTCCACAGCCTTGCGTAACCATCGCACGCCCTCTTTTTCATTTGACCGCATGCCCCAGCCATGTCGACAAGCCAGCGCATAGAGCAACATGCCCGTTGGGTGGTCTTGTTTCGCGGCAACGCGCAGGTGGTAGGTGGACTGACTCAGAGAACCGCGCTCGTGGCATTCGATTCCCTTTGCGACGTGGTCGTCGGCCGTAAGCCCCGATGCTGTCACTGGGGCTACGGCGGTTTGCGGCCGCGCGGTGCTGGCGGAGTCTGCAGATGAGACGGTATCTTTCTCGCTGCTTTGCCGGGCGCTCTCGGCCGAGCGCCGGGGTAGCGACTGCGCTGCTGAGGGAATAGGCGGAGGCTGCAGCGATTTGGTGGATCTGACAGATCTGACAGATCTGCTAGATTTGGGGGTTTCAGGTTGGAATTGGGGCTGAGGAGGGGTTTGAGGGATTGTAGCTGGAACTTCGTGCATCGAGTGAGGCTTTGGCGAATGTTCCACGCGGCGCGGGGTGGGAGATGGTGTGCGTGCTGTGCGAGACGGTTCTTCCGAGTTGCGCGGAGGTGTTTTCTCGAACAGTGGTTCCGCCCACTCGAAATTGGGAGTTGCCAAGCCTGCAAAGACCATTGAATCTCTTGAAGGGAAGCGTCCGCGGGGAAGGGCATAGCTAGCGTATGTATATGACGACACTGCGGAGGATGGTTCGTCTCCGTTGAGAGCGATGCGAGCAGCTTCTTCGGTCCCGAGTGGCAGTAGCAGGGGAGTCGGCTTGCTGCGCCGGTGCATCTGGTTCGGCGTAGGGGTTATAGAGGGCTCGGTTGGTGTCGAAGTCCCGGGGGCAGACAAGCTCGTGCTCGAGCGACTCAGCGGGCGGGAGAAGTTGAAAGAAGGTCGGGGGAGGTGATGCGCCCCCGATGCTGACGTTTCGGAGCTCAAAGACGGCGATCGAGGGTGTGAGCGTGGGAGGAAATTTGATTTGGGGGAGTATGGTAGCGACACCGCGCTCCCAGAGGAAAGCTTCCTTGGTTTCGAGAACGTTGAGCCGCCATTTGAACTGCTATAGTCGTCGTCAGAGCTCTCGGTTTGTGTAGTTCTAGCGGCGCCAGATGCGCCGGGCGAAACCGGGGGCGCCAAGGTGCGCGGGATGTTCAGCCGTGAGTTCTGCGAGTCGGTGGATGAGCCGCGAGGTTCGACCAAAGCCGCGGCGGCGACTGGAGGTCGCGCTCCGCTTGGTAGTGACACTACATCCTCGGGGGATTCGGCGCGAGGTATGCCATATGTCTCTCCGGGTGTCCCAACCATGGTTGTCCGGGGTGTTGTGTTGTTGTCGTCATCGTCGTAGAAGCTAGCCTCGGTGCTTGCATTGGATACAGAGCTGAACCGAGGGTGTTCGGAAATCGGGCGGTACTTGGGTTCTTCGAACTCGGGGAGCGCCTTCTGTGTGGGCTTGCGAGTGAGTTCAGTAGTGTGTTCGGTGCGGGTAATGGCATCGGTAGAGGATTTGGATCGCGAGAAGCCCGGGCGGCCTTGTGAGAGGGATCGGGCGACGCTGGAAGGGGGCAATCGGCTCATGCGACGGTCTGCCCTTCTCGACTCATCGAGTTGGCGGGCGAGAAAGCGACCCTGGGCGGCAAAGGCGTCGAGGGGTGATAGTGCGGGAGGCACCTCGCCGTCGAAATGCGCGACCCGCGGCGAGGGCATGCCGCTCCGCAAGGTGTCCTGAGACGTGGAGCGAAAATCGCCCAGCTTTCCTCTCATATGCATGGTGGATCCCGGTCTGGTTCAGGGCTTGGTGTCGTGTCGAATATGTAGAGTCAATAGTCACCCAGAGGTCGGACGGGTCGAATATTGCGGCATCGGAGTGAAAGAGGTCGAGGACAAAGGGCGGGGGAAAGCACAGCAAAGGAATGACAGCCCTACAGGGGAGAGAGAGAAGATGCAAGGGCAGACGTTAAAGGGCCTAGAAACCTAGAAACCTAGAGACGGGAGAAAGGAGAAAGACGGAAAGGCCCTGACGATCACAATGCGAAAGACATGACAACGTAGCCCCGTGCACTAAAAAAGAAATTGATCCACTGTCGACGTTTAGAAGATCGTCTCAGGGGAACACTCACCTTCAGGGGGTCGCCAAGAGGCACCTTGACGCCATATCTGCATAGTCAAGGCACTTGGACGTTATAATTGGCCTATAATCACAAATGACTCGAATATCAGTCAACTATTGCTTTGCACTCTGGCCCGTTCACGTATCGGAGTGTTTTGTTGATGACCCGCTATCTTCTAGAATTCAATTCTGACACTCTCCACACGGTTTCATACTGCAATATTTGGATTCCTTGCATTGCTGGGTCTGCTGGGTCTGCTTTTAGAACTGGTACTTGAAACTGCCGCCTCGTCATAGGGACCCATGGAGAATTTCTACCGAGTACAAATGTGAGACATCTTACTCCCTCGTATAGTGTATACAATGCTCACCGTTTAAACCAGTTATAAGACCTCGCTTCCCCGGGATTAAACTAACGCCACGAGAGCAGACAAATTCTAGCACAATTCTAGGCATTGATTGATGTTCACTCTATACGCAAGATCTCCTGCAAGGCCTATCCCCCAAAATTAGTACGGGAGTACGAAGTACTATCAGCTACTACATTGTCTATCCCCTGTGTCGGATCTTTCTTCCGGCCCAACATTGGAATTTCACACAGTGGGCCCAAATAAAGAGCACAACGTTCTAGCCCCGAATGATTCTCGATTTTGGAATCTCTCGCGACTCTCAGACCAAGTTCAATCGACACTAACACTTTTAGTTGAAAATCAAAAATCGCCTTGAACTCAACGCACACCGCTTTCGGGAAGTGAACCATGGAAAGGTTGCTCGTTCCATGTGCAGTGCTGACCTGGTTCACCAATCACTGGCTGGCAAGTGGGCCCTCGACCATCAATTCTAATTTGGGAATTTGCAGAACTCGTGAACTGCTTACACGAGTGTACGCAGATTTGCCCAATGGTGTCTCAGTCCATGCCTGGGACTTTCCATGGGAATACAAGCTTTTACCAGGTTCACCACGATCTAGATTCTCGCGATTTGGATACCACCATGACTAGTCATGAATGTGTCTCAGTCGAAACGCTAGCTGTTCGCCAACTCGGCCAATCTTACTTCCTGTGTATCTCATCTCGGTGGTGCTGCCCATTTCTTTCAACCTTCACCTTGCACTCGCTGCCGAACTTGATTCGCGGAGTTATCCAGCTCCCAGCGGGCGCCGTTTCCGGTGCGTAAAGCCGGCGCTGGTGGGGGCAAATGGATCTAAATCCGGAACTAAAAGCGAAAGTGTATGCACTACGACCTCAGGTGTCGTAACCTAGCCCTATCATAAGGCAGAGCTTGCAAGCTGGGTACTATGGTAGGAAGCACCGGACACTAACAATGTAGCTCAGGTGGAAAATTACTGTAAATGTAGGGCCGGCGTGCCTGCCTTTTCTTTTTTCTCTCTTCCCTCACTGCTTCATCGCCAGCGTCAGCGTCACCTTTGGCAAGGCACGCGACCATGCGCCGAATTCCACTAACCACCCTCTTCGGAGTCGACAAAACTACCGATGAGAAAAAGCACTTCGAGACATCCTGGCTCTTGCCACCTGCCGTTCTCGCCGGACTACGCGGCCTCATCGCCCTATACATCTTCACCTCCATCTTCTTCTTCTGGGGCTGGTACGGCACCCACGATGACACCGCTGCTATCGGTCAGTCGTTCAGCTTCTTCACCTGGCTAACGTACTGGGGCATTGGCTTCTACATGCTCTTCGCCGCCATCCACACAGCTTACTATGCTCGAACCGGTCACTCGCTACTATACCGATGGCCTCGTGCGCTGCGCATCCTTCACAGCCTGCTGTATTCGAGCATCACAACGTATCCCTTCCTAGTCACCATTGTGTTCTGGGCACTGATATTCAAACCGCCCTGGTTTAGCAAGACTTTCACCGGTTGGCAAAATGTGAGTAGTAAACAAACCCCGTTCCGATCCATCCGAATATCAACCCCACCCATGACGAAACTGATGCTTTGCCAATGCAGATCACTCAACACGCCTTGAACTCGCTCTATGCACTGCTGGAAATTGTTTTGCCTACCACTTCTCCGCACCCGTGGATCGCGCTTCCATTCCTCATTCTCGGTTTGCTGCTCTATCTGTGTGTCGCGTACATCACCTTCCACACCGAAGGCTTCTACCCGTACTCGTTCCTGAATGTCGGCGACCATGGCCAGAAGAGTGGGTTGGTCACGGGCTATTGTTTCGGCATTCTGGCTGCCATACTGGTTATTTTCCTTGTTTCGTGGGCATTGATCTGGTTGCGTTGCTGGCTGACGCGGGGCAGGATCAAGAGGGCCAGACGGGATCCCTTGCGCGCTGCTGGTGCTGTGTCTCGCGGTGCTGTGGCCGCGGGCCAACCGGGTGAGATGAAAGAGTCGGTCTGAGGGTAAGATGCGAATGCTTCTTTCCTCGGCATATTCTTATGTCCCTCGTAATGATCAGATATGATCTCACTAATGCTCAATGCTAATTTTACCTACGGGCTGATATGTCGATACGTGATAATATGAATACTTTCTTTGCCCATCCATGGATGGTCTCCTGCGCACAGAACACTTCCTACCTTCTCCCGAGGTCGTCGGCTCAATTATCCAAAGTCGTCGTCCACTAGGATCGAGGTGATAGTTCCCGTTTGTACGATGTACAAAGTACGTAGTAGGATGTGCAAAGTATAAGCTCCTCGATGTTTCAAACCCGGGTGGCCGGGATGACTGGTCTATTTACGTGGTGTGCATGTATTGAAGCACACACTCCGTACTATGTATGGTGTACTCCGTACTACACATCGGTAATGATCTAGTAGTACAAACCACCCAATAGGAACAGATTGAATATCATTAGGAGCGAAGAGTATGTGTAAAAGATAATATATACAGAAAGCCAACCAAAGCGACAGCTTTTAGTAGATTAAAGGAGTTAGGGGGTGCCCAAATATAGCACACATTTAAACTCTCTCCCAGCTGGTTTCACTGCCACTGCCAGAGGGGGTATCAGACGCACTCCCGTTCCCGCGGTACCCCATCATCAGCGCCACGAGTCCACTCGGCACCCAGGCGCCAATGAAGTTGTACGAGCGAGCTCCGCGGCCCACGTACATGACGGATTTCTTGGAAGTTTTACGACCAAACATATCCCGCGTGTTAGGCTCCAGTGCGTCCAAAATAGCATAGTGGAGCTTACGCGCGGGTGATCCACGTACAGTACCAGGGCCGGCGGAGGCGACGGGGCGCTGCTCAACGCTGTTGAGGTATTGCGAGGCGTACAAAGCTCGCTGCTGGGTGCTCCAGGCGAGAACCTCTGTGCCTGCAATTTGGCTCTGGCCAGCTCGGAATATGGGACCCAGGTCGATATTTCCAAGACGTAGCTCGATGACATTCACGCTGCTGTTTTCCAGCAGGCGAAGCTCCTGACGGAGAGAGTCTGCAAAGCCGGAGATTGCACGGGTTGTGGCTACTTCGGGTCCGGCGAAGGGTGCGGATAGGGAAGATGAGATGGAGGGGTATGCGAAGAGGAGGGTGCTGCTGTTGCTGCGGAGGGTGAGGAGAGGGAGGAAGGCTTGCGCGGTGAGGATGGGCGAGAGGATGCGTGTGTTGACCGTGTCGGCCCAGGATGATGGTGGGATGGTTGCGACGGGGCCTGCGCTGTAGTTGGGTGACGGGACCACGATCACGCCGCTCAACTGGCAGGTGTGCGCGGGTACTCCTGGAAGAGGTGACTGTGGTTGGGTGATGAGGGATCGGATTTCTTGCAATGAGGGGTGGATATCGGAGGGTGAAGAGGCAGTCTAATAGAGCAAGTCAGTTTAGATTCCATGGCCGGAGAGAGATCACTGACAGTTGTGAGATCCATCCACAGGGCCTTGATGTCGGAGCGGTTCTCGGATTTGACGATCTGCTCCTCATCCGCGGAAGACACAGTCACATAGACGATATAGCCCCGACGTTCCAGATCTGTGGCGATAGCTCTTGTCATCGGCTCGTGGGGTGATCCCGCGACAACTGCATATAGGATTAGTATTTGATGCTGACGCCATCAGACAAAGCACGAGGTATGATACGTACCCACGATCTCCTTCCTTCCACCGTTGCTCGCGCGTTTGGCTTTTCTGCGCTTGCCATGGAGTTTCTTGCTTCCGTAGTACAAGACGACACCAGTTCCGATAAATGCGAAGATGGCCGCGGTCCATGCGCGATTCCTAGCCATCCAATTTTGCACCCGGTCCGAGAGGCCTTGAGACCGGCCCCTCGGGCTAACTCGGGCTGGTCTAACAGTAGGTGGAAGCCATGACTGCTGCGCTAGTGTATTCTTGATCGCTTTCGCGGCGTGGTCGACTGATCGGTCGATGGAATCCGCGACATCGAGGGAATACCGTCTTACGTCATGGGGTATGGACGCAAGCTGGAAACTGACATCAGCGCTGTAGGATTCATCTCGTACGGATACTCACATAGTCGAAAAAGAACTGGTCATCACTCGTCATCTTGTTTATTTGGAGATAGAAAGAAGCGCAAAGTTCAAACGCTGATAAGAAATGACTGATAAAGCCATCACGGTCACATGAGCATTTTGCGGAAGTGACTCGGAGAGTCGGACGAGGACGACCAGATTCCAATGTGCTTTTCCATCATCAATCTATCCCAACTTATATCATGCAACTATCAGTCGGGATTACCAGCAATCATCAACGTTTCATCCTTCATATCAGATGAGAATGTATATTTTTACATTTCGCCCTATAA
Organism: Penicillium bialowiezense; assembly: GCA_026122735.1. Lineage (NCBI taxonomy): Eukaryota > Fungi > Ascomycota > Eurotiomycetes > Eurotiales > Aspergillaceae > Penicillium > Penicillium bialowiezense. Next base: position 1,948,427 of record JAKZFB010000004.1, read on the forward strand.
TTTACAAGCAGACATCGGGATATCGAGACGCAACTACAATGCTCCCTTATTTGCCAAAAATAGTGCCATGCCCTTGGGATTTTACATCGGCCGGCACTGAAATGAGTTGAATTGAACTCCTGATTTGGCCCTCGCTCTTCGGATCAATCAGGCAAATTTGGGAGCCAATGGCGGGTTTGATAGTGCTCCAGGCGAATCCAACGGTTAAACACTTTGTGGCCAAAGCCATATTCAACACGGCGTAAATCCTTCACCAATTCCCAGGTGCCAATCACCGTCCCTCCAGACCAACCCCTGTGTCTTGATGAGCGCTAGACATGCTGCAAGCCATTGCATTGGGGACCGACCTGGGCTTAAAGGGCATCTCGAGGCATGGTGAGTACTCTCTAGACCCTCGAACGAACCCAATATACAGGGGCGAGTCGTATGGCAAATAGAAAATGTCATTCAAAGTCATTATGACGAAGAAACAGCTTCAAGTATAAAAGATGGGAAATCATCCTGAACATGGCAAACTTGAGTTTGAAAATCAAATTGAAACCTGGACTTTCATTATTTACAATATCTGAACATGGAGCCCTTGCCAAAATCAGGCCATGATGCGCATGCCAACAACAACTCTCGCCGAAGTCATATCTTAGACTCGCAGATCGATGTCCAAGACATGCAAGATCCAATTGCCCCCGGCTCTACGGACGTTGACGAGCGGATGAGTAAGTCGTGATCAGACCACAGGCATTTAGTTCCGGGTGATTGACAAGAGGAAACAGCACGGGACTTCAAGGATGCCATCGATCATGCCAACATCCTGGACGGCGACCGACTTCGCCACGCAAAGCCACAGTCCTCAACCGCCTACAACGAGCCATCTGAGAATGACATTGATATTTCTTGGAGACCTGATCCATCCGGTCATCCTCGCAGGACTTTTTAGGTAGTTGGAATGAATTGCCATTGAACTGGAGCTATTTGTCTCGTATAATTCATCCTCAAGGTTTCATAGCCTTCCAGCATATCCATGGATTGTTCAAACCTTGGAAGTCTGGCTCCGGGGTTATGGGGACGGAATCTAATTGGATGGGTCCGGGGTGAATGAATAAGGCGCTGGGGACTGGTCGCCACTTGGCGGGTGAATGTTTAGCGGCCACAGTGACACCGGTGGAACAATCTTACTCCTGGTGGCTATGGCTGACCGAAGAGTCCGGGGTCAGGGTCTTCATGCATGCGGGTGATAATTAAGGTAAAGCCCGTGATCGGGTGATCTACGTATGCAGTGCCGCGATCAAAATCTTACGCACGTGCCAACTTCGATTCAATGTGAATTTCAGGAAGATATCATTGATACGTGAGGTGATCTCGTAAGAGTAAAAAAAGAAGAAAATGCTAACTGTACATGAGTCATTGAAAACGCCGTCCCAGATGAATTTTGCTTTTTACAGCTTGCCAGCAGCCGCCTTGGCGTGACGCTCGAAGGAGGACACGGGAGGGGCGGAGTTGGGGTTGGGGTGGTGCTTCTTCAGGGCCATCTTGACGTTGTACTCCAGGTCCAGGGTGGCCTTGGGGTCGTTGGTCTTGGGCTTGAAGTCGACAACGAGATCGTCCTTGACAGCGAAGACGGAGTCAATGGCGAGGTGGGGGTCGTCGCTGGGGTAGATCTGGTTGATGACGGTGGCGTATTCGGGGTGGGTGATCATAAGGTGGATGTGGGCGGGACGCATGGGGGAGCGGTCCATGAGTCCGAGAAGAACACCGGCGGGGCCGTCGGTGGGCAGGGAGTAAGGAGTGGGGTGGTAGCAGTACCAGTTGAACTCTCCGTTCTCGTTGGAGGTGAACTTGCCGCGCAGGTTGTTGTCGGTCTGGGTGGGGTCCTGGAAATCGTACTGGCCGTTGGCAGAGGCTTGCCAGATATCGAGGACGGCACCGGCGATGGGCTTGCCGGTTTCCATGTCACGGATGGCACCGTGCATGAAGGTGACGCGACCATTGGGCTTGGGGTCCTGGATGATGCTGTCGCCGAGAGCGCGGAAGGGAGCGTTGGGGGACCAGAAGGGGCCGAGGATAACGTTGGAGGTGGGGGAGACACCATCCTCGGTGATGATCTTGTTGGCGATCTCATCGACGAGACTGAGAGATTGTGTTAGTTCATTTTCCCAATTGAGTTTTTTCTCAATTTTATCGAGTAAAAAATAAAATCGTGGACATGGCGGTCGGACTTACGACTCAAGGCCGATCACATCGCAAATACGGTGACCCTCGTTACGGATGGGAGTGCTGATCTGTCCGATAGAGTTGATGAACTCAACACCGAGCATCCACTCGGCAGAAGTAAGCTCAACCTCACGAGCAAAGTCGTGGATGTGCTTGATCAGAGAACCCAAGACCACACGAGCACGCTCGGGGGTCTTGGGGCCCATGCCGTTAACAACGGAGGGAGTGAAGGTGGGGTCAAATTGGCGGGGAGACATTGTGTAAAGTGAAAGATATGTTTAATTGAAAATCAGAAATGTCGGGGAGCCCTCGAGGTCTATATACACGGACGACGGCGGCATTTTGCTCGGCTGGTCGTGGTTTGTGGGGGAGCCGCAACGGTGCCAAACCCAAAAAAATACCGTCGCCACCTGCCGAATGGGTTGATACCGTGAATCATAGATTGTTTCCATCTGGCATCGGTCAGCATTAACAGCCGAGTGGCGGCTGGTTCCCTATTCTAGTACCGCGGGGTCGCCGGGGTAGTTCTTATCCGCGGGTAAGGCCCGGGACCAGCCCCCAGCCTCTTTACCCGTGCTGACCTTGGGCGGTGGGCTACTGACTCAGCCGTTTTTTTGCAGTCTATCATTGGCCCGCTCTACCCCAAGGTTTCCAAGGTTGGCTTTTTGTCAATCTGCCTCACGTGCTTAGATCTATAACGTTGGCCCATGACATTGGCCCCAGTGGCATCAAGGGATTCTAAACTATGCCTTTCAATTTAGTACGTGTGATAGACCATTAATCCCATAATGGACTGGTCCCCTTATCGCATACCGCCAGCCCGCAATATGCTCATTGAACATGAATAGGCCAAATTAAATCCATGGATTACATTGTGGCTGACCAAAGAGTAACCAAAGAGTGCTAATCCCTATTTGGACAAGGCTTTTACGGAATGTACATACCGCTGTACCCAAGCCCTTCTGACGGACTCACTTCGAGTAGATCAACCCCCCAACAAGAAGGCCCTCGAAACCTTCCACAGTCAAACTCCTGGCCAATTGTCTGGTACAGGTGCTTCAGCGCTTTCTTGTCTTGCTCATCGCAGTTTGGGCTCTTCTTGTATTTGCCAACGAATTGATCGAGTGACATATACCTTTCCAGCCTTAAACATGGCCTGATTTCTTGCTCCTGCTCAAAGGGCATTCCATCCGACCAATCGCTGCGACCAATAGCGAAATAGCGCAGCTTTGGAAGGCCTGATTCAAGAGAAGCAAAATAGTCATACCACCGGCGTGGATAAGTGCAGTAGAATTCATGGGCATCGTAGGGGCCCCCCTGTATAATAGACCCTGGTATCGTAGATGGATCTGGCAGGTCTTCCTCGCATACAGCGAATTGAAACAGTATGGCACAAGTATCAAGGTAAAGTTCTTGAAGTGTCGACGAGTGCGAGATAATCCACTCCAGCTGGGCATCCTCAAAAAAGCAGTAATTGCCAAGGGTGAGAGTGTGTAGATTGGGGAAGTGGATTCCTTTTAGTGGTACCCCGGGATATCCACCCCAGTGCCTGTCGGAGTATAGAGCAAGGCTCCGGAGTGACGACATTGCAGGCTTGAGCCAGACAGATGGCAGCAGACGATTACAGAAATCTTGAACATTTGAGTCCTATCATATGAGATGTTGATTTAGCATTAGGCCATCCACGGGTGTGATGAGCATAATATAAATTTACCTCAATTTCTTGTTCATCATCATCATCATCGTCGCCCGCAAGCCATGCATCACCTGCATGCACCACATTGAGCCTCAAGGACCTTAATTTCCCCAAGACTGCGTCGCCGTGTACGCCTAATTGGATTGTATTCTGGTTGTTCTGAATGGCGAGTTCTTTCAAAGGTCGCGGTAGCTCCACCACTTCCGAAAGGAGCCATTCCATGACCGTGCTTCTGTATTCCTCGGTCTGAACAGCTCCCATGAATATGCAGGGGTCTGTAGAACAGTTTTTGTCGTAGCGGAGAGCAATAGCTTCAAGATTTGGAAGTGTTTTCAACATGGCAATCAGCCTGCGCCATTTCTCGGGCAGAATCTGTTCTTCACATAGCATTCCCATTCCAAGATCCTATGTATAAACTGATCAACCGATGAATCACCTTAGGTGGGGGCATTGTGGGCTTCTGTTATTTTTGAACAGAATGATATGTACTCACAACATCTCACTTGACGGTATAGAAATAAATCTTGTGTACCAGATCTTTTAGATGCGGATGCGTCATGATTGATTCGACGGCATCACAGCTCTCGTCTGTGTTGAACAGAACAACCGACCGAAACAGTGATTTAGTCGCAGCAGCACATATTTCGCGATTGGTTAGTCTCAGGGATTTCAAATCTTCTGAGTCCAAAAGCGATGTAATCATAAGAAGGATTTCTGGGGAAAGTGTTGAGGCCATGGCGGTTAATCAAGGGGTGTGATTGAAGCCAAAACAAAAATGGCAAACCCGCAAATTTCGATTTCTTTTTATCTTTAGTATTATTAGCAAATCGATTATACGCGCACACAAGTTTTGTCTACGCGCACTACAAAAACGTGACTTTTCTTAGCGTTCTAATTTCTGGCTACTCCTAGGAAGTAGTCCTTTAATCAGTAGACCTCCCGCGTAGAAAAAATGGAACTGCGCGTATATTCACCCCACATCTGGAAGCTAACATTAGCTTTGCAGCAGAAATTTAGGTGGAGTTGTGACTGATAGTAGCGCTAGGGGCTCCAAAAAATGTGTCCTTTGATTTAAATGGAGTATTTTGTTGTGCTTTATACTGTGCAGACTCAAATGTTTTCATCTCGAGGATTGATGTAAGTACTATAGCAACCTCGGTCTCCCAAGGTTTTTAGGCTTTTCAGGTACCAGTCAGGCCTGAGGCATACATCATTGTCTGAAATTTGGCCGGCAGAAGATGGGAGATTTATTAGGAATCTACTCCCTATTTCCCCGTTTTTCACGTTTTTCGCAATTTGAGCCGCACGCCCATGATTGAGTTTCAGTGGCTCAACCAACGTCCCAGCCCAACTAGGCCCCAGAGCCCCTGTCGTATCATGCTTCAGCAAGATACTGGCCAGTGCTTTGTATGCATGTATTGATCGCCTATGCATCCTACATCCCAGGAATTTATCAGAGAGGGGGGGGAGGTGAAATCAAATATTATATCACGATACTTTGACATTCTATTGCATCATGTGGAGAAAACTGACCTCGGAGTGAACGCAGTCCGAGAAATGATATTGGGGTATGAGAATTATGCATTAAAGTGACCTGGGGCTATACATTATTGGCGCAGGTAAGATAGGAGGGGACAAAAGCGCGTTTTCGAGGCTTGCTGGGCTACGCAAAACCAAACCCAGAGGCCAGTGTAGTAAGGGGCCCCATTTTGGATCAAGAATTTCTGCGACAGCTTCGATCATCGGTCGAGGCCAGCCCTTGGTCCACCACGTCGAGCTCATTATGTAAAGAATAGCACAGTAGTATGCAAATACCACCAGAGCTTCTGGTATCCTTGCTTCAAGAAGCTCGAAATACCCGGGTATCACTCTGATCGGCCAAATGAAGGCAAGTGCATGGTCATGTGCATGGTGCAACTCCGTTATGACCTGGTGGAGCGTCTCAATTGCCGAAAGACATATTTGAATGTGTCTCTCATCTGAAGAGTGTTGTCGAATACCCTCGCAGAGTTGACTGAGTTGAGAGATAACCAGCTCTTTGTGTCGCGGTTCATTGGAATTTGTATTGTCCCGTGCACGATCACCTGCACTCATCATCGAAGCGAGGGGTCCGTTGGAGAGCGCAGTCCGAAATTCACTATAGCCGACGATAGATGGCAGGCCTTGGATAAGAATAACCCACTCTGATAAGTGGAAGCCTAGCCAAACATCGATTTGGTTGTTCATTGATGGACCTGGTGAGACGACAGATTCTGTCGGTCGAGCAAATGTTGTAATGAACAGGAGAACCGAACATCCAAAAATACCATGACAATTGGCTGTGGTCACTGAGGACAGGCTATGTCGATATCCCTTCAAGGCACTCTCGTGGTGCTTGTAGGCTGCCTGGAGATAAACTTCACGCGGATGGTCGGCAATCAGGGGCTGGGCATAGTTTCCATGTTCGCGTTGGCTGACTGTGTGGAAAGCAGAAAGTGCCAGGATAGAATGCAAAAGATATTCATGTTGCATAGAAAGTTCAACAAGGCTGGTAGAGAGACACACACGGGCATCAGGGGTGCCCGATAGAGTTTGCGCCGTTTTGATCGTGAAGTTGTGTAACAGTTTTAGGTCGAGCAGACTGCCCGGCGAAAAGCTTTGCTCAACAACAGGCTCCGGTGGAGAAAACGAACAATCATGTCGACTTTTCACGCACTGCGCGCATGGAACTTTTCCATTTTCATCGCATTTTATCTTGCGTTTCTTGCACTGGATACAGCCATTGCGGCTCTTCAAATGCTTGCGTCGGCTTGGTGCAGGGGTCATTTTAACTCATTTGCAGTCATATCTCCAGTGGGCGTGTTGAGATCCACTTTGCTCCGTTGCTAGTGTGGTTGAAGAAGAGCAACTCCTCCGAGAGCACACTAGACACAGTGTGTGAGATCGACGCTGGGATGGAGTCTCAAAATTGAATGGATGAGTCAGCCACGTTACCAAATAGGGGTTAGTCTGCAGATCTTGTAGATCTCGGAATCGGATTCCGAATCTGGCCTGCCGAGTCTGGGGATACGTCTATCATCAACTGTCAGTTCATATATTTTGCCCTCTGTCTATGACCGAGGTCTGAGTCTGATACAGAATGGCCATGACCCCGATAGGCTTAGCTTATACTTTGCAACAAAGCTGCTGCGACACGATTTGAGCTCCCTCCTGGCAGCACCAGAGACTTGATATTAACCCGGGTATACGTGTGACTCTTCGGGAGAACAGAGCCAACTTGATGAGTTGCGATACATGCGACAAGCTCCATTAACATAGAGTTTTGAACACTCCAATAATGCAGCCAATGACGTCCCAAAACCCCCTGACTGGTGTTATGCCGCATGTGTCACCAGGCCAATCATCCATGGATGTCTGCTGCGAGATCCCAGGAATCCCAACCACGCGGAAGACACTTGGGGCTCGCTGTACCTGATCTCACGTCGCATAGAGGCTCATAATACTAGAGCAGCCTCTTTCAGCCTCTTTCAGGGGCTGTGCTTGGCTACTCGTATTTGCTGTTTACCTCTCATTCCTCGTCTCTCAACTTCCTGTACGGAGTACATTCACGATGAACAAGATTCATGTTGATGAAAATAATTCCGGTGGTGATGAGGCAGATTGTGGGCGACTTCCATCCCAAGGTGCGTTCGCTGGAAACGCCTTGATGGCTGGTAGGTTTAAAATACTCTCATGTCGGATCAAAAACTCATTTACCTTTATTACAGAATCTCCAATGGCAAATAAAAAAACTCCTTGCTTTTGCCTTCAGGTTATGTCTACCCATTGACGCCGCAATATGTGCAACCTCATATCACCAGGTGATCGGGCCTGTGATGTGCCAACATCATTGAATAATCGGCAAATCCCTCTTCCTGTGCATTTTGCATGTCGAGAATGGATCAAACATTTGCAGCGCAGCTCTCTTGATCTCCATGACTGTCCTTAGATTATCGATTTCTTCAAAACCAAGTATTGTTTCTTGCTTGAAAGTCTCGCTTTACTTGGTGGATAGCGCACGGGATTTCTATGATCTCCCGACTTGAGACACTATTTCAAGTTTGTCATTGGATTCCATCAAAACTCTCTATCCACTAACTTGATCCAGAATGTAGTGAATGCATGCTGCATTCACCACCAAACCTGCGTCAATGAACCTTTGCATGCATAAAGGATCATTGAACTTCTGCCAGTCTGCCTGTCTTTGCCAGTTTGCCAGTGTTTGCTCTTTGTCAGTTTGTCTGTCTGCCTGCGCTTCTGATTGATAGATTGATGACTAGCTGATTGGCAGGAAACAGCATAAGAAGCAGAGTTTCTTCTGTCTTCCTTGCCTTCTTCATGAATGGAATTCTTCGTTTTTTTGGACCTTACTCGTAAGATTTGCCAGGCTTCACACAGAACAAGCATTCTGTCGGAAGCCCTGGGTGGGCTGCCTGTTTGATTCTCTCTTCTTTCTCCCTGTCTCCACTGATATGATCTACCTTACCGTACGCTTCTGTTTCTCCGTCTCCGTCACATTCCGTCCGCCAGAATCTGCGATCTTCTTCAGGGAGTTTAACAAGACTCATGTCGGCCAGAAGCATTGTTGATGATGGTATATCGATACTGAGTACCGTCATATATGAAGCAAAGCGATTTATCTTGAGCCCCTGCTCAACCATCGAAGAAGACCCACTGCAAAACTATTACTCCACACTTCTTTTCAACCCCGACATAAGTCTTATCAAGATCATGGATGTTTCATGCTCACGAGATTCCATGGTGGATTTCGCAGCAGCTGTCTCTCTGCCAGGACTGGCCTCGGTCCATGCAAGCATTCAACGATAGATGGCTATTCCACCTACCACCGTCAGACATAGACATACCATCCAGCTGTGGTATACTCAGACAGGTGCAGAACTACACGTCCTGACGGGGCACCAACCACATAACTGGATCTTTGGAATAAAGTTCTCACCCAATTCCAAATTGCTCCTTGCTCGATATTTTGGCTCCACGGATCCCACTGATACTGATCGCACACGAGTGTGGGATACCACGACTGGAGAGCTCCTCTCCTCGCTGCATAAACTCACACCGGAAATATCTCGGAACGTTCGCTTCCGCCAATTGGTGTTTTCGCCAGACAGCAGGCTTCTAGCCTCAGAATCTGTGAATAATGATATTTATATTTATATATGGAACTTGACGACTGGAAAGGTTGTCCGTATGCTCGAGGGTCATGGTGGAGCTACGAGTTGTCTACAATTTACGACAAATGGCACTATATTGGCGTCTGTGTCCAAGGATAACATGTTTCGTGTCTGGGAAGTGTCGACTGGGTCGTGTCTGTGTATTCTCAGAGGTCATTCAGGCATTTTCAGAATGGTGGAAACCTCTCCATGTACGCCCACGATGGCATACACCTCTGCCACGAGTTAACAGCCGCCGAGGTTTAGTCCAAGAAGGTAATGCTCGAGTTATCCAAGCACCCGCATCGGAGGCCCAAGAACGACAGCCTTCTGTGAAACGAGAGGTGGACGTGCCTGTCATTCTGAAAAGATAGAGAGCTCAGAGATCCGAGGAGGCGAACTGGTCCGAATACGAGGTCGACAGCGAGAATAAGGAGGACTGCCCAACCGTTAAATCAGCGGTGGTAGAGACACCAGTGACGCAAACCCACAGACCCGCACCAACTGACGAGATCCCGCAAACAGGCCTAGCGCAAACAACAGGCCCAAGAAAGCAGAAGTAGAGTCTCGAAGGGAACATTTTGCGAAAGAGACCCCATTTCGTCAGTTGGTGCGGGTCTGTAGGTTTGCCTCGCTGGTCTCTCTACCATTGCTGATTTAACGGTTGGGCAGTCCTCCTTGTTCTCGCTGTACGCGTAATCTCAATGGGCACCCCCTCAAAAGCCGAAGACCACGAGACGAGAGCCAGAGAAAACAATGAACTGGCCGCAGTACGTCTGACGATAACACCATCATTATTTGGGACATGTCGACTGGGAAAGAGAAGCATGTCTTGGTGGGTCAAACAGGAGAAATTACCAGCATTGTACTTTCTCTTGACAGTGAAAATCTCATTTCAACTGGAATTGACGACACAACGCGACTCTGGGATATCTCGGTGGGCAAAATTCGCCGCGTTCTCTCGTGTCAGGCTTAGGGCTGCTATTAATTGAAGTCTCTTTCAGGCAGCACTGATAATCAATCTAAAGAATATGAAATTGACCCCAATTTCCTTGGATAAAGCGTGATATTTTCTCTAGATCTTGAAAGTCGAGGACAGTTGTGATATATTTTCAAATTATTGCCGGATACAAAAAGAGGGTATAGATTGAGTGTCTCATACAAAAAGAAAAACGCAAATAATGAAACTCCAAATGGCATGAAAAAGACCCCCAGACTCCATCGCTTCAAGGCAGAAAGGGCTGCCCACACAAACACGTAGACTCAAGCCCCCAGTTTTGTTTAGCGGAAAATACCCAATGTAACAACCGAAACCCTCCTGGAATAGTCAGACAAATGAGCGTGGAACATCCATTAAGGCAAGCCCGAAAACGACGGGATGCAAACTTCCAAAAGGCACAAAGTAGTCAATGCAACGCAACGTTCACGTCATGCTGTAGCAGTCTCGTAAATCATTCAGATCATTTTCACCATTCGCAGCACCGTCATTACATTGATGCGATGCTGGCGCTTCCTGCAGCGGCCGAGCCCCAGCGAAGTTTTCGAAGCCCACCCCTGACTGCCTCTTGTCCACAACTCGTTGAGGGACGAGGGCCAGGAACACCATCGCCCATCATACCGACTTCGGTGCGCCCGACTTCACGGCCTAGCATGTATCCGGCAGAGAAGCTGATCGCCGAGAACAGTACTACAACGCCGGCACTGATCACCCATGTCATTATGGTGGGGCTGACAGGCGTGGTTGAGTCTGTTATGCTTGCGCGCCGACTTTTCTTCGCGGCTGCGCTGCGGTCTTTAGGTGAGCTCGACCGCCGTTTGGCTTTGGCTGCAGCTGGTCCGGACGTAACTGTGGGTACTCTGAGATGTCTGGGTGCATTGGTAGATGGGGTTGATACTGGGTATTGAGGTGACGAGGTCTCATCGTTGTCGCTTTCATCTCCCATAGCGACTGACTCACCTACCAGTCTGAAAGAAGCAGGGCGAGCACCCCCTGTTTGGGGGGCTGGTGAGGGCTGGTTGTCATTCTTTGGCAGGCCTCGTGCGGCAGCGGCACATGAAAGAAGAGTTGAGAGGCTAGCGCGAAGAGCGGCATCATGATCAGCATGATGTGAGGGTGAGATCATGTTATACGGGCTATGCTGGTATTGAGATCTGCGCGGGGATCTTTGATTAGGGTAAGATTCCCTCCGCGGGGCAGTGCGTCGACTGGAAGCAGATGGGACGTCAGAGTGGGCACGTCGTGGGTGAGGATTTGAAGTGGGCGGCGGGTGGGTGAAAATATTGGGTTGAGGGACAAATGGTGCTGGGCTTATTCCCATCCCCAAAGCAGTAGATGTATCATCTTCGTCATCACTAGATGTAGCATCTGAGCCCGACGACGGGAGTGGAGAGCGAAGTGCGATGGCAGCTGGGATTGTTGGGTGGTTCATATCTTCATTCGAGCTGCTAAGTACCCGATCGGACTCGCTCTCACTTTCTTCATATTCTTCGTGGCTACTGCTGGCGTTGCTGGCGTGACTAGCGTCTCGTGATGAATAATCGACCTGCGCTGTAGTAATCGCAGCAAGGTGTTGTAGCCGACGTCGACGATTTCGACGCTGAAAGGCACCTGAATCTCCTTGCTCGACTCGCAGACCAGTTGTTATAATATCGTCAGTGGTGGCAGCCGATGAGAACGACGACGAGGGCTGCGAGGACACATCGATCCATGAATCTATATAGTATCGTAGTGAGTACATGATAACGAGGCGAGAGAAAGTTGTTTTGTATATATATGCATATCGAAGCTCGATTGGCAAGGGAGGTACCGGTCGGGTTTTAAAGGGGAAGTACATACCCTCTGATCTCATGGGCGCCGCACCGGATGGCTGGGGCTGACCACTATTATCTCGCGGCGGCTGGCCATCGCGCGTCATCCGACTTGCGGCTCTAGGCTCGCGCGCCTGACCCAGGAAGTCGTAGTGATTCGGTTGCATGGCCCAAGATGATGTCGAAAGAGAAAAGAAGAATAGGACAGTAAAATAGACGTTAGGAGGGGGGAATCAGGCCACCGATAGTCCGCAGGGGGAGCGGTCAACGTGGGGGAGAGATTATCTTATCAAAGTGGAGAGTGATCTTCGCTGCCCAAAATACTCTTATATTTCGTTTCTGCCCAGGAACGACAGGGTTGAGATGCAAAAGTTTGACCGTCGAAATCGACGCTAGAAATAGAAAGACTTTGAGGAAAGGAAAGGATGGAAGGCGAAGTCCCTCAAGTGTTGGAGCCCTGAAGATATCGAATGATGAGGTGATCAGCAGACCAGGTGATTTGCAGACCCGTGACGGAGAAAGTGCCCTGCGAGGGATTCATGCAACGTCAGGAATGTTCGTTTATATGTCGCAAGGTGCTTGGCTTTACCAAGGCTTAACCCAAGAAGTCTGATTCACGATCAAAGAAGCCATCAAGAGTCAAATCGTCAAATCTTTGGGACCATCCGCGTAACAAAGGGGAATTGCGGGGAAAGCGGTAACTCTCGGCAATATACACACTACACAATGATCTACGAACAAAGGGACGAAAAAGTAAAGAGAAAGGTAAAAATTGGAAATGTATCAAATTGAAGATACCTGAGCTAAGATCATATTACACATAATTAAACACGAACTTTTTTGTCAAAGCAAACCTGAGACCCAGTGACACCGATGTTTTGCAGAAATCAAACGTATGCTGGAAAGATTGTCAAGTTTAGAAAGTGACCTTGGAGCCCTTGAACTCGGGGATGGAGCCCTTGCCCTTGTTGAGGGCACCACCACGGGGAGCACCGAAGCCACCACGGCCACCACCGCGACCACCACCACCACGGCCGCCGAAGCCGCCGCCGCCGCCGCGACCACCGAAGCCACCACGGCCACCACCACGACCACCACCGCCACGGCCACCGCCGAAGCCACCGCCGTTCTCACGGGGAGGACGGGGAGTAGAGAAGTCAAGACGGATAGCACGGCCCTCGATCTCCTCGCCGTTGAGAGCGGAGTGAGCAGCCTTGGCCTCATCGATGGAAGCGAACTGGACGTAACCGAAGCCCTTGGGGCGGCCGGTCTCCTGCTCAGTGGGGAGACGGATACCGAGGACGGAACCCTGGGCACCGAAGACCTCGTGGAGAGCATCCTCAGTGGCGGAGAAGGGAAGGTTACCAACGAAGAGAGTGTCGCTCTCGGGGCTGGTGGAGTCACCGTAGGAGCGAGCACGGTTCTGGGTGCGGTCAGCACCGGCCTGGGGAGCGGCGCGGGCAGTGGCGTAGTCAAGGTTGATGGTACGGCCGTCGAGGTCGGTACCCTTCTTGGCATCCATGGCCTTAACGGCATCGGCAGCGTTGACGAACTCAACGTATCCGAATCCGCGGGAGCGGCCGGACTCACGGTCGGTGACAATGCGGCAGCCGGAGAGCTCACCGAACTCGGAGAACTCACGCTGGAGCCACTCCTCGTCGACGTTCCAGGAGAGGTTACCGATGAAGAGGTTGGCGGAGGCACCCTCGGGAACTTCCTCAGTCTTGGACTTCTTGGCAACGGCCTCGGGCTCGTCATCAGCCTTGCGCTTCTTGGAAGGCTCGCTGGCCTCAGAGTCAGAGTCAGAGCTGTCGGAGTCGGAGTCGGAGTCGGAAGACTAGAGTAACAGTTAGTTAAATGCAGATGGATTAAACAAAAAGGTATGGATGCGTACCTCGGCCTTCTTGGCCTCAGCCTCAGACTCGGAAGAGTCAGAGTCGGAGGAGTCGGAAGACTCGGCCTTAGCGGCGGCCTTCTTCTCGGTCTTCTTGGGAGCGGGCTTCTCCTCCTCGGACTCAGAGTCGGAGGAGTCGGAAGAGTCAGAGGACTCATCCTTCTTGGCAACGACCTTCTTCTCGGCCTTCTTGGGAGCGGGCTTCTCCTCCTCGGACTCAGACTCAGAGTCGGAAGAGTCGGAAGAGTCGGAGGACTCAGCCTTCTTGGCAGCGACCTTCTTCTCAGCCTTCTTGGGGGCAGGCTTCTCATCCTCGGACTCGGACTCGGAAGAGCTGCTGGAAGCATCCTTCATGTCCTCATCAGACTCGGACTCAGACTCGGAGGAGCTGGGGGTAGGCTCCTTCTTGCTCTTCTTGGAGGACTTCTCCTTGGAAGCGACCTTGGCGGCGATGGTCTTGCTCTTGGCAGCGGGGGAGGAGGAGGCCTTGGTGACACCGGCATCCTTGACCTTGTTAAGGGCCTTGGAGGCCTTGGAGCCCTTATCGGCAACCTTGGAAGTCTTGGACATTGTGAACTATCAAGAGAAGAGAATGTCAGCAATTGGTCATCGAATCTGGCTAGACTCGTGGGGAGAGGGGGGCTTGGGTGCTGGGTTGTAGCTTGGGTAGGGTTGCACATACTGTGTTGACAAGTGATAATCTTGTAGTATGTGCGGTAAAGCCCACGATCCCTCAAAGCACCCGAATGGATGAAATGGAACAGCCCTCGGAAAAGAACTGCCAGAAGTGATCTAAATCACAGCTGGACGTTAACCCACAAGCAACCCACGGAAAGGAAGAGTTTTTCTTTCAAGCCCACAAGCGACCGACAGCCAAATACTGTCTAGAATATGTAACCCACGAGGAAGATGTCCCACAGAGCCCACAGAATAGATGTATGACAAGCCCACAGCCCTCAAAGAGATAAAAGCCCTCAGTGTATCTGTTGAAGAACTTACAGATATGAACCCACGCGACTGCGTTAGTTAGTGTATTAAGAGTTCTCTTGAATACAAGAGAAGTTTTTGAGAGATAAGTAGAGGTAATCTGAGATAGATTACTTCTTGGGGGAAAAGGAAAAAGTAGAGAGGATGGGAAGAAGAAGAAAGGAAATCGGGGCCTGTCGAGTCTCTTATCAGAAAAATTTCTGGGAAAAAAAAAAATCAATGGCAGAACCACTCCGCCTGCCATACGCGGCTAGACCAGGTACTTAGCGTGAGGAGGATGTGGGTACCTGTCCAGTACCTTCTGGCGACTCACAGTCCGCCCTGATCACTTAATATTTGAATGTCACTCTGCGGTACCTTCCCTTCCATCGCATCTTCGGCATAGGTATATCGGTGGCTCTTGGTCAATACTTCCCTCAACACTACCGCCTACTTCTTGAACGAATTCTGGATTTTCAGTCCATGGGTCATTAAATTACCACCTGGCCTGTACCAAGATGGCCAATTCCGCCCCCTCCCACCGTCCCCGTCCCCGCAAGAAGGGAAGACCTGCGATCTCCCCCGGCTCCAATAACAACTTGATTCTGGATGTCGGTGACGGGCAACCAACCCCCGCATTCCCGCTGGTATCATTCCTGTGGGCTGCGAGGGCCGGCGTTTCACAATGGCTCATCCTCCCACTGATCCTCATGGCCGTTGGCCTCTTCCGATGGGCAGTGAGCTTATGGGGCTACTCTGGTATGCGCTCCACAAGTCAATGCCGGTAGAAGCCCTTACTGACAACTTCCAGGCTTTGAGGTTCCTCCGATGCATGGCGACTTCGAAGCGCAGCGCCATTGGATGGAAATCACCACGCATTTGCCAATGGCGCAGTGGTACACCTACGACTTGCAGTACTGGGGTCTCGACTACCCACCATTGACTGCCTATCATAGCTGGCTGCTTGGGAAGATGTATGTCACCATTCTATGATTGAGGTCTCAATCGAAAATCCCTCTGACTTATAACCCTATCTAGTGGCTCCGCCTTTGATCCAGACTGGTTTGCTCTGGACGCCTCCCGAGGTTTCGAAGATCCCAACTTGAAAGTATACATGCGCGCTACCGTGGTCGTTTCCGAATACTTTGTATTCATTCCTGCCGTCATCACTTTCCTTCGCCGCTATACCCGGATGCAGGGTGTCCATGCGTGGTCTGCCTCAATTGCTCTTGCGGCTATTCTTCTACAGCCGGGGAACATCCTTATCGATCACGGTCATTTCCAGTACAACACCGTTATGCTGGGACTAGTGGTGGCGAGCTTAGACGCCATACTGGCTGGGCGCATGCTCTGGGCCTGCATTTTCTTCGTCAGCGCATTGGGATTCAAACAGATGGCGTTGTACTATGCGCCAGTAATGTTCGCCTATCTGCTGGGCGTGTGCACTTTCCCTCGGATCAACATCCCCCGCCTGATCAATATCGCTCTCATTACCTTGGTCAGCTTCACACTGCTCTTGGCTCCGCTCATGGTTGGTGCCGCAGGTGCCAATGCCCGAGAAGTGTTCGCATCTTCGCCCGCGCCACCCTTGTTGCAGACACTTCCTATTCAGCTGGATAAGAAATCCATCTTATATGCGTTGCTGTTCCAGCTCACTCAAATCGTCCATCGGGTATTCCCTTTCGCGCGAGGACTCTTCGAGGACAAAGTTGCCAATGCTTGGTGTGCCATCCACACTTTCTACAAGCTCACTCGGTTTGATGCCACGCTTCTACAGCGTGCATCTCTCGGTGCCACCTTGGCATCCATCATTGTTCCATGTGCCATCATCTTCCGCCATCCTCGAGCATCCCTTCTCCTTCCCGCTCTGTCCGCTGTCTCTTGGGGTTTCTTCTTGTTTTCCTTCCAGGTACACGAGAAGAGTGTACTTTTACCCCTCCTGCCGATGACCTTGCTTCTTGCTGGTGATGGTGGACTCAGCAAGGAGATGCGTGCCTGGGTTGGATGGGCCAACATCCTTGGTTCATGGACGATGTATCCTCTCCTCAAACGTGACGAGTTGCGGATTCCCTATTTCATCGTCACTTTGCTTTGGGCCTACCTCCTGGGCCTCCCTCCCACTTCCTTCGAGACCTATCGAAGCCGTGCACCCCGGGAAGCTCCAACTACTAACTTCGAACCCTCTACCCTCACTACTCTCCTCCACTTTAGTTTCTACCTGGTCATGATTGCCTGGCACATCCTCGAGGCATCCGTGGCTCCACCTCCTGACAAGCCCGATTTGTGGGTGGTGCTAAACGCACTTGTCGGAGCTGGTGGCTTCGGCATTGCCTACCTGTGGTGTATGTGGAAGCTGTTTACACAGTGTCGCCAGATTGACCGACAGGCGGCTGGGGACGAGAGTCAGAAAAAGAAGCAGTGAATGCTTTCTTGGGTAGATGGTTGTGTGCTATTCAATGATACCCCGTGTTGTGTGCTTGAAACATAGAGCAGTCAGGGCTGCTAGCTTATATTAGTTACGTGACTCACTATATCTCTTAGACTATGAGGTGAGATTTCATATTGTGAAGATTAATCGCTATCATCCAGAGAGCATCTACAAATGCTCCGATTCCAATATTTCACAAGCGAGCCAATGCCCCCGCGGCAGATGATGTGAGAGAAAACAAGAAACGCCTGCCCACTAATGCTATAATACAATTCCGTGTGATGGTACAGACTGGCTAGATCAAACAAGAATCATAGTTTAGACCTTGAAACCGAATCCAGCCATGCACGCCTTGTACTTCTCAATGGTGGGCTTGCACTCCTCCTCGGGGTTGTCGGACTTGGAAAACAGCATGCAGTCGTCGCGGGTAGTCTTTTCGGGCTTGCAGACGCAGCAGGGCTAAAGCGAATATGAATTCAGTCGTTTGCGCGGATTGATCGGGCTGCATCGGGGCTTACCTTGGGCTTCTCGGTTTGGGCGGTTTGAGCAGGCGCTTGCTCGGGGGCAGCAGCGCTCTTATCTATAAACAGCAATGGTAAGTAAGGGCATTTTGTGATATCCGGTGCAAACTGTAAGGCTGGCGCATTGCGCAAGCTCGCTCGGACACGGAGCAAGAAGTGCAGGCATTGAAACTCACCATTTGAGGAACCGAAGAGCCAAGACATCTTGATACAGTTGGAGATATGATCAATAAATCTGAAAGACAAATAGACAAGCAGTGAAGGTGAATGCAAGTACTCAGGAACCGAGCGCCAGTGACCTCGGAGATGCATTATTAATGCGCAAACAGCGAAACTGGTCTCTGTGCGTCGCCATAGTTATTTTTTTTTGTTAGCAACAATTGTTGCCTCCCCAGATTCGCCTTCCTTTCTGCTACACTGAGTATTTCTGTCTTTTTTTTCCTTTTGTCTCAGACCTATTGGTGGTACTTGCGATTGGGATCTTGCTCGCTATTGACCTGACACTTTTTTCTTTCATTCCTTATACCAACCTCACTCGTGATCAACTACCCCGCCATGGCCCCTCCTAAAGTCTTCTCCCTCGAGGGCAAAGTCCTCAAGCTCGACACTGCTGAGGATATCAATGCCCACATTCAGCCGTTGGTGGAAAACACCGACTACACCGAAATCCGCCTTGGTGGAAACACTCTGGGAATTGGAGCTTCCCAACGCCTAGCTGTTGTCTTGAAGAACCAAGAGTGTCTCGAAGCTGCCTACCTCGATGATATTTTCACAGGCCGTCTCCTGTCAGAAATCCCCACTGCTCTGACTGCTCTCTTGAACGCCATTCTCGAGCTTGACACTGTCCACACTGTCAACCTCAATGACAACGCTTTTGGTCTTAACACTTCTGCGCCTCTCGTCGAGTTCCTGTCCCGCCATGTGCCCCTCCGCCACCTTATCCTGAACAACAACGGACTTGGCCCTGCTGCCGGAACCCACGTTGCTGATGCGCTCTTCCAGCTGGCTCAGCGCAAGGAGGAGGCCCGCAGGGATCAGAAGAAGGTCAATCTGCTGGAGAGCGTTGTCTGCGGACGCAACCGCCTGGAGAATGGCAGCATGGAGGCTTGGGCCCGCGCTTACAAGGCCCACTCTGCTGGCCTCAAGTCCGTCAAAATGACCCAAAACGGAATTCGTCAAGAGGGTATCTCCCACCTGCTGACCCAGGGTCTCTACCACGCCACTGGCCTTGAGGTCTTGGATCTCCAGGACAACACTTTCACCACCATGGGATCCACCGCGCTGGCCAACAGCTTGCCAGTTTGGCCATCCCTCCGCGAGCTCGGCGTTGGTGACTGTCTCCTCTCCGCCCGCGGTGGTGTTAAGGTCGCCCAAGCTTTGGCCGCGAATAAGAACCAGAACATCCAGACGCTGCGTCTGCAGTACAACGAGATGAAGGCGGAGGCTGTCAAGAGCTTCACCCATGCCGCCAAGACCGCTCTCCCCAACCTGCGCCGCGTGGAGCTCAACGGCAACATCTTCTCCGAGGATGATCCCAACATTGTGGACCTGCGCGAGCTTCTGGAGAGCCGTCAGGAGGAGCACGGTACCGATGACGACCCCGAAGACACCTGGGGTGTTGACGAGTTGGATGAGCTCGAGGAGGAAGATTCTGAGGAAGAGGACGAGGAGGAGGAGGAGGAGGATGAGGATGAGGAAGAGGCTAAGGCCGAAAAGGACCTCAAGGATGCCGACCGGGCTGAGGGAGAGAAGGTCGCCCAGAAGGACGATAAGGATGTCGATGCATTGGCCGACGTGCTGGGCAAGACCGGCATCTAATTCTGCCTCGACTGTTGAAAATTTGTCTCCCATCAGTTGCTGTCTTGAGCTGCAGGCGTGTCACAGAGTCATTTTGGCCTTGAAGCTGTCTACGCTCGCAAATCTTGTGTCTACGGACGCTCTGGGGATCTACTCTCTGGCTGTTTAAGGTCTATGCCCAGAGTCTGCCACCCTGCATAGGCTCTGTGTATGAAGACCTGACCGACGACGCTTACGCATTTCTTTCGAAGAACCCCCATTTGTTATACCCCTCACATACGATGATGAATCGCTGCTGCACATAATCATTTCTGCTTCAATCCATATCCCGTTTGCATAGCCAAAAACCGCCATGTATTCTTCAAAGAACTCATCATCGCATCGATGTAATACATGAGTGGGAATGCAATTTTACCGAATCAATTAGAAATGTCTAGTAGTAGAACCCTGCAGTGATCTTTGCAGCCAATACTGAACATTGAAGGTAACGAACGAAAATTTTCCGAAAAGGGAAAAAAAAGGCTTGGCGCAAACCTCGGCCATTTGCAACTCATGAAATTGTGTTTTAGCTCTACGCGCTCACCATCTTTCACTCGTCCACCTCTATCTCACTTGGCGCTCCCAGTCCGTCGCCCTATCACTCTTTCTTCTTGCCACGGCCTCCGAATCGTATCAAGATCTCTGACGCGACCGTGAGCTACCTGCCATACGGTGAGTGCCTCTGCCGAACACACCCCCATGATTTGCGATACTTCACTGCGCGATTGCCGGCGCCATGAATATCAAAGCTTGCGCGCACTTGCTCTGAGCTTCGGGTGTCACTTTGATCGAGTCACTTGGGTCGACTGAGAGAGAAGGTGGACACGTGCGAATCAACAACATGCCACCCTTGCCCGCAGCTGTCTTCACGGCGGGGTACCTTGTGGACCATGCTCTGTGTGACAGTCATTGACCACATGTCTGCTTCATCATCTGTCGTTGCAAATCGCAAGGTGCCCCTGCTATGGATTTTTGGAATGCGCCGGCATCCGGCACTTTATACAGGCCCGGCACTTATGGAATTCGATAGGATTCGCTGACGATTGATATCAACAGATCTTAATACGCTGCTTGCGCTACCGCCGCGTCTATACTTTTCTTCGCCATAGTCGCGTCATCCTCCCACCCCGCACAATATGGCAATGGACGCCAAAGAGATTGAGAGCAAGGCCAAGGCCTTGAGCAAGGCTGCGACATCCAACGAGCCATCGGCCGTCATTCTGGGTCTTTTGAAGGAGATTCAGACAGGTGTCCGGGCCACAGAGGACCTGCTGCGTCAAACGCGCATCGGTATCATTGTGAACAAGTTCAAGCAGAGCAAGGCGCCCGAGGTTGCGCGCCTCTCTAGCGAAATTGTGTCCAAGTGGCGAACGGAAGTCAACAAGCAAAAACAAGGCGGAGGTACGGCAGCCGGACGAGGATCGAGCTCTCCACGACCACCACAACCCAGCCCAGCGGCGTCAACCCCCGCAGCTGCGGTGCCCTCAGAGAAGGCCTCAAAGCTGTCCGTGGCTCCCGACAAGCGTACCTGGAAAGCGGATGGAGCGGAGGTCAACCACACCGGAAACAGAGTGCGCGACAGCTGCACGGGACTCATGTACGACGGACTCTGTCTTGGGTCCACCGAGGCTCCCAAAACCATTGTTGCTCGCGCCGTTCAAATTGAAATTGCAGCCTATAAGCACCTTGGACCTGAATCAAAGGAAGAGTACCGCACGAAGATCCGCAGTCTTTTCCAAAACCTGAAGAACAAGTCCAACCCGAAGCTGCGCGTGCGCGTTCTCGAGGGCGAGATCACTCCAGAGGAGTTTGTGCGCATGTCACACGATGAGCTCCGCTCGGTCGAGCAGCGCGAGGCAGATGCCAAGATTCAAAAGGAGAACATGGACAAGGCAATGGTTGCCAAGGCCGAGCGCAGTATCAGTAAGACCTTGCAGTGCGGCAAGTGTGGTAAGCGCGAGGTCACCTATACAGAAGCCCAGACCCGTGCTGCTGATGAACCGATGACTCTCTTCTGTACTTGCACCAACTGCGGAAAGTCCTGGCGACAGTGAGTCGAGGAGATGGGAAGCTTCAAGAGGGGATGTGTATTATTTTTTGGGCTTCGGTGTTTCTTCCTATTTCTTCCTCCCTTTTCCCTATTTACCTGATCATACGTGCAATCGAACTCCTCGAGAGTCGGCACTGGAGTTCTTTTCTTTTTATGAAGGTTGCGAAGTGCGTTGCTTTCTCGCATGCTCCTTCTCGTCAGAGGCAACGCTCGGAAATGATAAATCAGATGAGTCTATTAACAAAATTTGCTATCCAACTTGGATCTCAGCGCCAATTTCACCAATTTTTCCTCTTTGGATGTTCATCAGATGTAGACTTTGTCTGAAGCACAACGTAATTGTGATGTCAGCCCGATCAATCGTAGATTAGATCTTCGAGATCCAACCTCACCGCTTGCATTCTGAACGTCTCGCTCAACCAAGTCAGGCAAGAATGGAACGTCAACTCCTCCAGGAGCCAGTCCAAGATCTCCTTCATGCATTTACAAACCCTGACCCTGAAGACCCCGACCAGATCCTCTCAACTTTCACAACAAATCCTAAACCTCTAGCTCATGAACATGGTCTCCCGCAATTGGCCCCTTTCCTAGGTCGCTCGTTCCACGGCCAAGAAGGGATATCAAATTACTTCGGCCTACTCTCTTCCTATCTTGAAATTGAGAATATGACATTCGAGCCTGAAGAAAATTGGATCGTCGACGAAAGCTGTATGGCCGTTTCACTACGTGGCTCAGCGACCTTCACCTGGAAACAGACGCAGCAGGCTTGGGATGAGACCTTTTTCTATCGTATAAAGATTGCCGAAGATGTCAGCGATGACTCTGAGAAGCACGGGTCTTTAAAGGTCAGCGAGTACCAGGTTTGGGCGGATACTGGGGCTGCATATCTCGCCAGCTTGGGTCAATTGCAGAAGCCTGATTCCCAGATTGATCTCCAGAGCGATATGGATCTATGAAGAGGCCCTAACGACGCCATTACATCAATTCCACAGTGGTGGATTGAGTGTCTACGGAGCTTTGAGTATACCGCACGTCTATCTCGTGTGGCATCAATCTTTTACAAAGGCAAATGTGCTGAGCAGAGAATGTGCATCTTGGTTGCATTACTATCTGAAATGCATCGAATCACTTCCATCGATTGTGAAGATCCACCATTCTCAATTCCCAGCCTTGATAGTATCCCAATCAATCCACTTCGTATTTCCAAAAACACCCTCCTGGTTCTGGAAAACCTTCTGCGGCGAGCTATACGGCTCATACGCCTTTCGGTCAAGAACGGTAGTAACGTTACCAGCAACACGACCCGAAGCGTTGAACCCAGGCCCGTAGGTCTGATACTCCGCCATGAGAGTAACACCCTTTTCGAACCTGGCGACACCAGAAACAACCCAATCAATGTACCCACTAGGGTCGATAGTAGCATCCTCATAAGAGTTCGCAAAGATAGATCGGTGCTGGCTATTCCACGGCCGTCCAAGCGCACACTTCCCCTTGATGTCAGGCGCAATGGAGGCGTTGGCTGCGCGCAGGTTCGAGTCCACGATGTACACGCCGTACTTGTTCGTGAAGGTTGTGTTGGAGCCCTTCCAGGCCGTGATGCCTCCGCCGCAGCCGCGCAACTGTAGCTCGCTGGACTGGAACCAGGCCGTGCCGAACCCGTAGAGGAAGTCCGTCTGGCCGGCGACGATGCTTTTGTAGAAATAGGCATTGCCCAATTTTCCTACATAGACCTGGGTAACGATCAGTGAGATGAAGTTCTTCTTGGGCGAGTGGATGCGAGTAAGCAGTGTTTGGGATGACCTACAGTGTCCTGGTACGAATAGAAGCCGCAGTAGTAGAAGCCGCCGTTCGCACGCGAAAAGCTCAATGCATGTGCGGGTCCATCCGAATACTCAGACCAGGTATTATCAAAGTCGATGTTATAAGCGCGGAAGTCGGTGTTGCCGAATGGTGTATCGGAAGGCACGGCATAGCCCGTGGTCCCAGAGCCAGTGAGACTGGACTCGAGAGTAGGTGCCACGACTAGGACGCTGGAGAAGACGTTATCAACGCTCTGACCTGAGCTGTCTTTATTGGCGGCAGCCCATGTAATGCGCACACGGTTACGAGTGGCATCCTTAGAGGCAGATGTCTGGCCGAGAAGTGTCACAGGTCCCGAACGGGTGACGTTGACCTGCTCCGTATAGTTGCCTTCTAGGATCAGGATCGTGTGGGAGCTTGTGTCGAGCGGTAGGGACTCGATGGCTCCTTGGATGGTGGGGTAGTGGGCGCGTTTGTCAGAGGCGCTGACGATGATTGTGCCAGATGGACAGTGGGTGCCTGTGGCCTGGCATTGCTGTCTTGAGACATGTTGCACGGCAGCGCTGTGGACACCCGCTGCGTGGAGCAGTAGGCCCAAAAGGGAGGCGAGGTATAGTCTGAGCATAGCGCTAGTTTGGCTTGCACGGCGAACGCTCAATCATTGTGGGGAAGAATTGGACTCTTATAGATGCGGTCCATGAGGGGTGCAATCTGCAAGCAACATGTGCATTGCTGTGCAAGACGGAAAATTAAAGAATTCATCTCGAGGAGGAGGAAGCTAAGCCAAAGATAGTTTGGATCTCCGAGGTTTTGTCGACGGGTCGGACTATTCTGGGACTCAAAGAGTCCACGAGGAGAAGCTTGTCTCCCCGCATAGCAGAGGAAATCATCCGGGGAAATCGATTGGGGTCACGCACGGAGAAACCACTTCCACCTCTCAGGGACCAAGGAGGAAGCACAGAGACAGGGGTACATGCTGCACGTTACAAGGATGATACAAGGTAAGACCTTCCCCAGGTCGTGCATACCAAACAAAATTTGAACATCGGAATGTTGAAAGGGGCATTGGAATGCTGGAAATTACAAAATTAGATAGTTTACAAGTTACAAGGAAGCGAAATGATTAGAATCCCTTAGATTGACTAAGTGCCACTATTAACGACATACATACACGTAGAGAAAGAAAACTCGACTCTATCAGCTCGAAAGCAAATCGCAGCCAAGGGGTAAATGGAAACACACAAAGTCTATAATACGGGGAAAGGAAGCAAAAAAGACGGGACATAGCCTTTTTTTATTCCCACGTCATGCATGTCCATGGAGGTGGCACGGCAAAATTGCGCAGTGTGGTAATCGCGGGAAAAATAGAAAGAAATTAGAGCTCGGATCAGTAACGAGTCGAAAAATAGCTAGGAGCGAGTAATTTACTCGTCCTCGACCTCCTCGGCGCGGGCACCGATGACGTAGCGAGAGTTTCCTTCGGCAGTCTTCTCGTGCTCGATGGCGAGCTTGGAGAGGTGAGCGATCATGTTCTCGATCTGGGTGTCGGCCTTGGAGCGGGTCTTGCGACCAAGGTTGTCCAGAGCGGGGACGATGGTCAGAAGGTAGTACACAACGGCAATGATGACGGTGACACCAATGGAGTAGGCCCAGATGACAACGACGGTAACAATGTCGACATCGTTGTTCTTGGAGAAGCCAGGGCCAGCGGGGTCGTGGGGGTGGGTCTGCTTCCAGTCGGGAGCCAACCATCCGAAGACACAGAACAAGGTAGCGAGCACATCGACAATGAAGATGGCGATGACCAGCTGCCACGAGGGCCAGGTCTTTCCACCACGGGTGACGAAGATGAGCCAGTTCTCGGTAAGGGCAATCTCGAGGAAGAGAATCTCCTGGGGAGAACCGAAGTTCTGGATGATACCACCGTTCTCGAGGAAGAGAGTACCACGGATGATCCAGGTAGCGGCAGCAAGCATGATTCCAAGAACGACGGAGATAACCCAGATCTTAGGCAACTGCCACTCGACGGGGCGGGCTTCGAAGTGAGCGTTATCGTAGGCGACGGCGATGGTGGCAAGATCAGCGAACAGAGCGATGAAGACAATGAGGGAAGAGTCAACAGTCTCGTCAATGATGATCATGGAGGTGACAAGGTAGATCTCGAGGTGAAGACACAGAGCAATACGGTACTGGATGTAAGCCTTCATGCGCTGGAAAATCTGGCGGGCAAGCTTGATAGCATCGACAATGGTGGAGAGACCGGGGGCGAGGAAGACAATATCGGCGGCAGCCTGGGCAGCCTCAGTGGAACCCTCGACAGCGATACCACAATCGGCCTTCTTGAGAGAGGGAGCATCGTTGACACCGTCACCAGTCATGGCAGTCAAGTGACCACGCTGCTGGAGCATCTCGACGACCTGGTACTTGTGCTCGGGGAACACCTCAGCGAAACCATCAGCCTTCTCAACGAGATCGTGCTGGGCGGAACCAGCGAGACCACCGTGGATCAGACGCTCAGAGTCGTAAACCTTGGTACCGAGAGCAAGCATCTTGCAAGTCTCCTTAGCGATAGCGATAGCGTCACCAGTAAGCATCTTGACGGAGAGACCGAGAACCTGGGCTTCAGCGATGGTGTGGGCGGTATCCTCACGGGGGGGATCGAACATGGGGTACATGCCCAGAAGCTGCCAGGGCTCACCCTCCTTCTGGACGGCGACACCGAGAGAACGGAAACCACGACGAGCGAACTCGGAAGCCTTCTCACGGTAGAGCTTGGCCTCCTCCTCGGAGCACTGGGACATGTTGAGGATAGCCTTGGGGGCACCCTTGGAACAGATGTAGCGGACACCGTCGCAAGTGCAGACAGTCTGGATACGCTTGGAGACGGGGTCGAAAGGAGTGTACTTCTCGGTGATCCAGTTGCGGGCAAGGATCTCACGAGCCTTGGGGTAGCGGCGGAGAGTAAGGACGGTAACCTTGTCAATGGGGTCGAGGTTCTTGATGTTGTGGGAAGAGGCAATAGCAGCGACGGCCATCATCCAGTTGACATCGACACCCTCGGAGACGAAGGGCTCACGGATGGAGAGCTGGTTAGCAGTGAGAGTACCGGTCTTGTCAGAGCAGAGAACGTCGACACCAGCGAGGGACTCGATGGCGGTGAGCTTCTGGACAATAGCCTTCTGCTCGGCGAGGTAGGCGGCACCGACAGCGAGGGTGGTGGTGGTAACAACGGGAAGACCGACGGGGACACCGATGATCAGGAGAATCAGAGTGTAGTGGAGCAGGTTGTTGTCGGTGTCCTCGGGGGTAGCGATCTTCAAGTGACGGAAGAATCCACCAATCCAGGCAGCGAGAATCCAGAACATGACGAGAACGAGCAGAGAGGTACCGATGTTGTCCATGACAGCCTTGAAGTGACCGGAGTCGGAGGCACCCTGGACGAGAGCAGCGGTGCGACCAACGAAGGAGTGACGAGCAGTGGCGGTGACAATACCGTAGGCCTTGCCGCGCTTGCAACCGGTGGTGTAGTAACAGACATCGGCCATGTACTTGTCGACAGCGAGAGACTCACCAGTGATGGCAGACTGATCACAGGCAATGAGAGAGACACCCTGGTGGACATCACCCTCATCATCATCGTCGTCATCACCGTGCTTCTCCTTGAGGTCGTCGGAGTTGGCGTTGGCGAGGTATTCCTTGTAGGCATCGAACATCTCGGGCTTGCTGTAGTCACAGATCAGGCGAACATCGGCGGGGATGACGGTACCCTCCTCGACGATGACAATGTCACCAGCAACGAGCTCACGGGCGAGAATCTCCTCCTCCTGACCGTTGCGGACAACGATAGCACGCATAGCAATATCACCCTTGAGAGAAGCAACGACATCGGCAGCCTGCTTCTCCTGGTACCAACCGACGAGAGCGTTGAGCAGAAGAATACCACAGATGACACCAAGATCGATCCAGTCACGCAGACCGGCAGCGAGGAGGACAGCAAGTTCCATAACTGTAAAATATATCGTTAGAACTTCCAATTTCCACGATATCTTGGAATGAGAAGCTACATACCATAGAGAATAGGACCACGGAAGTAACCAATGAACTGGACGAAGATGTTGGTCTTCTCGGTAACCAGCTCGTTCCAGCCAGTCTTCTTGCGGCGGGGTTCGATGTCACCGGAGGAAAGACCAGCGCGGAGGTCGGTCTCGAGCCACTCATCGGGAGTGACAAAGCCGTCCTGGACACCATCGGTCTTGCCGCCGAACTTCCACCAGGGCTTCTTCTTCTCCTCGCCGGAGCTGAGGGCACCAGCGCTGGAGGTAGAGCCACGACGGTTGTCGCGAGCGGTCGAGATGTACCGGTTCAAGGCAGAGTACTCGTCAAGGTTACCCTCCTCACCGGCTTCACGGTTGTGACGTTCGCCATTTTCGACGTCGACAGCATAGGAAATTCTCCGCTCCGCCATTGTTGTTGTTTCGGCTCACGTAGCCTTGGACCCCAGCGAAATGAGTAAACAACGAGATGACAGGAATGACAGAGTCGGAATCGATCCTATGTAAGAGAGAAGAAAGGAAAAAAAACGGGAGGTGTGAAGGAAGGACGTGTTTTATAATGGGTAACGGGGGGGTCAGAAAGAGGGAACCGGAGTGGGTGTAGTCAAGTGGGTAACGAAAAAGAGTGAGGGAAATAAGAAAAATACGGAAAAAAAGAAAAAGTGGGAATTGGCAGAATTGGGAAATAAAAATCTGAAATCGACTGATTGAAATAGGGAAGGAGAGGTATTTTGGACCAAAATCCCGTGTTTGTCAATTGGGGGAGATACTTCTCACTATGGTTGCTGGGGGAGGTATAAACTAGGTATTGCTCTGACCCGCTCAAGGTTTTTTTTTTTTTCTCTTCTTTTGTTTTTTGGATTATTTTTTAAATCGCTATTTATCGCCCAAAGTAGCTTAGCACGACTGGTAGTTTCTTGGTCTTTACCAAACTTTGCCCCTTGCCCTACCGTAAAAGCTCCATCCGGGTACCCGGCTTCGGCCACTCAGACGCCTTCAACACGCATAGCATCCGGTGGGGCTATCCCCAAAGAGGCTTAGTCCGCAATCAAAAAACCAAGAAAAATACCACAATAATCGAAAAGAAATTGAAAACGAACACCGTGTATCATACCAATACACTGGTATAATTCACCTAACTGCTTGGGAGGGTTAACTGCGACCGGCACTGCTCTGCCGGATTGACCTCCACAGACCTCACCTCTCGTACAAATTGTATGGATCGGTACGAAACAGTCTCTGGTCCGTAGCCGAGTTCCCCCAGCTCTAATCTAACTATGCGCGATTTTTCGTTTCTGGGGAGTAACGGTCCTTACGGAGTACACCCCAAGACAATGACAAGAAAAAACTAATGGAATTGGCACTGCAAGATAAACTATGGCGATTTGCAATGAATAGATGCAGGTCGCGCCTCCTGTCAACCGGAGAATTCGCGGCATCGCAAAACACAATAAACTGGATATCCCTTGTCGTGGAATGTGTGCTTCGACCTTGTCCCGCGCGACATCGTCCAGATGGTCCGAGGAGATCTTGATCACCCTTACGCATTCAAACTTACCCATCTTGTAAGGAGTTTTTTCCACGTTACTCTCTCGCTCTCTTCTCTACAAGTGTACTTCTGCCGAGTGCAGCTCCCGGGTAAAGATGGCACGGTACCAATGGTGACGACAATATCGCATGGCCGTCACACCCGAACCATTTTAAACATAGCAAGGGGTCCGGAAGCGGCTGCTGAGGACTTCCAAGGTTATTTTGATATGCTAGGTACAGTATGCCAATCCTGAAGCATACCGAGAACCCGCGTTACGGGCGCCCTCGTGTGTAATTTTTACCATTATGTCATCAGATTATTTTTTTTTTCTTTGCCCCATCTCTGTTATCAACACGCACTCTCCGCTCAATCCACGTCCACTCGCACAAGCTGCCTTCTTCGTATCCCACCTACCACGGTCGATCGTTGCCCTCTTGCTTTCCCCCTGTCCTCGTGGAGAGCGTCCCCAGAAGCGCCATTTAATTCGGCGATCCTCACTGGCCGACGTGACCGGCAAAGTCCCCGCCCGCTAACACCTCCTTAGCAGCGTTTATCGAATCACCGCATTCAGACGCCGGGCTATGATTTCATTGTGTTGATCGGTGCGCTATTCCCGAGCACTGACACTGATATAGGCGGTTCGAGAATTGTATCACATATGGGCAATCTGATTTTCGCGTCTGACAGGAACGCAGGAAGTTGGCCGAGAGAGGCTGGGGATGAAACTATACTATAATTGCCAATGGCCGAGATGCTAAGAGTGGCCTCAAGCCATGCCAATTTCGGCCACGAGTCTTATTCCACCCCGGTGATCTTGCTAAGACAATCTGCCCGGCCAACACACACTTTCATTGATCGTCTGACAGAGTGCATGACCTCAAAACTATGTACAATGTACAATGTACATACGCTGGGGTGAACAAGGAACAATCCCAGTTTCGAGATGCAAGCAGAGCATTATCCCCGTGTGTTGGGAAATACCCGACGAATTGGCAGAAATCGTCGGACGCCTCTCGTTTCCCATTGGGGTGATCCGCGACCGAACCCTTCATCGGATCCCGTCAAGCTTCGCGCTGCATAATAAGGCTCGATGCGATTGGACCGCCTGTTCGTTTTCGAATCAAGTAGCTGTAGTCCAATTCCAAGAAGCAGGTAATCAGTAATCGGTGGCCATGTCGCTAGACTAATCAAATGTACGAATGTACAATCGATCACAAATCCCGTGGCATGTCGGTGATTATCCCATTCTTTAGACGCACCCCGGGCTTCGGTCTATTTCCTTGGCAATTCCCCAGAGGATCAATCGTCTGAAGGCTGGGGTTCTCGCATCCTTGATCGTGCACGAGCCGTTAAAGATGAGCAACGGCGCGAACAAAGTCCCAAAGCTCAGGCGTTGCAAGGCTGCACGCTCTAGGCGAATTGGGTCTTCGGTCTATTCTCTTGGTCCCTTGCCCAGACGCACATCGCCCATCAACCGCAGACACTTATATTACGATTGGCATATTAACAACCCAGGAATTGCGTTGCTTCCCGTCTCGTATATATTTTAAGCCAATGTCCTGTAGCTTGCGCCCGGCGCTTTCCGCGGGGGTAGTATTCGTTCTCAATGCGAACCAATTGAGGGCATTTGCACGATAGCGAATTATGGGGCCTCCAACTCGCGAGCTATGACAAGAGATATACCTAATAAATATTACGGCGTTGAAACTCGATTGGTGGTAGCTTGAGCTACCGGCACGGTCAAACAATTACCTTCCTACTCAAAAAGAGGCAAGAGGCCGCACTCCGCTTCTGCCCCGGCGCTGTCGTCACTCTGGAGACCATCTGTCTCAACTCTCTCCATTATCGCGAGAGCTAAACAGAGAGCTACCTCCAGGGCTAGAGAGACAGCTCTGGGGGCCAAATTGCTTTTCGGGAAACCGACCGCGGGTGGAGCTCAGCTATCCGCTGGCAGCAGCCCCTATTCGACACAACACAGCGCTTCGTCCTCCTGCAGTCCCGTGCGAGCGCTAGCGAACAAAGAGGAAATCAAAAGGATTGCGATCCGGGGGATTCTCGCCGTTTAGCCTTTCAAAAAGAAAAAGCAAACACAAAAACCACGTCAGCCAAGCCGGGCGGGCGACAGTGCACGATCCTAGGTATTCAGCGCCGCCGAGGTCACCGTACCAATTTTTGGGGATGATCTTATACGTAGAATAGTGCATCTGTTCATTGTTCATCTGATCAGGAAAAAAAATCTGTCGGGGCCCACGACCCTTCAGAATGTGTACAGGTGCGAATGGACCGAGGTGCATAAGTGGAGAGCTCGACCCCATCGAAAAAATGGCTCGCGATCGAAGCGTCCAGAAAGGGAGAAATTTTACTTCCAGGGCCATTTCCCCCACGCCACGGCCCGTGGATCATTCTGTGGGACGGTTTAGAGCCGATGTGCGCTTGCACAAAGCATTGTAGTGCCTATACGAGTATATGAATATGCTCAAATATAAATCAGTGTTCTAATATAATGTACCTGCTACATTACTCCCAGGCATATCCATGGATCCATGGATGTTATGTCCACTTATTGACTTAAGTTGATTAGAAAACGGTGTCTTACTTGCATCGCACGAGACAACCCATAGATTGTCTCGATATATCACTCCTTAGAATGGAGTGCAATTTAGCGGAGGCTGGGAAGCGGTTTCATCCTCAACTACGGAGCATCTATCCTTTGTGCAGCAGCCGAGAACACATCACACCAACATATGTGCAGGAATGATCCCCAACACTGTGCAAATAATCTCCTTCCTCGGTTGGACATGTGTCTAAATTCCAAGGTTCATGAGATACTTCCTACACGCGGAAAGGCACGGTGCAAGAGATGGCAAATTGAGACCTTTGCAGTGGGCGATCACGCCGCTGATGTCGTTGTGGTACATGGATCCTGTCATATTGTCTCTTTGTACGGGAAGTCCGTACCGGGCAACAAAATGCCTCATCGCGCCCGAGGAAAAAGGCGTGGTAAATTGAGGCTCGCCACAAAGGACGGTGAGGCCGTCTACCGAGATAAGAAGTGCGGCGAGTTGGGTAATCTGGAGGCTGCCCCCAATAAAATGGAGAAAAAACTGGAGGAGCCCGGTGCCGAATGGCCGAGTTTCACGAATTAGGACATCTCGGAGTGAATGGTGGGGCGGAGGGGGGGGCAAAGTGCGTGTCCTTAGAAGATTTAGAGTGTTCTGGATGTTTTCTAGAAGCCTTCTCTGGCTGTAACCGTCCCATGGTTTAATGCAGCTTACATGCGTGACAGTGGTTTTGTTCATTTTTTTTTTTCGTTCGCCCAGCGCTCGGAAAATCGGCAATGGTAACAGCCCATTGAAACGATGCATACCCAGACGAAGATAAGAATAAGACCATCACGTCATGGCTCTTATCGTGCCGCTTTCGCTATGCCTTTGTTGGACTAAACCGCACTCAAATACCAATATTACACACACACTGAAATGACACCGTAACGCCCGCATGCATGGTAATTCTCCTTTGGGTTAAGCCCCAGCAGCGAGATTACCCTTACATACATCCAATCACGGCGCTTATATTCAGATGACTCAGCCTGGGCCCACGATGCCCAGGCTGGACATTCCACGTTCTGTTACTCGGTACCCTCTGTACCCTCTGTACCCTCTAGATTGCACACGCACTGGTATCGAGAAAAACTTTGACAAAGTCAATTCTGCCATCTTGACAAGGTCATTCAATGGTGATGAATACATACAACTTAATCGCTTTACTTCTAACCTTCTATCCCAACCCCGATCCCTTAATCCACATTCGACGTCCAAAACCACCTTGGGTTGGCATTACTCTATCATTACTGGCCCAGGGTGGGAGACCATTTTCTTGGCTTTCACTGTGAAGCTGCGTACCTACAGTAGTGGAATTGGCAGAATGGAGCACAGCTCCCCCTCCAAGCAATCAGAAGGCTCAATTGCGGCCACTAGACTGCCCTCCATCTGAATCAAACCCTCACCGGTGGGCCAGAGGAGCATCGAGAGAGACCCACTAGAAGATCGCCCGCCTGCCAAATCGTTGCTTGATTACCACTCGTAACCCATGTCACGTATCTTTGTACGAGTAATCGGCGCGACGTCCGAGAGGACTTTTTGCCGATCCTAGATCGTGAGGCATTTTTGTCTCGCTCCTCTAGCTCATTTAACCACACCGACAAGGGTTCACGATGCCCAGACTGATTTTCGCACCGGTAATTTTATCTGTCCGCGGAGCTCGTCTGACTGCGCTACTTTTTCGTAAATTATTCCCATCTCACCTCCCCGATGCGCTCTACACGAGCAACGGTCTTAGACATCAGTAGTATACCTCTACTCCGTATACAAAGTCCTTGTACAAAATACCTTCCAAAAGCACCAAGGTACCTCAAATTAGCCCAAACGCCCGGTTCGCCAAGCTATCTCAGCTTTGTCCACCTTTTGTTCCACCCCAGGATTCCTGCCCATGGAGAAAAGTAAAAAAATGAAAAATCGCGGCGAAACGCGGGTTGACTAGTTGCCCATCTGGGTGAATTGCTTCACCCAAATCCCATCTTGGAAAGATTCCCTGTGGTCCCCGTACCTGCAGGAGCTTTAAATTTCTCGAAACGAGGATCCCGTCGTCCACCCGTGCCCAGCAGAGTGTGGGTGCCCCGTACTCCGTATTTGTACGGAGTACGGAGTACTCTTGCCAAACCTCTCCATACTCGTACTTGTAGCTATCGTGGAGATATTCGCAGCTGGTCAAAGCTTGCGACTATCATTCCCATGACCTTAACGTATTCAAATTGGCAATAGCCATCGTCATCGCCAGCATCGGAAGCTTGTCCCGCGCGTCTGTGCTGGCAGACTACTGCCCTTTCTGACGTTAGATGAATTTTTTTTTTTGCCGACCCCCGATTATTGAGCTTTCTCGCGCACATATTAGTGGACCAGGTGCATGGTCGCAGACGAGCTGCCTTTTGGTCGGCTTTGGTCTGGCCTTTCGCCGATTTTTTACTCGGTCTGTGTCGGACTCCCGTGTCGGAGTGCCGTATCGGGCGACGCGGCACGCGGGAATTCGGCACGCCTGCGACAGTTTCAGGCTTTGGTGTACCTTACTTTCTTACACTTTCTAGCGAAGTACTTGCGTTCATTTGCTGACTTTCATGTGCTGCAACTAGTACCAGACTACTGCTTGGTCGCAACTGATGTAGCTAAATTATCCCGTCAATTTGTTCAATATGCATGTTTGCTTTTTCTACTTATGTATTGAGCATGAGTTGCCTTATCTTGTTGGCAGACCGGGTAAATTGCCTCGGCTTGCTAGCTCATCTACGCCCGTACTCGTAACGAGCTGCAAAATTGCCGCACTATACCTTTTGTGTGCCACAACATGACAGAGAAGCGATAATCAATGTTATCAGCCTTATTATTTGCGGGACCTGTATGACTCGCATAAAGCGATGATGTGATTTATGCCCGGACTTTTCTTTGTGCTATCCATTCAGCCTCGACACTGGTACAGAGGATACGGAGTACATACTACGTTTTCGCTTCTCTTGGCTGCATGTAAACCCCTGTGTAGATCAGGCACAAGTGTCAACTTTCAGACACGCACCAATACGGATAATTCGCTACGAGGAAATGAAGAACACTTCATCTCCCAAGGCGCTCCTTCCCCTCGGGGTATGACACTTTCGAGATAGCTTACCTGTAAGCTCCACCTTGGACGGTATGGTGGACGGAGATGCCAGATTGGGGTATGCCATACCTGCATAGGCAGATCGTCAGCTGTGCAATCTTGTCAGCAATGATTTCATCAAAAACCCTTATTCACGGCGATGACACAACTCCACGATACCCAACAAGGCAATGGGTAAACAATCGACCAGCTAAGAAACTTAAATCCTAAACACGTCGAACGCGACTCGCCACAATTTACGATACACACAAGTAGAGACCGAAACCACACCCAAAAACCACATGTTCAGTCTTCCTCTTCCAGCTGTGATCGACAGGGGAAACAAACAAACCCCCACACTCGCTCGGCACGAACCATCCCAATTGGCGCAGCGTGACCTTTCACACGAATGCTGCGCGGGGATTCGTCTGCGCTTGTCGCTGCTACTCCATATTCGCACATCGCCATCTCCTAGCGCGCTCAAAACCGGTCTTGGGAACGGTTCGAGCTGGTTGCACTCTACTTGTACTTCGTACCTTGAAAAGATATAAACAGAAACGGCATGCTGTCATTTGCGACATGTTTACCCCCTTTCTCTACTCGTACTTGTACAAGTAGGCCTGTGACGCAAATATGCACCTGCTTCGCTACCTGCTTACCGTGTTGAGTATAGTATAGCCCCGGGGTGATGTATGTGTGTGCCCTGTGCTCTGCGCACAACATTCTGGGTAAGTAGTCCGAATGACTCTGTGCACCAAGGCCGTTTGACCTCCAATGCACACGCCCTCTTTCTCCCCGCGTCTGTTTATTGAGTACGAAGGACAGAGTACGGAGTAGTTGATCATGTATTACATACTATTTTCTTGGCTGTTTTACATCGGTATCATGTAAACCAGGATGCGGCCTGGTCACAGTCTTGGTTTTTCTGCAGACCAAAACAGCTTGTATGTAAGAACTGTGTGAATTCAAACTCGGACTATCACTGCCACTCGGGCAAGAGTGTCTGCGGTATCCACGATGCCAAATTCGTCTCACGTTCTCCACTGTCGGAGACAACATGATGCGAATATGACGATGTAGATGTCGAATGTGCCGCCTTTTTGCATTTGATACTATTGTTGGAAGTGAATATAAGACTGCCTGGCAGGCTACGATATATTTCTTCTGAGATATGCACCTTATTGCCAGTGCGTCGGCAGAGGCTGCATAGCCACCGTTGCAAATCTCCGGATTTCGAGTGCCGATTCCCGCATTCTGCCGACCATGCAAATCTGGGGGGCGGAGTCGATAATTGTCTCGATACGGCGCAGATAATTGTTTCGATTGAATTGTGTTTGAGAGTTACAGGTACCGTATACTTGGGTGCTGGTCCAGTGCCCAGGATACCTTGTCCGGGAATGCCAAGAATGGGAGGGATCAATTCGTGGGGGATGATCGCCGTGCTGCCTGGCGTGGGAGACCATTTTCTATACATAGATAGGTAATCATGCTGTGAGTGGATGGAGAGGTGCAGTCTCTCTTTCACAGATGCGGGATTAAACTTCATGATCGACGATAGACAGGCAAGCCAAGATCGAGCAAGAAAATACCAAGAGAGGGGGATATGTATTCGTGCTCGAATTTCAAACCTCCGGTATACTAACTTTCTTGGCTGTGCCAGACGGGCAGTGGACATTTCCCAAATGTGAGATACTGGCTTGGAAGAGCGGTCATTGACCGAGACCATGTGTTTATCGGTACTTCCTTGTGCGGAATGCTCATCTGTGAATATTCAGTGGCTTTGAAGTTAACATTTGAACAAAACGTTGATGACATGCGTCGATCGGATTTACTCCATAGAGGAAGATCATAGATCATATGGGCTCGGATAGCATCACCAAGCACGGAGTGCTACTACATAATTGCCAATTGTATTTTGTACCATCAGAAGTCTACAAGGGGCCATCGGCAAGTCTCGAAAGTTAATGCGCGCAAATCGTCCCGATCAACATTGCGCCTTTTCCCTGTTCACTCCGGACAATCAGTGCTTGGCATGATTTCCCCAAAAACAAAGACCGAAACTATTCCCAGGAGGGGCTTGGCACGTTTGTGCGACGATAAAGTCATTCTGTGATGTAATGTTTCGGTTATCGCAAGAACAACGAAGACATCACCCCCTTGATCTGCTGATCGCCCTCATCTTGTACCTGTCCACCGATGCCAAGACGCGCCGTGCATCCCTTCCTCCCCAATTATCGTCTTGGCAAGAATCTCGTCGCTAACCAGCCCCCCCTTTTATTTTCCATGCAATCGGAGTGAGATCACTGCGCATTCGGTCGTGGGGCGGGGTGGAGAGGAGAGGGAAGACGACAGACGCAAGGATTGCTGGTGATAATGCTTGTTGTGCTTGCGTCTTGGCGGGGGCAGTGTGCATGCTTGCTCGAACGCAGTTTCAGTATTATACCACTCCGTACGGGATACGGCGTAAGGATGTGCGTCTTCAGAGGTCTCTTTTGGGAGATCTGTGTTGCTGCCAGGGGGGCGTTTAGATTCGCCGATACCAAAGCCGATGCTCCCGCATGCATGCTTTTGCTGACTTGGACGGTGAGGGATTTCCTCCGGCCAAGACGGCTGGTGTTCGCCCAGCTGCCCGCTCCTTGTGATTCCGGGAGATATCGTCCTTCCAAGGGATCTTGGCTCTGTAGGACGGTACACAACGGAGGGCATCCAGCCGGGCTCAGTGTAGATCGTGAGGTATTGTGGTGCTGGTTACACGATACTTCCAAGGTTCTTCTGGATATCCAGGATTACACAGATACATGCCGGGGACTTGAGCTGTGCCCAGGTGTGAGCTCATAATGCAAACTACCTTTGGATGAATGAGACCTGTTGCTCGGTTCCAAGGTTAATTCAAAGCTCTGCTTCGAGAAAAAAGCAGGCGGTGGTTAGGCCTACCTACAGTATATCGCTCTATTTGGATATACCTACCTACGCCACATCATTCCAGGGTTGTTTCGATAGCACAGCCACCTGGGCAGATCTAAGGAGTTTATCAGGTGGTAACCCTAAAAACTTCAAGATATTCATGTATCGCTCCCGAGGTCGAGATCCATGGATCAACCTTGGAAACCTTGGAAGCTGCTTGCCTCCAGGGCTTGAGACCCTTGGAAAATATGTCTGTGACCTCCAGTGACTCGGGTTTTGTTGAAATATTGGACGTCGTCCTATTTGGCATTTCGCAGCAATATATATCAGGTTCCAATGTTGGAATATTCCGCAACACCCCGACCTCGAAAACCCACCACCGCCCAGGTAGGCGTAGAAACCAACTTTGGAAGTTAACTTTGATTGCCTAGGCAAGTTTCTAGTGTAAAATCTGGAAGTTCTCCCGAGGTCTACCCTGTCCACGGGTATCGTTGTCAAAATTACCATACTGATGTCGTGAGATCCATGCATTCTGACCGACTGATGTTCCCACATTCCTACAATCTCACTGAAATGCAGCAAGGGCACAAAATGATGTCACTTAATCGGGACAGGCGTCCAGGAAATATGTGCCCACCAATGGTGGCAAAAGGCCCCCTGACAGAAAAAGTTGCTCCAGAGCGACCTATGCCATGCGGTTTCGCATCAAGACCCTGCATCCACGTGGATATACGAGTCTGCAAGGAGCAGGTCCAACGAGCCCGAATGTCTCGACTGATAGGCGGCTAATACCAATCAGAAAGTGATCCGCGATCCTACAGTGCAAGGCACTAGGGATCCCGGCATGTGTTTCTCAATGGTGAACTTGGCTCGCCAGCCAGTGCAGTGGCCAGGCATAAGCACGGCGGGATCGAGTCGTTTCAGGTCGGTCACCGTACTTTCTATCTTATCAGCATCGCTCTGGGCAAGGTGAAACCCGCCGACGACGGCATGAACAGGCACTGTTCCACCGGTGAGTTGAATTGCGTGTTTCGTGGTGTTGACTATACCGGCGTGGCTGCATGCCGAGAACACCACTAGCCCTTTGCCTACAGAGCATGTCAGCAACAAACACCAAGAGGTCCTCGGGATCCACCTACCTTTGAGATTGCAGATGAGGGAACGCTCATCTTGGATCAACTCATCAGAGAACCACTCTTTCTCGTCGGGGTCATATCGCATTGCGTTCTTCAGGCCAGTCTCATACGGTGTCAACCGTGGGATTTCTCCAGAGACAAGGAAGAAGTTATCAAGGACGGTGTGTGGCTCGCTTTGCTTGTCAACTATAGCGCCTGCGTCCTCTACCTCCTTGAAGGTAGGATCGGCTTCGAGGGATATAATGTGCTCCGGTAGAGCAAACCCTCGGTAGGCTGGTCGATCTGGATGCAAATCCACGATCAGCTTCTCGGAGCGACCTTCCGCTTGCTTGGCGTCATTTATCATGCGGATTGCACGTAGAATGCCCCCTACGTGCGTGTCAGAAACCACAGAACTGGCTCAATGCCTCGTGCCTCCATATGGGTACGAACCTGAGTGATCTCGATGCCAGTGCGACAGTTGAATTACTTCAACGGGTGATATATCTGCCCGCAATCTGTTCACGTTGCGCTGCCAGGCTTCTTCTTCTGGCCCGGCATCAAATAGAATAGTATGCTTCTTGTCACCCTTGGTAGCAGTCTGTATCCCGATAGACTTTGTAAGTTTGCACTTCACAGATCCAACAGTGTATGGCTTACTATAAGGATAGACAAGCCGTGCGCGGCGCAGCAGACGTCTTCCAGCCTCAGTTCCGTACAGGCTTCTCCGCGGTCAGTCAGATGATGCCCTGCGCCCATGGCCACTGTGCCCAGATTGCCTGATAGCTGGACTGTCCCCGGAGCCGGGGGGGAAAGCGGATCCAACTCATTATCAATAATGACGATGGCCTCGAGAGAGTCGACCTCCTCCAAGTCTATGGGAGTGTCGGGTTCACTACGAAGCTGGAGTTAGCGCCCTTGGATTCAAATATGGTATCCATTAGAGCCGGTGAAACGGAATTACCTGAAAGGGTCATGGGATGGATTCATTTTGTGGCGGAATTAGGATGAAAGTTGGGTTTCTTTTTCTCCACAAATGCGGGGGAAGGCTCCCCTGAAGCGCAAAGCGCAAAGCGCATCACGTTCACGTTCTTCACTTTAGCAACCACCTTCGCAATGAGGCTCTCCGTCGACCATCTCTTCCTCCTGCTCCTCTTCATCTCCCCGATCGCCGCGATCGGCACATCATGCTTCAAAGTCGTCTCCGCGCTGGTCGGCCGACCGACCCATCTCTTCGACAAGTTCCAGAGTGAAATCTGCGACGCCGGATGCCAGCCAACTGTCCCTCATTGGGATCTCTGGACGCGCAATAATACCTTCGTTCCCGCCGTCCGCAGTCTGATGCGCCGCATGAATGTCCCCCACAAGGAAGACGCGCTACTGAAGATGGGTGACGACGTAGCGCTTACTATCAAAGAGCGCTGCGGACCGATGCTCGGGGGCGGAATACACATTTGCTCCGACGCAGAGACTCTGGCGGGTTTTGGAAATTGCTTCAAGCGTAACTTCCTGAAGGCTTCCATTAAGCATCTCCCGACTTTGATCCCAATGGCTTCAGAAGACTCGTGCAAGGAACAGCTGCGGTTCTTGGAGGGTGAGGAGCTTTGGGAGGATACAATTCCTCAAAATATGAGGGACTATGCTAAGGTGTGCGATTCATTGGGGCCGTTCGATCACGATGAGCTATGAGCGCCTTTGTACATATGTATATTTATGTCTATAGAGAGGGAGACTGTCAGTTTCCATGCATTTATATAATTGATTATACCCATTCCGCTCGCCATAATCGACTCGCTCTCGGGGTTTGTAGCAATGTCCGTGATATCCCCGCGAACGTTCGCTCCGGCCCCCGACTCGGCGATGACGAACCCGACCCTCACTTCCAAGGTTACTTTCTCTTTATAACCTTCC
The DNA here is from genome assembly GCA_026122735.1 of Penicillium bialowiezense. Classification (NCBI taxonomy): domain Eukaryota; kingdom Fungi; phylum Ascomycota; class Eurotiomycetes; order Eurotiales; family Aspergillaceae; genus Penicillium; species Penicillium bialowiezense. Next base: position 1,989,021 of record JAKZFB010000004.1, read on the forward strand.
ATGTCCTTGGTCTCCCTGCACACAATGCAGTGATACCCCGATTCAAACCTCCATGGCGTTCGCGACGCATTTCCGCACTCTGCGGCCGAAGTTCCGTCCTTTACCCCAACTCCGACACGCCCATTCCAGCCAGTTCCAGCCCCTCGTGCCGCCATCACCAAGCTCCCTAGGCAAACCCACCGCCGCGAAGACATACACACGCACCAGAAAATGGCTCCGCAGAGTCTTCTATGTCTCGCTCGCAACGGGCGTTGTCTATGGTCTCGATCGTCAGTTCTACGCCTCGTCGCTGACGCGAACGGCGCGCACCTTCTCCCTCGGCCTTCTCGTGGCCATCGATTACAAGATTAATTTCCGCCCCCACCCGCCCTTAGCCAGCTCAATTGCTGCTGTTCATGCTCGCAACGCAGAGCGTCTGTCTGATCTGCTGAGACACAATGGCGGACTTTACCTGAAAATGGGCCAGGCTATCGCTATGCAGTCTGCGATCTTGCCACCGGAGTTCCAGCACATGTTCTCACGAATGTTTGATGATGCGCCCCAGAACGACTGGAAAGAGGTCGAGAAAGTGATCAGGGAGGACTTTGGAAAGTCTCCGGAGGAAGTCTTCGGGGTCTCATTTACCGGCGAGTCTGGAAAGGGTGCGATGGAGCGCAAAGCCCGAGCCAGCGCCAGTGTAGCCCAGGTTCACTGGGCTCGTCTGCAGGACGGCAGTGAAGTTGCAATCAAGATCCAAAAACGGGAGATTGTACAGCAACTAGCCTGGGATCTCTGGGCCTTCAAGTGAGTTACTCCATGCTTTCCCGCGCGAGATGCAATACATTAATCGTTGGAAACAGGGTTGTTACACTTATCTACAGCAAGATGTTTGACATTCCCTTCTACAGTCTCGTCCCATATATCAGCGAGCGACTATCGCTCGAGACCGACTTTGTGAATGAAGCGGACAACTCGGAGAACATGGCCAAGCTGGTCGCCGGAGAGCCTCGCTTGCGTGACCGCGTGTACATCCCCCGGGTATACCGTGAATTGAGCTCTAAGCGTGTCATGACCGCCGAATGGGTGGAAGGCGTGCGACTCTGGGACAAGCAGGCTATCACACGACCCTGGCGTGGTGGCTGGCGAGAGGGCAGTCCAGGCTGCCAAGGAACACCTCTCGACCAGCCGGGATCGCCTACAGACCACAGACCCCGGGCAGGGAAGCTCAAGCCAGAGCGTGACCACTGGCGAGGCCAAAACAACCGCGGTGGCCTAGGACTGTCCGTGAAGGAAGTGATGACAACCATGGTCGACCTGTTCTCCGCTCAGATGTTCCTTTGGGGATATGTGCACTGCGACCCGCACCCGGGCAACATCTTCATTCGCCGCAAGCCGTCTGGCCAACCGGAGCTGGTTCTGATTGATCATGGCCTGTACATTCACATGGAGCCTAATTTCCGACACCAATATGCACGGTTCTGGAAGGCACTCATGACCTTTGACAATCGTACGCTGGGCGAGATTGTCAAGAGCTGGGGTGTGAACAATCCCGATATCTTCGCATCGGCCACTCTGATGCGCCCGTACAGTGGAGGTGACTTGTCAACCCGGCGGGGCATCAAGGGACTGAGCAAGTCTGAGCGTGCGGAGCGAAGTTACGAGATGCAACAGGCGGCGCGCAAGGCAATCCGGGATATCTTGGGCGACGAAACCAAGTGGCCACAGGAGCTGATCTTCATTGGTCGTAACTTGCGCATTGTCCAGGGCAACAACCAGTTCCTGGGGTCGCCGGTGAACCGTGTCAAGATAACCGGCATTTGGGCCTCGCGTGCGCTTATTGAGTCTCCCGATCTCTCGCTGGTCGAGAAGGTGCGCAATCTTAGTCGCCATTTCGTGTTCCGCGTGTTCCTGTTTAGCACCGATGTATTTTTCTATTTCACTAAAGTGCGCCAGTTCCTGCGTCTGGGTGGAGGTATGGAAGATGACCTTGAGGCCCAGATGCAGGGCATGGCGAAGGATATGGGTGTGGAGCTGAACCACGAGGTTTTCGAAGGATAGAGCAGACGTTTTACTAGACATTCATAGCTTGAATAAAGCGGGTCATGATAAAAAGCCCTCTCAGCTTTCGCTTGTACATTCTACGCTGTAGATTAAGTGTGACGGTGAGCTCCGAATCCCCGCATCTCTCACAATCATCTTGGTACTCCTCCTCTCCTCTCTTCTACACTTCAAAATGAACGAGCCACCGATTATCGACTTTGAACGTAAGATGCATGTCGAATCTACCCATAAGTATCTAACCAGTCTGCAGCGTTCTATGGGACTGATCGCCTTGCCAAAGAGCAACTTGTCCGCGAAATCCGAGACGCATGCGAGCGTTTCGGCTTCTTCCAGTTAATCAACCATGGGATCCCAGCAGACATCCAAACCGCAGTCCTCAAGCATTCGAGCGACTTTTTCAACCTACCGCTAGAACATAAAGAGAAATACAACCAAGGTCGATCCCATGCAAGCATCTCATCAGCATACAGACCTAACTGCTTCGAACACAGACATCGGCGGATTCAATCGAGGTTACGAGCGTCTCCGCGCCCAGAACTTCGAGAAACGAACCAAAGGCGATCTGAAAGAGGGCTTCTATCTAGGTAAAGACCTGCCGCTAGACGACGACTACGTCGTCCGAAGACGTTTCAACCAAGGACCAAACAAGTATCCTTCAGAAGTGCCAGACCCCAATGGGTTCCAACGAGTAATGGACGAGTACCACGATACCATGATCGAGCTCGCAGTAGCAATTATGCAGATCCTAGCGCAAACGCTAGGTTTAGATCCGAATGTCTTCGATGACTTCTGCGACCATCCAGTTTCTATTCTGCGACTACTGCACTATCCACCCCAAGAAGCCGCTGCGGATCTCGAGAGAGGTAAGAAGAAGCAAGGCACTTAAAGCCCAAAGCAACTAACCTCGCAAAGGCATCGGCGCACATACGGATTTCGGCGCCGTGACTATGCTCCTGCAAGATGAGACGGGCGGACTCCAAGTCTGGAACAATGTTTCGTCGGAATGGGTGGATGTCACTCCTGTGCCTGGGGCGTATGTTGTCAATCTGGGGAATATGATGATGCAATGGACGAATGATAGGTATCTTTCGAATCTGCATCGGGTTATCAATCGCAGTGGAAAGGAACGGTTTAGTGTTCCTTTCTTCTTCTCTGGGAACCCGGATTTCACGATTCGGTGTCTTCCAACTTGTGAAGATCCGGCTGAGGGGGCTAAGTATCCGCCTGTGACTGTTCATGAATGGATGACTGGACGGTATGCGGATACTTATGGGAGTTCGGAGAAGGGGATTGGGGAAATGCGTCGGGAGCCGGGTGGTGATATATCTGGACAGGTAGGGGCCGATGCGGCCCCATGAACAAAACTTATCCAAGTTCACCTGGGCACCCCCGCTGTGAATATTGAAAACTTGGAGATCCCAAGGTCTTAAAGGATATTATGCATGTTTTACGACCTCGGGACCAGCTCCAGGGCTGGACAGTAGGTTTGGTACATAGCTTTGATTTGATATGAAATTCGTGGGTTGTGCCTAGTTGTATGTACTATACAGAACATAATTACAGAAACCTTGGAAGTGCCCAGGTGACCCTGGAACTGAGGTCACGAACTCGCGGAGAAAGAAAGCAGTGCCCAGATGGGTACTAGATATCGTATGCATCGTCATACCAAAATATCGTTATAAAAAGATGTTCACAAATGTATCGGCGTCCACTCCTGTCCTGGGTACGCAGTGGGGGACATAACAATCTCCTCACTGGAGTCGTCAGCGGTGATAGCAAGCTCCACCGGTTCATGCGTATCATTGACCACCCTCGCCTCATTTTCACTACGATGAGGATGCGCCGAAAGAACAGAGACATTCGAGACGGCGCGATTATCAAACATCGGGGTAGCCAAGTCCGACCCCGTCGGCTTTCGGGATCGGACATTGTGCTCGGGGCCGAGGACGGACTCCGTCTTGGCTCCTTCGGACTCAGCCTCAGGAAGCGGAGACGGCTCCCCGTGTAGCTCGTGTCTTTGCTCTCCTAGCACTTGGTCCTTGTGTTCCTCATGCTCTTCCTGTTCCTGGTTTTCGTTCAATGTGCCTAGCTGTGGATCCGTAATTTCGGCCGGTGGGGGCTGTTGCTTCTCCTGAGCTGCCTCAATTTGTTGGATTTGGTGGTCTTGAAGTTCTTCCAATGGCGATAGTGGTTGTACAGCTCGGTTCTCATGAACCGACATGGGGGACGGGGATCGAGATTTTCCAGGAAGTGGATGACTGAGAGATCTGGTTTGGCGAGCGCCTACAGGTGTCTCGTGTGTCTCGTGTGTAGCCCCGGACTGAAGCTGGGAGTAGAAGCGACTGGTCGACAAAGAGTTAGTTGACGAGATGGGTGGGGGCAATATGCTGGCTCGTTGGCTTTCATCGCGGGGTGGTGGGTTGGCATCGCTCTGTGGCAGTGCTATAGGTGCTGTGGGTGTAGGCGGTTCAGCAGGCTTGGATGGCAAAGGCTTTTGCTCCTCAAATGGATTCCCGAAGATCGGTGGTTGATCTTCGAAGGAAGACCCGATATCTAGATTCCCGTTTGTTGATGGAGGCTTCGGCAGATCTTTGACCTGCAGCGGTTCCGAGACAGTCCTCGTATGCTGGGAAGGCTTACTTTCCGGCTTGGGAGACTCTTGTCGTCCAAATAGTCCCTGCCAAAGTCAGTGGGATGATCTCTAAGAATTTCGGAATATAACATACGCTGAGCCTACTGAGTGCACGCTTCCGCTGACCACCCTGTGAACTCTGAGCTCCCTGACTTTGCAAACTGGACAGCAGGTCTCCCACCGAGGCTCGCCGACGTCTCCCAAAGTTCTTTATTTTACCAAATGTAGATTCATCGTTCCCAGCGGGAGAGCTCGATTCTGAAGCCTGCAGACCATTGGCAGGTGTACTGGGACGAGTCCCCTTGCTGTGTTTACCAAAGCTACCAAAGCTCAGCATACTGCTCCGAGTTCCCGGAGAGTACCTGACTTCGTTCCTCAAGGGGCTCTGCACACCAGGGACAGAGGGGGGCAAGCCGCTGATCGATTTCCTCTTGGATTCAAGCACCTCAGCAGAAGTTGCGTATTCCGACGGATAAGAAGGAACAAACGATCGTGAATTCTCATGGGAAGAGGACCCAGTTTCGTGTTTCGGGTTCGAATTGCCGTTCACAGGGCGCGCGATATTTTGTTGGGGCTCGGCGACCGGTTCAATCTGAGCTTGTGGCGGCTGCAAGGGAGAAGGTGGATCCCTTTCGTAACCATCCTCTTCAGATGAGCGCTTGCCGGTCTCATCGGCTCCGAGTGTTGAGACTGAGGGTTGACGTGCTACAGTATGCCCATTAGATGTAAGCAAACCAGCATCCTTGGGAGGTGGAGAAGGCGGCTTCGGACCCTCGTCAAACACCGGACGAATCGACGGGATAGTGAGTGGTGGAGTTTTCCTGCCTTGCTGGCCCTGGTCTATCTGGTTGTTCGTTCCCAAAGAGACGCTGAAGGGCTCGGTAGGGATCACGGGTAGGCCCTTGTCTACCGGAGGCCCTTTCTTCGCCGGCATATCACTGACAGATCGCATTCCACTCGCTTTGTTCCCCTGCGGCTGCGATTGCTCGATGGGCCGCTTGTTCTCGCCGTTCATCTGACCAAGGTGCAACGCCATAGGCGTGCTTGCAGACCTTTGGGGAGCGGGCTCTGTAGGGGAAAGACCAAGAGCAGCTATCATTTCCTGCTCGAAATCTCCGGCAGCCACAGACTTGTCGGAAGTTCCAGGTTTCGGCGCGACACCGTTGGAAGCTGACAAGTGCCTCGGCTGTGCAGCGGTCTCGCCGGACTTGTGTGACATGGGCATATTCCCTGATTTGGCAGCCCGCCCACGTTTGCCTGGATTACCTTCATCCTGTGAACCGTCCAGAGAGGAATCAAGTCCCCTTGGATCAGACTCGGAGCTAGAGCCTGCAGCTTTTGAAGATTTGAAGATTGGCAAACTTCCGAATGAGAGGGAGTTGCGAGAAGAGCTCCCAGCTGCGTCACTCGAAGGGACAGAGAACTGGAAGCTGCGCCGAGGAGCACTCGGTGTTGACTGGACCTACAAAATTACCAACATCAGAATTAGAAGCAGTAAGGTCGGGGTGTTAGATTGTAGCAGAAGGGTATAAGCATCAATCATGTCTCATTCTAGAGCTCAATGCCATAAGGCGCTCGGAATTACATCGTGGTATCCAGTAGAAAGGAAAAAGCAGAATTAAAAGGGAGCAATTAAAGCGACGGTTTCAGCCGCGCCCACCCAAATGAATAACCCGCTCAGACGAGAAAGAAAAAGAATCAGGTATCTACCTTGTCGGACCCTCCACTGGGTCTGAACTTGCTTCTGCCCTTCGCAAACAGACCCTTGGCTGCTCCGCTTGCCTTGCCACTAAACGCTCCTGCGGTGTGCAGGAATTCCTTTCCTTTGTCCCCGACGATCTGCCTGTTAACCACGGAGCCGAGGTGGGCTGAAGGGCGTCTCATATGACTACCGCTGGTCGGTGTCCCATCGGTATTAGAAGAGCCGAGATTGCCAAGAGAAGGCAATTTGGGGAATCGGCTTCTGGATGGAGATGATTGTGCCACAACCGGAGAGAGGGTCTGGCTTTTTTGAACGACATCCATGTGCTCAGAGTGTTCCTGCGCCATGAATTGTAGCCATTGGCTCAAGCCAGTGTCAAGAGTTGAGAATTGATCACGCGTGTGTTCAAAGGACTTGATGCGCTGGTTGATAGATGTGATGCCGATGATATCGCGGAAGCCCAGAAGTTGAGATTCATCCAGAGATGAGTTCTTGGTAATTGACGGAACTTGAGATTCTTGAGGTTGGATGGTGCCCGGTCCCGAGACCTGCCTCGGGGGTGAAGCGTTCTCGGGCACAGGTGGAACGATCGAAAGCCGAGGCCTTTCAGCACGTTGGCTATCAGAGCCTTCATTATCAGAGCTGTGAATATCGCGAGGCACGTCAGATTGAATTTCGGTAGTGTCTTCAGCAATTGGCTCGGGTTCTTGCATAGAAAGCGTTGCGTCGTGAGGGGGTGATGCATAGCTGCCGGGGATCTGGGGCTCAGGCCCTTCACCGTCAGACGATTCCCAAGAGAATCGCCGTTCCAATTTACCCTTCTTTGGTTGATCAACTATCGTGGATGATGAGTTACCCTGGCTGTTTGCATAGGGATTTTGGGGAGCCAAAGGTTGAGGATCTGTGAGGTCAGGCTGATTGTCAGATACCTGAGCCTGAGGTGTATCTGTAGGGCTCCAATATTTTTCGAATTGTTGTGGAATAGATTCAGCAGGTGCATGTGCCTGTGACTGATTCCTCTGTTCTGGTTCCTCTGAAGGGGTAGCCTCTCGGCTTAACGACTGTATGATTTCTTCCCTTAGGCGGTCATTGTCGGTGTTCTGCGGCGAATCCTCCGCTCCCATGATGGTAGGAATTGCACCATGGTAGCTATCAGGACCCGATGCGCTTCCAAATTTGAGAGGCGCAGGGCGATCCTGACCATCAATCGAGTATGGCTGCATGGTGGAGGGATTTAATTCCGAGCTCGGATGAGGGATGTCGTGGGTCGGCTGAGGGATGACCGAGATTTCTGCGCGGTCTCCCGTTGGTGTTTCCTGATCCGTAACCTGGGGTCGCCTCGAAGGACTGTTTTCTGAACTTGGCAGGCTCAGATCTCGTCGATGACCAGGCTGGAACACAGGTCCCTCCTTCGCAGTCTCCCTAGGCGAACTGGCTTCGTTGGGCTCCTCAAAGATGGTGGGGGTGCGTTCGTCTTCAACAGCACGGCTGCCGATGATAGGGCTGATCACTGATGTACTGTCACTGTTCGATCGCTCGACACTAGTGGTGGTAGACTGCGGGGTCTGTGGGACATCGAAGGCCTGGTGAACGACGGAGCGATATCCCGCAGAGGGGTTGTGCTGCAGCTCGGGTTGGGCTGTGCTCGTATTTTCTGGTTGAGTGGAGTCTGCACCGCCCATGAAATCAGCACCGAAGCTCGAGATGCGTTTCACCTCTGGCAGTTCGACTGATGGGGGCTGTTGGGTTGTTTGAGGGGAAGCCTCGGTGGCGCTGGGAGCTGGTGTACCATCCGCAACGGGTGACTGAGAAGCTTTCTCCTCTCGCATGCGCTTGTAGAGTTCAGCTGGCCTTACGAAAGGAAGAGCCTTTTGTTCTCCTCCACTGTTCTTCTTTCCAGCCGACTCATCGGCTCCAAACCCAATACCGGACAATCGGCGCGAGCTGAGCTCCGATGAACTACCATTATGTTGAGCTGCATATGGGGCGCGAGGCACCGGAGGAGGAGCTTCCTCCTCTTCCTCCTCCTCCTCATCGTCGTCACCCCAGTCGCCTCCGTCATACGAGTATTGCCTAGCTTCTACCCATCGTTTCGTCTTGGAGCGATTGACGTTCGGTTGGAATGAGATCGGGGTTCCGCTACTGCCGCTACCGGGGGAAAGCGGACTGCGAGCATTTGACGGAGAAGGGCTAGATTGTAGCTTAGTATTTGTGCGAAATGATATGCGACAGCATGCGAACACAATCCTTACTTTGTTTGGGCTGCGTGCCCTTGCGATTGAGTGGGGTCCATTTGGTGGACGTCAGGGAATTGAGATGAGATCGATTACCAGCATCGACTGTGCGCCTGACAATTTTGAACAGGCGAGCACCAAAGTTAAGTAGTAGAAAGCACGACGGATCCCCTGTCCAACGGTGCGAGTATGGGGAGGACGAAGGTGGCGATTTGGCCCGCGTTGGGCAATGTGCCGATCCAAAGTAGTCGGGGAAACAAGATTAGGGTACGAGGACAAGGATGACGTGTCTCCACTGGGTACAATATTCATTCAAGACTCTACTAGGAGCAAACAAAGAGAGAGAGAGAGAGAGAGAGACCCAAGTAAATAAGAAGCAGTAGTAAACCAAAAATAAACTGGCTGCCTTGCCCCTGGCAGGGCTGTGACGGGCGGTGCTGCGATTACGTAAACCGGAGTCTACGCAATCAAGACCCTGTTGGCCCACGTTGTGTGGATTTGCCTCTTTGACTTGTCTTAAACTATTCTGGGGAGAACTTTTGTTTGTTGTGTTCTGACTTGAAGACACGACGCTGCAACCGGACACGTCTACCCCCTTATCGATTGCCGCAGCCTACCCGAATCCGGTCCTCGTGTCGCAAACTCACCACTTCAAGATATCGCCTGTCCGATTCCTCGAACCCACCTCTCTTATTACCCCGACTACTCCGCACCATGACTGGCCCGTCAATCCAAGATCGAACCAGCGAGTTCAGCGCTATCCTGGGCCAAGCCCAGAAGCGCATGGGCATATCCAAAGTTGGCTCACAGCGTCAGGCATTATTGACAGACGCGCAAAGGCGACAAGCCAATGCATCACCGCAAGGCGCTGCGCAGGAGGCCAAGGTGGCCAGGTCGGAATTTGCGCGGAAAGCTCGTGATATTGGAAGGGGCATTACGGGAACAATGGCAAAGTTGCAGCGATTGGCCGAACGTAAGTCTGATCGCAGTGTCTGGAATGACGGCATTCTAACGGCTGAACAGTGGCGAAGCGGAAATCACTTTTCGACGACCGACCCGTCGAAATATCCGAGTTGACATATGTGATCAAGCAAGATCTTGCCGGTCTCAACCAGAGCATTGCCTCGTTGCAGGCCCTCACCCATGCGCAGCATCCGAAATCGAATCGCTCCAAGACAGACCAAGAGGGCGAACACAATGATAACGTGAGTGGGAATCGCGGGGTGCATGGACTTTCACTGATGCTTTACAGGTTGTCGTTATGCTGCAAGGAAAGCTGGCCGATGTAGGCGCCAGCTTCAAGGAAGTGCTCGAGGTCCGCACGAAGAATATCCAAGCATCCCGAACACGAACCGAGAACTTCGTTTCCTCGGTATCATCGAAGACTCACAATGCCCTCGACACCCAGCGCTCAGACTCTCCTTTGTATAACCCCGCGGGACGACGCACACCACAGCCCGGATACCAAGGCAACTCCTCCGATTTATTGACACTCGAGCCTTCGAATCCTTCACCTCTTGGGCGCCCATCTTTCCAATCAGACCAACAGCTGATGGTTATGGAAGAAGGAGAGTCCAGCAATACATATGTTCAAGCACGAGGCGAGGCCATCGAAGCCATCGAGCGAACCATTAGTGAATTGGGTGGCATTTTTGGTCAGCTGGCCCAGATGGTTAGCGAACAGTCAGAAATGATCCAACGCATTGATGCCAACACCGAGGATGTCGTGGACAACGTCCAAGGTGCCCAACGTGAACTAATGAAATATTGGACGCGTGTGTCCGGCAATCGCTGGCTCGTTGCTAAGATGTTCGGTGTCCTGATGGTAAGTTCACATATTACATTCGCATTGAACATATTACTAACAGATCTTGACAGATCTTCTTCCTTCTCTGGGTCTTGATTTCGTGATAGACATGGTCTCAGCCCCCCTTCTCCTTTACTGTATTATAATACCTGGCTTGTCTGTTTTTCGGCAGCGGGCCCTTCTACATGTCACCCATCGAGAACCCCCCGATTCTCAATGCCCTTCCTCTTTGCTCTCTGGCCAGACTCTGGGATGTTCTAACCATTCACGCTCATTATCCTGCATTTCGCTTTTCTCTGTTACTTGGACTGTGTCCCGAAGAGTTATTTGAGTAAATACATCTCACGTACTAATTGAATTGAAAAAAAGCATGGCACACCTAGCCATGGACGAATTCTAGAAAAAAGCAACCCTGAGATCGAGTTTGCTGTTCTTTTAAATGTAGAACTAGCCTATTCTATGTAGTGTCAAAGTGCGTCATGGCACCCCACAGCTCTGATTCAGCCCAACCCAATGATGGTTGATTGTTGAATAATTCCCACACAAGACTGTCATCCCATCCTTCTACAGCCCTGGGAACCGTTGAATTGCCCGTGGTAGGATCCGGGCCTTGAAGGGTTTCCACAGCCTGATCTGCAGCTCGACCAAAGATATCCGTGAAGGATCCATTCTGGGTGGGCTTGTCGGCCGATTCCACTCTAGCCAGCGTAGCCGGTGGTTGGTCAAGTGGACCTTTCACCAGGGGTGCACAAAGATCTAAGAACTTGGAGAAAAGCTTGTATAACTTGCCAATAGACGCATTTGCCCCAGCGAATTGATGAAGATCATCAGTGATGTTCTGGATCATGTCAAAATCCTTCTCGTTTGATGTCGCAATCACATTGCAGAACAATACGAAAAAGGGCGCTAGAGGAAACAAAAGCATGGTCCTTTTGGGACTTTGTTAGGATATAATATTTGTGGAGAGATTTGTGACGTACCAGGTGAGAAAGTAAGGATACGAATCAATGGAGTTGATGTGACCAGAGAATGCCTTTTGTAGCGCGCGAAGAGTCGTAAGGGCTTCTCGTGCCGTGTATAGACAGTTTTCGCAGACAAGTCGTGATTTAAGCACAGAGGAGCGTGCTTGAATAATTGTCGTCAGAACGCTATAGTAGTTGAAGTCCATTGATAGCCACTCGCGTCGAAGGTAGTTCCATGATTGTGGGTATTCTTTTTCTTGACGCTGCCGGAACTATAGGTCCAATGAGTGATTGTTTAATGTTTGGTTGAGACTAGGTCTTACATTTTGCATGTTAGTGTGTATTGTGTGTGCCCGCGCCACTAGATCCGATAGCATGGTGGCTTTTTCTGTGTCTTCTATGCTCTTGGTATCGAGTAAGATGGTTAGTAGAGAGTTTTTCAATTCTGCATACTCCACTATGCCGGCTATCATAGCAGATGTGGGTAGATCGGGGTCGATGTGGATCAATTGCGTTGGTGGCACCTTGAGGTCTGGGAGAGAAGGGGGTCGAAGCAGTAGCAGGCTGAGTGTTTTGTCAAAGTAGTAGCAGGTGTATACACATGCATGAATACTTTTCTCAATCTCACTCCCTGCATGGACATCTGTGATGTTATGGTAATTCAGCGAGACAATCATTCTGGAAGCTAGCGCCGTGAACATCCAGCAACGTGACATGTTTCCCAAGTATTGCATCAATCGTGTCTTGAACACATCAGTAGGGTTGAATCGGGGGGATAGATAGATTCGAAGACACATACCGCAGACATGAGAGATTGAAGCAAAAAAAGACTGGGGGCAGCCGCCAAAGGAATTTGGTTCAACAAATCTATGGCAGCCGCTTCAAATTGTTTCTTTAGCGTCCGGAAATGGATTTTCAAAGGTTCACTGGCGATTAACGGTGCCAATTTTGATATGCATCCCATTGCCTTTACCCAGACACTGATCCGGTAGTGTTGAAGCACTTGTTCACATTCACTTTTTTCGATAATGGCGAGCCCCATTTGCTCCAACATCTTGTCAGAGATGTGATCGGGCCATGAAACGGTTCCCTGGGAGTTTGTTCTTTTGTCGTGTCCTGGCAAAGTCAATATGCCGATCATACTAGCATATGTGTCCACGATCACATACCAGGAAGCATCATGTAAAGCAGTTCTGGTGTAAGAGTTGGAGGCTCCAGATTATTCTCCGTGTCAATATCATCCATAGCTGCAGTTTCTTCTAAATGCAATATCGGATTGGATAGCTGACCGACAAACTTTCGGGCTGACTCAAGGGCAGTTCGCCTGTCTTTTGATAAAGCGGGATTGCATTGAAGCTCATGCTCGATGTATTCCCGAGCTTCACTAACATGGTGGGTTGAGCCGGGAGAATGCACATGATGGTGAGCATTTGCTGGAGCCATAGTGTGAGGCTTATAGCGCTTGCTCGTTGGAAAGTGTTGTTGGCTGATGTCATGGGAGTCATTTTCTAGACGTCGCTTCTGCTTATCGCTTGTCACTTCGGCAATGTTCAGTAGACCAGCTGAAGGCGATGTAGATGTGCTATTGGCAACATGGCGGTTGACGGAGTAATCCGCTATCTCATGATTATTCGACTCCTCAAGCCTCGCCAGTCGTTGAGTCAATGCATCCAACCTGTCACAGATCAGTAATCAGTAATATAAGGCGAAATCCCATTTACCGAGAGACTCGTGGCCTGTGAACGCGTGCCTGGCGATTACGAAGGCATTCTGCGCCTGCATCGGTGCAGTTTAAACAAGGATCTTGGCGATCACATTTAACCTAGGCCAACGTGATATAAGTGCACCGGCCTACCGAAAATTGGTATTTCTGGGCAAACCTTTCGGGTGTGGCATAAGTCGCACTAAGAACCTGTCAATGGGGTCGGTCCCGACAAAGGGAGAAAGTAGGGACTCAGAGGCACGGCGTTCCCCGAGCCGAAGCTTTTCCACTTACCGCTGACATGATTTCGGGAAATCCAACGCAAGTTCGGAAAAGGGGAATGCTGTAGAGGAGAGATGCGTTGAATGGACATCTTGATGCCGGAGTACGGGTCGTAAGTTCGGCTTCCGAAATGCCGGGATCCGAGCGTTACTTGGTGCGACATCTGGAGCCATGGACGTTTATGTGTCTCCCAATATGCACCAACACAGCATTCCAGCTGGAAACGCTATATTCGCATTGGACAGATGGCTCTCAAGACACTTGAATAGGACATGGGTAACTGATATCCTGTGCTTTGCTTGTACTCGTTAAAACAAGATACTCGCCGTCCCTTTGTTCCTAGTTCCTAGCTAGGCGCCGTGCTAGTGTAAGTCGCGTCGAGTTCGACATATCATTTTCACCAGCTGCATAGTGGAGAATGCGATTAAAGCTGATTTGTTTATTTATTTTAATCCATATTCATACACCATTTTTGTCTAGAACCTTGGTATGGATAGTTTCTTGGTCTCCGAGTGTTTTAATGTAAGCGCCCGGCTTTGTGTGTGCATCAACCGGCGTTGCTCTAGCGTATGAGCAAGCGGCTAAACAGAACGCCCTTGATATCTACTAACCTAAACAAAGTATTTGTTGAGCATAGCAATCAGCTGCAAACCTGTCTGCTTGTCTGTTGTGATTCTGTTTATCCAAACGATGCTCGTTTGTATGTCGTCTCCCATAGACGCAGGATTTGCTTGGATTGCTGCCTGCTGCTCGTTTCCGCGCCCGGTTTCTGAAGCATATTAAATGCTTCAGAGACCCTCTCTACTAGAAACCATCGATTTTGTGATCTCTGCTTCCTACGTAGACTCAGCAGCTTCTCTCCGTTTCTCAGTATTAATCTTCATCATATCGGTGGTATTACCCCAACTTGGGATTGATAATTACAAGATAATTACAATCAAAGGTCATCAAGTATCTTGACATGCATATCACATGGCAGTGAGACGGTTCTTGATATAGGTACAGCCTTGGAATGTCGACAAACTTCCATGATTGCAAAATCAGAAAAGTGTCCTAGGTAAAGGCCTCTTAGCTATCTACTTGCTACTTGCATAAAAAAGGAACATCTGTTCAGTCAAACGGCCGCATGCATGTACCTATTTTGGTTGATTGACCTGGCGGTTAGTTGAAATCCAAGGTTCGTGCTTCGAGGCTCAATTGACCAGTCATTTCATCGACCAATGCAGTTGTGCTTGATCTTGCATGTTATCGGTATGTGCGTTTATGGCAGAACCAACGGAACTAGCCCCATAGTTCGTCGCATTCATCGGCCTGCCAGGTGTCCAACCGCCAGGTATGCTCGGCTTAACTTAATCGAAACGCCCATCGGTTTCAAGGAGCCTTGGTAGACCAATAAGAGTTCCCATGGAGAATCCCCCGATCAATTGGATTTAGCTTCATTGGTAAGAAGTCTGATAATTTTCCTACTATGAAATATTGAGAAGGTGCAGTAAATCACCTGTAGGAATTGATCACATGTGGAAATTCCCCACTTGATTTTCATGACATGGATAACCAGGGGCACGCGCTTACTGAGGTACATTGCCAATGCGCAACAATGCCCAGATACATGCCTTCGACTGTTCCAATTCCCTGGGTAAGCATTTTTGTATAAGAATAAGCTCCTATAACATGTTCTGATATAGCAATTCAACTTCCAAAACATCCATTCTCTGTCAATCAGCTCCTCATATATATACCCTGGTCATTGCTCCACTATGTCTCATGTAAGTCCCAGCTGTCTTCGAGTTTTGCATAAGAAGTTTTGCAGGGCTACCTATGGGAAAAAGCATCTAACTTGCGAGAAGTATATGGCCAAGAGGATGATTGCAAATATGTATAAAGATGTTGGAGTCCGTGAATCCCCGGAATCATATGTCGACGACCTGTGGGCTGGTATATTGAGAGAGTACTTTCCGAACGATTACTTCCAAGTTGTGATTCAAACTCCTCCGAGAAGCAGTTCCCATTTACGCGCGGATCTCGCAGTTTGGCACGAGCACTCCAGCAACAAGATAATTCTCTTCGAGAGCAAAAGACGGGATTTTGAGTCTCAATCATCGGTATGGAGAGAAGCGGTCGAGCAGCTCGAAGAATACTTCGTTGAAATGCGCAAGACCAGGGCCAATAAGACGAAGACATACTATGCCGGTGTTGCTATTGGAAGATACGTACGATTTTACATCCTCCATCAGGGCTGGACCGAGCTCCAGGACTATGAGGACCCCAACGCAACGGTCCAGGCTTACGAGGTTAGTAAGAATGAGAAGGACATCCACCGAGTGCTTAGCGAATGGGCTGGGAAGTTTGTTTGAACCAAAGTTCCAAGCCCAATGCTCCTTTTTGCGGCCTTGTGCAGACTCTGTGGGAGCGAATGTGTTGATCTGTTTTCTGTGACTATATCGTCATGTGGAATTTATTCTGTTGGTTTTCTGGAGCTGTTCTCGAGATCATTGTATGATGCTGTTTGTCAGTGTTTGATATGATTATGGATGCATCAAGGTACACACCTGGATAGGTATATGAAAGTCTGTTTTCTATCGGGTATATGAAATATGGACAGTTTGTCACTTCACCAGCTATTTCAGTCTGTAATACCCAACGTAATAACCTCTTGTATAACAACACCCAAGGCTTGGGATAGTACTACCAAAATGGGTTTAATATGCTTGTGGTTTGTTTCAGTCCTGGTCTACGAATGACCATGCTGAAACTCGATTAAAGCTCGAATTATAATGTAAGCCATGCCACACTGGCGTAATATGAGGTATAAATACCTATGATTTCTTGAAAAATGAAGAAACTAGTATACGCGCCGGTGTTCAATATGGGCCGCCCTCCGCTCCCGCAGCCAGTGGGGCTAAAACCCCACCCCAGCGCTTGCTGACTCATTTCATCTTTGCCAGGTGCCCAGTGCTGGAGGTGCCCATCCCAAGTTCCTCCAACCATCTTTGCATGTGCAAAGATAGATTACATCTCATCAAAGTGAATAAATTGCTTACGAAATGAGTCCATCTATCTTCGCCTGTATCATATGTGGGCATGACATCGTCGGCGAACAGACGAAACATGCAAAGCATTCATGGCTTAGGGAGTTTCGAGCAAGTATGGACAAACATATCACAGATCACTTCGAAAGAAGATGCTTACAATGACTAGTCTACACATCCCCTGGTGGCTCTCACCTCAGTGGAACGGGACGGTATTCTGATCCAAGGTCGGGTTTATGGTTTGTACCTTTAGATCCTACCACGCGATGGGACGATGGAGACCATGTCCCACTACACACAATTCCCGTAATGCGTCAACGCCCCAAGGATGGAGTGCATGGATTTGTGTGTCACGATGCCTGCTGGTCTGTTTTTAAAAGGGCCATCCAACCTGACGACGTTTCACTCAACCGAATTCATGAGATCTGCAATTCCCTGCCAAAAATTCCTGGTAGAACTAATTTATTCTGGGGGCATGACTATGGAGGTCTTGAGTTTATTGACACAGAGAGTGACTTTCCATGGGAAGACAGAGTCGTGGATAGATATCCCGGATCCGTGGAAGAATGTCGAGAAAATCCTGGCGAGGTTCCGGAAATTCCTGAGCTAGTGAAGTCGGCCTTGAAACTGCCCCAGAGCTCAGCAAAATTAACAGAACATTGCAACGCATCGAGTGATGTGCTTCAACCCGCCTCAACAGATCAACCCGAACCCGAACTATCTCGGTCGACATCGAGACACGAGAGAAAAGACAAGTTGTCTACATTGCCGCTTGAAATACTAGAGATCATTGCTTCTTATTTGCCAACCCATGATGCTCTTTGTCTACGCTTAACTTCAAAGGCGTTTAGCCCATTGACATCAAGTCAGACTTTCTGGGCCTCCAGGTTTGAACCTGAACATGAACGCGGGTTCCTTTTTGAGGCGCAGGACAGCAAACTGACTGGAAATTGGTCGGCTTTGTATCATATCACTAATGATAAAAGTCTTTCTCTTGGTCTCAAAAACAGAAAGAGGGTCTGGAACTTGTCGCGTGGTGTCAGAAGTTTGCTTCGCCTGCGTTTGACCACCCATGCCACCTCACCTCTTCCATACTCGCCTCCCAGCGACTCGGCATGGACTGTCGTGAACGCAAAAATCCACGATGGCCCTATATGGCGTTTCAATAGAGGGGCTCCGATCATGCAAACGCATCTTCGCTCAGTACCACAAGTCTTCAGCAAGATTATATTCTCAACGGTGAATATTGGAGACATTGTTTATGTCTCCGGCATGCGTTTCGTTTCCACAGAAGGCAGTTATCATTGTTTTGGCTACGTTTCCCCTGAGACAAGCGTGGCTCTTGAGGTTGAAAGTGTGAAGGGGTTTATATTGGCAATGGGGTCTATGGGTCTTCATGCGCTCCAGGTCATATCAAATGACGATTCTGTATCAAAGTGGATTGGCTCCCCGCTGGACTCACCGATCACGAGACGTTTGGCTTGTATTGGATCTGTCGGATTTCTGAAGATTGGAATTGATGTGGGTCATCCTCTATGTGAATATTGTTGATTGCTTATGATTGATACGTACCAGGGATTCAAGATCGTTAGCCTCGCGGCTGCTCCGGTGGAAGGGACTGAAGCCCATGAACTATCCTTCCGAGACAAAGCTTATTGGTATCCTTCGGTACCACCAGATGATGTCTCTCTCAACGCCGAGTTCTTTACGGGAAAAGACTCTCTCATCAAGCGATATCAACCTCTGATATGGTCTCGGTTTGGAGGCCCAAGAGGAGTTTATCTTCGAGCCTTGACGAAGATTTCTGTCTCTGCGAACGGCCGAATTCAATTCCAGTATGACAGGGAAGACATTCCCGCCCACTCATATACCCTTGGCCGTGAGAAAGTCATCGTTGCTGAACCCAGTGATTCCGAAGAAGACGATGCATCCCAAGGTATTGAGTTCTCTATTGACGGCCCAGGTGGTGAAATTATACAGACCATTGAGGCTGCCATTGATAAATCCTTTGACGCCCCGGGGGATGGCGACGAAGTACCGCTCTCTTACATCCGTGAAGACCTACATTCTTTCAGGGTTAGTGCTATTCGTTAAGCCTATCACATTGGAAGCAGCTGGTTTGCTAATTGCATTATGTTAGGTGACAACGAGCACCGGTAGATCGTTCACGTTTATGAATGAAGGTGGCATGCCTATTGATGATACCGAATTCAAAGTCCTCCCAATTACCCCAGGGACAACTATTACGGGACTTTATGCCCATCAGGTACAGTCCTGCCTTTTGAGCACAAGGAAGACATAGCTAACGACGGAGTTATAGAGTCGCGAAGGCGCGTTAATGCGAATTGGGGTAATTTCTGAAGTGATCAAGCGGACCCGAGGGACAGAAGAGGGAGGAGAGTAGGTGGAACATCGACACCATCAACCCCAATCCTATGTATTGCGCAATGCATGAACATATACCTGGTCGATCCTGCAGTAGGAAAGTCCTGGACGTATGGATGAATCAAACAAAGGTCGCGTCAGATATCTCAGTCGCTATAACTATTCATCGTAGCGGTCGTAACAAGACCCACACTCAAGTTTCACGGTGGAACCGTGAAGAACATGCACTTCTGTATCTTCAACGGTGTGTGGGATGGCGCCTCGCTGATCCATCTCATGTGACGCTGCTTGAAACCAAACATGGTTCAACTCTAGCTCATGGTCCATGTGCCCATCATGGCCGCTGACTGATGCCACATAGTCGTTGAGGTCTTGTCGCATCCTTAACAAGAACTCTTTTCGATGAGACCATGTAGAGTCATGTGTGCCCTTTTGCTTCTTATAGTCGTCTTTGGCTACTGCAACAAAGAAGCTGACAAGTCTTTCCATGGTTGAGGTGGTGAGAAGAAGACTGATCCAGCTTTCGGCAGAGGAATGGGGAATTTCCGGCCCCATCAATCGTTGCACAGTGGAGAAAAGGAGATGCATGCAGTGATGAGTGGACAGAAATATATGAGTATCGGTAAATGGTGCCTTTTGCATGATTGACTGTTGCCTTTTGACAGATGATGCCAGATCATGGCGGTGGTGTGAGTGATGGTGGTCATGGGCTGAGACGGCAGAAGCCTCGAGGAAGAATACCGCATAGGCCCTGGTACCAGGTGAGTATTTGGCCAAGAGGGACGTATCGTAGGGTCTTACATAGGACGTAGAAGTTTGGCTTGCAGGGACGCCACGGCTCTGCTGTGGACAACCTCTTTCTCAGTTTTGGAGGAAGACCACAAAGGCTGGGCAATTGGATCAGTTTCCAAGTGGTGCTCCACTACATGATCAGCCAGGTGGTAGGACAGTCGAAGACAAGTATTCCAGCATCGCTTTAGATCGCCGAGGTATCCCAGAGAATATCCCGCGTTATTTTGATCGATGGCTGGGTTATATTCAGGCGGCGGAGGCGGAAACAATTCGCAGATGAAGGCGATATCATCTCCCGGCGATAAAAACCCATCAATGGAGTGGCCTTGATGGTGTATTTGCTTACGAAGCTGAATGTATTCCCAGGCAATGGCAAATTGCAGCCTGGCCACTTGGTCATGTAGTGATCGACAACTCAGAGACAAAGAGCCAATGTCTTTGAGCTCACAAGAAGCCAATATTGCCACAAGGATGTGGGAGGGAAGCTTTTTCCACACTGAATCTTTGGGTCCCATGTAGCTTGAGCTCCGCTTGCCTCTCCGGAGGACTGTTTTCACTCGATCGAGAAGATGTGTCATGGCGTATGTATTCAAGGAATCGTGAGAAGATTCCACGATATGTATTTGCACTTGATATGAAAAATATCCGTGAGGATGACAGCAATACGAGTATCTGACAATGCCCAGACTGTAGCGGCGCAGTCATGGGACCGAATAGACTTTAACATTGAAAACGGGAACAACTTCAGAGGTCGAGGGGTTTTTCACGTCAGCCTTGAAACAAGCAATTGCAGTGGAGAATATCAAGCCAATTGAAGTAGACAATTTAACCCAACCGAGATTGAATGATGTCTTTGGTGGAGATGGGTGGAAGTGGGTTGAGAGCCTGATTTATAAGGCCGAAAACCATCGGTCTCCGGCCTCGGTCGTCGTTCCGATCGCAACAAAGCACCCATCCTTTCCACATGTTCTACTGATGAAATAGCAACGCACACGTAATCCATGTGTCAAGCTCGACCGGACAGCATTTTGTCGCAATGGAAACGAGCAGCGCGAATAGCCCCTTCAATGGCGCGCGCGCGCCAGACTCCCCATCAAAACAGCTCACGCCTTTCTCGTGTGTGGTCTGTCACAAACGGAAGGTAAAATGCGACAGACAAGAGCCGTGCTCGAATTGTGCGAAGGCGAGTGTGGAGTGTGTTTACCGTGCTCCCCCACCGCGCCGCAAAAGGGGTCTCGAGCCGAATAGCGATGCGCCGCAAGAACGCGCGAAATCCCTCAAACGCAATGCGGAACCAAGCGGAAGTACAGCTGCTTCCCAGAGACCCTCAGCGGGAGAAGAGCGGGCTGATCCAGAGAAAAGTGGATCTGGGAGGATGATTATGAAGGATGGCAACTCCATCTACCTGGCCAGGTGAGTCTTGTAATTGAATGTGTGGTCAACATTGCTGACTTTCGTATCAGTCACCCGTGGACGAGTGTGAGCAATGTGGTATGTATTCCTTAAGTGCTGGCGCATTTGGTTTTGACCGTTTCTGTTAGCTTACCAACGCGTCCGATGTCTTGAGGGATGTATCGGACACGGGCAGCGATAATTTTGCCCAGGATGTGGATGACGAATATGCCATACTTTCTCCTTCCACGAGAAGAAAAGTCATCGCAGAGCTTCATCCAACTCCCTTGCATATATTCAAATTATGGCAAGCATTTCTCGAGAATGTGAATCCACTCACCAAGATTATCCATGTGCCAACTCTACAACAACAAATCTTGGAAGCTATGAGTGACCTACCAAGAGCAAGCAAGGAGCTCGAAGCACTGATGTTTGCGATCTACTGCATTGCGCTGGTTTCCATGGAACAGGGCGATGTCGAGAAGTCCTTTGGAGAAAGCAAGAAAGCTCTTCTATCAAAATACAGAAAAGGGGCCCAGCTGGCGTTCAAGAACGCAGCAATTCTTCGGACTTCGAGTTTGACAGTCCTTCAAGCATTCATGTTCTATTTGGTATGTCCACCCCATATCCCCCGGGTTCTTTCAAAGGTTCAATTCAAGTTCGAATCTAAACTTGTCTCGGTAGCTATGCATGCGGGAGTTTTCCGATCCACACACCATCTGGACTCTATGCGGAATTGCAACACGGATTGCGCAGCGGATCGGAGTTCACCGAGATGGTTCCAATCACGGTCTATCGGTCTTCGAAACCGAGATGCGCCGTCGCGTTTGGTTCCAACTCATAATCATCGATGCCACTTCTGCGCAGTTCTGCGGCGTTGCTTCAAGTTCTCCTTCAACTTCAATTGACGTCAAACCCCCTATGAATGCAAATGACAGCGATCTCGATCCCCGCATGACGGAGCCGGCTTGCGAGAAACAAGGCCCGACAGAAATGATATTTGTTTTGGCTCGAAGTGGACTCGGACAGGGGTTGCGTCGTTTGTCAGCGGGCGATGCAGGTGGTGATGGATCATGGGCAAATCTATCATCTCCATCGATGTCATTGCAGGAAAAAGACAAGATCATCGACGAACTTGAAGAATTTATGGAATCGAGATTCCTCCGATATTGCGATAAATCCATCCCGCTCCATATGGTTACAAGGCTAATGGCTCGTGCATCTGTGCACTACACCCGACTGATGGCACACCACCCTCGTCAATACCAGGACCAGAACGTTCGCATATCTCGGGCCGAGAAAGACATGATATTTGAAAGCGCCCTCGAAATGACGAAGTATACCGACCATGCACAAAACAATCCGGTTGTTCGGAGATTCTCGTGGCACACTGTGAATCATATGCCGTGGGACGCCATCATATTTATGCTTTCGGAACTGCGGCACCGGACCGACCCAGAAGAGAAGAGTACTGTCTGGCAGTTGATCGGAAATGTCTATTCCCAACACATACTCGAAACGGGCAAGAGAGATTCCACGCCTCTTCACCTGGCCATCGAAAGTTTGATCATAAAGGCCTGGCGAGCGTACATTGGAGAGTGTAACCTCAAACGCCGCACACCTACACCCTGTCCTACCATCGTCGCCTCTTTGCTAGCGAAGGCACCGAATATTCCCGACCCGCAACCGGCCGAAAGAAGCATTGAATACGAACGTGACGCAGAGCCCCATGTGCATCCCAGTCACGAGTTTTCAACTTCTCACTTTGACCCAGAAACAGAGAGATTCGACTTCATGATGGGTGACAGTCCAGTGGACTGGAATGAATGGGACAAACTTCTCAATCAATTCCAGAGCTCCTTGGTAGATGATGCCACGTATCTGCCCTGATACGACGGTTCGATCCCTTTGCTGAGCGTCAAGCTACATGGCCATGATTCAGAAAATCGATACCAGCCTCACGAATAAAATGGGTTGATGAATGTAACAGATCACGAGAGCACCTGGGCAAAACGTGCTCGTATTCATGTACGGAGTAAACAAGGCCGGGTGTGCTCGCACCGATCGGCAACCGACGCTCCGATCGCACATGGACGTCTTGGCTGTACTTGGCCTCACTCATATGGTCACAACTCTCGGGGTCGGTGACTAACACGCCGAGCGGTGGTGGCATAGGCGACTCAGCTTATGTTTGATTGCATTTTTGTCAAGGCATGGTCTTCGACTAAGAAACATTATTTAAGGTCGGTCTTGTGTCGCAGTTTTTGACTTTGCCTTTTTTCCCCATGTAATATACCCATTTCTTGACCAACGAGATATCTTTTCTTTTTCCAAACCTGTTCACGCAACGTTTTATTCAACTTTTTGGTGAGAATGAAATCTCAAACCGAAGTCCTCATTATAGGCGCAGGTCCGACTGGCCTTGTCCTTGCCTTGTGGCTCCAACATCAAGTTGTTACTGTCCACATTGTTGACCAAGCGACTGCGCCGGCTACCAAATCTCGGGCAATTGTCGTCCATGCGCGTATCATTGAACTTTACCGACAGCTTGGAATATCCGACGACCTTTTAGCTCTTGGATACAAGCTCCCGGCGACGAATCTTTGGGTTCACGGGCAACACAAAGCGCAGATAGCATTGCAAGATTTTGGCAGCGAGCTGACTCCATACCCTTTCATGTTGACTGTTCCACAAGATGAACACGAAAATATGTTGGAGAAGCGTCTCAACAGCGTCGGTGTCTATGTACAGCGACGCACAACATTGCAAGGATTTGTGGACCACGGAGCAAGTATCACTGCTACTCTGTTTCACGAGGCTGATGGCACTTCAAGTACGCATGAAGCGTCTTACATTGTCGGCTGTGATGGGGCACATTCAGCTGTTCGTCATGCTATTGGTGCTAAATACGAAGGGGAGACGTACAAACCGTTATTCTATATCGCCGACATCGAAGGTGAAGGCAACAAGCTCTTCAATGGAGAGGGCAACCTCATGATCACGAATCAGAGCTTCAACTTAATAGTTCCATACGACAAAGCAGGCCATGCAAGATTGGTTGGCATCACAAGCCTTGGCACAGAAGAAAATCCCACCATCGACTCCCCAGATCACGACCACCAGATCACATTCGAAGACGTCAGACCGCAAATAATGGAAACAATGGACATCGATATAACCAAGGTCAACTGGTTCTCCACATATCGCAGCCACCACCGTATCGCGGACAAATTCCGCAGCGGCCGGGCGTTCCTCGTCGGAGACGCAGCCCATATCCACAGTCCAGTGGGTGGTCAGGGCATGAATACCGGCATCATGGATTCCATCAATCTAGCCTGGAAGCTAGCGACTGTGCTCAAGCAGCCACAAATGAGCGAGGAGGCAAAGCATCAACTCTTAGAATCATACGAGTCTGAACGGCGCTCCTTTGCTTTGAAAATCGTCAGATCTACCGACACCGGGTTCACAACCTTGACTTCACAAGGAATGCTCGGGTATATTCTTCGAAACTGGCTCATTCCATTCATCATCCCTTTAGCTGTGAAGTTCGAGTTCGCCCGCAAGCGGATCTTCCGCGGTGCATCTCAGCTCATATGCAACTACCGAGGTAGCAGCCTTTGTCAAAGCAACACAGGGGAAATCCAGTCTGGTAATCGGTTGCCGTGGGTTGTAACAGACCAAGGAGAAAATTTCTCAACCCTTCAGGATCTTTGCTGGCAGCTCCATGTGTACGGGGAGCCCGGACCAGAACTAGGCCAGTGGGCCCAGAAAGCGCACGTGAAGTTGTTTGTTTTCAAATGGAGTGATAATTGTGCCAAAGCCGGTCTCATTGAGGATGCTGTTTATTTGTTGCGCCCCGATCAATACATTGGAGGTATCTTTGAGGGGGGATCTGTTGAGCGGAGGCTGGACGAGTACTTCCTTCGCTTGGGAATATTTTGAACATGTTGGATGTGAATAAACTTCAAATTTACTTACTCTCACCTCCTAGCCACCATGCCCGTAATTATCAGCCCACCAGAGAGCATACATTTCCTTATAGGGCCAAAACCAAGGTTGATACATTTTCGCACAATATCTCCTGCCGAAATACTCCACTAAAATCCAATCCAATGGAAACTTCCGTGCCGAAAGGTCTATGTGCTTCCATTTTCCCATTTAAGAGAGATTGTGCACCCGTGGACACTCGTGGACGTGGAGTGCAACTGCCCATGTGCTTATAGTTCGACGCATGCGCCAAGACTGAGCCGTGATTGGTGGCTTGGCAGAGATTAAAGCCCAGGATCACGATTTTGATTGGTGTGCCTGCGGAGCCAAGCCCGGACCCACATCCGTCTTCCGAAAACGTGCCTTCCTTTTGTTTTTGACTCGCGGCTTCCTTTGCGGGACTCTCAGCGATAATGGGCGATGGTATCATACCCAATTTTCCAGATTGTACCTCCGCTAGCGCGTCCCAGTAAGCACTGGTCCTAGCGGGCTCTTGAGCTAAATTGCTCACTGCACGCACATGTGGTCGATATGACAGGCTCTCATTTGCTGCACAGAATATGCCTAACCGGGACAATCTCGCACGTTTCCGACTTGGAATGTTTTTGATCTTTGCGGACGCCCTATCGTAGGGCTATAAAAGCATTGCAGCGGCCGAAGTGATCATCACATTCCAGTGCCTTTTTCCTCAAATTCTCGACACTATGAAGACCAACACCCTCCTTTCTTTGTTGGGACTTTCCAGCAGTGCCTTGGGCGCTGCTGTGAGCAAGGGAAGTCAAGAGCCCTTTGGTTACAAATCTGGCTCGAAGGAGTCAGTGGCCAATATGAAGGACAAGATCGAGAATGTTGTATGGATTATCCTTGAAAACCGTGGGTTTGACAACATTCTCGGTGGTGTCAAGAAAGAAGGATTGGACAATGTTGTCAACAACGGTCCTTTCTGGAACCCTGAGAGCGTCAATGATACCAACAGTAAAAAGTGGCAGAGTCAATACAAAGACTACGACTCGGTTCTTCATGACCCTGATCACTCAGTCACTGGTGTCAACTTTGAGCTCTATGGTACCTACAACCCTGACAATGAGGCTATTGCCAATGGCACCCTCAAGCCCAACCTAGAAGGCTTCGTCAACCGTCAGATGCAGGCCTACCCCAGCATCACGGCCGAGCGAGCCACTGATGAGGTCATGGGCTACTACTCCGAGGATGAGATCCCAACACTTGTTGATTTGGTTGATGAGTTCACAACATTCAACTACTGGCACTCTTGTGTCCCTGGTGTGAGTATTCCCCAACTTGAACTGCAACATCAGAAATCCAACTAACACATAATCAGCCTACCAACCCCAACCGTCTTTGCGCAGTCTCTGGTACTGCCGACGGCCACGGCAAGAATGACGAGAGCTTTGATGTCTCCGGTGTCGATACCACCAGTATCTTCGAGGTTGCCTCGGAGAAGGGGATCTCGTGGCGCAACTACGATGGCACCAACGGTGACTTCCTGCCAGACTCCATGTTCTTCAACTGGACAGCCCAGAACGGCAAGAGCAACGTCGTGCCCCTCGAAAACTTCTACCAGGATGCCTACCTGGGTCTTCTTCCCCAGCTTTCATACATCAACCCATCCTGCTGTGGACTCAACACCAACTCCATGCACCCCTCCGGCAACGTCTCCTTCGGCCAAGTCCTCCTGAAGCAGGTCTACGATGCCGTTCGCACAGGCCCACAGTGGGACAAGACTTTGCTGCTCATTACCTTCGATGAGACTGGTGGATTCTTCGACCACGTTGCTCCCCCTCTTGCCGTCCGTCCTGATGACAAGACATACACCGAGACCGCTGCTGATGGCAGTGAGTACACGCTCAACTTCGACCGTCTGGGTGGTCGCATGCCTACTTGGTTGGTGTCTCCATATGCTCCCCGCGGCCACATTGAGAACTACGGAACCGATCCTGTGACTGGCGAGTCATCTTCTTACAGTGCTACCTCGGTCTTGAAGACTCTCGGGTACCTATGGGATTTGGAAGATATGAGCCCTCGTGTGGAGCACTCTCCTGCCTTTGATCATCTTATTGGAACCAAGGCCCGTAGCTCGGCACCCAGCGTTCTGAAGAACCCCCACACTTTCCCTGATGCCATCTAAGCAGTTGGAGTGAAAGCTCGTACAGAGAAAGGCTTCTTCCGAGACTGTCGGGGAGAGCATCTGGGGTGTGATGCTTTGGAACTGATTGTTCATTTATCGAAAAACATAATATTGTCATACTAAAATAATAGCGAAATTGAAATTTTATACTTCAAAGACTTCATACATTCAATTTGCTTTCCAGTACTTTCAAGCACGCCCGTAACAAATTGGAGCAAGTCAACCAAATGAAAGCTGCAATTTAATCTGTACCTCTGGTGATTCTCGCTCGCCCTTCCGTTATTTTGATGAGATATTGCCATCGGATCATCAACCTTGGAAGTTGGGACCGGACAGTGCTATCTCCAGCCGGATCCGAGTTCGGATCCGGACAGGCATCTCACCCCGTCTCCTAGCTCCTTGGGTGTAAGCCGTGGAGAAATTGCAGGAAAATACGAATCGATAGGGCAAAAATATGGAATACGAAGCAGCAATTTTCTCGTATAAAGGAAAGATGTCCGCCATTGAAAGTTCTAAGCAAACACCACGACTTTTCAACAACCCCAACAACTCCCAAAAGCGTTATCTAGCGACCGCGAATCCCATATCATGACTCAAGGAACGGTTGCAATCATCGGAGCAGGCCTATCCGGTCTGACACTGGCACTTGCACTCCACAAGCAGTCGATTCCATGCACTGTATACGAATCTCGCACCGCCTCGCTCGACATTGGCGGCGCGGTCATGCTCTCCCCGAACGCGCTACGAGTTCTAGACTCTTTGGATATCTATGAGAAGATAAAGCTTGATGGGTACCACTTCAAAGACCTCCACTTCCGCACAACAGCACCCCTTGACTCATACGAATTCGGAAACCGAGAAAAGTATGGATACGATGGGCTGCGCATATTCCGACACAAACTGATCGATGCGCTTCTGACCGCGACCAAAGAGCGAGGAGTTCAAATCCAGTACAGCAAGAAATTCGTCCGGGTTCTCTCCGAAACTGAGACAGAAGTCTCCTGGGAATTTGACGATGGCACCATCGGCCAAGCAGCATGCCTGATTGGAGCAGACGGCATCCACTCGCGAGTCCGCAAATACCTATACCCAGAGCTGGAGCCCAAGTTCACGAATGCCGTTGGCGTCAGCGCCGCGGTGCCGACAGCTCAACTGAACCTCCCTCCCTCATTCGAGATCCCGGTGACGATCATGAACCCCAAACACGGCGCCTTCGTCATCGCACCACAATTAGCCGATGGATCAGAGGCTTTCATTGGCAAGCAGAAGCGTGCGCCAGAGCTTGATCGTGATGGCTGGGCCGCCTTACTCGAAGACAAGCAGTGGTGTGTTGACTTCCTCCGCCAAGGAGCTGAGGATTTCCCTGAGGTAGTGCAAAACGCGGTGTCCAAGATCCCACTCGACAGAATAAATCTCTGGCCCTTTTATGTCGTGCCTAAGTTGGAAGAGTGGACCTCGAAGCACTCGCGTGTCGTCATTCTGGGCGATGCCGCGCATGCAATTCCACCCACTGCCGGCCAGGGTATTAACCAGGCATTTGAGGATGTCTATACATTTGCTGTGATATTCCACCAGTGTAAGCACCAAGAGCTTCAGCGCGGATTGAAGGTTTGGCAACAAGGGCGGCAGGAACGGGTTGACCGAATTCTCGAGTTGAATGCTCAGATTGATGCCCGGCGAATGCCTAGAGTTCCTGGTTCGGCGCCATTGGAAATCGAAACCAAGCCGTTTGATCTAAGTTGGCTGTACAGTCCTGACTTTGATGACATGGCGGAGGATTGGCTCAAGCAAGCTGCTAATGTCTGAGATTGTGTATATACCTTGTTTGAAATGTAATATCGGGGCTGTTCGTATTATTAAAATCATCCAGAAGTGTTAAAGCCACAATTCGCGCTTTTTTGAGAATGGAAGAATGTATAAATTCTCAAAGTCAAGATTTCAATAGAAAAGAAGACCAAGTCACTAGAGATGATTGCTGTAGCTGTTGGCGCCTTAAGGCAGAAAGGCTAAACCTAATTGGGTGTCGATCTGGAGATTCTCGAATTCCTCCGCGGCAATTGATAATCAACCTCTCGCTCTCTCACCCACCACGTGAAAACAAACCCTCAACATGGCCTCTTCGATGAGACTGGCCAACGGGCTCTTGACCCGGGCTATCCGCACCGCTGCCATTGAATCCACACCGACACAACGCCTTCTGCGCAACAACACCGCTTCACAATGCCGAGCCTACACCCAAGCACAGCGCCCACGATGCGAACAAAGCATGCGAAGCATGATCACCTCACGGAACCAGTTCTCAACCTCCGCATTCCTCGAAAAACAAAAGACAATGGGTCAGCTACGCCAGCGTAACACGACCGGTCCATTCTCGTGGAAGGCCGCGTTGTTGTTCGTGTTGACTGGTGCGGGTATGATGCTCTACTTCCGTATTGAGAAGGCTCGCCTGGAGCGCAAGCGCATGACGGAAATGAGCAAGGGTGTCGGCAAGCCCAAGGTTGGCGGACCGTTTGTGTTGAAGGACCTCGAAGGAAAGGAGTTTACTGCGGAGGACTTGAAGGGAAAATACAGCTTTGTGAGTGGTTCGGAATTGTCGCGGGAATGCGAACGCAATGGTTTGATATCATTGTTTGCTGACAATATCTTGTTTCTCTTTGAAGGTCTACTTTGGTTTCACCCACTGCCCCGATATCTGCCCCGATGAGCTGGACAAGATGGCCGAGATCATTGAGAAGGTTAAGGCTTCTACCAATGACGAGAAGCTCTTCATGCCTGTCTTCATCACTTGCGATCCTGTCCGCGACACACCCGAGGTCCTGCGCGAGTACCTCGCTGAGTTCCACACCGGCATTGTCGGCTTGACCGGTACCTACGAACAGGTCAAGAACGTCTGCAAGCAGTACCGCGTGTACTTCAGCACACCTAAGGACGTGAAGCCTGGCGAAGACTACCTTGTGGACCACAGCATTTACTTCTACCTCATGGGTATGTCAGCTTCCAAGAAACTCTGTCGTGCATGGATGTTCCAGTACTAATAATCTATCATAGACCCCGACAACGACTTCGTGGAGTGCATCGGTCGCCAAGATACCCCCGATTCCGCGGCGAAGGTGATTTTGGAGCACATCAATGACTGGAAGAGAGAAGGCAAGCCTCTGAAGACCGAGTAAGTGTCTTTGGCGAGGTTTGTTTGTAGAAATTGTACAATATATACTCGAGTATCTGAATACCCGACTCAGCCGAAGTTGCGGTCGTGTCAAAAATTACATTGTAGAGTCTACGCAAGAATTAGCCACGCTCATGTCCAAGTGTTGATTGTTGATCTCACGACCAAGAAGATACCAACCAAAAGTGGAAGCCCGGCCTCTCATGCTTCATCTTTCTTCAGGAGATTTCCCTCCGCATCTCGATCGGCATTAGCCCTCCATTCCATTCCTCCATCAACAAACTCCTCCCTCTTCCAAATCTCCGCCTTCTCTTTACAAGCCTCCAGCACCTCCTCGCCAGCCCTCCACGCCGCAGCACGATGCCCCGAGCTAACAGCAATAGCAATTGAAGCCTCTTTAATAGGCACAACACCCAATCGGTGTATAATGCTTACGCCCTCAAGATTATGTGTTCGGACGGCCTCCTCCGCGATCTTCGCTAGTGTCTTTAATGCGAGAGGTGGATACGTAGTATAGCTCAGCTGAGACACAGAGCGACCTTCAAAGGTATCGCGTGTCGTTCCGAAGAAGAGAACATTTGCGCCCGCTGCGGGGGACGAGGTTTGTGATAGCGAGGTGTTTGCGTCGAGGACATCGTACGTTAGCGTTATATGGATGTTTTGGGCTGCGTCGTGGTGTGTGCGCGGGTAGGTTTTTGGGTCCAGGTGTGCTGGAAGGGGCTCGTTGGTCGTCATTGTGTTATTTGCATTGGAGACGTTGGATGTGTTCAAGAGTGGAAATGCAGTGGATGCTTTGGTGGGCTATTGCTTATCGCCTGCGGGGATCGGTGGATAAGAGCGCACCGATCTGCGGAGAGCACCGATGGAATTCCGTGTTATACATTTCTACAGAACTTAGGGGGATTTTGATTTTTCGTTCCAGAATTGGGTCGTTTGATCAATTAGACATGGTTGGCTAGACCACTATATAGTATGACCTAACCGATTTACAAGAGAAGCACCACTGCCTCGTACGGCCGGAGAGTCCACTTATCACCAGAAAAGCGCGAGCGAGCTTCATCAGTGCCTTCGTATGTGTTCAGCAAGACGTCCTTCACTCCGCTGACACCATTGGCTGCTGCATCCCACTCTAGGGTCTTCTCGGTCCAGTGGCACACCACTAGGCACTTCTGGTCACCGTACTGGCGGGTGTACGCAAAGACCTCCTGGTTCGGTTTATCCAAAAGTGTAAAGTCACCATACACAAAGGTGTCAAGGTACTTCTTGCGCAGCTTCAAAACAGTAGCCCAATAATGGTATGTCGAGTTAGGATCCTTGACTGCCGCCTCGGCATTGACCTTGGGATAGTCTGTGTTCACGGACATCCAGGGCTTGACTCCAGGGCCTGTGAATCCTGCATTTTCAGCAGCTGACCATTGCACTGGGGTGCGTCCATTGTCACGAGACTTCTTTTGGTACTCTTGAAGTGCGACAGCTTGTGCTGCTGTGTCATCCTTTGGCAATCTTTGGGCCAGTCAGTTCGATGTAACAATAAACCGGAGGGGTGGTGACTTACCTGTTCCAGTGGTTCAAACAGTCAATGTCCTTGTATTCCTCGATACCCCATGACTTTGGCACATTGCCTGTTCCAATCTCCTGTCCTTGGTAGACAAATGGAGTACCGGCTTGCAACGCCAGAGCGGTGGCCAACATTTTAGATGCGACCAGTCTATACTCCTCACTCGCATTGGTGTAGCGATCGATAGAGCGCGGCTGATCGTGGTTCTCCCAGTAAAGCGCATTCCATCCATCATTGGCATACATGAAAGTCTGCCAACGCTCAAAGAAGTCCTTAAGGTCAGTGAGTTTCCAACTACCAGGCTCAAATTTGTCGTATTTGCCATGGTCAATATCGACATGTTCAAAGTTGAAGATCATGTTGATCTCATTGCGCTCGAATTGTACGGCACGGAGAACCTCTTTTTCGTCCTTGACGAACGGCATTTCACCTACACTGAAGGCATCGTACTCCTTTAGGATCTTTCCTAGATCCTGGAGGTATTCATGCAAGCGCGGGCCGTTGGCGTACCACTTGTCACCCCACTGCCATGGCGTACGTGGGTCTTTGATGGGTGCATCGGGGAAGCTCTGCTCCTTGCTGATGAAGTTGATCACGTCCATGCGGAAGCCATCGCAGCCCTTGTCGAGCCAGAAACGCATAATGTCGTGCACTGCTTTGCGAACTGGTGGGTGCTCCCAGTTCAAGTCGGGTTGTTCGACTGCATAGAGGTGGAGGTAGTATTCTTGCGTGTGCTCGTCCCATTCCCAGACATTTCCTGCAGTTTACAATTAGAGGGCGGAAGAAATAGAGTGAGGTTTGGCCCCATGCATACCTTGGAAATGAGAAACCCAGTTGTTGGGTGGTTGACGATTGCCATTCTCGTCATATTTCGCAGGCTTCCACACATACCAATTCCGATACTCGTTGTCTTTGGAGCTTCGGGATTGCTTGAACCATTCATGCTGATCACTGGTGTGGTTTACAACAAGATCCATCAAAAGTTTCATACCACGGTCGTGGCAGCCAGCGATTAGCTTTTCGACGTCTGCAACTGTGCCATACTCGTCCGCGATACTATAGTAATCGGAGATATCGTAACCCATATCGACTTGAGGTGACTTGTAGGACGGACAAAGCCAGACAATATCTATAGCCAGATTCTTGATGTAGTCCAATTTGGAGATGATACCTGGAATATCACCGACGCCATCATCGTTTGAATCTTTGAAGGAAGCGGGCCAGATCTGATACACCGAGCTCTCTTTCCACCAGGCGCGGTGGTTAGAATTTCCGGGAGTAGCCATGGTGAGATTTGTGGCCGGGCTGTGTAGGATACGAGGGTGGAATCAAGAATATGGAATTCGGGTGAAATCACAAGTTGTTATAGATGGGTCGGAAGAGCATGAGGACACTTGGAGGTCTAATCACTCGTAGCACGTCCCACCGCGGGGCAGCGGAGAATCATCGGACTACCAGCGATTGAAATAAATGGATCGGCTGGATCATGCCTGAACATGGACTTTGTGACTGCAGCTTGAGCGTTGAATCAGAAGCTCTGATACAGGGTGGATCATCTCCACTACGTGTAATGTTGATGGCTTATGCAACAGCCTGGTTCCTTGGTCTGATGTATACGCAGACTGCGTTTGGGCGTTCCTATGAAATCCAGCCGACTGAATTCTGAAGAAGGGGAACATTAAGGATGGAAGACTTCTCTCGCGGTCTTATTCTCATGCGATACAATGTCCACCGGTGTCAAATGGCGAGATTGGCTAGACTGCTCTGATGGACAATTCTGCCTCAAGTACTAGTTTGGTGTCGAACGAGCATCTTGAAGACGGTAAGCATAGACCAGGTGTTTTGGAGATTGAATTCGACAATAGTATTCATTGACACAGTGCAAAGTACTGTGTACAAGTGAGCGTACGAGCTCAATCGAGAGCGGCGATAAGGCCTATCACCCGATTGTACATGCCCAGGTGCCCGGGTGGCCTTCGCGGGGTCCACGGGTGCCTCCAGGCATGTCTCCAGGCGTGTCTCCCGGTCGACGGGTGTCTGAAGGGGCCTGAAGGCGGTGAACAATTGTGCACGAGTGGAAGGTAGACCGGACCGTAGCGATAACGCTTATCGGAACAGTGAAGTCCATGTTTTGTTGAAGCGTCACTTCGCTTTCCACTTTCCTTTCCATATCATTGAAAGCCATGGCGCATTCTCAGCAGAACGAAGGTTATTCCAAATGGGGTCAGCGCCCATTCCAACCCCGTGAGGACCGAGATGGTCGTATGTACGACGATCAAATCGACTCGCGCCCACTTGGCGGTACAAGCTCCTCCCCGCACGGTCACTGGCCTGGATGCATCTTAGCGACGGGCCCATATCTTCCATATGATATAGAGCTTTGGCTAATCTAATCTTCCGATAGGAAATCAGGACCGTCCTCGTTCACCTCGGCGACCAACAGCAGATCGCAGACAGGACTATCCCCGAGACCGAGATTATGGCGCAGGGTTTCGAGGCAATGGTCGGGATGAATATCGTCGCCGGGATTCACGCTCACCACCTCGACGGGGAAGACAATCATACAAAGACCGTGACCGTGAGGGCTACCGGAGCGGAAGTCATAGTCGCAGCCGCAGCCCTCGGCGAGGCCAGTTCCACCCTGGGAATGAGAGTCGAGAAGTAATGATGGAAGGATTTCCTGTCGACATGACAGAAGAAGACGTGAGTCATTGGCTTCACGGGCGTCAAGCCGGGCGATGCATATATTTTCGAAGACAAGGGCTGACATGCACATTGTTTGTGAACCGCAGATTACCGCAGAACTCAGGGTAGCTTACCATGTTCACGACCTGGAAGATATTCGGGTCATTCGGGACCGTCAGACCAGTATGTAATCTCGAGAAAGCATGGCAGAGAGTTTCATTTCTGACCTGGCATCGTGCTCCGCAGAACTGTCAAGGCAGCTGGGATTCTTGCGGTTCCGCACCATTGACGAATCCAGAGATTTCGTGACCAAGAATCAGCCAAACATTTATTTCTATGGGCCCAGCGCTGGTCCGAATGACCGCAGCACTAAAGTGCGCATTGCATACAGCCGTGAGCGAGAAGACAGAGCTCGCCCGAGAGGGGAAAGTGATTGGACTTGCCGCATGGTAAGTTCACCCCGTTTGCCCACGTGTGGGAGTGGGATCGATTTGTGATTTCTTTCTACATAGAACTGCGCTTACCTACCCAGTGCGCTATCTCCAATTATTCCACACGTGGCAAGTGCTTCAAGTGCAACGCCCCACGACCTGGTACGTATCTTATTCTGAACCGCTGCATTCGCTTTCACATACTTACAACACTCACAGAAACGGCTTCCGCAGGCCTATTTGGAGCTCCGGCTCCACCAGTCGCTAACTTCGGTGATACTGATGCTGCTCCCGAGAACCAACCCTCCCAATTCCTCCTGATCCGTGGGTTGGACCCCTCCGTCACTGAGCAGCTTCTTGGCAAGGGTGTTACCAAACTGTATCGCCCATCTGGAAACAATGAAACTGCCCCTAATGACCCGAACAAGGGGCCAAAGGTGGCCTCGACAAGCAGCACACCAGGAGCACGAGAGGGCTCTCTCCGTCGAGTCTTGCTTGTGCGTGACCGCAAAACTAATGAGAGTTGGGGATATGGGTTTGCAGAATTCGCAGGCGTGATGGTATGTACTTGCACAATAACCCTCAAATTGGTTACAATCTGACATGAACTAGGATGCGCAAGCTGCGATGGCTCGACTCAAATCATTTGAAAAGTTCACGATCTCCTCGAAGCCTGTCATGGTCAGCTTCATTCACGCGGGAGTGTTCATCCCAGTCTTGAGTCCCTCGGCTAGTACCGATGCATTCACTTTTACCCCACTACACAACAAAGCAATGCGATTGATGTACTGGGACGACAAAGCTTATGTGACAGAGCTGACCCTGACCCCGGAAGAAGAGGATATCGCACAGCCCAATCCGCAAAACAGCCAGACCAAGGCTACAAAAGACACGGAAAAGGCGAAGAAACGAAAGGCTGATGCCGCAACCGGTGCCAATTCCAAGAAGCTTGCTATGCCCACTCAGCTTCAATTCTGGAGTGACCGTCACGCCGAGCTTCACGGTACTTCAAACAGACCAGCTGACGAGAACACTACTGGGGCCACTGCCGGAGCCAACCTTGCCCAGGAAGTACAGTCTTACGCCGACTACAACAAAGTCTGCTGCTGGCTGTGCATGCGTGAACTGAGGAACGTTGCCAAACTCAGACTGCATGAACGTGCGAGTGAACTGCACCGGGCCAACCTGCAGAATAAGGAACTGACCGACTATGCCATGTACAAGTTGATCAAACATGAACTGGTGAAAGCACCTGAGGGATACGGGAAGCCGACTATCCAGGAATACCGGGACCGGGCGCTAGAGCGTCGTCAAGCCCTTGGCCCTACGGTGGCCGCTTCTGCTCAGCGCGCTTCTACTCAACGACCTGCACCGAAGGAAGAACCTGAGGCCCCTGTGCAGACAAAGACGACCTCGAAGGGTGCTTCTCTTCTCGGAAAAATGGGATGGTCTGAAGGCACCGGTCTGGGCGCGCAAGGAACTGGTGTCATCGAGCCAATTGCGACTGAGATTTACGCTCAGGGTGTGGGCCTGGGTGCCCAGGGAGGCAAGCTAGGCGACGCAACTGAAGAGGCGGGTCGAAACACTCGTGGTCGATATGATGAATTCCTCGAGAAGACTAAGAGCGCCGCACGCCAGCGCTTCGAGGAGATGGATCGGTCTTAGATCCATTCGCTCAAGACCTGCCAACCAAATGTACAACAGCACTATTCCTGGTCTTTGGGTGTGGAAATGCGCATTTGCCCACTGTGGCTATGGCATATTCATCATATGGAGCTGAACCCAAAGATGGACCTCTTGATGTTTCAGCATCACACTTTGTCGAGCACATTCCTAGCTCATGATTAATTGTACGATATCAATTCCCCAACGAGAATCTTCAGCCTCTAGCGTTCAGTTTATTTTAGCAATTCAGTGATATTTTCAGCTCCCACATGTCTCCATGGTGGCTCAAATGCCATGCTCGCAGTAAATGTATAATATACAGGTTGGTATCAAATCATGAGTAGAGTGGATGCAATATTATAGACAATGGCAACAACGCCAACAATGCCATAAATAAATGAGTTTTATTTAGCGGCTTCATCCGCGCGGGCTTGATCGAACGCCCTCTTCATCTTCTCCTTTTCCAATTGCTTCTCGAACTTGTCACCGAGGACCTTGGAAACCCACTCGGTGACTTCTTCCTCGAGCTCCTCATCACTCTTCACGGGTGTGTCGCTGCCGCCTTGCAAACCAGCCCGCACGAACTTCCGCATATCGTCAATGCTGTTGATATTCAAAGCATATCCGGCCGCTCCGCCGGCCATCATGCCGAAAGAGATCACATTCAAAGTGGCCAGGTTGAGAGCCTCGAAGGCGTCCATTGCAGAGTTTGAATGGGGCTGGTGGTACGTAGAGCTTGTGTAGAAAGGCGGGATGCAGGCGATGCGCTTCTTGTTGAATGCGCGCCGCGTGACGAGGACGGACAAAGCGAAGAATGTCATTCCTCCGAAGAGGAGCTTGAGGTTCGTATTTGATGCGAGAGGGGGTCGCGGAGTTTCAAAGGGTAGAAGTTCTGGTTGTTTTGCTGGAGCTTGGGGTTGCTCTGATGTTGACTTTTCTGGTGTTGTTTGACTTGCTTCGGGCTTTGGGCTTGAGCCCCAGCCGAATAATGACACCATTGTTTATGCGTGGTGTGGGTGAAGAGTTGCTGGTTGGTAATCGGAGACGGGTGACCACCGGCTTACTAGCTCGTGGACGGAGCAGCTCGGAATCGCCGGAATCGAAACAGTCGACGATAGAGATGTCAGCGAGAGGAATGAACCAGCGAGGCGGCTGAACAGGGAGATTGAGGCTGCGCGGGGTACTGGGTGTGTATGATGAACGAGGGCAAATCCGTGCGGAGACGGAGACGGACGACGTTGCCGATCCCTTACACGTGACCGGTTTTTCTGAAGAAGGTTTGGCTTCTGCCTTCACACGACAGCGATCTAGAAAGATACATGTTTTATGCATGATCGGATCAGCTCGAGTATCATCGCTCATTTGGTAGGCTCCTCGAGGAAACTCGTGCTGTGGTGCCCTATGAAAGCCCAATGCTTGACCCGATGGAGGCCAATCAATACCTCCGAGCTGATATCAAGTAACTCGGCATTCTCCGAATGATTTATTGAGAGACTAGCTCGTTTTACCTGTCGCCATGGTTTATGGTGGAAAGCCGAGTACAGGTTGTCGTACTTGCAGACAGCGACATATCAAGGTACTTCGCTTACTATGAGTCTTGAAGTGCAGAAGACTGACATGACACAGTGCGATGAAACTCGACCACATTGTCGGGCATGTACAAGAACAAAAAGATCATGTCCAGGATATCCGGATCCTTTTGATTTGATGCTCCGTGACCAAACAGCATCTTTCCAGAAACCTGCACAAGCCAGGATAACTCCTCCAGCGAGCAGTCAGTCAAGCTCCAGCAAGTCTTCTCCCAATCCACAGATTGCAGCAGAGTCCAATCAGATTGTGCCCAGAGCCACTACTCCCGCAAACACACCGCCGACAGGGGCTTATTGGCCTACTTGCCCTAGTCCTGTCAGTTTGTACCAACCGATGGAAGATACAGTCGTTCCTATTTTCTTCAATTCCTATATCTATCTTCCTAGGGATCAACACAGCAGGAAAGGCTTTATGGAAATATTGCCCGAAATCTTCATGTACACCAAACCTGGATCACATTTGCACAGGAGCACTTTAGCTGTTGCTTTCTTCTCCGTGGCTGCGTGGACCGGAAATGGGGCTTTGCTCCGCTGCGCGGAGCAGTATTTTACACAAGCATTGTCGAAGATTCGTGCAGCTTTGATCAAAACCGAACCTAATGACCTGGACTCAGTCCTGCTGTCTACACTTCTGCTCTCTACTTACGAGGTAAGCACATCTTCCATGACTCGCCACCATCAAACTAAGACCGTTCACCAGGAATTCGTTGCAATGAAAGATGAAGAACATCCTCTGAAAGCTCATCTCAGGGGAGCAATTGCTCTTATCAATGACAGAAAGGCAAAGCGCCTCGAGACACCATCATCACAAACAATTGATGACGCTGTGCAGATACAAATAGTGCGTGTGGAATACCGATGTCCGGAATGAATCACTTACATAGACTGCAGATTAAAACCAGCAGAGGACTTGAAATTCCAATGGTTCCAACTCCCAAAGTCTGGCCATTGTCCCAGCCAACACCGCAGCCAGAGCCACGAATACTATTAGCCACAGCTGCATCGGAGATTGTCAACCTTCGCTTTTCTTGGGAACAGATTCTTTCTCGACCATCGGACGAAGCCGGTGGCATGGCTCTCTTGGAAAAGGCTTGTCAAATCGATAGGAACCTGGCAACATGGTCCTATCTGCTTCCGCCGAATTGGGCACCCGTCGCAGCAAGCCTCATCCCGCAATCCGTCCGTGATGCCGGTGTGTACAATAATCGATGTGACTGCTACATTGACATATGGACTGCGTCTACCTGGAACACCTACCGCGACTGCCGCATTCTTGTACAGCTCATCATTCTTGGTTGTCTTCGCATGATGCCTTCCCATGACCCAGATGGAATCAAAGCAGCTATGGCAATGAACATCGCTCACCGTCTAGCGGACGATATTTGCGCCAGTGTTCCTTTTTGTCTTGGTAATCAAATGGAATCAGTGCGCATGAGGCCCGGACTTGTTGAATATCCATTCGCCGAAACGCGGCCGCTCCCCTGGACTCACCACCAGATCGCACCACTCATGGGTCCCTGGATCCTTGCGCCATATTTGAGGAACCTTCTATCTTCAGATATAGGGCTACCTCCAGCGCAAATGATGTGGGTCCAAAGCCAGATCGAGCGAATTTTGGTCATATACTTCCAGCGATAACGTCGAATTCCAACACATTTCACATACGATCCCCGATCGATCTGATAGAAGTCTCATACGTAAGAATCTTCGATCCAAGAAAATAAAGGAGATCAAGTCCAGAACTCTGCCTTCATTTTGTTCTTTTTCTTCCTTTCCAATATGAAGTTCTTATTTAAGTGATGCCCGAGAATAGTGGGGTCCGATCTTTCACAAGCCTTGAACGGCCCCCAAGCCAGTGGAGTTTGCGATGGTCGTGTGCCCAATGACAGGCCATGATGCCGTGCTGAAAATAGCCTGAGCCTCAAATTTGTGAGTTTGACTCAGGCGGTCCAACCTCCCGAAATCGAAATTCACATCAACTGCTACCTCCGCTCCGTTTGTGGCTTGGAAAAATATCACCTGGACAAACCGAATAGCCGCATCGACCCACCATGTCTTTTGGTGTTGTCGGGGATGACGACTTCATGGATTACAAAGGCATGGATAAGTCGACTGATGTGCAACTCCTCCGATTGTTTCTGGCCTTGGCAGGTATTGGATTCTATCTAGTAAGTTGATATCTTAATCCATGGGCTGTGAATAGTATGGAGAATGCTCAGAGCAGGTAATTGACTGTTCAAAGGCTGCGTATGTGGAGGGCACAGTCACTTTTGCATTCGCTTCAACCGCAACTCCAAGAGAGCCACATAGGCTACTCTCTCCAGGAATCTTTCGGGGTCTCCCACTCATGTTGCTCCATCAAGGGTTGAAAATGTTCCTTCTTTCCTTGTTCCCCGCGCAAGGGTCCAGCGTGGTCAGGTGTTTCCTCTTGAGCGTGATCTTCGAATCGGTGCTCTCACCTCTAAAGGTGGCTCATGTGCACAAGATTCTCAATCTACATCCACAAATTTCTCTGCGTCGACGCATTTTCAACCAGTCGATATGGTTTGACGTCTTCCCGGCTACTCTGCTGTATAGCACCGTGTCGAGCTTTTCCTTCTATCTCATCATCTATGCTCTCCGGAACCTAGGCTTTGTGGATCATGAATTCACCATTGTGTCTAGACAAACAGCACTCTACATTGTCTTTGCACTTTACGGGATCACCCACTTCGGAGGTACAGTTCCTGCGTACGCTGTTTTTATGCGTGTCGCTGCCTCTGTGGATCCGACCCACGACAATCCCAACCATGCGACCAGAACCATGGATATCAAGGGCGCGTGGCGCAATCTATCGGGGTCTATTCTGGCTCTACTTTTTGGCGTCATGTATCTTGTATCTGTGTTCAAATTTCTAGCTGCAATGTGCATGGGGCTTTTCTCGCTCATATACTTCCCGGAGCACAGGTATGGCGAGGTGGGTCTGTTTTTTGCAAAGTACTTTGGCTAGTTCAAGTGGTTTACAAGAGCTGACAGTGATGGGTCTTTACCCGAAGCCCTCCAGGGCTTGCTTGATGCTGCAAATTTTCCGAGCCCTGGGGTTCTTTTGTTCAATACTCAGCAACCTTGGAAAGGTCTTGTTCTACAAAAGCACCTACGCAACCATGGATTATCAAGACAAGTTTTCATTTTCAGAGAGGATCATTATAAGACCTAGGGCCAGGCCATTGAACACAGTAAATCACAAAATAGACCAAACAAGCATCAACTCCGAGTATGCAAAAAGGGCTTTGGGAACAGCGCAAAATAACGAAAAGCCGAAAAGCAAAATCAAGGACATGATTGCGAAAAGACACGCTTCTAAACTGTTAATATATGCAAATCAACATCAATATAAGTCATCAAACGTAAAAAGGAAGCCAAGTCATAAAGGCCCATTGGGCAGATCATTTCATAGAGCCGGTGGTGATGAGCATATCAGTCCGACCTGGCCGAGAGAAGCGGTCGATACCAAAATGCTCTTTGCCATCACGGCCGATGTATACTCCGTAGCCGTATTGGGGCAGTTGGCGCTCTGAAGGAGGCGCAACAATAAGACGTGTCACAAGATCAGTCTTACTCCTGGGCTCGCGGAGGATTTTGTCGGACAGTAGAGGTGATTGGTAAATAAAGCTCATCAAATCGGCGAGAGTCGTGATATCGTGAGGAAGGTAGCGGCGACGACCGGGCCAGATGGCCAGGAATGAGACCGCGTATAGAGCACAAAAGGCGATCAAAGCGTAGAATGCAGGCATCAAAGCGGAGATGCGGATGTCATCCTGGGAGGGGTACCAGAGAGCGATGAAGACGCCGCCGGCGAGGATGGGAATGGCGAGAGAAACCATGCTCATGAAGGAGATGAATGCAATTTTGTAGTGGCGGTTGATGATGGCCTTGATGGTGACCTGGAAGGGGAAGGCGGATGGGTAGGCGAGGAGGATGCTGTTATCGGCGGACGCGCCGCTGGGAGAAGAGAGCTCGACAAATGGCTGCAGAGCTCGGAAGTACACATCAATGGGTTGCCAGACCAGGAAGAGGACGTTTCCGATCAGCGCGGGAATGAAGCTGTAGAGGAAGTTCGAGGAGGAGAAAGCACTGGTTGATGGAAGGGTTGGGAGTTTGGGAGGGAAGCCTCCTTCGATGCCGTTGTGGATGAAGCTGACAGCGACAAAGGCAATGAAGAGAGCAAAGACAATGACAGTAAAGATGGATAGTGAAAACTTGCGAAGGAAC
The DNA here is from genome assembly GCA_026122735.1 of Penicillium bialowiezense. Lineage (NCBI taxonomy): Eukaryota > Fungi > Ascomycota > Eurotiomycetes > Eurotiales > Aspergillaceae > Penicillium > Penicillium bialowiezense. The sequence continues at coordinate 2,031,458 of JAKZFB010000004.1, forward strand.
CAGGGTGTCCAGCGGTAGCGGATGGTGGACGAGTACAAGTGGTTGTCAGGATCCTTGGAGAAGCCCGTCTGGTTCTCGACATCAAAGTTGACCCTGGCGAGTCCTTGTGGCTGCTTCTGTCGGTTCTTCTCGGTTTGGTGAAGGGATGGCGTGCGGATTGGGGCATCAACCTCGCCGACTCCGTAAAAGACCTCTGGCTTGCTGGACAATTTCCAGTAGCCCAATCGGAGAACGCGAGGATCAAGAGAATCCCGAACCGATGGAACAGTCTCGGAGAGCTCAAAGTCATGCAGGATGTTTGACCGTTGAATAAGGGGGATCAAATCTGCGATGCTCACAGGATCCCACATCAGACCGGATCTGCTGCGGAGGAATCGCAAAAATAGCATTGCCAAGCCAATTGTCAAGAGGCCGTACAGAGCAACCAATGTCCATCCAATGGATTGGACGGAAGCCCATCTCCAGACACCCTCTCCATCAATGACATAGTGTTTTGCCTGGAAGAGGCAACCGAGGAGTGGAATGGCGAAGAAGTTGGAAAGCCAGATTGTGAATAGAGCGAAGCCGAAGAGTGGCTCTCCGTTCCGGAAGTGTGAGAAGTTGGGGAAGACGAAATTCTTGGAGAGAATTGGCAAGCCTTGCATGACAAGACCCTTTTGTCGCTCAGCTGACATCATGGAGAAAGGTGCGACGCGGTATACAGCAGCTTGGATAACAAACAGCCACATGATGATCGGCGCGGCCAAAATCTGGGGCAAGAATTGCAAAACAAAGTAGCGTGCTCCACCCTGACCAGCATAGTTCCAAAGTCCTTCATGGCGCTGAGACCAAATATTGCAGAAAACAATGCCGGCAATCATGAGAAGACTGGCAAACATCGCCAGTACCAAGGCCCACGGCCGCAGCACAATTGGTAGGTAGTCCAAAGCAGGGTACAACAAGCTTTGCTCAGGAACATCAACAGCCATGAAAGACTCGGGTTCCACAGACATTGGTCGTTGGGGCAGAGCCTGGGGTGAGGGAGAAGTGTATGACGGCCGTACTGGCGGCGTGTCATGTCGAAGCGGAGTGCGTGTGCGAGTAAAATAGCCAAGTCCTTCGTCCCAAACCATGCGGTCTGTCGGGTAGTCACCAGTAGTAGTGGTAGACAGGGAGTCATGTCGTGTCACGCCCCTTGATCTGTCCTGGGTGAGTTGATCGATTGCAAACCGGACGTAAGGAGAGTCGTCCAGTCCTGGAGTGGGTGCAGGACCGGCATAATCACTGGGTACTCGACGAGCAGTCTCGTCGGATCCTGTTGCTTCGGACTCAGAACGCAGCCCAGAGACTTGATCTTCTCCAAACCGAACTGTGCTGGCAGTTGGTGGGCGATGAGACCCAAGCTCCTCTGCAGTAGGTTGATCATGTGCCATGATGGGAGAAGAAGAGTTGGAGGATGGACGAGAGTCAGGAGTCCTGAATCGTCTCACGGTAACTTGACTATCGGGACTTGAGGAAGCTCGATCAGAGAATGAATAGTAGTCGTCCGATGCAGCGACGGATTGTCGTGATTCTGTCCGGGCAAGTTGAGGCTTGCTTGCTGTATAAGAGTTAGTTGACATTGAAAGACTTGAGAGCTGGGAGTTTCCTGCCATTTAAAGGGCAACGGGGCGGGGGATTTTCTATATGCACGTACAATTAACGTTGCGCAGGCTGAAGTTTCTGGTCGGGCTCGTCATGCTGGCACTGGAATGTGGATATCAACCCACGCGCGATGAGACTTAATCTAGAAGCATTCCTTGACCTGGCTGGAGATGTGAAGGGATTTTTGAGTGCCAGCAATCGCTGCCCAGTGGGTTTTCTAGCTGTCACCGTGCTGGGCGACCTTTCCCAGCCTCCCCAGCCACCAGAGCAAGGTCTGCAACCCATAAACCAATAGAAATGAATGAAACATGGGGGTTGACAGCTTAGACACTATTAATTTGATCAATTGCAAGAATTAGATATCCAATCAGAATTTAATGATCACTGGATTTTGTTGAGTCCCAAGGTTTCGCTCGCGGCCCGAATAACTCATCCACGGACGGCCCAAAGCTTGGCTCTTTGCTACCCAGATTTCACTTTATTTCTACATAATTCCTTTTCAAACTCTCAGCATTTCAGAGTTAGACCAGAGAGCTTCACTCCGTGCATATTCTCCAGTTTTCCTTTTAGAATTTACCAACTCGGTAGTATCGGCATACTAGCACCCCCGTACCTGAGTTAAAGTTGCCCCATAGAACTCCAGTCAACGCAATAATTGCCAACAATTGCTCTCCTCTATTTCGACTAATATCCATACATAAGCAGGGTGTGGCCATACAATTGTATCTTCTCCTTGTTTGAAAATGCAGTGTGGTGTTAAAACTGTTGTCTCCCTTGCTGGTGGTGATGGTGGCTGGGCACCAAGCCGGGGCGGTCAAACACAGTATGAAAACTCAAGGCTGTATCTAGGGCTGCATGAAACCAGATTGCATTGATCATGGCCAGAGCTGAGATCTAATCTTGGACGATGACGCAAGGGGTAAGGCTACCTCGCTTCATGAGATCCCCTGTGTATAGAAGGTCTATCGTTCTCTGGACCTCTACTCTGCTTCTTTCCTTCGTAGCTTCTGTTTTCTACATTCACAACAGTCGCTTATTCTAGCTAATTTTGGGAGCTCAAAATCTGACCATGCAGCGGCTAAAGCGTCCTTTTCATTTCCTGGTTCTACTTGGCTTTATCTTTTGAATACCATCCGACTTTCTCTTCCCCACTACCTTTACGCAGGTCACCTACGATTCAACAATAACGCATCTAATCGGTATCAGCTGGGGAGAGATTATAAGGAAGTAGCAACTGCAGCATGGGTCTCACAGAGCACGCATGCTTATTTCGAGATATTCTTGCTTGTTCTCCGCAAAAAGACCCAGCAGACAAACAACCCTACTTCCACCTCGTGACAAGCGGGGGCCGATAGGCAAAGGAATATTGTTGATCTCTATAATCCCAAAACATGTCCTTTGGAATAAAGGACCTCGTTATGCCATTTGCGATCGACGTGATATTTATCAATCAGGCATCCGGGGTCAGATCCCTCGAGTGATCTCCACTGGAACCAATATCATGATGGTCGACGAAATTCGAGAAAAGACAGACTTAGGGATGTTCCCCACACCACACGCTTTGCGAAATCCGACAAACTGAAGAGGCATACGGCGAATCACGGCGCAGGACAAGAATAACATCAGAGAAACGATAAGCGGTTTTATGCACTTGACTCAAGCAGTTTCCACGCCAAGAGAGGCCTTTCATTGCCCTTCGAACAGGATCAACGCGCAATTGTTTCCATCTTTCGGCCGTTGTAAGTAGTAACTCTAATCATGAATCTCTCGTCAGTGACATTCACGGCATGCAAAGTTATGAGGGTACCATAGTGTATGAAGGGAGAGTCTGACTTGCGCATGTTACCAGCTCCACCAATTCCAAATCTCACATATCGTTCCTCGAAACTCGATGACGAGCCGCCATTTTGGGCTGCCCTATCCCGTGTGCTATCCCATGACTGAAGCAGGGTTTCTCTGTCGAGGTTGTCCATTGAGAGGTCAGGCTCACCCTTTTCCAATTTCTGCCGCTTTCGCCATTTGAAGAGTCCCAAGAGACAAGGCATTCCAAGGTTTCTCCGTTTGAGCAAAGCTAAGAGTTGAGTTTGTGGTCGGTACCGTCGACGCAATTATTTTTCGATGCTTTTTTGACCTTTGACTCTCGAGGTCTCGAGGACATATTAAAGGAAAATGCAGAATCATTCCCACATTGAGGATCGCTAGCAGAAATACCTAGCGCAAACTTAGAGCGAAAGCTTGCGTGTGAATGATCAGTGTTTGTCAGTACAGTGGGTTACCCAGACATTGTGCTACCTTGGATGTGCCCCAACGGCAATGCTTGGCTTCATCTACCCAAATCATATTTTTGACCAGATGCCTCGCCGAGCAACGCATTTTTGTGAGGGCAATTTAAATGGTTTAATTCAATGGGAGGCTGAATTCTGGAATCGACTCATAAAGAGAGTATCGAGGGATACGACGCTGGAAAACCCTGCATTGCAGCGTTTGCAGAGTCAAATGACGCGATGTGTGTACCCGGCGGAGTGTAAACAGCCAACATGTGACATGGTAGCAAAAGGTGAGGTCACTATGTATAAGCTCAATCTGATAATGTTGAATGTATCAGCTAGACTATGTATTCAGGTTGAAGGGGGAACAATGCTCTTGTCAACAAACCAGTGGAGTCTTTCAAGATTCAAAATTGATGTGACTTGCTTTGAAAAGCCATATTTCCTCTAGAAATGACATACTGTTCCACTCCATTTTCACGGTTAATGGGATCAACACTCAAGGTATGTGATTTTTGATTAAATTAGTATTTATAAGTATTGTATGTCAATAGCATACTAGTTGTGACCGCTATGTATAGGCATTTAACGGAAGGGACGGCCTTCAACCGGCCTCAGTGTAAACTGTGTGATCAGTGACAGCCTCAGCCGGAAGCCACTTTCCAGCAATGGTGTTTTTGTATGAGAGCTGGGCGAGTGTAAACGTGTTAAGCTCGGACAACAAAACTGTGTTGTTCAGGGGCAAGATGCGATGCACCATGGCGTTTTGAGTGAGCATCGCAATGTACTCTTCATCGGCAACGGATTTCATGGAGGCGTCGAAAGTCACTCGGATCAAAGCATCGGCAGAGTCAGTGCTGAGCAGGGAGGTAGACAACAGCCACAGCGCCGGACCGGCCGCAGTCGACGCATCGGCGATGTGCAGCAAACCAGCATTGGTTCCAAGCAGCGGGTGCTTAAGCTTAAAGAACTCCATCTCGCCAGAGGCTCCGATGTGTCCAAAGGTACCGGTGCCACCAGTGGCATTTCCAGCGAGAGTAAACCACACACCACTCAGTGGGCCGGTAGCGGAGATCATGCCCACGGCATTGTTTCCGACACTGGGAGGGATGTGCATCTGCTTGGTCTCGCCGCTGGTCACATTGATGCGCATGATAGACGAGTCATTGTCTTGAGTCACGTAGATGTAGCCAGTGGTCGGTTCCTCCTTGATGAACACCGGGCTGTTGAGGGCGGGATAGAGGGTGTGGTTCTTGGGGTTGTGGACATCGGCAGAGAAAACATAGTACTTGCCAGTCTGCTCCGACGCCACCTTGAGGCCGGCCCAGACACGGTCACCAATTTCGAACACACAATGTGGGCCGTTGCCGGGAGCCGGGATGTTGATAGTCTTCTTGATGATCGGCGCAGACGAAAGTTTCTTCCCGGGATCCACAAGGATAAGTTTATTATCGCCTTGCAAGGACAACCACATCAAACCAGGATACACTGTTGATGGCCAGATGCCATGAAGCATGGAAGAGGTACTGTTCTTTCCAAGAGTTGTAAGCAATGGGCTCTTCAGTGGTTGGATCCAACTCAATCTTGACGAGTTTGCTGGAGGACATCTGCGTCAACAACACGAAATTTGAGTTCGGCACGCGAGCGAATTCATGTGTCGCAGTGGCAACGGGCATAAGGTACTCGGTGAGGTGGCGGCTGATGAGCGAATGCGAGGAGTTCTGAGCGAAAACGGTGCTGGCGCCAAGCGCCAGCCCAATTGCAAGTGATTTGAGAGTATGGAACAGCATCTTTGAAGTGCCTTGCTCAATGACAGAACTTGAAAACTTTGCATATGGGCGAAGTGCCCCATTTTAGCTTCATTGCCAGCTCGATCGATCGATCCCACTCCTGTCGGCGCCACATCTGATATCAGTGATCTATCCCCGATCGTATTCTTCACTGTGCTTACAGCCAAAAACATCTGGAATGTGAGTATCTATTAAGAGCAGATGTATCAGAAACCTGTATCTTACAAAATCACTAGGGTCCAAACTGATTAGTGCAGAGATTATGGCTGCTCGGCTAAATTGTCTCAGATAGTTCCACAGGACTAAGGGTACTAGTGCTTACTTTCATCGATGCCGATCATGGTTTCCCCTTTCTTACAATGCGGAATTTCGGAACAAGTTTGTATGGCCCACGTTCTTCTACAGACCTAAGCTCTAGGATATGACGAGTGAAATCATGATGTTGGAGATCTTGGACCGTCTTCAACGTTCCGGAATGCCGGAGTCTTTGCACACTTCACCTGTGGGATCATCGCCAGAAGCCCATTTTTCAGCATGTGATCACGCCAAACTAATTCTTCAGCTTTGGGAATAGTTGGGTGATAGTATGAGTTGTTCAGAGACATCCACACGGAATACGGTGGTCTCCTTATTCCGTCCAAGGCCTCAAAATCGTAAAACTTCGCCTACCAGGAACGTCTTTATCTCCGCCTCTTCTACGGAGTAGATTTGGCAGATGAAATGACCTGCCATGCAAACTATGCATCTGGCATAGGAGTACGGAGTGCCGGTCAATTGACTGGGACATGCATTGACCCGTGCTTCATACTGCATGGGAATTTGTCATTTTGCCTCAGCCGCCTGTCCCTGCATTCATTCGAAGATCTAGTATGATTCGTCCACGTATATTGAATCCGTCTTCAATTCCAAAGATCTTGCTCATCACGGCAATAGCATTTCCGATACCACTTTATCAAGTAATGAAAAGCTCACATATTCCTCGCCGGGGCCCAAATTGTTATAGAGAACGCTCAACACCACTCGTTAACTCCCAAGCTTATTAGAAAATCAGTTCAAGTTCAACATTCAAAGCTTCACTTGCGGTTTCGGGAGTCCAGCAATAACAATGACGTTTTTTGTCGTATAAAAAAGATCCCCAAAACACAAAATCCGAGAGACCCTTCCATTCACAAATCGAAATTCATACAAAAGCTTCATCTTTGGGACACCAAACTCGATATCCTCCACGTCGATGAAGTAAAGCCACCGAAATCATTCAAAGTCCAATTTTGATGCTCAAGACACTAGGCTAACCGAGCTTGTTTCATTGCTTTGGTTAAACATAGTTTTCAGGTAGACTTTGTTTTCCGTATTCAAGCACGTTTCAAACAACGCTAAATCGTGGTTGACGGAGTCGAATTACCCTCTTTTTCAACTTCTCCGGCAAGAATCACACATGATTTCTCTCGTTCAGAACGGTCCAAATTGATTTCGGAAAGAGTAGCTGTTTGTGAAGCCTCGGTTTGCTTTTTTGGACGTCCGGATCTGGGGGGATCCATGAAGATTTCATTTTTCAAAGTGGTCAAACCGTTAGGGTCGAATCCTCTCTCTTTGGCAGTTTGCCAAATGCGGTTGACACCTCGGGGGGATACGCCAAACATGCGAGAAATCCCAGCTGATTCGTAATTTTGTGATTTCAATACAACAATTGCAGCTCTGATTGCTGGATCTGTCCCCATTTTGCATATATTTTCGGTGGATTTCAATGGACTTTAATGAATTATAATGAGATAAGGTTGATGAAGGGGTAAGAAACAGATTTGGCGAGGTTGACCAAGCAAAATTACATGAAATGATAGATCCAATTACTTGGAGCAAACAATGCTAGTAGTTTAGGAAAAAGAAATCATGCTCATGCAGGGACGCGGCTTTTGGAACCGACCTCCGTATGGGATGTGGTGTCCGCACACGATTGTATTGGGAGAACAAGCGCAGCCCCTTCTTGCGGTACTCCGGTTGCCCCTCGGGCAATATAGAGCCTCTTATGTGCTTTGATCTTAGTAACATATGCGCTAAGCTCTGATCTGATATCTAGCTCTTCCAAATTGCGTTGGAATGAGTTCGATGCTCAGCCAAACCTCTGGGATTTCCTGTGGACTGTCATCAATGCACAATGGGCAAATCTCTATCATTTTTGGATGATAACCATGCAGATTCAAGTAGATTCTACGATAAAAATAACTGAAGATCCAGGAGCGATAATTGGAAACGCCTTGGTAACACGAAAAAACAAAAGAAATCAAGGTAAGAAAAGGATAACCGCATAGAACGACTTAATTCATTCGCCTCAACAGTGATAGATATCGCACAAACCGTGAACACGGTTAGGTACCTAAGATTAGATACCCAAATAAGAAGTCCTCTTGCTAGCAAACGGCAAACGCGATATGTTTTATCCAGTCTCCCACAAATGACCATCTGTTTGAGGATCAACCTAGACCTTTGGTGTGGATACCCGTTTCATCTTAAGCAAACTTGGGAGTGTGGGCCTTGACACCAGCACTTGAGGGACAGATAGTTGGCCTAAGCGTTATCTGGGGCTAAAGAGCCCGCATAATCTCTGGGGTGAAGGTGGAAGTATAGTACACCGTACTGATCCTAGATATTGTCACATATGCTAGATCCCGTTTGCTGCGAGTGATAGATTGAATTAGGCTTGATCTTCCGAACACCACTTTTCTAATTTCAGAAGGGCCGATCACTGACATTTTGATATTAAGATAAGGAACCTGAAACAAAGTACCTTAGCTGGGGAATCTGAACGGGGTGCCAGGAACGAAAACCAGGGAATTGAAACGGGTGCACAAATGGCCCCAGTCTGGAGCCAATGACACCAGCGAAAGCGCAGGTCCCATTGGGGGCGTTGATTTCTCCGGGCTTGGCAACACGAGGTATCTCCAGTCCCGATGTGAGGATGCAGTGAGCCAGCCAGTCACAGATTTGGATCTAGATTGCAGCAATTCACTAGTACCAGCGTAAGTACGGAGTACTCCGTAGTATAGAATATTGGACTTGTACTACAAGGAAGAAGCAAACGAGAATATCGATTTGATAGAAAGTCATCTGACTGGTGCCTGAGGCGACGCATCGACCATGGTTCTTCGCATGGCTTAGCTGCTTTTGGCATTCCCAAAGGACGTCCTTGGCCTTCCCCTCATTTGTTCCTTCGCCTGGGCTTCTTTTTCTTCGGAATCCAATGTGTCGCATGAGCCCAATTTTTGGTGTCGCGGAATAATCGCTCGTTTTTCTGTTCTTCCTGAGGCTTCCAGGGTGTCGCCCTCCCCCTCATCATGTTGCTCAAGCCTGCGACACCCCTCACCATTCTGCTCCTGATCGCATTTGCGCTACTGCTACTCTCGTGTCTTTCCACTCCGATTATCAAGGGAATTCCCTTGGCAACCTTCAAGGATGTTGACTACGGTGTATTCGGCTACTGCAAAGGAGACACCTGCACTAATATCCATGTGGGATACACCAGCAGTCAGTCTCCCCCTTTCGCTTCTGCCTACCCGTGGCTAATTTCCCTGCAGATGATATTAGCAGCACCGGCGACGATTTCAATTTGCCTTCCAGCACTCGGAAGTCGCTCTCTTCAATTCTAATCATACACCCGGTCGCCGCCTTATTGACCCTCATTTGCCTTTGCCTGGCCGCCGCCGCCCATTTCCACGCCCCTTCTCACTCACCGCGCTATCTCTTGGCACTCTTGATTCTGCTGCTGCCAACATTACTGGTGACACTACTGGCTTTTTTGGTTGATATATTGCTATTTGTGCCCCATTTAGGATGGGGTGGTTGGATTGTTTTAGCGGCGACCATTATCCTCGTTTCCTGCGGGGTGGTCACCTGCGCCATGCGCCGGACGCTGGTGAGTCGCAAGGCACGAAAGCGCCGGATCGCTGAAAATGCCGAAATGAGTGGCGAGAACTACTACAACCGACAAAATGCCAACGCGGCCGCCGCCCCAGTCCCGGCGCCCGCTGAGCCCAAGGAACCATTTGTGTCCAATTCCCTCACATCCGAATCTGGCCCGACGTTCGCGACTTTCCAAACGGAAAGACGCGACAGTGACGACGATCGCACGCCGCTCAACTCACGAACGCCCATGAATGACATTCCTCCACCTCCGGACCGCCGAGGCACCCCATACCGCGCCCAGCAAGACGAGTTAGGTAATATTCCTCCGCAGGGCGCAAGTCCCTACGGCGGGGGCTCTATGTCGCGCAACCCCTCCGACCCGCGACTCCGCCCTCAATATTCAGATGGCAGCATGGGTTCTCGCAGAGGCGGAGCGCCGCCCGGCTTCAATGGACGCGGACGGGGTGGCTACCCACCACGCGGAGGACGCGGGGGTCCTTACATGGGGCCTCCTCGCGGGCCGTCCCCTGGCGCACGAGGTGGCTACATGGGACCAATGCCCGGTCGTGGTCGTGGTGGGATGGCTCCGGGTCGAGGGCCACCTGGCGGATACGTGCCTGGCCCTGCTCGCGGCTTCGACGCATATGGTCGCCCTACGTCGCCTCCCCAGGATGACCCTTATGGGTATGAGTCCTCACAAGGACCAATGCGTCAGCCCTCTCCGGGGCCTATTGGCATGGCCGTCTCACCTGAGATGGTGGGCCAGGCTATTGAAATGACGCCACAATCTCGCCCCCAATATGAAACGCAAGAACCTATAAGCAGTGTTCCTCATGCGCTTTCTATCGACTACAATGCTCCCCTTGAAAGCCCAACGAGCATGTACAGTCGACCTGAGTAAGCCACAACGTTTCAAACATCATCCCTTATTGTACTAACACGCTCGAAATAGGTCATATGTCCCCCCTCGTGCAGGCTGGGGTGCCAATGACCGTCAAACGGTATCCCCACGGCCTCCCGGCTCACCACTTCAGCCCGGACCCGTTAGCACGAACTATTACGAAGACGTGGAGCCTCGCTTCGCTCGGCGTCCATCACCCCACAACGATACCGCTATTCCTTCTTCTTTGACACCTGGGGGTGCTCACTGTACGTGCTATAAAAAGGCCATGATATTGCTTCGGTATGCTAACTTGTCTTTTAGTCTAATGACGTTCGCTTTCTCGAAGAATTTCGTCAAACTACGCTCGACATGATTTACTTTACCCTCACTCTCTCACACACACACATACTTTGCGATACCCTTCTCATTCACTTCTCTGGCTAAATTTGGATACCTTTTCCCCTGAAAATGATATTGTGCTATCATTGGGCAATTTAAAGAGCAGACCCGGAGTTTCTGCTGCGGTTTGTTTCTTTGCGTCTTCCTTCTTGTCCCTATGGAGGTTGAATGCCGACAGCAAATCGAGTCACACTGGCTAGGCAGTACTCTACCTACACTTTGATGTACAGGAGCAGGTGGGTGCGATGTACAGATATGGTTTTCGATCTCTATGACTTTTCTCTAAGACCAAAAGCACTCGATGTTGCTTCTGGTTTGATTCTTTTCTTTTACTTTCTCTTCCACTGGATGGACACGATTATTCTCCGCCAAAATTACATACCCTTTTTCTCATTCCTTTGATAACCCACTGTTCCCCTGGAATGGTCTCTCCAAATATGAATTAAACCTCTATTTATCAGTATGGCATCCAAAGTTCTGTATTCCGGATCAAACCAAAAAAAAAAAAAACATGGTATCCACGTGATACTATGACGTCGTTGGTACTATCCCGTCCAGCAGCATCGCCGATCATGATGTCCATGTCACTAGGCTCGTCAAAAAAGCTTGGTTTGTCTCTGCGCCACTTAAATCGGCAGTTGAATTCCCCGCTCCTAACAGCTTTTTTGAGATGCACGCAAGTACCGAGGGTTTCGACCCTCGCCCCTTCTCATAGCCAGCACATCTACATCATTTCGGCATATCAACACCCAACGAAATGAATGACCCTGGTCTAGATGATGCTATTGCTGATGAGGCAGTCGCGTTAGACCAGTCTTCTTGTCAGCAAAAGGAAACTGGAGATTCAGATCGGAGACCATCTGATTCTCAGTATCCGCAGGCTGCTCGGTGGTGGCTTGCAAGTACTGCATACCCATTGATGGCGGTAAGTCTTGCCTAACGATCTAATGCTCTTTGGCATTCATTTGCGGTTTCTTGGTTCTGACTCCATCTAGGGTACCTTTGGTCCCATGGCCAGCGCATTCAATATCTGCTCCCTTTCACAACCATGGCGAATGGACCTCACAAACAGTGGTGGGTTGAACGTCCCAGATCCAAAATGGTATGAGTCTCTCTGTCAACAATATCGGCGCCTTATTAACAGTATCTTGTCTCATAGGGTCACAGCAATCAATGCTGTCTCCCTCGTATCCGCTCTCATTGCCAACCTGGCTCTCTCATTGAACATGGCGCGGCGCATTCGATTTGAGATCGCTCAGCCCATAATCATCATCGGATGGTATATCTCTTCGGCGCTGTTGATTGGAATACTCATTCCATTCGGTGTTCTTATGTACCAGCCCGAGAATGACGGCCGGATATATGCGCAGAGCTACTACTACGGTACTTTTGCCGCGGGCCTCTACTTCATCATTTCATCTTTGATGGCAGTGACTGGATATGGTGCATGGCGAGATCACTATAGCCGCGAATACAACTTGACAACCAGTCAGCGGACGCTGATGCTCCAGACTATCATCTTCTTCATATATCTTCTCGGCGGGGCGGCTGTATATGCGAGAATAGAGAATTGGCGCTTCCTGGATGCCCTCTACTGGGCCGACTATACTCTGCTCACCATCGGCGTTGGTAATTTTGCTCCGGCAACCCACCTTGGTCGTGGGCTTTTGTTTCCATATGCAGTCGGGGGGATCATCATCCTGGGTCTCATCATCTCCTCGATTCGAACCCTGATGCTTGAAAAGGGCAGGCAGAAGATTGGTGATATCTTGACGGCCCACACACACAAGTTCCTTGTGAAGGAAGCATGTTCGAACGACTCTCGTCTGCAGGGGATCGTGCCGCCACTTGATGAGCAAAGCGCCAAAGCGGAAGGGCGGAGTGATCGTGAACAACGCAAGAGAGAGTTCATTGCAATGCGTCAGGTCCGGCAATTAGCTACAGTCCAACACAAGTGGATATCTCTACTTGTGTCTTTCACACTGTGGATGACGATGTGGCTTATTGGCGGAGTTGTCTTCTGGCGCTCCGAGTCATATGCCCAATGGTCGTATTTCCAAGCTCTCTATTTTGCATACACAACTCTTTTGACAATAGGGTACGGCGACATATTTCCAATCAGCAGTTTGGGGAAATCCTTCTTCGTTTTCTGGTCTCTGCTTGCAGTCCCAACTATAACGATCCTCATTTCGAGTATCGGTGACACCCTCGTTCGGTTGATTCGAGACATCACTTTGGTGATCGGCGAGATCACAATTCTACCAGGCGATCAATCTTTCGTCGACCGAATCAAAGACTTATCTCATGTATCTTGGAAGGGGTGGTGGCTGGAGGAAACGACAGGTGACAATAAGACAAAGCAAAGAGATCAGTCTGTGGGCCAAGGACGCGCTCCTCTCGAGGAGCAAGAGAAAGAAAAAGAAGATCGAGCCCAGGAACGCGGTGATGTTAACGCGCGAAACCTTCATCACTATCATTACCTGCTCTTCCGAGAGGTGCGAAATCTGATAGAGTACGCGTCGAGCAATCCTTCGAAGGAGTTTGACTATGCGGAGTGGGAGTACTATCTAGGGTTGGTTGCTGGAAAGAACAAACCCAGTGTATCTGATTCTCGAGATGATCATTCGAAGAAGGCCGGACAATGTGACTGGAGTTGGCTCGACAAAAAGAGCCCTCTACTGGGACGCAAAAGTGAGGTTGAGTGGCTGCTGGGGGCATTGACGGAGACTCTTGACGAGGAACTAAAAAGCGCAAGTGAGGTGGAAGATAAATCAGGGCAAATATCCCATAATCCACATGAGAAGTAATCAAACAATGTGTGAATGTATTATATCTGCCACGAATGAATCACGGTGCAGCCTTCCAATTTGAGAGACTTTGGGTATATTCGAAAGCAATACCATGATACCATCATAGTGACTGGTCTAAAATCCATTCCGAGCCCTCATTATGTGCATCACCAAACCAGTTCTGGGCCAAGGACAGGTCATAACTCAGGCCTGGAATGGCTGCAAACTCCCCCAATTCATTTGGGAAAGACGAGAGAAATCCATCAAACGAAGGGACGGCATCATGAGGCTGTTGCTCGAATTGGACGTCCACGTTATCCAACGGGAGAGGCTCACTCTCATCCGACACATCCCCTCGCCATAATTTAGCCCATTCCTTGAATTGATCGTAACCAGTTACGTCCTCGGTAGCACCACTTGGTTCCGCAGCCGTATGGTCATGAAGTCGCTGTCTCGCACGTTCTAGAGCTTCAATGACAGCGACTTCGGATCGTGCTGATTCAAGCCCAGTGCAGATCTGGCGGATAAGTCCCATGCCTTGCGTCAAGGTACTTGAAATTTTGAGTGTGGGTTCGTTCATGCTATGGGCTATCAGAGCCAGCAAGGCGACACGGCACCCGTTGAACTCGGTGTATGAGACACGAGCAAGTCCCACGGAGTCATGTAAGAGCTGACAAAGCTCGATTACTCTAATTGCGGCCTGGAATGAATCGCGGCGGAGAACGTTGACTATGTCTGGGACTTCATGGGTCGGTGATCCAGGGCCTGGGTCGGCGTTTGATGATCCGGCTGTGCCTTGCGATATGATAAAAGGTCGGCCCATGAAAATCAAAGTCGTCGTGTAATAAATCTCAAGGTGGACATTGCAGCGGAAGAATTTGCCGTCGGTATCCAGATCTCGACAGTGAATTTTAGTAGGGAGACTTTCCCACCATGAGTTCAGTCGGCTTCTTATAGCGGCGAGCTGTCGAAGGTATTTTTTCTTGTTGGGTTTCTGAAAATGCCGTAAAGACTTCATCACTTCTGAAGCTTTTTCCAGGTGATTGGTCAATACTATGGCCGCCGTGAAGTTGGGCAAATTTGTGTATTCGTCTTTTGGTCGCAGAGACGGCAGATCCACTGGCATAGGGGCATCTATGTCAGAATGCGCCACGGAAACAGGGCGTCCATGGAGAATGCCTATTCGACTATCCAAAACGTTAGAATCACTTGGCTCGAAAAAGAGACGACAATGGTAGACTGATCGCTTTACCTTTCGAGGGCGTGTGCAGACCACCAAAGACGATTCCGTACCTCGATGACCTCCGCGGGTATGTTGCTTTCAACCAGTCTGCGATGCATACCGTTCTGTATTGCCATCTTTATTGCCAGTCCGTAGTATACGTAGGCCAAACCCGCGGTGTCGATTGGGAATGTATAAACACCCAAAAGCAAGAATGCCTGGACAGTTTCCACACTTGCAACTGTAATGAGATCGGGAATGAGTCGGCATGAGTATCGGTAGAGTTCCAGTCCAACTTTATCGTCGGGTATAGCCTCAACAGAAGCAGCACTGGAGCCTGTCGATTTCGCATGCATATGTGCGAACTGTGTACCAATGGCGAAGGTCATGAGCAGAGTGCATATCCAGCCGGCGTCATTGATCGAAAGGGATCTCTCATTGGCATAGTAAAAGTCCAACTTTTCTCGGAATGTTGCTTCATGGAAGTAGAAGTAGTTTGTTTCGCTGAATTTGAGAAAGGCACTTGTTAAGAATTCGGCGATTGGTTTGGGAGGAAAGTAGGTTTTTGCAAGAGTTATGCAAGACCCAGATGATTGCAAATCAGTGGCTCGGAAAAATCCCTCCGTGTGATCAACTCCCTATGTCTGTGTTTTAGCAAATTTCTCAGACATGCAGCTGATCTTGACTGCTGGTACATGGAGCTCGTCCAACATACCTTGCGCTGTCCGGCTTGGTCCCCAAGGCTTCGCAATCGTCTCTCGAGCATTCTTGAGAAGTTCCAATGAGATAGCTCCCCGGAGTAATCTTTGGGATTCTGTTAGCTAGCTTTCACCCGGCAAAGTATCCCAAACATACGCATCGTGCTGGTTGAAAGCGTATCGATGGAATAATCATCCGTCGGCGTATCAACGTGGGATTCACTTAAATCGCTATCCAGCCTTTCTTGATCGTCATCTCGTGTGAGTTTATCTGCAATTTCCTGCAGACAGCTGGTTTCGAAAGATACATTGCCCACAAAATGCTTGATGATCCTTTGCATTTGGAACTCTTTGGCGGGCTCGGTCCCGCTGCTTTCGCTAACATGGGGTTTCAACCTGAAGGACGTAAGGTTAATAATATTCCACAAAGCCAACTGAGATTGAAGCTTACCTTGGCAAGCCGGTCCTTGTGGCAGAAATGGACTGTCGACCACCACTGTCGAAATGGCATGCCCTTTGATGTTGCTGGCAACGAGTACATGGGTTGCCTCCTCCACCTTTTTAATTCTGTCAGCCGTTTTGAACAGTGCCATTCAGAGAATCCCATGGCTATGTCGTTTACATTTTTCTTTATGCTGGCGACAGGGCAAGCATCTAGAGCGCAAATAGTTAGCCCCGTTACGAATTGGATATATCGATTGGCGGGTCCTACTCACGCTTTTGCCGCCCTCTTGCGTAGTTCATCGGGTACACGTGGCCGCTTTTGCCGGCCCTTGTGTATCCTGGTGCTAGGCTCAGTCATTGCCACGGAGGATCTCCATGCTTTAAATGCGAGGATTAACGCGGAGATTAGTGGCTGTGGGGTTTGCATGGTTTGCATGGTTTGCCGTTGCAGTGACGTAATCAATGGGGCATGCGATAAGCGATAAGATAGTAGATAAGATAGTAGATTAGATAGCAAAACATACGGCGCAGGGATGAACACTGAACTTCCCAGAAAAAACAGCCAGACTTGGTTTGGATGGATGTATCGGGTGTGTGTGCAGTGTCAAGGTCGATCAATCTTCCGAGGTGGAGAATGGATGACCAAGAACTAGCGTACATGCTATTCTGTTCCAGTCGCGATGTTTGACGGGCTCGCACGGGTATGTGCACCCGGGCTGGGAAATCACCACAGGTTCCAACTTAACTGCTGACTGTTTGAAATCTTTCACAACTTGCATCTGCTCTTATACCCATTTATTGAGAAATAATTCTCCAGCCATTTTATCAACATGGATCAACGTTTCGCTGAATTGAGACCGCTAGGTAAGGCTTCGACCTTCTTCGCCAAAACGTTTCTCAACATCACTAGGACACGCGGAAAAATACTCAACTACACGAAGTCACTTGGGGATATACCAAAATGTTGGTCTGACAGCGCGCTACAACCGATCAACTGAAGCACCAGTCAAGCCGGCTCTCTTTCATGCTCTTTCCAACCTGATTTCAAATCACCCTATATTATCGGCTGTTCCATTGGCCATCGAAACCCCGAATCCTTATTTTGTGAGGCTCCCAGAGATCCGACTTGATGAAGTTGTCACATTCGTTACAAGGAATGTTGATGCCTCCAATCCGTATTGGAGGGAGACTCTTGACAAGACGCTCGAAGAACAACACAATTCTCCCTTCCAGTTTGATCCCGAGAGACCACTTCCATTCTGGAGAATATCCGTTCTGGAGAGCGAGGATGCACCCTGCTCTTTTACTCTTGTACTCATGTTCCATCACGCCCTCATGGATACAAAAAGCGCAATGTCTTTCCATGATGAGCTGGAAACACATATGAATCAGGTCGACGTGGATCTGCATTGTGGTGAGCGGGTTTCTTCTATCAGAATTCCTTCTGATGCACTGGTTCCTCCGCTAGAGGAGCTCTACACTCTCCCTATATCTGAAGGTTTCTTGCGATCTCAAGAAAATTACAAGGAGCCCTCTTCCGATAGCTGGACAGGATCTCCGCAGTCTACGCCGGTGACAACTCGCTTTTCATCATTGTGGCTTTCGGTCTCTCACACAAGAACTCTAGCAGCACTGAGTAAGAAGGAAGCCTCGTCAGTCACTGCGGTGCTCCAAGCACTTATTGCAACCTGTCTATTTTCGGTTGTTGCGCCAGAATACAAGACTCTCCAAGCCGACTGCGCAGTCTCACTGAGAGGCTTCTTGCCACACCCAGTCTCTACATCAACGATGGGCTGCTACGCCGGCTCTATATCGACGGTGTATCAGCGTGCGCCTTTCGACTGGAACGAGGCCCGGCGTACCAAAGCAGTGATCAATAACGCCATGGCTTTGAAAGGAGGTGATATGGGTGTCGGTTACTTGAGATTCATCGAAAATCAGCACCACTGGATGTTGCAAAAACTAGGTCGGAAGAGAATGGCGGCCTTTGAGTTGTCGAACGTTGGAGTGGGGTCTCCCTTGCCGAACAGAGCTTGCTTCAGGGTCGAGGGTATGCTATTCAGCCAGAGCTCGAGCGCTTGTAGTGCTGCAATCAAGATTAGTGCTGTAACTGGCCGAGATGGAAGATTGGCGCTAGGCTTCACCTGGCAGGAAGGCGTTGTCAATGATGAGATGATTGAGTGGCTTCAGAAAGCGTTCACATCTCAAGTCGAAGAGCTTGTGTCAAAATAAATCATTTGGAGGCAATTATCAAAGTGGAACCAATTGAACAAGCTTACAGGTCTTATAATCATGTGGTCTTAATTGTATAAGTTGACTATTGGTAACAGCGCCTTGTGTCTTTGGTGGCATCTCAGCATCATCTACACTGTATTGCAAAGCATCTACTTAATACCCGAACAGCAGTCTTCGGGTAAGATGCTTAATTCCATAAATTTTCAACCTTCCGTGAATTTCCACATACAATAGCCGTGACACTCTCCGGACTGTGGCAACTACATTTCGGGTAACTGTACCCGGTGGCCCCGCGCCTCTCCACGGGTTTATTTAAACATCACATACTTCACCTTTTACTACCTACTTCTTCCACAGCACTCAAATCGACTCAAACAATTCCTACTCTGAATCTCATAATATCACCATGACTCAACTCTCCGACTACCGCCTACTTACTTTCGATGTCTATGGGACCCTCATCGACTGGGAAGGTGGCATTCTCGCAGCCTTCCAACCAGCACTGGACAAGAACAACGCACAATTCTCCCGCGAGCACCTTCTCAAGACCTACCACGAGCTTGAGCGCGAGCAGCAAATCAAGACCCCAAACATGCCTTACCACCAATTGCTGACCACCATTCACCCGCAATTCACCAACTGCCTGGGCCTCGCAAACCCCACCCAGGAGGAAAGCAATGCATTTGGAGAATCAGTCGGCAACTGGCCTGCATTCCCTGACACCGTGGATGCACTAAAGCGACTCTCCAAACACTACAAGCTAGTCGTTTTGTCGAATGTGGATCGCGAATCTTTCGCCAGAAGCAACGCAGGCAGTCTGGAGGGCTTCCCATTCGATCTGATCATCACCGCTCAAGATGTTGGATCTTATAAGCCGGACTTGAAAAACTTTGAATACATGCTCTCGGCAGTGAAGACTACTTTCGACGTTGAGCCTACGCAGGTTCTCCAGACTGCGCAGAGCCAGTTCCATGATCATCACCCTGCTAGCAAAGTTGGGATCAAGTCTGTTTGGATTGAGAGGCCTGGTGCTACTATGGGTAATTTGGCCGAGAACATCTACGATTGGCGGTTTGATACATTGGGCGATATGGCCGATGCATTGGAGGCGGGGCAGTGAGGAGTATATAGCACTCCATCTTTCTAGCTATAAGACATTGAACAAAGACAAATTATATTCCATGCTTCCAAACCCATTCTCTGAAATTTCCCCTAGGTGTCATAAAACTAAATAAAGGCTCAAAACGACTCGACGAGACAAGATCATAGATAGAACTACATCGAGTATCATTCTTCCGACGCATGTTCACTGCGATTGCCCAGTTGCTAGTTGTGAGACAAAAAGCAGAATCAATCATACCATAAAATTTCAGCACTCGCCACTTCTACCAGGTTTGATTTCTTTACTTAGGTGAACTCTGGCTGGCATCACAACTGTGGGCAAGCGGCCTCAGGCACCGGGTACACTCACCCGGCCATCCACGAAAGTTCCCAAAACCTCACTCACAAGGTGACAATACGCACTTCTCGAATCTTCAACCTTTTTACACTTTCCAACTGCTCCAACTTGGCGTCCTCAACTCCTCAACACATCAACACCAAGTCCGAGCTGGTCGACTATGGCTCTGCAACGCATAACCGCCAGCTACTGTATGGCAGTTGATCTCCTGCACAACATCTCAATGATCGACCTCCTCTACCTCTTCATATTTGCATCGCTCCTGTCTTACTCTTTATGCTCGGTTTGGATGTATCTGACATCGCCGCACGAAGAATTGCCGCCCAACGCCCCCAATCCACACGAAGGTCCTGATGCCGATGAATTCAATATCGAAGCATATCTGGAGGCTTGGGCTGATTCCTTGAATGCGAAGCTGGAGGATAAGTATGCCAAGCTCAGGGAGCTGGTGAGTTTGGTTTAAAACTTGGTCTTGGTTCTGTTCTAACTATATATCTCGTCAGCGTGCTTGACAAACATGCGATGGTGATATCATGGATGCATCTCGCAAAGATTATTCTCGGCAGCATTGGCAGCCATCTCCCTTGATCCACGAGCCCAACTGCCTGAACTTGGAAGCGTGGTCGTCATAAGTAACCTCGGAGTCTGGGGGCAAAGGACATTGGAAAGCTCAACCTCTAATGAAGCTCGATCCGTTTGCCTCGACCTCGGGAGGGCACGAAATGCCATGGAACGGACCTCGGGACTCAGGAGACTGTTTACGGAAATGTCATAACCTCTAGGGCTGCATGGAATCTGCCTAGATTAGGTACAGGAACTGCGCATATGAATTAAGTTACCATTGAAGAACCTAAATGACACCTGGGCACAACACGTAAGGAATACGAACAGAGAACTGGGGATAGGGGGAATGGAACGCCAATCTACACAATAAAAACCACATCAAACAATAAACAAACAATACAAAGTGCCCATGGAAAAGTAAAAGATGAAAGAAACACCCTCGCTAAAGAGACGAGAACACCTCAACATCTATGCATCGAAACACAGAAGATGCAGATAGCAAATAAAAGCCAGTGCTGAGCTCAACCCCGAGCTCTATGTATACAAAGCACAAAGCAGGAGATCCAAGGGCGAATTTTTTTTACAGGATACTCCTGCTAGCCTGACTGCGGCTCGCCAAGCTAGCGCGACTGGGACTAGTGCGACTGGGCTCGTCTTCTTCGAGGACGTCACTCAGACGCGTCGGGTGGCGGTGACGAGGAGTCATGGACTCCCAGCCTGGGCCCCAGCCGGCGCCGCTGTAGTCTGCGGCCGAGGTGGGTGGGTAAGGGGCTTGCAGGCTGGCGGATGTTTCAGCGGAGGTGTAGGCGCCCTCTGGGTAGGGAGCGACGGGGTGGTCGTATTCCTCGCTGTCTTCGGAAGCCGGGCCGGGGGGATAGCTGAGTCCTTGGGGGTCCTGGGCGTAGTGGGGATAGTCGTCATCGGCCTCGCTGCTTCCGACGTAGGAGCGGTCGTCGGGCTCGGAAGTGGTAGGGGCGGGATATTGGGGGGTGGTGGTTTGGTGCTCGTAGAGTGGAGCTGGGTAAGGGACTTTGGAGGCGGGTGGGTCGGCCTTCTTGGGCTCGATGAAGGGGTCGGAGCCTGTGGGGGACATTGGGGGGCCGTCTTGGTAGTACTGTGCGCTCGAGCTTGGGTCGATGGGTTTGCCATAGGCATCTGTGCCCAGAGCTGTGGCAGCTGCGCCGGTGGGATACGGGCCTTCACGGGCCTGGGAGCGATTCGTGTTGTGGCGGCTTGGAAGGCCAGAAACCATTGGTACGACCTGGACGCCGCCGACAAGTGTGGGCTCTCCATTGCGAAGGGAGTTGGTTCGGTCTCGCTCTTCTTGCTCGCGACGGCCAAGCTCTTCCCATGCGCGGCGGGCTTCCTCTTTGGAGATTTGAAGTTCGCGGCGCATCTCTTTGAGAAGTTCTTCGGCTTTCACCTTGTCTTCCTCGGATTTCTGCGTAGCAGTAGCTGCCTCGGCTCGGCTCTGTCGCTCAGCTTTGAGCTGACGCTCCAAGTCTGCCTGCGTTTCCTTTGATCGCTCTTGCTCGGCACGGGTATCGAAGAACCAGCGCTGGAACTTACGCTCAGAGGAGGCACGCAGGCGCTGCAGCTCTACAACCGCGTGGAATAGATTTGCGCCGGCAGCAGACAAATCCGTGATCTGTCGAGCCAATTGTTGGCTAAGTGGATCGCGCTCGAGATCATCGTTGTTTTGCTCAAGCTTACGCATCCAATAGCTCGTTAGGCCTTCCCAGTGAGAAGACAATGTCTCCCATCGCTCGAACGCATGTGGGAACCCGACACGCTTCGGCTGCTGCAGCGTTTGCTGAGAACCGGTCTGGCCTGCAGGGGGAGCCTGTGTTGGTTTAGCAAACACACCAGAGCCAGTCTGGGCACCAAGGGCAGCAGCGCTCTGGGAGCGACTGTGTTGAGGCTTTTGGCCGGACACGGGTGTGGGTCTGGATTGACCAGTCACCTGGCCTGCAGCAGTAGGAGGAGGTGCTGTCTGGAACTCCGATGCTCTGCCAGAGGGTGCGGGATCTCCTGTTGGTCGGTAACCAGGCGCCGATCCTGAAGGGGCGGGTGCAGCTTCAGCCTTCTGCCCTTCGGCGCCTCTTGGAGCTCTAGGAGGTCGGATGCGTGATTGGGAGGCATTATCTCCGGAAACGCCAGCACTGTACTGTTGGGCCTGGGCCTGAGCTTGAGCTTCGACATGAGCTTGTTGCTCCTGTGCCAATTGCTGACGATCCAGATCTTCCTGCTCGCGCTCTCGGGCCTCGTGTTCGGCTTTGCGACGAGCCTCGCGGTCCCGGCGCTGTCTCATTATATCTGTAGGAGTTCGGACACCACTCGGGGGTTGCGAAGATCCCGAAATGGGATTTGGGGGTACACGGGGGCCGCCATTTTGAGCGCGACCATTACCCACAGGCCCGGCGGGGCCAGCGACACCTACCATGTCTGACATAGACGCATTCACTTCGTCGTAGTCTGTGGAAAGCTGGAAGGGACCACGAATGGCGTCTTCAAGCGCGTAGAGGATGGCTGACGCGGTGCGCGATGAGACACCTGTGGTTCTGACTGGCCAGTACGAGGTATCGAGGAGCTGGTATGGGTCGTCGATGGTAGACCCGTTGTCGTCAGTGTGTGCTTCGGAAAGGGCCGGACGGAGCGCTTCAATTCCACTGGTTGGAGGGTGTCGCACAGAGGCCGGGGTGGTATGCGCTGGCTGGGGTGGATGAGGGTGTGCACTCGGGGTGCCTAAAGATACAGATCGACGGTGGAGCGATTGGGGAGCTTCCTGTCGTCGGGAAACACGTCTTAATGTACGCTGAGAGTCAGCAGCACTTGGGGGTCGAAAGGAAGGCTCGGCCGAAGCGGAGGTAGAAGGTCGTTGAGCAGTCGGCTGGCGCTGCGGTGCAAAAGTCGTAAACGTGGAAGGGTCGTAATTATCGTGGGCTTCGTCAGACACTCTGTGGATGTGTCGAGACACCTCTAAGAAGGGTCGGTAAAATTGTGGAAAAGACGACAATGCGAGAGTTGCGTCACTGAGTAGATAGGTCTCACAGGAACGCGATCGCAAGATGGTCGATCGCTGGGAGTGTGATGAATTACAGCCCTAAAGGCTGAAAGCAATTGAATCTCAACCCACGTAATAACGCAATTGGGGTAGAAAACAGAAGAGCTCAGGAGTTGTCGAAGCGTGGGAAAGAATCGGAGCGTGAGGTGGCTGGTTAATTGAGATGGCTGGGGAGGTCGCCGCAGCTGGAGCTGCAGCGCGCCAAACGTGTCTCGGGAATCATGTACGAGACAGCGTCAACCGTCGAGTCCCAAATGATCATGAAAAGAAAAAGAAAAAGGTGATGGAGATGTCAGATTGGGCCGAAGCTCCTGAGAAATACCACGGGGCGTGCCGCGAGTGTGATGGGCAGGAATGCGGACTCCGCTGCCCTAATTGACCTAATGGACCTAACTGTGGAAATCGCAGGTATCTTCGCTCTCGCTCTGCACGTAATTCTTGAATTCCAGTACTTTTTCCAAGGTTATGGAATATTTCTTTTTTCTTTTCGAGGCTTTTAGAGTAGCTCTGTAGTCATGCAGCAATGCTTGAGTTCATGTTGTAGCAACGCTGTAGCAACCGGGCAGCGATAATTCTCGCACAGACGTGATGATCAACGCAGAATCAGTCAATTATTAGCGGAAAAGACAGCCAAATATAAGTGGATTGCTAAATCAACTGTGCCATGGTTCCTAGATTAACTCTCTCGTAAGTAGGACACGGGAGTCGATGAACTCGCCTAAAAATATATAGATGCGCTGGCAGTGCGTCATGCTGATATATATCCCGCTCTATAGGTAGGCTTCACTTGAGATATATAGCTACACAAGTACTAAATCTGTTACTTTGACACTCTGGAAAGTAAATACCTAGGTAATAATGGAAATTGCCGGAAGATTTAACTGGATCAGGTCCCATTCGACCCAGTGGTTCACTTCGCACCGGCGCGGCCTCCAATTCATGGAACGAACTACTCCACAATGGAGACTTACGGCCGAACGGGAATGCTCGACTAGTGAAAATAGTCCCATTACACCCTAAAAAATACTAGGTCGCTGCTAAAGATTCAAAGGTCATTGTCTATTCTCGTGTATCACGATCATGCCCAATGGATAATATTGAAATACCGTAGCATAAGTTGGCAATTGGAATGCAACTTTGCATACGCCGTACTCCGCACTACGTCCCGAGTCCATCGCATCCCCCGCAATGACATCAACATCATCTTTACTAGGTATTGGGCTTCACCAAGACGAACCTCTCCCCCCACAAACAGACTTCTACCTAACCAGAAGCCCTAGAGGTTGCGATAAACACCTAGGTAACCACCTGGGCACCACTACAGGCGTGAATCTAGCCCACCCCCTCGCAACATTGGAATAGCCAATTTCATGAAGCCAGGAGCAAAGTGCCACCCCGTCCCTAGGTCTAGTTCACCGAGACAACCCCCGTGGAGGAAAATAAATAATGCAGGTGTTGCATACTATAGCAACAGCCTTAGGCACAACCCTAGCAAAGGAACGAAAGGCCTGGACAGGCCCCAAAGCAACGCAAGGGCCCATCGGAAAATTTGATTCCTCAATCGGGCCGGGGAAGGGCCCGGATGCACTACTGCCACTCCCGGACTCAAAGAAAAGACCCAGAATCGAGGTGGGTTTCACCTATGCCTTGCAGCCTGCATCGGAAACTGGAGCTTGGGCAGCTAAGGTAGTGTTTCAGTTCCTTGTCCGAGGACCTGGAATTATGAGGACCAATCACGGGAGTGTGTCTTGCAAAAGACTTCCGGGGATGGTGAGAGAGCTCCCCTTCGAGTAGAGATCTGGTTAAGCAGTGATTGTCTGGATATTCGATTGTGGTGATCACCGAGTAGCTATTTTAACTTAGATAGGGCAAGGAGCCCGGGGATTGAGGGCCTGCTTCGCTCCTCGCCTGTAAGGCCATCCCTTATTGGAATTGGATATCAAAATTGATAATGTTGCAGTGTGGACGCTGGACGGCCCACGGTGGATGATTCTGTAGCTGATGGTTTACTATTGGAATTCGTTCGCGCGGCGGAAGAATGTGACGGGGAGGATGGGAGGCGAGGGTTTCTGCAGAGGATGCACAGGCTGCATCCCCGGCGAGTCAATCGCAATGAGATCGCGAACAGTGCATGAACTAGACGATGGAAAGCTGGACCTGCCGATCAGGGGCGTGAAGTACTTATATGATCCGCTGCACTGCGGCTGTCGGTATAGCGGGATGCATGCAAGTCAAACTTCCAATTGGAATGTGGGGTTTATTGATCGGGCAACGAAGCAGATGTCTTGAATATATTTGTTTCAATGTTCAATATGTCATCGTAGACAAGTTCGATCGTGTACTCGTACGAGGAAGGTAGAGCAGATCCACAGAAGCGATCTATAAAAGCGATCGAGTAAACTTCAAAACCGACACATTGGATTGGGTGATGTCAGAATGGATGTCTAAGAGAATCATAAACCTAAAACACCAAAAAAGAACGGACGAATGGTCGGGAAAAAACAAAAAAACTAAAACTTATTAATACTGATTCATCCAAGAGAATTGTGATCTATCAACTGTCAAGGCGGGGGGCTTCAACCGCCCAGGGAGAAAGTTAGGAAGACTACCCGGCTTAAGTCTCAGGCCCTCATTGCAGAGAGGGCTAAGGAGGATTAGCGAGGACTGTCTAGGATTATCCAGGAGGATCTAGGAACCAGGCACAGGTGCGCCCTCACACAGAGGTTTTGTCACTACATTGTACAAAGACTTAATAGAGGGCCCAGCCACTACAAAATACGACCAAAGCATTACCTCAAGCCCATGACGTCGTGGCTGGGAGAACAATTTCCGAAATGGAACGTGAACATTGAGGCTCTCGGTTGCTAGGAATTACTGGAATGTGTAGAAGGACGAAAAAAAGTACCAAAGTGATATGGCGATGGCGATGGCGATCGGCGCTTGGGTCTGATATCTCACATTTGGACTTGAGAGGATATGGTCTTTTGTTTTTGTTACCCTATGTCTTTAACTTCTTCAATTCAGAGATTTACTGGAGGGTAGGACAAGTATGACGAGTAGTACAAGAACGCACGAGTGGCATCAGTAGCACAAGTGGAAGCACAAAACAAACAGAGAGGAATACTTCGGACGGATCGAGTTCCGCGCCCTTGCTCGACCCAATCGAGGGTCCTTGCTGCATCCCTACGGAAGGGCATGCAAGGTTAGATAGGTCATGATCGTCTGTGCAGTTCTTTTGTTTACATTGCAGCATGTCTGTATTCTCCCCGACTAGCCACCGGATCATTCTATACTTATTTTTGTGATCTCCCTGACATTCCGACTCACTTCTCTCCTTCCCATCTGTCCCTCTGCTCTGTGTTCCGTGCTCTATTCCCTGTCTATCCTCTGTGCCTTGGGGTCCCTGCCTTTGTCTCCCTCTCTCCCCTCATTACACTATTCCATGGCTCACGGAGGATTACACTGTCCAGGTGAATTGGACGCATTGTACACAGATCGTAACAGATCAGACGCCACTATCTGTTATCCATCTCCCTCACCCGCTAAGCGTGTCTCATCCTACTACCCTAAATTCGGCCCTAAAGTGGTTGAAGATTCCAACCTCGATCCTTTCTATCTCGAATCATCGCTGGCCGCTACACCCGACTGGGACTCTTACACTTCAGAAATGCGCAATGATCATTTCGACAACAACAGCCAGTACTATTCTTTGTCCTTGACCAAGGACCTCCACAGTTCGTTACAATTCCAAGGACCAGACCGGTCTACACTCGCCCAAGTAGAGCTTGAAAACAGCCTACGCTTCCATCGGTACACTCCCTCCACAGAGGAACGGAGCCCTCTACACAGCAGCCACGACTCTTTCAGCTCCGTACAGACAGACAGCAGCACTCCGGACTTGACACCAAGCAGCTCGTTCTCTTCCCACTCTTCTACCGACTGCCCTGACGTTGTTCTCGGAGCCACTGAACAATTGTACAAGCACACCCACGAAGCTCAAGAACCTCGTCGTCGCTTCTACCTTCCAGCTTCCACACCACCAACATACTCACTTCCTCCACCCCCGCCACCTCCCGTGGCTCCTTTGATTGCTGATACTCGCCCCACCACACCTGGCTACCAACAATCAAACGGCTCAACCACCACCATCACAATGGGTTACGAAGACGCCACCGGTTCCGTTTCCTCGCGTTCACGTCGCC
The DNA here is from genome assembly GCA_026122735.1 of Penicillium bialowiezense. NCBI lineage: Eukaryota > Fungi > Ascomycota > Eurotiomycetes > Eurotiales > Aspergillaceae > Penicillium > Penicillium bialowiezense. The sequence goes on from JAKZFB010000004.1 coordinate 2,058,994, forward strand.
GAAAGCAACCTCCTCCTCTCAATCTCTCTCGTGGAACCAGTGCCCACAGCCACCGCCGTAAGCAATCAAGCTCTGGTAGCCGACCTCCACTTGATCCTTCCATGATCTCCCCACCTTGTCTTATCAACCCCGTCACCAAAGAGCCTCATATGACCCACTTCGACCAAGCTCTCTTCATTCCCGCCAACGACTGCCCTAGTCCCGTTCCTAGCCCAATTGCTAGCTCTCCTCCCATCTCTCGCCAATGGACCGCCACATCCATGGAACGTCCATCCACATCCACCTACGATGCTCACTGCGAGCACTCAGTCTGGGAGTCCGACTCCGAGTCTGAATCAGTTGGACGCAAGTCCATGTCTCGCAAGCCCATCGATACCCTGCGCAAGGTTCGCAGCCGTGCTAAGCTTCGCGGTGCCAAGTCGCAACCCAGACTTCACAATGCCATGATGGACGACCACCTCACAGAGAAGTTCCCATGCATGCCAGATGATATCCTCGGCGAGCCAATCTCCGAGATCTACCGTCCTAGCATGGATCGCCCCGGCACCAGCCGCCCAAGCACGAGCCGAGACGGCCCCCGAGCATTCAATGCATTGCAGACCCTCCGTCTCGTTGCTCCCTCTACCACCTCCCTCACTCGCCCTACCCGCTCTCGCAAGAACAGCAGCATCAACAGCTCCGACGTCGATCGCTCCGCTGCCGCAGCTTGGCAAGCACAGTACCGTCGCCGCCAACGCTCCGACACCCCCGAATACCCCAGCTCATCATCAGAGCGCGGCGACAAGGAGAAGCTCACATCAATGTGCTACGAGCAGCACCCTCAAGCTGCTGTCCAAGACACCTTCCGTGAACAACGGCCCCTTCTCCAGCGCTTCATGGACTCTCTTCGATCCCTGAACTGTCAGAAGCCTCACAAGTCTCACAAAAAGACTAATGTTACCACCATCTAAATGCATAGCTCGGCGTTCCGGTTTTTCTCCTGCATTTTGGCTAGATACCTGCTACAACATTCAAGCTTCCCACGATCCCTCCAACGATTCCATTCGATGTTTCCCACGTGTTCTAAATGATAACGAGCACTCACACTCTTTACGCATCTGCACTCCTGCACAATGACCTTGACCATCCGCTTCGGTGGCTGGAATCAAACGCTCCACAAGACGCTCTTTTCACGCGCTTCGCGCTACGAACAAATACCTGGTCCTCTGACCATGACTACCGACTCATGACTCGATACCCTCGAGAGTTCTATCTTTAATTTTCCTACTTTGTCTCTTGCATTCTGCCTGCTGTACTACCATCTTTCGCTCACGAGGCTTTGGCTAGCTTTCGTTCCTGTCTTCGGCCTTACGTCCGATCTCCTTATTTCTGTCTGTACTCTCAACATAGAGGAAAATGGCGCTTGGGATTTGTCCTTGCCATTGGCCTAAAATTGCATTTTCTGAATTCTTCATTCAAAAGTTTTACTTCTTGCAATTATGGATAGACAAAAATAGCATACTCCGCAATTCTACCCCATCAATCTAAATCTTCATGTACCCGTGTTGTCTAGGAGATGTAAAAATCCATCGGAATGTTGAAACCTCCCACATTCACCCAATTAAGGTATCTCTGATACTACTGCAACGTCCCAGCACCTCAAACCACGTCATCACCAGCGGCTTTACATCCCACATTTGCCAACCGTTACGCTGCACAGGCGCCCTAGGAAGATGACACCAACCAAAGTGCGAACCCCTGAAAGCATAGCTGAAGCCATCAAACCTTCACCCCACCCTACCAACCACAAACTTACGCCCTCAGCTCCTGTCTGAGCTCACTTTCTAGCCTGTCCATTATCGACACAAGCATGGATCCAAGCGCGGCCACGTCAGCGGCTAGGCGGTCCCGAATTGATTGTCTAGTTCATAGCGGGGATATTTGCAGCTGTCTGGGTCTAGACGCGACAGGGATCGTTTCCTGGGTCCTGGGCCCTGGGTCGGTTCTAGGGCCGTTAGTGCGGATCGGCGATGTACTCATCTAGTGTGGACTATTTTCATCTGCATGAGCCTCGGGGCCTCCGGACGGGGCCTCCGCTGGGGGTGTTGGGTTGGTCGGGTTAGGGCTTCCGTTCGGGCGTGAGAACACACTTAAACATCGATTATGTGTTCGCCTTCAATCAATTGCCTCAACTCAAGCGATTTCATCTTTTGTTAAACAGCAAACGGTCAATTGGCACGTACTTCTTCAATAAAAAGTACCATTGCCAAATCCGACCTTTGTGGAGCACCCCTTGCATCGATCGCCAAGAAAGTACTTTCACCTCGGTGGGAATAGCGTCGCCGTACGGAATACGGAGTGCAAAGTACCGAAGGCTCGAGAGGAATCTCACCCAACGCACAGGATCACACAAGCTTAAACCTATTACTAGATCGCATCGGTCCATTCGCCCACTCCGCGCAGCACGAACCTCTCGCCGCGTTCCCCTCAATCTGATCTCTCACCTCGAAGCATGTAGCTAGATCTCCCAGTTGCCACTTTGACAGGTAACGCTAGACAGGGGTTTAACTCGAGCCTAACAGATCTCTCGAGGGCTCGGTCGGGTTTGACCTTCCGCTGCGTCGTCACATGCAAGGCATCCCGACCGGACGTTGGCCTCGTCCACCCCCGAGACCCGCTTGGGATATTAGTACGAGTAGTTTCAGATCTATCGGAATTTGTATGCGAGGCTGTAGGGAGCTCGATTTGGAACTCGGTGCCTGAGTTTTGGACCGTTGGTGCTTTTGTTGACTGCGCCCACGTAGGTATTTGGCATTGATGCTTGTGGTACTTTGTATATGATCTATCTGATTTGCCTCGTGGTTGGCACAAGTGTCCGCAGTTCGTTTCCAAATCACACTTCGATTCTCTTGCTTGATCCAAGAGACTGGCGTTCGTGTCTCAAGGCTGGAGTGGGAAATCCAGACATCGCAACAGCCATAGCAACAACGGTTGCTACGGTTAATTGCAGAGACCCCAGCGTCACTGTCTCAAACGGACGGCCAGCCCGGTCCGGCCGTCCCCATTCCGCTACGTCAACCTTGCAGCCGCAGCGGATACTGTTCCAGGTGTCTGGGTGCTAGTAGGGAGGGCCAGGTAGCTAAGGGCGATCTCACTCAGCGCGGAACGGCAGCCCCGAAAGACATGACCCGCCCATCTGCAGATATTGATTCTGCAGGGAAACAGTTTCCGCGTAGCCCCAGCGACTAAGGACGGTCCCTTCCGTAGATCTTCACAGCAATGACAGACGGGATTTGTGAGCGTCGTATCGATGACAAAGACTCCAACCAAGCCGTGTATAGCTCTGCGCAGGACTGAAACAACTTCAACTCTGCTCCACAGCCTGGCCCTCGCCCTTGTTCCCCTGCTCCTTCTCCTTCTCCTTCATCTCCAGGGCCTCCATATTCTCTTCCCACCGCGGCACAGCAGCGGTGGCCTCCCACTTGGCGATGACAGGATCCCCCTTCATGGCAAGCTGCGTCTCGGCCGTTTCCTCTCCCTGACCAGCAGGAACAACCTCCGTAGCCCCTTCCTTCTCACCACCCGAAAAGACAGCCTGCACATCCAATTCCTTCAGCGCAGCCTGGTACAGCGTGCGAATCTGCTCTCTCCTCTGGCGACGTAGTTCCGCAATCTCTTCGTCGTTTGTCTCAGTGTTTTTAGCCGACGCAGCGGCAGCGGTGCCCCGCACTGGCTTCTTCACGACGCCCGGCCCGCTGCGTTCTTCAAATCCACGCAGTAGCCCCTCCATTATGCCGAGGACTGTACCAGCACGCATGCCCATCTGCGCGCCGACGGGAAATCCGGCATCGAAGCCTTCTTGGACATGTAGGCCCTTGGAGCTTGAGGTGCCATCACGGTATCCGGCTGTGACGTGCTGGCGGCGGAGAGAGGGTAGGTCGGAGGGTTCGGAACCTTCGGTGGCTGCGCGGGTCGGCGCGTTGAGCTCCCTTTCACTCCGTGGCGGGGAAGAGCCGAAAATGTCATCGAGGGAGTTCTCTGTGTGCTCCGGGCTTTCGTTCCGTAAGGATGCCATTGTCGCTGAGGTTTAATGGGGAAGTAGTGAGTTGCAAAAAAAAAAAAGTCGATAAGAGTGGATCGGGCGGGGTTGAAGATCCGAAGTATACGCGCCTTCACTTGCTACAGCGGTGTTTCATAAGTATTTGACCTGACCAACTTGTTTATAACGTAACTTTACCTCTCTTTCTAACTCTCCTTTTAACTCTCTTTTTAAATGTCTTTTATTGGATCGAATTCTAGAGCCTTTTGTCAGGTCGTATTGAAAGAATGAGTCTGAGGTCGAATTACAGCCGCTACTGAAGACGCGCAAGCTGGACGTCGGCCCAGACGAAGGCCCGTCCAAGCCATCTGGCAGTTCGGACACTGAGAGCCCAGCCCCTGACTCGGACTTCAAGTTGATGAGCGCGCTCAAAGACAAGCTGGCAGGTTTGACCGTGCCGGCCCGCGGAGGTGCCTACTGGAGAAGAGAACTGGAGGGGGCTACCTTTCTTTGAGGCCGAGGTACGGCAAATGGCATTAGAAAGCCCTCAGAAGCTGTGCCCGCAGCCAAGGCAGAATGAGTAATCAAGGTCCAGTGAGGTCGGTGCCCAGACCACCATGAAAGCTGATCTTGTGCAGCAAGTCAAGACCCTGCAGGAAGAGGGAGAGACCCTCAAGCAGCAACTGACCTCGGCGGAGTTTGCCGCGAAGACCAACGATGAAGTCACCAACGACGAAGTCACCAACGACGCATTCACCAACGACGAATTCGCCAATGACGAAGTTACCAACGATGAAGTCGCCAACTATGAAGTCGCCAAGATGCACCACGATGGTCAGGACTCCCAGAGCAATGGGTCGACCCCCAAACTAGTACCCAAAATGGCGAGAGGCAGGATGGATGGGATAACCCTGGACATGGATACCTCAAGCCCCACCACCCAGTGCAGCAGTCACATCGAATGCTGGTGTTGACTACTCATCATAGCCAACTGGTTATTGCGTGACGCCCCAGATAACCCCGGTTGGATCACACCAGACAGATATCCTCACTTCGATTCTCACTTTGATTCTCACTTTGATCCTCACTTTGATTCTTGCTCCGCCCAATGTGCAGTCCTCTCCAGGCCCCGGCGGCCTTGACCGCGTGGTTACATCCATTACACCGATGAACCAAGATTCAGACCGAGAGACGATGGCTCGTTCGGATCTATGTGGGAATGGGGGATCAAACAGTTCGATGTACCGATACAGGGTACAGCAGCAGGAAGCAAGATGGTACTGGTTATCGGTGACCAGACTGCCTACCCCCCCCCCAGGTCCCGATGAACGCGATACCAGGATACTCACCGGAGATCGCCCCTCAACAAAGTACAGTGGTGTTGCATAAGTATTTGACCTTGAGTACTTCGACCTCAGAAATCCTCTGTCAATTCTGCCTGACAAAAAGCTCTGGACTTAGATCCGGTATAATTTCTAGAAAGATATTTAGAAAGACAGCAAAAAAGATTCTCAAAAAGAAAGGCAAATTTATTGTATACAAGTTGGTCATGTTACAAGTTTAAGAGGGGGATTCCAAAGTACTGGAGGTCACCTGGGCAAGTACTTATGAAACACCACTGTACCTGAGCTCGATGGATCTCTCTCATCACAAACAACCCCACCATCGATCGTATAACCTCACATCTGCCATGCCACGGCTCCTCCGTCTAGCGGGCTACACTACCGTAGTCACAGGTATTGCCAGCTACGGCATCCACCGAAAACTGACCGAGCTGGAAGAAAAGTACCCCGAACTTCCCCATTCAACAGGCAGCAAAGCACTACGAACCCCGCAAGACCCAAGTACACAGCACTGCGCCTATGCAAATATCTACGCAGCCCAAATCCCTCTTGCAGCTCTTCAAGCCCGGATCCCAAGTACCAAGAAACCAACGACGATCGAGCTCGAAAACGCCTGGGCTAGATCTGTATTCGGCAGTCGAATCCTCCGAGCCGAAGGCTTGTTGATAGGCATGTTTACCAATTTTTCCCTCTCGCCCTGCGACACGGGGGAATCCGAGGCGGGATTCTCGCCTTATGACAATGGTGCGCCACGCTTACTATTGAATGGGGGTCTGCAGGTGCAGCGACTGCCGGGTGCCGACGAGGATAGTAATGGGTTACTTGTCTCGATGAGATTACCGGATGGACCACGGGTGTTCTTTGAGACGATTGCGGCGTGGGGATATCCGTGGCGCTTGATGACATGTGTGCGGCATGAGATGAGCGTCTCTATGCCCTTTGAAATGAAGGGTGAGAGGTTCGTGCAGGTGCGGTTTGCTACTGCGCATGACTACGAGATTTTGGATGCGGAGGGTGGCCTGGAGCAGCAGAAGCTTCTTCCAGCGTGGAGTATGAGATTGCATCGTGGATTTGCCAGATATGTGCTTGATTCTACAGTGGAAGAGGTCAAGCAAGGGCTTGGACAGACTCGTAGCTGAGTAGTGGGACTTGGGGGTCTCATATATTGTATTGTACATAATCTTCACTCTGGAGTTTCGTCTCACATTCAAACTTAAGGTGGTGTGACCAAGATGGGTCAGGTCAGCATGAGCGGATTTAACCGACAAATCATAGCAAGACGTCTATGGTTTCTTGGGCGCTTTGTTATTTTCAAAATTAGAAAAGCCACTTTTGATGCATCAGAAACAGTATTAAGGGTTTACTGCACCCTGGCCCATCGTCAGAAATGGACCTCATCGTGATCGGAACATTCGATCCAGTGTGTGCTCCATTGTTGAGCCACCGTGGACGAGTGAGCCATGAGACTTGCTCTTTGAATATTGAGTCGGGTTTCCCAATCATGGGCCACAGCCCAGCCAACTTATACGGGTCCTTTCAAAGAGAACCCAAGATTCTCTCTTCGATCATCCTGCACTCGAGCATACCTATATCAGCGTTAGCAGAGAAAGATACCCTGTAGCAAAAGCAAAACCTACTCCAAGTAAAGCCGGAACATGTAAACGTCAATATCATCGTTCCTGATCGCCCTCGCAGCCCAAGCTTGGCCGTCCGCCCCGATAGACCGAGCAATCTGCTGACCCGCAGGGTCCTGCTCGAAGAAGCGTACCAATTCTGGAATCTCAGTTCCATCCTTGTTAATCGGCACATAATGAACCCAAGGAACCAAAATATCTTCATGCCACTCCCTGAAGAAAGTCAATTTGAACGGAACGCTCTTGCTGCGCATGAAAGCATAGAACCGTCCGCTATAAGCATGGCCATCCATATCGAGCAGGTAGCGGTATTTCCAGGCTTCTTCGGGTGGATCTGGTTCACGGATGTCATTGAAGAATTGTTCTTCGGCGGGACAGTCGTCGTCACAGTCCTTGATTTCAACGAAATGCGTGTTGAAGAACCCGTCGATCTGAGATTGATTTGCCTGCTGTACTTCCCAGCCCTCGGTGCGACCTGGCCTGCACACGCGTTTCTGCTGCAGGAGGTACTGGGGCGATTGGGGGTGGGTTAGGTTTCCGACGATGCGTTGACGCTGGAAATTCTGCCACGCGCCGCCTATGCTGTGTCCGCCGGTCGTTCCACCGCGCCAGTAGAGCTGCGGCTTCTTGTTCTCCCAATCGACTGCGGTGGTCTCGTCGTAGTGGGACACGCCTTCGTAGTAGAACGGCGATGGAACCGCGATGTCTTGGAAGGATGACGGGTGTGACATGGAGAAAACCGGGGTGAGCTCGTTTGTCACTTTGAAGGAATTCGGGCGGTCGAAGACCCCAAGGCGATGACGAAGCGATGGGCTGTTACACATATCACTGGCGGCAGTTTGGTTGAAGATGAACCCCAGGGGTTCGACGGCGTAAGCACTTGAATTATCTGGTGCGTTGCCATCGAGAGACTTGGCAGGCGACTCTGGTGGACATGAAAGCCGGGAGAAAAGCCAAGTCTCCTGGCGCTGGATGTCATTGAATCTAGTTGTGTAGACCTGCTCTGGCGGAAGAGGGTCATGCGCATCGCCCTTTGAAAAGACATTGGACAGCTCGGAGCTGTGGTCCAGTCGAGCCTGGGTTTCATAACCCTTCGTGATCAGCCTGTGTAGTTCCTCGTGTGGGACGGCCACCCGTGGCTCGTCGTGCACGTTGAACTCCAACAGCATATCCGGAAGCCATTGGGCAAATTTCTCAATGATTCGGATCGTTGCGTCCTTCTGGAACTCTTGCTGGCCGTCATTGCCGAGATGCATAACCCTGCCATCGCGAACGGCCACGCCCATGACAAAGTTATTGTACCCGAGATCTTCTCTAACGCGCGAGCGAATCGTGCTGGGATGCAGCCCCCAGAACGGTTGTATGGTATGATAGATAGTGTCAAACTCGTCGATCAGCACCGTGTTCCGTGCCATCGCAAAGGCATACCATTCGTCGAAGTGTGGGGGTGGTGGCATATTATAGCGTCGATGGTACTCCGCCACAGCTTCGTCCAATGACTGCGATTGACCGGCCAGTGTTTCGTTGAATGCTTTTGTAGCATCGTATACAAGACGGACGACCGGGTGCTCGCAAGACCACTGGTCGAGAGGACTATGGTAGGTGTAGGAGAAGAGGAACCAAAGGGTCAGAAGAGCAGCTGCCGCTATCCCGGCCAAGGTGAAGGTTCGCTGGGTCTTTTGCGGTTGGTTCCCCTGGAGGATCTGGTACTGGTATTGTCTCCATGTTCCTGAGCGAATGGCGTCTGCTCCGGCTGCGGCGCCGGAGTACAGGGATTGAATGAACGTGAAGAGCCCGGACCGGACGTGCATGTTGATAATTATCGCGGGGTTTCAATGAGCGTGGGCATCATCTCCTCGTGGTTCGAGGAGTTGCTGTGATCGATTGGAGACTGGAAAGCTGGAAAGGGAGAAATTGTTGCGACCGTGTCGCGTGGGCCATTGGGGCCGGGGAGTGGAACCCCAAGACCTCTAGACCTGGGGATCGACAAGGCTGTGACATATCGGCTTGGCGGGCTCCAACAGCTTCGTGTCACTTGGTGTTGTCGAGATTTCCAAGGTTGTGTTCATGTTGCACAGTCTGGAAGAATAAAAGAAAACAAAGCAACAAACAATGACGGAGAGTCTCCGCCTCGGCCCCGGGGGCTTTGAGGCTTAGCTCAGCTCAGGAACAGCCCTGGAGGCACAGCCGATTTTCATTGTGATTGGACTGACATCGATTCTTTGACCCGCCATTTGATACAATATTAAGAACTAGTTACTATTCTGAATTATTTACGCCTGGAGTTTGTGCTCCGTAGTAATTCTCCGATTATACCCACAGATCTCGATCTGTGCTCCAGATCTTCCCGTCTCCGCCCCTTTAATAACAGTCATCCCCGTGCTCAACGACAGTCCATCCCAAGAAACCATTGTACAGATAGCACACATCCCAGCCACTTGTGATGGTTCCCAAGAAAGCACTCTCGTCACCCGAACAGTCCGCAGTGCTGAACATGCAGATATCTTGCTGGTCCTCGGCCGATGGACTCTTCCACGAGATACTCTTGAGGTTTGTGGAGTTGAACGAAACGGTGTCCAGAGCCTCGCAGGTGCGCGGGCTAGCACCGTAGCGATGGAAGATTGAGTAGTCCAGGTTAGATTGGCTGGGGTCGCAAGTCGGAGGTGCTTCACTCAAAAAGCGGAGGTCCCACTATGAAACGTTAGCGGTTTGAGTATGGGAAGGGTGCAAATTTTGGGCTCAACGAACGCTTCTGTATGCGAGAATAGCACGACTCTGGAGACTGGGCAGTGCGATTGCCGAAGAAATGACACTGACAACCGTCAACCAAACAGCGAGGAAATGCATCGTGGAGTAATCGGGTCGAGCTGGACAATCAATGAAATTAAATATTAAGATCCAGAATGCAGTATGTACTAGCTCAGACGAATTCCCAGACCCTGAAAACACAGCAGACCTCTCTCTTCTTATACAGCCATGTATCCCGGTCCGACTAATTTAGTACAAAGCCGCCGCCGCATAAAGCGGATCCCAACAGCCCCAATCACATCCACCGACAGATCGAGACCCTCTTGGGTCGAGGGAACCATTCGCAGGCGAGCGAGCTGAGCAAAACCAAGCCAAGCCCAACAGAGGGGCCTCACATAAGAGTTCCTTGGCATCGGGGAAAAAAGCAAAGTCCCTGCACCATCATTGGGCCGACACAGTCCGTCGAGACCCTGATTCCTGACGAGTCCTATCGGAAATTGTGCGGCGCGAAGCGTCCGGGCCCGATCGCATGGTGGGAGCAGGTGAAGAAGCTCGAGTGGCGATCATTGGGTGGTGCGGAGGTGGATGTCTCGCCGATTCAGGAACATGGCGAATAAGCGCTGGCTCGGTTCAGGGACTAGGTCTTACGTGCAGCGTGCGGTGCAGACACGAGTGCGCCGCTTTGCATGTCATGCTACACGGGACTGATGACGGTTGTATCGGCAATTTGAGCTTCATGTTTGCTCGTATGCTTTGGCTTCAGATTGCTGTCGTTTGAAGTTGGATGGTGTACGACGTGACAAAGACTGAATAGCATCTTTCAGCTGAATTTAGCAAGCAATAAAGTGAGTTAGCTTACTGAAAGGACTTCTATCTCACAAGGCTGGTAGCATTGCCGGTATTAAGGGTCAATCTCGGACAACCTTGGAACTTATGTGTGCTTTGGAACACGAGCATCAATAGACTTCTCCGAGGGAGGTACCAGTCTCGCGTGGGTGAGGCTGTAGAGAAAATGTACAAAGTCGGCTCGTATCATGGTACTTCTCGTCATCCCACGCGATGTGGACTGTTCAACGCCCGCTGTCATAGCACGGCGGGGTATAGAGGGTGTGTAGAGTGAGGCCAATTTACAGAAACCGGGAAACTTAGCAGGCTGCAACAGAATCCACAGCCGAGAGCCTTGAAAGGCCCGGGATAGCTATGATAATTGACGCATCTGATAAAGCATGTATCCCCTTGCACTCTATACCAAAACACCATGCATTCAAGTCTGGGTCAAAAGACACAGTGAGGGTAGCTCAGATCGGTGCACCAGAGTAGCAAATTCCCTCTGGGTGAGATGCTGAAAAGAACCAGTGAAAGTATTTGCGTATACGTGATATGCCTCTGGCTAAGACGTACAAAGGTTGAGGTTGATCAACATCTCTGCACAAACACCCAGGCACAGTCTAGATGACTCTGCGCGTCGTAAATTAACATCCACTTGACAAACTTGGAAGTGCACATATATTTCAGATCATAAGACTGGAATCGTGGTTGTGTATACGCCTCCAGGTCGGCGTAGCTGCGGTCATCTATCTACCAATGGCAGGCTCAACATGTATCCACCTCATGATCTGCATACAATTAGAGTCAAGCTAGAGAGAAAGGAACAAGTAAAGTATTGAAAGGAAAAGGAGAAAGAAAAAAAAAAGGCGCCAAATACCCTAGGCCCTGGGGATCGAACCGAGAACCGCGCCGGAAGGGGAAGCCCCTGACAACACTGCGCGGTGTGTGGGACTTCTTGCCATTCTATGCGACGAGAGGGATGCTAGTTGGGTGGCCAAACCACTGAGCTATTTGTCGGCATGTCAGAAATTCTCCAGCACCAGTATATGTCCCACCCTTCGTAGGGTAGGAGGGCACGTGGAACCAAGTTCAGGCCTTTGGTATCTTAGTCCTCTCTGGCCCTGGACACCGATATGTACATGAGATCCCATGCATTGCGAAGTCCGGTGAATACAAGCACATGTCCATGTATTCCCTACAGCATGCAGACATCTACAAGTAGGCCTATGTGATCAGACAAGGTAGGAGGTTGTTGCCGGCGAGGAATGAAAAAGAACGACAAGTCTAATCATTTATCCAATCTATGGAATATTCGAAGAGGTATACATGAGCATTATAAGACCATCAGGATACTCGAATCATGATATATCACTCTCGTCCGGGGCCAGGGTTCAACCGCCACGCGCGTAGCGGCAAAGCCTGCAGCTTCCTTGCAGCTGGCTTGATGAACATTATAAATGTGATTGTGCCAAGGGCCACACAGATCATGTTGGTCATGTAGTAGCCGTCACGGTCGACTTGGCAGGTACCGCCGCCGTTGATGCAGCGGTTCTTCTCCGGCTCGAGGGCACATGAGAAAGCCGTCGTCACAAGAGTGTCTTTGAGTGAGTCGGCTGGAGGAGCGACTGTTGGCGGGAGACAGGTGGCACTTGTGAAGAAGTCGACGAGCTTGAGTACGAAGATACGGGGGAATGTTCCGCCGAGGTTGCAGACACTGTCGGGTTGTTAGTGGATTGAGGGAATTACATAGAGCGTGGTGGTGACTTACGTTGCAAGGAGGGTCATGTAGGTTCCACCGATGGCTGGATCAGCAATACGAGCGTGGAAAGCCGAGATAGCCACGAACATGACTGTGTTCATGAAGGTTGACAAGACATGCTCACCAATAACAGTGAGCATGTACCACATTGGCACTTCGGTGGCAGTGGGGTAGATCATGACGGTAAACTGGGCGAGCACGGCCGCCGCGAGTCGTCCCACAAAGGCCCAGCCCCACAGGCGCATGGCACCGTAGTTGGTGGACCACTGGCCGGCATAGTAGCCCAGCATGATTTCGAAGGGGAAGTCAATCAGCACGACGAGGGCCATGTTGTCTTGACCAAAGCCCTTGTCCAGGAGTTTGAGACTGGTGACTCCATCATTGGCCTGGAAGCCAATCTTGGCGATCAAGTGGATCACGATGATTGTCTGAATATGCTTCAACTTCAGAACACTCCACATGCTCTTATATACATCCATAATGCTGTCACGGTCCTTTGTGCTGTCTTCCTTCTTCAAGAAGGCCAGCCCGCAGGTAACGATCAGATACGCCCAGCCCCAGAAGGCGAGGTAGGTACCGAGGGACAACAGCCCGCTTTCAGCGGGAACGGCTCGGAACCATCTGTTGGCAAAGTCTTTCGAGTTGAATGCCAAGAACACGGTGTAGGAGAGGAAATGACCCGCAGTCAATCCAACCGTTTGGGCAGTGGAGGCATACGAAATATTAGGAGGAGACATCAAAGTGATAGCCCATCCGTCCACCGCAATATCTTGGGTGGCGCAGAAGAGAACCAGCATGAACCACCAGTAGGTGAACTTCCAGACACCGGCACCACCGTTTGCACCTGCTTGGATCATCATATCTTCTATGTGACCACCCAGATAGATCATAGCCAAGCCGGCAATCACCTGCACTGGCGTGATCCAGCTCTTGCGGCGACCGAATCTCGTACTCCAAACCGCATCAACGATTGGGCTCCAAAACAGCTTGAGCGAGTATGGGTACGAGGCCAGTGAAAAGATTCCAATCTGGCCATATGAGAGGTAGGGTTTTAGGAGAAAGGGCACGGAGCCGGTGGCCAGGCCCATGGGAATGCCCTGTAGGAAGTAAAGCAAGACCAGCAGGATGAAGTTGCGGCGGTCACTGGGTGGCAGGTCCTGGAAGGTTGTGTTTGTTTGGATTGGAGTTTGCGGGGCGAACGGAGGTTCATTATCGAGAGAGAAGCTGGGACGAGACATGAGTTGGGCTGTTCGTTCAGCGGAAGATTCGGCGGAGGGAGTGTCCCTCCTGCGCATTTCGATGTTGTTGTTCATCTTGCCATTCGTATGCCCGTTGGACCCGGTAGCGACTTTGAGGTTGGGTTTGGAGCGGCGCTTGGAAAGATTCGCGTTTTTGCGTGTCATTGGATAATACTGGACAATGGTTCGAGATCACAGCAGTCTTCAACTTCGTCCTGGTCGAGATAAGGACTTAAATTGGGGGTTGTGGTAGTGAAAGGTGTCAGGGATGGAAGGGCGGTTCGGCTTCGAATGGAACCGTAGTTGGAGGGGGCTTAGATAGCCAAAGTATAGGTCGGCAGGGAGTGAAGGAGTGACGAATGCATGAAGAGGGATATAAACGAAAGAAACCTCGATCTGGTGGGGGATCTCCGAACTGCGAACCTGATGACAAAAAGTTGTTTGAGGCAAGCTGGCCTCTTGGCTTTTCCCCGGTGGATTCGATGTAAATCCGGGGGCGCAAGGGTCCTTCAAGTCCAATCTTGCACGCGACGGGGCATGCTGCATTTAGATGTCTACACAGTTTACTTCGTATAATTGACCGACTATCTTATAGTTACACATCACAAGTCCACTGAAGGACCATGAGGTCATCATAACAAAGTGGGACTGCGCTCTTTGAGCCTAAAGTCCAGCGCCCAAGACCTAATCTCCTTAGCTCCAGCCACCTATAGCCCAAACATTCTCCATACGAAATCTGAGCTATGAACTTCGCACTGACTCTGTAGTCCAAGTCCTGCAGCTAGACAATATTCCCCGAGGCCAAGCTTTGCCAATTGTAGATTAAGTCACGTGTCTCCAAACAAAACAAACGCGATAAGCAACGCATCGGACGCATCGGACGCATCGGACAACCAACACAGACCGAAAATGCAACGCGCAACACCAGACCCAGAGGAGGAGGCACTGGATACCGAGATTTCATCCATTCATGCCGAAAGTCAGTCTACCAAATCTCCAATCCAAGTTCCCCAAACTAACCGCCTAAAGTCCGCAATCTCCAAAAACGCAAACGCATCCTCACATCAAGCCTCCTAACCACGGACCCAATCCAAAAGCTGCTCCGCAAAGCAAAGCCCAATCCCGCCTCGGGCGATGACCTAGCAACGCTCTCCCCACTCGCCCAAGCAGCAGGCAAACACAACGAGTCCAACCACCACCGCATCGCCTTCGGCGCCACCGCATTCCCATTCAAAGACCCCAACCCCAACAGCGCAGCCAAGAACCTCCTAGGCGTCCGCCTCGACGTCTGCGCGCGCAACGGCCGCTTCTCAAAACCGTACTATATCATCCTGCGCACCGAGCAGCGCAGCACCGAGAAGCGACTCCGAGTCCACAGACACACAATACCAGCATTCATCTCGATCGCGAAACTGGAAAGCGCATACCTGCCGCGTCCAGCTACACGCGAAGATGATAACCCCCAGCTAGCGAAGCCGTGGAAAAGCACGGCGCGCAAGCAGGATCTGCAGGGGTTTGTGCGCGAGCTGCGGAGGGAGCTTGTGGGGTGGCATATGCGGGTTGATGCTGTGGATTTCCTGCGCGAGAAGCTGGGACTGGTTGATGAGGAGGGCCGGGCGCAGCCGTTTGACGTTTCGCCGGATCGGGAGACGGGGATTGTTTCTTTGGCGGCGGCGGCGCTGGAGGCACGGTATGTGAGGCTTGAGTGGGATGATGGGCGAGTTGGGCGGTTCAAGTTGTCTAATGGTGGGATTGTCGAGAGGGCTGTTGTGATTGGGGATCTGGGACGTGATAAGAAGACGGAGGATGCGATGACTGGAGGGGGAGGGAGGGTTGAGAGTGTTCTGGATCGATTGAAAGTGGTGGGCTCTAATGCTTCACCTGGGTCTTGAGCTGTTTTCTGAGCTGTGTTTTGTGTGAATCTGTACTTAAGCGTGTGATACCCTGGTTTACAATGTTCAGCTAGTCATTTCAATTAGGCTACTGAGTCATTCGCGTATGTCTATGTAGATGATCTCCGCCAAATGCTATGCAACAATTAGATCAAACGGCCGCCGCAATGCACGTATGTATAGAGAACCATGACAGATTCAAGGGCAAATATCAAAGGGATTACAAGAATGGTAAGGGTCATCACAGGAATCGAACGGGGGCTGCATCGCAGCGAGTATCAACAAATCGCACCTGTGGGAGAAAGGCATTAAATGATAAGAGGTGCGAAAGAGAGCAAATGGGCAATAAAACGGGTAAATGTCTTGGGGATCGTGGGCTGTCCGATCAGAGGGGCACAGAATCATCGTTGTGCTGGATCGTATCCGAGGCACTCGGTGGCTCGAGAGTAGACTCCGTCACCTGAGCAGGTACGCCCGACGGGCTCGTGAATGGAATGGGAGGCAAAGGCCCATATGATTGGTCATTGCGGACTTCAAGGTGCCGACGTAGCACAGCTTCTTCCAGGTACCAACGTTGGAGTAAGGTTTTTTTCTTTTCGTCGAGCGCTTGCGTGAGCGCTACCTCTTCTTGTTGATGCGAAGTCTGTAGGGTAGCAATCTCCTTTGTGTGTCGGTTACACATGTCATCCAGTTCCTTTTCCGTGCGCACCATGGCTTCTTGCATCTTGAGTTCTTGTCGGTCCCGCAGAACTTTGATGCGGGCATCGTGAAGTTGGTCCATTGACTCGTGACTGTGGTACTGTTGCTCCAGCTGCTCCATGTGTTGACGAGTGAATATACGGGCTGGTGCCGTTGAGTCGGTTTCAGAGAACGATTCGGAGGATCGTTCACCTCTTGTTGATCCTCCCGCGGGGGATGGTGGTGGGCTGGCGTTGCGGAAGTAATTCTCCATGTGCTTGATGCGAGTGCTAGAGTTCAGCTTCGCACGGTCGAAATCGCGCTGTTGTTCGATTTCTACTGCGAGCTGTCGCTCCTCAAGCCTTATGATAACTTCAATATTCTGAAGCCGTTCATGTTAGTAGTGTAAAATATGCAAAAGCATTGGTAGTTAGACGAACCTTCTCGCGCTTCTCTTCCTCCTGGCGCTCGTTTTCAGACCGCCGTTCGGAAACAGCAGTCTGGTGCCTGCGCCGGAGGATACCAAAAGCAGCATCTTGGAAAGCGAGATAGCGATCCTTTTCCAGCCGATGACGCTCGTTCATCTGACCTAGTTCAGGGTCATCTAAACTCCTCTGCAAAGATTCTTCGCTATAAACTGGGATTTCAAGCCTGGGAAGAGGCGGCGCAGTAGGCTGATCTGGAACAGCATGCTCATGAATAGGATGAGTGGGTTCCAACGTTGGTTCCAAAAAGACATGGTCTGATTCTTTGGCGCTGTTCCAAGTATTCGCCTGCGCATCTGGAGGCAAAAGAGTGGAAGATGGACGCTTCCTGCGGAAGTGAATCCGCCCAATTGCGGACTTGAAGCTGCTCCGACGCTTCTCTTTCTTGTCCGCTGAAGCGACGCTCAGCATCGAATGGCGATTCGAAGTGGCCCCCGGCATTTCATTTGTATATCCGTACCCCGCGAGAGCCACTCTCCCCTCACTGGAGCAAAATGACGTTGGACGAGTGGACATCGAAGCTAGCGATCGCGTACTACCGGGCAAGCGGCGGGGAACAACCGTGACCTCCGACAGCGCAGAGGCGAGCTGGGGAACGGAGGGTGAGACCGGCTCGTGGGACGGAGTAACGGATCCACCTAGAGAATTTTGATCGGTGGAGGATCCGGAGGAAATGACCGGCGAGGAGAAATCAGCTATTCCCGGGGCGAGGGAAGCAGCCAGAGGCGCGGTTGGGTCGACCGGGATCTTGACTCCGAGTTGTTGCGCCTCGTCGGCCAGTTGTTGCGCCTGCGCTTCTTCGGATTCTGCGGAGGGGAGGCCAAGGACCTCGTGGCGATATTGGGCCTCATCTAGGATGGGCCCAGTGGAAGGTTCCATTGTATGTAGTTGTGGCCTAACCAGCGGGCGCACATGAAGGTATGTAAAAGAGTGGACTTGTCCGAGCGGACGAGAAAGACGCGGTCTATGACGGCATGCGCTTAAGGGAGGGGGAGATTCTGTAATGACAGGTAGAGAGGTCAAAGCCAATAATTAAAGGAATAAGGACGCAGATAAACTTGAAAGAAACCTCCTTTTTTTTTGATCAAATCACACTCGACCCACGGGTGGCCCTGACGCAATCCCTGGGTGTTTATCCGTCGAAACTGGAGTCATTGTGAAACCGCCTAACATAATCTCATTGTGAAGATTCCAAGGTTGGGCATTTTTATATTGCATACATAGCTTATATAGCTTAATTTCTCGGGGAAATCCCACATCGCGCAATTTTGTCTTTTAACCCTGCAACGTGCTTTACTTCTAACTGTATAAGATCTGCCCCCCTCCTCCCCTGATTGATCGCGGCCCAATCAGGAAACTAGGGCTACATTAGGGCTAGCGTGCTACCTCGGTCCGTGCCGGGCCAAGGATACGCCGTTGTCAGAGACTGGATCAGGCCAGGAACCATAGGGAATATTCGTACTCATGTTGCACGTCGTGAACGTCGTGAACAGATCCCCTTTTCAAGAAGTCTCGTTCAGCATGTCAACCGCCAACTGGTAGGCCTGTTCTTTAGCTTCGTATTGCGGGGTTCCCGGCCTCGTGCGCTTATCCCACCCATGAGAACATCCCTGCATGCGCTGAGTGACCACATGCCGTCCCTCTAGGGCCTTGATCCTCTGAGCCAAGTCTTCCGCTTCGAGCGCCAGGGAATCCCCATCGGCCGTGATCACGAGAACGCGTCGTGGGAACTGATCTGCCTTGGCGAAGTGCGGCGAAATGCGTGGGTCCCGCGCATCAATACTCGCAGGGATATAGCAGCGGTTGAAGAGACGCGCAACACGTAGTGGGATCACCCGGCCCCCGGTAACTGGCGCAGATTTAAGAGCCGCGTCTTCACTCAGATCGGTCACGGGGTAGAATGCTACGAGGGAACGGAAAGTCTCCTGCGGGAAGAGGTTTGAGGCCGCGGCCAGTGCGAGATTGCCTCCAGCGCTGAAACCAGATAGAGAGATTTGAGTCAAGTCGAACTCGTCGGCCCGCGATAATACATAGTTGATAGCATCTTGGACGTCGTTCAACGCGGCGGGGAAGGGGTGCTCCGGTGCCAGCCGATAGGGGACGTCCACGACAGTGTACTGAGTTTGACGACTGATTCTGCGACAAAATTCATCGTCGCTGCCGTGGAGGGGCAACAAGAATCCACTGCCATGGAAATTCAGGAGAACGGGCGATGGACCTGAATTGGAACTTGTAGCTTGATACAGGTGGATCTTGATGGTTCGCCCGGCGTCCCTTGACTTGATATGACGCACTTCATCTGGCGTCGCAGATGTTTTGGCGCCTAAGCCAACAATAAATCTTATCAGTATCGCGAGACACTGGTCAACCAAACGAGCGAGGAACGACATGGCTGTATGGGGGTGTTGCTAGAACTGAGAGTGAACCGAGGCCTGGAAATAAGGATACCCCAAGCGCTGGTCTCCACTTGTTCTAGCTGGACCGAACATGCTTCGATTCTGTGGGCCACTCCCGAAGGTCATTGCCTGAAAGTGAGCCCGAAAGTGTCCATCCCTTGGCTACAGATTTGGCTGATGACACGTCTATAATGCTGAGTGCGGTTTTATGGGACATCGAACTTGTGAAGTCTTTGTCCTTGTGTGTTGTTTCGTGTATCAAACTTGGAAACAACACCGGGGCTTTGCCACATGGTGGGTGGAGACGGACTACGAATGCTAATTTTAAACTTGGATGTGCTTGTCTGCATTTGGGTATGGTACATCCCGCAGTGAGGAGAGTCTTGGGTGAACCATGGAATTCAATGCTTCTCTGGGTCGGAGAGAGTGCGGGTTAAGAATGAGGTCCATCTCATACCTCTGTCCATCCCCCTTGCTTTTCACTCAAAAGGTTTCACGAAGTTGATGAAGATTTGATTAATGCTGTTGTAGGTGAAATCAATTGTCAACCTATTTATCTTTTCATTTTCATTTTCATTTTTTTTTTCCCTTCAAAAAATAATAAGGAAATCGGACGAGGGTGCCGGCTGAACCCCGCGAGCGAAAATTTTGCCAGTTTAATAAATGCACATGTGCGGTGGTAGATGGGCAAAAGAAAAAGGATTGGCGGGAGCGCGGGGTTGAACGGGCGACCTCGGGCAAATGAGCTCAACTGACCGCAAACTGCTGAGCTTTTCAACGCAGCTCCCGCCAATCAGAACGACCGGTCGTTGTCGTCACGCTCATTCTCATCTGGCATCGCCATCGCAACTACTGTACACATTATCAAGTCCCAACCAGAGACCTAATCCCGAGCCCTAGAAACGTAACCTTCAGCTTTCATTCGAGAATCAACATACATTGGAGCCCCGGGGCGAGCGCTCAGCTAGCTTTCAACTTCCTTATCTTCACGTACACCTCAGTCTACACAATGACCACGAAAGGCAGCTCCGGCGACGCTAACTTTACGGTGTTCATCCGCCTGCCATTCCCCAGGGGCGACTTTGAAGACCCGCAACCGGTAAGACACCCAGCTGAGCCCTTTTTTGGATCAAGCTGACCGGCCTAGGTTGAGTGGAACGCGTTCAAGGATCAAGCCCTATGGGATATCCTTTCCAGGCCATCAAAAGGCGATATCGACTGTATGTTGACTCTTTCTGGGTTTATTTCATGTGATTTGATGTTTTTTACATTGCTGACGCCGTCACAGGGAAAGCCCTGTAACTCCCCTTTGTGCCGAGTCTCGCCAACTCGAGAGCTAACGTGATTGGTTTCTTAGAGCAGAGCGCTTTGACGTTACTCTACAGTTTCTACTTCAACAGGCCGCATGGCTTTACGATCGCCAGCTGTCACAGGTCCGCGCTCAGATGCGC
Source organism: Penicillium bialowiezense (assembly GCA_026122735.1). Taxonomy (NCBI): domain Eukaryota; kingdom Fungi; phylum Ascomycota; class Eurotiomycetes; order Eurotiales; family Aspergillaceae; genus Penicillium; species Penicillium bialowiezense. Next base: position 2,079,464 of record JAKZFB010000004.1, read on the forward strand.
AAGGTCGGTACGACACAGTCGAACTCCCCTTCCCCTGTTCCTGGCTCTGTATCTGGGAGTACGGCATTGGGCGGACAACCGTCGAGAGAAACCCTCGTTCCCGGTCAGTGTTTCTATCGTCTAAATTTGTTCAAAATGAGAGACTGACAACTAGTAGGTCCTCGAGCTCCATCGCGGCAGGTGTCCCAACAGCAGGATAACCCCCAACGAGGTATGGGCCAATCTGATATTCTTTTCAGCAAAAATTGCCCCTACCGCTGAAGACATTGCCTCTGATTTTCGTCGCAGCTTTTGAACCTCGGCCCGCTAGCGTTGCATCAACAGCCCCTACTAACCAGACCCGCGGGCCTCAACCACCGTCACGTACGGAGATCCCGACGGCTGACAGCGAATCACGCTGGGATTCATTTGGCCGTCGTCAGTCAGCCGTGAGACGAGAGCAAGTGCCCGTTTCAAATCTGCCTCGCTCCCCGCCATATGAGGATGAGCCTCTTTCTTCGAGCATGTCGGAAGAATCAGAGTCCGACGAGGAAGACACCAGACGTGCACCTCGCTTCAAGCGATTTGGTAAAGCTTCCGTCCATCGCTCTGGTCTTCGGGATGACGAAGACGACGACGAGGATGACACCCCGGCATTCTTGCCACTCATCCGAGAGTCTCAACACTCTCACCAGCAACGGCCAGGTCAAGAATTGAGTGCCACCCTCCGACTGGATGCCGAGCGAGCTACCCAGCGCCGTCGCGGACCGGATCCCCGGGCTGGCCACCGGGTCCCTGTGTCGGAGTCTTCTACAAGCTCTATGAGCTCAGGTGGTCCTGTCGGTCTGCCTCCCGGTGAAACCAGACAGACAGGAAACAGAGTACCAATCTCAGGTCCCCAGCGAGCACTTGGAGCCCGTCAAAACTCACGTAGGTCCAATGCATCCGGCCGCGAAACCAGCGATGGAACCCCCAGCATGGGAAGCAGCTTCAGTGACCTTGATGGTATGTCCCTTACCCCCGATGACGATGGATTCTTTCTGATCGATGGCCCAGACGCAAGCGTCACCCAGTCCGCCCTGGAGGAGGCTCTTCTGAGCAACATGCAACACGGTGGGATGGCGAGCCGGATGAGCACCATCAGCCAGGCACTTCGCAGTCGCTATCTACAGTGATTACATAGCTTTACCTGTCTCATCACGGTTGTGCAATGCGTTATAGATGTACCGTATCCGGCACCCCGCATGTGGCATACACGTGACGTAGCAAGTGACGCCTCGGTATGCAATATTTGCAACTCTCTCTGTAGAATAAGTTCTAGCAATTTCTCTCGTTTTATGCAATCCGTTGACAGTCTCAACTGTGTCACCTCGGTCAAACGGGAACGCTAGCGCCGAATCAGGAAGTTCGGTCTCAACGTCCTCCATGCCGAGAATACATGAGCTCAGCTTATAAAATCGGATTTGAACTGCTCGACTATCAAGCTAGCGTTTACAGTTGCAACAAATTGAAATTGACGATTCTGACCGACTGTTGGGATTCGATCGAAGGAAAACGTCAAAGACCTCAGATACCCCACTACGTAGGGCGCGGGGCGGCATCCCTCGGTATCTTATCAGACCAATTGGTGATTTGCGACAGCTTAAAGCACTTCTTCTTCCCCGCGAGATCGCGCGAACTGGTTGTACAGATATCTTCAAACCCCGTCATCAGCAAACATGGCAACCCCTCTAGTCGCCGAGATGGAGCCCGCGGCCGCCGAGTCGGTCTATTTCAATGAATACCCGCCACCAAAGGCCTTGCCAAAGCATGAAGCGCTAGCCCGCGCATTCATCCAGCTCCACGTGGAGGCCAACCGTCGCGTGGTCCTCGTCACATCCGGTGGTACAACCGTACCACTGGAAGCGCAAACAGTGCGATTCATCGACAACTTCTCCGCCGGAACCCGAGGTGCTACATCCGCCGAGTACTTCCTGGAGCAAGGGTACGCTGTGATCTTCCTGCACCGTCAGTACAGTCTGCTGCCGTACTCCCGGCACTACAGCCACTCAACGAACTGTTTCCTGGACTTCATGGACGAGGCAGCTCCCTCTGCCGACTCTGCCGATTCGGGACACGGATCCATCATGGTCCGCGACGAGTACCAGGATCAGATGCGAAGCGTGCTGCGCAAGTACCGGTACGCGAAGCAGAACAACCGACTCCTTCTGCTGCCTTTCACGACTGTCTCCGAGTACATGTTTGAGTTGCGGTCTATGGCGAAGATCATGAGACCTATCGGTCCTAATGCGCTTTTCTATCTCGCTGCTGCAGTCAGTGATTTCTTCATTCCGCGCAGTAGAATGGCAGAGCATAAGATCCAGTCTGGGGAGCTTCCGGCGCACATGCAAGGCGGTGGGAGTGGGGCTGCGACAAATGATATTTACACCGGCGAGAACGAGGAGGAGCCCTCGAACCGCAAGAAGCTCGTCGTTAACCTCGACCCCGTGCCTAAATTCCTGCACCGACTAGTGGATGGCTGGGCGCCCGAGGGGAGCATGGTTGTCTCGTTCAAGCTGGAGACGGATCCTTCGCTGCTGGTCTACAAGGCGCGAACTGCGCTCCAGCGCTACTCCCACCATTTGGTGATTGGTAATCTGCTCTCCACTCGCAAATGGGAGGTTGTATTCATTACACCTGAGGAGCCACATGAGCGCTGGATCCGAGTTCCGAAATCCAAGCGCAGCAAGAGTATCTCTGGAGTTGAAGACCAGGTCGGGCTGGCTGAGGCCATGAAGGGCAACTCTGCGCCGGTCGATCAATCGGAAGCTGAACAGGGCTCAGATGCTAGCCGGGATGGAATTGAGATTGAAAGCATTATCATTCCAGAGTTGGTGAAGCTGCATACTAAGATGGTTGAGAAGAAGATTCAGCCGGAGCAGTGAGATTAACTGCTGTACATGGAAATTGGGATTACTTTACAAACAAAAAACAGGTCATTGGCGGTGTTAGTGTGCAAATTGAATAGCTTTTTTACTATGATTTCGATCTTCAGTTGTGTACCAGAAGTATCCAGAGAGCCCGTGTCAACGTGTCATGATAGCGTGCACAGCCCGATCCAGGTGGATCCGGCACCGATAGAGCTGGAATCTGCAATGACGCCCTGACAAGGGATCAGACAAGAATCCCAGTCAAGGGGGAATTATTTGAGACAAATTCCATCAGAGGCGAGGTCGCGAGTTACAAGGCCGTACTTCGTAGCAAAGACCAAGCCCACGAGTACGCGTCCCGCTGTGTCAGCACAACCCCGTCGATCATCTAGTTTAGCGCCAACCTTCCCCAGCTCTGAGCTCTTCTTTGGGAGAGGGGGTAATTGTCTGTTCAGAGGGACGATGAACAATTGATTTCCCATCATGGTCCCTCGTCGCCGGTTCAGTCGTCGCCTGCTTGCCGTCGCAGCCGCCCTCACCGTCTTCTTCTTCTACCACTTCCTCTCCTCCGATACCGATCGCCCGTGGCGACCGCACTTCACAACAACCGACATCACCCCAGACCTCGACGAAAATGGCGAACCAGCCCCCTTCTGTCCGCCCTTACCCGGAATCGAGGATGTCCTCGTGGTCATGAAGACCGGAGTGACAGAATCCCGAGAGAAGGTCCCGGTCCATTTCCAAACAACCTTGCGCTGCATCCCTCACTACGTAATCTACTCGGATTTCGAAGAAGAGATCGAAGGCGTCAAAATCCATGATGTCCTGCGCGATATGGACAGCAGCGCGAAAAAGAACCCCGATTTCGAATTCTATAATCGCATCGTCAAGTACGGCCGCAAGGGCCTGGAGCAACAGGACTTCGCCGACGAAGCTAACTCCGCCATTGGAAAACCAAACAACCCAGGCTGGAAGCTGGACAAGTGGAAGTTCCTCCCGATGGCCCAGGAAGCACTGCATTACAAGTCCAATGCGAAGTGGTACGTCTTCATCGAAGCCGACACCTACGTCTCGTGGCCCACGATCCTCAACTGGCTCGCGCGCTTCGATCATACAAAACCACAATACCTGGGTACGGAGACGCAGATCGCAGACGTGGTCTTTGCGCACGGTGGCTCGGGCTTCATGCTCTCGAACCCCGCCCTGCAGCGCGCTTCGGACGAATACTCTTCGCGCGAACTCGAGCTGAACGCCTACACGGACGGCCACTGGGCTGGCGACTGTGTGCTCGGCAAGGTCCTCGCGGATGCAGGCGTCAATCTGCACTTCACGTGGCCGATCCTGCAGAACTCCAACATCGGCGAGCTGGATGAGTTCACAGTAGACTTCTACCGGCATCCATGGTGCTTCATCGCCGTGGCTCTTCACCACCTGTCTCCGTCAGATATCGAGAACCTCTGGAAGTTTGAACAAAAGCGCTGGCGTGATGTGAGTACCCTGCCCGTCCCCCGATCTCCCACTCACAAATTACTAACCCCGCTCCGCCATAGAAAAACAAACGTATCCTGCTACACGGTGACCTCTTCCGCGAATACATTTACCAAGAAATCGCGACCCAACCCACCCGTCTCAACTGGGACAACTTGGCAGCCGACGAACAACCGTTCGCGCACTCCTTCGAGGAGTGTCGCATCATTTGCGACGCGCACAAGACTTGCGCACAATTTGTCTTCCGCGATAACGCCTGTTTCACAAGCTCCAACCCGCGCCTTGGAAATGCCGTGCCCAGCGGCGGCGACGCAACTTCTGGCTGGATCACGGGTCGCATCCGTGATCTGACGGAAAAGAAGGGATTGTGCCGGAAACCCGAGTACGGGGACTAAGTTCCAGTGCGCACGTTGGAACGCTGCAACACGTGTTCTTATTTACTTCTTGGTGGCTATTAGTTTGATTTCGCCTGGCTTTCTGGTTCTCGGTACTTGCATTGAGGGCGATTCGAAAGCTGAGGGATGCCCTGGTATGAGGGGGAGCCTGGTATAAAGGCGACCAGTTTTTGTTTGGATTGAGAAGTGGTTTCTCTCCGACTATGTATCACCACTTCGTGTTTGGTTCTCTCGCTGATCTTTCTGGGTAGATTCTGGCGTTGGTGTTTTGTTACTTATCTATATATTCGCTCGAAGACTCAATACACTGGACACTCGGAGGCAACGCATAGTCATGCTTCTTTGCTGTGTCCCAATCGCTCTGAACTATAGCCTTTTCGAGTAATTGTACATCTTGCATTGGAACAATCTTGAAAGAAGCAAACCGTGCAATGTGGTTGCTATTCATGAGAGGGTTTCTAGGAGATTATACACTAATGATATACACAGGAAGGTCCTGCTGGTGAGGCCCTGTACAAATTCTGTGGCCACAATCCACTCACAACGGCGGAGCAGAGACATCCTCCAAACACTGATCAATGCGCATGATCTGGTATCCTGCGGCCTTGATATACTGAATGAACTTGGGTAGGTATTGGATGGTGGTCGGGTTGAGGTAATGCATGACAGCCAGATTGCCACCTTTGTCAACTCCGCGATAGAAAGCCTCGAGCTGCTTCTCTGGCGTAGAAGTGTTGGCCCACAGCCAATCCTCGACATCCACGCTCCAGTTGACAATATAAGGGTTCGGAATATGCCGTGCCAGTTGCTGGCGCAGACGAGCAGCCACAGTTCCGAATGGCGGGCGGAAGTAAGAAGCTGCAAATCATGGACGCGTTAATTGAATATCCCAAGAAGCATGGCAGTGTACATACACTCAATTCCCAACTGGTCTCTGAATACCTCCACAGTCTGTATGATCTCGTCATCGATCTCGCGAATGGTTTTCAGAGCTTCCATCCTATGGACCTGTTAGTCGCTCTATATCCAGGGAACACGAACTGGAAATCAGACTCACTTGGGATGGGTATTTGAATGCAGCGCAACCTGATGACCCTTCTTGAGCATTTCCTTGTAGAATGCCGTGAAGTTGTTGGACCGTTCCCTCAGTCCAGCTCCAACAACAAAAAACGTGACTCGCACACCTTCTTCGTCCAGAATGCGCATGACCTTTTGTGAGAACTGCGGCTGACCATCGTCAATTCCAAAAGCGAACGAGTTCGGGCGCGAGCACCGAAGAACCAGTCTTCCACTAGGAAGCTTCCCAGGCATTCGGAAGTGACCATTCTTCTGAGACGGTGCTGGAACAGTGGGCACGATCTCCACGCGATGAAGCGTGATGGGCTCCCGGGTATAGAAACCATGGAAAGAAACCGACACAACGCGATTGAAATCGATCTCGAAATGAGTCATTGGGATATAGAGCTCACGGAGCCCTTGTGGGATGATAGCAGTTCCGTTGTGGTACTTGCGCCGGGGCCGGGGGCTGGGTTGACATGAACCATGCTTGCGCTGGTCTTTGGTCGAACGATCAGAGTCGATGTCATCGTCCTCATCCCAAGTTTCATCATCCTCCCAGTCATCGTCACCATCTCCGCCCGACACCTCGGAACTAGGATGCATGACGTATCGGTCTGCTTGGACGGAGTCGGCCACACTGGGGAAGGGGCTGCGGCGTGGATTGCATTCGTCGTTGTGTTGATTCAGAGAGACGCTGAATTGGTCTGTACCCTCGAAAACAACATGCAAGAACTCATTGAACCATGGTACCAGACTGTAGCACTGATTGGTGTCGAACTGCGTGTGGAAGTTCTGGTCGGGGTCGGTTGGGAACAAACGAATGAAGCCCTGGCCATGTCTCACCATGAGATCCTCGCCTGAGCCATGCCAGAATCCTAGGTCATTGTGTGTTGGGTTCTGGAAAGTGTCGATGACTATTGGAAGTCTGGAGTTCTTGTGCTGCGTGGCGTTCAAGCCGAGGTCTCGCAGCTCGTTCCAGTGATCATGCTTGGTGCCGGAGAGACCTGCAGAGGAAGTGACTAAAGAAAGAGTGATAGCAAAGCAGATTATAGATAGCCCATGCATGCTGACAAGTTTCATTTGGAAAGGACTGGATATGTGTTGGTCAGCTAGAGAGATTGAAGGTGGATGTATCATGTATCCCATGATCCAAGTGCGATCCGCAACAAGGCAGGAGCCCGTCTCAGCGGCGAATCTACTTATTTGACTACGCCTGTGAAGAATAGTTTAAATAGATAATATTTTTTCACAATTTCGATTAGTGTTGACGGTAAATCTCCCTACCAGTTTGCTCTGTTTCACATTCCCTGTAAATCCCTGGAAGCACATGCAGGGAAAAAAACGTCTGAAAAATCATTGTTCCATCACTGCACGTTCCAGTTGATCAAGGAGAACGTATAAGAGTACCAGTGTCCGAAATCCGAACCCTAATTCCATGTTGTCCCCCAGTAGGCCATGTCATAAAGCGAGTTAAAAAAAAAAACCATTCTCCCCGATAAAGCTCATTCGTCATTTCGTAGGTGCGTATGTCGGCACGAGTGACATGGCAAAGGTGATCTGAGAGTAGATCTACCAATTCACGTCCTCTTTCCTAGACGCAGGGAAGTTGTCCCAGGGGTCAGGAGTAGTCTTGGTTTCTTTGGGTTTCTTCCGGGGCTCCTTGACATCACTTGCCCAGAAAGAGTCACCAAGCCCGGTCTTGGATTGAGTCCACTCGTCAGTCGCTTCGTTCTTGGAGTCCTTCGATTTCTTGGGCTCCTTGGACTTGGCGACAGGCTCCTTAGCAGTGGAATCCACGAACGGATCCTCGGTTCCGAAGTCATCAGCCTCTTGCTGCTCCTGTTCCTCCCATTCGATAGACTGGGCCGCGGCCTGGTTTTCGACATCAGAGGCTGCATTGGAAGCGGCATCAGAGCCGGCATCAGAGGCGTTCTCAAAGAACTCGTCCTCGGAGTTGTCATTGAACTCCAACTTATCATTCTCGGGACGGTACTGCTCCAAGAAGTCGGGAACAGTCTGCTTGCATTCAATGAGAATTTTGACCAGATCCTCGGCGAGCTCTTCATTGCGTTCATTGTAGAAGGACGTAGCGATGCCTTCATTTCCAATGCGAGCGGTACGACCTGTTGATTGAAGACAAAAGTGTTAGCATGCTTTAATCCGTGGAAACATATCTGACTATTCGACCAATTGTAAGCAGCCACTCACCAATGCGATGGATGTACTCAGTGATGCCCCCATGCATAGTACTGGGAAGGTCGTAGTTAACAACATGTAGAATGTTGATAACATCGAGACCACGAGCGGTAACACCAGTGGCAACCATGACTGGACATTTAGCGGTCCGGAAGGAACGCCTGTTGAAGTATTAGTAAACCCGATGTTCTGGATACACTGAATAGAACTAACATCGCGTCTTCACGCTCGAGCTGAGTCCGACCACTGTGAATGGAAGTCGTAGGCATTCCCGAGTTGTAAAGATAGTCATCGACGAAGTCAACCTGGTCCTTGCTGTTCACAAAGACCAAGGTACGGACAGGAGGCATACTGATCAGAAGATCATAAAGCGCCTTCATCTTCTGGTTCTGATCAACCCAGACCATCTGCCATTTTCATTCAATTGTTAGCATTGATCAAAAGTTCAAAGTCAGAACAACGTCATGATGTTCTCAATGGTATACATACGTCTTGAACAACGTTACGGTGAGAACTGCCAGCTCGGCCAACGCGCAGACGCACGTGGTCATCCGCAAGATAATCCTTGGCAAGCTTGCGGAAATCCTTGTTGAAGGTAGCTGAAAACATCAAGTAGCGATGATCACCATCCTCATTCAGATCTGAGGAGGAAAGTTAGCACGATACCGCATAAGAAACCGAAGATCCTGGGATTCACTCACCTCCACCAGACATAATGCGCTTGAACTCGTCTTCCCAGTCTGCATCCAGCATCTCGTCGGCCTCGTCGATAACAGTGTAGCTGTGTGATGGTCAGTGGTCAAGATTCAAGACACGTCGGGGGTTCTTCAATGTGATCTGCGAAAAAAACTTACCGAACACGACGAAGAGAAAGAACATGAGTCTGCTCCATGAAGTCCAGAAGACGACCGGGGGTAGCAATCAGAATATCACAGCCTTTCTGAAGTTCTTCTCGCTGAAGGCGAGCCGGGGCGCCTCCATATGCGACACAAGGGCGAAGCATGGATCGATAGCAAAGGCGACGAGCCTCATCAAATATCTGTGTGGCCAACTCACGAGTAGGACAGACAATCAGGACCAAAGGCTCTGCGCGAACGGAATCGCGAGCGGCCTCGAATCCCTGGGCGATGTTGGGACGAGGCGCAGCAAGCTTCTTAGCTTTTCCCATGAGCTTGGACAAGATAGGAATGAGAAAAGCAGCCGTTTTTCCCGAGCCTGTGCCTATCAGTCATTGATCTCGACAGTGGTCAATCCCTTGGAGTCTTACCAGTTTGAGCAACAGCGATGAGATCCTGGTTAGCCAGCACAGCTGGAATAGCGTAGGATTGGATGGCCGTGGGGCGATCAAATCGGCACAACTTAACGTTCTGGAGCATAATCGGGTGAAGGCCAAAGTTTTCCCACTGCCAAATGTTAGAGTTAATCAAGTCATTCAGTGTGATGCGGGACTTGCCTCTGTCACCGGGTGAATCTCGTCCGAGGATTCAACATGGACCTTGTAGCTGTTCAAGCTGCACGAGGACAGGTGTTAGCAACGACATCAGAGGCTTAACTACTAAGGAGTTAAACTTACTTCTCGATCTTGCTGCCAGCCCGGGGGATCAAGTTTCCGCGGAAAAGTTGATCCTCAAGCTCAGCATTAGGTGGGCCAACTTCGCCGAACTCGTCATTCCACTCGTAGCGCGCAGCTGTTCCAGCCCAGTCGTTGTGCTCCTTGCTGCTGAACTCGGGGTACTCGAATGGAACTGGATCAGTCCAGCCCTTTTCACGAGCCAAGAGACCGGCAGTTTGAGCGTTTGGGCCGATGCCCGAAAGGACACCGGCTTCAACGTCTTCCTGAACCGGACGAGGAACTGAGCCAGCAACCGACTCAGCGATACGCACAGAGGCTGCATCTCCAGCTGAGGGAGCTGCTCCTTCGAAGTCATCCATTGCGATATGATCAGGAATTTCAAAAAAGGAGGGCCAGTAACTTGCGAATTGAAGCCAACGTGAGGCGGGGCGAGAGGAAGAGGAAGAGGAGGGAGGGAGGGAAAGGGGCAAACAAAAGGAGTGCGCGGACAACAAACACAAGTAAACGGAAGGAGCTACCCTGGACACATATTTTGGCAGGTGCAGGTGATGAGCTTCAGGTACCTGGTTCCTCATACAATATTGTATACAGCTCAATGTACCTCGTCCTCTTACTTATATTGTGGTGGAAAGCCTCAAATCTAGACCTGTGGAATTCTTAATCTTGAAGGCCATTATACTAGGGAGTACATTACGCAGAACCTAAAAGAATAAAAGCTTGATGTTTGACAAATAGGTGTCAATACTGTATAGACACGAGTTTGAAGAACGATACACACATTCAGACATTCTCCAACTCCAGTAAAATATCCCCATGTTCCATAAGCTACCAGTAGTTGATTTGGGTGTCAAACAAGTCTTACAATCCGATTTTATTATGTTTCATCGTAACAATTGATTGATATCACGGCCAGGATTGGAGTAGAGGAAAGCATTGTCGTTGTTACGAGCACGAGGTACCTAGGCGATAATAGCGTCTCTCATCCAACATTGTAATACTAATAGACTTCCGTTACACTTGACGATTATGTGTTATAGTATTTAAGATGTATGGGGTACTCTACACAGGAATCCGTCTTCTCTGTTTGGTGATTGTGCACTTAGCCAAGACCTTCAAGTTCAGTCGAACCACTCAACCTTTACCAGCTGACGTCCTGATTACATTCATCGTATGCTTAAATAATGTGGAAATAATAGATCGAAACTGATACTGAAACAGACACTTACGGTCACTAGAATAATGATTTCTCATACTCTTTTCATACTACTTGATAGAACCTTGGAAAGCTCTGGAGTTTAATCTGGTATAATGTCTAGGTAAAACCTTGGAAGATATTTAGAAAGACTGCAAAAAGGACTGCAAAAAAGACTGTTAAGTTAACGCTTACTTACCAATTAGTCGTTAGGACCTCTCATATTAAAGCGAAAGAAAATGCATACTTCTATTGATAAGCAACTGTAACCCAGTCTGGCCACGCGTTAGCGTGGCTCCCAGGCTTGTAGGATAGTATGCAGCATTAGGAAACACAGCATGAAAACGGAAGAATGCCAAGATTTCAGAACGACCCTGGAATAGGTGTACATCGGCACAAGTGAGCTCGTTCCTTCATAATTCACAATTTGACTAATTTGACAATTCATACAGAGCCAAGCACAATACATAGGTCCAATCGCCGAATCGAAGCCTCGGGACGTTGACGTCCTCGGCTCGGAGTGGAACCATCCCGGGTAGAAGGAGATATACGCAGTAAGCGTGGGAACGGGTACCTCAACACTCAACCCCGATCTCTCCTCTCACCATCATCACAATGGCTCCCGAACGCATCGACTCGTCCCGCAAGCGCCCCAATCGCCTGGAGGAGGCTATCACCAACCCCGGAGCTGTCAAGATAAACGTCAAGGGCGCATTCATTGTCGACGACGAGCCGCGATCCCGGAGCCCCGTCGAAGCGGAGGGTGTACACTATGAGAATAAGGATATCCGACTTCCGCACCACACCGGCGTGGTGAGCCATGTGGCTGTCGATGTGAGTTGATCGCGAAAATTGTCGTGTGCCCCGCACTGCGACCGGCTCCCCCGCAATCCAGGGGTGAAGACAATGCAACCACACCACGGAGAGAGAGTCAAAGGCTGACGGACTATGGGGTGGTACAGATTGGCGGAACACTGGCGAAGCTTGTCTATTTTACGCGAGAGCTGAATTCGGAGGATAATGGCGGCCGACTCAATTTCCTGAACTTCGAGACCCATCGGATCGACCTGTGCATCAATTTCATCAGACAGCTCAAGGAGGAGCATGAAAAGCGCAACAGTTCCAAACGGGACGAGCTGTGTGTGGTGGCGACCGGTGGAGGTGCCTACAAATACTACGACACGCTAAAGGACGAGCTGGGCGTTAATATTTTGCGCGAAGAGGAAATGGAATGCTTGATCATTGGTAAATGACCGTCATGCCCTTCGGTTGCAACCCACTCTGACAGTACATTCCACAGGTCTGGATTTCTTCATCACCGAAATTCCCAACGAAGTGTTCACCTACAGCGATGCCGACGCCGAACCGATGCAATATGCCGAGGCACGACCCGACGTCTACCCCTACCTTCTGGTCAACATTGGCTCCGGTGTCTCCATGATTAAAGTTTCCGGTCCGAAACAGTTTGAGCGTGTCGGAGGAACACATCTCGGTGGCGGAACTTTCTGGGGTATCATGTCATTGTTGACTGGCTCCCGAACCTTCGACGACATGCTGGCCATGGCCGACCGCGGAGACAACAGTGCAGTGGACATGCTTGTCGGAGACATATATGGCATGGACTACAGCAAAATTGGATTGAAGAGTACAGCTATCGCTAGTACCTTCGGCAAGGTGCTTCGGTTGAAGAACGATGCCGAACAAGGGGCTGAAGACGGCGAAGGGTTGATCCACGGCGACCCGAATGAGCCCAGCCATGGCCCCAAGCCCAATCCGGAAGATATGAGCCGGAGTTTGCTTTACGCCATCAGGTACGTTGATTGGACATTATTTCCTCGTCCGTCAAGTCCATACTAACTCTGTCTAGTAATAATATCGGCCAGATCGCGTATCTGCAGTCAGAAAAGCACAGCGTTAAACACATCTACTTCGGAGGCTCATTCATTCGTGGTCACCGACAAACCATGAACACACTCTCATATGCCATCCGCTTCTGGTCCAAGGGCGAGAAGCAAGCATATTTCTTGCGCCATGAGGGTTACCTCGGCGCTGTCGGCGCCTTCATCCAACGCCAGCCGCAGAACTGGGGTCGCAGAAACAGTGTTGACGACGTGGTTGCCCCGCAGGCGGTCCGGAACCTCGTTAAAAACAACAATGCCCTCAATTCTCACAGCAGGTCGTCCAGTGATCTATGATTCGACTGGTCACCCTATTGTGACTCCATCATTCCTCTACAGAAAGTCTTGATACCCCTTGAAAGCAACTATGAACTGTCTACTTTGTCATCATGTGTCTCACTGCCGATTCCAGCTTGGTCTTTCGGATCGGCTAGTTGTGATACACCAATGTGGCTAACCCGTTGGGTATTTCCCCATTGGCTGTACGTCTATTTACTTATGGCGATGTGGGAACATTTCGGTCTTGATTAATAAATGTGTTTCAAAATCATCATATGAGAAGCGTGCTAGAAAAGAAAGCTTGATTTCCCAATCTACCAATCAGTGGATCTCCAAAGAATCATTTTCGGTATATATCATTCTTCCATTTGATGCGGCGAGCCGCTGAGGCATCACTTTGGGGGATCGACGGCTAAACAACCTTCGTGTTATGGCTCAACCGTCCCAGGGCTTGGGTGAGCTACTCTCTAACCGTGAGACCCAATGCATCCTTGGCGTTGGGTCTGTTGTTGGGGTCTCGACGCCCATCTTTTTCCAGACGGCATTATTCTTTGAACTGGACACCCAGCAAGAAACATTCAATCAGGCCCTAGATCCTTATAGAGGACTGCGGCATTTGATGTCGGCCCGGAGAGACTGTCTCGCGGAAGGATACCGCGTGATGGTCGGCGTCGGCCTAGTCATATCTTTAGCAAGGAATGCAATAGACAAGCAGACCTCGAAAGCCTTCAAACAATACATCCATAGATACATCTATTCATTATTACAACCCAGATACCTATATGATCTTCGGCTTCCAAGGGTTGGAAGGGTTCGTTGGATATATCCAAGATTGGAGGGCTATTAATTTACAATATCACCTGGGTATCTTTACAGGGCAATTCAATACTGTCATGGTTTCATATTACTATCGTACATCTCGGTGGATAGTCCTCAGACTCATTTCTAATCATACATGATTGCGTTTCTCGCCCGAAGTTGAAACATCGGGTCGAGATTCAGTTGGCCTATACGGCCTTGACGGTGACTACCTTTTCCTCTCCATTGCCGGGGGAAACACGACGAATCTCATTCATCAGAATATCAAACTCATCGTTGCAGTCAATTCCGACAAACTGAACATCTTCAAGGCCGGGGTACTCGCAGATAAGTCCCACAGGAGGCGGGCGGAAGGTCTGGCTAACCTTTTGGAAAAAGGTGGTGGCATTGTCTGTATCAAAGTACCGGAACGCTCCATGCTCGCTCAAGTCTAGCTTGAAACGAACTAAGAAACGACGAGCTTGTGGTTCTGCAAATGGCTGGACAACTGCATTTGCTGTAGCGTTGTTCTTGGGATCGGTTTTCGCACGCTTAGACTTGGAGTCCGAAATAGTCCGAGGGCTGGTGAGACCGCGGAACTTATCAGCAAGGTCGCCGGATTTCTTCACAGGTCCTGTGTCAGGCTCATGGTGATCCAACTCGGCGTCGCTGTCGGAAATAAACGGATCTGACGAAGAGGCAAAATCGACCTCAAACTTCTGACCGTATGGGAATCGATCGCGAAGAACCTCAAGTGATTTTTTACCGATCTCGGATACCATAGGCCCGCCTCGCCTGTTTCCATAGTCAAATAGGCGTGTGTCGAAGGTAATCTTGTTGGTGTCGGTTCGCGAGACCCACAAAAGTTGTGCGACGTCCTCAAACGAAGCCTTGGCCTCAAGCCATGCAAAAAGATAATAACCCCTCAATCCTTCACAAGCCTTGCTGAAGGTCCAGGTAGGGCGTGACCGACTTTTGATAACCAGTTCTTCCGGGCCATTCTCAGAATGCAACAAGAGGACATGGTAACTGCGAACTTTGCCATCACACTTCTTACGAACACGCCAGAGTGACAGCTGGAACTCTTCCGCATCTTCGTTAAAGACTTTGTAATTCTCGAGCGATGGTGGTCCGGTCGCGCAAGGGTGTCCATCAAGCTCTTCTGGGTTTATTTTGTGCCAGCGTTCAAGTATGCCATGGATATGGACGGGGAATTGCCCTTGTCCCGGGCCCGTGATATGCTGGAAGCTCAGTTCGAAGAATTTCTGCTTTTCTGAGGTCTTCCGAGTACTGCTTCGAGACGCATGAGCTTCCCATTCGGTTACCGGGCGTGCAATTGGACCTGGTCCGAGAGGACGCTTCTTGCGCCCAGTAGGGCTGCCTTGTTGAATTAGGTACAGTCCGCCGGGCACTCTCTGGTAGCTCAAAATAGGAGGTCCGGTGTCAATCGAGGGGTCCTGGCTGGTCGACAGCAGAGATTCCGGCTCAGCAGCGGCCAATTGATCCATCAAACCATGGTCAGTGCTGATATTGGATAGCTCGGAAGAGGGAGTTTCGGCTTCGGGCCTCGGCGCCTCGAGTGTACGTGCAATCGCAGGGTCAATAGATACCGCAACAGTGCAGGTCGGTGAGGATGCTTGAAGATGCTCAAGCTCATCGGTTACCTCGGTGATCCCGTGCTGATCCATGGTGTTGATGCTGTGTCAAAAACGTGAGAATGCAATTGGCAATGAAGCACAAGCAGATATTACTGAAGAAGCCTGCACGAACCTTGGAGCTCAGTTCAAAGTTGGGACAAGTCGGCAAGCAAAAGAGTGCGGTAAGTGAAAGAATGGATTGTGGCAAGTGAAAGAGTAGAGTGCAGCATGAAACCTTGGAAGAGTGCAGCATGAAAGAGTAGCCAGGTGGAAGAAACACTGTGAGACTACGTGTGAAGATGGTATTTTAGGCACGTATTATGTCGTCGAACCCAGACATTAACCTCCTGTACAAGTATTTTGTTATAACAAAGAGCAGACAATAGCCTTTATCATACATCTGGCAAACGCCTACACAGCGGATATATCTACGGTGGTGTTTCATAAGTATCTGACCTTGAGTACTTCGACCTCAGACTTACTCTTTCCATACTGCCAGCAAAAAGCTTTGAATTTCAATCGGATATAGAATCTACCAGACAGTTAGAAAGACAGTTAGAAAGACGGCAAAAAAGATAGTTAAGTGTGTTATATACAACCTTGGAAGTTAGTCAGGCCAAAAGATGGATTCCAAAGTACTGGAGGTCAAATACTCATAAAGCACCACTGTAACTTTGAACTTTAGAATGCAGTGTGAAACATTGGAGCCTTGTAGGACCTCGATTGAAGAAGGTTCTGGGATTCCAAGGTTTGAAAAATCATGGCAATCCACTATTCCTAGCACCATTTTGATATATATACCTCAGAGTATGATTGCTTGAAATACGGAAATATCATTGATTCCAAAGTTATTGGGATCACTCATGTATAGATTGAAGCGACCAAAATCAGATTCAATCTTTCCTAGCAAATCTCCCAATTTTGAAATATGCAAGTATTAATGACAATATCACCTGGCTTTGCTAGTAAGGGTTGATAAGATCACGTGCGCGCATGCAGATAGCGCGTTTGCGGTACTAAGTTGTCATCATCCAGGAACCGACGTAACGGATTTATTGATTCTCGCGCCATGCCCCTTAACTTGTCTTGATCGTGCTCCATGGCGTCTCCTTCATCATTACACCCTTTGACAAATTCTAATGCGATCGATGTCCATCCCAACCGCGACGGGTCTAAGTCTCCTGAGCACGAACGGCCGCTCCCCGATCCCGATCGATTAGCCCCAGAGGATGCGTACTTTGCGCCAGCCCTCTCGAGGGTGCGCTCGGCACCTGCCAACTACGAAGAAAGCTTGCGGTCCTTGAACGGCGAAAATGCGTCCCACATTGGCTCTGCGGCAGCGTTGCGCAAGAAGTTGAGCGGTACCCCAAGGCGTCGAAAGCGAAAGGGTGCTTGGAAAAAGCTACTTTGGGTGAAACAGTCCTGTATGTTTATCCATATTTGGCCCGCTCTTGAGAATTGATGCTGACATTGGTTCATAGACCCGGACAATTACACCGATACCGAAACCTTTCTAGACCACCTTCAGCGCAACCCACGAGTACGGCCGTATGATTTTTGGCCTCTCGTGGCCGATTCAACTGTGATAGTACAACACGTCTGCTCAGTGGTGATTTTCGTTTGCTGCTTTGTTGGCATTGTTCAAGACCGAGTGAGCCCAGTTTCGATCGTCTGTTGGGGGAGCGTTGGCACAGCCGTGGGCTGGATTCTGTGGGATAATTGGATCTGGAAGGAGCACGAGGAGTCTTTGAAAGAAACAGAGCGAACCGTTGGCGGGGACGACGGCTCTAGCTCGACATCCTTTGCTAGTGCCGCAGATGGCCCCGCAAACGGGTTGCAAACCGATGATACGACGACCAACGCTATACATGGGCTTGGACTATCAATGTCGGGCAACGAATCAAAAGAACAGTTGGTCAATCGCAGTGGCGATCTTGGCGAAAGTCTAGATGCAGTTGCTCATTCAACGGAACAGCGTGCTACCTTAGCAGTACCGCCCCACTCTGTGACTGGCCATGAGACAACAGTGCCGCAACATATTCACCGAGTGTCAATGTTGTCTCCGCGCAATCGGCAACGACTGACCACGGTCAAATCAGCGTTCCTCATCTACTTCTCCCTCCTGGGGCTGAGCCCCATCCTCAAGTCTCTCACCAAGTCAACCGCCAGTGACTCCATTTGGGCTATGAGCTGCTGGCTTCTAATAATGAATATATTCTCTTTCGACTACGGGAGTGGGGAAGGCGCAGGCGCCACCACTAAGTTCCCTGCTTCTTTGTCCACCAACGCAGCCGTGATGGCGTCGACTGTGCTCGCATCTCGGCTACCATCTACAACCCACGTGTTCAGTCTCATGCTATTCTCGATGGAAGTGTTTGGTCTGTTCCCCATATTCAGGCGGCAATTACGGCAGAAGTCATGGACTGGTCATGTCGCCTTGACTTTGGCCCTCGTGATTGTTGCTGGTGGCGCTGTCGGGGTCACATTAAGTGGCGGATGGGCAGCGGCCATCATCGGCTCAGTGCTGGGAAGCATTCTAACTGCGTTCGTCATGGGCGGCTGCAGCTGGTGGCTCATCAGCTTGCAGAAGTACAAGAATGTCGTGATAGGTCCTTGGGATCCTGCTCGGCCAATAATTCGGCGGCATTGGAACTAAACATGTTCAGCGTTCTGCACCCGCAATACTTAGCGCCATTGTAAAATAAATCTCGGCGTTTGGTGCTTATTGCTTATACCCCTAGATCAGTCGGCTGTATGTTCAGCACATTCTCAGGCTTTGATGCCGCTTCAATATTCTAATTGAATCGAATCGCCTTGTCATGCCTGTGTCCAATGCCACTGCACCGAGTAGTCGGGTCACCACTCAACCTACGCAGCGACCCCGGGTTAGTATTTCCGGGGTTTGCCTTGTGTTGATTGAGTTTGATTGAAGATCAAACAACGTGTTCTGGCGCAGGGAGGTATGCGGCAGTGAAAAGGAATGCACGGCAAATATGGCACACTGAGGATGCGATCGAATGATAGCTTTCCGTCTTTCGAGAAGTTGATTTCGATCAAAGACGATGATGATGGAGTTCCATGGCGAGAATATACAAACTTGTAGCTTGGGCTGTTTGCCATGGCAAAAAGGCTCACTGAACCGAAGCCACAAAATAGGGTTAACATTCCTTGGCCCGTCAGCAGCGCTTCTTCCCTACTCCTTAATACTCACCTGGTCATATGTAGTGATCCTGCGGCATTCTCCGACCCCAGGGATGATTTGAATGCCCCACACGAGAGCGAACTGCAGGAACAGCAGTTGTCTACCAAAACCAAGACGCAGATCATTCACACCAGCATACTTCGGCGTCCATGCGCTCTACAGCACTCCCGCACTCCGTCGTATATACAATGGCTCCTTCCCCCCCAGATTTGGGTAATTCCCCTTTGCTCTCTGCTTCTTTGTTTGGTTTGTCCGCGGCTACTAGCTGCCTGCTTTTCTTTTATACGACCTGATTATCTGGGCCTCCGCCGTGTCTATATAGCCCACTACATCGGGTGAATCACCGAGAGAATTACCTACAGCTTCAAATCCGGGTGTTTGAATCTCATCATGTTCAAAAGACTTGCGGTCGGCCTTTTGGCCGCTCAATCCGTGGCAGCGGTGCGATTCGCCATGTATGTTGACGAGTAAGTGAACCTCAATCTTTGTACTAATATTTCTGGAACTGACACCTGCCCAAGATACCATGTTACTGCACTACCTGAGCAGAATGGTACGAAAGGAATTGATACTGCCATTATGGCATTCGCGCCATCCAAGCTGTTTAATTCGGACTCTCCTCCCTCATTCCAGCCATTTGAGTCTCCTGAAACCATGCGAAAGCGCTTCAGCCCAGACACCAAGCTCACCATCGCCATTGGAGGCTGGGGCGATACCTCTGGATTCTCGGAGGGAGCCAAGGACGACGCTTCGCGTGAGCGATATGCCAAGAACGTCGCTGCCATGCTCGACGCTAACGGATTCGACGGCGTGGGTAAGTAATTACCGACATGTCCGAAATGTTGGGCCAGTTTCTAATCTGGGGATAGACATTGACTGGGAATACCCCGGCGGTAACGGTCAAGATTACAAGGACGTCCCGAACTCAAAGAAGGTAGATGAGATCGAAACATACCCCAAATTCCTTGCCGCTGTCCGCAAGGCTATCGGCAAGAAGACTCTTTCCATTGCTGTGCCAGGCCGCAAGCAGGACTTCATCGCTTTCACCAAGGAGCAGGGTCCTAAGATCTTTGAGTCTGTGGACTACGTCAATGTGATGAGCTACGATCTCATCAACCGTCGTGATAACGTTACCGATCACCACAGCGGTGTCCAGGGATCCCTCAACGTCATCAACGAGTACCTTGCTATCGGTGCTCCTGCCGAGAAGCTTAACCTTGGTCTCGCATTCTATGCCAAGTGGTTCACTACCGATCCCGAGTCTGACTGCGACGAGAACCCTCTTGGATGCAAGCTTATCAAGCTTGAGAATGATGATGGAACCGACAATGGAAAGTCCGGAGCCTTGACCTTTGAGTCAAGCACTGTTGCCCAGGCTCCCAAGGACTTGAAGACTACCACCAACGGAAAGTGTGGCTTCGCTGAAGCCACCAAGTGCCCCGAGGGACAATGCTGCAGCACCTACGGCAACTGGTCAGTACCAATCCCTACCCCGATACTCCTTCATAGTGCATGGGAACTAATGTGTCTCTAGTGGTACCGGTGATGATTTCTGCCAAGCAGGTTGCCTGTCCGACTACGGTACTTGCAAGGGAATCTCTATCGTCGATTCGTGGCGCAAGGCCGAGAAGGACGGCAAGACCGACGACAAGGGCGGCGGCCAATACTACTTTGACAAGGAGAACAACATCTTCTGGACCTGGGACACCCCTGAAATGATTGCACGCAAGTTCAAGGAGATTGTGGGAGAGAAGAAGCTCGGAGGTGTCATGGCCTGGAGCTTGGGTGAGGACACCTACAAGTTCGAACATCTCGAAGCCATGCAGAACGGAGTTCAGTCCCAACAGTAGAAGGCAGACTGAACTATGTGGTATCTCTGGCCACGGTTTACTTGCGTGTATGAACCATAGCCTGGAAGCTATGAGACTGAAGTGGCACATAGTGACTGATATGCCATGCTCTCCCAAAATCCATATTTAACTATTTTGATCTCTCGGTTCATTTCTACAGCTTTTTCCTTCTGATAATTTGTCCGCATTCCCTGTTTCTCGAACTTTCGCCCTTTGTTGCCTCCTACAGTGCATCCCTGTCGAGATTTCCTAGGTGGTTGGGGCTTAACTTCGTGGACCTCATCGATTTGGTAGTCAAGTCGTACTTTCATTGTCGCTCTTCAAACTTATGTACTAGTCCATCGCGTCATCCAACTCTCAATATAACGCTGAATCAAGCCCACGCTGACTGGATCTTTCACTAATGACAAAGAAGGACAGTCCTGAACAGTGATCCCAGTCTCAAAAGTAAGACCGGCTTCTTTCGGCTGCTCCCCAGAAGCCGGGAGCTGAGCTGGCTGGCTTGCCTGGGAATATTTGGATTGCCAGAAATCAATCAGTTTGATACTAGGATTCTTCTCTGGGTCCTGGTTGCTTTTCGCCAGCCTCTGAAGCCATTCCTGCGGAGACACGACCTCGAAATCAGGAAGTGCGGACCCCTTCTTTAAAGAGGGTAGCAAATCATCCTTCCAGCTGAAAGCACGAGGATTCACCAAGTGGTATACCAAGTTTGGATCAGAAGATACAGAATTCGTATTCACAGCAATGTCGGAGATTGCCAGTCCACATTGGTCAACGGGCAACCAGCTCGGCCGCTCATTCAGCTCTGGCAATGCACCTGTTGTCAGTGCACTCCGGAACATCAACGCAATAGCCTCTGTTTCGTTCCACTGTGCACTGACGGTATCACCGCCCAGCTGGCCGATTCTCAGAACCCGTGCCTGCATCCCAGTCTGGCGCATAGCATTACGAGTAATGTGCTCAGTGACCAGTTTCGATCGCCCGTATCCCATCTTTTGTGCGTGGTCCAGGTTTTCTACCATGGCTTCGGGAATCGACGCTGGCTTGGGGGTGTTGCTTGCAGCGCTCACGCTCGAGCAGAAGAAGAAGCGTGCGGGGGCGGGGAGACGAGAGCGCAAACAGAGATTGATGAGATTGTATGTGCCTTGAATATGCTGTTCCTCAAAGGATCGCACGCCCAAGTTGAAGTTGACGGCCCATGCACTGTGGATCACGCATGTCAACGAAGAAAGCAAGTGCTGGAGGTCGTGGTTGCTGAGTCCGAGATTTGACTGTGACAAGTCACTGGGAACGGCGTGAAGCTTAGCGGCTTCCTCGTTGGAGAGAACGATCTGACGATCAGCTAGTGATTTGTAAAGACGGGCTCCTGCTGCTGCTTGTCCTGGTGCGCGAACAACCGCCCAAACTTGGGACACTGTTGGGCGCTTGAGAAGCTCTGCCACAATGAAGGCTCCCAAGTTGCCTGTTGCACCGGTAACCATCACCACTTCGGTTTGGGGGCTCTGGGTTGTCGTTGGGAAGTGTTGGGTGAAATGTGAGTATTTCTCGATCAACTCCTGCATGATAGCCAATTCGTCTTCCTTTTCCGACTCCTCGCCTGTTCTCATTTGATACAGGTGCCTTGCCAGTGCTCTGACTGTTCCTTTCTCGAAAACGATGTTCTGAGACAGACGGTCCTCCAGCTCTCCAAGATCAATATCGCGCACAATAGATCTCCAGATCTGAGTTGTTTGTAAACTGTCAACACCAGCAGAGAATATATCCGCATCAGCACTGGGCAGTGGTACCCCCAAATCCTGACTAAATCTTTCAAGGAGCCAGTCTTCAAGCTCGGGAACGCCGAGGACAAGGGTGCCGCGTTTCTGACCATTTCCTTCGAACCTAGCATAAGCCTGCTTTATTTCCTCTTCGAATTGTTGATACACTTGAGCTCGAATGCACGTGCCCTTGTCAGTTTTGGCGTAAACGACATCTGCGCCTTTGATGATGATAAGCTCCTTAGGAATCCGAGAAAACGTCTCGGCACGAGCATTTGCGGCTTCAACGGCCGGCCAAATAGCTTCCAGGAATTCGTCGTCGCTCAAGTGCTCTACCTTTCCTGGGGCGCGGAAGATCAAAGCCCCAGGGACAGTACGCTGGAATCCGAACACGACACAATCGCTGACAATCGGCTCTTCTCTAACCCGACCCTCAATGGGAATGGGGAGCACCTTTTCGCCATTGACAAGGGTGATTCGATCATCCAGTCGGCTCAAATACTTGTAATAGTTGCTCTTCGCGGGGTCGGGATGTCTGGTGAAGAGATCCGCTGTTCTAAAACTGTTTTCGGGGTTCTTTGCGCTGTAAGGGGCCTTTGCATTCGAAGGGCCCTTACTGGGTAGACCATCCAAAGCCACACACTCGAAAACCCCGGGAGAAATTTCGTCCATAAGAGTCAAGTCAGCAACAGGACGGTGCAGCCGCATGTACTGCCACTCATTGTCGCCTGGGGGACGGAAAGAGGTCATTATTTGACCCGTCTCTGTGGCTCCGTAGTTGCCGACCAGATTCACTCCTTGTGCAACAAGACGGTCACCGAGATCATCGGGGCAGCTGGAACCACCATAGAGCACCAGCTTGGGAGTTGCAAGTGCTTGGATGCCTTCTTGCTTTTCTGCGAGTAATTTGATGACATATGGCACGGCACTGATTTGCTGCGGCTTGGCCACCTGGAGGGCGTCAAAGAGATTCTGATATGTCACAGGTAGAGAGTGGTTGCCCAGATAAGCAGGGGCTCTGGTAAAAAGGGCTCTTCCGAGTTCCATCAGCGCATGGGAGTGGAACAGCGGACTGATTGTGAAAAGTCGCAGACCAAAGCTCTTGCGGAAATTGGCTAATGTCTGGAGGTTGGTCAGGAAGATGGGCTTGGGGAAACCAGTACTTCCGGAAGAATGCAAAATCCAAGCAATCTTCTTGCCTTCTTTTGATGAATCCACATTTGGTCGCTCGTAGCGAGGTACGCTGGCAGGTCGGTTGAACCAGTTCTCTCGTTGCAGGAGCGAGAAAGCACTGCAGCCCGGGCGCAGGGTACAGATCTCATTGACAACTTGCTGGTGTTGCTGCGTATTGATGATGGAATTACAGTTTGCCATGTCCATTAACCGTGCATATGCAGGAGCTGTTAGGCGGGTCGATAGGAACAGCACCGCGTATCCAAGACGGTTCAGTGCAAAAAAGGTGACAACTGACTCGAAGCTAGATCCTACAAGAGTGGCAATAACGGGAGCTTGCTCGAGACTTGGGTCCTGTGATGATTTTAGCGGTGTCATTGGATACAGACACTGGAAAGGCACTTACAGCAGCAGTGAGCCCCTGTTGCATGTAAAAGCGAACAGCGACATCGGTATATCGATCAATATCGCCGGCTGTGTGTTCTTCAAAGTCTGCAGCCGCGCGGATTGGATAACATATTAAAGGATGTTTTCCTTCATCTGGCTGAGCTGCGTGTGATTTCAAAAGACCGTCGATAGTCTTGAATTGTTCAAAAGCGGGCCATTGAGAGTGGAGCGTGCCGTTCAATAGCCGAGTCGCGATGTCCCTGGTTTGGAGAGGCTTAGCGCCCGTACTTGTGAGGGTGACAGTAACCATGTTTGCAGAGTGTGAATCGTCCATGTTCATTGATGATGTCTTTATATTGGGGAGGCAAAACCGCAAGACCCCACGTCGGGGTAAATCCCACGCACTGCCGGGGCTTTTCCGGGTTTCCGACTTGATGCCCCGGAAAACACTCAACTTCGGCGTTAGATCTCCGTGTTTTTCCCCTTCTATCTGCTGTCAACTTGATTGTCACGAGTTATGAAACAGTTTGCTCAATTTTCTGGTTCTCATTTTGTTTGGCTCAAAGTTGTTACCCCGCAAATATGTTAACAGGCGACTTTGCCAAACGAGGATCGTCATCACGTTGGATATCCGAGATGAGCTACGGATAAGCAACACGCTAAAGAAAAACCCCTTCTGAAGAATGATTCTGCAAACAGGATGAATCTGGGTTGCAGAATTCACTCTGGACCAACTATAATTGGTATCGCTCAGTATTTGGACACGTTGAAAATCATTACAGGCATCACTTGACGGCAATATCAAATAACCTTAACGCGACATGGGCGAGCGGTACAAATGTGAAAATTGTCGCTGCAACCAATTTTGGTACGTGTTTGTCGACGAAGTCGAGATTTATCGAGATTTTCGAGGCAAACCGATTATGGCGATGACCGAGAAGTCGTGCCTGGCGGAGACACGCGTTCTAGTCAGTGTTTGTCTCGGTCAACACGGGATCACGCGTTTTGTCCCAACCACCATCGGTGTATTCTTTATGTTGAAGAAGTCTTGGGATGCACACTTCGAAACAACCTTGGAAGGAATGCATTGGTAAAACCGAGGAAATAAAAGAAGAAATGGTAAGAGGTGTTCACTTATCACATTAAGAAAATGCAGATAAGTCCCATGTTTGAAAGCCGACGAACCATTACGGCTCCTCGCAGATTTGAGGTCTCACAATCTTAGACCGATAGAGTCAGCTCGCACCGAGAGGCCGATGTAGGCAAAATTATAAAGACGAGAAAGTGATGTACTAGCTGGTAGGAAGATGCTCAATAGTATTCGTTAGTTGATTGATTCAAGATAAGAGTTGTTAAACACTCCTGAGCGATTGTATTATCCTGCTCTGGTGTTTTACGGCGCCATTCTCCGAGTCTAATCCCAATGCCACGCATGTACTAGAGGAATGGGGCGGACGATGAATACCTTACCCTACTGTGTTCTTGGTGGTATTTGACTACTCCTTCAGTTTGACATAACTGTTATTCATCTTTTGTCAGATAAGTGGGTCCCATGACGAATGTCGCTGGTGTAGCTAGTCGTAGCACAGCAAGGATCTTATCCAAGTCTACAGGAAATGATCACTAGGGAACAGAATGAACCAAGCAATCATGGTATCTCCAATGGGCATTGAACAGCTCAAGGCGCAATTTAGCCGAATCTAAACAAACATGAAATCATCTTGAATAAACAATTTTAAACCAAACTGGAAGTAGTCCACCAACTCTCATCCTCCATCCGCTTCCGACCAAAAATGTGTTTAATCTCCTTCGTTTCTCGATCTACTACCCCCCACCTGTGTACCTCAATATTATTCAAGAAGATAGAATGACCTTTTCCCACCAATCATACATGAATCAGGGCCAATGTCCACATACCTAAGCCAGGCTGCCAAATTGAAAATCTCAGCAAGTAACGGATGTTACTGGATATTTGAGGGGCTCAGCCGTAAGGCGCAAATGGCCTGTCCAAGTTCCTCCATGAGAGAACGTGCAGCAACCACGTATAGCGCCGTACGTGTGCAGACGGTTCGCACATTTCTCCACAGCTGCAAGAATCGTCTTCTTCTCAGCAGTCGTGTCACAGTTAGAGCCGCTTGTTGTCGCTTCGTAGGCATAGCCTTCGAAATAGGTTCCGTCCGAGTCAGTTCCGTAGGTCATGGTGCAGGAGTTAGAGTTGGACTTTGATTTGATAACATCGGCGATGAATTCGTAGATTGTAAGCGCAGACGTGGCGGCGATAATTGTACTGGTCGCAGCGCTGAGAACGGTTGCAGCAGCCACGGTTGTGGTGATTCCAGTGCGTCTTTTGAGTGCACTTGTGTCGTTGTAGAGCGCCACGTAGTTTGCATTCACGAGGTCAAAGGTTACGGTCAGATTAGAACCTTCGCCAGCCCATTCCTCGGTGACCGGAACATAGTTCACAGTCTCATTCGCTCGTGCATGTTCTGCACGACATCGGTCAACAAGACCAAGTGCGAGGAGAGAAGTGATAATTTTGCTTGGGTTGACCATTCTCCCGATGATACTCGAATGACCACTGCACAAATATCAAGAATCAGAACAGCGATGAACAACCAGGTCTCCATGAAAGACTTTGATATTGAGAAGTGAAGAGCTCCGGACTGGGACAAAGAGACGAAGAAATATGTTGGTCTAACGAACGGCAACTCAACGCGCCTTATATGCTCGTGAAATTTGCAGACTAAGAAGCCGCTTGTGACCTCTGTTACAGAACGCTAAGATGAGCATTCTTTTCTCGCCTCTAGCTACTAGACCCCACCCGAGGTAAATAATCTGCGATTCTGAGAGGCAGTCTAGCCGGGATCTTCCAATCCGGCTAAGCTTCCGGGCCGACCCATATTTGTGGACTCTTAAAATTGCACACCGAACTCCAAGCCGGCACGATGATTGGAGATGGGAATTCGACTCCGCCAAGGTTCGCAAAAAGCTTACGCGGCTTTGATCATTTCACTCCGCTGTCGTACGTGACTTTTGGCAATACCCGTAGCCCTCGAAACAGGGGAATCGTGAGGCAGAAACCTGATTTCTAACATGAATAAAGTACGTAAGTTTGATTCAAATATACCTATATGCCATATGATTATAGCTGATCTCTAATCGTTTTACTGATCATGCAGAGCAGTTCTACTGAAACCTTCATACAATGTAGTAAAACGTCGAAGGAAGAAGACACCTACTTAGTACGGAGTGATACAGTGAACCACAGACAAACAGGAGGGGAGTTAGATAGAGTTTTCCCGTCCAGCGTGAGGGCTAGAGATCCTACCCTTATTATAATCTACCAATGAAGTAGTTCAAAAAGCGCCCCATGCTGCTAACGGCGACACAACCGGCCATTCTGGTCTGGAAGGCCATCAAGGCTCCTAACTGTCCATTCCTCACTGCCAACGCCAGTAGGTGCATAGAAGAGAGCTGACGGGTCATACTTCTTCTTCAACTGATACAACCGCTTGTAGTTAGACCCATAAAAGGACAGCTGGAAATCAGGTTCTTGGATATCGGACTCTGACATGTATGCACCGGCATCAGGAGAGACCGCGCGCCACTTTCCAAGAATGTCGTTGGTGAAATGGTCCATCTTGGCTTTGATATCAGTATTAGAAGTGGTCTCCGTCCAGCTAGTTGATGTGATGGCATGCATCAGAGTCTGGCGGAATGCTGGATTTGCCGAGTTTGATGCGAATCCCCTTTGTAGCTCGGCTTTCATGTTAAATGCGAGCAATGGGAATCCAGCAGTCACGGTGTCACGAAGAGTGTTGAATGTCTTGTTCAAAGTCTCCGCATCTTCCCAGTTAGATCGTGGGAAGAGACGGCTGCCTGTCATCATAGTTGAAGAAGCCACCGTCTCCAATGGGAATCCTGACATCCAGGCGTCGTAGAAGTTGTCATAATATGTCGAGTTGGGCTGAACTTGGATTCCAAGTGAGCTAAGCTCATTGTACCATGGCTGCACAAGAGCATTATATTCAGCCAATGTGTGATTGACGGCGAAGAAGGGGTTCATGAGGAAAGTAAAAGAGTTCGTGCCAGTCGCCATGACCCAGAAGTAGGCGTACGTGCCAGCATCAGCGTGGGTGGGGAATCTGTTGAAGTATGATCGGACGCCGGCCCAGAAAGCATCCACAGAGACATTCGTCCCGGTAGAAAATTGGAAGGTCGAGACTGTCACGCCTACCTTAGGGTAGACACGGGAGATTACAGAAGTGACGATGCCGAAAGTTCCTAGTAGAAAATATTAGACGAGTATCTTGGGCGACAATGGTATCAATCACCTCCACCTCCACCCCGCAAAGCCCAGAATAGGTCAGGATGGCTGGTCTTGGACACTGTGACGAAGCGTCCATTACTGAGCACAACCTCTAGTGCCAAAACCTGATCCGCTGCCAAACCTAGGAGACTAGACATGGGCGAGTGACCTCCACCCAGGACATAGCCACCGGCCACGCCCACAGTCTAATTAGATTAGCTATTTTGATACATCGGGATTCATCAGAGAAGAAAACATACCTTTCCCTCTCCACCGACGGCAGTGAATCCTAGCTTTTCGGCATATTCATATACCTCAAAGGCCTGCACACCAGCACCTAGCTTCACGGCAGGACCGTGATAGTCTGAGCCTTGATAACTTTCAAAGTATTCGATGTTTTTCAGATTGTGCGTCCAGATACCTAAAGCACCTGCGCCACTCGATTTGCCATTGAACTAGGTCAATTAGCTTGGCTGTACTGCCCGCAAAACGCATGAAATTCACTTACATCATGTCCTGTATTCTTGGTGACCAAGCGAATGTCACTGTTGCGAGCGAAGTTGACAGCAAGTTGAATTTGGGCAACATTTGACACCTGTTACGATATAAGCATATGGTATTGGGACCGTAGTCTGAAGGGCACTACTCACGTTCACGGAATAGGTACTGTATCCACCAACGCTGCAGCTTGAGGTTGCATTAGCGGTGGGGAGACAGCTCCGGCCCTCAAACAATGGCCACATGACAGAGGCTGGGTCGGCAGCACTTAACCACAAAGTCAATATAATCCTTTTGCTGCCTATTGATTTCACTCACTGGATATTGGAGTCTGTCCATTGCGCCGTAATATTCGCGCATTTCTCGCTGTCATACTGAGGCCAGGACGAGTAGCAAGATGCGGCAAGGGGCACAGTCTTGATGAGCGCTCCGTCTAACAGATTGTTCAAAGCCGACCAGGCAGAATGCGATGGCCACTGATGATTGCCAGGGAACACTTTGCAACTGCCCGAAGGTGTCGTGTCCGTCGTATTATTTCCAAACCCAAAGAGCACGGACTGATTTTGGCTAAGTTTACCGATGACCTGGTCGGTCAACTGAATTCTCTCATAATCAAATAAAGGCGCGCCAGCCGAAGAGTTCGATGGGCGTTTTTGAAAGCCAGAAGCCTCTCCAGTTGCCAGCAACGTAGCAAACAAAACGCCCTTCAGCGTCGAGCAAGGGGCCATGTTGTGAGGGTCAAGAAGTCAAAGATCGGCGAGATGGTTTCCCAGAAAGGGGGAAACGAAGACTTATAAGGCAACACCAAATCTTTAGACAAACTAGCACGAAGTGCCGGAGTCTGCCACGAGGCTGACAGTAACTATTCTCTTTGGAGGCGAATAAGGGTGCTCCACTGGGCCTTGACACTTCATTGCTCAATGCTTGAGTGATCTCCACTTTCGTGCATCTTCCAATAACACGCGCGATTCTGATGGGCTGGAGATAGATGGGGTTCCCGAACGGCGCGTTCGCTTGGGACGCCACACTTTATCTGCGGCGCCCAGCGTTGTTGCCGTGGAGGTCCCGAGGATGCAAGGGGTGCTTTCGTTTGACCGAGGCAGCTCTACTCCGTGCAATTGGTGAACTTTGATTTCGCCGACCATTTCGGAATGAGAACACGAAATCATTCCTCATCAACAACACCATATCCAGAATTCGATCTCACGAAGCATCCTTTTCCCCCTCCCGAGATCGGATCTTCGGTTTATAGAGTAGTCCATTGCTTGTCAACCATGGACTCCAGGGTTGTAAATGCAATCAGAAGTCCATCCGATATTTGCCATGGCTTGTGAAATCAGATCACCCGTCTCATGGACCAAACCGATCCACTGTGCTCCACTCCGTATCTATTTTTCGGACCGCGCAGGATGAACTCTCTGGGTCCGGTCTCAAGTCTGAGAGTACAGATGAACTCAAAAAGCTCCAATTCATGGTACGAACGGGAATTGATTGCCATGATCTGCCGCTAGGGTGTGATATCATATCCGATGAACCATTGGGATTAAGGTTAAATTTGTGGGGATATTGTGTCTGTTTCCGCTGCTCATTGGCGGATATTCCACTCGTCCAGGGGTCCAGAATTGCGTTCTGCCCAGTTGGCATACCCCGCATGCAAGATTTAGCTGGAAAGAGTCTCGTGGGTCATTGCTGCTTTTTTAGGGGTGATCTCCCCGATCAGGTCTGGAATGGGTGATCAGGCCGATGGTGTAACGAATGCGACTCTGGCCTCTTTGTACGAGAGGAAATTCCGTCTGTGAGTCGGGGTGCCTTTGATCTCCTTGGCTGTGGGTATGAATCAAGTTCGTCAATATTGAAGGCAGTGGGGTGGATTTGTTGGCATCACTGTTGAGTATGCAGTGGGCCCATGAGCACTTCCGAGGCATCACATTCCAGTGCTTCGAGAACAACGGGCGGGTGGAGTCTTCCAGTCTGTATTCCCTTCATTATTGGTGGTCCATGTCTCAATTTCTAACGGCTTTAGAACCTACCTTGAACTTTACACCATAGCCCAAAGGTGTTGCATAGTTGGTCAGCCATTGGCTTCCGAAATTAAGAAAGATAAGAGAAAGAGAAAGAGAGAGAGAAAAAAAGGTACCCAGTCCCCATTCAGGGTTCCAACCAAAGGGTTGAACTTTAATTTCCTAGTCTTGACAGTGGCGGTCACGATAATTGTGTCTTAAAAGGCCGAAGCCGTCGTCCGAGCAAAATATACTTATCAATGTTGGGTAGTTTCAGTGTATAATGCTTGACGACCATCATCAGAAGACCGCACTAGGTATTGTGGTTGCTTTCCCGATTCTTGGTGGTATTGCGGTTTTACTTCGGCTTTGGAGCCGACAAATATCACGATCTGCCCTGACAAGCGGTATGCTAAATTTGCCCTGGATTCAGTGTCCTTTGCTTCAGCGGGACCTACTATCTTGAAAGATCTGAATACTAACAAGAATTATCAAAGACGACTATCTCATTTTGGTGGGATATGTAAAGCTTCCAATCATTCTTTCGGGGTTCATACTGATGACTGTTAGGTTTTCGCCATCTGTCAATCTGTCACCTCTTGGTACTGTAAGTACTTTTACGCGTGAAACTTCATCATTCAAAACTCATGGAGATTCACCAGATATCAAAACAAACTATGTCGGCATTCACATCTGGGACATCCCCAAGGACTACAACCCAGGGCCCGGCCTAGTCGTGAGTACTTCTCGCCAGTAACGACACTGAAGCTAACAAAGCAACAGTGGAACTTTGCAAACCAAATCATCTACAATCCCGCCTTGACTATAGTGAAAGTCTCGATTCTACTCTTCCTACGACGACTCGATTCACAATCACGCACCGTGAAGCACCTCATCTGGAGCTCATTGGCCGTGGTAGTAAGTCTCTTCTTGGCTGTCATTTTAGTGGATATTTTCCAGTGTCAACCCATCGCCTACGTCTACGATATGAGCATCCCGGGCGGGAAATGCATTGATCAGGGCGCATTTTACGTTTCAACCGCGGCGCTGAACCTCATCACCGACATTATGGTGCTATCGATTCCCATCATCATCACCGCGCGCCTTCAGATGCCCGTGCGACGCAAGATTGCCGTCTGTGTCATATTATGCTTGGGTGGAGTGTGAGTATATGATATATCACCCAGTGTCCGCCGCTCACTTCTAACATCTGCTTCACAGAGCAACCGCAATCGGAGTCTGGCGCATCGTGATCCTCGCCCGAGTGTTTATCGCCAAAACCAAGAATCTGGATCCAACATACTCAATCGGTTTCTGCAGCTCGGCTGTTGAAGTAAACGTGGCTGTGGTTACAGCTTGCGCCCCATCCATGAAAGCCATTGGCACAAGATACTTGCCCAAAATCCTGGGTAGCTCGCACAATGAGAAATCCGACTATGGCACCGGAACGGGGTCTGGGAGCCGCGAAGGCCACAAATTCGGTGTCTCACATCTTTTCAACAAACCCATGTCGCACAGCATATCTTTGTCACGCCCTACCAAAGATGGGGGTTATGAGATGGCAGATCCAATGGGAGGACCACAAATCCATGTGGAAGCTGGTGATGACGTTTTCGATGTGCGCAAATACAAAAGGGGCACTGATAGTCCTAGTCTCATGACCAGCGATGATGATGATATATCGGGAATCGTCAGAACAACTGACATTACTATCGGATTTGTTGTTGAGTCAGCTCATGGGGGGATTGATCGGCTGTATGGGACTAGACCTAGTGTCGATAGCATGGTTTGAAATGGGCTATGGCGAATTATATTTGTAACATCTTATCGAATTTCATCTCAATCTTGGAAACATTGAACTATATAGATGGGGATGCCCCTATAGGTCAATTTCGTAGTTACGGTTGCGCCTTTCCAACTTGCAAGTTCGGAGAGTTCTTGAGAACACTTGGCCATTGTGCCCTGACAGGAATATTTGCTTGCATATCTTAATCTTATAGGAAATCCTTTAGAAATATCAGCAAATAGGCGACTTTGGCAAATCAGACGCGCCGAGGATCTTTTCCCCCAATCGGCGTGCTGATAAGCGTGAGGGGGAGCCGAACCCCTCATCTCGAGGTTCTTCTTACAAAAGTGCGCGAGCAACCTCATTTCAGGGTTCGAATATTGTTCTAAAGGATTTTCAATCCCAGATTGACAGCTAACTCGACTCAACGCTCATCATGGCAACCCAGTACCAGCTTCCGTTCCAGGTATGAGCTTTTGATTTCCGTGCGGGGTGTTCGGCGAGATGTCCGAACGCATTCAAAGCAACATCGGCTGCTTCATGAGCCTTGGCTGTATGCAGTGTTAACATACTGTATAGCTATCTGATCCCAGTCTTCTCCATTTCGATTCTTACGTCGGCGAAAAATGGGTGGCGGCAAAGAGTGGCAAGCGGTTTGAAGTTTTGGGTATATTTCTCGATCAACCATGATGTACAGATCAAGGCTAACCCTTGCGCCGCAATTTAGACCCCGGTACCGACAAGGTCTGGGCGAGCTGTCCAGCCAACTCGGCAGAAGATGTCTCCGAGGCTGTGGAAACAGCTCACGCAGCATTTGAGCACTACCGCAAGGTCAACCCGCGCCAGAGGGCCAAGTGGCTACTCAAGTGGCATGACTTGACCCTGGCAGCCCGAGATGATCTGGCTCAAATCGTTACCCACGAGACTGGAAAGCCGTTGGCGGAGGCATATGGCGAAATTGACTACTCTCTTGGATTCTTATGGTTCTTCTCTGGGGAGTGCGAACGTATTCAGGGCAGTGTCTCACTTGCTGCGGCTCCGAATCGCCGCTTGTTTACTATCAAAGCGCCCATCGGAGTGGCCGCGGCCTTGACTCCTTGGAACTTCCCTGTTGCGTAAGTTGTGAAACCGCCACATACAGTGCGTTGCTAATTGAATAGCATGGTTTTGCGAAAGGCAGGAGCGGCTTTGGCAGCTGGCTGTACTATGGTCGTGAAGCCTAGCCCAGAGACGCCGATCTCCTCGCTTGCTCTGGCGGTGCTTGCTTCCCGCGCTGGCTTCCCTTCGGGCTGCATCAACATCCTAACCACCGATTTGGACAACACACCGGTGTTGAGCGAGACACTGATCAAGCATCCGCTTATTAAGAAGGTCTCATTCACCGGCTCGACACGGGTTGGAAAGTTGGTTGCGTCGCACTGTGCTCAAGGCCTGAAGAAAGTGACACTTGAATTGGGCGGCAATTGTCCTTTCATTGTCTTTGACGATGCCAATCTTGACCAAGCGATCGAGCAGCTCATGACGCTCAAGTGGCGCCATGCTGGCCAGGCTTGTATCACCGCCAATCGAATCTATGTTCAAGCAGGAGTTTTCGACCGCTTCGCTGCTCTCCTGAAGGAGCGCACGGCTGCTCTAGTTGTCGGCCATGGAGCCGCTGCTGGCACCACAATGGGCCCGCTGACGACACCTCGCAGCATTGAAAAGGCCACTGCCCAGATTGAAGACGCTCGTCGTCTCGGTGCTGATGTTCTCCTAGGTGGCAATCCGCTCACTTCAAAGTCAGGCTACTTCTTCGAGCCGACCATTCTTTCAGGGATGACCGAGGAGATGCTCATCTCGCAGGAAGAGTCTTTCGCTCCCATTGCTGCCTTGTACCGATTTGATACAGAGGATGAGGCGGTCAAATTGGCCAATGATACTAGCATGGGCCTGGCCAGTTATGCATTCACCAAGAATATTGATCGCATGTGGCGTCTCTTCGAGAACCTGGAGGCAGGAATGATTGGAATGAACACAGGTCAGTATTTAAGGGCATATATCGATTCATTTGGCTGAAAACTTTCGCAGGCAACCAATCGGCCGCTGAATCGCCTTTCGGGGGTATCAAGGAGTCTGGATATGGAAAGGAGAGTGGAAAGGATGTGGCCGTTAATGAATACTTGATCACCAAAACAGGAACCTTGACACTCGAGGGACACTATTGAAACGATGAGCCTCGAGATGCGCTGGGTCATTTTGCCGATTAGCTTCCGTTGTGTAAAGCACACTCGGATCTAGATAGCTTAAGCTATATCAATGCCAATCCACCATTCATTTATAGTATGAAACCCCGTTCTCTTGCTCTCTTAGAACATAGTATGGGTCTTGGCATGGAGTGTTCGGCGTTTTCGGCACTTTCGGCGGCCGTGATTTAGGCTCCGCGCTACTCAAGCCCCGGCGCGGGCACGGTGGACCCTCGGAAACCAATGGAAGTTGGGTTGGCAGAGCCATTTCGGTGTTTTCGGAGGCCGCATTTTGATTTCCCCTCAAGGGTGACAACGTTATCAGATCACTCAGGTATTGTGCTCACAAGGTTCTCAATCCAAAACGAATGCATTGTTCTTCATATAAAGAATTCTTCCCTCGCGGGGTACGACAACTCTGATTCCCGTAAATCCTATCACGAAATCCATCTTATTGTGATCCAATCTTCACAATGACGAAAATCGTTGCTCAATGTCACAAGATCCTGGAGAAGGAAATTCTCCGTCGTTCCTCACAGGTTCTTTCAGTTGTTGGTGACCAAGCGTACATCTTTGGTGGGGAGCTGCGACCGCGCGAACCCCGAGACAATGATGTCCATGCCGTTTCACTGGGCAACAGTAAGTTGAAAGGTTGATGAAGGACAGGATTCCGAGCTTGAATGATGAGACTAAGGCTCTTTTGTTTAGAAAATGCCACACTGAAATCCGTGCCTGCGACGTCCCAATCTCCCTCACCACGTGTCGGAACTGCCGCTTGCGCATTGAACGGAAAGATCTATATCTTCTCTGGTCGAGGCGGCATGGGAATGGCACCGATTGAGGAGCTGGGCGCAGTCTGGGAGTTCGACCCTACAACAGCAAGCTGGAGAGTTATCTTGCCATCCGGCACGAGTGCGAAGACGTTCCCCGTCGCTCGTAGCTATCACTGCATGGCTAGTGGTGGGAAGGATACCCTTTACCTGCACGCGGGTTGCCCCGAGAGTGGAAGGTTATCGGACCTATGGGCGTTCAGCGTGTCCCAGGGAGTGTGGACTGAGCTTCCTCCGGCATTTGATCCTCCACGAGGAGGTGCTTCAATCGCCTTCGCAGATGGCAAATTGTATCGCATGAATGGATTCGATGGGAACACCGAACAGGGAGGAAGGGTGGACATTTACGTCCCCGAGACATCCTCTTGGACCTCACACATTTACTCAGCGGATGGCAAAGCAGGCCCGGCAGCGCGAAGTGTGAGCTGTTTGCTGCCGCTTCGTCTGGATGGCCGGCCATTTCTAGTCACCTTGCTTGGTGAGCATGACCCTAGTTCTTTGGGTCACCAAGGAGCGGGGAAAATGCTGAGTGATGTTTGGGTGTTCGACATCGAGAGTAGAACATGGGAGGAAGCTGTTGCTCAAGGAGACCGACTGCCACTCGCACGAGGCTGGTTTGATGCCGATGTCGTGGGTCTAAATACCATTGTGGTTCATGGTGGACTGGGAGAATCAAATGACCGATTGGGGGACGTGTGGAGCGTCGAAATATCTCGGTCTGGGTAATTTTTTTAATGGCTCCATAGAACAGCTCTTGGCGGACAAGTGCTCGAAGTCGTGCTCCACGCCGCGTTCGAAGGCAAGGCCCAACCCGGCCCAGAGGCGCAAGCTCTCTGTCGTTTGTTTTGATGGTTCCCAGACACGCCTCTAACTTGGTAAATCTATTTGCAGTTCAATTTTGAGGTTAGACAGAGACTATGGATCGGAGCAAAGCACAGAGTAGTAGCGATATTTCTGTCTGACAAAAACGGACGAGGGGAAAGAGAGAGAGAGAGAGAGAGAGATTGAGAGAGAAGGAGCCTTTATTTAATTTTGCCCTACCTACGCAGGCTTGTGGCGGCCCGGGTCATTTATTAATTTTCGGGCAGACATAGGCAGGTTAACTAATGTTAAATATATGAAAAGGAATATCACAGTAGAGATATTCTTACTTATTAATATACAAATCACTACACGCTAAGTAGTATTAGATTATAGTTTCAAAGAATTCGGTAGTGAATTCAGTGGTGAATTTGGTGGCGAATTCGGAGGATCAGGCATTTTAGCAGCTCTTATGGAGTATATTAGGTATAGAAAAATGCCTGAATTTAAGTACACAACCTTAGAAACTGTGGTACGCAGGCTTATAGCGGCCCGGCTCAAAAATTAGATTTCAGGCAGAAATAGGCAGGATTACTTCTTAATTGAGATAGAACCTTTACTGTTATATACACCGCCCTATATGACGTATTGTAATGCGAAGCTCCTCGCGAGAGGTTAGTCACTCTTTTCATGCATATTCTTGTATCACCGTATATGCTTAGGGGGTCTCGGGAGGCTGCATCTCTACATACCTGCTTCCCGTGCTACTGTGTATGCCTATTTCCGAGAGGCACTCGGGGGGTTGTATCCTTACGTCTGCCCTTCCTATGTTACGATAAATATTTATTTCCGGGGGTTTTTGGGGCGCTGTATCTCTGTATCGCTCCCTGTGCTACCTGTGAGGAAATAGGCCCCAGGGTCTTTATTTTTAGGCTGCTGTGTATACCTACTTCCCGGGACTCTCGGGGAGCTAAGAATCTGGAGTCTCTTTTTTATAATTCTATTATGCTATTTTAGGGTGGAAAAGGGGCTTCTTTGGGAGCTGTGATTGAGGTTTCGGTTATGTGTAAAAATGAATTTGAGTATTTTGCTTATTTAGTAGTCTGTAATGGTATTTTAGGTATCTTAATTTTCTGCCGGTCAGAACTTGATGCCTGAGGTCCAAATGGTGCCTGAAATCTAATTTTTGAGCTGGGCCGCTATAAGCTTGCGTATGTGGTGTTCAAAATAAGGTAAAATATATAGAAAATCATAGAATCATGTAAAATTAATATATTAAATACTATGATAAAACTGAGCTAGTAAATATAATTGCTTTTGCGGTAGATTCTTTTGAAACTGACCTCTGTACGGAGTAGAAGGAAACAGAAACAGAAATAGCAACATAATTACAGTGACGTGTACACTGATACATAAATTGATCGCTGCGGACCTTCTATTATGTAGCTTGGTGCATATGTTGGTGTGCTGTTCCCGTACAATTACTTACCTTACTTGGTCGCCTCCACGTCTGATTGGTCAAACGCGCATACTTAAGTAATTTGTTCTCATACTGCATATGCAACATCGTTTAAGCCTGCTTAATCCAGCTTTTTGACTTTACTGTAATGCATGTACCCAACAAGCGTGAGTGATCTATCACATTCAGAAGACTGCTATGTGTAATAGACAAGGGTCTTGCTACAATTTACGTGCATATTGTCTAGGTCATATGACTGTGTGAGTGAGACCGATAAAAGTTTTTAAGGAAATAAAAGCCTGAACAAACTGCCGTTTTTTCACCTGAAACTATTTCTCTCGTATCCCAGAAAATGACTGCTAGCCCACCAAATTCATATACAGAACGGAAAGATGTGATAGAGAGGCTCAAAAACCAAATAATCGTGATACCTAACTTACTTTCTCTTCTCCCCGGCTGGCGCTGTGAAGTCAACCCCAACGTCGATGTCACTGAAAAGGAATTTCACATTTGGCTGGAAAGGCATGTTCTATCATTTTCCATTAAAGACAAGGATTGTCACATATGGCGATGGTCAACGTCCACTAACACATTCGTGGCTAATTTCTTATCAGCCTCAAATTGCCAGAGAAAAGCAAGGTCGGGCTTATAAAGGGAAAGTCAGTCTTGTTAATGGGGATTTTCTTTCCTGAGACTTCGAAAGAAAAATTACTAATCTTGGCCAAGTTTGCCTGTTGGGTACGCTATATATTAAGCTCGCTAATACTTGTGCAACATTAGTTAACGAGATCTTAGTGGGGTATCTGGGACGATGGTATGATGCTACCCTTTCTTATTGGAAACTATTTCCTTAACATATATATCAGAAGTCGATCCTGGTGGTCGGCTTGCCGATGACAGAGAAGGCGCTCTGAGTTCATGCCAGCAACTTGGTAAATGCATCGATGATTGTATGAGCACAAGCCCCAACTTCAATCCACCCTCAGATATACGTGAATCTGTGAACATGCTTTACCCTATTTTGGCCGAGCTTCAACCACACATGAGACTAGGTGAGCTTTTTGTGACCTCGCCTTGGAGATAATACTAACAATTTGGCCATTTAGAATCGATACAAACTTTTCGCCTTACCTACCATGCCTGGATTGATTCTGTTGTGGAAAAGCAGTTGTGTCAAAATGACAGAATCCTAGATCCGTGGGAATATTTTCGGCTGCGGACTGTCAATGTTGGATGTATTCAAACCGCTATCTTATCAGAGTATGGCATTCAGCTCATCGTCTACATATGGTAGGGACAATAAAGCGACGTGCTGATTTTCAGATATGCCCTTGGTTATCAACTACCACGGTGGGTCCATGAGCATGATGCAATTCAGGTTGTCTCCCAGGAGTGTGCAAATTTGTGTGGGTTGTAAGTACCTTCCATACAAATCTGCATCCCAAGACTAATTTGGTGTAGGGTCAATGACATATTGTCGTTACAAAAGGAATTCGTACAGAATCCCACTTCACTCT
This sequence comes from Penicillium bialowiezense, assembly GCA_026122735.1. Taxonomy (NCBI): domain Eukaryota; kingdom Fungi; phylum Ascomycota; class Eurotiomycetes; order Eurotiales; family Aspergillaceae; genus Penicillium; species Penicillium bialowiezense. The sequence continues at coordinate 2,118,658 of JAKZFB010000004.1, forward strand.
AAACGCAATATATAACTGATGCATCGCAGTGCGATGAGCAAGTCGAAAACATCGTGTTGCTTTTTGTGCACCACTACGATCTTGACCTTGATTCCGCCATTAAAAAGACCTTCGAAATTATTCAAGAGCGCTTCACACTTTGCACAGCAGCCGAAGCCCGCCTGCCGATTCCTTCCGGAGATGCCGAACTCGACGCAGATATAATGAAATATGTTCAAGCCTGCAAGGATGTTGTTGTTGGTACGGTGTATTGGGCGTAAGTTGGTCTACTCCTGGGGCTTGGACTCTGCTTCCCTATTTGAGTCGGACGCTTGCATGTTCAGTATTGACTTTGGACAGCTACAAATGCGAAAGATATTTCAAGAAAGCACAAGTCAATGAATCTTATGAGCTTCGACTTGATCTAATTGGTCAATGAGTGTTGATATATCGACAATGCGGATACCAGACCTTGCCAGAACTCGCCAATAACATAACCTAACCGGCTGCAAGAACCGACCAGTGGTCCGAGTTGATGACATGAATCTGTGTCTTATTTTCCCTCCTGTTGTACTCGTCGGCTTTGAGTATCGAGATATCTCTAGTCACCAATATATCAAGTAATCCAACTTCAATTAACATGTTGCGTATGAATATGCAAATGTTTTCCTAATACCCAGGCACCCCCAAGTCTGCTGCAAATATTGTACGCGGTCTTGCTGGCAGTCGGCGGTAAAGGCAACAGAGGCCAGAAGTGCGAGTGCGGGAAGGAAGTGTAATGAAATATGGTCTGTTATTCCCCTATCTCCGGCAATCCATACGTTAGACCACACCTGCCCGGGGAGGAGCACTTGAGCCCTGGAGCGGAGCAGTGCTGACTAATAATATATGATTCCAAGTGTATTGTAATATTATCAGGAGTACGGAGTAGATAGGATAAGAGGAAGTAGGAACTAGATAGGTCAGTATTCAGGTTAATAATAAGCAGAGATTATACTTCAATTATCAAGAATCAATGGTAATTGAATTTTAATTTGACAATTGACTACACAATGTGGCAGAGTAGCAAAACAGCAAACATGGAAAAACGCGATGTGGCTATAGGGTGACGGGTCGCTAGATCCTGCCGTAGGTGACCCCCACTCTAAGAACCTGACGTCCAACAAAATCTTCCTCTCCCTCAATATTTCCGAAAATGGACACTTTAGAATCCCTTTGTAGCCTGATTCAGTCCCATCCGCTGATTGACAACCATGCTCACAATTTGCTGAACAAAGAGTCGGCTACCGACTACGAAACATATCCCCTCGAGGCTATCGTATCCGAAGCTCATGGTCAGGCCTTGGCGAATGCGCGCACTACTCTGCCCTTGATTCGAGCCACCAACCAACTTTCCGAGCTATATGACACTTCTTGTACAGAATGGGAAGATGTCCTTTCCGCTCATGAGAGATGGGCCCGCGAAGACTACGAAGGCCTTATTCGGCGGTCACTGAAAGGCACGCACACATTACTTCTCGATGATCTTCTCTGCGACGATGAGGACATCGAATCTTTCCAGTGGCACGATAGCTTTACTACCACAGCGACTAAGCGGATCGTCCGAATTGAGACTGTGGCGGAGTTAGAACTGCTCCAGATAGCCAAAAGCGAGCGCAAGGCCGGCGACTCAGTCTGGAATAACTTCCGTCAGCGCTTCCTGGACGCTCTTTCTAATGCAATGGACGACCCCAATATTGTTGGCTTCAAGTCTGTTATCTGCTACCGCACTGGTCTAGATGTGGATCCCTATTCTTCCGACGATACTACTCTGGCTGGCTCGTTGGTGCGCACCCTTGACTCGGGTACCACAAGATCTGGTTTCCGAGTCGAGGACAAGCCTTTGTGCGATTGGTTGGTTCAACAAACTCTCAAAGCCATCTCGTTCAAGAAGAAAGCCGGTATTGTCAAACCGCTTCAATTCCACACTGGCTTGGGGGACAACGACATCGACCTCGTGCGAGCCAACCCCGCATGTCTACAACCTTTGATCGCTCAATATTCGGACGCCGATATCGTTTTACTTCATTCTGCGTATCCCTACACACGTCAAGCTGGTTATCTAGCCAGCGTTTATCCTAACGTTTACCTGGATTTGGGCGAAGTCTTCCCCATGGTCAGCCGAGACGGCCAGGAGAAGATCCTTAGAGAAAGTCTGGAGTTGACGCCCACCAACCGTTTGTTTTGGAGCACCGACGGCCATTTCCACCCTGAGACCTTTTGGCTTGCAAATCTGCAATTCCGTCAAGCCCTCGAAGCAGTTAGTTTAAGACCTGTCCCCTTCATTTATTTCTCTAAGATGCTTACTCCTCTACTCCCAGGTTTTCGTTGACTATGTTCAACGTGGTGACTTTACCATTCCTCAGGCTTCGAAAATAGTGGCCGATATACTCTTCCACAACTCTAACCGTCTCTATAAGCTGAACCTGACAGCAGATTATACAGCCGACCTTTAAGGATTAATCAATTCGCAACTCCCACGGTGCTGATACTGCCTAGTTGAAGATCACCGCCAACCTTTGAACTTCCGAGATTGAAAGGAGTATCCTGAGAGCTCTTCTACATGAGGACTCGGACCAGTGGTCATGTGCTTTGGGATTTATGTATATTGTTGTTCCCTGGTATTATGTATAATGATGACTTTTCAATGTCATGATACCCTCATTCCAATCGTATATCTCGCCAGGCCACCAAACAACCCAGGACTACCTGGGGTACGATGAGTGCGAGATCTGTCCAGGATGAGTACCCAGGACGCGAAAGCACATGTACCACCAAAGCAACTGAATCAATGTGCGCCACGCAATGTTGAGTATCATGTAAGAAGCGAAACGCAAATAAAGCAAAAAAAAAAAAAAGCTTAGAAGAACAAGTCAACAAGTCAACCAGCCCCGGCCGCACTGTCCGTGTATCAAGTACCGGCCTTGACGCAATGCACTGCGTGAATCATGAGTAGTCTAAGACGACCCGGGGTGAAAAGTATGTATATGAGAGAAGAAAGGCCATGCAAGGAAAGGAGAAGGCGGGTAAAGATGGTCCAAGTCAACACGTTGGATTTCTCGCATGATAGTATTGATAGTGTTATAGTAACAGGATCAATCCCAATCATTTGATCAGTTAAACGGGTGGTTGAATATCTCTTTGATAGGATGGTGAAGAATTGGGAAGAGCAGGCCGAATAACAAGAAGAAAAAAAAAAGAAAAGTCAGAACAACAGACAGGGTGAAAATTTCCATCATGACGTTGAAGTTCGTGGCTTTCTGTGGAAAGTGCATGGAGGCAAGGGTGGCCATTCATGGTCAAACCCGTGTGCAAATAAGAGAGCCCAGGAGCGCATGAAGGAGACTCAACGAGACGACCATAGTGACCCTGGCACACTAGCAAGAAGGCAGCCGAAAGACAACGGGTGTCAGGAAGATTTGCTCCGCTCTATCTCCATGCCATCCCGTTCCCATTCGTTCAACAACCGTGAGACTTCTCTAAAGGACACGGGCTTCGTAAGGAATAGGTCGACACCAGAAGCCAGAGCATCAGACTCGTCACGCGAGCTGCTGAGTCCTGTCAGCGCAATAATGATGGCTGGCTTGCGACCGTCTGAGTCCTTCTCCAATGAGCGAATGGCACGAGTAGCTTCGAAGCCATTCATGACGGGCATAGACATATCCATGAAAATGATATCATAGCCATATTGTAGACGCTCGACTGCTTCGACTGCCAACTTGCCATTTTCGACACCGTCTAGCTCGATGAGTTGACGCTTCTTGAGGAAGGTCATCATGAGGTTGAGGTTGATCCGGTTGTCGTCGACCACGAGTACACGCGCAAGTCGCGAACAAGGGACCGAGCCCGCCGATAATGGCCCGGGCAAAGCAGCGACTGCGATTTCCTCTGGGCATCCGGTTATCACCGAAGGTCCTTGGATTGGGGACACCTGCATTGAGACGTTGCGAGTTCCTGTGTAATCCATATCTGCGGCATTCAGCTCAGGTGCACTCATCACATCAGTGGCCGAAAAATCAGCAGAGACAATTGCAGACGGCAGAGAAGATGTGCGAATAGGAAGGCTCATGGGTTGCCTGACTGAAGATGGTGTTGCGGATCTTGATGGGCCGAGAGGTTTCAAGCAGCTCATCACGCTACGAGCCAGCTTGTGTGGTCCGCATGGACGTCGGATAATGTTAACAGAAGCCGCAAGAGGTAGCCATTCAGATCGAGCTCCACTGTAATCCACTGCCTTGTGGCACAGGACGAGAAGTGCAGGCAAGGTAGCCGTGGGTTCGGTTTTGATGAACTTCGGAATATCAACTTCATCCATGAGAACAATGTCGACGTGAGCTTCACATGACCACGGGACGATCTCAATCTCATACCAATCTCTAAGGTAACGAGCGATTTCGGCCCAATTGGAATTGTGCATGACGTCGGCTGGGTCAATGCCCCAAATGGCTGCCCGTCTCCCAGGATATCCCTCGCGAAGCAAGAGAGTTTGAGTAAGGAGCTCCCTTTGTTGCATGAACTGCCCAGATGGTTCTATGGCAGGACTTTCCTTGCCAACTGGACGACCAAGAGGAAGGGATACATGCACAGCAGTACCCTCACCAGGACGACTGCGTATACGGATGGTTCCGTTCAAAGCTTTGACAAGGCTCCGAACGATAGACAATCCCAGTCCGGTTCCCACTGCGAGCGAGTCCTCTTGGGCGAAAGGCGTGTACAGCTTGCCACGTAAGAACTCTTCTGATATACCCTTGCCCGTGTCTGTGACTGTCAATGTGACCAAGTCTTCGAGACCCTGACGTCGGGAGCGTCCTTCAGATTGACTGGTGGCGGCCAATGTCAAGGTGACCCTGCCAGAATCGGTGTATTTCATGGCATTTCCAAACAGATTCATGATGATACGCCGTAAAGCGCCAGGTTGGGTACGGTAGACCCAATCACGGAACGAAACGTCGATCACAACTTCGACGTTGGACCGGATGTTCTGTAACTTGGGGGGATGTGGCATAAGGACAGGCAAGTCAGCCGATGCGGTAGAGCTCTGACCGTACGCATGGCCAAGACAAATGCCTTCAACAACTTCTTCGGCGAGAATGGCGACATCAGTGGCCACATACGTGTCCAAGTGGTACGCCAATTTTTCTGTCCCTTTGAAATCGAGCGGTAACTCCTTCTTGCGCTTCAATGTACGCCAGGTTCGCTCTAATGAGACGACCTTGCTGAAATCGAGCACTTGGTTCATTGTATCCAGCAAGGTACGTCCACAAGCGTTGACGGTTTCCAGTAACGAATCCTGGAATTCATTCAGATGCGTGCTGTTTAAAAATTCAGCCGCAGCCAAGATGCCATGGAGTGGACTACGGAGTTCATGTCTAAAAACACGTGTTAGCAAGCAACACTATACACACTTCCTATCTCATGTGAAAATCGTGGGGCTAACTTACGAAATACTCCCAATGAAGTCACCCTTCTGGCGATCTGCGATAAGAGATTCCACACGGCTGTATTCAGCCATGATAGAGGATGAAAATCCGAGCACAGAACTCAACTCGACGGATGTGTTGAATACCTGTGTCTCAACTGTACTCCAGCAGAAACATCCCGCAAACCATTGCGAGCCAACGGCATTCCACAGGGGCACAAACATTATCTGGGTGGCATTAGGGAAATACTGATTGAGAATAGAATTCTCCCCAGCTTTCCTGCGTCGACGCATGGGCTTCGAGTGCTCGGGGTCACGTGCACCACTTGGAGGAGATCGACTGCTCGCGCTGGTTCCAAAATTGAAATTGTCCTTCGGTTCTTGATCGTCATCATCAGATGTCGAGATGAGTCCATCCCGATGGAACGACCAGAGCTTTCCTTTGGGATAACGCCGAAGTAGCGTCTGCAGGAAAGATTGATCCAGGTTGGCAGCAGGGCATGTGGCCATCGATCCGGCCTGTGGGGCGAAAGGTTCGTCATTCGTGGAGACCGACAGTACGGGAGCTGGTCCGCCGTTCTCCGAACAATCGCTTCCCGTTTCAACGTCCATCATGGGGTTGGTGTTGGCTTCCAGGAATATGACGCCGCTTTCACCGCTTAGATCCAGGCTTTCCCGAAGCAGGTTGGCAGCTCTGCGGAAACACCATGAGTTGCCCTGGGAGTCATCCGGTGGTAACTGGTTCCGGTTACTGCTTGTTAGCCACTCTGGCAGAGAGCTTTCAATGCCAGAGGTTCCGGATTCGTTCTTTGACCCGCTACCCAGTTTGGAATTGCTTCCCGACTTTCCCGATTTGCTGTCATTGTCGGGCTTCGAATCACTGTCTAGCTTCAAATCTGAGGGAACGGATGTGAAAGATCTGGCATCGTTGCTGAGTGATCGGTCGGTTGGAGGACTGGCTGAAGGCGCTTGCGAAGCTTGTTCGGCGCTGTTTTCTCGACTACCAGTCATGGCACTCATTCGATTGTAAGACGAGGGCGGGGTAGCCGATGGGGGCCCCACGCTGTCGGTCCGTGGTGAGCCAACGTTGTCCACAAAACTGGAGCTTCCTTCAACAAAGTAGCTCAAGCCACGGGAGAGTCGCGCGGCTCTGCGTCCCTCTGACGCTTGTCTGCAAATTTTCATATAGTCCATTGCGAGCATTGACAAAGACCCCAGCGTATCCTTCTCCAATGGGGTCAACCCCTCCCGAGGTTTCTTGTCCAACACAAAGAAACAGCCCAAGTTGATTTTGTTTCCAGAGGTCAATGGCGTTCCCGCGAAAAACCGGAATTTCGGTTCGTTTTCGACAAAAGGGAGGTTCCGGTAGCTTTCATGTTCTGTCATGTCGTTCGCGATCAGAAACTGGTAATCCGCAGTTTGGCGTTGATTGGGAGGTAAGGCAGCGGTGTCCTGTCGAATTTTGTGAGTACCCAAAGATGATGTTGGCGAATAGGGCGACCAAATTCAACGATAGCGTTGTGTCGAATGTCTCTTCGAAATGAGCTAACTTACCTTGCACACGCTCCAAGCTTTGCGGGTGTCGGGCGTTCCCAGCCAAACATCTTGGTTCTCATCATGAACCGAATGATCGTTCAAATTCAGTGATTGTGTTGCCTCGGCAATGATATGTTGGCGGTCACGATCCAGAACAGCAATGATCACCCGTTCGACGTTCAGGCGCAAAGCTGCTAGTTGCGCAAACGAGGTCAGAGTACTATTGGAAGTCCCGAGAATCAAAGAATCAGAGCCGATTGAGGAGGTGGCCGGTTGTGAGGTTATAGTGCTGGCGGATCCCAATCCTTCGGAGATTGGTGGGGTGATTGTGTTTCGAGAGGGCGCAGAGAATGGAAACTCGTCACCGGCAGGTAGCCAGGACGGGATCACTTCGGCCTGGGCGACTGGCTGGTAGTAGCGGTACAACTCTCTCGCACCGCGATCGGCATTGTGTCGCACCTCTTGGTGTGTCCTAGGGGTCTCCATGGTTTTCCGCTGGCTTGGAAGAGGTGAGGATGCACTGCTGCATCCTCGGGCTCCAAAAAGTTGCGTTTGACGAGGTGATCAGGCAAGCGACGGCCTAGGCGGAATGGGAGTGGTAGAAGTTCGAGAGGCACACAAGGAATACGTGTAAAGAAAGAAAGATGTCGGAGGTTACAGTGTGACCTGATCAGTCATCGATGGGGCAGGATGGAGAAAGTAGAAAAATGGAATTTCCAATCTCAGGTGCAGAGCTCCACAGCAGTATATTGCGGTACATCAAGTCAGGTGAAGCGTAGATGGGGGCACCAGGGAAAGCGAAGAATTTCGGCTTTGAACGAGGGATCTCATCTGTCAAGGTGGGGACGGGTACTGGCGAGGGTACCAACAGGGAGAAAGGCTCCATAGAATATGATTAGTGAGAACCAACGGTCGGTGCACAATCAGAGTCGAGTACCCTTGCTCCACCGCCTCATCAGTTCTCCCGCTTGTGTGATTGCACGGTGTCTTGGGATCGACAGAGTGGTTGAGTGCGCAAAGACTGCTGGACCAATATGAGCGACATTCTGAATGGGGGCCGATGGAGTGGAAGGCTCCAGGGGGCGTCCACTGGGGATGATGTACGCAACGAATGTGGACGAATGTGGAGGAGGAGTTTCCAGTGGCTGTGTGGTGACCCAGTGGCGGCGGTCGCAGACTGCAGTTCATTGGCTCCTGCCTCAGGCCGCATTATTGGCCGTGAAGATCAGGCACCAGCAAAGAAACAAGTGGACCAATCATACGTCTTATTCTCTGCGCCAGTCATAGTCGCCAATGACCTACGGTTGCTTTCTCCCAGGTTCTCTATACTTCTTATAGACTCTGAAGTGTCTCGAAGAATGTGAGAGGGTTTCAAAAGTCTCAAGTCTCACATTCGTCATGGCCAATGCAGCCAGTGAACAGCCACGACCCTACGTCATTTCTGCCAGGGGCTGACGCTAAGGCTGCAAGCCTCCCACAGTCCATGACGCCGGTGGCGAACATATATGGTTTCAATGTGGATGGAAGTACCCATACAGCTGGCGGGTCGAAATAACGCACGAAGCTATGGGCAAGGATCTCCACCGACATTGGTAGCTATACATATCGATCGTCTCCCTCCTTGGGCATTGAAACTTTCCCCTCAAAGCAACCATACTCTTCCAGCATCATGTACTCTGCGTTTCCGAATGGGTACATCTTGTGTGACGCATAGCGCTCGTTGTGGAATAGTCCTGGACGGATAATGGCGGAAGATCTTTTCATGTGTATTTTGTGTCTGACGATCTCTACCGTTGCGCTATTCTAGGAATTGTGGCCTGTCACCGCGCCCCAGATATACGCCACCCATGACCCAAGAACCAAAACAATCAAAGCCCCGAAGGAAACCATGGATATTCTGCGAGTACGGCGCCAATCGGTCACCAAACTGCGCTCGCGAATCCGCTCGATAATTTCCGCTCCCGACGTCATTCGCTTCTTTCGAGTCCACTGCAACAACGCTAGGTTGTCGGTCAAGAATGTGCCGACAAGAATGGACACGCCGACGACCGTAGCGCCAGCTCCAAGAACCAGATACACCTGGACCACTCGGCGGTAGGAATTGTCGTCGGCATCCTGCAGCGCGCCCGTGATGATTCGGATGATAATGCTCATTCTGCAAAGGGAAACGTTAGCTTGTGGCCCATAGCAATTTTCAATGGGGCGGCTCTTACGCGTTGTTCATGGTGACCTTCAACGAATATGCAGAGCCGAAGACTGATTGGTTCCAGAGCGTAGTTCGCATACTATCAATGACCGAGGTTGGTCCCAGAGACACTGCGATGGCGTAGATGCCAAACGCAGCTCCTGTTCCGGCTTGCGAAGTTGCAAAGTTGATGAGAATCATACTGAGCAGCATACCCACGCCACAAACACACACTAAAGAGAATAATTAGCCATACTGAGTCTTTCTACTGTCATGTCGATCAAACTCACAAACAGATGCTCGGTTACCAAGGACATCGATGAATACACCCAAGCAAGGCACGAGGAAGAATCCCGCGTACTGCGACAAAGAACTATACCATCCGGCCTTGATGGAATCGACGTTGAATCTTTGCTCTGCTAGCTCAGTAGCATTTTGCGCGAAGACCGAGGCCGCACTCGTTTGGAAGATAGAGAATGCCATGACAGCCCAGAACATCCAAGGAAGCTCGAACATTTTGTGCAGTTCGAACTTTTTGTTCTTCTCTGTCAATTGTTCCTTCGTTGCTGTGTCGCGGCGTCCCATGTAGTGGCGCTTGCAATACTTGTTGAAGAACCAGAATGCTGCGCTGGCGAAGTTGGTGAACAGATTCATGAAAACCGATGTCCAAAAGACCCAAGCAAAGTTTCCGGTTTTCTGGTGTGTGGTCAGAACTGTCTTCTTTTGTCTACCCAATGAACGAGATCACGGTACCTTTGCGATGATGTTGGCCGTAGACTTGCCGACAAATCCACCAATCTTGCCGATGGCAAGTTCAAATCCAAGAGTAGAAGCAAATCCATTGCTTGGGGGGAACCATGAGGAGAACATCTTGTACTGCGCAACCTGTGTCGCGATATCGCCCAGCGCAAGAATAATGCGACCTCCGATCATGAAGTTGAATGAGCGTACGGTTGTGGCAGCCGCGACGAGGATGGATCCGATGGTATATACGATATTTCCGTATACAATCATTTCTGTTCACAAGAATGGTTAAAAAGGTTCTCCTGGCTCGACTCATCGAGCTTCAAGGTCTATCGTCAGACTTACCTGCACCCCCGACCCGGTCGGTAACTACACCACTAATCAAAAGCAGAACCGTTGCCATGAAATTCTCGCTGGCCTCCAAAAGCGAGAATTGGGTATTATCGATATGCATTTGCTGGAAAAAGGAGACTTGATTAGCCAAATTCGCAAAATCCTATCTTCGACCCTTCGATACCTTCTTGATCGTGCTTTTCATGGCTCCGGTGACACCAGAGCTCCAGTGCGAGCCAAAGCTGATACACGAGATCAACAGGACAGCAACCAGCTTTGCCGCGAGTGGAGGCGGCCTTTTTCCATCATCCGAGTCACTGTCAGATCCTTCAGGTGTGCGAATTTCGCGAACAGGCTCCGAAACAACGTCCACCGACTTGGAGACCGAGGTATCGACTGCCATAATGACAAATTGATACTGGAGTTACAAAAGTCTCAGACGACAGAGAATCAAGGTTTGCAAAGAACTTTTAAGGTTGAGAGCTACATCAGCAAAGCTATAACGGCACTTGCTATTTATATGAGATCGAAATCTCGACCTCGGAGATTGATAAAATTCTTAAATGCATTGCGGGGCGTGGAAAGGGCGAATCCCAGGGTGAGCTGAAATGGTCCCAAGCACCGGAAACTCATCGCCGAGCCCAAACAAGAAACAGAAAGAGAGGAAACGTTCCTTCGGACCTTGGCACCGCAAAGGGTCCCATCAGATAACAGTCAAAATCGGAGACATGCCCCAATAGACTCTTAGACTATTCTCCTCGGGGCCTAGCGCGTGAATTTACCTCTTCTCGGAGCATCGTCGGTGATTTTAGCTCACAGCAGCTGTCTCAATAACCAAACAAACGCCGCCCTGTGGAAACATTCTCGGTTCCGCTCCGAGCCGTCGTCAGCTTCTTATTTGTACTGTTCTTGTGTTGCACCCGTTTTCTTCCTTGTGCTACGGGGTAGATCTGTGAAACTGGTTATGGATATGCGCTATATCGACAGCCCTAGAGACCACATGGCTCGGCCCCTCTGTTGACCCGCTCGGTCGGGTGGCCTGTTCGTAGGGCGTCGGACATAAGATAAATTTCTTTAAGCCGAAGATCATACATCGAGCGCGGAGTGGTGAACACGTACTTGAAATCACAGACGGCCTTGGTCTCCCCATTGGGAGCTTGGCAAGTTCAATTCCCGGCCCACTGCTAGCGACACCACACCACCTTTCTACGCCGACCTAGAACTTCCAGGCTACCTAGTAGTCCACAGGTATAAACAGAACGTTGGCAACCGTTTACCGAGCTGTATCCTCAGGTGGAGTCTGAGTCCGTGGACTCTGAATACTCGGGTGAAGGTAGACATGTCCCGAGCTGGGTGAGGTTGTGGAATAGATGTCTTAGTGCCCCCGAGCCCGAGGTCATTTTCAAATCTCAACTCGGGTGGATTCCAAGGTTCCTACTGAGTTCGATTTCTTGAGTAATCTAGACGAAGGCTTCAAGTATTACAACTGTCTGATCCACTGTAAATGTCTCAAAAGACTTGCTTGCCAGGGTTATATACACCGCCACCAGATAGGATGTAGAACAAATCATTCCGGAATATTCTAGAAAAGGAATGCAATATGTACCGCCGTTCCGGGATTCCCAGTATGTATGCAAATTGGAAACTTGAACGCAAATGCAACGCCGAAAAAAACACCGCATAATCAATTTCAATCCTCTAGATCAAAGTCGTTCCATCAACTTCTTGCGGACGGTCCACATCCGAGCTCGTTTGCCGTAAATGTACATGGGGATCGACATGAGCATGAAGAATAGCTGGATGCCACCGATGGCTAGAAAAACGGTTTTGGAGCCATCAGCATCGAGCCAATCCACGATGAATAGTGAGAAAATGAGGCCATGGAGAACATCTGATAGCAATGTTAGAAGATTGAACAGGGGAAGAACCGGGGTGCAAACATACTCTTGCTGAAATTCAGAGTGACTAGCGCCTCTCCAGCATATTGACGATAGCTGTCCACGCAAAATGTGATCGCGGTCGTGCTGCCTAGGCAGCAGCCAAATGAAATCATGCCAAAGAAAATAGTGGGTACGATCCAATGATCTCCAAGTTCCGCACTCCATCCAAAGGCCATCAAACCAATCACGGTAGACAGCGCGATTGGGATTGCCATGACAAGACGGAATTCGGGCTCATAAATACCACCATTGCGCTTCGTCAAATACTGGGCGATGACATCCGACACTTTACCTGCCACTGCAGTCCCCAGCAGACCGCCAACAAATGGCGATATGTAGATGAGACCCGTCTGCAGAGCGGTGAAGTGGTATTTCGAATTGCCCTCGAAGATATGCGCGACTGATTCTGAGAGGACAATCAACCAGCCGACTGAAAGGGCATATACCACTGTCGACCAAAGCACAGATGGATAGGCAAATAGTACAAATGGCCGAGCAGCAACTCGATACCAGCTGTCTTGTGCGATTCGTCCATTCCATATTCCCAGCAGCTGGGAGTATGGGATCTTTGGACGCTCACGGAGCCGGTTTGTGTATCGCAGTGTGGCAGTCAGCGGTGTCCCGGTAGGCTCCTGTGATTCAGTTCTAGCTGGTGAGACAGCGACCGATCGAGATGCCTCCAAGTCATTCGAATGCGCAGCTGATACAAAAGCTTGAGGTGGTGGCTGGAGCATTTCGTTGTCTTTCTCGTTGATTGGAGTGAGAGGCTGAGAAACGATTCGATCACCGTCAGTGTTCCCGATATCTGGGGCAGAAACCGGCTTTTCGGACTCCGCCGCTGACATCCCACCTTCAACTTCGTCATCCACAAACCCAACATGTGCATGTTTGGAGCGTTTCGGAGTTAAGGTGTGGCCATTGTCTTGCTCAGTGAACTCGTCAGGGACTTGGGCATGAGGGCGCCGCCCGCGGAAGCCATGGGACACAATATCAGAGACACTGCGGCCAGGGATGCGTGGACGTTTGGCCTTGTGCACACGAGGCCTGGGAGTGCGGTCCCAGAAGGTTTCTGGGACAAAGAAGAAGAGCAATACGAGACATGCTCCCACAATCATTGCTACGATCCAAAACACCCAGCGCCAATTTAGCCCTTGAATGATGGCTGCGCTGACGAGAGGAATGAGGTTCTTTCCGCCAAGTAAAAGGAGAGTGTATATCCCAACCCGATATGCCCTCTCGTGGAGGAAATAAATTTCCGCGATAGTGGCAGAGGGGAGACACTCAACCGGGCTAACGGCAAATCCCTGGAAGATGCGGGCGACAACAAGACTTGGATAATTCGGCGACGCGGCACACCATATTGCTGAAATTACGAACAGCACAGCGCCCAAGAGGTAAACTGGACGTTTGCCGTAGAGAATCGCTGTTGGCGACATGACACAAGATCCAAGACCGAGACCGAGCATATAGAACCCAGTGGTGAAGGCAACTTGCTGTGTGCTAACGTTGTAGGTCTCTGAAACATCGGTGAATCCGGCTGCTAAAATGGGGGTCATGCCTCCTCCCATGAGGCAATAAAAGCCCAGTGAGACCAGAGCAGCATCTCTCTGCCATACAGGCCAATTCAGAGGATCATTCACTGAATCGTCTGGCTGGGGATCAAGCACAAATTGACCATCCGCCGTCCTTTTCTGCACTGGTATCCGAGTTCGGGAATTCGATCGTGATGGGCGATAGGACGAGGAAAACGATGATGTTGATGTCCGGTGGGGTTGATGGCTCATTCCCAAGGGCTCATTTCGATTCGATGATAGTAGAAGCACCGTTCCTAAATGATGAAAGTCATTTGTCAGTCCTTGCACCTCTTGTTCGTTCCGCGGGAGCTAGAGCTCTACGTACCAGGGACTTCATCGGTCTGCTTGTCACTAAGGATTCCCAATGTCGCTCTTGCGCGGTAATTTTGGTTCTCGCTAGAGTCGGTTTCTTGTTTGGCCTTTCCTCCAAAGAATCTTCTCCAGCTTGGAGCAGCTGGCTGCGGGGTATTGGTATCCGTGTCGGTGCTCTCTCCCATCGTCGCGGGGCGGTCTTGCTCTGGCGACGCCATCTTGGCGTGGATGTCACGGATTGAGCTTTGTGTATTCTATCCTCAAATTCCAAAATTCTGTACAATTCGGAGTCAATCAATGTGACATGGACCCGTTGTTGCCACCAGAGACTGTTTCGGGAGTGTCGCGAGAACACAAAGGCCTGGTGTGTGGGAAGCAACAGCCTGGGGGATGACTGCCTCAAATGTCTCTCAATAGCTGGTAAACTTGAAAGGTCTCCAGGGAGTATTGTCCAAAGACAACCGTGAAAAACCTTCAGCTTAAAAAGCAAAATGAAGGTCAGGAATATGCGTCGCTCGTGGAGGGAAGAAAAAGCTATCAACGCTGGTAGATCCCGAGCGACAGCGAGCGAGAAGGTTTCAAATTCATAACTTGACAGCACGGAGATTACAGGAATAACAAGGAATATATATCGACCATTCAGAGGTTTTGAAGAGTATCACGAGGTAGCAAGCTGATCAAGAAAAAGATGATGCGATCGACGATCCCACATGCAGCAGCGGGGCGGTGAAACGCTCACGGTACCCGCCCGGTACTTCGACGATCGCCCGGCCGTCAAAGAAAATAAAGTAGCGCGGAAGTATTTCTAGTCATTTCTAGCATTGCAGATATGCACGTTGATTCGACGGGAGCACGACGCAGGGTCCTCCTTGAAAGGCCTTCCGTCTGCGGACGCTGTACAGTACTCAAGCACGATGTCGTTGCGCATCTTATGGCGCTCCGTGAGAGGCCCTCAACAAGTGGACCCCGAGGCCACGCACTTGCCCAAGATAGTGCAAGATAAGAGGGGAAATTGATACAGAGTTTAGGGGGGAAACACAATCTTGAGACAGACAACGGTGAAGCTTATCCTCGGACTCCGAATTTGTGTTTACGGACTGCACGCGGCCATTCCTGGGGAATGCCAAGCCCCTTGAACCCGGCACTCCAGGCGCTTCTCGCGAGTGTTTTGGCCTCATTTACTATACACAACCAGGGAAGCTGAGGATTCACGAGTCTCAGATGATACATCTAAATTCTCTCAGGTGATCTACGTGGAGACGTCGGCTTCCGTCATCGTGCAGATCGCCTGGCCCAATCGCAGTGCAGCCACGGCCTAAAGGTCTTTCCCCAATGCAATGTGAACTTATCATCAACATCTCCCCCAAAAACCTATGAATCACAGCAGAAGTTTACTATGAATATTCAAAAGGGCTTTGTGTATTACTGGCGTTGGTACACTAAATCTTGCGCAAGTGTACAGTTCTTCGATTTCGATACATAGTGCCCTTGGTAAGTAGGATTCACCAGCCTACAGCTGTCCAGCCTCACACCGTCTTAAATCCAAGCCGTCCGCTGCGTTCCCTGAGCGGTCTGCCCCAGAGAATTAATCCCAGGGGTATGAAAGAAGCCGCAGCGATGATAGCGGCCTGGACGCCAAAACTGTTCTTCACACCCATGGACTCCGCCCAGTTGACCTGGAAGTAACTTACGATGAAGCCACCAGTTGTACGTGCCATGTTGAGCCAAGCGGCAACCTCACCGCTTCCTTCAGGGTAGCAATCCACTCCGTAGGCGTTGACGGCGACTGTGGTGATCATTATACCGAACACATACAAGCCCCACCCTACAGCGGTAATCATATAGTGATACCCATATTGCAGGGAGAACCCTAACAGGACAATTCCCGCGACCATGAATGGCGTCGATATGATCGCAGCCTGAAGTCGAACTTCGGGTTGGAAGTGACCATCATGCCTTTTGATGTAGCGATGTGCAACGATGTCGTGGATATAATGACCACATAGTTCACCCAGTAGGGCAGCAACTATTGGGGTAAAGTAAAAGTATCTGGAACATTTTGTCAGTCTACACGATGTTTGATTAATGACACCAAACTAAGCAAACATGGACTTACCCAATCTGCTTCGGTCCAAAATCGTACAGCGGAGTCAGGAAGATCGAGAGCGTCGCTAGAGATCTGTAAGTTTCACAACATGACAAAGAATGATCGAAACATACTGTTGATACCGACCACCCACGCAAATGTAAGGAAGTAATAGAAAGAGATGAGCAAAATCGGTAACTTGGTAATCACTTTGACTGGTCGGAGGAGCGCATCCACCAAGGTGTTGGGCTTGAGAAGGTTCACGCGGCGCTGATGAACGCCAATAAGCGTCAAGATCCGTGGTCCGTTCGAAGGGCCATTGTTGATATCTCGGTTATAGTACGTCTCAGGTACGAACAACGCGGACAGCACTAGTGCAAGACTGCACATGGCAAAGAAAAGCCAGAATGCAATATTCCATTTCTGGGTTGTGATGATGAAAGCCGAGAACAGGGGACCGAGATAAGGACCTAGAGAGGTGAAGTGTCAATCAATATAACTTCGTGCTTCAAAGCAAGTTGTGCCTACTGAGAATGATAAATGCGGCCCAAATATTGATCTTGCGTGCCTGTTCGTGGAAGAAGAACATGTCTTTGATAAACATCAATCCACCACCTTGAGCGACCTATCGTTTATTCCAAGGTTAGCAGGAGCGCTGTCAAATCAAAAGAGATTCAAATTGAAGTTCTGAGGCCTAGAAGTGCGAGTCACAGGAGGTATTGGTATAAGATGCATACCGTAGAGAAGAATCCATTTAGAATGCGCGCAGCCATGAAGCTTTCAAAATTGGTCGCAGCAGCACACCAAGCGGCAGTAGCAGTAGCAACTACCAGGAACCAGAAGAGAACTGGAAGGCGACCGAAATAAGCGGACCCGGCAACGACGAAAACACCACCTGCGCCAAGCATGAACACATTCCCTACCTGAGAATGGTTTACAGTATCTGGACTTATGCCCCATTCCTCTGCCTGCGGGATGAGGGTGACAGCACCTGTAGCAGAGCCATAATCTGCTAGCAAAGAAGCCCATGATATGATAAGAAGAATGAGATGCTTCTTGAACGAAGACCAATTCAGGGGATCTTTGGGATCCGAGCTTGGTTGAGGGATGAGTATCGTGTGGCCGTCTTTGGCTAGCTTTCCGACACTGCCATGGTCTTTCTCTGCATCGACAACATAATCAATTTGGTTTGCCTTGGTCTGGATTTGAGGAGGCACAAGACTCATATGTCTTATAGTGGGTGTTTCATCCACCTCGTCTGTCTTTTGAGGGATTTCACGTTCCATTGGACAAGCATATAGATGGCACTAGACAGCCAGAGAACCTTGGAAGAGCAAAAAGCACAATTCAAGGATGCGACAGGATGCGACAATTAGTTTTTCTCTCAGGGCTATCAACGTCTATTTGTAGCATATACTTGTTGACATCTAGGCGCTGCATGTGGCGCACCAATAACACAATTAACGATACTACCCCGCAAGGCTCTAAACCATTTAAGCACGTCGTTTAATGCTCAACTGGCTGAGTAAGTGCTTAGCAACATCCAAGTAACTAAAATGAGTCCCTGGAAAGGAAATTTGTGCTCAATGGGGTCAAGTCCACTGGAGATCTCGGCAAGGGCTCTTATATTTGTCCAATAGATTGCACTTGCGGGGAAGCGGGGATGGAACCGGGGCGAGATCTATGGGTGTACAACGCCCCTGGAAACGATCTCGGGAGTTCCCAACTGCCGAGCTGGTCTTTTCACACTGAGACCTGTCATTGAGTTCGAACGTTGGACAGAAGTCTAAGTAAGCTTCTTGAACCACATATCCTCAACCTAATCATCAATTCATTTGACATAGCGTTTCCAAGGTTTTCCCCAGTCGTTGACATATTCCGACAAATTGCCTAGAAGCCCCTTAAAATGAACGTACTCAAATACGCAGCTGTTGAAAAGGCCCTGAGCCCCGGAGGACGACTCATATGAGTAAATTTGCGACATGAAAAACCGTAGCGGGGTAAAAAACTGCTTGCCCAGGCCAACACGGATCTATCAACTTACCTCAGACTTTTCTTGCGCGTGTTGATGAGTGATTGTTCCAACTTCCAATACTGCCCGTAAACCACAAGCTAAGCAGTACTTCAGGATCGGATCGGATTGAACACATTTCGGATGCTGAGTTCTTTTGTATTGAGATTCAGATCCAGATGAATGAAAGACCTATAGTGTTAGCGGCTATCCAAAGATAGCAAGTATGAATATCAACAAATGAGCGATCGCACAAATATTTGCTATGGTGTCGATGATACTGCATAGCTGTATGCACGGCTGATCGCGACAAAGAGATTGAGTGCAGCCTTGGAACGGCCCGGTTTGTTCATTTGGCCTTGCATACAAAGCATGCACGTTGAATTTGATCGTTCCGTCCGCTGTAGGGGCACTGGAGTCAATCACAATTAGGCGAATCTCATTGGATCGTTGGCAGATCACGTGCAGATCCCCCTTGAACAATTCAAGATGGCTGATTTGCGTTCGTTCTATACAGTGGTTAGCAGGATAAACTCTTTATTACTATTACTCTTTGCTTTGCCTCCGGTGTCCTTTCGCACACACTCGTCCACCTTTCGTTTATCGTCCGGGGCGTTCTCACCTGGGCAATCATCTCACGCGACCTGTTGTTGTGGCCCTTATCGAAGAATTCTGCCACCTTCGATAAGAGATCGATCTGCTGTCTTCTTCATCCTTTCCCCTGAGCAGACCCATCACTTCATATCTTTCATCCGTTCCAGCCTGACCCCATTCATTCCTTCTGCGGAAGCAGCCGCTGCCAACCATGAAGATCAACCCGTCGTCTATCCTCCTGTTCCTCCTGCCCGCAATCTCGGCCGCACTCACCGATGGATCGTACAATGACAACATAGATTCCCGAGTCTCGCGTGAAACCGTTGGCAACAATGCACGTCTCGCTGATTCGGATATTGTCGCATCCAATGTGGCCAAAGGAGCGCCGGCTGTTCCGATCGATGGCAAAGACGGAAGACCACACGCTGGTCCCTGGGTGGAAACCAATGGAGAACGCGATCGCAAGATGGTCAAGGGCAGTGATGACTTCGATTTGTCAGCCAAATACGACTCGAAGATTCCTTCCTCGCAGCATCTAAGCACCGAAGATGGAAAAATGATCCCTCACTCCAATGGCGGCGTTATGGACGATCCCTACCGGGCCGGCCCCAAGGAGGGTACACGCGGGACCGAAGGTGGCGTTTCAGGAAAGAGCAAGGAGAGCCAATTGGCATCTGAAAAGGTTCCAGGAGAGCCGAAGGAAGCGCCTCCGTTGCCGCACAGCGAGGCCAAGAAGCTGTCCGATAGTGATGACATAACGTTTGGAAGCTCTGGTCGAACTGGCGACGCTTCGGGTTCCCTTGGTATTGTGGGTGTAAGTCTTCGATATTTGCCCGAGGGTGCACAGCATGTCGAGTAAAGTGTATTAACGTGGATCCAGAAACCCGCCGATTTGCCCGAGAAGCCTCACGACATTCCGCACCCCAAGCCCCCCACGATGGTCAAGGATGATCCTCTCGGCCTCGACCACGGTTCAAAGGGTTCAAGCTCATCCTCGGGCTCGTCCTCGGGCTCGTCCTCGTCTTCGCCGGGTCACCACGACCACGACCATGATCCTGTTGATGACGGACCTGATGCCGGAAGCTCTTTGCATTCGCTTGTATTTTCCTTCACCATGATTCTTGTATCAGAGATTGGCGACAAGACTTTCCTGGTGGCGGCATTGATGGCAATGAGACATCCTCGCCTAGTGGTATTCAGTGCTGCGTTTAGTGCTCTGATTGGTATGACTGTTCTGTCGGCGGTTTTGGGACACGCTGTGCCCACTCTTATTCCCAAGACCTTCACCAAGTTTATGGCCGCAATTCTTTTCTTGATCTTCGGCGCAAAGATGCTGAAGGAAGCTCGTGAGATGTCTCCTGATGAAGGTGTTGGTGAAGAAATGCGGGAAGTTGAGGCGGAATTGGAGGAGAAGGAGCATGAGCAGCTGCGCTTAGGTCGTCGACGATCCTCTGTCACCCCCCACAACCTCGAAGCGGGCCGCGCTGGAGGTCGCCCTAAGACTCGTGGCTCTGGAAAACGCATGCCTTCGCCTCCCGACAGTATCTCATCATCATCATCTCGAGGCAATTCGCCTGATCCTCGCCAGCGCTTGACCAATGCCTTCTCCGGGTTGGGTAACCTTTTCTCTCTTCTTCTTAGCCCCGCCTGGGTGCAAACCTTTGTGATGACTTTCCTCGGCGAATGGGGTGACCGCAGCCAAATCGCGACGATTGCCATGGCTGCCGGCCAGGATTATTGGTGGGTTACCATCGGAGCAAGCGCTGGACATGGAATTTGTACCGCTGCCGCAGTGATTGGCGGAAGGGCTATCGCTGGTCGAGTCAGCATGCGTGTTGGTGAGTACTTTCCCCCCCCCTTCTTCTTCTTCTTTCTTTCCCTTTCCGTTGGGGCGACGACTAATCAAACTCACAGTTACCCTTGGTGGAGCCGTGGCATTCCTGGTGTTCGGTGTCATCTACTTCATTGAAGCCATTTTCTAAGCACTGCATCGCCGCGGCGACATGTTTTTGTGGGAGTTTCAGTTTCTGGCGGTTTACGTCGTTTCAAAAGTCAATGCATCTTGTGACATACCGTTCTTTAATGTTCTAATTACGTGCCTGGCCCACGTGAATGGCCTGGTGTTTACACCCACTTTCTTTTCTGGTCCATGCCGTATTCCTTACTTCATGAATGTTCCGTATGGTGACGGTAATCACCACATAGGCTCAGGTGGCTCGACTTTTGTGAATCATCCTTCCTTCTTTACTTATCACGTAACAAGATTATTCGGGCCCCCGTACATGCGAGCTCATGTAGCGAATGCCGTAGTCGCCGAACGTACTGCACTCTATCTACGCGGGTCGATTGAGCCCTGAGCTCTATGGATTCATGCTAGGTTATTTCAAAGGTTGGTTTTGTAAAGCCGCACCCGGGCAGTAAGAAGCTTCACATTCGGCGAGTGGCAAGCGTCTGATATTTTCTCACCTCCACCTCCACGGCTACCTGGTAATTGTAGCCGAGAGGTGGCTAGGCGTTAAAAGCAATGCAAACTGCAATCAATCCCGAGATTCCGCCACAGTTACATGCAGTTCTTGCATCCTCAACTGCGCAAGAGGGTCAGCCGTTGATGGTATCTCTGGCTGGCGTGTGGGACAAACGCAGGATGACTCGGTGATAGAGAGTGCAACGAAGTCCACGAAGTAAGAAGTTAGATAGATTATCACAGGCGCATACTGGGCATGCGATTCGTCAAGCTATGCGACGCCCGCCAGGGCGCGCACGCGGTCCTGTCATAAGGTCCTTCATGTGCTCCTGCTTACGTGTTGAGGCGTTTGAACGGTGAGCCATGTTGAAATCCGGGATTGCAAGTAAAATAGAGCTGATACAGGATAGGCCGGGCATACCTTGGTACTCATATGTTTGTGTTGACCTCGGGAGGAATGGCATTCATCCTGTCACCACCTGGGCATGCATGATGATCGTGCATGTAGTCTTCCCGCGGTCGTTGCGGGCGTTAGGGTCAAGGCGCACGGACGTTCGGACTTTCGGCTTCGGACTTGGTGGGTTTGTGGTTTTTGACAATATTTGACAGACTGTATGGAACAATGATATTGCGTAGCCGGTTTGCATGTACAATATCT
This sequence comes from Penicillium bialowiezense, assembly GCA_026122735.1. Taxonomy (NCBI): domain Eukaryota; kingdom Fungi; phylum Ascomycota; class Eurotiomycetes; order Eurotiales; family Aspergillaceae; genus Penicillium; species Penicillium bialowiezense. Next base: position 2,140,532 of record JAKZFB010000004.1, read on the forward strand.
TTAGAAGTATACTCACCAAGATCATCACTACACCACATTAGACATAGTGGAGCGTTTACCTTTAAAATCCAGTGGTAACCTTGAATCCTATCTTAAATACCACATCTCAGCTTTGAAGCCGTAAATTCTACTAGGAGTGAAATGAAATCATAAAAACATTGGCATAGGTACTTCTAAAGATGTGGAGATGTCAAGTCAACAGAACTTACATACTTTCTTGCGGTCAGATCTCCGTATCTAAGCACCTGGGTCAATGCAGGAAGCGATGGTGGCAATGGAAGTCATACTCAAGTCAACTGCTCCGTGTACTAAACTTGGAGTCCTGAGAATTCAGGCAGAAGGGTTTCCGGATTGGGGTGTTGTGGCCCGGCTCTTTCCTTTTTCCGTTTTCCCGCGTCAACAAGAGCCCCGAAAACCCTACACTTTGCTCTCTTCTCTCAACAATCTCTGCCCCACGCTTTTCTCATTACTTTTCATCCCTTGACAGAGACAAGTCATCACTAATTCTTTATCCCCCATTGAAGCTGCATCAGTTTCATCCAAAAAAGCCCTAACAACAACGCGTGGAGCAGGGGTCCGCACGTGTGGACTCCTACACCGCCCTCCACCATGGCCCGAATCACGGGATCGCGCATCACCCGAAGTGCCAGTCGCCAAGCCAGCAGCGAGGCGAGCAACCAAATTGGTCGTCGAGAGACACGAGGTTCGAAGCGTAAGTATTTGCTATCCTGATTTCGAGTTGTGCCTTGGCCGGCCTGGTCAGCCCAGTCCCCCTTCACTGTGTTGTACCCTTTACCCTGTACCCTTTACCCTATGATCGTGCAGATGGGTGTACCCATAGATTGAATCTTATATTATGAGCTTGCCCCATTCTGGATATCTATCCAAGGAATCGGGCAAGCGTCAAGACTCACTTGGGCACCTTGGGACAACCACACCCGTCTGCGCCCTATTCTTGTCGTCAATCACTCAGTTTCTCATTTTCTGATGTCGTGAAGTCACTTCCAGCCTCAGAAACCCGTTACCTGGTGCTTTCAAATCAGAGAAACAGTTTCTAACTTCATTTAGACCTTAGTGAATTGTCTGAGGCGCCATCTGCTCCCTTCGGACTAGATGGGTCAACGCAGGTGATTCCCGAGTCACCGGAAAACCATGAAGGTTACACCAATGTGTCGGGTACGACACTTGCCCCGAATGACGGGGATGTCCACGGGGAGTACCAACTGGGGGCAAAGATCACCAACCATCTGCCCTTCATCCAAGAGCAAGCGAGCCTGGTGATCAACATGCTGGTTCCTCAAGGCCTGAACCCCGAGAGCATTCCAGTTGAGGCCCGAAAGCTTCGTGATGCCAGTCACCCTAACAGCAAACGCTTGAAGCGGTCAATCCAGGGCTTGACTGATGAACTGCAAGAGTCGCCTCTGGCCTCTGAGGGCAAGCCCCTCTTGGACACCTCTCGCCTGCGCAGCTTGATACCTCCTGCTCAGTTCGAAGCATCTATCCCCGATGTGCACATGACGAACTGTGCCCTGCTAGCTCTGGTCATGTTTTCTAGGTCTGGTGAAAGCTCGCAGCCGAAAGTCATCCAAGATCTCGACGAGCTCTTTCCGCTGTGCCTGATGGAAAAGATTTCGACCACCCCCAAGACCCGGATAATCGGAGCGAGTCGTACCCAAGAAGAGACGTTCAATATCGCGCTGAGCATCAGAACCCAGTTCTTCATCATGGAGCTCGAAAGGCGTCAGTCGGAGCCCGACTTCAATCCGATCTCTATTTTGCGCCAAATCTTCTGCAAGGAAATCGCACCCACTGACGATAACCTCCATGAAAATCCCGGCTCTTTCCGTGGCTTCCACTTGCCTGGCATCTTTGAAGATCGTGACGGCCATCTTCCTGACAGCCTCCCCGAGAAGCTGCAGATCGCTGTCAGCGACCGATTCAACGATCTGTACGAAGAGGTTTCAGAGTGGGACGAGGTGGATGTGGAGGGACTCAAGAAGGCATACAGATGGCGATCATTCGAACGTGAATTCGCTCGATGGATTCATACCCGCAGCCGAGAGATCCGAGAGGACATTCGGCGGATCGCGGACAAAGTCACAAATCGATCACCCTCCCTTCGTCGATTCACTCCAGCTCCGTTGACAACCCCAAACCTGCGCCAGACTCCAAAGGCGACTAATGTCCAAGACATCCCGTCTTCCCAGAAATCTCGACAGGCGAGTATGTCACAGGGAGTGGACGAAACACCGGTGACTGAATCACAAGTGCCCATCCCATCGCCCGTCCTGGCAGCATCGCCCCAGAAGGCGCCTGCGCCAACTTCCGATGATCAATCCAAAAACCCTGCCCAAAATGACCCGACCCGACGTCAATCTAGGAGGTATCATATGCTCAATTACCCCCAATTTCCCATAGCTCCCTCACTAACTTTCAATCTTTTTCAATAGCAACTACCGAGATGGGTTCTCATTTTCCAGATTGAAGAAGCGCATCGAGGGCAGTCGCCAACAATTAAACTCCGGCACCACTTCGCACCCTCCAATCAATGCCCAAGCCGAGCAAACACTCACAAGCAACGAGGGCCAAGGAACCAACGGCCTTAATCCAGCTCGCGCACCCACCGAGACTCACGAGGTTCTCGAATATTCAGGATATCTAGGAGGTGAAGACGACTTTACATATGTCAACAACGAGGACGATGATGATCTCGAATATGGCGGCGTGGGTGGAGTTTTGGCATCCACGAGCCCATCGGCGTCCGCGAGAATCAACAGGGTCAGCCACAATCCTACCCATTTCTTCAATCGCAAGGACCTCCCGGATGTGCAAAGTGTGGTTGAGCATAACCCCGCCAGCACCAGCGAGTCAAACACTGCGCGACGTCTCTTCATCCACAAACAGAATGATGCTGGAAGAGTCTCGCCCATCGACGACAACGATACTGAAAGCCCAAACCAGCGACAAGCTATGCCTTCTAGCGCCAACACCAGAAAGCGAGAGATCTCCTATGTCCCAAGTGATGACTCTGACTCCGATGCATTCGAGACAGATACTCGCATTTTCACCCGCCGACCCGAAAAGCGACAGCGTTTCGCTCTCGATACCGAAGAAACGGGATCGGGACAAGTGGTCCAATCATCCTCGACGCAGGTTACTAGCAGCGCTGGAACCCGTCGTGAAAGCTCAGACATCACTGATGGTGAAACCACCCATCGCAGGAAGCTTCCATTCACGGTGCTGCCCGGAAGGTCGGCCGCTGAGGCTAAACATTTCGCGGAGCTCAATGCCAAGGCTAAGATCGACAACGCCCGCAAGACCCACGAACGCTGGACAGAAGCAGAGGACAAGCGTTTCATGGGCCTCATGGCCACATTTGGATCACACTACTCGGCGATCAAGAAGGAGGACAATTCATTCCCGGAAGCTGCAGGCGGCCCTTGTCTTGCTAAGCGCACCCAACTTCAGATGAAGGACCGGGCTCGTACCCTGAAGAAGAAATACATCAGGGAGGGAATGCCACTCCCGGACTACTTGGCGAAAATCAACATCTAAGGCCTCGGACCTGAACCCATTTGCTTTTGGACTCGGTGTCCTATTTGATTAACTTTACTGCGTTGAGCGTTCCAAGGCGTGCGGGATACCCCATTAAGTTTTTTGACTGGCATTTTTAACCTTTATTTGGTGGTGCCTTGATTGATTGTTTCATGTTTGAATAGTTCTCGCTCACTCCACTCGAAGCTAGGTGAATAATGACAGTTTTATCGTATTGTTACACCGTGTGCGCCTTGCTCGTAACCGCACCTGCGGCATACCTAGTATTTAAACGCCCACCTGGGCGTCACAAACGGGGACTTAAAGGGTGCCGGACATCGGCAATGGTACTTGTAGAAAAACCCCGGTCAAACTCATTTCGATATAATGGAGGTAGAGCAGGTCACATTGTTTTTACTATGAAAATACGAGGCAGAGCTTCTTGGTGATGCCATTGGCAAGATCTTAAATTCCAGAGGATATCGAAGTCCATCCGGTGTTGGTAAAAGCTAAGGTTAGATAGCTGTGCAAGCGGGGCTTAGAAGCCAAAAAGAGCGGCACCTGGGGCGCAGGGAATGTCCATTCCAAAATAAGTAGCAGATGCAAACCAAGTCCGACCAGCGGACTCGGTGCAAAATCAGTGATGCACGCACCATCACCTGCTTCGCGGTGTACAGTGATTCAAAATGACTGTAATTACAACCCTCGCCGAGCTATTAATGACCAGAGCGAATTTACAAAAGCAAGCCCATGCCTGCAATAACAGCGCCGATCAGTGGCGAACCAATGCGGATCGCGTCGGCAGCACTGTCTGTGGGCGTGGGAGAAGCCTTTGAAGTCGCAGCGGTAGTAGCGGAACCTGCGGACTTGGATGCGACAGAGTTTGCGCTCTTGGAGTTGGCAGATGAAGCGGCGGTGACGATGCCGGTTGGGCCGGCAGCCGTTGAGGGCGCGACGACAATTCCACCGGCGGCGGTGACGGCGGTGGGTGCAGCGGTGGTGGAAGCGGAAGAAGAGTCGGAGTCGTCGGAGTCTGCTACTCCGGATAGTCGCATGACATTGAAGGTATTAGGGCCGCCGCCTAGGAAAACTGGGCGTTAGTCGTGTTCTGATATTTGTTCCTATGGTCGGGGACTTACAAGTGTTTGCCGGGTATCCAACACAGACATCGCTGCATTGGTCGTCGTCGATCTTGTTGGATTCCGAAGGGAACCTATCACCGCAGGCGCAGATTGTGCCGCGGCTGAGGGCGGCGACCTTAAATCCTTTCTTGGTGCAGTGATCTTCGCAGTATCCCCGCGATTGGAAGCTGTAGGGGCCCTGGGTCCTGAAAGATTCGATTTGGGAGTAGCAGTCCCAGCTTGAGCTAGAGTAGACTGGCAGCGCGAGCGCAAGAGCCGAAAGAAGGTAGGTGGCGTGCATGGTTGATATGGAAATTCGATCAACGAATGATGTATGTATAGCGAAAGAGCGATAGATAACAGTTCAAGGAGATTGTATGCAAAAGAGAGATCGTATGATAGAAGAAGTGACAGGCGTGACAGAAACCAAAAAACAGGGTCCATCTAGCTTCTTTAAAGCACCCGAGTATTCGGCGCAGGAACGCCGTCGGGCTCCATTTTTTCGATTATTTTTCTGTGGAGTTCGCTGGGGCTGATGACATCGGGGTCCCATTGATCGAGCAAGTCAAGCAAGTGATCATCCTGAAACACTAAGCGATATGTTCTATTGAACGTGAAATGGGGCCGCACATCCTTGATTGGCTTGGGAGCGGACGATCGCCTGATCAACATCCCCAGGTGTGGCGCCTTGCTTTCGTTTCCAGAGGCCAATGGTGGCGGGTGGTGTCTTGGGAGTCAAGTGGGGGTGAAACCGAAGAACAGTTCGCGTGTTTCTAGTCTGCCGCTTAACTGCTTCGAGCATAGGGTAGGTTTTAGTGTGTTGCATTTGTGAGGAATCTGACATTGTTTGGAATTGCTCATCGCTTAGCGACCCCTTGTTCCTCCTTCGAGGGGTATTTGACATCATCTGTGAGAGACGCATCCGATTCAGTAAGATTCTAGAAAAGAAGAAGTTGAGCATACTCGTACAGTGAAGATAGAAGCAGATATTAGCATTTCGGGTACCTTGTTTTTGGTTCCACGGTTGAACCGAGGCTTCCGTGTTGACGTTGATGCCCGACTTATCAGGCAGTCTGACAGCTTTTGTCTCACTTTGATCTTCAAGGTCCGCTTTCCCCCTTTTTCCCATTCGTCATTGGGCTCTTTGATAAGGACTACGGATGGAACGGAATAAGTCACCTCAATTTTGGCCCCGAAATGCAATTTGGCGCATGAGGGATATTTGTGTGATTGGACCCCAATCGTATAGCTCAAGGATTCTTCCTGGCTTTTTCAGTGTGCCATACGCTTTTCAACTGGTGATCTACGGCGCAGTAGTGCTGCCTATCTGAATACTACAAGTGCGGATAGGTCATCAAATTGGACAAATTTCTAAGAATAATTCTGACTGCGCCATTTAAGTACAGCGCCGTGGGTGTACGGAGTCCGGAGTACTTAGCTTGCCACCGTCATTTGGCCCCCTTTGGAAGGAAGAAATCCTTGAATGGGGTCCATGTACTCTATACGGAGCAAGGATCTCTTTATTATATCCCATGAGATCACTCTATTTATATGAATTAAGAAATAATAATGAAACCTTGGAAGAGCCATCCATTCCCTGAATCCGAAGCTAAACTTAGGCTATCTAACCTTGCAAGCACTCAAATATGTGCACTTTTGCACCTTGGAAAATTTATACGCACCTTTCCTTCGTGTTTCTGAAATCTTTGTTGCATTTTCCCACCTTCGCTTACGTCTTCAACCCTGATATCCTTTCCCACATGGCGATTTCAATTGAGTGGATGAACATGGGTCTGACATTCTCGACTACCCACGAAAGAGCTCCACAGTTGCGAAATAACGATCTTGGTTCCCCTATCGAGATTGGAAATCTATGGTGTTTATCTCAATCGTTCAAGGTCACCTCGATAGTAGTCTTATCGTACATCGTGGAGAATGGCAACAAATAAAGGAGTGACCTGGTCTCACAGTCGGTGTGACCAACCCAGTGCATTGCATCACTCACCAGCTCACAGACCCGATAAGTCCCAACAAGCGATGACCTTGAAAAACTTTGGGAGTTCATTACGTTGTGGTGAAAGAAACTATGCCGAATTAGGATGATGCGGAGGGTGGTTTAAGCCTTTTGGTGGCTTGTGGGCGGTGATATTTACTCCCTCAAAGCATCATCCATGGATTCCAGGGTCTCTAAACACTTGCTCTTCCCCGTCCCTCGCAGGAAAACGGTAACCTGTCAACCCCAACAATGATCGGTCAATACTACAATACCCCAACTCTCGGCAAATAGGCCGCGCCGATTGGGCAATTCGCCTACGGCAAGGGCCGCCATCCGAGAGGGGAAGATAAGATAGCCTTGACGTGCTCCTCATAACTTATGGTGAATTCCTCTTTTGTTTGTGAATATTTCCATTTTCAAATTTCCAGCTCGACATCATGAAGAATCTGGGCTTGCTCGCTCTGGCGGTGCCTTCATTGGCCCTCAACATCCCTACCCAGCAGCATCTGGCCGGCGACTTGTTAAGCGGCTTCTCCAACCCATTGAAGCCTTCTGCGCGAGAGACATGTCCTCAGCCGCCTAAGGCCGTCACACCCAACGATGGCTTCCACTCGTCGCAGACTTTCCTCTCCGACGCTGCTTTCCGTGCCCGCCAAGCAAATCGTCTCTCGCGCGCCGTGCAGGTTCCAACAACAGTGGGCGATTTTGCCAAGGACCCATATGATAAGGCATTCGAGCCCGTGGTGAAGTTCCAAAAGCTTCTCACGGAGCTGTTTCCACTAGTGTAAGACTTTGTCGATTTCTAAGCCCCCTGATAGTCGGTAATCGAGAATACTAAATTGGCAATGTAGACATCAGCGTGCCAAGGTTGAGCACATCAACCGCCTGGGCCTGGTCTTCACCTTCGAAGGCGTTGATGACTCCCAGAAGCCGCTGCTTTTCATGGCGCACCAGGATGTGGTTCCCATTGATGACCCTTCAGACTGGACGCACCCTCCATTCGATGGTGTCTTTGACGGCGAGTGGATCTGGGGCCGTGGCTCCAGTGACTGCAAGAATGTTCTCATTGGATTGATGTCAGTGGTTGAGGACCTCCTCTCCCAAGACTGGAAGCCACAGCGCACAGTCCTCTTCGCCTTCGGCTTCGACGAAGAATCACACGGTTTCCTCGGTGCCGGGTCCATCTCCACAGCCCTGGAGGAGAGATACGGTAAGGATTCCTTCGAGTTCATCCTCGATGAAGGTGGAATGGGATTGCAGAGTCTTGGCGGGGAGTCTGGCGAGGTGCTGTACGCTCTTCCGGCTGTGGGCGAGAAGGGAAGTCTCGACTTGATCATCGATATTGCCGTGCCCGGAGGCCACAGCTCCATCCCCCCAGCTCACACTGGTATTGGTATCATGGGAGAGATCTTGTACCAGCTCGAGCGCAAGGAGCTCTTCCCCGCTTGGTTGGATACCAACCACCCAGCGCATGGTATGCTGGAGTGCCAGGCACGATACTCCCCCGATCACGTCGAGGCCTGGCTATCCGACAAGCTGGCAGCCGCTGACCCTGCCGCCTTGGGCGAGGCAGTAGCCAGTTCCCGTGGACCTGCAGTTCGCTACACCATGCAGACCTCGCAAGCTGCGGACCTGATCCACGGCGGTGTCAAGACAAACGCGCTGCCAGAGAAGATTTCAGCAGTTGTGAACTACCGTGTAGCATTGCACCAGACACCCGATGAGCTACGCGAGCGTGCTGTGCGAATCATCAGCCCCATCGCGGAAGAGCACAATCTTACTCTACGCGTTGCATTCCCAGGCGTAGAAGAAACCACTGAGGGCGATACGAGCGACCGCACCCTCACCCTGTATCCTCTGAGCAAGCCCCTCGTCCCAGCGCCTATCTCGCCCACTGACCCCCTCACATCGAAGGTGTGGGCGCATTTCGCTGGTGTGGCGCGCAGTGTCTTTGAATCTCACCCGAACCCCCTCGAGAAGTCTGATTCCAAGCCAACTGTAGTTGTCACCGGCGATGTCATGACCGGTAACACTGATACTCGTTTCTATTGGTCTCTTTCTGAGAACATCTACCGTTGGAGTCCGTCGCGTGCTGGTGGGTCGGAAAACATTCACACCGTGGACGAGCGAATTCGATTGGATGTTCATTTGGAGGGCATGATGCTTTACTATGGTATGTTTTGCTCACATTTCCACAGCTTTGGTTCTATTTCGGCTAACCTTGTTTAGATCTGATTCGATCCTTCGATGGCTGGAATGGCAAGTCCGAGTAGAGATTTATGAATGGATTTAGTATAGATGGTTTATAAGTTGATGGGTGGTCTTGAAAGCCGACCGTCCAACGGACGCATCAATCTTGATGCTATCTACGACACATCACGGCTTCGAAGGAAACTGCAAGTTTCAAGCTTTTTACCTACGAAGGCCCTCAATGAATATAAGTTATTGTCACATTGTGATATTGCGAGCGAAATTGTTTTTGTAGAAGGTATCTGGTATGCGTTTCGGCTTTATCTAGTCATAATTCCTGCAAGATAAAGAAGCGACACACCTCCGAAAAGGACCGGCCAAGCGAAGCAGAAAAATGAGCCTGGAAATATGTGGTAGGAGAGGGCAAGCAAGAAGTGAAGACTTCTAGCCGCGAACAAGTAGCGGTGCAAATGAACCCCCCATCACAGGGCGAGCGACGAATGTGATTCCAGGGTAGCTAGATTCGTCAATGAGGTGGCATAAGAAAATCAAGAGGTTGAGACTTACTTTCCAGACTCGGTGTCGTATAAGTCGGTGAGAGGACGATTGGTTGGTGTCTCATTGATCCATGTAGCAATGTCTTTGACGAACATGTTACGAGTCTCAACGGAGGCGATTGCCGCAGCGAAGCATTCCCAATCACCTATGTTGGTCAGCACTATTTTCATGAGAAGTAATCAGCGTAGAATGCTTACTTTTCGTGTAACTGTGGCGAGTGTCCAGAGGTACACCATACTTGTTAGCCACTGTTGGGTAGAAGTCGCTTTGCATTTGGTACACAGACTGCGGCACTAGGCCGAGATCTAGCTGCGCATCGGCAAACAGATTGTAAAGCAGACCTATATGCCTTGTCAGCAACTTTTTCTATCTCAACATGACATTAGTCAACCGAGCTTACCATGGCTGTTGGTATCGCCGTAAGACAGAGTCGTGTGCGGTGGGTTTGCATCCTTGGCGATAGCCAGATCCTGCCATTTAGTAATATAGTCATGGGCAATGTTTGAGAAATTGGCGGCATCGTCGGGGTGACCGGTCTTGTTAGCAATAACAGACATGGCTTGAATACCAATCATGCCCTTGAGTGCTAGGTTGGTTTGGTTGCTAATCGTCCTGGTCAGTTTAGAACAAGCAAATGTGAAAGGCGTACTCACGCTAGAGAGCCTGCGAAATCATCGGTGGAGATCTGGTTAGCAGGGTACAGAGAGTCATCGACCAAGTAGCTAGTCCACTTCTTGAGCAAGTTGTAGTGGAGCTTCAAATAATCGGTGTCCCCAGACTTCTGTGAATAGGCCAGAGTCATGATGAGCATGTCTCCACACTCCTCAAGGGGCATTCTTTCGTCGCCGCCGTCGGAATGGCCAGTGGCATTGGGGTATGACGATCCCATATCATGCATAGAATAGCTGTTAGGGTACTTTCCTGCTTCTTGGTTCTCAAATAGCGGGTCGAGAACCAGTCTGAGAAGAGCAGGGTTAGAGTACAAGAAGATTGGATAAGCCGGGAAAATAACATCGACGGTATTCATGTTTCCGTCAGAAGAGATCTCCTTCAGGAATAGGTAAGTCTTTTCCTTGGTGCCACACAACTGCGTAGCACCGAACGCCTGCCGTGCCGAGAGGGAAGTGATTGTGAGATAGTCTTGACCAGCCGTGGCGATAGAGTCCCTAGCAACTTTATCATCAAACCAGGTCGAGAACACACTGGCCTCGCTGAAATCATAATGGAAGAAAGAAAGGGCCTCCAACTCAGTATCGAAATAGCTTTTCCACAAGGATGGAACAGGGCCGTATGCCGCAGCACCCTCGTATTGAGCAGCTTCATCTTGTGTCAGTCCGAGCGAGAATAAGGTGCTGACAGGGGATGAGCCAACGGAGCCCAGGTCAGACGAGAAACCGAAGACGGGCCAGTCCTGTTGTATGGCGCGGAAGTTGGTATCACCCTCATTGGTGAGTTTTCCATTCGTAGAGAATTGAGAGCGAACGACATTATCCGCACCGGACTGGTGAGTCGTGCTGGTGGAATCGTCGGTGGCCCAGTACCAGTAGCCCCATTCTCCTTGCTCGTTGTTCTGGGAGAAAGCAAGCTGAGTCTGTCGGAAGACCTTGTGGTACGCCACGCCGTCGGTGGTGCCATATTCCCATTCCGCGACTGTGTTGCGGTCACCCGAGACCCATTCTGTTTGCAACTTAGCCACTGCAGTGGAGATCGGGTCGAGATTGACAAACCTGCAGAAATGTCCGCGTATACCTGCACATCATGGTTCTGGCCATCGAGAGAAGAGACATCGACATTGAGATATGAGAAGACCAGTGATTGGCGCATGAAATCATCAGGGGTAATAGGCGACATGAAGGTGATATTCATCTCAAGTTTGTTTCCCACATGCATAGTGAAGATACTTTTGGTCGAAGTGTACTCATACGCCACCTGATCAACAGTTTTGGTATTAGGCAATCCCATCCAAGTGTAAACCTCGCCATCTACACGGATCATGCCAGCCCAGCCCGTCACCTGGTTTCTGCCCACAGACGATTAGCACCGATGTTCGGATCCGGCTAAACTATCTATCAACTCACTGCCAGAATACTGGCCATTGACCAGCAAGATATCCGCCATTGCCACCATCGCTTCCTGCATTGATCCAGGTGCTCAGATACGGAGATCTAACCGCAAGAGGTATAGCAGGGGGTCGAGCTGGTGAAAATGTTGACTGGGCTCCAATGGACGTCACCAAAGAGGCGACCAGCAGTCCGAGGCGAGACAGCTGCATGGTATTGTGCGGAGAAAGGGTATAAAATTCCAAAGATCAAACTAGGGACAAGCCTTGTTTGATATTTATTCTCGGTAAGCTCACCAGCTTTCAGCAGACCGGAGCAATGACGGAGGACCCGAAGACAGGGATCAGCATAACCTAGGTATGTTTACAGGACAGGAATGTCAAGACATTTTTATAGTCGAGCTCAATCTACCAAGAGAGGGGTGGACAGCCCCAAGTCATGGACCCGCATGCCAGAATGTGACCTCCACAGTACGGGGAACATTCAAGTGAATTAGCGTAATTAAGGCGAGTCGCAGCAGACTTGCATATTACACCAGATTCAAAGCGCCCGTCTTGGCTGTGCGCAGTCAGCGTCCGGAAAGAAAGCATCATCAAAGGGGATGAAAGGGGTGTCAGGAGGACCGGGACAGGGGTTTGGGTGGAAGGATATTCGAAGCGGCAGACACGGAGAGTTTCCCGAAAAGCTTCACATTTGAAATCAAATTTGCAAAAAGTATCACGGTCTGGCAGAGCTAGGGACGAAAGGGGATGCCCTCAGGTCGCATGGAAGACAAGCAGCGGTCTATGCGGATCGACGGAATGAGTGGCGCTCATGGATCGAAAACACTGGAGCAGCCTGACTCTCGGGGTCGGTGAGCACCTTGCAGATGACGGACCACGCAGCGGCATGGCGCAAATAAAGGTGTGGAGAAAGAAAAATTGGCAACTGGAGGAGGTGAGATGAGACTGCAGGAGAAAAACCTTGGAATCAACGATGGCTTGTGTTGATTGCCGATAGGTCCAGGCGAGCAAGTGCCAACAAGACCCACAGCCGAGTGTTCCGATCGTGTCCTTCGTGATAGTATCATGCGGACATTTCAGAAGTTGGCTTTGGTTTAACGCATGGGCGATCTCGGACGTTGGCGGTGCCCGACGAATTTGCGGGGAAATGGGAGATCAGCAGAGCATAAGAATGATGGAGAGCTAAATCACACAGAGCACGGGGTAGCTCTTTGTGCGAAGAGAGCGGGAGTCTGCAGTGCATAATCCGGTTTTTGGAATGTTCTCAGGGGTCTCAAACCAGAGATGTTCTTGAAGGTGCACAGCGCCCAAGGGGTGGATGGTACCTGAATTCCCGAATCACCATTACACCCGTCATAAAAACCGACGTGCCACTATTGTCAGAACTCGATACTTCCTCTGTTCCTTCCAAGGTTTTTTCTTTTGTTTGTTTTCTCTGCTTCTTTCCTCAATCAACCCTGATATATTATTTAAAGGCCACAGTCACAGGACGATGTTATATTAACACAGCTAGTCTTAGTATCTTTTTGGCTGCTGAAATTCCATTTGACGCAATAGCAGGCAGGTTTCACCTTGCGCTCAGTACCCCATTCTTCAAAATGAAACGACTAGGTGGAGATCCAAGAAACACCTTCGCCGACCTCCAAGCCAACCGAAGCACATAAAGACCCAGAGCCGCGAAATTGGCCCAGAGAAGCAACACCAGGCAGATCAAAGCTCGAGGCGGAATGATTTTGAAGAGAGCCGCTGGATCAAACCCAGACTGTGCTTTGAATTCGTCAAGCTCGGCCAACGCAGTTTGGTTTATATCCGAGTCACTGAGGTCCATCATGTCTGTCCCTTCAAATGCATCATTATAGATGGCTGCCGCGAGAGTGCCACCGAAAATTGTCACGAACAACATGATAAAAGCCTGAGAGAAGAGCTCGTGGAGCCATGCGCATGCAAAAATCAAGGTCGTCAATGCTTCCTCGCGGGATCGAAGATGGGAAGTTGTCAACCAGTGGGCGAGAGAGTCATTGGGAAGAGCGCTCTTTTGTGAAAGTACCACGAGGCGAGCAGCCAAGTATGTCAGAAGACTGATTGAAGCGGCTGTTCCGATGAAAGTCCGATTATGATCGAGGAGGTTGAGAGCAGTGAAGCCCAGTGCGATGACCACCCATGAGGATAGCAGGACCCCAGAGGCGAGGGTCGAGATTCGGGACCAGGGGGAAAGGACTGCCATTGTAGGTTGTTTGAGGGATTTGGGAATTGCAAAATCCCAGAGAAATCAGGGACTTCAAGGGTCTTTTTCTTTTCGCCTCCATTTTCGCCTCTATGCTCAATAGAGATAGGCCGTGGAACTAGTGCGACGGTGGCCGGCGCTAAGGGCTGCTGCCTGAGATTCAGGGCTGTCGCCTGAATTGAGGCTGAAAATCTACCGATCGCCACTCTTGGGGTGTCCACTTCGAGATCTCGGGATCTTCGGGCTTTAGTTTCAGAATGATCATGTCTCAACTCCCAAAAGCTTTGCAGCCCTTGAGGGAGAAAAAAAACCTACCCCTGGGTAATTTGTTAGCGAACTACTAAAGTGCGCCACACAATTGGCCAAGCTAAAAAATGGGGCCGACCATTGCGACCGTTACCTAGTAAACTCTCCATGGCTCATTTCGCGTAAATAATGGTGCGTGGGACTGTGCAATCAATTCAGTCGGAATTTTGTGATCCAATTACTTGAAATCGAATTAAAAAACGTGGATCTCAAGGGCTAACAAAGTCCGAGCCTTGAATGTTATCAATTTGCTAGCCCGCGGCGCCTGGTGTGTATATGATTGTGACCAAAAACAGAAGAAAAGGGAAAAGAGACACCCAAAAAGTCCAAAAAGAAGCAAACGATAACCAAAGAGGATATTTTCTTAAAATAGAAAACGGAGGAAAGACGGATTTATGCATGAATCATGGATGTGGCTCCACTGTCAAGGCCACAGAGGACTGGCGTTTGAAACGTGGAGTGATTGTACCCAAACGAGAACGCGAACAAATCTTCTATGGCAAATTGCCCATGTTAATAAAAACCTGGCACAAGGGTCCCCCTCGCCCAGTTCTGTCGCAGCTTAAAGTGTCAAACAATCGACAGTCACCGGCATTTTCCGCGGTGTCAAAAGCGTGAGTGTCTGGCTGCAACACTCCAGGGCGAAAGGGCATCTTGCCATCAACTGAGCCCAGTTTTAGCATCTCATGTGAGAGATCATCATCAAAGCCATGGCTGTATGTCATCTTCGAGGTATTGGAAGCGAGGAATTGATTCACTTGACCCAGAAAATCTGCTCGGGGTAAAGTGTTAGCAAAATTTGACCAAATGCATTTGGGTGTCTAGGATATCTTCTCTCACCCTTTTCTGTCATTTTCTTAGTCGCGCGGATGTAGTATAAGTTTGCGAAGAAAGGCATAAGCTCAAGATGGTTCCCGTGGGGCTCTTCTGTAAAAACACACACATCAGCATTGCACTTGTAATCAGACTTTTCGCACTGGCTTACCATCATTGTAGGAATAAATTGACGCCAATGGTAGCTTTCCACCGTCAGGCTGAGGGAAATATGTTGAAATAGCGGGGAAGATGGGTGTCATCTTCACCAGGCATAATATCGACTGTTGGTTTGCAACAGCCAAAGGTCTGAGCAGAGGATGATACTCAGGAGTTGTCCAATCAATATTTCCCAATGCTCCATCCTTCCAACACAACTCCAATCCTCGAGCGCTTGACTCTATCTTTATTCTCAGTCGGAGTCTCTTTCCCGCTGTATCAATAGGCTCCTTTGGTCCCGATAACTGTATGCCAGTCGCAAATCCACTTGGGATAGAGGTGCCCGATGAAAGGCCTTCAAGGTGGTATACTTGCTCCGAAAGCTGTAAAAGGTCACCCATGATAACCGTGCTGTTTCTAGGGCCACATATAACACGAGCGCCGAGACTCCAGACGAAATGCTGGTAATTCGTAGCAGACAATCGATTTTCATTCATACTTCGAATCACCCACTGGGCCAATTGATGGATATGCTGCGGGTGGTAGTCTGTTGTTCCGATGTGGTATGCGATGAAGGGCTGCGCAGGTTGGTATTTCGACAAATCCCAGGGCGCTGAATAGTCGTCATCTCGAAGTGTTATTGAAGGTCCGCTATCAGTGGTAGTGCCCTCAGAGAGATGGTAGTAATGGCCTTGACTGAACAGAGACCAGTGACAGCGCTGAAATGGCGTAGTCATCAGACGCTGCCATCTGTTTGGTCGCGCAACAATATAGACACCGCAGAACTCTGAGTTGTCGGTATTGGGATCCGACATTTGAAAGTGCGCATGGACTTGACGATAACTCTTTGCCAGCAAGGGGAGGTTTGGTGATGACAGCCCGCTCATGGGGAGCTCAGACAAGTGTAGAACGTGAGGACGTCATGCCAAAGACCGGGGTCAGGATGTCGGAGTTTGAAGGGCCACTCATGGTTTGCTTGAGAGCCGCCTTATGCCAATACTTGTTGGGAAATTTAGACATATTTGATAGCTAAGAATCAATATAGGACGGTTTCAAGAGAAAATAGCCCCAATGTTGTCTCTGTTTCCCAAGTCGGAATGGGGATATCGAAGTGTTATATACCTTGACCGGCGTCTCGCTCATGTCTTTTTATTTTGAGGCGCGGCCTGAACTGTGTCCCTAGACAATCCCTGCACACCTCTCGACGAGGGAAAAGGCCCGTACACAATTTAGACAAGACGACAAAGTACAAAGCTAAAACTTAGCGTTGCCGTGCTATAACCTTTTGTGGATGCCGGGAAGTGAGTGATATGTCCCCGCCCGGCACGGCTAGAGCCTCAAAATACTGTGCCTGACCTATCGGATATGGAAGTTCTCCACTGTAAGCGCTTTGCGACAAAATGGCGGCGCGTCGAGTGTTGTTGGAGGGCATAATACAGGGATCAATCAGCCAAGAATCAGAGCGGCTAGCACGAGCAAGGCGTGAAACTCCAAGCGCCAGCAACATTTTCCTTGGTTTTTCCAGACGAAAGAAAATCGCCTGAAAAATCACCATGTCAACTCTTGTGGAGGCATACTCGATCCTGATAAGCCGGTATCGCACGGAGTAGCGCCGATGGAGTGCAGCATGTGCCCCTATCCAGCCACAATCTCACCATCTCACTTTTCACGCCAAGTGTAAGCACCAAACAACACACAAACACAGTATCGTGCAATGTCAGCCATAACAGAGCTCCTCAGTCCAACAACGCGAGAAAAAGATGCCCTGGAAGACCTCCTCCCCGCCTCATTCAGAGACGACAAGCTGGTGTTCCACGCCCCACTCAACGACATCTCAACATTCCTCCACCAAGACCTGTCAGTGCAGCGCCTAAACCGAATCCAAGAATGGCTCTGGCTAGCAGGGCGCCCCATGCCACCCCGGCCCCTAAACTACCAAATCTCAGTTTCGCGCCAGATCATCGTCGACGAAAAGGTCGATATGCACCTAGTTTGGGGGCCCGGGCGACGCATCCACATTAAGCCCTTACCCGCCTACCTACTTGACTCGCGCTTCTGGTCCAAGCACCTGAAATGCAACCGTGATGAGACCGAGTGTTGTCCTTGGCCAGGGAATGCAAGCGATCGGACAGAGACTTTCGCAGCACCCGCGGACGAAGGCAATACCTGCCCGCGCGCACAACTGAGCCAATTAGCCCTCGGCTTCTTGAGCTCGTACATAGCTCTGATTGAGCACCCGAGCGATTTCATCATCGCGAGACAGCATGGTCTCGTTCCGGAATCGCTGACGTGGGTTAATTGGTCCGGCCTCGTGAGGAATATGCTGTCGACCGACATCATCAATCCGGACAGCATCAACCAGCGGTATAAATTTGGAGAGCTGCGTCTCGGCCGGCTGAATAAGATTTATTTTTGCCAGCGGCACAGTTTCCTGCGTGGATACAGGCCTAAGTATCAGACGTACGAGGAACTGTTCCATGCCTACTTGACGCCCATCACGGCGATGACGGTGTACTTTGCGCTCGTGTTGACTGCGATGCAGGTTGGACTTGCTACGGAGAAATTGCAGTACAACGGGGCATTTCAGAATGCCTCGTATGGGTTCACAGTGTTTTCGATCTTGGGGCCGATATTGCTTGTGTTCCTTGTTCTCATGATTGCTATTGCGCATTTGGGGGCTAATTTCTTGGCTACTGTGATATTTAAGAGGGAGAGATCTATTCTGTTTAGGAAGAGACGAGTATGATAGAGACTACTTTATAGATAAATTGAATCCAAATCCCATCAACATGGGAACCTTGGAAGATACCTAGAGACAGAAAAGGACAACGAGAACCAGAATGCGTGTACATCTAAAGCTAAAAGATAATATGTTAGGAACTAAGAATAACAACCGCACCAACCTTGGAAACTCATCGCTGAGCAGGCCTTTAACCGTAAACTCAGTAAATCAGAATAAAACTCGCCCTCTTGCACTCGTTTATCATGCACTGCGCGCCAATTCAATACAGAACTCGCCCCATTCATGCCCACCATTCAGCGCAAGGATCTCCTCCGCAATAGCCTCCTCTAGTCTCTCGTGGTATCGACGCCGATACTCTGTCTTCACCAAAGCCAGATGTCTAGGCTCCCAATGAAGCCTCACAAGTCGCGAAATCAACAACTCGGAGCGTTCACGACCGCTGCGCGATTCCCGCAGGGCCTGATGGAGGAGCAGAGCATCGCGCATAGGACGGTTAATCGCACCATTAAGAATGTGAGCGAGTGTTTCTCCCTGTGAATATAAACGTTAGACAATATCCAAAAAGAAAAAAAAAAGAGCCAAAGACAAAACATACCACCAGATTCTGCGACTTTTGAATCATAGCCTTCGCAAAGTTATGTCTATACATATCCTCATAAACGCGAAGAACCTCGCGCAAATGCTCATCACTCCGCAGCACAATAATTTCAATCATAGCAGTCTCCCCACCGCGCACAAGCGAGTGGTTCAAATCCTGCACATCATGCATAATCAACCTCTTATCCAGCGGATCGCGATCATCCTGACGATGACCCTCAAGCGCAAGCAGAATAGCCGTGCGAAACTTATCAGCCCTAAGTTCCGCGCGCATACAGCGCTCAAGACTATTATCGTATCTCGTATCGCGGAATAAGCTTTTGATCTCGCGGATCGCCGCATTCGACCGACCCATCAGTGACTCGATGAGGAGTTCGCGACGCGAGGTGCCGGCTTGGTAGTAGCAGTTCGCCCAGTAGGCCTCTGATTCCCAGCGACCGAGGGCAGTGGCGTAGCAGACTTTGGCGAAGTTGGAGGAACCGAGTTTGAGGCGCAGGTGTTTGGCGAGATTTATTCCTTTGCCTTGCATGCGGACGCGGGACTTGTATTCTCGGCGGAGGGTGAGGATCTCGTCGCTGGATAGACGGGGGAGGATCTGGATGAGGGTTTTGTTGTCGATTGTGCGGTGGCTGAGGGCTTCTTGCATTGCGGCTGCGTCTGCGGCGGCGTCGTAGAAGGAGACGCGCTTGCGACCGGTTGTTGGAGAGATGACGACCATTGAGTCGTTGACAGAGGATGAGGAGTCGAGACGGGCGTGCGCCGGTCTGCGGCGTTCGTCGCCGGAGCTTCGATCTTTGTCGATCTTGTCTTTCTTGTCTTTGCTGCTGCGGTGGTCTTTTTCGCCGACGGATGAGTGAGAGCGGTGCCTCCTGCGACGACCAGAGTCCGAGTTCGAATTGCCGCCGTCGAGAGGCTCCAGGTCGGAGATGTCTTCATCGCGGATGGAGGGGATCACGATCGGAGAGGGCATCGGCGAAATTGATTGGTATGTACCACGATACGGCTCTAGTAACGGACTAGCAGGGGGATGGCCTGCATGGCTTGCGCTAGGCCCACCCACTGCAAGGCTGTTCGACGACACAGAGTGGCTGTGAGGACGAGCCCCAGAATGGCTTCTACCAGGCGCAATCTCCACAACCTGCGGCTCATGGTTATATCTATACGGATCCTGCTGCTGCTTTGCAGGCGGTGGCTGCACCTTTTGCGGCTGCACCTGTTGCGGCTGTTGACGCCATTGAGGCTGAGCCTGTGAAGCAGGCTGCTGCGATGTTTTAGAATATTGCTGGTTCGCAGAAGCCGTGTACGCCGGCTTGGGCGCACCCTTCGACGTATATTTAATGTTAGGATCGACCTGCGCATACTGGAAAACCCCAGGGTTCGCATACCCCGACGAGGTCGGCGGATACCCAGAGTCACTAGCGGATGCGGTACGATAATGCGACGGCGTATAGCCCGCGCTAGTGGCATACGGAACAGACTGTCCAGCAGGCGTCACGAACTGAGGCGCCGGCACACCAGGCGCATCGGCGTAGCCCGAAGCAGGCGGAAAGGCACCCGGCATAGAGGCCGTATCCGAAGGGCGCGAAGAAGGCGGCACGAAGCCCGGCCGCTCGCACTCCGGGACAGAAGCCCAGTCGATTCCAGAACCAGCGTAGGGCTGAGTCGGACGCGGGGGCTGAACGGGCGCCATCTGCGCCGGCTGAGCATAATTGAACTTCGAGGGACGCGCATAACTCGGATGACTTCCTGGCACATCACCGTACGCCAATTCATCATCAACAGAGCTATCGGAGTCATCGACGCGACTTTTGCGATCTTGCGACCGTCTGCGATGGGAACGCGACGAGGAAGTGGGCGCAGGCGCGGGCGCGGATACATACTCGCGACGAGGAGCGCGGTCATCATCCGAGTGCTCGTAGCGATCGTCGCGGCGTCTCGATCTTTCGTCGCGATCCCTGCGACGCTTATCCTCGTCCGAGCTGGAGCGGTTCACGTCGTAGCGGGCGGGGCTTCGCGGGGCCCTGGAGATGGTTTGCGGTTCGGCATTGCGACGGTCACTGATGAGCTTGTATTGGCGCTCGATCTCAGCTTCTTCGTCTGGGCTGTAGCGAGTGGAAGTTGGGACTGTTGGGACGGCTGGAGAGCGGGAGCGGGGGGATGGAGACGGGTTTCGGCTGTCGCGCGACCGGGAGCGTTCGCGACCAGGGGACTTGGAACGGCGCGACCGTGGGTCGTTCACCTGAAGTGACATGGTTCCGCTGTTTGTTTGTTTTTCTGCTTCTTTCTCTGATGCTTCGAGGGGGTTTCTGCGGTCTCAAACTGTGTCACACAAAGAGAGTTGGGTTGTGCGATGCCACCATACAGGCTAGTTCCTCGAGTGAACGAATTGAGAAGTGAGAAAGGGGAAAGAGAAGAACAAGCAGTGGCGGCTCGTATTGCATGTAAGAGCTAGTGCATTACTTCTTCAGCGGCCCCCAAGGGAATAAATGACTTTCATTGGCTCGAAGTAGTCGCTGAGCTCAAGATCGTCGCTCTTCAGCCGCCAGCTCCTCTTTAGGTCAATGCACAAGTGAGATTGTAAATTCAGCCGAGGGGCAACTTAATTACGTGCCGGAGCACTTACTTGCACCTACTTGCGGGCTATGGAAGAGGAATTTCAGTCAAATTAGTGCGAACAGTAAAAAATAAAAACAGCACTACAAGTTCTCGAAAACATTTTGTCAAGGTTGATAGGATATGACATAGAAAAAAGAAGCCGGGAGGCCGCGAAGAATGGGGTATGTGCGGGAAGAGAAATGCGAAAAGAGACAAGGTTAACGAGTGCGACGGCCGTCACCTGGACCCATGCGACCACCGTAGTTTTGCTTCTGAGGCACCGGCTGTCCATTGCGGTTGAGGCGGTTGGTTCTCCAGCGCTCGTACCAGATCACGCGGCTGGCCTCCCGCAGCTCGGAGCGCCAGTCAGAGAAGACAGAGTCCTTCAGGCGCACAAAGTCACAATGCTCAGCATCGTAAGGGTCTGCGAATCCCCAGGGGAATCGTCGTCCCACCGGTTGGTCACCCGCGGCGAGGGAGTGCGGATCCGGGGACAGGATCGAGAAGGGAACGTGCTGGTTGGCAGCCTGGCTGCGGGTGCCTTCGCTCAGCTGCGAGGGCGATCCGGGAATCTTTGCCTCCGTGGCGGTGTCGGGGCTGGTTGGTTCACCGTTCGCATTTGTGGTCTCCTCTGGGATGTCATCCTCGTCGGCACTCTCCGAAGAACTGTACTCCTCTTGATCCTCCAAGGTCAAAATCTCAAGGGGGTCGATGTTTGCCTGCTTCAGGCTGTTCCAAACCGCCTTGCGGAGATACTGCATATGAGCCGATGTAATGGTGTCCGCCTTGCTGATGACTGGCACGACAGTGGTTTTGCCCAGAACTGTGCGCAAGACCTGCAGATCTAGGTCCGAGTCCAGAACGCCACAAATAGGCTTGTCAGAGGCGTTGGGGGTACCCTTCGCAGCACGCTCAGCGGCGGCGATATTTTCGTCGAGATGGACGGGGTCCAGCAGAAGGAATGTGCAGTGGATGTGAGTGTCGCGAGCACCGGGGGAGCGAATGACCTTCATCTCCTCGGCGAGGGTCTCCTCAAACTTGCTCTCCAGGAAACCTGTAACGCCCCGCAGCTGCAGATCGACGATGTTGCGCTCCAGACCCACCGAGTCCCACAGGGTAAGTCCGACACGTTCTCCGTCAAATTCGGTCTCGAGGTACTGCGAGGTGAAGCCTTCCCAAGCCGAGGTCTGGCGCTCCAGCTCCTGGATCTCCTCCGGGCTGCGCGAGGGGTGCTTGTGCGCGGGCATGGTCAGAGCCGTGCGGAGGAAGTTCAAGAACGAAGTCTTGCCCGAGTTTCGGGCGCCGATGACCAGTACACTAGGGCTTGTGTTAGTCGGGCAGTTCGTACGATATCTCTAGATTGCGACTTACTTGTAGGAGGTCGGGTCCTTGCGACGGCGCACGCGGCGAGGGCTGTTGACGGTGCTGTTGGAGCTGGCGTAGCTGTAGCGGCCGCGATGGGTCATGCTCTCGGTGCGGGCATGGGGATCAATCACATTGGTAATCGAACCGGTCATAGTGGGCGAAGCGGCGAATCCGGACTGAGGGCGAGAGATGGGAGCGGGAGCGAGGTCGGTCTTATCGCGTTCTTCTCCGCCGAAGGTTTCCAGTTCGGGGGCGGGGGAGAAGTCAGGCAAGCGGGGAGGGACTTGGGGGGCGTAAGACTCGCGCTGACGGCGCATCTCGTCTTCCATGGCGGTCTTCTTGCGGCGGGAACCAGACGACTTGCGTTCGCCCAGGGGTTCGGTGGATTTAGAACGACGAAGGAAGCCGAGGGAGGTGCGGCGGTCCGGTTCAGGCAGGCGCGCGGTTGGGGTCGCCATTGCTATTCTGTCCTCTGTCGCATCAGGTCTCCTTTTCTTTTTCTTTTTCTTTCTTTTGTTTCATGTTGATTGCCCTCATTTGGACCCCAATCCATATCTCATCTCCAACATTTCCACTCTCCAGTCTTCCAAACTCCAAACTGGGACACTCCAGGGGATCACTTACTGGAATACAGGTCTTGAAACCCAGTTACAACCAAAAAATGTACAATTCAGAGCAATTCGAAACTGCGCCGAAACTTGTCACCTGTTACAACTCAGGAGAATGATAAAGGATTCCCAACCAGTGGGCGATCGAATTGAAATTGGGACTTAAAACAAAGTTTCCTCTTTTTGGTGTTTGTGGTTCTTTTTCTTTGCAAATTTCGAAATGGGCCTGCTCACAGCGTCCAGCAACAGCGGCGCTTGGAGAAAGAGAAATGAGGGAATGAAAGGAAATGCCGATTTACAGCTACAGGGGAAGTTCGGGGGTTTCGTATCCAGCGATCCAACGTTGGCTTTCTGATTGGATTCAGGGGTAAAAAAAACAGGCCCCAAAAAAACATTGTCAAATCCGAGAGCCCAGAGCCCGGTTCGTCTCCACATGGAGCTTGGGTGGTGTTGGTTGTCTGGTCGCCGTCCCACGCCAATGAGCGGCTAGAGCCAGACGGGAAGTGGTAGGGTCTCTTGTCATTCGAAACGGGAGGAAGCGAGACGTATCAACTTTCCTGAGGATCTCTGAGCAGACACTTTCGCCCTCCGTCTGGGACATAGGATATTGTTGGACACATGGTTTGCCGCACGTTGCTTTTCCGCTCGTGGCCTCCTGGATCGGGCACGTGCACGTCAGCCGTTTTTGAGGTCTCCACTTGCTGTCTGAGTTAATCTGCGCAAGATGGACTCTTTTTTGAGGTAGTTGTAAGTAATCTTAAAGTCGGGCATCTGGAGCTTGCATTATTCAAGAAGTCCCCAGGTACCGGGAATATCTTCAAGGTTTCGGTTAAAAGTGCCATGTGCTATGAACCAGCCCTGGCTGTTTGTTTTGTTTGTAACCTCGCGGGGCCACTCTTTCGCAACCCCGGGGCCATCCACGGGATGTACTAAGTGCAGCAATCCCTTTTCACGTCAACAAAATAAGATTGCCAATATGACGATCCTCTTGAGTCTCCAAAGCAATCTCGTAACGCTGCAGACTAATGCATATCATCACCCTACGCGCGCCTCTTAATAACCCAATCGAATATTGGCCCCCAATTATGTCCAGAACATGCAGTTATTATTATCAATCTTCGAACCGCGATCATCGAAGCAACGCGAGCTCACCATGACCGAGTACCGTGGAACGGCGCGGGATGGGGAAGAACTATTTAATCCCCTGCCCCTCTTTCCCGAACAATGCGAAATCGACCCCCTTTATAGCCAACCGTGCTCACAATGTTAGTTAGGCTCTGATTTCCACTTCATCTTACAACGTTGTAGATCACTCTTGCGTTGTTAATTTCCACTTTGTTTCATGCACACATCTGGCTGATTTGGGTCAAAAATCTTTCATACTTTTAGGAACTGACACTAAATATAAGCCCTGGGGTTAACCATTAGAAACACCGCGCAACTCAGGAAGGGATAGAAAGGGTACCCTGGGGGCAGGGTTGCTATATGACAAGCTAGATGGTCAAACATGCAGGCGTGGAGAAGTCGAACATCTGGGTGAGCAGAACGAGACTAAAAACAGGCAGTGAGAGCTAGAAGCTTGCAATATGGTGTTTTGGTGTTTTGGTGAGCTATTATGGCAGACAAAATGAAAGCCCTGGAGGGAGGCTTGGCGTAAAAAGAAGAATCCGGAATGAAGAGGGTGATTCTGTCATTTAAATGCAATCCCGAGGTCCTTGAACCCAAACATCAACCGGAGTAGGCATGGAACTATCCCCGAAGCCCTTGGAAGGGCTGCAGTGCAACCCTCCGGGTCCCGACAACCTCGATTCCAAGGTTTTACCCCAAACTCCCGGGGTCAAACCCACCACGCTCCGTCCCTCGCTGATATGTTTCGACCAGATCATTTCATACCTTCGCATGGGCAGCGAGGTACCTTGCGATCGAGGTTCTGATCAGCTCCGTCCGCGACCGGCGCTTCGGGTGTAGTGAATTGAAGTGAAATTCCCGGTTAGTCGAAGCGCTTTCCAACCGCCAATGAGCAGCTTTGCCGAACTCGGTATTTCGTGAATCTGGGGGACCGGGTGGCCAATCAGATGGTGTTAGAGGCTTCATATACCCGCTCTGCCGGGCTGCCTCCACGCCTCCACGCCTCATCGGTAACTTCCCCGACGAACTCAAGGTGGTTGACTCGAGTGACGTCTACATCAGTCTTGAAATGGCCAAGAGCATCTTCATATCAGCTGTTCTACGTTGATGAGGTGCGGGGTTGCCGAAGTTCCCCCGTTCCCCAGCTTTTCTCCTCCCTTGCAGGGTTCCAAGGTTATATAAAGAAGTTGGTTGAGCGTCCGAGATTGCGGGGATGGAAGAATTCCGTACTATTGTCTCGCTCTGATTTCACTCACTTGAGTTGAGAATACACGCAGAACATTCACCCTCTGATCACGGTCATCGTACTCTGTCATCACTGGAAGATCGTCGACCTATCGCACGATGGATGAGCAAAAGAAAACCGACGCTGACGGCACCATTGCAGAAGTGAGATTTGACTTGGGTTCCTTTTCCAAAGGGCAGATCATTGATAACCGAGTTGACTAACGTACTTCGTCACAAAAGGTCCTCCCATCAGACAACACCCCGTGGTGGAAGAAACCACATCTATTGAAATTGAACACTATAATCCTTGGCCTGTTACTATTCTCAGGGACAGTGGGCTACGATGGCTCGCTCATGAATGGATTACAGTCCCTATACCAGTGGAGAGATTTCATGGGCCAACCTGCTGGAGCGTGGCTCGGTTTCATCAACGCGGCCCAATTCGTGGGCGTCATGACAGCGTCCCCAGTACAGGCCTGGTCCGCCAACCGCTTTGGTCGCAAGCCCACGCTCTTTGTTGGATATATTTTCCTTCTTCTCGGTGCGGGTCTCCAGACCGGCGCGACCAACCACGCAATGTTCATCGTTGCACGCTTCCTGGTCGGAATCGCAAGCGCCTGGTTCATAGTGGCGGTCGTCTTGATTGTCGAAATCTCATATCCAACTCACCGCTCGAAACTCACTGCGATGTATCAGTGTCAGTACTATCTTGGAAGTACTCTGGCAGCCTGGTTGTCATTTGGCTGTCGTCATAGAGACTCCTCGTGGGCATGGAGAATCCCTTCGCTGATGCAGATCGGAATCCCGCTTTGTGCCCTGCCGCTCGCTATTCTTGCGCCTGAGTCCCCTCGATGGCTCGTAAGCAAGGACCGCCACCAAGAAGCTTTCCAAATGCTTGTCAAGTATCACGCAGGCGGAGACCATGATTCCATTCTTGTTGCTTCTGAGATGCAGGAGATAACCCAATCAATCGCCAGCGAGCGAGAGGCGCAGAACTCCACTAAGTGGATTGACATGATCAAGACCCACGGAAACCGCCGTCGGCTATTTATCAGCGCCACGTTGGGGATATTTGCCCAGTGGAATGGAGTGTAAGCTGGCCCAGGTACCACGAAGAGCTGACACACGATGAGGATACTGACATCTCTCTAGTGGTATAGTCTCATACTATCTGGCTTTGATTCTCAACAATATTGGAATTACCTCAGTCACCGACCAGTTAATGATCAACGGCTTTCTTCAAGTATGGAACCTATTGCTAGCCATAGTGGGAGCACTACTGGTCGACCGGCTCGGTCGTCGCCCTCTATTTCTATTGTCCACAAGCATCATGCTCATCAGCTACATCGCCATCACCGGTCTGTCAGGTAGCTTTGCCACAACACACTCCAGCAGCGTGGGCATCGGTGTGATTCCATTTTTATTCATCTACTATGGTGGATACGACATTGCATTCACGCCCCTGGTCATGGCCTATCCAGCAGAGATCTGGCAATATTCACTTCGTGCCAAAGGCGTCGCGCTCACGTCGACATGCACATATCTTGCGCTGGTTTTCAACACTCTCGTGAACCCCATTGCGCTAGGCGCCATCGAGTGGAAGTATTACATAGTGTACATCGCGCTGTTGATTCTAATTCTGATAGTGGTGTACTTGACATACCCTGAGACCCGTGGGCACTCACTGGAGGAAATTGCTATGATATTCGATGGGGATGAATTTTCTGAGACAATGGCCTCTGTCATTAGTGAGAAGGGTGATAATGAGGAGACTGAGCATGTTGAGTGCACGACCAGTCGCTCTTGAGTGAGTGAGCCTTACGATTGTGTTTGGCGTTTTTTCCGTCTCCCGAAAGTTGCTGCCTGGGTGATGTGATGTGTCTCGATAACTTTTTGAATCGAGTGGCAAACATTCAGAATGCTCGAAGAATATCTTGTCCGGCTTATACAAGTCACAATATTCGGGCAAGGCAATGTATGCCGTAGGGTCATTGGATTCCTCTAGTTGTCTAGATTGGGTTGGAACCGCTATATTTCTCCCAATGTCTTTAGAAATCCAACCTTGGAAATTGTTTGGTCCCTTGGGCATGTCTGAAACTTTCAATGTCACCTGCCCAGGTGATAAGGTTTCGTTTAATATCTAATCATACAAGCTGCTCGAGACGATAAAAAATATAGAGAACACCTGGGCAGCAAAAAAGACAGCGAAAAAGACAGCAAAAGGGAGTCTTAAAAAGATAGCCAAGTTTAATATGTAAAATGCTGGAAATCTGTAAGGCTAAAAAGTGGATTTCAAAGTTCTAGAGGTCAAATACTTATGCAACACCACTGTATAATTTGAACTTGAGATCAGCGGCGGGGACCTCGGGAAGGTGTTTAAATTGGCTGATCCCCGGCCGTCAAGTCACCCGAAAAAAGCCTCAAGCTTCCGTATGATCACAGACAAGATGACCACCTGGGCAAGTACTTGGATGGGTAGGCTACCCTGTACTACACCCCTAAGAATTACGCCTCCATTTTAAGTTGTTCCAATACTTGAAATTGAAAGGCAACACGAGATGCTTCATGCAGAGCCCCTCAGCCAGAGCCGACTAGACCGTTTCTATAGCACGCGGGTATCCATTTCAACTCCGATGCGGTCATTTTGTATCGGTCGATTCTAAGCGATAGGTAATTCTTTCTGAGCCGCATCGGTACTCAACAACCAAATGAGGAAAAGTCACTGTGTTTCGAATGTCTACGCATCAGACTGTGTGCCAATGGTGGTCGTGTATTCCAGGAATGCAAACGCCTCCTATGCAGCTGAGGCCTTTAATCAGAAGGAGCGGTTACATGAGCTCCGAGTGGGTAGGTTCTACTCAGTACCCAAAATCAAGAGATATGGAAAATGCTTCGTGTTTTGCCAAGATCACTGGAATTACTCCGTATGTCGATTCGATTCATCACAATCGAAGCACACGCTGCCACGAAACATATCTCCAAGGTTGTATTGGGACAGCATTCAGCGTCAGAGGCAGTGCAGATTTTAAGACACTCTGGGTCTTGACCTCGTCAGACATTGAAGGCTCAACAGAAGCGCCAAGAGCGGGCATATTGTCTTGAGTTGTCAACTTCATGCGGGGCAATAGTCCGGTCAGCAGCGATCGTCACTAACATGCCTTCATACGGCCTAGCTCACCAGAGAAGCAGTGCTTGGCGGCTGAACGCCAAGCTTTCCGGGTCAATCATCTGCATGTTTAAAAGTATAGTTATCCGACCCGACTTCGTATAGAGCCGACGTGGCATATATTAATCTGACTGCGTCGCGCATTGCATCTCACTCGGCGAGGTACAGGAAATCATGGGGTGATGGCCACCTCTAGATTCTTGGCACCTACGGTCAAATCCGAATACCTGTGAAGCTACCTCTATAGCTTTGCTGGCCCAGGACGAATATTTAAAGCTCCACGAGTCTCGTCTTTACGATCCAAAATATCCCTTTCAACAGCAAGATCAATCCAAAGTCCAATTCAAAAGAACAGACATTCACGCTTCTCAGTTGATACCAAATTTGCAACAATGCATTTCTACACCAGCATCCCGGCCCTTCTGTCCCTCGTGCTTTCTGTCACGGCTCTACCCTGCGATCAAACCATTCTGACCGATAGCCCGGATACCAACACGACAAAGACTTCGGAGCATGTGTTCATTAACTTGACCGCTAATGGTGGATTGTACCTATGCGAAAACGCCGGTTTCCGAGGGTACTGTGTTCACTATACGGAGCCATATGGAAGATGCAGTAAGCAACCACATGGATACCCATATGGTTAACATCCCCGCTAAGAATATTGATAAGCTACCATCACCGATCAGTTCCCATCTGGAGATCGGGGAGTTTCCGCCGCCGGTGCTGACCGCGGCAGTTGGTGTACCCTCTACTCGTATGTCTCCACTCTGTCCTACCTGCCGCCGTTACTGACATCATCGAAACCAAAGGGAAAGAAATTGCCACGGACAAGAGCTTCAGATCCATTACCCAGGATATGAAAATCTCTCCCCGCTCGGTTGGAATGATAAAGTTCAGAGTTTCAACTGCGCCGCAGAATGAGGCTCCTCGAAGAACTCTGTCCATAGTGTCTGCCAGAGGCTTCTTTCAAAGCAACGCCCACCAGTCAAAGCTTAGCAAAGAAATTAGGTTTTCATATCTCGTGAAATTGTTTGGTGAAGAATTCCAGATCTTGAACATCGGTGTCATTCGCATGCTTTTGATTGTATATCTCACCTCGTGACTCCATAACCGGGGTTACCATAGACTGAGTAACCGTAGAAGCTCTTTTGTAATACAGTTAGTCCATAGGGAGATACCACTAAATCTAGGCAACATATACACGAGCTATGCCTTGAGTGAGCGACAACGTTGGGGTTTGAGCATGCTATCGTATGGGTTTGGATGGAAATACTTGTACCTGTTTAATGAGATGGATCATTTTCCCGGGCAAGTTTAACACTTGGTGTTTAACACATTTCGTCTTCCGGCTACATAGAATAAGTAGAGTCATAATGAGTCCGAGCCGAGCCTGATCAATGGAGAACACGGTCTCAGGGCTATTTCAAGGCTAGTCCTTGTGCTTATGTCTTTTCCTTGGCTCGAAGTCCGCTTTCTGCATTCCGAGATAGTATCTAACAGGACCTGTAGGGCTCCTATCTAGTCTCCCCTTTTCTGTCATTTTCATGAATCATCTGAAATGCCCAGGTGGATTCTACCCCAATATATAGGTGTCAGCCAGCCCCTAAGGCTGAAACATATTATAAATAGAGACTGCGTGAATATATACCCCTGCTGTAACCATGGATAGGGCGAAAAATTACAAAAACACACGGACTATCCATGAACCCCAAGATCGTGCTACACCTTTTCCAGGAAAATTGTACAATTTCAAGGTTCACGTGTCGATTTTAGCCGATCTAAAGCTAAATGGAAATCCAGGCAACCTAATTGTTTCGCCGACCAAACCCCACACACAGCCCGAGCACATGGGCACACCCAGTGCCTGAATTTAGTAGGCAGCGCAATAATTCAATTTTGTTGCCTGAAACAGGGTCAATGCAAAGAGCCAGTAGAAAATCGCAGGACGAGCCAGCCCCACCAGCTTAAGCTTCGGTTTCCCGTGCATATCCACCTAAATGCAAAGCTTGGCTCAAACTAGTTTGCCCCTGCACTGGTACTTTGGGCCTTTCCGTCGGTTCTGATTGGTACAGACGATGACTGACAGGGTTTGCATGAGGGCTTTTCTCCCGACGGTAGTGCGGAGGCTTACCCCAGAAGTGCACGGGAATGTTCAAGTTCTCTGTCAATTTCTTCGAAAATGTCCATTGTGTGAGGTTTGGATTCGGCGATGGTGGGTGGGATGATGGGACACTTCAGATGCTGCCCATCTAATACCAAACAGCCTCAAGAGCATCTTCGAAACCAGTCGATTGGAGGTGTATTTTCCCTCTCCAGCTAAAATAGAGTGGACTTGAGACATAATTATAGATGTGCTTACAGGTAGCGTAAAAATACAGTAATCCACAGGTAGGTACTAATATTGTCCGGTCCTGTTCGCACGTTGACGAGGTAATCGTTCATATAGTTAAGCCGCCGAGCCCCGTTGCCCATCAACTTTCCCACACTAATCCCAGACTGTTTTTCCTTCTTTCACTCCTTAAACCCCAACTTCATATCCATCTGCCATGCGCGAATTGGAAACTTTTGACACTCTTTTCTATCTCTGACCTCGGTTACACCTGCGCCAGTCCACACTCTTTTCCCTCACTCTTTAGCATGGAGATCGCGCCGAGAGTTGCACACGAGATAGCTCTCAAGTCAAAGCATCTAGGCCCGATCTCAAACTTGGCCCCCTTCTCGGCACTGATCATTTCCATCACCCTCGTTGTGTTTTTCTTGATTCGTTATTACGTGCTAGAGGGATTCCTCATCCCCCGCCTGTATGGAAAGATCTACACAGACATGAGTGCGTTGAACCGCCGAGGCTTCGTCAACCACCACATCGCCGGTGTCACAAAGATCATCATCTTGATCGTTGCTGCATACCCGTTTATCAGCGTCACCTTCTGCGCAGGACGGTTTGAAACACACTTTACGAAGGGCTCGCCGGTCACGATGGGAGATGTTCTCATCGTCGTTGCTCAGATGTTGATCGCCATGTACATCTTCGAGTTGATCTATCGTTCCAAGCTCTCCCCAGTCGCCGTTCTGCATCACATTGGCACGATTCTGATTGGCCAGACCGCTATCGCCATCAGTCTGAAGCCGTTACGCGAGCAGGATGCTTACATCGAGTTCATTCTCTGCACTGTCTGGGGTAAGTTCTCTCTCATTTGAATCGGAGCCGGAGTACTGACTATGACAGGCGCATTTGATATTGTCTCCGAGTTCTTCCCCCATGTCGCGATTATCCTTTACCGCATCTTCCCCACGCGTCACCGATTCCTCAGCCGCGTCTTTCTTTTATCTTGCTTCACAACAGCGACGGGCACGCTTTGTGAGACAATTGTGACAATGTGGTTGTTCGGAAATCTGTGGGGTCGCTGGCGCCTGGCTTTCAAAGTGGTGACTCCACTTTTGCACATCGCGTTTTCGGCAGCGCAGGTGCATGGAAGTATCGTTTTCTGGCGCATGTATCGTCGCCAACAACGATACCTGCAAGAGCAACAACAAGAAGAAGATGACATTGAGGCTGCTATCGCAAAGCAAGATGTCGCAGAGCCAGACGACGGAAAGGATTTTGAACTGGAGAATCAGGAAATAACAGCTTCTACGAGTGTCGGTTCCACCTCCCCCATTACGCACGCATCGGTCTAGCACTTGAGCGCTCTTCTTACTTTGCATGTTTAAGTCAGTTGGTTGACTTTTTTGTATTTGACATTTTTGCACTTGTAGACTTTTATTGTCAACCAATATGACAGGATGATTTGGATGCCAAATCACAGTTGGATCAATGTGGAAATCCAAATAGCCAATCTCTCAGTCCTCAGTGGCCAAGCCTAAGGAGTCTCCAGGGCTGATTGAGCTAGCTCCGCCACACCGGCTTCCCCGAACTCGTGTTTGTTCCGGGCTGAGCATGCACCCCAACACTGAGATGCTACCCCCATGTACCCCCTGGAACCTGGCAAAGATTCTTCTGGTGGTTTTTATCGCATTTAAAGATTTTGATGATTAATTAGATTCATGAAGATTTAAAATGGTTTGAGAGTATACCCATTAATTATTTATCAAGGTGAAGAGAGGTGTTCCCAAGTCAGCTGGGAAGAGCTTGATGAGGGCTACAATTCCCGATCGCTTCAAAAGCCATCTCAATAGCGGTGATTTCAAGCGACCACCAAGTGGCAAGC
Organism: Penicillium bialowiezense; assembly: GCA_026122735.1. NCBI lineage: Eukaryota > Fungi > Ascomycota > Eurotiomycetes > Eurotiales > Aspergillaceae > Penicillium > Penicillium bialowiezense. The sequence goes on from JAKZFB010000004.1 coordinate 2,173,135, forward strand.
GCAACCATCAGCTGAGCCCCGTTCACCTGCAGCATCAAACGAAGATACATAAATCAAGCACCTTCACCTTGTAAACAAAGAGTTAATATCTCTAAACAACCATGTCAGACCCACAACCATCCCGCAAACGCCTAATAATCTGCTGCGACGGCAGTGGCCAATCCGCCGTCTCAGGCAAAGCCAGCATCCCATCCAACGTAACACGACTCTGCCGTGCAATTAGTAGTGTTGGAGCCACCGACAAAACATGGCAACAAATTGTCTGGTACGATTCCGGTGTTGGAACCAATGGTCAAGCGCCCGCCAGCAAAGACCTGGAAGGCAATGTGATCGAAGCGTACAATTTTTGCGTGCTGAATTGGAACCCCGGTGATCAGATTCTATGCTTTGGGTTTTCGCGCGGTGCGTATACGGCGCGCGCGATCACAGGGTTGATTTCCGATCTGGGAATCTGTTCAAAGGTCGATATTCAGGACTTCCCTGAGATTTGGAAATTGTATAAGAGTGGGCATCCCGCTATAACAGGGGAAAGGTTTTATGGAAGTGATGCCTATTTCGAATGGCATGATGGGAAGCCAGTGAATCCACAGCCCATTGAGAGACAAGGGGAGAAGATTGTCTGGGAATCTGTTGGGAGGGGGGAATGGGCAAGGCCAGGGTCTCGACAGGTTGAGGTTGTGGGTGTTTTCGATACCGTTGGATCTCTTGGATTTCCAGAGATATTTGGGTATGAGGTGCCCAAATGGCTGACAAGAACGGATAAACCTGAGTGGCATAATGTTGGGCTTTCTCCGAGTATGAAAGACGAGCTCTTGTGTTTTGAGACCCGCTGACCGATATTCAGATATCAAGTATGCGTTCCAGGCGCTAGCCCTAGACGAGCATCGTGCTGCCTTTACTCCGACCTTGTTTTACGTCCCCACCGTGACGAAAGCCCCACCCGAGGCTCTTTCGAAACAGCAAGAAGTCCACAAGATCGCGACAAAAGCCTGGCTAGACCTTCTGTTGACTGAGTATCCATCCATCGAAGAGATTAATCGTGTGCTGAAAGCCAAGAATGAAGCCGCGCGCACACTTCTCGAGATGGAAGATAGTCAGAAAGATCGCTCAAAGCTAGTTCAAGTCTGGTTCCCAGGAAATCACATCAACATCGGAGGTGGATCAACACTCACATTAGAGAACAAGGGCAACATGGAAGAAATGTCCAACATCGTGTTCGCCTGGATGCTCGACCAGATCAAAGACTTCGTCTCTCTGAACGATGAAGTACTGCAGAAAGATCAACTTGCGCGTCGGAGCCGATTAGCTCGGATAAATAATGATCTTCACTGGTACAATCAGCGCATGAAGCAGCGACAGGGTGAATCGTGGGGGAAATGGTTCCAACGCGGTGGCCAATGGGTTGTTTCATCTATCTTGCACCCTCTCTCTCCCAGCGACAAACCTGCTTATATGAAAGACCGTGTGTATACCTGGGGACTTGGTGATCTGCCAGATAATTTCGGAGTTGTCTATATTGCCAATGGCTCTCGCCCACGGACTCCAGGCCGATATGCGATTGCGAATGGGCAAAGGCTCGGTGAGACTTTCGAGAGCATCCACCCTGTTGTTGGATACAGAGTCGAGAAAACAAAGGCTAGGCCGAATTCTGAGCAGTACTGGCCAATTTGGCTGACTGGCGATAATTATGGGCGCCGGAAGAATGGCGGCAAGTATGAGTATCGCCTGAGATACCCTGGGTCATCCGAAGATGAAGTGTTGCCTGAATGGGAAATTTCTGCGGATGTCAACTCTTATGAGCGATTAGCAATTGAAGGGGATGCGGCGTATGATTATGTTGATAACTTGGACTTTGAGTTAGGTCGAGACATCAAGACTCCCCGTTCACGGCTCGGGTGGTGGGAACGAAATGGGTCTCACTGATGCAATAATGTGCATGATAAAGCGATCAATAGCCTAATGCAATTTCTGTTGATCTTTCAGTAAACCTCTGTGGTTAGTAGATTTGGTTCCCTATTTGCTAGAAAGATTAGGAGTGGGGGAGGGGGAAGCTGCAATCACAAAAGTTAGCCCTAACTCCAAGCCATCGGTAACACGCATCTCCAACCATGCGCTGCAATGGTCTCAAAGAAAGTTTCCCTTTGATTCAGACAAATTCCATACGTGCCAACTGTCGTTCGGCCAGGTGCCTTTCACTGGGTGGCCCCAAAACTGCGTAATTGTGTTGGATGTGAGAGATCGCATTCCATCATTTCCATATAAAAACAAGCCATGCCAGCCTTCAAATAGAACGCTCCAAGGGGGCAATTTAGCACATGCGCACCGCAAGCTACGCCTAGGATCGCAGCTTCCTACGGCGGTCGATCCAGCCGGGGCTGTGACCTTGCGTCGAACGCCATAATTGTAAAAAAGATGCACCTCCATTGCCCGTTTCGAGTGCTGCCCTATCATTGGTCGCTTTGGGCTTTTTTTCCCAACCTTGGAACCTCGAGGTCACGTAGACTGTTTGACGGCGAACGACTCAGCGCGGCGACTCGGCGCGGCGACTAATCGACTCGACCCACTCACTCAATGTTAGGGCGGGTCCCAGGCGCACTTTACTTCGGCACTGGGAACTTTTCTTGGGCTTGGTCCGCCCATCTCTGGGCCCTCCGGGGTCCTGCTGTTTCGTCAAACCGCAACACAAGTGAGCATGCACCTCGAATAATGAACGATACAATACCAGGTAAGCACGAAATCGACGAAATATCATCTTTTCTGCTGTCTGTACTGACTTGATAAAAATAGTGACATGATTCTGTGCAGTTTGTGCAAAAGGCCCGGGGGAAGTTTCCACAAACTCGCAAATCTGTCCTAGAAGCATTCGTTCCGTTAATATTCACCAGGAAAAATCATGTCCACGCGACTCAAAGGAGTCCAACCCTCCTCCCACCAATATAACCTCATTGATTGGAACGATTTCTCAGGCTCTACCATTTCAGGTAGTAGCCTCGTGCTGGTTGGCAATGCGTTGCATGCTGAGACCTGTGATCGGTTAGTGACCCGTATCCCATGTCAGAGAGTCGAACGCGTTCTCAACTTACCAAAATCTTCAGAAGAACGCGCTTTGACCTTCCGGCTAGGGAACCTGCCATGCATGAGGCTGTCAAAGGCGGGTGAGTTGTGCAACAGAACGTACGCCATCGCGATAACGGCAGTCACTCCAATGGAGATTACCCAAATGCGAACCAAGGTTAGCGGGGGGACTCTCGAGCCAAAAACACCGAACGCAGCCATCAGGGTGGAGGTTATATCGATAGCCAAGACCGCAGCGATGAGAGACAGTGAGGGCGGATTGGCCCACAGCGACCGCGATCCAGCACCGGACGACCGAGTAACAAAAATCAACCAGCTTTGGGTCAGTGAGATTTGCAAAAACATGACCGAGTCACGGATCTTCCGCTCGATAAGCCCGGCACCCGCTGCAATACCTCCGTCGTCCAAGAGCATCGAGGTGTAAGCTACCCAGCTTCCTATGGCCAGAAGGACACCCAACACAATCGATTCACCCCAAAGTCTCGGCGTGTTCCATTTGACAGGGAGCTGCGACCAAGGAGCGTTGTCATAGGCAATGGCCAGAGTCGCAATATCGGCAAATATGGCGAAAAGAACTATCAAACGAAGATCCATTGTTTCGTCCTCGATGAAGATCTTGATGACGAAGAAGATTTCCAAGTGAATGGACAAAGCAATCCGATATACAACATACGAGTACATGCGGTGGAAGATCTGGCGAGATGTCTTGATCGCATCGATGATGGTGGACAGACCAGGTGCCAGGAACACAATATCGGCAGCGGATCGAGCCGCATCGGATGCACCCTCAACTGCAATACCGGTATCGGCTTTTTTCAACGAGGGGGCATCGTTCACCCCATCACCAGTCATGGCAACCAGGTAGCCGCGAGCCTGCAAGATCTCAATAACACTGTATTTGTGTTGGGGGAACACTTCGGCGAACCCATCAGCGGCCTCAACAAAGTCTGCCACCTCGGATCCAGACATATAGCCGGCACCGGTCACTCCAAGACGCTCAGCGTTGTAAATGTTTGTCCCAAGCCCGAGTCTGGCCGATGTTTCGCGAGCAATACCGACGGCATCTCCAGTGAGCATTTTGATGGACAAACCGAGGTTCTTGGCTTCGACAATGGTTTGAGCGGTATCGTGACGAGGAGGGTCATGAACTGGCATGATACCCAGGATCTCCCAGTCATGGTCTTGGCGTTTGCGGGCAACTCCCAGGCAACGGAACCCACGGCTGGCAAATTCAGTAACCTTTTCCTTATATTGAGCGACAAACCCATCACTGAGGCCAGTCTCATTGAGTACCGTTTGCAAAACAGTCCTTGGGGCACCCTTGATGCAGGCAATCCTCTCGCCACTTGGAGCTTGAACAATTGCGGTGACTCGCTTTGACACTGGGTCGAATGGGCAAAATTCCAGCGTCTTGTACGAGGTGATCTTTGCTTGGACGTCGGGATATTGGCGAAGGCCCTTCAAGAAAACTTTATCGATGGCATCAATACCGCCCTTTTTGCGATTTGCGGCAAGGCAGGCAGTCAGCATGAGATCGGCTGCGGTATATGGAGGCACGAGGAATTGTTCCCCCAGAGTCAAGACGTTGCGAGTCAAAGTTCCAGTTTTGTCCGAACATAAGATTTCGACCCCAGCCAAGGACTCAATCGCAGATAGCTTCTGCACAATTGCCTGACGCTTTGCCAAATATGCCGCCCCTACGGCCATGGTCGTGGTGACAACTATGGGAAGTCCCACGGGTACACCAACTATGGCGACCGCCAGCGTGTGTTCCAGAATTTTCACAATGATATCAGAGCGATAGAAGCCCGCGATCCATACCGCAAGCAGCGTGAAAGCCACCATGTACAGAAGGACCCGAGCCATTCCGTTCAAGACAAGGGTGAAGTGTCCAACGGACTGCCCGGCTTTCTTGACCAGGGCAGCAGCAGTGCCAACATAGGTGCGGTCACCAATTGCTGTAACAACCATATATCCGGAACCACGTTTGACAGTCGAAGATGCATAGCAAGTGTCCCCTTTGACCTTCTCAACTGCAAGAGATTCGCCCGTGATACCAGACTGGTCAATCTGAATGACCTCGTTCTCGGCGACGATGGTGCCATCTGCTGGAACAATTGATCCCTGAAAGGATTGATTGTTAGCTTCTATCAAAAAATCTTTGAAAGGGCTTCAACTCACGTCTTCAAGATAAACGATATCCCCAATAACGACATCCTCTGCCTGAATCTCCTCGATCTTGCTGTTGCGAACAACGAAAGCTCTGAGGGCCAGTGTATCTCGGAGTTTTGCGACAATATTGCCAGCTTGCCTTTCCTGAACGTAACCAACGACCGAGTTGAGGATTAGCAGCGCGCAGATTATACCAACGTCAATCCAATCGCGCAAGAAGGCAGCAAGAACGGTCACACCCTAGAGTACAAAGCAAGCATATGTTAGCACATGCTGGTTCTGAACAACCAAACATCTCCATGGGTTACATACCTCCATCACAAATTGAATCGGGCCAACAAAGAAGAGCAGGAATTTGACCAAGTTGTTCTCTTTGTCCTGTGTGAGAGAGTTGCGACCATACTTATTCCGGCGCTCGGCAACCTGATCATCGGTGAGACCAACGCGGTGGTCGGTCTTCATCAAGATAGCAGGGTATGGGTTTTCCTTTGCAGCCACGGGCACCAGCGAGTCTGGAACATCGTCATTGCCCTCTTCGGCTATCAGCTCATCAATGAGACCACTCAAGCTCTCTTCGGTCTCTTCCTGGGATTGAACGGTCACGAGGGGGGGCTGTTCGGGGGAGGATGAGTCCTTGACATGGACGTTAGCCGGAATATTCTGTTTTCCTGGGTTGTTGAAACAGGAATGGCAGTTTGTGCTTACCTTGGATTCGACACCATGAAGCCCCAAGCCAAAAAGGTTCTCCGATTGCCCGCTAGACTCTCCAACCTGACGGGAGCGCAGCATGTCCCATTTGTCTTCCTGAGTGGGGCCTTCGGGTTTCTTGTCGGACTCAGAGCTGTCTAACATGCTGGAGTGACCATCTTCAATCAAGGCGCCAAGGTTGTTACCCCTCGCCCGATTCAAGTTGAAAATGCTTTCGTTCTTGTAGCTGTCCTCGGCAGTCTCCTCTTAATCGCTGCAGAGGTTTAGGGGGTAACCAGGTCCAATCAAGACGCCAGTATTGCTACCCCTGAAGCGCCTCAAGTTGAAAATGCTTTCGTTCATGGCGCTGTCAGTCTCGGTTCTCTCTTCATCGTTGCGGGTGCGTGGGGAGTGACCCGGGTTGGATTTGAAAGGCAAGCGTTCAGCCGAATCAACTCCACTGCCTAGTTCTGGGGCTCCTTGATGCTGTTCGGGCATTTCAGCCAATGGAATCTCGGATGGGTGGTTTTTCGGAGGACTGTTGCGCTTGTCTCGCGGAATGACCCAGCGTGCAGGCATGGTGGCAGTCTCACAGGCAATGCTAAATAAGTTAGCCACTTGATGAGAAAACCCATTCGACTCTATATGCAATCATCAAGCAGGGAGATTGTGGGCATATTGCAAACTGGTTATTTGCTGACTGCAACCCATAAAGCACCAGGGGGGGCAAATTATCACGGAAACGGCAGGTGAACGATGCTGTGCAATCACACAGACGCAAATCCAAACAAGGAGTATACTCACCTCAAAGATATTACCTGCAAGCCTTGAGAGAACGGGTTGAAGGTTGTGACAATCCAGACGCGTTATGGTGTGGACGGAGAAAGAGAAGTCGAACGCGAAGCCCTGAAGTCGAAAGTCGAAGGAGCGACCGAGCTATACCGGAGCAACTGCGAGTACTGCAAGCACGTGCAAGTACACCTAGCATTTGACTTGCTTAAGAAGCTCGGTATTCTTTCTGGCTTCAATTCGTTAAAGAGAATTGGCTAGTCTGTCTGCGTGATTTGCGCTGATCGTTGACAACTTCACTGGCATCGCTAGGCAACCTGACGTTGTCGTGACCAAAACGAGTCGTGTCGCCCGGCCAATTTCCCTAACTGGTTCGTATTACGGCGTATGGAGATTGTTTTTCATTACGCAAACGACTAATCGAAGCGACTAATCTTGGAACATGTTTAGTGACTTCCAATACTTGCCCTGGCGACTCATCAAAACAACCACTGTCAGCCCAATTGTACGGAATTGCACGGAAATCGAAGCTTAACCATCACGGTAAGTTATCCTTCGAGCCTTTTGCATCATCTTCCCCCTGAAAACCCAAAAAAAACACGCAAAGTCCCAAATATTGACTGAGCTTTATAGATCGGACTTAGGGCCTGACAAAGGTCACCTGAGACGACGATTACATAATACACTCACGTCACCGCGCATTTGAACCTGCCAATCGCCGTTACAGTACGGTGTTCAGGGTACAGTTTATTCTGATTCATTTGAGTCTAAAAGTTGTGCTGTACTGACACGGCTAGCATCGTTTGTTGACATTGTTCCTTTTCGGCGTGGTGTTGCGCGGTCACCAGGAAAAAAAAGTCTTGACCATTCCAATTACTTTCACATTTCCTCTCTTCTACTGTTCTACTCACCCTTCTACTCTCTTCTACTCATCCTTCTTTCCTACACACCTATCCTTCTTACATCCCATCTTCTCTGTTAATAACCTGCCCAGCATGCCTTCGCCAGAGATCCCAGGTTACTACTACGGTGAGTCCATGGTTCTGAGCCCTATACTGCGTCTGCAATCACTATGTTGGCTGGAGAGTGCACTCAAGTATGCCCTGGTCTGAATCTTCGTGTTCCGAGATTCTACCAGGTCCACTTGAGTGCATCTCATCTACCCTTATCTTCTACTTCCTCTTGGTGTCCTCGTCAACAAGTGCCACTCCCTCATGTCACTGCGATTGAGCTTCAGTCCACTCTTGACCGGTCACTTCGCATCATTACATCCATCTTCTACTTGCCCATGCCGAATTCCCAGCTCTGTTTCAACTTCCTCGTGCCAATTAATACTGACTGCGTCAACAGATGAGGAGAAGAAGAAGTATTTCAAGATTCAAGCCAACCACGAAGCACCAAGAGATGCAATGTACACCCGAGACGACGTGAAACGACGCAAGCTGGATCATGATGTGAGTCTAAATCCACTTCTCATCCACTCCTTTGATCCCACCTTGAGCAATCTGCTAATATCAGACAGGAAGCGCAACGGACTGCCAACTTGAATGAGCGACAGGCAAAGGAACGTGTCACGCGGTCTCATTTATTGATGAACCCTGTAAACCGTGTCCTCGAAGAGATCGGAGCATTCGCTTACATGCCCTCTGAAATGCGGAGCCGCAGGGGACTCGCGGTCGCCCTCGAGATGAGCCACAAAACGCTCACGAATTTCGAGTATCCAGCCCCGCATACTGTCCTTGACGTTCATCGGGATCCGCGTTACGGAGGAATCGTCGAAGGTCGGTTTTCTTCGAATACCCCACCGTTTTTCAATAATGGCTAACCTTTAACAGTCGCAAACTATGCAAGTGGTAATGAGATTTCGTGAGTACAATATGGGTCGTTTTTATCCCGCATATTTACTAACAACCACAGCATGTGTCTACCTGTCGAGGACGAAGAAGAGCACAGGTGGCATTACCTCAGCGATATGCACAGTCTTCCTTTTCCTCCGTCTGCTATGGTATGTTTGATGGCCTCTTTTTCAGCAAATGCACTACTAATATTGCCCAGCAAGCATCTTGTTCAGCCATGAGTCCCACCGGATGCTTTCTGTAAGATACTAATCCCGAGACATACATGACCATTGTGACTAACAATCTAGGGTCGGACTTCACGAGCCCGGCGATTCCCAAATTTGCATTCTCCAACTCCCAGACCCAGATGAAGACGGGCACTACCACCGGCCAGAAAGTACGTACACATTTCTTTTACCCCTTTAAAGACCCTCACTCATATTCCATAGTCCCGGAACCGGAAGCCATTGTCTTGGGTGGCACTATCCCCCGTGTTGCGACTCCTCTCTCGTCGGCCACTGTCCCCACATTTGCCCTCGGTCTTCAGAAGGGGCTCTTTCTTCTCAAGCTGTCGCCTGACGGCGGCGAAGATGATCTCTACCGACTGGGAACAATGCCAGAGAGGGCTTCCCGCTCCTCTCGCTCCAGTCCCAGCGCAGCCGACGATGTGTGGGCAGCAGACTTCCTGACCCGCAACACTGTCGTCGCCGGCGGCAGAGGAAAGTTTGTGTTCGTGGCGGATTCACGGGTAGAGGCCGAGGGGGCCCTCGCCTGCGAGCATGGGGCCTTGATCACAGATATCAAGGCCATCGACGATTACCGGATCCTCGTCGGCGGGGGCTCCCGCGCGCCCGGAGGCAATGAAGTGAGCGATTCGTCCTTTATTACAATTGTTTGATAAGCTAACGTTCATTCAGAATGGGGAAGTGGTGGAGTATGACCTGCGCTTCAAAAGGCAGGAGAACGGCCGTGCGATGGCCACCAGGAACTTCCCGGGGCTGACCTTTGCGTCTCCGTGGCCAAAGTTCGAACTTAGCACGGAGCTGGGGCTGATGGCAGCCGGTGAGTTTACTCCGCAAATCACTTCACGTATATCTCAATTTTAACTAACTTTCTCCTCACTAGTGAACCGGGAGAGAAGGCCCTACTTTATGTCTCTGCGGAATGGCCAGATCGTGGAGCCTCCCCTTGGGGTGGTGTGGGAGTTTGAGAAGGCCTGCAAGGTCAAGTTTGACCACGGCCACTGCCACGACACCCCCCAATGGGGAGGCCCACGGTCGCACAGTCTCCTTGTGAGCACCACAGGAGCTGTGCATGAGTTGTCCTAGGTGGTGCGGAGGGGAGGGGGAGGAGGAGGGGGGGGAGAGCCCCCAATGTACGAATAATGTATGACTACCAAATGGAAATGTCAAAAAAACCACTTCCCTACGTAGGCGTAAACGAAATGATAAACCTGGGTATATTTGACCTCAATCTCAGGATCCCATGCAAAACCTGACTACTCCCTTGTACTAATGCAGCATCTTGCGAAATTAACTAATCCAGACCACCAGCCAACCACTCACCCACCTCGACTCCAATACCCTTGGCCAATTCCCCTACCCAGTCACCAGACACATTTACACACCATTTGTCTCCGGCATCTGCACTTGTGTTTCCACTACTGCTAGCCATACCATTGTGGCTAGCAGCAGGGACAACAAGACGCAGACGGCGCAGAGTCGCCAATTCAGCGTAGATTCGATCTGCAACTGCGGCAACCCGAACCGCGGTCGCAGGTGGATTGGGGTCAATAGCGTGGTAGATTGCCAAAAGCCGCTCAAGTGGGAATGAGCGAGCTGTCAGGATAGTCGAAGGACCAGTAATGCCTGCGCCACCTCCGACGGCTGATGTGGTAGCTGAAGACGTCGCAAAGGCGGAAGATAGCGTGGACTTTGTGATACGAGTTTTCGTGCGCTTGCCTTTGCCTCTCCTGGGCTTTGTTGCGTCGTCCTGTGCAGCTTGTCTTTCTTCCGCCTGTGCTTGAGAAAGAACCTTCAAACGACGGCGATGGTGAGCTCGCTTGTTACGTGCTGAAAGCGATGATGATGAAAACTTTGAGAAGAAGATTGTATCCAGCCGTTGCGGCGTATGTGAGGCCAGGTAGGCAGATGTGAGAATCAAAGTTGAGAAGTACGGAAGTGAAGGAAGCGCTGACGGCATGACTGTCTTTGCCAGTGGGGCCCTGGTGGTACTGGGAGTCGTCTCATCAGGAACAATGCGATGTACAAGGGCAGACTCTCCCTGGTATCGGAAGATAGATCTGTTTTTGACAAGCAGGCGTGAGAAATCCCATTCGCCGGTCTCGCCTGGCGCAGCTTCGCCATTCAAAACAGGCGCAATGAATCGAGGCCAGAGTCTCTCGACGATAGAGCGAAAGTTCGGGATTGAGCCTGCCGTTGGTCCAACCAGCGAATCGTATACTGTTGAAACAAAGTACGGGTAGATATGCGTGATGATTTCATCGGACAGGCCTCCAACGGTCGGCGCATCCGAGTTGAGAATGATCTCAATAGCCTCCCTGCGCGTGTAAGGAGGGAAGTTGATGTGTGGAACTCCTGCGCTTTGAAGAAATAGAGGACGGGGAGTTGAGCTGAGAACCATCACCACACAGAGGGACGGAATCTATAGATCCATCGTTAGCCCATACGTTCCAAAGATCCTTTGCTCGTTCACAAACTCACAAGCTCACCCAGCCGGGCCAATGCCGACAGAAGTGTAGGAGGTGCCTCCCTTTGTCTATCGATCTCATCCAAGACAAGGACGAATTTGCGACCCTTTTTATTTGGCTGTGGTTGTAGGCACTCCTCAAGAAGCACTGACAGACCACTGACATGCTCGCAACGTCCCTTGCCTGCCTTTCCCCATTCTTCCTTCAGGCCCAATGCCTCAAGCGTATTCCACAGTATCTTTGTCAGGAGATGTCGGCCTGTAATACATTCCGAGCTGCGGACAAACGCATGTGGCACTTGGATTGTGGAAAGGACGGCGCGGAGAATAGTTGACTTGCAGGTTGCAGAGATGCCATTGATAACCAATGCGGATGGACTAGGCGTATGAGGCTGTGTAAAGAGGATATTGGGTCAGCTTCTGTAATTTGTGACTGCTTTGTTGGTCCGCAAACTTACGCTCAAGAGGCTGGCTAACTGCCGCGTCTGGACCTCACGACAGGGCCATTGGGCGCTCAGCGAGCTTGCAACCTGGGCCGGTAGCATGGGAGGTCCTTTTTGGTGTGAAACTTTGCAGACACTTGTTCCCCAGACAAGAAGTTGCGGCATCCTGAAGCTCCGAAGGGTGGCTCCTTACGCCGATGCACGTGATCACGCGTCGTGATGCGCCAAAACTAGTCATATTAACTTTCTGGGTTATAATAGAGTAAAAGGGTCCTTCTCACATTACAGCGTGATATGGATTCCTTGGTGGTTTACTTGGACTTATTTAATTGCTAGGTTTACAATTTGGATGAAAGAAAATTGTGGAAATTGAATTCGCCTTCCATTGCTAAAATACAAGCAGAAAGTGTTCGCCGCCGGCCTGCATCAAGTAAAAACCATGACTCTCGTCGGCAGAGAGGGAATTGATTTGCCAGCAATTGAGCCAAAGACCAAGGCATAATGATAATGATAGTTGAATGAAGCCTTGTGGACCTTGATACCCTGACTCGATAGGGCTCAGCAACCTCCTTGCGACGAAAGGCCAATGTGAATGCAGCGCGCACAACACCAAAAGCCATTCGAAAAAGCAAAATGAAAAGTACAGCGGCTGGTAATAATAGTGGTGAAAAAGCACAAAGTTGAAATGAAGGTAAGAATAAGCTCGAGGGGGAAAAACAGCACCAACCTCAAACCAAGAGTTCCAGATCAAATGAAGATCCGGAACTTTCAGTCAGGAATCTCAGATCAGAGAACTGAGAATCCAGAGGTGATAAAGATAGGGGAACGTGAAGTACATTGGGGAACAAAGGGCACAGAATTCGAAAAGGCTGCATCATGCATGGCTCGCTTGATGAAAGATATGCAGTATGCAACATCGGCAGAGTTGGCGCAAAAGCTATGATCATGGCACATTGCTTCATAAGTAGTATGCTGAAAAACGCAAGTGGTAAATCACGGGGTTAATGATCATCGCATGTGCATTGATTGGGGCCTGCTTTGATGACAGTGTGGGGAAAGGCGTAAAATCGTGAAGGGGAAAACTGATATCGTCGCATCGTCTCACTATGGGTACACTGGTCCCTTGCTGGGGACCGCTGATGTGGGTGGCGAAGACCCAGATCAGAAGTAGGTGTAGGGCTGGCCCTGCGATCCGATGCTGATGGATTGCTGAGGAGCCGGGGCAGGGTAAACAGACGAACTGTCACTCTGTCCAGAGGGGGTGTTGGAGACTGAGCTCTGCGAGGAGTGGGGCACATAGGTCTGGCCGCTGTATCCGCTGGTGGTCGGGGACTGAATGCCAGAGGGTTGGCCGGACTGGTACATGAAAGGCTTCTGCAACATGGCCTTGGGAATCTGGGCACTGGTGTTGCCAACCTCGTTAGGGGTCGCCTGGCCACTGGTAGCAGCGCTGCTGCCATTGCTGCGGCTGTTGCCGTCCGCCGCCATGATCTTTCCAGCAATGCGGCGGCCGTGGGGAGTCTGGCGAATAGACGGAAGGATAGGACGAACTGCCTCGACAACGCGGTTGCGAGTTTCAGCGTCACAGAAATCCATAGCAGTTTGAACAACATAGTTGGCAAAGGAATCGCGCAACATCTTCTCAAGTTCATTGCCCATGAGGAACTCATCAATAAGCTGGCGCTTCATGTAGTTGTCAGCAGTGCGGAGGCACTTTTCAATGACATTGGAGCTGAACTTCTGCTTGGACAGCTGGGGAATATTTCCTCCAAAGGTAGCACACAGCGGGTTAGTGAAGCTTGGCTCATTCAAGTCCAGAATGTATTGAACAACATAGTTTCCAAAAGGATCCTGCACCAGAGCAAATGAATGGGCGGTGATCTGAGCAATCAGGCGAGCCTTTTGGTTACCAGAAGCATGGTCAATGCAGCGTTGCAGAACACAACATCCATGACGGTGGGTACCAACGACCACACAGTTGCCACCAACAGCATCGTAAATGAACTCAGCATCCTCGGGAGAAAGACGGTTCAGGCACTTTTGGATGACATGGTTTCCATTCAGGTCCTGCACAAGCTCAACAACATGATTCTTGAGAGACTGGATCACGGTGTGAGTTTGGCGGGGAGTCGAAATGAATTCAATCATCTTCTGCAGGGCACGTGTTCCATGCTGGTTCAAAGCAATCTTGACCAACTGAGGGGATGCGTTGTCAATCAAGGCGGTGCGCTGGTCATCGTTGGAATATTCGAGCAACTTCTGACACAAGTAGTTACCAAATGGATCTGTTGAAAGGAAAAATGTCAGTCATCAAAACTAGTTAAAAGAGAGGAGAACATGATTCCATACCAGTCATCAGCTCAATCACATGCATGTGAGTCTCATTGAAGATCAACTGAACATGCTCTTCGTTGCGCTCCTCCAACTTGCGCTGCAGGTAACGGCAACCGTGCTGGTCCTTGCATAGACTGTAGAGCTCACCCTTGTAGTGCTCCAGGGGGAAGTTGCCGAAACGAGTAAGCTGGCTTGTATCAGTGTCCTGACGACGTTGGGCCATGTTGCCTCGAACGGTGGGCTCATTGTAGCGGAAGCCAGTATTGGTACCATAGTTGGGATATCCGTTGTACCCATTAGAGCCTGCGAAGTTCTGCATGTGTCCGTTGATGGGAGTAACTTGGTTGACATAGGGCTGCATTCCGTAGCCGAAAGCAGGAGTAGCTGGAACCTGGAATGGCAAAGTCATCTGCGCAATAGCACCAGGGACATGGTTGTTTGATGCAGCTGGAGTGAGCTGTGGTCCAAATGGCGGGGCGCTCGCCTGCAGAGTAGTTTGGGACTGATGGTTTCCATTCATCTCAGACTCATCCACCTCATTGTTGACTGGGCGGTTGTTCGCAACACCCTGGGGAATACGTCCCAAGCCTGTGTTGTGCTGTTGCAACTGCTCGTGGTGAGACTTGGGTGGGGTGACGGCATGTCCGTTTCCATTTGTATTTCCGTTACCCTTCACAGTTGGAAGATCGTTGGTGGAATACGAAGACTGCAAAGCAGTGGGGCGGCTCGATGGAACAGGAGTGGCCGCCTCATCGTGACGATCATCATGGAAGGCCAAGTTGCTGCTGATGGAGTGGCGAGTACCGTGGCGCGCATGGACATAGTTTCCATTTTCCTCATTGGAGTTGGCGGGCTGCCCATAGGTGATGACGTTGTGGGGCATGCTCTGGTGAGACGAACGGTTCCGACTGTGGTGAGCATAGGGCTCATTTCCGTGGACACGAGGGTTTGCGAGGTCGTGCGCATCGGGGTTCGCTGAAAGAACGTTGGAGCCCCCACGGCGAGAAAGAGTTGGAAACTTGTCATCCGGCTCCGTCAACTTGATGTAACTCTTGATGTCGGGGGTTGAGAGCCGCTCCAATTCCTTCAGATGTCCAAGGGACTTGTCCTCAGCGCCGGGGAACAAGTATTGAGTGCCAGACCACTTGTCAAGGGCAGGGTTGACGCCGGACAATCCAGAAATGCTGTTGCGTCCATTGCCATTGGAGTTTCCAGAAGGCATCGAGTATCGGTGAGAGCTTTGAAAGTGAAAAGGTAAGTCAGGTGCACTTGAATTGCAGCCAGCTCAGATCCGGATATTTAGACTTACCTTGGGGCCGGTCGGAAAGGCGAGGTGGGATCAACGAGGAAGTCGTCCTTCTCGGAGTTTCGGCGAGATCCAGGGACCGAGTGTCCAGTAAAACGATCGATCGATGGCTGAGCTGAGTGAGTAGGGGCTTGCGGAGAAGTCAAGCCAGATGAGGCAAAAGCATTGAAGAAACCAGGCGACGAGGTAACGCTAGATGTCGAGAAGCGGTTGGGTCGACCAAACGCACTGGTCACGGTGCTCTCGCGGTACTCAGGAGGAGTAGTGGGCTCACTGACAGGGCCTGAAAGGCCGCCTGAAATGCCAGCGCGCGTCATTTCATAAGAAAGCTGGTCCATCTCTAGCTTCTCCCGCGCGTGCTGAAGGTCGAGAATCTTCATGTCTTCTTCGAAACGACGTTTCTGCTCACGCATGTATTCAATATGTTGTCTCTTCTTTTCGAACTGCTGAATAAGTTAGCTATCATCCACAGACCAAAGCAATGACGTCGCGTTCTGTTTCATTCAAGGGAGTGATTGATGTTCGGGCAGGAAAAATGGGGAACGATTTCCAGTAACGCCACAGTCCGACGCAAGTGACAGCTGGAATATCGGGCAGGGGAGATGGGGAACGAGTTCCAGTAATGCCAAATTCCGACGCAAGTGAATGCTGGATGCGGCTGCAGCGCACTCAACAGGCGTTACCAAAACTACCCTGGGGTAACTTTGGAAGACACCAAAAGAGACGCGATCCAAAGATTCAGGGGTAAGAGGTATGGTGGAAGTGTTGAACGAAACGCACGCAGTAATTCAAAGAAAGGGTAATGGTGTGACCCGAACGCAAGGGCAAATAGGGTTCCAGTAGCACAAGCTATAGCAGCTAGACTTGACTTGAAGGTAGTGGAACGATCGCGATAAAGGTGGGAAAAGAAAAGACGAGTCGGAGCTGGCGCGCGATCGTCCGTTTTATAGGGCACCCAGCGAGCAGAGATGGCAATACTCGAATTGAAGCTTGTGTATGCTTCAAGTCGAGTGAATGCACCAATAGACCAGAATGGATCGAAGCCTCAATGGAGACCAATCACTTCTGCGAGGGTGATGGGTTGATAGGTATTGATAACGGGAGCGTGATGAATGGAAAGAATAGGAAGGTTGAGGGATGGGAGGGAAAGAATGAGAAGAATGAAATGAATGAAGATGAATGAGGGACAGCTGAACGTTGCGCGGAGTGAAATGAGCCCGCGACGATGCGATGGCCGGAGATACTTGCGAACCAGGTAACCCACGCTGCGCCAAATCTCTCCAGGTTCGCACCTTTGGATCAACGGAGCATCCCCGAGCAGCCAAGCTCCGGTTGCATCGCTCCAATGGGTATGAAACAGAAATCACAAGTATCATGCTAACAGAAATTCCAATCTTACCGAAGATAATAGATCGAGCGGGTCCTGAGTCGAGCCTGAGCTTGAGCCTGATCCCGACCCTGGTGCCTGATTTAGGTGTCCCCATGAGGAGAATTTGCTAGAATCTGTCGTGAAGCGACGCTGCAGATTCGCTCGAACGTCTCCCGCCGGCCGGGACGAGAAGCCTGTCCCGAAGTTCGAGTGACCCGGGGACAACGAGGTGTACCCAGGAAACGCCGATTCCGAAGGCGGGGAACGAGGAGAGGGGAATCGCAGCTCGTCGAGGCGTTCACTCAGCCCATGCTTGAAGGCCATGGTGGGTAGAGCCAAAGTGTTCAACTACACCAAAAAGAGTTGACCGGTCAGCCAAGTCTGGATTTGTTGACGCCGCAACCAGTGTTTTAGAGCTCCGGGGAAACACGAGTACCGCCAGCCTCAGGTGATCCGCCACGCTCCTTCGGTGGCAGGGAAATGTCCGAGTTATGGGCGGTGTGTTCAGTCTCAAGTAAGGGGAAATCGGAGAGAGGGGCTGAGGGGCCGGAGGTGATCTGCGTTTTGCGAACGGGGACCTAACTCACACAATGAACGCCTCGAGAGGTGTCAGAACGAGGCGATTATGGGGAGATACGATGCGGATTTAGGTGTACCAGGTCATGTAGCGTAGATAGGGGATATTTTTTTTTTCTGTTCGAACGAAGAGTATCGTGTGTACCTGACGATGCGGAGATCAGCAGGGAGGTCGCAGAGTGGGATGGAGCTCTCTTACCGCTCTTAGCGAGGAATCGAGGGCGCGGCGAAACGAGCGTGTCGCGCAAAAAGGAAACACAACCTAACAATAACCCAAAGGAACGATACAGAACTGTTGTACAAAGGGGAGTTGCAGAGGGAAGAAGGAGGAGGGGGAAGAGAAAATGGCTGGGAGTCCAGAGCGGAGCGGGGAGATCCCTTTTTGGTGCCCTTCTGCTTTTTCTTTTTCTTTTACTCGTTTATTTCTTTATTTTATCCTGCAATATAGATCCTGGATGCTTTTGAGGATTATCTATCTACTGTATCCTCGTCCGGGCTCTTTTTTTTATATTTTTTTCGAACTCCGGGATACAAATTAAATATTTTGATTTCGGTGCAAAACAAAACGCCCCTATAGATACCCGTGAACATGACCTCTACACACCACAACAGTCACTCGGACTTCGGGTTCTATTGATTGGAAAGCCCCCAAGACCTGTATGACTTGGGCGCATTTATCCCGGGAAGGGCCTAGGGTATTGAGTGGGCGCAAAGCGCGAGCCCTCCGGGAATGGTCAATTCCATGATGGACTAGAGACAACCTGGGCTGTGCAAGACGGTCGCGCAAGGGCTCAATGCGCTGTTCTCTGGAGCGTGGCAGCTGCATAAGTAGAAATCACCTCAAGTGCCCGAAGATGTGACAGCAGATTAAGATGGTTAGGCGTCTGTACCTGGATCTAGGAAGGGGGTGAACGTATTTAATATCACGCCAATCAAAGAGGTCAATGGGTGATGGTTCGTGACCTCGGGACCCTCGGGTCTGGTCTATGGCTTGCTTTTCTTTGTTCACGTTCCATGGGTCATCAGCTGCTCACCTCCTTTTTTATTGATATTGCTGTTTCTATCTCTGCTTTCATTCTCGACTAATATAACCCTCCATTGATCCCCCCCAAGTATATTCTATATTTCTCGAATTCCCCTCCCTCTAGGGCTTCCCACTCCACAATATGCACGATAAGGGCTCCCTCAGGACAAGCGGTGTACCGTGCCAGCCAACGCTGATCGTGTCGCTTGGAGCCCCTGATCCACCGAATGACGAGCATACTAGTGGAGATCACTGTCCCCCCGCCGTCATCCTTATTACTTATTAGTACGAGCATTTATTCAGGATCGCCAATGGACCACTTTTACCCCTCCGTCACTACGATGTTAAGGTCTTCGATCTAAGCAGTGGACTGGCTCCGGTCTGTGCTGAGAATCTCTCGATTTTGAGTACGGAACATACTCGTACTTGATTCCTTGCACAACAATCGACATGCAAACCCCATGATCTCCAAGTGATACGTCCAACCCCAGTAAATGAACTAGTGTGCCAGCTATCGCCGCCCGCACCCAATAATCTCACTCATATCACAATAATCTCGAGGTGGACTCAAACCCACTCATTGACGCCCAAATAATTCAATGGTTACCCGCTTGCTTTCATGCCCAACGGCTTGCGCCTCGGTTGACTGGCTGCCTCGATTCGGGAACGAATCAAGAATGCATTGGGGTCGAGTTACGAGACTTGCAACTCCCAAAAGTACTGGCAAATAATATCTGAAACAAGTCCTCCGTCGCCTCCGTACAGTCGAGCCAGCAACCGCCCTGTAATGGCCCTTCTAGACTCACTGCCTATAGTAGATCAATCCCGGTAAATATGTCGCCTCGTCAAGTCACGCCTTCCAAATTTGGAGCAAATTTGGCAAATTTGTTCGCAAGCATATTGGCAGGGAAAAGCAAATCCTGACCACGTGTGGATGTTATTGTTTACCTTTGGAAACTCTTTCTACGCACTCCATAACCTCCGGTATGACCGCATACCCCTCATTGTACGGATACACGCATATTTCCGGTCAAAGGTCAATCCTTCTGGAAAATGCCGTTTAGCAGAACATTGTCCATGCCCACTAAGTTTAGGGTGGCAATTTCGATCTTGCGGTCAAACGTGTGTCTTTGCCACAGACATCACAGTCCCCGTCAATGGCGGATTCTCCGTGCATGACCGGGTGTTCCCGATTCCAAGGTTCTCGATGAATCATATGAAGCAGTGCGACCATGCTCATTGTACCTTATATTCAAGCCCTTGCGCGCCTAGTTACGTCCAAGGTTGAGAAAATCATTTCTATTTCTATTTCTACGTGACCGCTTCTTTGGCGCTTTACACATCACTTCCATCCCACAGAACCAAGCCAATTCCGATCGAAAATTCGTCCGTGCAGAGATAAACGTTCGGGGCTGGCATGCGTGAAGACCCACTTGTAGCATGTCACTGATCCTTGACAACCTCGTAAACCTCAGCCTTGCATAAGTCAAGGAATTAACAGATATCATTAACAGACACGACTTTGACATATGAGGCCAAGTATAGAGTACAGCAAGTTGATATTCGGTGCTGCCTACGGGCCTAGCATGTCGATGGGTATCACACCTCCAGGGCTGGGAACCTTTTGGAAACGTTGTATCCCAAAAGTTAGTAGATTCCAACGTTAGCTTGCTGTGGAAGTTTCACCCTTGGAAGTATCTTGATATATCCTAGGTGTCTTAGGCCCTTGTCGTTTCACGCGTCATGGTGAGCCTGTCTTTAATATGTTTATTCCCAAGACGGAGACTTGCCATCGATCAATCATGCCTCATTCAGCCGGGGTGGGCTCACCGATGCATTCCCAAACACTGGCATATCTCGTAACTCAACTTTGAATGGTGTTGTAATTTGGGGTTGGTATCTTGAGACGAACAACATGCTTTTCAGGATTCCGATCATATGCTTTCTACTGATGAAGTAACGAAGACACTGCTACACAAAGCGACATCGTATGAGTGTACTTGGTAGGTACTAGGTACAGATCTATATAAGGCTGTTCTAAAGTTATTCTTCCGAGGACGAGTCTTGAAATCAGTGCTCAGCAAGAGGACCGCTGTCTAGGTATTGATCTGACCAGAAGGTATCATTTGACAAGCTTGAATCTTTTTTTTTTTTGAATTAATTTCAGGGGAGCAATCGTCATATTAATTGCGATCTTACGCTGTTATGATGCTGGATCATGGTTGTGAGGAAAATAGGGCTCGTGCAAGGCCCACACCAACTGGTCAATCCATCGGGCCTGCGGCTGTCAGTTTGCTTTTGTCAGCCAACCCGGAATATAGATCTTCCGGATTATGTCAGGATTGATCGCGGCCGATAGCTCTAATCAAATATTTCCCCTCCATGCGGAAAAGGCGCAAGCTCACATTCAGACAATTGAGGAGTCCGAGATAATTTCAATCTTGTCTCTGAAATCAGCTGTCTAGCCACCATGCCTCCGCGCAGAAGGCCCCAGCCCTCCGCGGCTAGCCAGCGACGTCCGTCAGAGGTAACAAAACTTTTTTTCTGCCCAGTCGCAAGCTTTATACCGATGATCATATCCTGACTGACTACTGCGTCTCCAGGCTGGAAACCAATCGACGACTGATCCCGCAAAGAAGAAGCGCGGTTCGCAATCCAACCCTGTACCTGAGCCCCAGCAAGCTGCGCCAGAGCACGCGGCGCCCCAGGATGACCCCAATGCTCCGAAGTTCACGCCGAGGGATCCGTTCGATGCGCTTTTGGAACCCTTCTACTACAACAAGGGACTCACGGACCCAATCGACACTGCCAAGGACAAATGGAATCTGTTGCCGGCCTTCCTCAAGGTCAAGGGACTGGTGAAACAACATATTGACTCATACAACTATTTTGTGGAAGTGCAGATGAAGAAGATCGTCGAGTCCAGCTCCACAATTCGCAGTGACGTGGATCACAACTTTTACATCAAGTTCACCGACGTTTATGTCGCTACACCCCGACGCGCCGACGAGCAAGGCGATGGTGGATATGATTTCGAGTCTACGATCACGCCGCAAGAATGTCGACTGCGAGATACTACATATGCTGCGCCTATTCTTGTTGACTTCGAGTATGTTCGTGGCCGACAGAGGGTTATTCGACGTGGTGTTCCCATCGGAAGAATTCCTCTCATGCTTCGCAGCTCCAAGTGTGTGCTGTCAAACAAAACACCCGCTCAAATGAGCATCCTCAACGAGTGCCCGCTTGATCCCGGTGGTTACTTTGTTGTCAACGGAACAGAAAAGGTTATCTTGGTGCAGGAGCAGTTGAGCAAGAACAGAATTATCGTTGAAACCGACCCCAAGAAGGAAATTGTCCAGGCATCAGTGACCAGGTATTTACATGATCGGAATTCTACAGGAAAGGAAAACTATCGCTGACAATTTCCAGTTCCTCCAACGAGCGCAAATCCAAGAGTTACATCGTTTTGAAGAAAGATCGCCTTTGGGTTAAGCACAACGTGCTTAACGAAGATATCCCCATCACAGTTTTGCTCAAGGCTATGGGCATTCAGACCGACAAGGAAATGCTGGAAATGATCACTGGTGACGATCAGCAATACCAAGATGACTTCGCCATCAATTTTGAAGAAGCCATCAATGTCGGTGTTTTCACCCAACAACAGGCTCTTGACTGGATCGGTTGCCGAATCAAGATTAACCGCAAACATGCAACTTATCGTAAAACCCACGTACAAGAGGCCGTCGAGGCTATTGCCTCTGTCATCATATCCCACATCGAAGTCAAGGACATGAACTTCCGGCCCAAGGCTATTTACGTTGCTCACATGGCCCGCCGTGTTCTTATGGCCAAGAACGATGCGGCTCTGGTCGATGATCGTGATTACCTCGGAAACAAGCGCTTGGAGTTGGCAGGTCAGATGTTGGCCCTTCTTTTCGAGGATTTGTTCAAAAAGTTCTGCTTTGATATCAAGATGAACATCGACAAAGTCTTGAATAAGCGCAACCGGGCCGAGCAGTTTGATGCATGGACTATTGTCGCAATGCACGGTAACCATATCACCCAGGGTATGAACCGAGCAATCTCCACCGGAAACTGGAGCTTGAAGCGTTTCCGTATGGAGCGTGCAGGTGTCACTCACGTTTTGAGTCGTCTGAGTTATATTGCAGCTCTTGGTATGATGACCCGTATCAGTTCACAGTTCGAGAAAACCCGAAAGGTTTCCGGTCCTCGTGCCTTGCAACCATCTAACTTCGGTATGCTGTGCCCTGCGGATACGCCCGAAGGTGAGGCCTGTGGTTTGGTCAAAAACTTGGCTCTCATGACACATATCACAACCAACGACGAAGAGGCCCCGGTGCGGAACCTAATGTTCATGCTGGGCATCGAAGAGATTTCGACTGTTGGCGGAAAACAACTTTATGCCCGCGGATCATACACTATCTCTATCAACGGTACACCGACTGGTTTGACGAGACGTCCTAAGTCTTTCCTCAACGCATTCCGCAGACTGCGTCGCATGGGTCGTGTCTCTGAATTCGTCAGTATTTACATCAACCACCACCAACGCGCTGTCCATGTTGCGACAGATGACGGTCGAATCTGTAGACCGTTGATCATCGTCGAGAAGGGCAAGTCTCTTGTCACAGTCGGCCACCTCGAGAAGCTTCGTGATGGAAAGATGGCGTTCGATGACTTCCTTGCTCAGGGTCTCGTCGAATATCTCGATGTGAACGAGGAGAACGACTCGTACATCGCAATCTACGAAAAAGACATTTCAAACACGCACACCCATCTTGAGATTGAGCCTTTCACAGTTCTTGGTGCTGTCGCGGGTCTCATTCCCTATCCCCATCACAACCAGTCCCCTCGTAACACATATCAATGTGCTATGGGTAAGCAAGCTATTGGTGCAATTGCTTCCAATCAATTCCAGCGGATTGATTCAATTCTCTACCTCATGGTCTACCCACAGAAGCCGATGGTGAAGTCACGAACCATTGAACTGACAAAATACGACCAACTCCCTGCGGGTCAGAATGCAACTGTCGCAGTCATGAGTTACTCTGGCTACGATATTGAGGATGCCCTGGTTCTGAACAAGGGTTCCGTGGACCGTGGATTCGGACGTTGCCAGGTCTTCAAAAAATACGTTACAACTCTCAAGTCCTACCCCAGTGGAGCCAAGGATCAGCTACAGGGGCCAGAATACGAGAATGGTGCTCCCATCCGTAAACATGCCCTTCTTGAGTCCGACGGTTTGGCCGCCGTCGGAGAGTTGATGAACTCCGGCGAAACCTACATCCGCAAAGTGTCACCCAAAGTCCAGAACTCATCCGGCTTCGCAGGCTCTGATTTCAACAGCGGTGGAGTCATCGACGCTTCAATGACCTATAAGCTACCCGATCCCGCCTACGTGGACAAGGTCCTCGTCTCCGCCACAGAAGGTGAAACCCAACTCATCAAGGTTCTGACCCGACAAACCCGTCGCCCCGAAGTCGGTGACAAGTTCTCCTCTCGTCACGGACAGAAGGGTGTCGTGGGTATCATCGCCGATCAAGCCGACATGCCATTCTCAGACCAGGGTATCAACCCGGACATTATCATGAACCCCCACGGTTTCCCCTCTCGAATGACCGTCGGTAAAATGTTGGAGCTCGTCGCCGGCAAGGCAGGTGTCCTCTCCGGCCAGCACGGCTATGGTACATGTTTCGGTGGCAGTCCCGTTGAGGAGATGTCACAGATCCTCATCGACAAGGGCTTCAGCTATGGTGGAAAGGATTACCTTACATCCGGTATCACCGGTGAGGCGTTGCCTTTCTACGTGTTCACCGGACCTATCTACTACCAGAAGCTGAAGCACATGGTTCAAGATAAGATGCACTCTCGTGCAAAGGGTCCAACTGCTACACTGACCCGTCAACCCACCGAAGGTCGTTCTCGCAATGGAGGTTTGCGTCTCGGAGAGATGGAGCGTGATTGTTTGATCGCATATGGAACCAGTCAGCTGCTACTTGAGCGATTGATGATTTCGTCCGATCGCCACGAAGTCGATGTTTGCGAACAGTGTGGTTTCATGGGTTATCTGAACTGGTGTCCTGGGTGCAAGTCGTCTCGCTCTGTTGTGAAGATGGTCATTCCCTATGCTGCCAAGCTTCTCATTCAGGAATTGATGAGTATGAATGTCACGGCTCGTCTTAAGCTTGACGATGAATTCCCTGAGATGAAGGGCCGTTGAACTCAGCAAATGAGTTTGGAATCCTCAAAAAATGGGTCATTTGCATCCTTGGTACGAATAAACGGCATAGCGCGGCGATTTTTAATTTCATTCTTGCTTTCCTTTCTTTAATGAATGTAAAGACTTCTCCGAGTACAATTCTTCTTGCGCCTAACGAGCTTTCGACATGAATAGATCCTCTAATTTATGCCTAAGGCGATAACATTCTATGGAACAAGATTATTCTAAGAACAAAAAGTGTAAGCCAGTCCAAACCCAAAAACCAAAATTAAAGCATCAGAATGTTCGACTCAAAAGCAACATGTTGATAGCGCGTAAACTCGATAATCTCATTCAAGACCTTGACCCGATATTCCAACGCCTCGTCGAGGGTCATTGGCATATGACCCTTCGAACTCCGATTATCGAGCGCAAGCTTCGCCATTGCCTCTTTCAAATCCTCCCCAGTTTGGGGGATATCCATGGTCCAATCGAGACGCTGAGGTGGAATATTGGCCGTGGAAATGATCCGAATGTTGGGGTCAATGAGGAGGAAGACCAAAGCGCGTGCAAATCCAGGCTTCGATTTGTCAGTCAGCTCAAAACGGGTAAACTTGTGTTGCACTGTACTCGGATACATGATGCAACGACCGGGCTTTGCGCGAATAGAACCGGGGGCTTGAATAGCCGGCTCTCCGTTTTCAAGCCCGAATACCTGACGCAGCCAGATGAAGTCGCCAGGCTCGTGGTCGACCTCAGTCAAGGAAGCAGTCTCGGCCATGTTGCGGAACTCCATGTAAGATTCGTTGACGTTGTCGTGCTCGTAGGTCAGGAATGCAGAGGCGCAAATGTGTTCGTTCTGGTCTTGTGAGTGGAGGATGTGATTGTAAAGATGTCGGTGCTTACCATTGTGCCTTCAACATGCCAGTCGGCTTCGAAGGAAGGGTCTTCGGGGGTAAGATCGATGCCCAGCATACGAGTGATGACCTGCAGACCACGCTCTTTGTAGTCCCGGATGAGGTCCACACCGCGTTCAATTCGAACAGCAGCGGGCAGGTCTTCCGGCAGCTTGTCCATCATCCATGGAGGGACTGCCCATGGCAAGAATTTACCTGCGTCGGGCTGGATCGCAATGTAGTTATTCATTTTCCAGTCCTCCATCCGCTCGTCGAATTCGCTCTGTGCCTCTCTTGGCTTCATCTGAGGTGCGTGAGACGCAGCTTCTTTAGAAACAGGGAAATACTCTGCTTTGTGATACTCGATACGAGCACGAGAATGGAGCATATCCTTGAGGGGGGTCAGGGTGGCGTTCCATTGCGGAATGATACAGTTGAAGGCCTCCTCAACAAGCTTGTAGATATGCCGGTGTTTGACGGGGTGCAGATTGTTGATATATGTGTTAATATGCCAACGGCCATCATCCCGAAACTCCCAATCCGATGGCAAACATTGGTAATCCCGACTGTAAGGTCGCACTTGGATATCTGCACGCGACAAAACTCGCCAAGCAATGTCTTCTCTGGTGATCCCTGTCTCCTTTGGGACTGGGATTATCTCCCCCTGGCCGGCGTAGTCAAGAGCTTCGTCCAGCGTGATGACTCTGTCGGTGAGGATACGACTTTTGCCATAGACGAGTGGATAGAGCGCCATGGCAATGAAGTCCCGTTGTTTAGCGAGAGCTCCTGGGTGGAAGAATTTCAGAATCTCCTGGTCGAACTCTAGAGTCTTGATTTGGGTCCTGAGGCTCTTGATCAAGGAGTCGGGTACGTTTGTATCCGATTTTGTGACATCCCCATTGTACAGAGCCACAACTTGAGTGGTTTCATAGATCATGGCTTTGAACTGAAGCTCATCAATGACCCACTGGGCCATGTTGAGCGTAATATCTCTGTCGCCGTTCAGAGCAGCCTTCTTCCACTTTTCCTGAACAGCTGGATCGAAGACCTGCAGATAGATTCAATAAGCAAACACAACATGACATTGAAGATAGTTCCAAGATTGCTGACCTTTTTCCACCACTCGGGGATGTCAGTTATATCCTCCATGTAATCTACCATGGCAATTTCACGCAGAGTGAGAACAGGCAAACTGGAGAAACTTTCAGCATGGTACACCTTGGGATGTGTAGGTAGACTCACTCGGCATATCCTGCTTCAATGTCCCTATCGTCCAACGCAGAGGGAAACATACTCCGACTTTCCACACCATATATATTTTTCTCCATGGGAGCATAGTCCAACGGTCTCCCGAATCCAGGAAGAGCAAACCGGCAATCTTTCGATGCCTTGGTGTTTAGAAAGCTTGCCTCGTTGGCTTTGTGCTGAAACATCTCAGCGTTTGTTTGATGGTCCTTATTCCTGGCGGTTGGTGAGTCGTCTCAAATCTGTTGCTAAGCCCGATCAGTTGGTTCCACAAGCATGCGAAACCGAAGAACTTTAAGCCAACCTCAATCTCAGTATGTATCGATGTCAAGTGAATCAAATGCGAGACGTATCACAGTTGAAACCCTTGGTGGAATGAAGTCAAGTAACAGAAAAGGGGAGTTGAGCGCTGATACACCGATGATGCAGTTGTGTCGTCTTCGGGTCATCTAGCATTGTCAATAGTCCCTCTGCAAGAGCTGCGGAACTCTGTTCCGACTCTTTAGGCTTTGTTATTCTCTTATTCATGATCATCAACATTTGGGTAGAACCTTGAAAGGTCTGTCATGGTGATTCAATCCGTCTTCCCGAGGTCCCCGCCTGGGCATTATGTACGTTTCGTGCTAGCGATCTCTCCCAAATCCGAGGATGGGTTACGTCCATGGATAAATCTAGCGTATTATGCACCGCCAAGAACGTTCCCTTTATTAAAATATAAGTATTTACACAGGATCGAAGCATGTATCCGTGGATATTGCTTCGTTGCACAGAATGACGTTTGTCCAAATCCACAGGCCCAAAAAGCCGACCAATGTTCGAAATACCGAAACTGAAAGTGACCAGAATCGAAAGCGAAAAGTCCAACTTATGATGCTGCTGCAGTCCCCAGATATTCCTTAATCACACTCCAGTAACGGCCCGGTTCTGCTCTCATGTGTCCAACATGAGGTGCTCCTTTGAAAAACTCACGGCGGACCACCCAGCCCATCGCTTCGGCCTCCGATGCATGAGACTCGATATCCCTCCAATCAACCAAGGCATCAGTGTCGGAATAAATGTAACAACGAGTAAGCTTGCGTTGCGAGGCAGCGGGCTGCACCAGGGAAGAATCATTGACAATCTTTCGAGCAAGCGTGATAGGATCCGGGAAGGACTTGTGGGCATGAATCGACATCACGAAAAGCAACCAGACAAAGAGTAAGGCTTTGCCAAGTATCCGCAAGATCCACAGTCGCGGCAGCGCAAAAGAGAAAGCCCTAAATGCCGATCGCAGAGTCATGCTTCCGGGGGCACTATCCATGATCATTGCCGAAATTGGCAATGGGGTTCCGGTGGTGTTCTTCCACATTTGCAAAAGATGCCCCGTGTGAGACAAGCCTCCGTTTGAGAATAGGTGTAGGGTGACTGGGTTTTCAGGGGTCACCAAACCCTGCATGGCCTTCACAGCCGGGGCGATGGAATATCTGCGCGTTTCACTCTTCAAGGGCCAGACGAAGTCATCTGATGAGCTTCGGACGAAGATGATTCGTGCGGATGGAGCCAGGCGTCTGTATTCAATCACATATTTGGCCAAGGCGCGAGCAGGAGCGTTCATCCAAAATGCGATGAAGATCACTGGTTTGACTTTGTCGTCGGTGTTGGAGTCGTGGAGGTAAATTGAGCTTCCCAGCTTGGCAAATGATGCCAGTGGATCTTCAGGGTTTGAAGCCATGATGTGAGCTCAATAGAGAAAGTGGATTCTATTTTTCTGCGACACTCCCCGCGGATGCCAAGAGCCGTTCCACTAGCAGAGCTATACGAGTCGATGAGGCCCGTGTGTGAAAGAGACAACGTTGTGTATGAAAGAGCTGCTGGAGGCTATGGAATCAGTCTTGGGAAAAGCTGAAAATTGGAAAGGAGAAGCAAAGGGTGGAGTCGTGCTGCGAACGTCCGCAACTTCTGAGATTGCAAACGCACGATGAGACAAGCACTAACTTAAGGAGGAAAAGGTCTCTACGGGATGAACTAAGAATGTGATAACTTGCTGACCATTTGATATTCAAAAGATCTTAAACACTGCCACCTAACGCCAGGCGTAAGCTCTGCTATGCCCTAAAAAGAATTCCCGTCGTGAGATCCGAAGACGCCCATCTAAACCAGACGATGTCATAAGCGTAGGCAAATAGGAGCTTAGCGTTTCCCCAGGGTCCGTCCACCGTCAGCTTTCTTGGCACTTTCCTTCCCCTTCTGACTCTCAGCTTCACTACCAGAGGCGGTGGCGGAGTCAGCCAGGTCCTTTCTCTTTCCTCTTAGTGTTTGTCCAATTCCTTGGAACTTGGGCTGATTATCCTGATCCTCCGCAATGACCTGCCCATTCTCATCTCGAGGCTTAGCTGGCTTGATGGTGTATCCGAAGAAGAGCTGATTGGGAGGAAGTCGGAGGGGCTGCGGGCCATTGGTCCTGCGGGCGGGAGGGTTTTGGGAGCCCGAGGCACCGGGTGTGGGTGTAGAGGGGTTTGGAGTCGGGGCCTTGCTGCCTTTCTTTGCATTCAGACGTTGTCCACCGCTCAGGAAGTTGGAGGAGGCAGCGCGGGCACCGGCTGCGGCATCTGTAGCGTCGGGGGCGATGGCGGGGTAGTTGATTGATTGCGCCATGCTACCATGGGAGTGCAATAATCCACCGGCTGGAAGCTTACCACCCCCAATAGCGCTGCCAGGTGTGCTGGTGCCACTTGTGCGTTGTGGCTCTTCGTATCCGACGGGAGGGGCGAAATCAACCTCCAGATCAGTCTCTAGCACCGAAACCGCATTTTTGGAACCAGAAGGTTTCGTTTCCAGCACTGCCATCTCATATACTTGATCGTTGTATCCGAAAGTGAAAACGTCGCCTTTGCTTAGGCACGAGAAGTTGCGGAACGCATTTTCAAGAACGGCCTTCGGGTCGCTGATATCGAGGAACGAGGTTGACTGTGCTTGAAGTTTGATAAACTGGCCGGGAGGAAGATCTGTCGACTTGATTTGGAGGAGGTCACCGGGCTCGAGCAATAATGTTTGCATCAGCTGTAAAGGGCCGAGTCTTAGTACTCCGATAATGCACATATTGAGGGACCTGGCACGCTTACCCAGAATGGCAGATATATCTTTCCTTCCTCCGCAATGAATTCTAAAACACCCGCATGTGTATTCCTGCCCTTTGCACCATTGTGAAGCTCGAACATCATCGGGTAGGTAATGTGAAGTCGGGTAAGCTTGTCCAATGCACTGGGAGGCATAATGACCTTGCCACCATGGTTGACGTTCTCCCTTTCGGGGCCAGGCAGCATGGCGACAGGATAGCAGCGGTAGTATTCATCAAAGCGGCGGGCAGCAGCACCGGGGCGAGCACCTAAAACGCCGTCCATTGGGTCGTCGGACCAGTAACCAGCTCGGTACTAAGATAAAGAGTTAATTTAAAAGCCGGAGGTCAAAGAGGAGGTAGCCTCACCATATCGAGTATCAATATTTGTTGAAAGAGAAGTTGAAAGAGAGGTGAATAGTAAGCTTTGATTTATTTGAGGTACAACGCCGCCTTCTGGATCACCACCGGTGACGCAGTTCGTTCCGCCATGATTTTCCGCTCCGACCCCAGACAAGCTCTCTGCCGAACCATTCAACGCTTCGATTTTTTAAACAGGAGGGCTACTTTTGAACTTGAACTCAGCTGAGAACCCAGTTTCTCGCCGCCATGTCAAGCTCCTACCCCCACTCCAAGCGCACCGGCGAAGATTTCACCGGCACCCACTATGACGCCAACCCGGAGGATTCTTCAGAACACAAGAAGCCGCGCTTCGATCTCCGCAACCCCTCAGCCCTCGCCGCCGATGCCCCCGAGGATGATGCAGTTTTAGACGCCGATGAGATTGGCCGCCGGGGCCAGCAAATCAGGCGCAAGGCTGTCAACCTCGACGGTTACGATTCAGACAGCGACAATGAAGGATTCGGCGCGCGCACAGAGGAAAAGTCCAAGCGCAAGCAAGACAAAAAAGACGCCGATGATGATGATATGTTTGCTGAGCTACAAGAAGATTTTGGCGAGGAAGAAGTGGACGGCGATGAAGCTGTGCACAAAAACAAAAAGTCCGTTCGCTTTCTACGAGATGACGAGATTGAGGGCCAAGTTGCTTCCTCCAAAAGCGGCGGAGGTATCAATATCGATATGAGCAAGCGTGCGCAAGAGGGTGACGACGATGATGATGGGA
This sequence comes from Penicillium bialowiezense, assembly GCA_026122735.1. Classification (NCBI taxonomy): domain Eukaryota; kingdom Fungi; phylum Ascomycota; class Eurotiomycetes; order Eurotiales; family Aspergillaceae; genus Penicillium; species Penicillium bialowiezense. Next base: position 2,204,032 of record JAKZFB010000004.1, read on the forward strand.
GCGGCAGTGAAGTTGGGGAAGAAGAGCGCGCGCGAGCGGACGAAGTGGACGAGGAGCTTGGCGCAGGCGCGAAAAAGAAGCACGCGCCTCTTCTTGATGCCTTTAATATGTCCACGGAGCAGGAGGAGGGAAAATTCGACGAATCAGGCAATTATGTTCGCAAAGCCATCGACCCGGACGCGGTTCACGACTCGTGGTTGCATGGTGTTTCCAAAAAAGACATCAAGAAAGCCAAAGAAGCTGCCGACCAGCGTGATCAAGAGCGCAAAGCGAAAGACCGTCGGGATGATAGCGTCCTGACATCCGATATTTTGAAAACTTTCATCACCAACCTGGAACGCGGTGAGACGATACTCGAAGCGCTCGCTCGACTGGGCAAGGGCCTCCGCCGGAAACCCAAGTGGCAGAACAAAAAGAACAAAAAGAACGCCCCCGAAGATACGGAAATGGCGGACGAGGACCCCAACGAGGTAGCCCGGAAGAAGGCAATCGATGCTGTTACTGGAGCTGCCGACATCTTGATGGGCCGAGGCCAAGAGCAAATCTACGATACCGAGCGCGAAATCCTCACACGACAATATCGCACCGAGACAGGTGAACCGTGGGTCGATCCTCCATCTGAGCATGAACAGACAGAGCAAGGACCAGCGATGTGGGAATACAGGTGGTCCGACGCTCGTGATGGGGGAATTATCAATGGGCCATATGATGGCACCATGATGGACTCGTGGAAGAACGCCGGCTACTTCGGCGAAGGTGTCGAGTTCCGCCGTGCTGGTGACGCTGGGCCGTGGAGCAGCACTGTTGAATTCCTCTGATATCCCATACATAGAGCTACCTACTATGTCGGCTGGCTACAGCAAAATACCATGAGCGAAATGTGAAATATTAATATGGACCTCAAAAAAAGGAGGACCGCAATTGAATTCCAAATGGCCCAAATCAACCTCAACAAGCGCCAATCCTATCATACATCATTCGATGTCGCAGAAAAATCAAAAACAACTCAAAGATCCGGTGTAGTTTTATCCCCGCAAGTACTTGACATGAGTAAATTAAGAGAGCTCCATTGCGTCGCCATTGGGACCAACAGTGAAGCTGACGTTACCCTGATCGCCGATGAAGCGCTGTTCATATTGCTTGATGAAATTCACACTCCGAGCGGGATCGTAGAAGAGTCGGAAACTGCGCTGGACATCATCAACGCTCACCTCCTTGGCCTTGCGCTTTTGAGTCAAGAGATGAGAGGTAGTAATGATGTTACTGGCGTAGCGCAGGTTTGACTCCTGGCCAATCTTCGTGAGAAGGGCGAGGGCATCTGGTGAGAGGTCAATCTCTTCTTCCTGGGCTCGGATGGCGAGAATCTGACGGATCTCATCGCCAGAGTACAGCCCTGTGCTGACAATGACAACACGGTCCAGGAAGTCAAGAGGCAGACCGTGGGGAGAGGTATATGTGGTTCCGCGAATACGTGCCTGGCCACGGTTGCTGGCCATGATGACAATAGGAGCGAGCTCAGCCTCAAGGGCGCGGTTGATGTAGGAGAAGCATTCAATGTCAAGCATGTGAACCTCGTCAATGAAGAGGACACCAGGGATGATCTCTGCTTTGCCTTCTTCCTTCCACTCAGCGACCTTGGTGTTGATCTGATCCCGAACCTCACTGCGAATCTCGCCCGTGTCGCCGGAGAAAAGGGCAAGGAAGCCTTGTGAACGGGAGTTGATGACGTCGATTTCGTGGAGGCTGACGGTGTGGACGATCTCCTTGCGGACCTGGAGCTCGCCTTCGGGGCATTGAACGAACTTGGTGTCAGCGCCCATGGCATCGTAGTCGCGGGAGCGCGCGTAGGATCGGCCGAGCTTGGTGATCTTGCCGGAAGACTTGTCGATTGAGATGACATCTCCTGCCATCACACGTTCCTTGGTCATTGAGTCGATCATCTTGGTTCCCATGTCATAAATTGTTTCCATATCGGTGGTCTTGATTGTAAGCTTTCCTTGTTTATTGCCCTGTGGCCAGTTAGCATTGAAATCAGCGTAATATTGTCGACTTCTGTTCGAAACTCACCCCAGTGACACTTCGGTCGATCTGAATCTCGACAACTTCACCCTCAATAATTTCACTCTCTTCCTTAATGCGCACACCGATGGACTTTCGGAATGCCTGGGTCAAGGCCTCGGTCTTGGACATCTCCATGGAGAAGATTTCAGACGCAGCGAGCATAGTGAAGGGTACATCGGGACCAAGTGACTGTGCCATTCCCATCGCGATTGCCGTCTTTCCTGTGCTGGGGGGTCCCGCGATCAGGACTGCACGGCCAGCAATCTTCCCTTCCCTGACCATCTGCAAGATCACCGCCGCAGCCTTCCGGGCCTTTTCCTGGCCCACAAGACCTTGGGATGACGTCCGGGGTTGTAAAGAGTCGACATCGACACCGAGTCCTCTGATATGCGAATGGGCGGCGATGAGGTTGAGTCCCCGGAGCTCCTTGCTCTCTGAGACGGTTGAGATTGGCTGTTGAAAGTTAGCAAGAAATCCTCAAAGGAGGGGTGAGTTTGACTGACTACAGCCATTTCTGGAATTGTTCAGCGCAATGTCTGTGCTTGGGGTAATAAGTGGATGATGTTCGCCGGAGCTCTAAAAACGCAAAAGAGACAGGTCTGTAAGGGCGCCTCCCGCCCGCCCGGCAGAATAAATTAAAGAGAGTGTAAAATGCGATAGCTTCGATTTCTTTGTCCAAGTGCGCTGGAGATATAAAAAGCACGTCAATTTCGCGTGGTTTTTACCCCTCTTCTTTTTCGCGCGCTTTCTCTCTCCTTTTCCTTTCCCTCAACACCACGCTTCATCTTTCCCACCTTCCATCCACCATTTCGCGTTTGCACTTCTGCACGTCTGCACGTGTCGACCACTCCCAAACGTTCTTTCTTCTCGGAGGAATTTTCCGCGCACCAAGATTTGATCCAGCTGTGACATCTGGTTGATTGTCTTGGAAGCAAGTCACTGGGAGCCGAGTTCAACAAGCTCGTTAGTGACATCACCTTTTGCTTCACTGAAGCAGCGAATGCTATCATGAGTATTTCGCAATCAGTACAGCTGAGGGAAGATGGCCAACACGATGGCTGTTCAGTCTCCCAGGCGTTTAGGAGGTCCCATTCCCCCGCGTCTCGGTACAATCACATCCCCCGAACGTGATCCCCGTCGATCTCTCAGACCAGGGCCCACGTCCCCGGCCAAGGCCACGGCCACGGCCTCGTTTCCAACTCTTTCCTCGCCAATCGTCTCTGCTCCCACTCCGAATGATACCACCCCCAGGTCCACTGAAGCCCAAACTACACCCAACCATGGAGACGCGCCTTCCATATCCGCTTTTTTCACCTCTGCCTTGAGACTCAGTAAATCTGAAGATGAGAAAGCGAGACTTGAGAAAAAGATTGCCTCTCTCACCAAAGGATTACAAAGGGCGACTCAGTTTCAACAGTTTTCGAGCACCATCACCTCATACCAGCACCAACTTGAGAGGGCTAAAGATGAGCTGGCCAGGCATATGAAATCGATCGCTCAACAGCGAGCATCCTTAACTCAATCTGAGATTGACTTCAATGAGAGCTTGTCCAAGCGACAGCCACAGCCACATCTTGATAACGAACAACTTCTTTTGAGGCTCAACAAACTCGAGTCTTTGCTGCCTGGAACTGAGAGTTCCCCTGGAGTCCCCGCTTCTGCTGTTTCCGTTGGAGAAGTACAAGAGATGAAAACTCAAATGGGCAAGATGGAAGAAAAGATGAGCCTTGTGGTTCAAACTTCAGAAGGGATGAAGGGCGATTTGAAACTCATGCAGCAAAAGTCAGATGTTACACCTGATATGATGGCCCTGATGACAAGAATCGCAGCCTCAGTTGACTCATGTGCTACGGAGGAGAGGACAATGGGATCTCAACTCCCTGAGCTCGAACGTCGGTTACACGCTGCCGTTCAGAGCAACCAAAAACAATACGTTCTTTGCCAGGAAAGGATAGAAACTGCTGAGGATTCGATCAAGGATTCTCGTGAGAAAAATGAGGAACGAATCACCACACTCAAGAACAGGTTCACAACCTTCGAGACCCAATCTCGGGACGCATTTTTGGATGTCAACCAAAAAGCATCCAATCTGTCAATCAACGCCAAGGCTCTTATCGATGATAATTCCAAGAACGTTAACTCATCGACTGATTTGGAAACCCAAAGACACCAAAACTCGCAACAGATCGCTGCTCAAGAGCAACACCTGAAGCAGCTGGAGACGTTACTCAAAACACGAGAACATAATGGCGCGAGTGGCAGAACAGTCACTACAATCCCTCAGTCCGTTTCAGAACCCGACCTTGGAGAAAAATACCGCGTGCTCGCCGCAACGACCACGGAGCATGGAAGAATTTTGGACAAAATACAGGAAATTCATTCCAACTTCCAGCAGACCCATCTTACCCGATTGGAAAACATTACCAAAGAGATATCTGGCCTGCAGTCCGGTCAAAATACCTCGAGTGGCAAGATCGAGGATATGTCCAGAAACTACCAGAATTTGGTTCACAGCCCGAACTTTAAGACGGCCATTAAGAATGCATGCGAGGCCATCAAAGGTCAGATTTGCACTCAGCTTCATACTGCCATTACAAAGGAAACACAAAAGATGGTGGAACCCCTGCTTCAACTTCCAGACAATGTGAGAAAGTGCGAGAATATCACCAACGGTCTCGCGCACCTTCCAGAGGATATGAAACGTTTCAAGACAAAGGCCGAACAAGTCGATACCCTGATCCAAGCCGTTCGCTCACTCGAGAACCGATACACAAACATCACTACGGGTAATTTGGTTCACAGGATGTCACAAGAAATGCACAAACTGTATCCCTCTACCGAGCAACTCAACGAAACTGTCAGACAACAAAATCAGAATTTAATTGGCCTCAAGGGGCAGTTGACTCAGGTTAGCCAGGAGGGAGCGGCCGCCCACAAGCAAATGGATCAGAAATTTTCATCTCGCGAAGCAGAGCTCGGCACTGTCAAGAAAGAGATGGCGCAGCTAAAGGAAGAGCTCACTGCAATGCAGAACAGCCTCGATACAGCGAAGGCAGAGTTTGAAAAATCGCATTCCAAGGAAGGGTCGCAACTGGAAACGCACAATTCTGAGGAGAAGAGACTATCACCTGAAGAGCTAAAGGCTTTGGTTGAAAGTGAAATTGGGCCTTTGAAGTCAACCATTGAACATCAAGGTGGTCAGCTGGGAGTCATGCTTCAACGGGCTAGTGATATGAGCAACATGGTTGGGACCCAGAAAGGCTGCATTGAAGAACTTTCCGAAAGTCTTGATGAGCTGAAAGGGGACCATAAAGATCTCTTTGAAATGGCCCAAGGCATCAATTCCAAGCTCCCGGATGTTGATAGTATTATGTCAAGCATTCAGGGCTCTGACCAAAGAATCACTGATTTCGCCTTGCGCATTGGTAACATCAAGGCAGAGATGGACGAAATGAAACGCTCAGAGACTGCCGGTTCGCTATTGAATGGCAAATGTGAACAGCGTTTGCAAAAGTTGGAGGATTTAACCTCATGTATCGGCAAGGGGGATACCAAAGCCAAGGAAGACATTCCCAAAATACACAAAAAGCTGAGAGAGCTGAGAGTTGACATGGAAGACATAGTCGCAAAACAGGACAGTCATGACAGTCAACTAGAGCAACTCCAGCAAGCCGAATCAGTGATGGGAGGCCTGAGAGTTGACGTGGAAGGCATGGTCGCAAAACAGGACACCCACACCGAGCAACTCCAGCAACTCCAGCAAGCCCAATCAGCGATGAGAGAGCTGGGGGTTGACGCGGAGGGCATGGTCGCAAAACAGGGCACCCACGCCAAGCAACTAGAGCAACTCCAGCAAGCTGAATCGGCGATGAGAGAACTGAGAGTTGACATGGAAAAGATGGTCGCAAAACAGGACACCCACGCCAAGCAACTAGGGAAACTCCACCAAGTCGATGCAGTGATGGGACACCTGGTGGCTGACATGGAAAACATGGTCGCAAAACAGGACACCCACCGCGTTCAACTAGAGCAACTCCACCAAGTCGAATCAGTGAAGGGTTTCATCAGACGATTGAGATCAGTCGAAGATAAAGTGGCAGCCATGGAAATCGACACGCCAATTGATCAAAGTGTTGGGTCCCGTTCAAGCCAGCAAACGCAACAGAGGTTCATCGCGTACAACCCAGCAACCGAGAAGGTCGCCTCGCCTCGCCCAGTACAAGATCTGAAAAGGCGCCGCCGAGAGTCTACGGTACCCGACTCTGGGAGAAGCACACCTAACTCACCATTGGTGCTGTCCTCGTCGTCCATTCCTGATTCTGCGACTCGTTCTGCCGGGGACTCTAGCTCCCCTACCAAACCGCATCAAGAGAAACAAGGGGAGAATACGCAGGAGCTCGACGATAAAGAGCGAGCCAAACTGAGAGCGGAGAAAAGACAAAAGAAGGAGGAGAAGAGGCAGGCAAAGAAGGCAGGCAAAACCATATTCGGCGCCAAAGAAGCGCCGACCAAGAAGCGCAAGGTTGGATGAGGCCTGAAACAATCCTCGATACCACCTGTTCAATGTCACCGACCAGTTGCCGCGAGAGACCTACAGGCTCACCAAGGAAACATCAAACGTTTTACAAACTTTGCCATAAATTCGACATTCAGAACTTCAAACGCTTCAGGGAGGACTACTATTACATGCCTTTCTTTACCAGCGCCCCGAGCGAGGTGAACTGGTGCCTACATTCAACCATCTATCGTCTATTCAATTGGTCACGTGACCTTCTATTAGCCAATCAGAGTCCCTCCTTCATTCCAAAAACTTTACCACGGCTATTTATAGATTGTAAGTATAGAACATCTATAAATGGCGCGGCTGAGACTTACCTTGTCGAAAAGCCTCTGGGTTCTCAGAAATTAGCCAGTGGCCCGCCTCAACGTCCGCTATCTTAGCGTTGGGGAAGAATTTCTTTATCGCCGGCACAGTATCATCCGACACATATCCGGACTTGGTGCCACGGACAAACAGCGTGGGCCCGTTGTATTGTAAATTATCCGATTCTTTGAATGGGAAATCAGCCATATTATCCAACGAGCGGCCGATGACCGACAACGGGACACGGAATTTCAGAGTGTTATCCTCCTCTGATCTGATGAGGTTTGTAAGAAGGAATTGGCGAATGGGAAGGGACTGTCAAAGGTTAGGATTTGAGTAAGCGCGATTGAAAGAACCATAAAGCATTACCTCTTCGTAGTCCTCAAGAATCTTGCTGGCATCCGATTGCTTGGAGACCTTCTCCGCCTCTACTTTCTGCATGCCCCTGACATATTTCGGGAAGTCGCTCTTCAGAGCGGCGTTTACCGGCGCATTGTCAACGGGAATGAGAGCTGAGACACGTTCGGGTGACCGCAGAGCTACCGCCATCGCGGCCTTGGCACCCCTTTGTTTGAGTCAGTGGCAGAACATTACAGGCTGATTGGCAGTCCACGGGTGGTCCGTTTGATAGGGGGAAGGTGCCAACCCGCGGTGCAGTCACGTACATGGAGTGGCCAATCAAGACGCATTTGTCCAGCTTCTGCTGGTCAATGAACTCTTGGATGTCCTCAGCCATGACACTGTAGTTGTGCTCTGGTGCATGGAAGGACTGGCCATGGTTCCGCAGATCCTGATCCAAAATCAGCATTTGACATTCATTCCGCAAGATCCGGGAAACTCACCAGGGCGAAGATCTGGCATTTGAGATCCCGTGCCAATGCCCTGCGCATGTTAGTATCCGTCGCAAAAAGATAAGTGTTGGACAAACACGTACTTTCCAATGCTCCTGTTGTTTTGTTTTGACCCAAACAGACCGTGCAGAATCAAAATGGGCTTTCGGACAGCTTCGCCGTTTTCCGGCCCGAATACTTGGTATGCCAGCTCGGCCTGCATTGCGCGAGCTGTAGAGAAGGCCCGCAGGCCCGAGGCTCCTCGAGTAGCTGCCCGGAGCGAGAACATTGTTGAAAGCAATTTGACAAAGAACAAAGCCGGACTCGCGAGATGCCAAGCACGACGTCGTCGGGAAAATAATCCGCTGACTAAACAAAGCGCGTCGCCGCCCACGGGCGCTGGAGCCCACACTGCGGGCCCACCATCTTAGGTGGAGGTACTCCCCAGGTGCACATTGCGCACCAGAGACTGGTGCAATAAGCTGTCACTGTCTGTTGATCTACCCCGGATTTTTTGGAGCTCTGCAGACTCACGGTCTGTGCTGCGAGTCGAGAACGGGAAGATTACAAATACAAAATCCCGATCCTCACACAAAGTGAGGGGATAACCCTTGAACTCGCATGTCCATGACTTCATCGCGCTTGTCAATTCTGCAACAGACTTGGCAAGTCCGTATTTAAAGGCTGAGGCTGGCTGCAACCCCGTAGATTCTAGTTACACACGGCTTCAATATGACAGATCATCCTCAACCATACTTAATCTCCGTCCCTGACGATGCCCTCAAAGATCTGCAACAACGCCTAGCATTGGCACGACTGCCCACTCAGCTTGAGTCAGATGACCAAGATCTTTGGGATTTTGGAACCCCCGTCAAGGATATCCAACGCCTTGTGGAGCATTGGAAAAATGGCTTCGATTGGCGTAAGGCGGAAGCGAAATTGAATGAGCTGCCACAATATCACACTCAGGTTGAAGTGGATGGGTTTGATGATTTGGACATTCACTGTGAGTGTCGTTTCTCACTCCACATGAAGTATTCAAAGCTAACGCCTTTCAATATAGATGTCCACCAAATCAACACCAACAAGGCGGCGATTCCCCTCTTGTTTATCCATGGATGTGAGCTCAATGCCCATTAAAATTCCAGGATGCAGTGTTGACTCTCTTTCAAAGGGCCTGGCTCTTTTATTGAAGTCTCGAAACTTCTCCCTCTGCTGAAAGGTGATGACAGCAACCCCGGGTTCCACATTGTAGCGCCGTCGCTGCCAAATTTTGGATTCTCCTCCGGTGTCACTCGTCGTGGCTTCGGTCTCGCACAGTATGCCGAAGTCCTGAATAATCTCATGATCAAACTTGGGTATGACAAGTACGGTATGTTACCTTAAAACATCTGTTCTCACACACTAAAGCTGACTTCGACCCTTGCTAGTCACGCAAGGAGGTGACTGGGGATTCTGGATTACTAGATTCATTCAACACCTATATCCAGAGCACTGCCAAGCATCTCATATCAACAGTGTGCTTGCTAGACCCCCCAAATTTGGCGTTAATCCTTTACTGGCACTACAGCATACACTGGTCCCATACAATGATCGAGAAAAGAAGGGTCTCGAGCGGTCCGAGTGGTTCGACAACGAGGGATTCGGATACAATAAACTGCAGAGTACCAAGCCACAAACCATCGGCACAGCATTGCAAGACAGTCCTGTTGCGCTACTCTCGTGGATCTACGAAAAGCTCCACGATTGGACAGACTCGTATCCCTGGACAGACGACGAGGTCTTGACTTGGGTTTCAATTTACTGGTTCTCTGTCGCGGGACCGGCGGCGAGCGTTCGCATCTACTATGAGTCTATACATGCCGGTCCGACCAAGGGCAGGTCCCTCGAGGACTTGCTTGGCCATATCCCGGTCAAGCTTGGGATCGCACACCTTCCACGTGAGATAAGTGTTGTGCCCAGTACCTGGGCGGGTGTGTTAGGGCCGCTGATTTGGGAAAGTGAGCATGCCCATGGTGGTCACTTTGCCGCCTGGGAAGTTCCCCAGGTTATTGTCAATGATTTACAGGGTATGTTCAAGAAAGGCGGTCCTTGTTACCAGGCTGTTGCTGGAAAAGAGGGGTACTAGGGGACATGGGAGAGAATTTTCCGCCAAAGGCGGCTTCTTCGGGTTGATGTTCGAAGGAGCTCGGCTGATATCTGAAGTCACTGCGTCATACTTTCTGGGGATCCGGGGACTTTTCTTTTGTTTAATCTGGTCAATATTCTTTGGTCAATTTGATAATTGTTCATGATTTGAAATCAGGGTTGGATCTACGAGCAAATCCCGCGTATTCGTATAATCGATCTGAAGGACAATCCAAGCGACAGAAAATTCTGCACATATACCAGATTCGGTAAACAAAGACTGCAGAAGTACAAGTGGCGCACACTTACCTTCTCGAAAGATACAAGCGTCAACCGCGCCTCTGAGCCTGGCACGAGATCATCAGATAAGAACCCGAGTTTGTTAAGTGGGCCCGGGCTGTGCAGATGTTTTATCTGATGGATGATCCTTCCTTGGAATGGGAAAAGAACGCTCGAAATCCCACAAATATTTCTCCTGACTACAGCGCGCATACATACGCAGAATCTGTATTGCTGTTAAGATAAACCAGACCTGCGGTTCACGTTAACCCTCATATTCAGGGTTTGCATTGGGAAATAAGCAATTCTAGATGGCTTGGCCGGGAGCTTAATCACGGACTTGGCAGATCATGTTTCAACTCGTATTTAACGGAGCCTTGCCTTTTCGAAATAATCATCGGTCCACACAGGACGAAATATTCGGAATCAGTGTGAAGGAATTTGACATTGCAGCGCCGTGATTGAAGGAACAAAGTTTTCACTGCGTCTCCCCACCAGCATCTCCAAGCTAGCTCCACTCAGTGTGCCAAATTCGTCTAATCCCCCGATGTCACGTCCAAAATTACGCAATGTGATGCGCAGTCAGAGCGAGAAAGGGTCCTGCGACCTAAGCCCGATACAGATGGGCAAAATAAGGGTTATATGGAGATTGGGTACCTTATATTCCCGTTGAGCACCATTGGAGGTTTCTGAGTCTCAAGGTTTACACTAGCCAATCTTGACCGTTATCAGATCTGAGTCAATTGCTACCTTGGCTCTTTTTCTGCGCTATATTCACTATGTGCACCCGAACATTCAATTCCCTAGCCCGGATCTCCGGTGAAAATTAAGATTGATCCGATTTGCTTCCTTGGCTTCGTCCCGTTTGGGCGCAGCCAGGACATGGGCCAGCCAAGAAAGCGAGTTCTTGGGATGTCTCCACACGTTTGCTAGGAAATTCATAATCTGATAAATGTCCTCGCTCAAATCTTATCTTTGATAAACCACTTTCTGTTCTTGTTGGGCTCTCAAGCGTGTGGTTGATTGACAAAATCTATTATGGTTTCCAAAACTGTTCGCCTGGCTAACAATGCCTGGAGTGTAAACTATTTTGCGATCGCCCTTGGTGCGATCATGGTTCTATTCACCTTGTACCATTGGGCAAATTTAGCATATCTGAAATTTGGCCCAAAAACCCGGAACAGTTTCATGGAAAAATTGATAAGAACTCGAAGGTACGAATTCACACAGAATCCATTCTCTCTCTCTCTCTCTCTCTCTCTAACAGCAAGAAGAAAGATCAGTCGATGTCTAGCAAGCTCTGTTTTCAACCTACAAATTGGTCGATGGGCTTTATACATCGTATACTGGGCCATCAACGTGATCTTGATCGTGACCAATGTGGAGTATTCATTGAAATATGTGAGTGGGCATACATTCTTCACTAATAATTCCAAGGTTGCTGACTATGTATCAGGTTGCCAAACGTCTCGGATGGTAATAAATCTGACCAAATCCCATGGAGCCATATCTGATCACAGTTGCAGGGTTTCCGTTGCGAACTTCGTTCTCTTAGTCTTTCTCGCCTTGCGAAACACCCCTCTTGCCCCCTTGACCGGACGAGCTTATGAAAAGCTCCGTCCACTACATAAGACCGCCGGCTACACATGCATCGTGTCTAGTGCTGTTCATGGAATCACCTATGCGACAGCTTGGAGCCAAGCTGGCAATCTTTATAAGTTCCGCGAGCTGGAGTATCTTGCCGGAGGAATCGCAGGACTGGCAATGGTTGTCATTGGACTTTCTACTTTCAGTTGGTTTGTGCGCCGATCGTATGAAGGTATGCCAACATGACGTCCGATGCTCAGCATAGTAGCTGACCATCACTGAACAGTTTTCTATGCCATTCATTTGGTGCTATTCTTATTGATCATCATCATGATCGCTCTTCACCGTCCTTTGATCTCGACCAAATCTGTCACTATCATCATCTTCACGGGATGCATGTGGGGGTTGGACCGACTCCTCCGATTTGCAAAGATCTGCTACAATATGTACGGTAATCATGCAATTATAACCCCGGTGTCAGACGGCGCGGTTCGAGTCAAGCTCAACCGCAGCCTGAAGTGCAAACCTGGGTCCCATGCTTTCTTGTGGATCCCGTCTCTCCGACTTTTTGAGACTCACCCTTTCACGCTGGTCTCCAATGAGCCAGCTGAGTTTCTGATTCGTTCATACGATGGCTTCACATCTGCATTGTTCAAAGCGGCTCAACAGAAGCCCGGGAGAATGCTGCGATGTTCTTTGGATGGTGCATATGGGCAAGTTCCAAGCTTCATGGATTTCGATAGGGTGATCCTCGTTGCCGGTGGGAGTGGTGCTAGTTTTACATTCGCTATTGCCCTTGATCTTGTCAAGCAATTAGCAATTCTTGAGAGCTCAAAACACATCGATTTTTTTTGGGTGGTGAGAAGTCAAGGTATGTTTGTGGTGGTCGTGATGTCATTAGAAGAAAGTTAACATTTTCATAGGCTCACTAGAATGGTTCGCGAAAGAGCTTCAGGAACTTCGAGATAGTGACAGAGTCAGCCTACACGTTTTTGTGACTCAAGGGGGCTCTGAAAAGCCCATTGAAGTTGAAAGTCTGCACACGGTAGAGGGTTCGTCGTCCGATTCAGGCGTCCACGACCCCGAAAAGGGTCTCCGCAGCAAGGAAGACCCAGTCTCAGAGCGTCCTCTAAACATAAACAGAGGACGTCCAATTATTGAAGATCATCTTGCAAAGTTTGTTGCTGCCTGTGGCCCAACAGAGCGTATTGGAGTAGGCGCTTGTGGTCCCGTAAAGATGCTCGATATGACGAAAAGGGCGCTGTCTCATGGCATGTATGACGATGGGCCATCAATTACTATCCATACTGAGGTAAGTGAAGTTTCATAGGACAATTTTTGGATCAAGAGCTGACATCGCATCGCATGCAGGAATTTGAGTGGTAGACTATGTGCTGGACACACTTCAACATTCATGTCAATGCCCAGGTGGCATTGGGAAAGCATGATTACGAAATAAAACACCTTACTTAGGAATTGACGAAAAGGATTTTGCAGAATTAAGCGATTTTCTACTCTAAAAATCCGCCAAAGCTCGAGTTTTGTGTTTAAAGTTATAATCTAGCTGTCCAGCAGCACAGGGACCTTCTCGCACAGGTATTCCACAATCGCGTCCGGGCCTCGCTCAACCTGCAAGCCTTCGGGAATAGCATGCAGCTTGATATCGGGGCGAACGGAGCGAGCAATTTCATGAATCTGCTGGGCCTCTTCGGCAGACCACATCGATGCGCTGAACTGTATCGCCGTTAGCCTCGGCGGTTGCTCGGGTTTCCCGAGCGCGACTCACCAGAACTTCAGGGTTGTGCTCCTTGACCTTGGCCTCAACCTCGTCGATCTCTGTTTTTGTTAGCTGAATTCCGATCCGCTTTCGACGGGTGTGCTTACTTTCGCAGTTGTCAACGTGGATGATGGTGTATTGATCCTTCAGGGCCTCGGCGACGCGACCGATGAGGCGCTTCGCGCGCTCGGGCGCGGTGTTGACAGTGACGAGATGGAAGGGACCCTTTGCAGACATTTTGAAAGATTTGAGGAGTTTAAAATCGCGAAATCCGAGGGGACTTTGTCGCATTTAATCGCATCGCCACTCGGACTTCTCCACAATGTGGGAGGTGCCCCTCCGGCTTATCCCTCGGGGTAGATTTACTCCGCTATCGGTCGAGACATGCCTCTTAATCTCCAATCGCGCCCTTTCCCCTCACCAAACACAATTGCCATGTCGAAAATCGCATCTACCTTCTCGCGTAAGATCGCTGGACTTGAATATGCTGAGTAGCAAGCTAATTGAAGGAAATAGGCCTGGTGCGCTTCGTGCCCAAGTCCAACCCCTCCAAGGTTCTGATTGGAGAGCCCGTCGACCCCAAGTTGGATGTCGGATTGGCCCTTTATCAAGGCCAGGAGGTTGCTGTGCATCCCTTTTCTGGGACTTCGGTTCTGAGCCCTGGTCAGATCACCGACGCGACCGAGACCATTTCGCGCATTCTCTCTCCCTTGGCGCAATCCGAGATTGGAACTATTCGATGCATTGGACTTAACGTGAGTATTCTATGGTGTTAACACCCACACAGCATGCTGATTTGCAATAGTATGCCTCCCACGCAAAGGAGATGTCCCTGCCAATCCCTGATGTGCCAACCCTATTTATGAAGCCGTCAAGCTCTCTGGCGGACCCTTGGCCTGCGCCTACTGTTCTGCCCAAGATTACACAGCAGGATAACACCGGCGATTACGAGTCTGAATTGGTCATTGTTATTGGTCGCGACGCCAAAGATGTGTCTGAGGCAGAGGCCCTCGATTATGTCCTTGGCTACACTGCTGCCAACGATGTGTCAAGTCGCACTTCCCAGATGAACCAGAGCCAGTGGTCTTTCTCTAAGGGCTTTGATGGCGCTTGCCCCATTGGTCCTGTTCTTGCCTCAGCTGCTCTCATTCCCGACGTCAGCAAGCTGCAAATCCGCGGCCTCAAGAGCGGCCGTGTGATGCAAGATTGCCCTCTCACGTAAGTTCTGAGCACCATTTTATCTGGCGAGATTGCGGAGGAGAATAAATCGCTAACATTGTATTATTTGTAGTGACCTGATCTTCAGCGTTCCCCAGCTGGTCAGCTTCCTTTCCCAGGGCACCACCTTGCCCGCTGGTACCATCATCCTGACCGGTACACCTCCTGGTGTTGGCGCTGCTAAGAATCCCAAGGAGTTTATCAAGGCTGGAGATGAGTTTTCCGTTGAGCTGCTTCCCCACATCGGTACTCTCATCAACAAGATCGAGCACCAGTAGTCAATAGATCAAAATTATATACATCACAAATTGTTTTAAGCTTATCAAGAAACAGACCTTGAGAACTACTAAACATTCGAAAACACCTAGGCAGTAGATTTGATTTGTAGCAGTAATGAACTCGGAAATTTTGATCTTTTAGGGCTTCGAACCTTCAAAGATTATTACCGCTCATATTGAAGCTGTAGCTTCCTGTCTACATAGAATGTGCGCCCCGTCAAGCTTCATCCGAGGCTATTCTCGGAGAAAATCCCGGTCACCTACACCACTACCTGAGCTTGAGGTAATGTCCGTCATCGGAGTATACAACATGGTCTCTATGTAAGAACCAAGAGCAGTCATTATCTCCGAGCTTGCGAATTGAGCCATCTTGAGAGTGTTCAAAGCTTGGACCAATCAGAGAGCTTGACGGGTTATAACTTTTTCCCTGAGCGGAGTAAGTCTAACCCGCCCGCCCTGCAGGTATCTTATCTCTTGGCGTGCCAATTTTACACAGTAGGTTTTGGGCGGAAGTTCATGTTGAAGTAGGATAGAAAGATCGTATTTTGATGCGCTTAATTTCATTACGAAGTTCGTACGTAGAGAATGTCGAATACAGATGTAACTCAGAGCAAAGGCTACATAGTATTTACATCAAGGTTGCACGTACTGTACAAGGAGAGCCACAATCATGCCATGGATCTAGCGCTTGGAAACGTTTAGCCAGGTGCCAGCCGATCTGACATCCCGGCGACATCTGATCAGGCACCTCGTAGGCCTGCTTAGCCCGTGGTGGCTCGATCCAAGCGCTACGGGATATTATCGGGTCGGTGTCCCGGTCTATATCCCGTTCGGAGATTTTTTTTTTTTTCAATGAAAAGATGGTCTACCCCTTGGTCCTTTCTTACTTTGAGATTTGAAATTTTTACTGCTTTCTGTGCAGTATTTTTGATCTCACAGTTGCTTTCTTCTTCTCGTTTTTGTTCTGTTGCAGGTGCAATGCACAGGGACACATGATCAGATCTGTTAGATCTGTCTGCTTATACACCTCCATCCCACCCTCGATACAATGCTCCGAAAACTCACACATACTACGCACACACTACGCTACTCCTTTTTCGTGGTTATTTGTGATGTTGAAGCAAAGGATGTTCAATGTGTTATGCGACAAGCTATGCACGATCCCGAAACACCGTGCCGAGTCCGATGCCGAGCCTCTCTAGACCCGAACCCGAACCCGAACCCGATGAATTCCCACCGACGCTCGAAATTCTGAAAGCAAAAATCACGAATGTTCCCATTCTCGTTATCTATTCCTCTTTACGCCATGCCCGACCTTTCCACTGAAGGAAAATAGTGGGAATGACACTGACAACGACGACCATGGCCGACCCAATGCCCGCGCTAGGAGCGATGCCGACGTTCTCGAACATGGCAGAGAACCTGACCTGTTAGCAAAAGCACTGAAAGTGACGGACAGATATACATACCAGAAGGGACCGAGAAAACCCCAGATCTGTCGCACAAAAGTGACGAACACACCGATGCTTGCTGCCTCCTGCGGGTAGCAGTCAACAGCATAGGTGATCATCACTGTCGTCACAAGTTGGTTTCCAACAGCGCCGATCGCAGTTCCAATGATAGGAGTTACATTCCAATGGCCGCTGGGCGATGTCTGCGTGCAAACCAGGAACACAATCATACCGATGATGGTCAGCGCGAAGCCGAAATAGCTGAGCCAGAGACGGTATTCGGGCTCGGCCTTGCGGTCGATGCGACGGGAGCGACGACTCATCCAGAAGTCGGAGAGTACACCACCCATTTGCTCGCCAATGACGGATCCGATGATCACACCCAGGAACTGGAGACCCAGTTGCTCGGCGTTCAATTCGAACTTCTTTTCCAGCAACTGGGGCACCTCGACTGTTGCGAGGATGCTTCCAAACAAGAAGACCATGGCGTATGCGCAGGCTGGAATGAGAATGGAGGGGTGGCGGGCCATGGTCAGTGGACGGATGAATTCATACCATGAGAATGGTGTGGGGTCAATTCGTCGCAGTGACATGTACTCAATCTTACGAGCGGACTTGGTGTCTACGCCGCCGCCCAAATAACGAGTCTCAGGACCGAAAAACAGATACAGGATGAACTGGCCACCGTTGATCTGCGTGCTGGTTAGCTAACGAACAGCAGACTCTGAAGAGGATTCACTTACCATGGCCAGGATCCAATAGATCCAGTGGTATCCTGCGCGGTAGCACACGAAACCAAAGATGAAGGGTCCGATCGGAACACCTAGGGTGATCATCAGGGTCCAGACACCCATATAACGGGCGCGATCTTTCTTGAAGGTCGTCTCCATCACGACTGCACTACCAATGGCAGACGCAGGAGAAATGAAGAATGCCACCAGTGCACGACAAGCGGCAAGCGACGCATAGTCAGTGGACTTGGCGCAGCCGATGTTACAGATCAGACTGCAGATGAGAGAAAGGAGGAATATGGGT
The DNA here is from genome assembly GCA_026122735.1 of Penicillium bialowiezense. Classification (NCBI taxonomy): domain Eukaryota; kingdom Fungi; phylum Ascomycota; class Eurotiomycetes; order Eurotiales; family Aspergillaceae; genus Penicillium; species Penicillium bialowiezense. The sequence goes on from JAKZFB010000004.1 coordinate 2,221,539, forward strand.
CGTCGCCCATACCGGTTGGACATAGGCTTCCAGAAAAGAGGAGCACCTCCCAGAATGGCAATTTGCAAAGAAGTCAAATAACTGGCGTCTTGGACACTGATGCCAAGCTCCTTGGCGATGTCAGAATAGGCGGGAATGATGGCGGCGGCGGTAAATGTGCCCATGCAGGCGTGGAACGCCACAAGGATAAGGTTCATCATTTTCTATACGTTGGTGCATCAGAGTTCTGTTCCAAGGGATATCATGTGTCTGCGTGGATTTTGCACGTCTTTTCCGGGAGGTGAGACTTACCTTCCATTCAGGCCAATTGTAAGGGTCGGCTGCACTCATTCCAGGAATGGGATCTAGTTCGAGCGTCCCGTGTCGCTCTAGCAGATAGTCACGATGGGCCTTTGGCAGGCGAGCAGCCACCGACTCTTCGTAGGTGGCCGCTCGTCCATGCCCGGCACTCTCGATGAGATCAATATCGGCTTTGGTGCCTGGCACCTGCTCGATACCGTCTCCTCGAGATGAAGTCTGTTGTAACTCCAGAGATGCCATTCTGATGACTTTCGGACGATCAGGAACTGAGAGGAGCACTGGAGGGCTTCAAATCCCCTTTCTGAAACAAAGTGTGAAACACGACAGGAGAGGTAGGTGGGGATCCCCAAAACGCTTGAAGATGTACGAATACTAATAAAAGGTGTGCAGAGTGAAGAATTCAAGAAGATGAACAAGTCTAGAGAGGAGAATTGACCCGGGGGTTGTACAGCCAGAGCGAAAGCCACGAGCGAAAATCCCGAAGTGAGTGTGCATAGCCAAGCCGCTAAGGCCACGGCATTCGGATTTACTTCACCTGGGGTATACTCCGTTCATCTCGGCTCCGCGGACCATTCGCGTGGATCATGCGGAGAAGGCTCGCTTGCTTAGAAACCCAGAATGCGAGATTCATCCCCACTAACCAGACATTATGGGGTAGAGCGAGGCATGGCAATTGAGACCGGCTACCCGACGGGCTCGTTTAGTATGACGAACGGCTGCCAGCCCGAGCCAAGTACCGAAACCTACTCCGTTCTGACGTCTTGGCGCAATCTCTATGGGGTACGCGTCTCCATATCTTGCCTCCAGTTCCTCTGGTTTCTTTCTGGAGAAACTGGAAACAGTCACCGCGGTATCTGTTCTTTTGCTGCAAGCCGTGCACTCTAATCATCCGAGGCCTGAACACCACTAATCTACAACAAGCAGGGTGGCGAGCTCTTGCCACGCTACCGCGGTATTGCCACGCTCAGCACACTCGGCTCGGCTTCTCCGCAATGCGCCTTTTCTTCCCCCTGTAGTCCCCCACAATTTCACAAATCACCCCTACATTGCCCATCTTCGTGAGTCAGGAAATACAAACAGATAGCCGGCTTTTTGTGTAAATAGACACGTCCTTGAATTTGAATAAAATCCATCTAGAAACCGTGTAGTTCACATCCATGTTAAACCCGAATGTTGCAAAATGTAAATCCGTGCTCGCATAAGCAGCACCACACCCCACAATTAGTTCCCCACAAACTCAACGGATCCTACTCCTTCACCTTCACATATGCCTACAATGGAGACACCAACGATACCAGCTAAGAAGCTGATATGTCGAGCATGTCAAAAGGGCTTTTCTAAAGCCGAGCATTTGAGGGTCAGTCAATATACCTTCCGTGCCTCTCATGCCTTCCTTCACTTTGTAGTTGCCCGGCTTCCCCACAAGGACTTGGGGAATGCCAAGGGATTATGGGACTTTTACTAATAGCTTACAGAGACATGAACGCTGTCGTATGTTCTAACGATGCTTTGATATCATTGAATATCTATTCTCACACCATGCCATGGGACTAACTTGGCTGTTTAGATACGGGATCCAAGCCTTACGTCTGCAAAGAGTGCCGACGGCCCTTTGCGCGTCAAGATGCCCTTACTCGGCATGAAAAGCTACATACCCGTTCCACGGATACAAGCCGTGACTCGGGTCACTTGTCACAGCCTTCTGTGAGTTCCGTTGCTTCGTGGGATACCAACAGCGTCTCGCCCGTTGACTTATCCACCTCCGCCACAAGTCAATCATGGGATGAGGCTTCCGGTGATGCTAGCATGCATGGCACCTCGGTTTTGGATCTTGCATTGATCTGGCCGGATTCAGAGAACTTGTTTCAGAGCTTGATGTCGTCAGACACGACGGATCAATGGCAGATGCCTCTCGGAACTTTACCATTTCCACCTGTGGTGCAGGATATGCACGGCATGACGTTCGACTCTCCGAACTCTTTCAGTGATCGCAGCTCTTCGATTGGCACATTGCCAATCGGCGGTGGACACCAAGCGGTGCAAGATTTAACGGAGATGGTGACAAGCTCGGTGAGTGAGAACGTTGGCAACGAACCCCACGTTAAACTGAGAGTGAGATGAGAAGATGTCAAAACTAACGTCTGGCTGATATAGTCTTCGAGTGTCACTGCTGCTGTCAAAGCCACATCCATCACCTCGGTGTTCCTCGACGAATGTCTTCATCTATTCTTCTGTCGTTTCATACCCACGTTTCCAATCTTGCATCGCGCAACATTCGTCTTTAAAGAATGCACACATGCTCTGCTGTTAAATGCAATCGCCATTGGATCTTTATACTTGGGCCCCAAAGACTCGGTTGCCAAGGGCGAGGTTCTATGGCGGTTAGCACACACAGCACTTGCCACTTCCTGGCAATCCCTCATCACCCACAAAGGCCCATATGACGCCTGCAAAGGCGTTCAGCTAATTATCACTGCCTTATTGGGTCAGGTGTACGGTGCACTATCCAAGAACCGAGCAGTTCGAACTACTAGCCAGGTCTTCCGCCCGCTTGGCTTTTTCTGGGCTCGGCATTGTGGCATGTACGACAGCGAGCCATATTCCATGGAAAACTTGCCGTCTATGACAGCTCCTGTCGCAGAAAAAGAGCATCAATGGCGGGTCTGGTCAGCTCGTGAGATTCAACAACGCGCCCTACTAGCCTATTATGTGTTAGATGGTCTCGTGGCTCAAATGTCCGGCGATGCGGTCTCGGCCAGGCATGTAGCAAACCCGCTTTTCCTTCCGAGCAGTGAAGTCCTCTTTGAAGCGAGAACTGCGGATGAATGGCTTGTCGAAATGCACTCTCACAACCCTAGTTGTTCGTCTTTCCGCTTTGTTTTCCGCTCCCTGTTTCCGCCAGTGAGCAATTTCCGTCCACTGGACTACCAATTCTCCGCCTTTGGTCTTCGTGTTGTTCTCGAGGGCCTTCAATCCTTAATCTCGGACTGCGATGAAAACGACCTCGCTGTCGGCGTCCCCGGCCAAACAGATATCCGCCGAGCCCTGGCCCAAGTTCACGAAACAATAACAATGAGCATCCACTTCACATCCGAGGAACGACTCGAGATCCTCCTACGCTGGCACACACTCTGCCTAGACACAATGATCGACTCCACCGTCCTCTCCCGTCACGTCTGCTCCCGCTACAACATTCCCCAGCACTTTTCAGGGGGTTCTAGAACCGTTCGCCCCGGATTCGATTTCTGGGAATGGGTAGAGACGGATGATGCACGCCGCGCCGCTCTCCATGCCATGTCTATCCAGGACATTGTCGAGAAGCTGCCGCGTGGTCGTGCCCATGTGGTGCACATGCCCAGCTCACTCTTTGCAGCAGCGACTATCTATGTTGTTTTTGCGCTTTCTGGCCATCCTTGTGCGAGTTACCCGCATGATATTGACTGGCATGAGGCCTTGCTTTCACACTCTGAGCTACCTTTTGGTTACGGTAACCCGAAGGTGCCTTCGGGGTCTGAAACGAGTAAGTTCATTGAGGGAAAATTCAACAGTTTCCATGGAAGGAACTTGCTGTATGAGTTGAACTCTATCCAGAAGCTTTTCCGGTGCTTGTCTTCGCAGTGGGGCATTGCACATGATATGGAGGATATCGTTGCCCAGTGGATTGAGTTGTGTCATTAGATGGTAGCCTCGCTTGGCCTGTTGTGGAGTTCTGAGCGTGCATTTTTGTATGGTTTTTGATATGAATCACGATTTACCTTTAAACTTTTTCTTTGCTTTTTTCTTTTGACTCCAGGGCTCTCTGTCATCAAAATAGCGAGGGTTGCCAACCCTGGGTATCCAACTTGGGCAATGTCTCACATCGCATACGATAACCCCAGGCCGACCGAGCTCTTTCCCAGAATATTCTCCTGGTTGCTCGATATTTTGATTTGAGAGCTACTGGAAAGAGGGTTCGACCATGAGGTGGTTCGAAACTATTAGTTAGCTCTTGCAAAATATTTGCATTGTTCGGGCCCAGTGGGCCCAAGGGTCGGGCCCAACCCAGCCCATTTGCGGGCTGGGCTGGGTTGGGCTCTGGGCTCTGGGCTTTGTGGGCCGGTGTCAAAGCGTACAGTAACCCCACTAGGATGTGCCCTATTCATGGCGCTTCTGAATCTCAGCATGGAATCAAAGTTTCAACTACGATTTCTCAAATTATAGTTTATTTTCCTTCTACAGTCTAATCTGTGCTTCTGTAATTTCAAGTGCGATTCTATCGCCCGTCTCCACATTGGACAGTCCATCACGTGACCTAAACGCGAAAAAGTCGCGCTGTGACGCGCTGTGACGCGATCTTCACTATCCACTTTCGGCTCACTCCAGGGCTTCATGCAAGTTCGCTGCGTGTTTGCTCCGACTGCGCACTAGCATTCTTCAGCCTCCGGCCTGTGGGTCACATTCGGAACTAGACATATGCAAGTGCTCCGAGTGCAATTCAAATCTACAAGCGGTATCTTCATGCCAAAAGTGAATAAACCAGGCTCAATGATCACCTCTCCACCCCTGCATCGACGACCCGATGCCGGCAACCACGGTGCCTCCGATGGGTCTTGCATCGGCACATGGGGGTATACTCACCGATATTCGGGTTGAAAAGAAGCTGGCTACAGGACGTGGCAAGAAACTCACGCTTGCACAAGAAAACGTCCTGCGACGACTCTATGAGCTTGAATTGCCATCGATACCACATGGAGAGATACCTGTGAAACGGTTCTGGGTCCATCTCGCAGCCCGCTTTCATCAATGTTGTGGACGAGAATACTCATGGTTGTCCGTGAAAAGAAAGATTATGGGGTCAGTGGCAGACAGTCAACAGCCGATACCTAACTCCTGCGTTGAGCAGGCTAGCAATGAAGAACCCACAGCTGAGATTGCCCCTCTAAATGTTGCCAGTGGCTCAACACCACCTGGCCTGGATTCGGCAGACGAACCTCGATCGCCTCTGGGGCAACGTCAGACACCGTCGAACTCGCATTGCGCTGATAGCCCGGGATTGAATGAGCGTGATGGAAGCCCTGCAGTCGTCGGTGATTGGACACGGAGAGTCTTATTTCCCCACGCAGCAAAACGAACCAAACAGACTCGAAACACTGCCAAAATGCCTCACCCTCCCCGAACGAACCACCGACCACTCTCTACTTCAGACCGAGGTGGCTTATCGGGTGCTGCAATTCCACCGTCTTCGTCACGCACACTGGGAGATCGTCGTGTGTCGGTACCGGTTTCACGCAAACGTAAACGTTTGGCAGCGGACTGTGACTCTTCAAGTAAGATGTCCAGGGGGGACACGAACACTCCGCGAAAGCCACATGAAGCAGTCACAAAGGACCTTGACTCGCTGTATCCATCTGATCCCGATGATCTGCCCAACACACCCACTCATATATCGAGAAAGCTTTGTTAGCACCAAGGGTTGAATCTCCTGACATCTGGCATGTGCATGTTGGCCTGGGTGTTGAATGTACCTTTCATCAAGTCGCAAGTGTGTTGCTCAATGCCTTTCTCGGTGGATCAAATATCCCCAATATTCAGAATGTGCAAACAAAGATCATCCTTGTGCTTGGACTTATATGATCACAGTGTCAAATAATGTCCAACGGCTATTTCGAGCTCTAGGGGTGGTAGAATGCAGCGGGCTAGAAAATGAATCCCCTTCTGAATCTTCCTCTTAGCAGTGTTGTGGTCTTTGGAGTCATCTTTTGAGCAATCTTTCGGGCCCTCTGAGCGGTAGTCATAAACCAAAGCTTGTTGATTTGCTTGCTTAATTACAAGGGGCAAAGAGAGATTTTGCAATTTTTTGTTTTTTATAAAAAACGGCGGTAACCTTGGAATTGTGTAGACCTATAGAGGCAGCAAGTACCTATACCTAGTGGCACTGCTGTATCACGAACTCGGCATTGACCTCGGTCGGGATCTCGGGACATCGGGAATCTTATTTGGACAGTCAGCACTCTAAATTCAGTGCCATTCCCACGCGATTCTGTACCCCAGCCTCATGCATAACGAACCACCCAAAACTACGACCTCTGAAGATTTCCTACAATCGAGTAGAAGCAGACGGTGATTTTGTAAATTCCACTATGTAAGAGATTAATCAACTTCCCCCCCGATCAATCTGCCTTTTTGTGCTTTTCGAGATTTTGGTCCGTCTGAAAATTCTCGTCACGCTCCCTGCGTCGAAATACTTCTTCATCGATGCCAAGGGACATTCCCCATGCGTGACGTACATCAAGAAAACAAATGAAACCTCCCCATATGAGTATCCTCAGATCAAACTTGCAATAAATTTCCCTCCAGTCAAGCCACAATGTGCAATATGAGCATTCGAGCGCATTCAGATTAAATGTCGAAAAGTGGCTTTCCCATGGGACACCATTCCGCAGCGTCATCTCTGGCGGGCTCTTGACTCAAAGTGGGATCCGAGGATGTTGCCAGGAGGCGAGGGTCCCTCTCAGTCACAGTCATCGGGCTAGAGGGAATAGAAATCGGATCGGCAAAGAGAGCCTCCTCCTCTTCCTCGGTCAGCTTGCGCTTCGAGCCAACCTTGCGCTTCGAGTCAACCTTGCGCTTGATCTCATCTCTCTGGTCATCGGAGATGGACACGACCTGGATAGTATCTTCAACGAGAGTGTCGGAATCGGTCTCTTTCATCATATTTGCGAGGGCGTATTTCTCGTCAACTTCCTCTGGATCCTCGTGCTTGATTTTGGCCTCGTCCTCGTCCTCTTGCTTCTCGCGCTTGATCTTGACTGGAGGCTGCTCTTCTACCTCGCCGACGTCGGACTCCTCATTCTCACTGCTGCCCGGCTGATTTGCTGCCCATCGGCCCGCGGCCAACTTTTCGTCATGGGTTCTCTTTGCCTGGGAAACAACACGCTTGCGCTTGTTGGCGGGAGTAGAAGTTGATCCACTAGCGGGAGCCTTGCGAAGAGTTCTCTTCTTGGGGGTAATCGGGCTGGTTGGTCCTGCGCCGCCCCTTTTGGCCTTGCTATTCTCCTTGATTTTGTTGATGCGCTCTCTGATTGCGCGAGGAGTTGGCTTGGCATCCTCTTCGGCAGCTATCGACGAGATTAGCGGTCAGCTTGTTAATCAATATGTGAAAATGGTGGTCACTCACGCCAGGCATCGGCCACACGCTGGACATCAACGCTAATTTCAGATGTCTCAAGAATTGTGGTCAGGAGCTATTGTTGTGAAAATGCGTTAGCGTGGGTGCCGAGAACAAGTTTTTCAAACACAGTGTTAGTTTGGGCACGAGTGAAGGCAAATCGGAAAATAATTGCGACAGAAGTAACGTGATTGGGAAGTTTGGGATGTCACTCCATGGCCCTGGACACAAGAGTCTCGGATGAAGACACTCAATCGCCAAGTGAGGACTAGAAAACGAGAGGTTTTAAGACAAAGTGACGCACAATCTGATCAGCAGTGCTGTCCCAGTTGATTCTGCCCATATTGACGGTTTTGACGGTATGGTGACTCGCGGGAGTTGAAAGGTGAGTTGACTCGCAGTGGGGTCGATGTCCCCGAAGTTGGTTGAGTGATGTTGAAGGTGGAATAGAAAGTTGAATGTTGGCGGAGATGAAGACGGAAGAACGTTGCGACCATCAACAAGACGTTTTATACTACGCTTTAGAGGAACTAGGTAGTGATACTTCCACGATCAAATGCTAGATACACTATCACCCTTTCGTTACAGCATAACAACAATCTCATCTATCTTATGAGACGGCTACTTAGCAGGATTTTGCTTATCAGATGATAGCGCTGTTTATTGTCCATAACTGGGTCTTGGTTACTGGTACTAACCAGCAACGCTAAGATGGATACGAATACGTCAAGTGTTTGAATTGCACGGAGAGCCATAGAGCTACAGACAAGAGAGAGAAGACAATACCCGGAAGAGACTCCTGTTACTTACAGTGCTTCTGAAAATCAAACTTTCCCAAATGATGCTTGAACAGAGCCGGTCCTTATATGCCCAGGTAGTCTTGGGTATTGGTATTGTATTATTCTTGGCCGCATCTCAAAATTCTGCTCCCCATGCTCGTTCTATAACATCATAGAAGAAAGCCTGTCCGGGTGAGGACCGCGCAGTAAATGGCCTCGAGAGCACCCCGTCTGGAAACAGTACAATTGAAAGACTTCAAAGCTTGTTGTTGGCTAGATTTGTAAGTGCTCGCTGTGTGATCAAATAGTTTTGAATACACTCGTGGCAATTATCTCCACTGGGTTGATTACCACAATAAGTGAGGGGCTGTCTCGCACTCCGCTCTCATCAATTATCGTAACCAGGACCGCACGATCATTATGAACATGAATAATGAAGCCATTGCGGACCGCGCTTTTTCATCTTCTAATTTTCCTGGCATAAATTTGTTCTAGCTGATATTGTTCAACTTCAGATACAACGAAAGCATCCTGAAGCACCTTTGCAAATCTGGGGTTGCTTAGGTTTTTGACCCAGACATACCACGTGACACACTTTATTTCTTCAGGGAGAGCTTTGGTTGGCTGGGGGCTCTAGACTCCACGTGGAACCGAGCCCGGGCCGCCCGGGTGGAAACTTTATGGAGTCCCCCACCTCCCATGAATATCCCAGAGATGCGCATATAAAGTAGCATGTAATTGTGGACTCGGGGATATCTTTCAAGTGAGGAATTTATTCTGGCCGAGATTCCCAAACTGACAATGGCCACTATAGACTTGAGTAGAAGTCCGAGAATACGTAGTTGCCCATTTTGGCAGCCCTCCAATCCATGACAGAATACCTTAGGTGATAATTAGGTGATAATTTTTCGACCTCGCGCTTTCGTTTTTCGTTCCGTTCGCCGCGCTCATTCGTCTTTCCACCTTACCACTCCGTTCGCCTCCCAATTCTATTCTCCATCGACATCGCTCATCAAAACATCGTCGAAGAATAATCAAAATGCCTCAATCCTGGACTCAGCAGCGCGATCAAGAGGTAAGTCACAGCCAGTATGGCAATCCATGTGTTGTGCTCTTGACTGGTCCAATCCACGGATTCTATGAACGTTACTTGAATATGAATCCCCAGTCACCACTCACGAACTCATCTTATTCCGTAAATTCCTGTTTTACTGACATGTGGGTTGTTGTTTTAGCTCTTGCTCGCCATTGAAGCGTCGCACTCCATTGACTGGGCTGCCGTTGTTGAGCAGCTTGATGGTAAGTTCCATACCTTGCAGTCAGTGAGACGTTCACATCTGACGTTCATGCGATACCGGCAGATACCACCGTGACCGCGAACGCGCTGCGAAAGCACATGACCGCCATTAAAAAACAGCTCAAGGACGGCAATGGTGACAAGCCCGCTGCTGGCGCGAAGGCTGCTCCTCCTAAGAAGGCTGCCAAAGCCGCTGCCAAGCCTGCTTCCAAGCCTGCTACTAAGCGTGTCGCGGCGAAGGCCACTGAGCCAGTTGCCCAGGATGCCGACACCGACTAGGCCAGCCCTGCCGGAGAGGTTGCGACAGTGCTGAGACTCGAAGACATGGAAATTTCTCCTTTCATTCAGCAAGATTCTCGCTTTGGGTCTCACGTTCTCATTGGCTTCCTTTCCTTACGATTGCTTTGGGCTTACACGGTGCGACGATGGATATTTGTGCCCAAGCAATCAAGTCTGCAGGTTTATTTTTAGCACGCTGCCCTGGCTGAAATTAATTTATGAGTCCAAAGGACCATTTTCACAAGTTCTTTCACCCATCGTATTCACATTTAGAGGCTAGACGTTATGTGACATGTAAACACATCCGAAAAGGACAACATTCTCAACAGTTAATCTATACATAGCTGTCAGAAACAAGCGACATATCAACAAAGACGCTGGAAAACCAAATGATGCACTGGCCAGGTTGCTAGACCCGAACAGCGACACCGCCAAGTATTAGTGTCCATATGACTGACACGAGATCAAACTCCTTTCTACATCGTTCCAGAAGAAGGGGGCGTAGCAGCCCATGGCCCACTGACAAACTGCGATCCCGAGGATCTCCCAGTGTCCTCCACAGACTGTATCGGATATTGATTGGGCTGGTGATAGGGCATTTGGTGGGCTTGCGCTGTGTCAGGAAATCTGCCTGATCCATCGTGACCCATTTGGTGCTGGGTAACATAGTGATTTGGGCTGGCTTGGGCTAACGGGTTGGGGTGCTGGTTGCTTCCGTGCTGACCTTGTCCGCCTGGCCAGGGGTGTGGGATTTCCGATCCTGAGTGCGTTCGTATCATGTGTTGCTGTTGGTATTGGCTCTGTGCCTGTTGCAGCGGCGAGAATCCCTGCAGAGCAGGGTCTTTCTGGTTATGTTGTGATTGGGAACGCGAGACAGGGTAGCCCTGGAATCGGGCTTGATCGGCCATTGACTGCGGTGAATGATTGGAGAAATTCTCAACAGGAGATTGATATGCTTGGGCCTCTTGGTGCACGGATGGAACGTAGGCTCTGCTTCCGTGTTCGCTCGAAGGCTGTTCGGTGTGCTGTGGAGACGGATACGAGCCATAGAACGGCTGTTGTAATGTGGACATGGGGACTTTACCACCAGAGACACCTGGATGTCCTGATTGAACCTCGGATGGCCACTGCGGTTGAGGAATTCTTGCTCCGCTTAGCTGCCTATTCAGTTGCTCTTGTTGGTTGTTAGTCACGGCCCACGATGCTGGTGGCTGGTTACCATGCATCGCTGCAGCGCTGGCGGGATACCCTTGGAACAAATCTACAGGAAAGCCCATATTGTAAGGGTCAGGCTGAGCCTGGTATCCCCCTCCATTGTGGCCCCACGCTGACGGTGTGGCATTTTGGGCCATGCTGTGTGGGTAACCTGGGTGTGGCTGGTTCGTGTAGAAGGTCGGCTGGGCGCCGTTTGCTGGTACACCGTCGCCTCGGTGCGGGCTCTATTCTCGATCAGAAGTGTTGGCATGCCACCGGTGCAAATGTTGCAGGACTAGAAAAACTTGAACTCACCTGCGCATACCCCGCGTTTGCTGGTTGGTGATCGTACCCGCCGGAAAGGTGTTGACCAGTGTGATTTGGATACCAGCCTGATGCGCTTGTCCCATGTGTTGAGGTTTCCGACTTTGGATAAATCTGGGGGTCAAGGGAGCTCTATCCCACCATCAGTGCCATTCTTGTATCGCTTCGCAGACATAATGAGCGCGATTCCCTACGGAAATTCTCGCACTGTCCGCCGCGAGCAAGTGGTTCCCCTCCATATGATTCCCAGACGCCACTTCGCGAGTGATATTGTTTGCTTGTTGCGGGGCTTGAGACGGCCCTCCTCCGATCGATGGTGTCGTGGATGGGGTCAGATGGATCGGTTCGGTAGGTATTTCCCATTGTGATTTTCCGGTTGTTCTCTGAACGTAGTACCATTGCCTTCGGACCCCTTCCCACTGAGGGAGCCTGTCGTAGCTTGTTAGAGAATTATCTTTGAAGTCTCATGTCCAGACCTACCAGCCTTCGGGGAGTTGAGGCGGTGGAGAAGACGGGCCAGCTGTGTCCGCGGGGGCCTCGGGCGCCATGGCCTATCGTGTCTCGGCGCTGAGATCAAAGAGAACGAAGAGGCATACAAGGTGTCGAAGGCGATGAAATCCTGTAAAGGCAGGTGAGGTCCAGGCAAACTCTCGGATAAGAAGATCTTGTGGGCCCCGTCGTTATCGTGCACAGACCCCACATGTTCCAAGTTATCCAGGGCCACTTCCAGGAACTGCTTGCTTCTTTGGCCATTTAATGCCTAACGTCGTCATTGAATCGCTTCTCTCTTCGCATTATGCAGTGTTGTGGTCTAGGGCTACTCTGAGATTCTAGTTTGGCTAGGGTAGTATAGTCAGATTATTTAGGGTACCTTCCAACGTTGACCAGCAACACAACTTCCACTGCGAAATCATATTTCTGATACTCTCTCGTTCTAGATATATCGAGATTCTGCAACTCATCTGGTTGATATCCAACGCCATTTTGAGGGACTACCTGATCAGCAAATATCGAATTATCTATTCTCGCATATTTTGGTATAGTGGGCATGGACTGATAAATAGCTTGGATCTCCTCGGTGCTCCTGGAAGTCTTTGGAGTGTCACCCACTACTTTTTGAGGTTATGCCAAAACGGTAGCAATGATTTTGCCCCCACGATATTTTCGTTCCTCTTGTGCTCCAGCGGAGTTTTCTTGAAAGAAGCGTGTTTGAAAGATACGTGCTATCTTCATACAGCCAGTCAGTAGGATGATGCCTCTCTTGCTCGAGCAATATATCGGCAATTATATGGTCAGCGATGCCTCTTTCAATACAAAGCAAGCCGTGGGCTCAGTCTCAAATTTGTGCGGTCATCTCAAAGCAAGGCGCAACAAGCGCATCTGACCTGTCACTCTGTTTGATTCTCTTGGTTGTGCCAAATTCCATGCTTGTTTGTACAAATGAGTGCTATTGAGCTGCATGATAGTACCCATTGACACCAAATGCCACATAATAATCGCCGGGCTGATGAAAATCTGTCAGTCCGGGGTTACTTTTTGCAAATTATACGGAATAGAGCAAGGAGATCATGATTTTCACCGTGCTCGGTAGATCAACCAAGGCAAACCAATCAGATCCTTGAACTTCGCGTTTCGTCCAACATGTCTGAGAGTGGAGATATGAATGTGTTGCAGGGTAGCAAAGCAAATCACCATACCCACACTTTCATGACAGCCCTAGAGTGTGATTCACTGATACCTAATTGCGAAGATTCCGAATCACAAGGTTTGCAATGTTTGGCCCGGCATTCGGGCTCTCAGTATCCGAAGTTACTGCAAAGCTTGGCGGCACAATTGGGCCATCTCTTCCAAGGTTTCCATCCGTGGGCCGTCCGGGATGCACAAGTATGCACAAGTAGTCCAGATGGATTAGAGGACCCGCACTTTGTGTCTAACCGCCAGTCGATTCTTGGCAGTGCCCAGGTACTTTCCAAGGTTCGTCATTGATGGACGCCTTCCGAGAAGCGTTGTGGCCGATCGATCGGCGGCGTTGATGACCGTGTTTGTCCCGATTTCTACACCGCTGTTTGTGCTGTTTGCACACATGTCTCAGTCTGGAAGTGTACAGGCGATGCATAAATAAGTAGGCATTCTTCAGGATATTTTGTAAATTATTGACCCCTGAGCGGCTCCTAGTCATACAAAATGAGCATCAACAGCAGCAGCATCATACCACCTGGAAAGGTGGCGTTCGTGACCGGTGCGAACGGCATCAGTGGCCATGCGATCATCGAGCATCTCATTCGGACACCCGAATCAGCCTGGTTAGTAAGAATTGAGGAAGCACGGAAAACATAACTCTAACTGTATCAAAAGGTCCAAAATCATCGTTACTTCGCGGAGACCACTTCCATCATCTTGGGTGGATCCTCGAGTTGAATTCGTGGCCCTCGACTTTTTGAAGCCGGCTGAGACCATTATCAACGAGATCAAAACAATCTGCAAAGATGTCACGCATGCTTACTTCACCTCCTACGTTCACTCCATGGACTTCTCCACGCTCGCTGAAAAGAACTGTCCTCTTTTCCGAAACTTCCTGGATGCAGTTGACTCAGCCTGCCCTAAACTTGAGCGAATCTGCCTGCAAACCGGCGGTAAAGTAAGTACTTGTAGCCTCCTTGACCTGCTGCTCTAACATTCTTGCAGCACTATGGAATGATGTTTCGGGAGTTCTCAACCCCGTTCCATGAGGATACCCCACGGTACGAGGGCCCCGGATCCGAATCCATCTTCTACTATGAGCAGGAAGACGACTTGCGCAGGGTACAGAAACGTCGCAGCACGTGGCACTATAACGTAATTCGTCCTATGGGGATTATCGGGTACACTCCTCAGTGTAAGTCACAATCTTTTGGAACGATGCACGAAACCTTTTGCTGACTTACGATGAACCTAGTCAATGGCATGAATGAAGTAGTTCCTCTTGCTCAATACTTCCTCATCTGCCGAGAGCTCGGTGAAACCCCGAAGTGGCCTGGGAACTTACGCAACTACCATCGCGTCGAGGATCAATCGTACGCTCCCAGCATTGCCGACCTCACCGTGTGGGCGACCACCCAAGAGCACTGCAAAGACGAAGCCTTCAATCACACGAACGGAGACGTGATTCTGTTCAAATTCTTGTGGGCTCACCTCGCAAAATACTTCAACGTTGAAATTCCTAGCTACTCAAGCATGCCCGACAAGGATCAGCCCGAGCTGGACCTGGTTGAGTGGGCCCGTGACAAGGAGCAAGTGTGGAAACAAATTGTCGCCAAGTACGGTGGTCGAGTGGACTGCTTCCAGCTTGACGGCTTTGCCATGCTGAACTGGGGTTTCAACCCATCCATCACTATCAAAACTCCATTTATGAGCACAGTCTCGAAGGCTCGCAAGTTCGGCTGGAATCGTATCGATGACTCCTACGAGGCTTACGACCGTTCATTCCGATCCTACGAGAATACTGGGATTCTGCCGTGCTCGCGCCAATTCCGATGAGTGAAGAGTCCCGGCTGAGTCCCCGAGAAGTGGTCTTTATCTTTTTGTTGATGTGACCTCGGGGCTGTCGCGCGGGTAACCTGGGGAGGTTATCTACATTGAACACATCAAGGGACGTTGGGAGTTTCATTAGAGAAATAATAAATTTTGTTGATAGCTAACCTTGGAAAAAGTCGTAAGAATTCGCATGCCCAGGCGACAAATCTAGTAAATAAATACGCCTCACACCGAAGGTTAGACGTAGGTATCAAGAGTCTAACGTAGGATCGTTGAGATAATTCTAGGTTATCGATGAACATCTGTCCTGTCAATAATCATGCCTGACCCTTCATTATACTCCAACTAAAGCTAGCCAATCTTGAAAGTTGACAATCTTTCGTTTCATTCAATGTCAGTTCTTCAATTGCAATCCATCTAAGGTTGGTTGAATTTTGTGATAACTGAAGAGGGGAGACCTTGGCACAAGAGTGAAATTATTTGGCTCCAAAAAGCGGAAATTGTCCAGCATTTCGCAAAACAGCTGTGGGTCATGCCAAGTTTTCGTACGATGCGGATTTACTAGTGTCAGGCCTGGCCAAAAGGCTATGCCCACATGGGCACCGCCTCTTTCTTCGTTTCCGATGATCTAGCAAAGGCTTGGGTCGAAATCGAGATCTTCGCGTTGATAATTAAATTCGGTAGGTTGTGGCGTAAATGGAAATGTAGCTGAACATGGCCCATTCTGGTCATGATTCTCGATTCCGGGTAGCATTGTGATCCAGCATTGTTTTTCTGAAAGAACAAATCGCATCGTTTCCTTTCCGTGCCTTGCATTCTGGACACTCACGCCCATGCGTGATGAACAGAAGATGAAGGGCGTATTTGTACTCATCCGGAATCCTCGTTTCCAAATGCGCGCGAGTCTCTTCTGCCGTGGCCTGGCTCGGCCTCCACCCCAGAAGCCCAGTGATGCGATAGATGTGAGTGTCTACTACGAACCGTTGTCGCTGTAGGGTCATCGATAGCACACAACTCGCAGTCTTGGGTCCGACTCCATTGTAACCAAGCAAGTCCTCCATAACCTCCTCATCTCCAAGAGACCAAAGACGGTTCAGGCTGTATAGTGAATGCTTTGTCTCCACCTGGTGCAGTATAGACATGAGCATCTTGGCCTTTCGGGCGTGAAGCCCCCCACAGGATAACACGTCCCGTAATTTGGCCTCGCCGCCATCGGCGATACCATGATAATTTGTCCAGTTCCCATAAGTTTCTGCCATAGCGTTCACCTGGCGAATGGCATTCCGCTCATTGGTGGCCTGACACAGAACGGCATACACAAGACCATCTAAAGGGTCTGCGAAGGAACTTGGTCGATCCACACCGTCAGCATTCATTGCGTCCGCGGCAGTGGGGTCGCGATCGCCGTGGAGTGCAGCCAGGGTGTCGTGCGCAAGCTTGCATTCATCTGCGGATGGAGTATGGTGGTTTGGGAACGGAGTACGCGAGGCAAAGCGCTCATACTGATCCCACTTCTTTGAAGGCCGTTTATTCGTGGCCAGGGCAGGCATGGGAGGTTTGATTTCCAAGGTTTTCTTTGGATGTCGAGGCGAGATCCTCCTTCTCAGCTGATGGGAGATTGCCATTGCTATTGTTGCAATATTCTCCAAAGTAAAAAAGAATAGCCAATTTGAAGCTCTCGAATCTAAGCTTCGAATCTAGCGCACAAGTGGGCAAAGAAGAACAGAAAGGAAGTAAGGTAAGAAAAAAATGTGCGGCTTGCATCCTAAGACGGAGGGGACAATATTGGCGAGACACCATCCTATTGCATCTGGAAACGGCACTACGTCATCTCTAGACGAGCCCTGATCTCGATCCAGTGGCCGAAATCGACTGCCGCTCAACCAATTCGATGAGCCGTCGCAAACCATATTTTTGTGGACCATTCGGAATCTTGTAGCCAAATCGGTGTCTGGTTCGGAATCTTGGGGATCCGAACCTTTGAGTGGATCCTGAGATCGGTGGGGCGACCGCTATACTCTGACTGCGTTGTCTTCTCCGTTGCATTACACACTTCCTTGTTCTCTGGAGGTAGAAACTTTCTTTTACGTTCTACCAGGGCGGGTACACTATTCTTCTCTCAGAAATCGAGACGTGTCCAGGCGAGCACCAAATTTCGAAAGCAAATAAGAACACCAAAAATCGGGAAATCAGAGCAACTCCATAGGCAAGTTCCTGGTGGGGTTCAAAATATCATGGTCATTAGTTGTATCGTGTGTATCGCTAATTTAAAGCAAATAACCCCCTTTAGCATGCTTGATAGCTCTCCATAGTAGATAATTGCGCCATGACCCTGCGCCGTGCAAAAAATTCAAAAAGCAAATGAAAAAGAGCGCCACAAAAATAATACATCCTCCAGCTCCATAAAAGGTAAAGGGATAACAGGGGTATGGCTAGACTTCAGAAGAAGCATCAAAGGTTGCAACCGTGTCCGCATTACCACGCGTGCCCTGGGGCTGGATCAGGGTCATTGCCATTCCAGTCTTCATCTCCGCTCGGTTCATCGTCGAGGAAGTCATTCTCGTTGTATTGCAGCTCCGTAGGTCGTTGATTGTCAATTCGAATGCTAACAACATCACACATTCCTTGGATGTTTTCATCATCGAAGGGCGAGGTGCCCCGTGATTGATTGATCGCTGCCTCGCTTGCCTCCATGGAGCTTTGTTTTGCCAGACGGGTGCTCTGGCGTTTTGTTGGAGTCGATGGACCACCGTCCGCGGTGTGTGAGTCACTTGTCTGGCCTTCTCCCTCTCCCGCTTTGGTGGATGTCGCGTTGCTGATGCCCAGCTGGCGCTTGCGAAGGGAACGCATGTTAGGATCTGGCGGCGAGCAGCGACGTAGGAAGACTCGCTCTAGTTGACTGATCCATCTTTCGCGGAACGTAGCACGATCCCGCCATCCGATTTTCAGAATGGCGCTGATCGACAGCTTTCGCAGATCGCGAAGATCAGGCGCCGCATTGACGAGTGAGGTGAAGAATACCTCTGCAGCAGCATCATCCCACTTGCGCAACTGAGTCAACTCGATTTCTTGGAGTGTGGTGGGCCATGTGGGTATCTGCGTTTTCAAAAGCAGGGAATCAAAGTGAGGCTCAACGTCGTGGTAACTCGATCCATCGTGCATGGAAACATCCATCTTGAAATTTTTGAGATTGGGGCATGACTGGCTCAAGGTCGGGATAAAAGACATGCTGAGATGGCGATTGTGTCTGAGGTTGAGCTCTCGGAGATTCGTGCCATGTGAGCCTAGGAAAGCTGTGAGGTCCTCCGACCAAATTCTATCGCAGTTTCTCAACGTGAGCGATTGTAGTGTCTGTGGCAGCTGAGTCAAAACCTCGCCGCTGACCAAAGAACACTCAAGAAACTCCAATCGTTCGATATTGGGTAAAAGGCTGAGTGCATTCGACAAGAGAGCCCCTTTATCAGCAAGGACTTCTGACGGGTCATCGTTCAGGTGGAGCAACTTGAGCTCCTTCAGCCCGCGAAATGCTGGTTCCCCGTGTTGGCCAAGCATAAACTCAAGGAGAATGTCGGCATCTAAGAAACGACAGTTCCAATCCCAACTTCGGAGAATGAGACCAGTGTTGTTGATGGCGAAAAAGAGAGAATCTTGGTAACTCCATCTCGAGGGAGCAATGTGCCATGGAGGAATTCCGACGGTGTAGTCGTCTTTGTGATAAAGTCGAATAGTATGCACTTGAGGAGTCTTCTCGATCAACTTAGCGAGATCGAAATACCCGAGGGTTGGCCCACTCTTGTAAAGAAGCAGTGGTTCCACTTCAATATGAAGGTTTTTTATCTTGCTGGCGTAATTCATGGAGAGTGTTTCCGATGGTTGGGACAGCAGGTTGAACAGTGCATGGGTCTTGTGGGCGGGCAAAACCGGCGGACAGTGATAGAGAGCAGCAAGTGCAGGCTCTTGAAAGCTTCGGCAGAGTAAAGCGACATTGACAAGCCACTTGACGGAATCGTTGCGGTCCGAACGCCCCTCGTCGAGCAGTGGATGGGACGCGCGCAGGAAAATATCAAGCAGGACATGATACGGCAAGGTTTGCCAGGGGGGAATGACACCTGATCCGAGGATGATCCCAGAATCGTCGTCCATCTTGGCACGTTTGCGCAAAGATTTTCCCAGCTGGTTCTTGTTGTTGGATGAACGCTTGGTCTGCTTTGGCTTTGAAGTTGTCGTGCGCCGGGGACGTGGTTGTCTGGGAGGGCGAGGAGTAGACATATTCTCAGATGGCGGGTTTTGCTCTAAAATTGGAGCCATTTCTGGTTCTACCTCTTGTTCCTCCACTGGTTCGTCAAAGCTAGCATCAGTGGACTCTTCGCGATAGGACCTTGGCATTCGGGTTTCACTCCGCGAGCGGAGGGATAAGGATGCGCGCTCGGATCTGGGCACACCATTTGACTCGTCTGAAGATGTTTCCTCGTGGTAGGTCTTGACCTTGGTGCGACTGGACCGCATAGGGCGAGTGGATCTGGATCGTGCATTTGAGGGCGCCATATCGGATAAAGTCACGCTAGGATAAAAGAGTGGGTAGCTGGAAAGCGGGCCACCATGCCCACTTGATGGGAAGCGCGCAACACGACGAGCAACAGTCAAACCGTTCTGATTTGGATTCAGTCAGCAAGGTGTTGTTGCCGTTAGAATTGACCTTGAAAGGCCGGCTGCATCCGGTTCTTTGACGGATGAGGTCGAGTATGCCAAGACTCGAGGCTTATCGATAAGGTGATAGTGAAGTGATGGCACGTGAGCAATTCAGGCAGAAACCCCCGCCCTCAGGCCACAAGACTAGTCTCCATTTGGAAGCACTAGATGGCCCCAAAATAGATTCTCAGCTTGAGCTTTAAAGATGGGCGCTTCCAGCCACCTCGAGGGGAAACCTCCTGGAATTGTACCGTGTCAGCATATTGATATCCAGAATTCAATTTCACTCCTTCTTCCCTTGATTAATTGAACAGGGCCTACCATCTATGCTACGTCTGACTGAACGATGATGACGGCCCATGCGACCCAGGATCATCAAAAGTACTTGTGAGAACTCGTCTGGCTTCACTTTGCAAATGAACCACAATCTCCGGGACTTCCAATTCCCATATCTCCCATGGAAATCTCATTTCCTGTTATGATGGACTCTGATCGGTCGAACCGTGGTGACCTCGGCGGGCCGCAGATGGTCATCCAACAATATGCGCGATATCCCCCGACCTTGGAATCCACACTGCAGAGTGCTTCCTCTTTGGGAAGTGCTCGTAGTCAATTAGATATAAACAAATCCCCTCCTTTGCAGCGGAGAGAAACACCAAGAAGTTTGCAATCTTCCCCCAGAGGGATGCGTTCTATCATTCCATCATCGTCGGCGAATCGCTCTGGTCCATCTATGTCTCCGCCAATGTTTGACCCACATCGCCATCACCCGATGAAGGATACGGCTGATCACGCAGATTCTCGAGTCCTACCATCGCGGGATATTACCGATGAGACCATTGATGACGCCTACGTATCATTCATTTTATACTGCAATCCTAATGTTCCATCTTCTGTGGATACATCAGAGCTTCGGAAAACTTTCCGTTGTCTGCCACGAAGTGATGGGAAAAGTTTCAATATCTTCACTCTATTTGGGCTTATTCGACGACGACTGCAAAATGACGAGATGAAGACCTGGATTCAACTAGCCATGGAACTCGGCGTTGAGCCACCCTGCATGGAAAAGAAACAGAGTTCCCAAAAGGTCCAACAGTACACAGTCAGACTCAAGGTATGTTTGTCCACATGGATTCTGGGTCTATCTTTCTAACTCGACTCAGCGCTGGATGCGTGCTATGCACATTGACGCCTTCTTTGAATATTGTCTAGGTATGCCTCATAACTACTATACCCAGCTGCCGCCATCTGGCCCTTTTGTTGGTGAGCCTCGCGATGGCGTAGCACTAGAGGAAGATCTTGCCCTCAGGGCACTTGTGCCTCAGTGGAAGCCAAAGCGTGGGCGCAAGAGGGTCGAAGACAGAGACGAGGAAGACAAGCCAACGAAACGACCTCAGTTGGATACATCAGTGGGCGGTCTTCACCAGAGCAGCTTCCCATCTCATTCCGTGGCATTCCCGCAAAGCGCCATTCCCTTTAGCGCATTTCCCGATGACATGGAATCGCACGATCCCTGGATGACGGCAACCTCATCATTCCCACATGGCAATGGACAAGAGCAGCAAGGCCAGGATATACGCTGGCGATTACCAGAGCGAGATGCGTCTCCAGCCAACTACCCCCAATCTGCCATAATCCCTCGAAGCCACCTTCCGTCAGATATGCTCATGGAGCCGCAATCAGCTGTCACCCCCTCTACTGGAGGGAAAGCTCGCGCTAGGAGGCGACATGGTCCCGCAGTGTCCTCTGCTTGGCCAAACAGCAACGGAATGTCCGCTGGGAAAAGCCGAGGGAGACCACCAAATAAAGGATCGACATCAGGATCCTTCACAACGTTCCAAGTAAATCCTAGCCGGGAGTCATCACAGGCACCTACCACCGACACACAATCCACACCACTTGTCCTTGACACAAATCCCCCACAATCATTCCAAACCCCGACCTACAATCAAACGCCAACCCCCGTTGCACAAGGAAGACCCAGCAAACTACAATTACAGGTTCCCCAGCACTCGGGTGCGCCCGTACGTCTTGCTACCCCTCCACCTCCACGGCTAGTTGTCAATGGTGTGAATGGTGCGGTCATCTCCGGAGCTGGAACTGAAGGCCCCAATGGCTCACATTACCATGGTGCCAAGGAAACTGAACAAAATTCCATCATGTCTTCAAAGCCTTCATCTATAGGGCGAGACAATGCAACAAATCCTCCAAATCCCACCATCGAAGACATCGTCCGCGCTCTATCCGAGGAGCTTGTACGCGCTAGAATAGTAGGACACTCGAGCACTATTCACACCGACGAGGCTGCCGCTCTGGCCTCAGCAATTGTGATCAACATATCCTCAATATACTCACAGTTCCAGCTCGGCACTCCGACGTTACTCCTGGCCTTCCATCTTGGCATCGGTCACCATTTTGGGTTCACAGGTACCCATCCAGGATCACTAGTGATAAAAGTGGAACGTGCTGCCAACCCCGACGGAAGCCGAGGTCTCATGTCCAATGGACACTCTACTGGCTCTCAATATACTGTCTCTCACGAGTATCAGACCTCGAACAGCTTTTCGATGCAGATTACACTCGCCAATATCAACCCCAGTATAGGAGCAGCTGGCCCTCCTCAGTCGAATATAGTCAGAGCTCCAAGCCACGCAATCAATCGAACTGCTCGTGCCGCGGATCTGGAGCTTGACAATGATGAGTTCGGTGAGCCTGCCACCGAAGCAACGTGGAAACAACGGTATACACGGCTTCGGGCTCAGATGCAGAAAAGAGATCAATCCCTGTCACAATACAAACGGAAGATTGTAGAATCCGTCATGGCTGACATATGATTATGATGTGAAAAATATGCAAATTTTGTACCAAAAGCCTTTGTGGTATATTTCTTTTGTTGGACACTTCGTGGCTTCTAAGCACGTCATTTTGCGCTTTCTTTTGATAGGATACCCCTCTGATATGCATCCTACTGTTTTCCTTCAATGATACCTGAATTATCTCACTATTCGTGAAAATTCCCTGGCATGGACATTTGATTTAAATTTTCAAGGCATTCATGTCGACACTGGAGGACTAGTAGCTCATTGGCTGAATTCACGGAAACAGCAGTTAACACACTAGTTGTCGATATCCTTTTCCATGTTTGGTGGTTTCTAAGCCAGGTAATCTTCAGTGCTTATAGTTCAATGAATGCTCTTGCCGTTCACCAATCACATCCCATGTGGTGTAGGGGTTATCATCGCTCGTTTTCATACCAGGTTCCGCCTGAATTGTGCCGTGCAGACCGGGGTTCGAATCCCCGCATGGGAGTAATTTTTTTTTTGTTCAATTTTTTGGCAAGTAATATTGCGAGCTCTTCAGCATTAAAAAAAAAAAGAATGCAATGGAGTATTTAAAGTGTCCCGGGTTAATTAATCACTGCTCTCAGTGAAAACGGAAGGAGCTGATCTCGTGGCGTGCGCCTGGGCACTAAATCGGCCAGCAATGGACCAGCGAAGAAATGTATATGTATCACGTAAAGATCTGATAGATCCATTCATAACCCTGGAATACTTGACCTCTTCAATTCTATCTCTACTGCCGGAATTCAAACCACAGCAAATCCGTGGACCGGAGAATAGTCTAGCGCTCGACATGAAAATATCTTGAACAAATCAGTTTGTTAAATTGGGAATGACAAGAACCTTGGAATATGATACTACAGTGAAAACTTCAGTGCAAGACAAACGATCGTTCTCGTCAATTAATCTGGGAAATCAATACAGATCTACGGAGTAGATAACAGAGGAATGAAAAGCAACCTTGAAGAAATTAAATGAAACAGACTACCTTCCCTAGCTCATAGATCACGTCGAGCTCAACGGCAGTGCTCTGGGTTCCCATGTGCGTTATGTCCGCCCTGGAAGGTACATCACATCTTCATCAATACTGATGACCGGAATACTATCTTGAAAAGCAGGGCGCGCGTGACACACTGCCGAGGGTTGGGTGGCTCTCGGGCTACCAAAGTCAGTGGTGGGAGTAATTGAGGGGGGTGGGGTTGGAGGCAAAGCTGTAGGCCGCCAGAGAACCAAAGCTTTGGTGAGATCCTCCGCCAAAGCTGCCTGTGTTGAAGCAGGCATCAGAATGCTGGTATTGTCTGGAATACCCTGAGATATATCCTCGCTCTGTGGTGCCGGGAAAATTTGCGATGGAGGCATTGAAGTCCAGGTAGTGATTGTTTCTTTTTCTTGTTGCTCTGCATTCTGCAAAGTTGGAACTTCCCGGGGAATAGGCAGTGGATCTACACAAAAGATATTCAGGTGGGCTTCCTGCTGTTCGTCATTTTTGATGATCGGAGACGTTTGATGAGGAATGACTTGTGGTTCCCACTTGAGAGCGGGAGTGGGCTGGTTCTGATTTTCCTGTGCTGTAACAGGAATATCCTGTCGCGCAGAAGATTGAAGCGGCCACATGACAGTGCTACTTTGATGCTGTGCTTCAGGTCTTGTGGCTGCAACATGTTGTGGTGAAGATCGATATGGCTCCCAGTCCATCGCTGAAGAACTTTCTTGCACCTGCTCGGACTTGATAAATGGGCCTCCCACATGAGCAGGCTGTTGTCCCCAGGTCAGGCTCGAAGGCAGACTCTGATAATGATTTTGCATCCCGAAATCTTGAACTCCAAAGTTTGCCTGCATGCCATAAGGATAGCTCGTTGGCATGGTCTCAACGGGCCAGGCATTCATGGAAGAATCCGGCGAATCATCACTGGAAGGAGGAGTCCCATGCTGCATGCCGATTGCATGCTGGAACTGAATTGAAGAGAAATCCTGAGGGTAATATTGTTGCTGGTTCATGTTTCCCTCCGGCATCAGTTGGGAGCCGTAGAATATTTGGCTAGGCATTGAGCTGCTTTGCGTGTTCGGCTCGGACTTTATGAACGGATTGCTCTGAGAGTTTGAATCAGAGGAAGAAGTCATTAAAGGCATCATAGTAGGCATCAAGTGAGGTTGATTCATGGGAAACACGTTCGGTGTCTCCACAGGAGGATCCACAATCTTGGCTTTTTTGGACTTTCGCTTTGTCCTAGGCATGGCTGTGCCTTCCATCTGCTGCCTGAAGCGAGAATACCGCATGCGAGCAGCATGACCATTGGATACTTGAAGATCAGAGGCAACTCGGTTCCAATCAATCTTTAGCCATCATTGGTTAGTATATCAACGGACGATCGATAGAGATGAAACTGACCGATTTTAAGTCTGTCTGCTTGATGATTGCATAGAGGAACTTTGCAGTGGTACTATCAGTATCCAATACTTTCTGGCGTTGGGACATGATGTAGAATGCCAGTTGGGGTGAGAGATAATCTGAGCTATGGGATGAGAAAGGATTTATCTTAACACTTAGAGAGGATATATACACAAGCTGAGATCCAAAAGTCACTTAGATATGCACATGTTATGCAGACCTGCTATTGATAGCGATCAGATGGTCTCTTTATGCTTTATGAAAATGACAACAATAGAATGCTTACGACATGCATTGCTGATAGTAGATACCCAGCAAGTTGGTTTGCCCCAGTGAAAGATATCCTCGTGCCACATGAAGCCGTTTGTTTATTTGAAGTATAATACTACGTTCTAGAGACTTTCTCTCTCATAGAGAGCAGGACAAAGACAAGGATGAACTTCAAATGCCAAACAAATGGTGCGAAGACCCCCACCAAATCCACAATTTCTAACCTACTGAGCCACACGTCACTCAAATACACGTTACGCCTGTGCATGATGTATGTAGTATCTGTCAAATAACCTGACTACATAACCTAGATATTATAATGTTATCATTTACCCTGGTTTGGTTGAATGCCTTTGTATGCATGAATTATGTCTCTTGATTACAATGAAAGTTTAATTGGAAACTTTATTGTTTGGTGGATCGCGTAAAAAGTCGTTTATTTGCACCTTAATAGAGATCATGCTCATAGAGTACAGTATTCTGCAGATAACACTGCATGAGTATCATCAATGGATCTCGCTGTCTAGAATTTACACGATATCTTATGGTGGACAATCAAAACAAGGCTGATGGTATTCATTGCCCAATTTTTGCATATTCAATACTAAGCTAACTCTTCCCGGACAGAATACTCTTCGGGTTCCCAGAGCACTAGTGCCTATTGTGACACCGACATGCTTACACTACAGGCCCGTACTCTGGTGATGAGCTGGCATGAACACTGCGCATGGCAGCCGCCAAATTGATCGGCGGTAACCCGACACGCTAGTCGTCCGGGTAAAGAAAGCACAGACAACTATCAATTCGACTACTTTCACCCACTGCCTACTACTTTGGCTTTTTCCAACTTGGAGTCCAAGTTTATCTCACAGAACAACAGTTATAGCTTGAACATGACTTTAATCGCGATAGGAGCATGTTACATTGACACAATTTTAACGTGAGTTTACCCCCACCTTATTGAAACATCCCGGGAGAGCTTGGGTCTGATTTATCTCGCCAGAGTACCTTATTACCCAGGCGAGGATGAGAAACTGCGTTCATCTAATCTGTCCCGCCGCAGAGGTGGAAACTGTCCAAACAGTCTCGAAGTCATGGGCCAATTGTTGCAGCATGGCCCCACGATGAGCAGGTGTTCATTGAATCTTATCTCGGTTCTGCCATCGCCATCTTCGGTTTTATCCAATGGAATCAAGAAAGGACTCGGAGATCTTGTGCAGATCGATAATTGTATCTACCGAGAACAATTTACTGAGCCAGCATCCAGCTACATCATCATGAGCGAAGCTTCGGGTAGTCGAACGATTGTCAACTATAATGAGCTACCAGAAATGACACATGATGAATTTGTATCTGCGGTCGAACCTTTCCGAAGTGCGACCGATGCGCCATGGTTTCATTTCGAGGTATGTGGAATTTGAAGGCGGCGACCTCGTGAAGGTTTTAGCTGCAAAGCACTTGCTGATTGGCAGCCAGGGTCGTATGCCGAGCTTTACGCTTGATTGTGTCCTTTACATTCGTGAATCTTTCCCCGGTGCCACCGTCAGTGTGGAGGTTGAAAAGCCAGGCCGTCCAGGCCTGCAGCAACTTGCAGAGGTAGCTGATGTTGTGATTTACTCTAAAGGCTGGGCCCAGGTAAGAAACTACTTGCCATCGGAAATTTGACAAGATTTTTTGACAACCGAGCAGGGCAATGGATACACATCTGCTGAAGACTGCCTAAGACAGCAAATGCCAAAGACCCCCAAGGCGTGTGTTTTTCTTCCTGTGGCCTTGTCTCAACGAACTATTTTGACCTAATTTCACCTAGATCATTGCTCTGTTGTACTTGGGGTCATGATGGTGCTGCAGCACTGGAGCCAAAAACTGGGAAGTTTGCGCATGTTCCGGCACACACCGAGCAGCAGGTCATTGAGTGAGTTGAGATTCCATCAATCTCGAAGACGCATACGCAGACTAATTCTCGGTAGTACTATTGGCGCAGGTGACACATTCATAGCCGGGCTTTTATACGGTTTGGTCTATCGCAGCAATGATTGGGACTTTCAGAAGAGATTGAAGTTTGCAAACCGCTTGGCTGGCCTGAAAGTAGGTCAAGATGGCTTCAAAGACTTGCATAGGACACTGAGCCTGTCATAATAAGTTTGCATGCTAGATTTGGTAGGATAGTCTGCAGTTTCCAGATGGTTGAAAATCGTGCCTTGAAGTTGTACATGTGTTAGCGGTGATGAGCAGCAGATCATTTTCTGCGGAGACCAAGTCACGTGGATTGGCGGTGTGAAACAAAAATATTCTGCCACTAACTTTTCGGTCTCGGGCAACTTTTGCAAGATTCATTTTAATACCATTTTAACAAAAACCCCTGTTACAATGGCTTCCGTTTACAAGAGTGTTTCAAAGAAGGCTGCTCAGCAGCCTGAGGATTCATCCGACGAGGACATCCAGATGGAGGAGTACCTTGACGGAGAGAACGACACCACCGATAGCGAGGAGGAAGAATCCGAGGATGAGGGCCTCGAAGCTGTGAAGAAGCAGCTTGCTTCCGGCTTCATGCCCAAGACCAGAGTGCTTATCCTGACTTCCAGAGGTGCCTCTTACCGGTATGTACAATGCGCCTCCAAAAAACATTTGCCACAGGTCAATATCTGACGATTTGCGTTTTCTACAGCCACCGACACCTGATGTCCGATATCTGTGGCCTCCTCCCCCACGCACACAAAGAGACCAAGCTTGATACGAAAAAGAAGGCCGCTGGCTACAACCTCCTCCTCAACTCTCTTGCCGACCTGCACTCATGCAACGTTATTTTCTTCCTCGAGGCCAAGAAGAACGGCCAGGATCTTTACCTCTGGCTTTCTCGCCCTCCTAACGGCCCCACTATTAAGTTCCACCTCAACAACTTGCACACAATGGGCGAGCTCGGCGCAGGATTTGCCGGAAATTGCCTGAAGGGTGGTCGTGGTCTTGTCGTCTTCGACCAGTCCTTTGACGAGCAGGGTCCGGACATGGGCAAGCCTGGTAGCGAGTACCGCGCTCTTGTCCGCGAGATGCTGCGCGGAGTGTTCTGCGTGCCTAAGCGCGGTGTCCGCGGTATGAAGCCATTCGTCGACCGCATCATTGGTATCTTCGGAGTGGATGGAAAGATCTGGATCCGTGTCTACGAGATCCGCGAGTCCGAGGCCGGTGGAAAGAAGAAGGAGGGCGAGGAGACTGTCAAGCCTACACCAAAGGGCAAGGATGGTCTGGCCGAGGTTTCTCTGGTCGAGATCGGCCCCCGCTTCGTCCTGACTCCCATCGTCATCCTTGAGGGCAGCTTCGGCGGTCCCGTCATTTACGAGAATAAGGAATACGTCAGCCCCAACCAAGTCCGTAGCGAGGTTCGCCAGGGCAAGGCTGGCCGATACTCTCAGCGTCGCGATGGCCAGACTGATCTGGTCGCCAAGCGCTCTAACTTGGGACTGTCAGACAACTCTGTTCGGAAGGTTGATGCATTGGACACAAGGAAGCTGTTTGCATAGGGGGTTTACGTTTTTGTTTCGCGTTATTTGTCTCTAGACTTGATATCCCTCGGGATGATGTTTCGACTACATGTGTATATTTGATGCGACGCTTTCATCATGGTCCGTTAAGGCGTCGGGGCAATGTCTCATCCTGGTTAATTTCAAAAGTTGATTATTCCTATCTCTCCAGATTTTTGCTTGTCAGATTTAATCGTCGATGGCTTCGCTCCTGTGCGCTGCAAGGGGCATTAAGGAACCTTGGAAAAAGCCAATTAGCTAAGCGCCTTATAAAGCCCCGGGGCCGCAATGGCGACACTTCTGTTGCTTCCCAACTCCATCAATCATGGCATCAGCTCTAATGAAAAGCTTGAGGTGGTTGCAAGGAAATGCTCTTGATATGTTCTCGATTCAATCTACACCATCTTCTACTTCTACCAACCCCAACGGTGGGGCCCTTCTCCAATAAGCCTCACCGTACGTGCGACAAGTGTTGATTGCCTCAATCCGCGACAGCGCTGTCCAACTCCCTCCCATAAGTAACATTTTCAAGTCTCATCCACCATATCTATCTCCAATTCATTGAGCATACAAACCACGAACCAACAGGTAAATCATATATTATCGATGCCTTACCATGAGTCATTCTAATAACCCCAGGGCTTCGGGGCAATCTAGATCCCAACAACAACAACACAAATATTTTCACCATGACCATTGATCATCTTGCAACGGAGCTTCTGCTCCATATATTCCAGTCCTGTGATTCAATATCTGATGTTTTGAACCTGGCTGCCAGCTGTCGTCGGCTTCATCTCGTCTTTGATTCCACGACCAAGCTCCAAATCCTCGCTGGTACTGCGGAGAATGAGTTTGGTCCCCTTGACGATATCGTTCAAGTGGTGACGCAAAACGATAGCCAGCCGGCTCATCTCATCCGACATGCCGCAATGTCGGATTCCCTGCTCAAACAGGTCATCAAGCTAGGAATAGTGGCAAAGAAATGGGAAACTATATTCCCATTCAAGAAGTGGAAGTTAGACTTCGAGAATCGCCGCTCGCTCACCAGCGAGGAGCGGCTACGGCTACGTCGGGCAGTGTACCGACTATGGCTGTATCATCATGCTTTCCATTCTCATGCATATGATCGGCACTCCCGCAGCCTGCGCCATGTTGTAATGGAGCGTGCTCAGCTTCTTCACAATTGGTCCACTGAGGAATTAGCAGAGATCGAAGACCTGCGCCTTGTGATGAAGGATATCGTCCAGAACCACATCTGTCCGAGTAATGGGACCATTCAGCGCAAGTTCCGCAAGCGTTTTCCAAACAGCAACCAGCAGCTTTCATTCAACATCCACCTCAACTATCCTGCGCCATCAACATCTCTGTCTTCAAACAATCAAACCTTGGTTGACAAAGACCCAGGTACCTCCTTTCAAACCCATTTCCACACTGCGCACCCAGGCAGTCTCACTGGATCTTCAGCTAAATATCGGTCTCGCTTTCGCAATGACCTTTCTCATGATCCTGGGTACGAAGGTTGGGGTGACGAGATTCCAAACTATTATGTTCTGCAGGACATGTTGAAGCTTGACCCTGGTCAGATATTGTGGCTGCGGGACAATGCTTTGTTGAAGGAGCAAGTGGAGGGGTATATCTGGTCACTGGGGGATTGGTTCCGTGACAATGGCGAGACCTTTGCGGATACGCTGGAGCATGTCATGAATGAACGGGGCATCGATGTTAGCGAGGTGAGATGTGCTCTGGCAGATCGGCAGATGGGTATTGTGTTGAACTAGACATATTGATGACATCTCCAGAGAGACTCACCGCCATATTCAATTTCATTCATATTTTGTGAATTCATGACAATACGGATCAGTCTCAATCCATGGATCCATTGAAAGCTTACAGCATAAAAGTGCTGCTGTGTGGTGGTTCATGTACCCCTATAGCATTGCTACCGGCTAGACCTGATTGACTATATGAAATAACGATCTGCTTAGAGGGGACAGCGTAAAGACGCTAATTAATAATCTAAGGCTGTTAAAGGCTAGACCGGAGAAATAAATTGCCCTGTGGAGCGTTGTGGAGCACTGTCTCCATTGACACGGCACTGAAGCCCAGTTGCCCTCTTTAATGCAAGCTCGTGTCATTTCAGAACTACGCCAGGACAAAAGTTGGATGAATGTACTGATTTTCAAAGCTCCATAAAAGATCACGCAGCCACAATATTAGACGCCCAAGCAAATTCATTGCACCAGCATTTGTGTCCATTGGAAGAAACATATCAAACACAATCGGGCGAACAGAAAAAAAAGGGAGCAATTTCGTTGAGAACCACAGGGAGAGTGAGAAAGGAAAAGACGGGAGAGAGGGATTTTGACAGCCGGCGACATCAGTTTCCGTAATTCATCAAAGTCTTATGTGGTCGCGAACAGATCCCGCCTGTGTATCATCTTTGTAGCTGTCGAAATCCAGACTCCAACACAGATCAAGACCATCTCAATATCACATCGCAAAAGAAGAGTCGTGGCGGTCGGGGCATCGTCCTGGCGAGGGGTAAGTTAACAGCAGCCCTGCTTCTGCTCACTGTGGGGGTCGCTGGGGTTGATAACGGGCTCGCGGTTGAGAACCTGCTGGCCACCTTCACCGTTGTCCAGAGCCTTGCTGGAAACGATGCGGTAGATTTCTGTCGCAGTTAGTATTGTCATGATGGCTCCAAGGCGGGTTCCACTAACCTGTGAGGATGTTCTGGAAGGCCAACTCGACATTGCTGGCGTCAAGGGCGGAGGTCTCGATGAATGAAAGGTTGTTCTCGCCTTCTATGTGTCAGCGCCATATGCACGGGGTTGGGTGTATATCAGGGAAACGAACTGGCGAATTGCTTGGCTTCTTCTGTGGGGACTGCACGAAGGTGGCGCAAATCACTCTTGTTACCAACAAGCATGATGACGATGTTCGAATCAGCGTGATCCCGCAGCTCCTTCAACCACCGTGTTACATTCTCGTAGGTTTGGTGCTTGCTGATATCGTAAACGAGGAGGGCACCGACGGCGCCGCGGTAGTAGGCAGAGGTGATTGCACGGTAGCGCTCCTGACCAGCAGTATCCCAGATCTGTGCCTTGATGGTTTTCGAGTCGACTTGAATAGACCGGGTCGCAAACTCCACACCGATGGTTGACTTGGAGTCGAGGTTGAATTCATTGCGGGTGAAACGGCTCAAAAGGTTGGATTTACCGACACCGGAGTCTCCGATAAGCACCACTGTTCATTCCAAAAAACCCCAAAGGTTAGTCTCGAGTATCGAAAGCATACAAGGGGGAGAAATGCTGAGGCGAGGGCGGGCATCAGCTCGAGGTGGCAAGGTTACCTTTGAAGAGGAACTGCAGTGATATAGCCGTTAGCACACAGATCCGAGACACATGGACCTTGAATGTCCATATTCAACTCACGTCATATTCATCGTTGGCCATTTTGGATGTGATCGAGCAAGTCAAGCTCGAAGTGTGGTACTGAAGTGCGGGTAAACGTGGCGGGTGAGTGTAGACTGGGGTACTGGAAAACACAAGGTCCGGCGAGGTCAGCAGTGATTCAGCAGGAGGCAGAAATGAACCTGGTTGTACACACGGGAAGAGAAAATCAGCAGGGGTTAATCAGTGATGCCTCGCGGGTCGAATGTCTCTCCTTAATCGTGCCGAGCCCGTTGTGGCCTAGTGCTGGAATCACGTGCGACATCACGCGTAGGCGGTATCTTTCCATTTACGGCAGTAACCATCGCAACTGTATACTTGCTCCATTCTTTAATTGTACTCTTTGCTCTGGAGTCCCCCACTAACCACTGTAATGCAACTCTTTGCTTCTCTTCTACTTATCTCAAAGCTCAACAGCACCGAGTGATGTCTACCCATACCTTCAGATCTTTTACCTTATCGAGGAAAACATTGAAGCATACAAAACTTAGCCGGCGTTGATATTTGAGACCATTACAATGTCTCCCGACAAGAACGACTTGAGTGATGCCATCTCTCTGACATCTACGCTGGAGAGTGACGAAGACCAAGATTTTGAAGTCGAATGCATACTTGCAGAACGAGAAGACTCCGACGAAGACGGCGAAGACACGACTCTGTATCTGGTGCAATGGACTGGCTACGCCCCGCATAGGAATAGCTGGGAACCTGATACATCTTTCAATTCAGACGAAACTTTGCAGACCTGGGAAGCCAGGAAACGGGAGATTGCCGCAGGGAAAAGGGAGCCATTCGATGTCGGGAAATGGGAGGCCTATTGTAGAGCCGAGGCAAAGAAGACAAAGAAAAGAAAAGCAAAAAGAAGGCGTCTACGAGAGCGGAAAGCTCTCGAGGAGGCAAAAGTCAAGGCTTCCAATAACACCGGGTCCAATCTGGGGGAGGTTGAACAGCGCGAACCACAGCGGCGTGCTTCTCTTGATTCAGTTGCATCGTCCGCACTGTTTGTCCCTCAAGATACACCTCCCTCACTGAGCAAGCCTGGCGTTTCTACCCAACCCCAGCAGCCGCCAAAGAACCCCAAACCTGCGACACTCAGTCACCGGGCCTTATCCGGTTCTTTTGTTTCAGCAAAAAAAGCCTCTCCCCCAAAGGAAACCAATTCTCTTCAGCAATATTCAGGGCGAAACCCAGAACCTGCAGCTGAAGCTCATAAACAGAAAGCACCGCGCGAACCAACTTCCAAACTCGCTCGAGCTGCAACTGCAAACTCCCACAACAGCAGGTCATCAAAGCCAGTGTCGTCCAGCGAATCAGTGAATGCAGAGAAAGCGAAAGCGAAAGCGACCAGTTCTCATAAAAAAAAGCCGCCTCAGCCTCTATTGGTGACCGGCTCCAAGAACACAGCGACCAAAAAGACAGTGTTAGCTGAGTTTGGTGCGTCTCGTGAGAGAAAGGATGCGTATCTGCCCAGATGGGCTGAAAAACCAGTGCCACTTACCTTGGCAATTGACCCCAAAAAGCCATCTGAGTATGCACGGCGCACAATGATGGGCGACGGCACTCCAGCCATGCTCCAGTCGGAAAAGAATAGCCCCACATCCCAAGAAACACAGCATCAGCTCTCCAATGAGCTGCAAACCAGCATTACTGGCCCATCGAACTCTTCTGGCGAGGCATCAAACATACCAGCTCAACAAACAACGGAACAAGAAGTTCCCCCGTCCACGCCTGTACCTACCACGACCCCGCTAGCGTCACATACCCCCAACTCCGCTGAACCTCCCTCGACCTCATCACCGGCGCATTCATTGGCCAACTCGGAAACCAACATTGATGAAGTCTTCGTTCCCCGTGGATCACTCAGTCCAATTGACCGTCTTGGTACTGCTCCGGGGGGTTCCACGGGGACTGATCTTATCCAAACCATCAAGCCTCCAGATTCGAGCATGGCTCCTCATCCACCTAAATCTCAAGGACTCCATGTGTCCACCGAAGCAACAAACCGTGCTGAGGCCGATATCTCACCGGACACCCGGAATCGAGCAAACCGATTTGGTCCCTTCACACTTGAGTCTCCAACGTCATCTGTCGATGTTTACAATCCTTCAGATCAACACTGGCAATCATCCATCGCCCGGCAATATTCACCTCGGCGAGGCTCACCTGTGCGCCACCGCTCACCTGGCCGTCGACAATCTTCGCCTGGAAGGACATATCGGCCTCGACAAGGTTCGTTCTCAAGATATCGATCTGTTTCACGATCCCCTGAGCGGCGGTCATTCTCCTCAAGACGCTCACCTTTACGGTACCGCTCGCCTGACCGTCGACAATTTTCGCCTGGAAGGACATATCGGCCTCGACAGGGCTCGTTCTCAAGAGGCCGATCTGTTTCACGGTCCCCTGAACGGCAGTCATTCTCCTCAAGACGCTCACCTTTACGGTACCGCTCGCCTGACCGTCGACAAATTTCGCCTGGAAGGACATATCGGCCTCGACAAGGTTCGTTCTCAAGATATCGATCTGTTTCACGATCCCCTGAACGGCGGTCATTCTTCTCAAGACGCTCACATTCCCCGCGATATTCACCTCTGCCTCACCGGGGTTCTAGGCGGTCAGCGCCCATAAGATCACCTCGTCCTCGGCGGGCCTCTCCTCCCGAGGAAATGACTACGCGCCGTCCACTCAGAGGAGGTAATAGCCACAGACCTGAATCTGACCGCCGATCTATTGCCTTGGAAAATTCAAGGCCAGCCAACATGCGAACCACCTCATCGGCAAGTGATTTAGCCGCCATCCCTACAGGATCCAATACCATCCCCACAAGGCTAAAGGCCATATCTGCGAGGGACCCCGAAGAGGCTAGAATTGATGATGCTCTGATTGCGCAAATGCCAATTCGCATGGCTCCGGTCGGGGCAACCAAGACCCCCGAGGGATATTGGTGGGACAGGGTAAACGATGAGCTTCTTGTCCATGTTTATTTCGGACCGGAGAAAAAAAAGGTCGGCGCCCTCAGGCTTTGCGGTCTAGATCGATTCGTCAAACTCGACTTGATCAGGGTGGGGAAAACCCCACACGGCTGGAATTTAGAGATTTGGTTCAAACATGTGTGCACAGCGGACCAATATGACCGGCTAAGTGAACCCAATGTCAGTCTTGACCTCATAATTCGTCTTTTACACGAAGCTAACTTATCACAGGCGGATAACACCGTAAACACCGTAAACACTGGATGGTTCGAGGGCTTTGCAGACAATAACTCCAAGTTGTTTCACATGGCGAAAGATCTACAAATGGACGACAGGATCGCTATTTGCTATCTCCCTAGATATTCACTGGTTGCGTGGTCCCGTGGGTCTCCGAGTTACATGTTCCCTCCGATGTCGAACAAAACCTTGCCCTTGGACGTGGAGATTCCGCTGCTCGTCGCGGTGCTAGAAGGGCTTCCGCCGATCCAGACCCTTGATCACAGGACACCCTTCAAGTCACAAGATCCATCAATCCCAGCGACAGTTTCAAACTCAAAGTTGCCACCTCAGGCCGAAAATAACCGTGCCTTGACTGGTTCCATACCACCGCTTGCGTCAAAAGCACCGGACGATGTGCAGCGAGAGGCAACGGCTGGGCTTGAGACTCTCATGGCTGAAAGGAAAATCAATGTGGATGAATTGGCCACGATTGTAGATGGCGCGAAGTCTTCAAAGGCAAACTATTTCTATTTGCACTTTCCCTTGGATGACGACGAAGTACAAGCCGACCTGCATCTTCTGAAGTCATACTTGAGCATCCATGGGATGACCGTGCTCACCTCCATTGACCCCAATGGCTGGTCTAACTTTCACAACAACAGCAAAATGGGGGTGGTCATAGTATGTCATCAACAGTCTCCCTTATTTGAGCAGCAGCTAACCACAGTCACAGTTTCATGAATCATTTAGCGGATATTCGGACTTGCAGCCTGCTCTCAACTTGGTACTCCATAACGCCCCTTTCAATTACTGGGTGATTCGTATTACAAGACCTCTCCAATTGATGGATGAGCGATACTTTTCGTCCAGTGAGCACTGCACTCGCATATTCCTACGGGATAGTGTTATACTCCTGACCGAGGACATGCTGGGCGATTTGAAAAATTTTGCTATCACTCTTCAGTGGCTTCGGCAGAGACAACAAACTAAGCAATCATCAACTACCTATCATTTAATGCTTCAACCGAGAATGATGGAATGGCTGGAAAGAAGACTGGACGATGAAAATTTCTCGAAAGACCACGGGTTGTAAGTTTTGTTTTGCGATCATTACAACTTGAACGAATCACTGACCCGAATAACCACAGGTTGGGGCTAATTAAAGCCCTGATAATGAAACTGAACGTGTCAGACCTTCGTAAAGAGTTGTTCAATGAGTCCAGCCTCGACCCCGATTCCTCAAACGCCATCATGTGCTACCCTGTGTACGACTATGGTACTCGCACCGAACTCGACGAGCCGAGAATCAAAGACAGAGCCGTACGCGACGCGGATCATCTGATTGAGTTTTTCGCAGGATGGGCACTACTCAACAGACAACGCTTCAAACACTTCATTGTTCTGACTTCCTTCGCCAAATCTCTCATTTCACGGCGTTGGGCCTCCTGGGGTCACATTCGTGTAATCCACGAAGGTTTCCCTGCTTTCTTCGACCGTTTCCATGTGAAGGATACAAACGGTGTATGGGCTCGTCTCTGTACCGAGGCCAGGCCAGGCACGAGTCAACCGACCACACCTCTATCTGCCACAAACACTCCCGGCACGCCCAATCCCCGCACCCCCAAAGCTATCAGCGTGATTGCCCAGTCTGTCTTGCAAGGAAACCAGGCTGCAAAGTCGCCTGAAAAGTACCCCGCTCCTTACCGATGATGCCCCCAAGGCCTGATGTCCGTTTGTGGCTACATGCTTTGGATCATCTTCGAGATGACTTTGTTTGGCTGAGGCCAGCGAATGGATGTTACGCCGGATTTACGACATTGAAACACGATTAACGTCTGCCATTGGTCTTGACCCAATACTCGTTTTTAAGCTGATCATTTATTGATACCCAATTTGGCGATTCTTTCTTCTTCGTGTACAACTAGGCAACTAATCAATAATGAACCTTGATGTTATGAGTTATTTACTACAGCCTGCTTGCACTAATTCCGATAGCCTTGTCTAGTGCACTTAAAATCGAGATGAAACAACACAGTAAAAATGGGAACTTGTATGCAATTGAAATGATTTCCAAGGGCATGCCCAAGTGTTGCTTTGCTAATTGAAAGAAAAATTACCGCCAATGCATGCGATATGACGAAACCCCTAGGAACCGTGATTAGGGGCTTTGAAGCAAAATGACATGTACCGCTAGCCAACTGCCTTCTTTCTGTACTCCTGGGCATTGGAGGTATTAGAGCCTCCGGCTTCATCGTGGGCTTTCTTCTTATCCTGCTCCTTCTTCGTCTTCTCTTCCCACACACTTTCCTCGGCGGAGATCATGGCATGGAAACGACCGCCCTGACCACGGGCAAGATAAACAGGCTTCTCCTTGCGCTCGGCAACAGCCTCGGTCACGAGAACAAATTTCACACTCGAACCTGGTGCCTCAAACATCGCATCACTGAGGATTGTTTCCATCTCTGTGCGCAGAGCTCTTGCGCCAGTGCCCATAGTGAATGCATTACCGGCGACTTTCTGAAGTGCCGGCGTGGTAAATCGTAGCTCGATGCCCGAGAGGGAGAAGAGTGTTGTGTATTGGGCGAGCAGGGAGTTGCGCGGCTCAGTCAAGATGCGCATGAGTAAAGGCTGAGAGAGGGTGGATAGAGCTGCTGTAACGGGAATTCGACCGATCAGCTCTGGAATGAAGCCGTAGCTTTGGAGGTCAGAGGGTGTGATTAGGTCGAGGGCGTTGAAGTAGGTTGGTTCGGCGCCAGAACCAGCTGGCGTTGCGGAAGCGAAGAAGGGCAGGTGCTTCTTGTATAAGGCTTCCTCCTCGGACCCGGGGAGGATTGGAAGAGGTTGGCTCGGCGATGTGTTTGCTGAACCGGGGAAATCACTTGTGTTTGAAGGTGTGCGGACGGGTTGACCGAATCCTATGGATCCACGAGAGATTCGGTCCATGATTGTTTTGTGGAGCCCGACGAAGGCGCCGGAGAAAACGAATAGGATGTTATCTGTCCGTACGTTGTATATTTCGCCTTTGGCGGCTGGATTGGGGTTATTTGGTTGGAATGGCCCGTTTCCTAGCGGGCTGTTGGATGGGAAGCTGTTTGGAGGACTGGTTGCCCGAGGGTTCTTCTCCGGCTTTGCTTGCACTTGTACGGTTGTGCCTTCAATGATCTTGAGCAGCGCCTGCTGGACTCCTTCGCCTCCAACGTCCTTGCCATGGCTGACTTTCGCTGCCGCAAGCTTGTCAACCTCATCGAGAACAATTATTCCTCGCTCCGCCTGCTCCACGTTGTAGTCCGCAGCTGCCAAAAGTCGGTGAACGCACTGTTCGGCGTCTTCTCCAATGTAACCAGCCTGTGTGAAAACCGTACAGTCGGATATGCTGAAAGGCACAGAAAGAACCCGGGCAAGTGTCTTTGCCATCAGTGTCTTTCCGACACCGGATGGACCCAGTAGTAAGACATTCGACTTCTCGAGTTGGAGCGGTGACGAGTCGGCGAGCTCTGGTTGCTCTAGAGGTGTAGAGTTCTGGTGAGCTTTAGTAGCGTTGTGTTTTCCGTGGCCCTTATGAGGAAGTGGGAGGTCATCTATCACGTATACTGCGTCAACAATTGACCGACGTCATCGGAGATCGGATAGACAAATTACCGTCTAAGGGGTGGCTTTCGAGAGCCTCCCTGCGTTGACGCTTGGCCGAAGCTTCTGCTTGCTCTTCTTCACGGCGCACCACCTCCTGCACTCGCTGGTAATGGTTGTACACCGCGACGCTCAATATCTTCTTTGCGCGATCCTGCCCCACAACATACTGATCGAGGTACTGCTTCAGCACCTTTGGCGTGATGCGCGGGGCTCCGAATGCCGGGGTTGAGCCCAGTGGCCCTGTGGTAGGCAGCCCAGGCTCATAGCTGCCGGAAAATGGCTGACTTGTAAATTCGGATCGGTTAAACTGTGATAACGTTGGATATCTAGTTGCGCTGGATAGTTGCCGTGCGGACCAGGATGGTCGAAGGGACCGACGGGCCACGCAACGGGCCACAGCTGGAAGCCGACCTTGAAGAGGCCTTAGAAACATTGCGAGACCACGAGGATAGTCAAGAGCAGGAAGGGAAGTGCGCATCAGATACCGGATAGCTTTCCCCGCAGGCAGGTGATCTTATCTGATGAGGTAATCGCTCCGAGCGCCGACATTCCGACATCATGAGCTTTCTTCGGTGAGGCTTTCAGGTGCACTTCCTTCACCGCATCGCAATCGTGTCTGTTCATTGAAGATCGCTGCTTATCTCTTCTGCCTAATGCATGATCGCAGATCGTGAACCCTCTTTTTCAGAGATCTTGAACAATTGGTCGAATTTTTATAAACCACTGTGATCTGTCTCCATAAATTGCGCCCCAAGTATGGGGATCCTGCCCATATTTGGGGCAGCTATTGCAATTTATGCATTAGTTTTGTCCCACTTTGTCATGAGAGCTCGAATACGCATAGGAGAATATACACCGAAATAAAAATATATAAAGCATGAGCCTTGGAAGTAAAGGGGAAGACGATCGTCTTCCTTTTCGCGCCACATTGACAATCTCATTGCTATAACCCTTCTCACCCACGCGCCATGGTGAGATTATCTTGGATATGCATATTTGCAAGCCTTGCATTTGCAGCCCCCAAGACAGCTCGGTGCAGATGCCGACCACACGACGACTGCTGGCCCGACCGTCAACAGTGGTCCAGCCTCAACGACACAATCCAAGGGAATCTGGTCGCCGTAAAACCTGCGGCTTCAATTTGCCACGGAGATAATTTCGACGAAGCGGCTTGCAAAGCCGTCACGGAGCAATGGCACGATTCGCTTTGGCGGGCTGCTCAGCCCGGTGCTGTGCAGTGGGAAAATTGGGAATCATGGGCGGAACATAACCAGACCTGCTACATCGAATGGCCAAAAAACACCACATGTGGACAGGGTAGAGTTTCGTTATACTCAGCCAAGGTGCAGACAGCGGAACAAATCCAGGAGGCTGTGGCTTTTGCCCAGAAGCATAACCTGCGACTTGCTATCCGGAATTCCGGTCATGATTACATCGGTCGCTCGACAGCCCCTGAGTCACTACAGATCTTTACCAATGGCATGAAGGACATCCAGTTTTTAGATGACTTCGTGCCGGATGGTGCACCTGGTGGCAAAGGTGAGGGCAATGCCGTCACGTACGCGGCGGGTGTCAACTTGGCCGAGTTGTACCAGGCTGCCGGAAAAGAGAAGAGAACTATTCAGGGAGGAGCCTCGCACACTGTTGGTGCCGCTGGAGGTTATATCCAAGCGGGAGGTCATTCGCCCTTTGGTACCCGGGGAGGAATGGCATCCGATAATGCCCTCGAATTTGAGGTTGTGACGGCTGATGTGAGTAGCTTGCTCATCTTGAAAGAAACGCAACTAAGAAATCATTAGGGGAAACTGGTCATTGCGAACGACTACCAGAATAGCGACCTTTTCTGGGCCCTGCGAGGCGGAGGCGGAGGGACATTTGGAGTTGTCGTCAAGGTGACTGTCCGGACGCTCCCAGAGACGCCTGTCCTAGTGACGAATCTGAACTTCACAACGGCGCTCGGTGATGCCCAATTTTGGGAAGCAGTGAACGAATATCACGCGGCGTTGCCAGAGCTTAATGACGCTGGTGGCTCTGGTTACTATTTCGGATATCCAATTCTGCCAGTCAACTCAACAAGCACAGTCTCCGGGATGACTTCTTTCATGTGGTTCGCAGGATACACGAACACAACCGTGGCGGACAAGCTTTTTGAGCCATTGCATGCTAGGTTGAGAAAGCTCCCTGGCGTGAAGGTCCATTTCTCCAAAATTGTTATGCCATCTGTTGACTCGGTTCTTCAAACCAAATGGTCGGGAGATGGAGGCGACTCCACTGGTGGTGTTGCCGCGCTTATCTCGCGTCTATATTCCAGGGACTTGTTGGCGTCCGAGGACGGACCCGGTCGACTGGTCAAAGCATGGAGGAGCCTCAGGTACGGGCCTGGCGACTCGTTCCGTGGCCATGTCGTAGGAGGAGGCGCCGTTGCGGCAAATGGAAAGAAAATCGATAGCGCTATCAATCCGGCCTGGAGAAAGACCATCACTCATCTGGTCATTTCGAGAGCATGGGAGGCCAATGCAACGGTGGAGCACCAGCATGCCATGATCAAGAATGCTACTGATGTCGAGATCCCTCTTATTCGCTCGGTGGAGGGTGAAGACAAAATGGGCTCCTATGGCAATGAGGCGCACCCATACGAGCCTAATTTCCAGCAGTCATTTTGGGGACATAATTATCCTCGTCTGTACCAAATCAAGCAGAAGTGGGATCCCAAGGGACTCTTCATTGCTCGAATTGGGGTGGAAAGTGAGGACTGGGATGATGCGGGGCTGTGTTTGAAGCAGTGAGTTGGTTGGTGGGAAAACTTTTGTTGTATACATGGCCATTTGTTTATAACCCTACGGTCGACCGGTTTGTA
This sequence comes from Penicillium bialowiezense, assembly GCA_026122735.1. NCBI lineage: Eukaryota > Fungi > Ascomycota > Eurotiomycetes > Eurotiales > Aspergillaceae > Penicillium > Penicillium bialowiezense. Next base: position 2,263,205 of record JAKZFB010000004.1, read on the forward strand.
GGCTGATCGGACATGTAAATCTTCTATTTCGGTTTTGCTGGGTATTTTGATTATGGATTGAGATGCACTATGTGATTTTTGTGGCCTGATCCAGTCAAAGCCGCCCCGGGTCATACTTTTTTGAGTTGACATTCGGGATGCAGGGGAGTTGCGCCTTTTTTGCAATCGCTTGAACCGATGCACTCGTGCTTGAGGCGAGACACATGGCATGTGTTGCTGTATCTTCGCCGGTTTCGTTTTGTCAGAACTTCGCACACTCATGCCGGCACGTGAGCCAGGCACAAGAAAGGCTTGGTTGGGTATCGATCGATAGGGTTTGTCTTGAACCATGGTCGGGCTCATTTGTTTCCCTTGAACACAGGCTGTTGTTCCATCGTTTGAGAGATGAAGTTGCGAAGGGCAGACCACCGACCAGCCGTCGGGTTTGACTGAGCAGGTGCCTCGCCACTGGTGGGAGCAGCAGCAGCAGCAGCAGCAGGCGTGGTCATGTTGGACATTTCGGTCAAGTTTCTGTTGAAACGGTCCCGCTCCAACTTCTCCAACTTTTCGCGACGCTTCAATGCGCCAGGCTTGTGTCGAAGGGTCTTCTGCTTGATGACGTTCGCTTGACTAACTGCATCGTTTTCTTCAGCGGCCTCGGGGAGCGCATCGGCCAGGGATTCGAGATTTGCGACGAGTTTTTTCGAGGCACGTCGACGCTTTGGCGTTTTCTGCGAATTCTTCTCAATTTTGGAGACCAGTGCGGCACGCTTGATCGTCCGCTTGTCCCTCTTGCTCGTGCGGAACTCGTCACCAAAAATGTTATTTGAGGCGGCGCCTTTCGCGGGGGCAGTTTTTCCCATTTTGCGTATCGGGGCCTGTCAAAGAACGATAATTAACCGGCTGGCAAGTGGAACATGATAAGTAACACTGCAGCTTACCATATTAAGCATGTGAGATCTACAGCGGAGAACAGTCGGACACGAATTTGCTACGGGAAAAGCGAAAAGCCCCGGCTGCTCAAAACACTCACCGCCTTCACCGCCTAGCATCCACTCTCCCCACCATTTGCCTCGCGATCTCAACGTTGTTTGGTTTATATCCAATGAGCTAGCCTGGACTAGTTCGTCGCGACCAAAAACACTCCTAAGAGGACACAGTGACGTTATCGCAATCCGACTAATTGGTCTGCGTGATTTTATCCCGAGATTTTTGGCGATCCACCTGCTGTGACATCAGAGGCAGACAATCCGGCTGCTGATACTATTGGGTCCCCAGCACGAGACCTTTTATGGACAATCTTCTCACATTGCGTCGGGTCTGCTTTCCTCATCTCTGCAAAGCTTTCCAACCTCGGCCACGGTACCGTAGTCCGCACTCATTTATCTCCCGATCGCCTCCGTCGGTTGCTCTTTTCACCTTTAATAAATCCCTCTTCCCCAGATCTGGTTTCCGCAGATCATTTTCTTCTCACAACATGGGTTTCCAACAAAAGCACAAGATCACCGTCGTCGGCTCCGGCAACTGGTAAGCTACGAATCCTTCCAATTGAGAAGAATTGACGCCAATGGATTGTCTCTCAGGGGCTGCGCTATCGCCAAGATCGTTGCCGAAAATGCGGCAGCTAACCCCGATCTCTTCGAGGAGAAGGTAGAGATGTGGGTGTTCGAGGAGAATGTTGAAATCCCGCAAACATCAAAGAACTACAATGCCTCAAACGCTGGCCCTCAGAAGTTGACCGAGGTGATTAACACTGTCCACGAGAACATTAAGTACCTGCCCGGAATTCAGTTGCCTGTCAACCTCCACGCCAACCCGTCCCTAGAGGACGCCGTCAAGGACAGCACACTCCTCATCTTCAACCTGCCCCACCAGTTCATCATTAAGACCTGCGAGCAGATCAAGGGCAAGATCTCTCCTTACGCCCGTGGTATCTCTTGCATCAAGGGTGTTGATGTCAACTCCACCGGCATTCATCTCTTCTCCGAGACCATCGGAAGAATTCTTGGAATCTACTGTGGTGCCCTTTCCGGTGCCAACATTGCCAGCGAAGTTGCCCTTGAGAAGTGGTCCGAGACCAGTGTGGCCTACGATCCCCCTCACCTGGACTCCAAGGCGCCCACTCCTCAGATGACCCCCTCCGGTTCTCAGACCAACCTGGTCGAGTTCCAACACAAGGATACCTCCGGCCAGATCTCGGAGGTCAAGCTCCAGGCTCTGCCCGTTTCCTACCCTCCCGTTGACCACGCCCTGTGGAAGTCGGTCTTCCACCGTCCCTACTTCCACGTGCGCGTTGTCAACGATGTCGCTGGTGTCTCCATCAGCGGTGCCCTCAAGAACATTGTCGCTCTGTCCGCTGGCTGGGTTGTCGGCATGGGCTGGGGTGACAACGCCAAGGCTGCCATCATGCGTGTTGGTCTGATGGAGATGGTTAAGTTCGGAGACACTTTCTTCAGCGCTACTATCGACAACCGCACTTTCACCGATGAGAGTGCCGGTGTGGCCGACCTCATCACCTCTTCCAGTGGTGGTCGCAACTTCCGTTGCGCCATGCACAGCATTGAGCGCAATCTCCCCATCGAGGAGATCGAGAAGCAGGAGCTTAACGGCCAGAAGTTGCAAGGTACCTTAACTGCATACGAAGTCAACAGCTTCTTGAAGAAACAGGGCATGGAGGACGAATTCCCTCTGTTCACTGCCGTCTACCGTGAGTTTTTTGTTATGATATCGTTCGCCATTGATCTGGGTCTAACGTTTCACAGGTATCTTGGAGGGAACCATGAAGGTGGAGGAGATTCCTCAGTACATTGAGCGGTAAAATGTCCCTGCAACCTTTCATGCATTGTTTGTGTTGCTTATCATAAACCTTGTGTTTTTCCTAACAGCCCTCCTTCCCGCATTGCAACTTCACCTCAAAATTCTGGAGACAAAGACGGTGCTCGGTTCGGTGCTGCACGATTATGATTTTGGCTGGGATGATTTCGACTCCTGTATAGATTTTTCATGACCTGTATTTATGAATTGCATTTATCGACTTCTTAGACATTATGAATTTTGAATCAAGAAATTTCTTTCCAACTTTCTGCAAGGTCCATCCCAATGTAGAGACAATTGTACAGTTGCCCGCAGCTGGACGCTATAAATATTCGCGGGTTGCAGCCAAGGAACATGCATGATGTCATTCTTCCCGCGGTCTGGGCTTTTCTCCAGGAACGAGATGAGGGGAACGCCGGGTCCTCCTCCCCAGATCTTTCCTGCTTTTTTTTTTCTTCTTTCTCTCTGCATTTCTTCATAACTGTCTTTTGTCTATTTTTCTAGCTCTCTAAACTTTCCCTGTGAAAGTAGGGCGAATCGCTCCGGATTCTCCTTGACTCTCACAACCCGTTGTTCTAGACCCGGAATTGTTGCTCGTCGCAATGAGCTCCTCTCGCCAGGTCTACTTGCTTCCGTTGAAGGACGATGGAGCGCCAGATGTGCCCGGAGGGTTCATCTACCTGGCCCCTCCACCAAAGGAGGGATATGTTCTCCGTTTTATCATTGAGGGAACGAGCTCCATCTGTCGGCAGGGTAGCCTGTGGGTGAACATCCCCGAAGAGGGCAAACCCTTTGAGCGTTATTCCTTCCGGGAATTCAAGTATGTACCCCAATTGACTTCCTTCACAAAAGCATTTGGAGCGCGCGACTGACCAAAGTAGATTGCAACCCAACTTCAATGAGAACATCCAGATTGACATCACTGTGAACTTTTCTGGATCGTTCGCTTTCTACACAACTTTCTCTCCGCTGCCAGAGTTCTCCGTCGAGGATGTGCCCACTCCTGAGCCTACCAAGACGCCTGTTCACTACATTGACGTGTCTCCGAGACTCACAGTCCAAGGAAAGGAGCTGCCGCTCAATGCCTTGTCCATCTTCTCGGTCATCTCCAAGTTTATGGGGGAGTACCCCACAGACTGGGACCGACACCTTCGGGGTATCGGTCAGCGAAACTACAACATGGTTCACTTCACACCATTGATGCAGCGCGGCTCGTCAAACTCCCCATACAGTATTTACGATCAATTGGCGTTTGACAGCGCTTACTTCCCTAATGGGGAAGATGACGTTGCTGCCCTGGTTGCGAAGATGGAGAAGGAGTATGGCCTTCTCACATTGACTGATGTGGTCTGGAACCACACAGCTAATAATAGCAAGTGGTTGGAGGAGCACCCCGAATCTGGTTACAGTGTCGCAACTGCCCCCTGGTTGGAGGCAGCTCTTGAGCTAGATACCGCTCTATTGGAGTTCGGTGAGAAGCTTCAGGAGCTCGGTCTCCCAACAGAGTTTAAGACCGAGGGAGATCTGGTCACAGTCATGAACGAGGCGCGCAAGCAAGTCATTGATGGAATTCGGCTTTGGGAGTTCTACGTTCTCGATGTCAAGAGCGATGTCAAGGCGGTCCTGGATACATGGATTAAAGCCGACATTGACGACAAGCTCGTTGAGCACCCTGACATGCAGCTGTTCAAGGGCTGGTCCCTGAATCAGCAGGCTAATGTTCTTCGGGAGCTTGGCATCCCATCAGTCAAGCAAGTTTTGGGAAGATTCGGTCGCGCAGTGGATCCTAAATTCGGCGCCGTTGCTCTCAATGTACTCTTCGGTAACTACGACGAGGCAACCACCAACCTCGCCGAGGTAGAGGAGGCTGTGACCAAGCTTATCAATGAAGCAAACCTGCCCTTCTACAAGGAGTACGATGCCGATGTTGATGCGATCATGGATCAACTATTCAATCGCGTTAAGTACCTGAGAATTGAAGAACACGGCCCTAAGATGGGCCCCGTCACGAAAGAGAACCCTTTGATCGAGACTTACTTCACCCGACTTCCCCTCAACGAAACTACCAAGAAGCACGATCCTAAAGCTCTGGCTTTGGCCAACAATGGCTGGATCTGGAATGCCGATGCCATGCGCGACAATGCCGGTCCTGATTCGAAGGCCTACCTACGCCGCGAAGTCATCGTTTGGGGCGACTGTGTTAAGCTTCGGTACGGATCTGGTCCGGAGGATAGTCCTTTCCTGTGGGACTTCATGACCCAGTATACTCGCCTGATGGCGAAGTACTTTGTTGGATTCCGAATCGACAATTGCCACTCCACTCCGCTGATTGTTGCAGAATACCTGCTTGACGAAGCCCGCAAGGTCAGACCTGATCTGACCGTGTTTGCAGAGCTCTTCACCGGCTCTGAAGAGGCGGACTACGTCTTTGTCAAGCGCTTGGGAATCAATGCCCTCATCCGTGAGGCCATGCAAGCTTGGAGTACCGAAGAGCTTAGCCGTCTTGTCCACCGTCATGGTGGTCAACCGATCGGTAGCTTCGAAATGGACCTTCCTTCTGCAGGAAGCAGCCACGCTATCGCATCCGCCAGGTCTGGCAAGAGCGATGAGAAGATCACTCACATCCGCCCATGCCCCGTACCTGCTCTGTTCATGGATTGCACCCATGACAATGAGGTGCCTGCCCAAAAGCGTGATGCTAGAGATACTCTTCCAAATGCTGCTCTTGTGGCCATGTGTGCATCCGCAACCGGCAGTGTGATGGGTTACGATGAGGTTTACCCCAAACTCATTGATCTCGTACACGAGACACGCCAGTATGAGTCTGTGTCCTCGGATGCTGACAATCTCGCCATCGGATCTGGCGAGGGTGGAATCGGGGGTGTCAAGAAACTCTTGAACGAGCTCCACACCATGATGGGTGTTGAAGGATACGATGAAACTCACATTCACCATGATCGTGAGTACATCACCGTACACAGAGTGCACCCTAAGACCAGAAAGGGTATCTTCTTGATCGCACACACTGCCTTCCCTGGCAATGAGAGTGGTGCCATTCTGGATGCCACTCACATTGCTGGCACTAGTGCCAAGCACATTGGATCATGGCAGCTACAAGTCGAGGCTGGCGATGAGGAAAAAACGAAAGCATTGGCCGATGAGAAGTACTTGAAGGGTCTGCCCAGTCACACTCGCGACATTGAAAGCACAAAGATTGAGCAAAACGACCAAGAAGTCATCGTCTCTGTTCTGGATACTCTGGTCCCTGGATCAATTGCTCTCTTCGAGACATGGATTCCGGGTGCAGACCATGCGGATGGATTTGAAAACAATCTCGCCAACGGTGCCGATGAGGCATTCTCTGAACTCAGCTTGGTGGACCTCAACTTTGTGCTTTACCGCTGCGAGGCCGAGGAGAGAGACTCCAGCGATGGTCAAGATGGTATTTACGAAGTCCCCAAGCTCGGACCCATGGTCTATGCTGGTCTCCAGGGCTGGTGGAGTGTTCTTGAGGACATCATCAAATACAACCAGCTTGGTCATCCCCTGTGTGATCATTTGCGAGAAGGCCAATGGGCCCTGGACTACATCATCGGACGCTTGGAGAAGGCAGCCACAAAGGAGGGCTATGTTGATCTCAAGAAGCCCGCCTCTTGGCTGCGTGAGAAGTTTGATGCTGTCCGTAGCTTGCCTAACTTCCTGTTCCCGAGATACTTTGCGATTATTGTGCAAGTCGCATACAATGCCGCATGGAAGAGGGGCATTCATCTTCTAGGAGATAATGTCCGACACGGCCAAGAGTTCATTCACCAGCTGGCTATGGTGAGTGTTCAGCAGACTGGCTATGTCAAGTCCGCATCTCTGTGGCCTACCAAGATGGTCCCTAGTCTCGCGGCTGGCCTTCCCCACTTCGCTGTTGATTGGACAAGATGCTGGGGCCGAGATATCTTTATCTCCATCCGTGGTCTTTTCCTTACCACTCAACGCTTCGATGATGCCAAGGAGCACATCATTGCCTTTGCCAGTGTCTTGAAGCATGGCATGATTCCCAATTTGCTGAGCAGCGGCAAGCTTCCGCGATACAACTCGCGCGACTCTGTTTGGTTCTTCTTGCAGTCTATTCAAGACTACGTTGAGATGGCGCCCAACGGTAACGACATCTTGCAAGAGAAGGTTCCAAGACGTTTCCTGCCCTACGATGACACTTGGTTCCCCTTCGATGATTCTCGCGCGTACTCTGAGTCTCCGACTCTGCTTGAGTGCATCCAGGAAGTGTTCCAAAGACACGCTTCCGGCATGTCTTTCCGCGAATACAACGCTGGTCCAGACCTTGATTGCCAGATGAAGCCGGAAGGCTTCCAGATTGACGTCAAGGTTGACTGGGAGACCGGACTCATTTTCGGTGGTAACCAGGATAACTGCGGCACCTGGCAGGACAAGATGGGAGAGAGCACCAAGGCCGGAAACAAGGGTGTCCCTGGCTCACCGCGTGATGGCTCAGCTATCGAGATTACCGGTCTGTCTTACAGCGCTCTGGCGTGGGTTGCCCGTCTCCACGAATCAAAGGTGTACCCTCACGAGGGTGTTGACATTGGCGACGGAAAGAAGATCGGCTTCGCCGAATGGGCCGCCAAGATCAAAGACAACTTCGAGCGATGCTACTATGTCCCCCTTGACCCCAAGGAAGACAGCCAGTACGAAGTGGACCCAAAGATCGTCAACCGCCGCGGCATCTACAAGGACTTGTACAAGTCCGGCAAGCCCTACGAGGACTACCAGCTTCGCTCCAACTTCCCCATCGCAATGACCGTTGCCCCAGAGCTGTTCACGCCCGCTAAGGCTCTTATTACCCTCTCAATCGCCGACTCCGCCATCGTGGGTCCCGTGGGTATGGCAACACTCGACCCATCTGACCTCAACTACCGACCCAACTACGTCAACTCCGACGACTCGGACGACTTTGCGACCGCCAAGGGTCGTAACTATCACCAGGGACCGGAGTGGGTCTGGCAGCGCGGTTACTTCCTCCGTGCTCTGCTGCACTTCGATCTCTTGCGCCGCAATACACCCGAGGAGCGCACTGAATGCTTCCAGCAGGTCACCCGACGACTTGATGGTTGCAAGAAGGCCTTGCGGGAGAGCCCTTGGAAGGGGTTGACTGAGCTGTCCAACAAGGCTGGCGCGCATTGCGATGACTCGGTGAGTTACCTTTCTTTTATATGCATATATGCTTGGATCATGCTAACAAAATCCATATAGTCGCCTACTCAATCTTGGTCTGCGGCTTGTCTTCTGGACGTTTACTACGACGCATCTCAGCATTCGTAAATTCCATCTGGAACATATGGATACGATTAATTACCTTGAACACAGCATATGAGAGATAGATATAATTGCATCACGAGTTTCTAGCGTTCAATCTTTCCATGGCGTGGCATCTATAGAAATGACATTTGGACTACATCGCACGTCTGATACATTGTGACGTCAGCGGATAAACATTTCGAGGTCAACATTTGTTCGCTTAATCCCAAGCTTCGTAAAGTAATGTATCTAGTCCACAGAAGAATAAATAAGATATCAAGACTAAGTTATATCAACAAAGGCCAGCGAACCTTGGAACCAAGAGATGTCAGTGTTCCAGCAGCAGTCCCGTTGGAGTCGACAATCTGCCAAGGGTGGAACGACCCACATCGACGTCGATCTCCACTCCATCTACATCTTCATCTTCATCTCATGTACAAAGTACAGCGTTGGAATGTCAGTTCGGTCTGCCATATCGTAGCTCTGCCTAGACCCATGCCGAGGGGTATTACGCACACAGAAATCAAGACACACCCGTGCTGGCATCGTCTTCCGTCGTCTGTTTGGGGAATATATCTATGCCAGTTGGAGCATCAACTCGCTCCCATATTGTTCACGATTTCCAGGCTTACGGTACAATTGGAATTCCCCATAAATCCGCTCTCTATTAAAAGAAAGACTGTTTCACCATGACACCCGGCTTTGAACAGCTCTTTGAAGATTAATCTGATTCTTTGTCTATACTTGAAGTCGGCCTAAAATGATGACTCATCAACGAATCCGCAGTGCCGTCATGCCCCGGTGGTCAAATGAAAAACAAAGGACCTTCACCGATTGTTTCAAGTCCAAGATTAAAGGCAGTCGCGCGCTAGAAATATCGTACCACTTCATCCCATCTTCCCGACTCCTGACGTCACTTCAATCCTGCCGCATGCCCTTGAAGAACCACGCCTCGACAGCCCCTCGCTCGTCGAACTGAATCTAAATCGAAGCCATGTCACTAAATGCAACAGTGGCTGAGGCCGTGCTGACCGGATCTGCCGACAGACCCGGCGGCGGAAGACAATGGGGCGACCAGCTGGATGAGTCGCGCGATCTGTACACGCAGTTCGTGATCAGCTCTGCGCTGGGCCTGAGCGCATTCCTAACCTTCTGCGTATGTCGAAACTTGGACGCAAAGGCTTCCCCAGTTGCTGACTTTGTTTGCTCTAGATCTTGCGACCGAAATGGACGGAGCTGTATGCAGCGCGGCGCCGACAACGAAATGCCGCTTCGCGCCTACCGGAACTACCCAATACCTTGTTCGGCTGGATCCCGGTTCTGCATCGAATCACTGACCAGGAAGTACTGCAGTCGGCAGGCCTGGATGCTTATGTGGTATGTGTCCGATCTTATGATGTGATAATTGACCGTTGCTGACTTGTGCGCCCTGCGACAGTTCTTGTCTTTCTTCAAGTTTGCGATTCGTTTCCTCCTCGCCGTCTTCATTTTCGCCGTTGCGATTATCCTCCCTCTACACTACAAATACACTGGACAATATGGAGTTCCTGGATGGGACAATCTTCCGGGCGATGACACGATGATGGCAGAGAAGGACAAGCCTGTCACCGACCCCGGGTATCTTTGGATATACGTCTTGTTTGCGTACGTCTTCAGCGGATTGGCCATTCACATGCTCCTCCAAGAAACGAACACAATTATCCGCACGCGCCAAACGTATCTGGGAAACCAGACTAGTACCACTGATCGCACGATTCGCCTGTCCGGTATCCCGCACGATTTGAGCACCGAAGAACAGATTAAGGAATTCGTCGAGGGATTACGCGTTGGTAATGTCGAGAGTATTACCGTTTGCCGGAAGTGGCGTGAGCTGGATGAATTGATCGACCAGAGAATGAAGGTCATCCGAGATCTCGAACGCGCATGGACGAAACACCTGGGATACAAGCGGCCGAAAAGCGACGGCAACTCACTGCCACTGACCAACCAACAAGCACACGATGAGGAAAATGAGCGATCCGGTCTCCTATCCGGAAGCGAGCACGACCATATCCAAGATTATTCCAACGAGAGGCCCAAGTTCCGCTTGTGGTATGGTCCATTCAAGCTTCGGTATCGCATGATCGACGCCATCGATTACTTCGAAGAGAAGCTGCGGAGGATCGATGAGCACATTCAAAGCGCGCGTGAAAAGGAATACCCATCCACCGAGATTGCCTTTGTGACCATGGAGTCTATTGCTGCGTCTCAAATGCTCGTTCAAGCGATTCTCGACCCTCACCCGAATCAAATGTTTGCTCGGCTTGCCCCAGCGCCGGCGGATGTGATCTGGAAGAACACATACTTGTCTCGGAATCGTCGGATGGCTCAGTCATGGTCCATCACTATTGCTATTGGATTCCTCACTGTGTTTTGGTCGGTGCTTCTGCTGCCCATTGCATCGCTACTGGATCTGGAGACTCTCAGGAAACTTGTGCCCCAATTGGCGGAGTTCCTTGAAGAGCACGTCCTCTTGAAGTCTTTGGTCCAGACTGGTTTGCCCACACTTGCCTTCTCGCTGTTGACCGTTGCTGTTCCTTATGTCTACGAGTGTAAGTCTTGAACTAGAAGTCGTTCTGATAAAAGTGACTGCGATGCTGACGTTTCGTACAGGGCTCTCAAACAACCAGGGTATGGTCTCACGCGGCGACGTGGAACTATCCATCATTTCCAAGAACTTCTTCTTCTCGTTCTTCAACCTGTTCCTGCTTTTCACCGTGTTCGGAACAGCTAGTGGTTTCTATGGTTTCTGGGAGAACCTTAGGGATGCATTCAAAGATTCCACTACGATTGCCTTTGCTCTGGCAAAATCCCTCGAAGGTCTCGCCCCATTCTACATCAACCTGTTGATCCTGCAGGGTCTGGGTCTCTTCCCATTCCGACTTCTCGAGTTCGGAAGTGTAGCACTCTACCCCTTCCAGTTCCTCTCCGCTCGCACGCCACGGGAATACGCCGAACTAGCGACTCCTCCCAAGTTCAGCTACGGGTTCTCAATCCCTCAAACGATCCTGATCCTAGTGATCTGTGTGGTGTACAGTGTGTTCCCAAGCTCATGGCTGATCTGTCTATTCGGACTCATCTACTTCACGGTCGGCAAATTTATTTACAAGTACCAACTCCTCTACGCCATGGACCACCAACAGCACTCCACCGGTCGTGCATGGCCAATGATTTGCAACCGCGTATTTGTCGGACTGCTCATCCACCAACTCGCCATGATCGGCGTACTAGCCCTCCGCCGCGCAATCACCCGGTCGCTGCTCCTCGTGCCGCTTCTCGGCTTCACGGTCTGGTTCTCCTATTGGTTCGGTCGCACTTACGAGCCTTTGATGAAATTCATCGCCCTTAAGAGCATCAACCGTGACCAGCCGGGTGGCGGCGACCTCTCTCCGTCGCCTTCCTCCAACTTCTCACCGCCATCGGGCCTCGACCGCGATAGCCTCCCGATCCGCATTGGCGGCCAGGAACTCGAGCTGCGGCTGAAGAAGTACGTCAATCCGAGTTTGATTGTTCCTCTGCACGACGCCTGGCTCCCCGGTCGCACGCCCACTCGAGGCAACGGTGCGTCAGCCTTTGAGGCTCATCAGACGCCCAATGTCTAATTTTCGCCTCCTTTTCTTTGCAAATAATGCACTCGTTTGCATGTGTCTTTGACCCATCATGATATACGACTTTGATACCTCACATTTCTAATTTTCCACGTTTCTGATGTTTGATGTTTCCGGCCATGATATCTGCGGGTGGCACCTTTGTTTACTTTTTGATCCCTTCCTCTCGTTACGACCTGCACAGTTGACTCTTATTCGAGTTTTTTTTTTGCGTTTGATTGATTTGCTCACATTGCCGGTGTCAGAGTATAGATTCTGTACGATACTGATTTTCAATACCCCGTCAAGCGATGTATGTAGCCACAACCTTGCCGTTGCCTTATAATTGCAAACAATACGGCCCCTCACCGAAGTATGTCTCGCGTACGGACTACAGAGTACGGAGTACCGAATAAACCCGGCTAAACTCTGGGCCTCGCCTGGGTTTACCCTTTTCCCGCATTCCTCCGCTTCGGCGGCAAACGTGTCTGAGCGCGAATCCAGCGCACTCTGATTGCGAATCCTAGCAATAGATCATTCATTGGACGCCTATCTACTTAGCGAGAGGCTATTGAGTCAATCAGTTCACTGGAGAATGTTCAAGAGTTCCCGACCACAGGGGATATGCTGTTATCGATGCTCAGCCAATAACCTCAAGACATGATTCTGCGAGGGGGTGAACTCGGCTCGTATCATCACGAAGGATGTGATCTCTAGACCCAGACCGAGACCAAGTATCAGGTATCAGGATCACAAATCACACCTCGGCCGATCAACTACGAACCCAGACGGAGTTCTGGAAATTCTTAAATTCTTAGGGTCCACATGGTCGGGGCGCATTCCTGGGCAGTGGGGGATGGTGGTTTGTCTTGCGGTGAGGAGGATGAAACAGCCAAAGACATTGAAAGTATAGAGTGTTGAGGAATGTGGGATGCGGTTCGATTAAATACTCGTACTCGATTGTGTTGATTGTATTCTGTTATGAGTTTGTTATGACTCTGAGGTGCATGAAGTGAGGATCGAGATGCCAAGTCTAGTCGCCAAGACGTCTGCATCCGGCATTCTTCGTTGTCTTTCCCTTTTGGTTCTTTTTTTCTCCCGAGATCCTTTGGAATGTCAACGTTGCATGGCCTGTCCGATCGTTGAGTCTAATGTCGGAGTATCACTCGTTGCCTTCATGGCACACACTATACTAATCATGGATAGGATTACTCCATAGTACTCCATAGTACTCCGTATTTCATACTTCGTTGTTAATTCTACGGAATGACAGCTGTGCAGGTGCATAATGCACATCCGACATTTTTGATGTCTCTTGACGTGCTCCACTCGGCACTTCCGCGTGGGCAAAAAGGATGAAAGAGAGTATTGTAAAAATTATAAAAAGTCTCGACGTCAGATGGCAATTGAACCTTGGATATGACCGTGCAGTATTTAATTAAACAAGGCCACCCTTGCCTCGCCCTCGACTCTGCCGGGTTCCATCTCTAAACCGCTTTCAGAGAGGTTGCCAATACAACCTTGACCTTGCACCGTGTCAACATACCTCTGCAAATCCCGTTGGCCGACTCTTTCGTTAAATCTGTGACGAACTCTCGCTGATCGGTACTTTTTTCTCACTTCTACAGGCGATCATTACGCTGTTGGTAGTTTGATAAACACCGTGAAAAAGGCTTCTCCTGTTTTCTCTCCTTTATTGGATTGGACTGCATTGGACCATACATATACATTGTGATCTATGTCTACGTCAATCAACTGATTCATCTCAATGTTCTGATCCAAGGAAATCAGTCCGAATGGCTACCACCGCCGGGTACATCACCATGCCCGCATTGCGATCACTACGATCGAGTCAAGACTATGCTGGTCATTTGTCAGACTCCGTTTCGCGCAGGAAAACAACCGCATCAATACCGACAAGGACCGACGCTGGACATCTCCCATTGAAGCGACAAACCCGGGCATCTATATCAAGACGTGAATCGCCTTCTGCGGCGAATTTCGCGCCCCCAGAGATCTTGCTGGACATATTCTCTTTACTATCGCCGCATGATTTTGACAATGCCCGACATACATGCTCACGGTGGATGCGGGTCAGCTTGAATGAACAACTTCTTGAGCGCATGATGAAGAGGGCTGGATGGTGGAATGCTTGGCTACAGGACCGGCGAAGACCACGGGCATCGAATCGGTTGGATGAATGCGATGTTTGGAGAATGAGTCGGCGCTTCGCGACAGAGTGCCTTCTTTCAGGGCGCAAGACGAGCCCTAAGAAGTCTGGGTTCATCAAGACCGCTGTGATTGACTTTTCAGCTCTTTCTGGGGCGGAAAAAAGATCCCATGATACTCGACATCACGCAGTTGTTCAACTCAGTGAAAGCCAAGGGCTAGGAAATTCGACTTTTAGTACGAGCAGCTGCAGCAATTACCTGCTGGTGACGATGGGCTGCATGATCTATGTCTATCGCCTTCTTGGGCCCAAGATCCGGTCAACGTCAGGCTTGAACGATGCCGATTTGAACCTGGTTTCACGTGTGCAATGCCCGTTCGAAGTTGTTTCGGCCGTCATCGACACCAGCACATCCCAAGTCACCATTGCTGCATTACTATGCAACCGTGTTGGAATCATCAGCAAAATCTCCATTGCTTCCAAGCCATCAGAAGCCCAAATAGCCGACTCATCCTCCAACCACCTCTTCCACAACATCTGCTCAGAGGAAAATCCACCCCGAACAGTAGCCATATGCCCAGGCCAAGACCTGGTAGCATTCGGCTGTGCCTCCGGCATCGAAATCCACAGCGTGAACAATCCAAAACGCACCTCCCCCCGAAAACACTTCACTATCCCCCAACCATCAGAAATCCTCCACTTCCTCCCCAGCAGCCCCGAATCACCATCCGAGCTCCGTCTCGTCTCCTCCCTCTCAGGCCCAGGCCATCACGAATGCACATGTCCCCCCTCATCACCAAAACATCAATTCCATTTCCTCGCAGACGTCCAATCCTACTCTCGTCGCCGCATCCCTCACACTCCATCCCGCAGCTTCGTTCGCGCAACTCACTGCCATCACTACCACGCCGTCCCGCTAAACGACGGCTTCCACATGACATTCATCGAACCACGCACGAATCTCCTCTGCATCGGCTCCGACGCTCCAATCGGAGGCCCGACGAGTCTCACTCGTGCAATTGTTTGCATTCCCCCTTTCACAAATCCTGTCATTTCAGCCGATGATCAGATCAATCCCCTTCCCACTGTCTTCGCAGCTGCCTCGGACCTCACATGGGGTCTTCGCGTGGTGGCGGTTTATGGAAACCGTCTTGTTCTCTACTCCGTCCCAGCGGATGTCTTCGATCTTGTTCGAAGAGAACGTGAACGACAGATTAACGGCGTCATGGGCGATAGTGATGTCGCGCGAGACTGGTATGCTGATGCAGATCGCCGTGATGCGGATCTGGAATCCCGTGATATCTTCCGGTCCGCAGCTATGATGTGGCCGTTCAAAGTCTACGGGAAGGAAATCGGGACTGTGGAAGATACCGTTGAGCTTTCTGTGCAGTGCGCAGAAGGTGGCGTGCGGGTTTGGGCTTTTGGAAGCAGTGGAAAGGCGGAGGTGTATGATATCGATACCGGGGACGTGAGAGTGAGGAATTTTGGATCTGATGCTGATGGAGCGTTGGTGAGGCGGAATAATCCCCTGAAGGAGTTGAGGAGGAAGAGGAAGTTTGAGGAAGTTGGTTGTTTTTCTGGGAGGTATGGGGCTAGTCGTTTGGATGTCAAGCCTTGTAGGGCTGGTGTGCATGGGCAGGATCTAGCTGCCAGGAGGTCGTCTTTTGCGGCTTGTATTATTGATTTCAGGATTCCTGAGTGAGCTGAAGCTTTGGATGTATATACTTGCCAGAAAGCATCTGAGATAAGACTATCAAAATGCATGGAAATATGTGTCTACGTGAATAATGATCTTTAAGCTTGTTCTTGTATGTGGCTAGAACACTGTTTTTGTGTTGATTTCAAGCCTAACTTTCTGCTTAGAATGGACGAAGCGCACGTATCAATGATTCCCCGGGTTTTAGGGCTGGCTCACCAAGAACCTTGGACCCTTGGAACCTTGGAAGATGGATGTACAAGCATTGCTAGCAAAGCCATTCGAACTAAGCCTAGGAAGCCGAAGTGCTTTTATTGCAATCCCTCTAGCGTGGGATGGATACGCGTTGTAGATACACGTAAACATCCGTACAATTATGTACACTTCGCCCACAAGCCATGTACTAGCAGCATTTTCCACAGGGAAGTTGACCCAACGAGGTAGAGTATTTCGCCTAGACACCATAGAAGTCAGACATAGCCCTCAAAAGAGCTCTCCCCGCGCTCTCTCTCTCTCTCTCTCTCTCTCTTTCAACTCATCAGTTCAAGCCCACAGGTATTCAAAGTCGTTATTATTGTCGTGATACATCGATCTGACCAGTCTTTAGATCAAACAGGTACTCTACGACGATCAAAATGCCAACACCTCTCGAGAGGCTCCCCCAAGAGCTGCTAGATGCAGTTCTCGAGGAATTGCCACCCGGCAACGGTTTGATTTGCATGTCTCAGACGTGCAAAGATATTCACAACTCCGCGCAACGAGTTATCTACCGTGAGATCCGGTTCTGCTGGCGGTCACCACCTGTGGATAGGATCCTCCTGCTTCTACGAAGCTTCTCCCAAGACCCAAACATCGTGAATTACATCCAGGATGTGGTAATGCAAGATTGGGAGATATGCACCTTCCCTGGCAACGGGGAGCGTTACGTCCTCGGCCCTCAACACAATTGGGAGGGAATGACGGAGTTGTATGGAACCACAATTCAGTGGTCTCAGGATCTCGCCAGAGCCAGCGGGTACCCATCGGATTTCGAGAATATTCTTGTTTCTAAACTTGGTAGTGGTAATCCATATGCATACGCCACCTTGCTGCTATCCATCCTTTACAATCTTCGAAGCCTGCGACTGGATTTCAAGTTCTTGGTCTTCGGGGGCCTTCCGGGCCTGATGCTGCAACATTGCCTCTCCGGGAAGACATCCAATGTGGTGTCCAAGTTCGGACAGCTTGAAAGGGTCGACTACGGTGGTAACGTTCCATACATGCAAATGGCGATGACCCGTGTCCATTACCACCAGTTTCAGCCGTGATTTCATCTACCCTCTCTCAAAACTCTTGAGATCTGGCTGCCACAGATCACCGGCCTATCTTGGGTACCCGGACCAGAGGGCGCAGCCATGAGCGACCCTGGGTTTGGGGCACTCGAGACACTTTTCATCTGCAGGTCATCTGCAAAGCCACACAAGATCGCTTCCCTCATCAACGGACTTCCGATGCTGAAGTCACTCCACGTCGGCATGCTTTATGAATGCGTCGCCGCAAATGACTTCCTCCTCAATGCACAGCCTCTGGTTGATGTCATCCAAGCCAAAGGGAAGAGACTTGAAGAGTTGTCGATCAGCTTGGAAATGCTGCCAGGGTGTATGATAAACTCTCACTTCCCATTTGAGTATGATCTGAGTAGTGAGCCGTTTAGAGGCTTACCTCTGAAGCTCCCAAACCTCAGACTCGCTGAGGTCCCTATTGACTTCCTCCTCGGGTGGGGGGAGGAGGTCCTCGGACTGGAAGAGGTCCTGCCACCGAATGTGGAAATGCTACACATCCGTCCTGACTTTCGTCAACTGGCACGATTTGGGCCTTACAGCAATGCGCTTCTATCGAGCCTCGATAGGTACACCCAGAAAAAGGGCACATCCGGATCCCTAGGGCAAATCTCTTTCCAAGGGCCAACCTGCGGAACTCACCGTCTGGGACAGACCTCACCCCCAGACCTTCTTCGCTTCCAGACGCAGTTCCGAGAAACTTGACTAAAGTGTGCAGCGGTGGGGATCGAACTCGTATGCTGGGACCCATTTTGGGTCCCTGGTAACCTGCTGATGAAGGGGGCAGAGCCTCTGCTCCAAAGCACCCCAATCGACGTCCACACCACCCGCTGGCCACACAAGCACACTTGGGTCCCATACTTGGGCTGACCAGGGCCTTGGGGCCCTCTTGAGGCTGAACTTTCGAGTGGCCTGGGCGATTGAAAATCCAAGAGTGGATATTCTTGGGTTTGACTGAAAAGACCTTGTGCCAATAAGAATCCCGAGACGGTCGGGCTAGTGATAGCGCCCCCAGAGAGCCACGACGGAAAGGATTTCGTGCTAGACGCACACTACCCAAAGGAGGAGCAAGAGAAAGCCCGCGACACCATGACCACAAGCCACAACGCCCTATGCTACCGCACAGATAGCTCCCTAGGCAATGCGTACGACGGTACTCATTATCCAGACAACCCGGACAGCTTAATCGTCGATCATTTCAGACCATATTGAATCATTACTTCCTTATGCTATAGTGATGACAACTCAATAGTCAATGTACATTTTGTTCTATTGGATAGATAGACAGGATACTGTGGTCAGGCCCAATTAGATCACCACCTGGGTAGACCCAAGAAAACAAAGGCATGCTTGACGATCACGGATTCCGTCATATGAAAGAGGTGAGTGAAAACGCCTAGGTAAATCTCCCAAAAGGGGATAGGACGGATGCTCGTGAAAATCCAAAGGAGTTGAGTGTTATGTTCTTCATCTAGAGATTAATGTCATCAAGATGGGTGTGAGCAGACGTCACTACTTGCATGCCTATCACAAGATCATAGGAACGGGTTGTCTCGTTGAGACTTGAAGGAAAATAGAAAACCGAGCGTCAAAAGCTCAACTTTTGTTTCATTATATGATATCCATTATGAGCATGACTTTTGGAGTAGTAAATTTAGCAACACAGTTTAATTTGAGCTCTGCTTCTCGCGGCGCGCACGCACGCCCTGAGCAAGAACCTCCAACACATCCTCAGTATCCTCCCAGCTGATACAGGCATCAGTGATGCTGACACCGTACTTGAGACCAGCCTTGCCCTCCTCGGGGACCTTTTGGTTACCTGTAAGTAGAGGTTAGTAAAGGCTTCGTCTATGGAGGTCGAATCAAAATTCTCAAACTCACCCTCGTGGATATTGCTCTCAATCATAACACCCATGATGGCCTCTTCGCCGGCAGCAAGTTGCTCAGCAAGCACAGCAGCAACCTTGGGCTGGTTCCTGTGGTTCTTCTCGGAGTTTCCATGGCTGCAGTCAACCATGAGACGGGGCCGCATGCCCTTAGCATTAAGCTTGACCTTTGCCTCGGCAATGCTGGCAGCATCGTAGTTGGGACCCTTCTTACCACCACGCAGAATAACGAAACAATCGGGGTTTCCGACGGTTCCCACGATGGAAACAACACCGGGTTTCGTCACGGACAAGAAGTGGTGCGGGTGCTTTACTGAACCAATGGCATCGACTGCGACATCCAATGAACCATCGGTTCCATTCTTGAAACCAACGGGGAACGAAAGACCAGATGACAATTCGCGGTGGACTTGGGACTCAGTGGTGCGAGCACCGACAGCACCGATAGATAAACAATCAGCCAAGAACTGGGGGGAGATGGTATCGAGCATTTCGGACGCGATGGGCATGCCCTTGTTTGTGAGGTCGAGGAAAAGCTGGCGCGAGACGCGCAGGCCCTTGTTGATCTTGAAGGAGTTATCGATATCGGGGTCGTTGATCAGGCCCTTCCAGCCGACTGTTGTGCGGGGCTTCTCGAGGTAGGAGCGCATGACGATGAGGAGGTCATCGGCGTACTTCTCCTTCATCTTCATTAGGCGGTCGCAGTATTCGAGGGCCATTTCGGGGTCGTGGATTGAGCAGGGTCCGATGACGACCATCAGGCGCTGCTTCTTATCTGTGCCGTGGACGACCTCGACGGATTCGGCGCGTCCCTGGAGGACGGTTTGCCGGGACTTATCTGACAGTGCGAATTCATGCTGGAGAAGGTTGGGAGGGGTGAGGGGGTTGTAGCCGAGAACTGTGTTTGGTTAGAACGCGTTGAACTGTAACAGGAGGGCTCAATTGCAGATTATCTTACTTCGGGAGTCTTCCAGGTGGTTTGTGTTGCCCACGTTAGGGTTGTCGATGAAGAACTGGCGACGTCAGAGGTGGGACTCAGAGTTACTAGTGAGGGGCTGACTTACAGCCATGGTGGGGAGTGGCAGCAATTGAACAACTCAATGACAATTGAAGGGGGTGGGAAGGGGTTAAGAATATAAGGGAAGGGATTTGTGAGGAAGCAAGGACAGAAAATAATAAATTGTGTAGCCAGAGGCCTATGACTCAATCGAAGTATAAAGCGAGGCTTCCACGTGATTCCGGTGACCGGCGAGGCAGTCCCAATCACGGCGATGCCTTTTGTCACTGTGGATTTAAAGATGATTTTGGAACTAAATAGCGGCCCACTCCCTGTCACCCCCCCGGTTTCCTGCTCGTATCTTAAATTGGCCCCTGTTGCACCCGACGGTCCAGCTCCTGCAACCCCCGGACCAGGTCCTGGCAGATCTCCGCGTGTTGATCTTTGACATGTTGCATCTGCTGCTTGTACAACATCATGCGCCCTTCGTGTGCCTTGAACAAATCATCTAGGATCCGTCCACACCCTTCGCGATAGATCTCCAAGACCCGACCAATGGTCGCTTTCTCTGCCGCCAGTTGAGTTGAGAGATTCTGTCATCGGATTAGCATACATGTACCCACAGACCATGGATACAAAACCTACTAAGTTAGTTTGGTGCAACAGGTTGTGCGCGTCTTTCTGTGCTACTTGTAAAGTTGAGATCCATTCAATTGGATCCTCCGAGGAGCGGTGTGATTTCATATCTGGCTGGGATGACACCGAGATATCTGTGCAGAATGATCTGTCGAATTGTCGATCTCGCGCCACGCCCAATCCCCTTTCTTCGATCGTCCGCTCTGAAGAGTTCGGGTCAATCATTGCTTCCTTCTCTGAGTCGGCACCATCTGCTGTGTTTTCTTGTGAACATGTGGGCTCAGGCTTAGTTTGCTGTAGCCAGGTGTGAGATCTGCCCATCTTTTCGGTGTCAATTCCGTAGGCCAGGAACATGTCTCTCTGGAATTTCGTCCAGAAGACACCTTTGTATTGACTAGCGGTGGAAAATGCGCTAGAGCTTCGATCGTACTGGCTTGGGCTGGTTTCGACCTCGTAATCTTGATCGCAGTCAAATTCAAGCTTGAGGGGAACCACTCCCTTGACTGACAAGGGCACAAGCTGAGGGCTGCCGTTTTTGTCGACAATGACAGTTCTGGGTACCGACATCTGCTGGGGCGATGGTGAGTGATATTCAGCTTCACTGCACAGCAAAGGCTTCTGTGACTCGGGTGTGTGGCTGGATACGTGTTTCTTTTCTCCTACTGCTGGGTTTTGATCAGTCTTTCTTGTGTTTGAAGTACCTAGAGAGGTAGATTTCAGGCTTTCGTCGGGCCTGGTGGGCTGTGAAGACGTGGTCGGTCCGTGGGTCATAGGTTGCAAAGCTTCAAACCCAGACAAATGTTCCATCCCCATATGGTAGTCGAGGATGGACGGTTCATCATCAATGAGACCTCTTCCCATTTCAATGTCTAAAGAATCTTCCGTGCTTGACCCTTCACTGTGCCCTAGAGAGGACAAAAAGGCACCCCAGGAGTCCATTCCACCTGTCGCATCGACTATCTCGGCTTCTTTCGTGTCGTCGACGACAACCGGCGATGACGATCTAATTTTGTCGGACTTGGATGAATGATGAGGACTGTCGACTCGTGCCGCATGCTTTTGTACTCGCTCGATGCCAATGGGTTTCAGCATTGTCGGCGTGGGCATCGGTTCAGGCTGTTTGCTTTCGGGGGATTTCTGAAGCTCCACTGGATCAGATGAGATGACGATAGGAGCATCATTGTTAGAGACTGGTTGATGCCGAGAACCTTCGCCGCCGTGAAGCGCGCGCATGAGCTTGCTGCCAACATCTCGCGCTCTCCCGTCAGGTTTGTGGGTCCCGTCAGGTTTGTGCGACTTGAGAGGCTTCTTCTTTCGTACGACTCTGGGCTTTCTGACCTTCTGCTTAGGGAATGCCCTTGACTCCAGTATTGTGAGCTTCGAAGCACTTCCACTGCCTCCCTTTTTAGCACCGCCACCGGAACTCGAACACGTCTCAGACACCACGCGAGCAGCCTCCCCATCTTTCCTTTGTGCGTTCAACTGTGCCCTGTATTCTAGGATGCTGACCATCTGGCTGTTGGATGGCTCTTTGACATTATAATCGAATCCTAGCGACGAAGGACTAGCAACCGAAGCACTGCTTCGAATCTGGACGCTCACTCGTGGGCTATTCTTGATGATTTTGTTGTATTCATCTTCCGGAAGAGATGTCTGGTGAGAGGCCTTGGGTAGATCAACCTTGGTCTCTGTGGCTACCTCGCCTTGTTCCTTTGGCTTGCCGGCAATAGGTGATTTCTCTTGGTCAACGGTAGCCGCAAGCGCGCTCGCAGCAACAGTGATCAATGGAAGCTGTGCTACCTTGGCCGCTTGCTTTGCAGTGCTGCTCTTTGTGGGGTTCGACTTCCTGCGCTTGGCCGAGGTTGCTTGTGGCTTTGATAACTTTGCGCGCTTGAGATTCCCTTGCTTCGCAGTTGTCTTCGCTTTCTTGGGCTCCGTCTGGGCACGAGCTGCTCCTTCATTGTTGTTCCTGGCCTCGGCTGCTTCATTGGGCGTTGGGCGGAGATCTTCATCCCAGTCCACCTCCTGGGGGTCCTTTCTGGGACGCTTTGGCTTGGAAAGTTTCAAGCGAACTGTCTTCGAGGGAGGTGGCTGGGCGGGAGCAGGCTGTGGATGTTGGTCGGTTGAAGGAGCAGGGCGTTCTGTTGGCTTGGTGTCCTGGTCCCCCTGGCCCATGCTAATCAACTTGGGTGACACCTGAGATTTCTCGATGCCAGCCATGATACAGTAACCTCACATGATGACTTGGATTAGACAGGGGGACAGGGTATGTTCGAACGGTTGGTGTGGTTCGTGAGGGAAAATGGCTCACGGGAGTGACTGTCTCGTCATGTCTACAGAGTACTTGTACTCCCGCCTATGGACTTCAGCTAGTTGCATTGGACAATCGAACACAGCTCATAGCTAATATTATTCTGATATAGACAATTAGCCTTATACTCGCAGAAAGTGTAAAAAGCCCTCCAGCAATATCCATGTCTCTATACAGGGCACAAGACAATCCATGGCTGCCGGTCCCCACGTCCCATACTAACACGGTCCACGGGTGCATCTCCTCTAAATAGGTATTTTTCCATCTTCAAGCAACTGCTAGTATGCTTTTTGTGTCCATCGGTGCCCTGGATCTTCCCAGGTCCCCTTCGAGGGAATCTCTACCGGAAAGGTTCAGGGCGTTGACAATCATCCAATCAAGCGTGTCCTGGAGACGGACGGCTTGGCCAAGTCCACGTTCCACGAGATACTCAACTCCGAATGGGTTGATTTGGCTGCACTCGGGCTTTCCATGAGCCCTAGAGCACCTTTATACTGACGAAGGCATTGACGTGCAGATCGCAGCGAACCCCCTCGGTCCGCACAATCTCCGAACTCCGTTGGCAGCGCAAAGGTTGCGCCGACTCCGCGATTATTAATCGACCATCGAAGCCATGGATGGCTCTGGAGCCCTGAACTCGTCCGAATCGCGGCTGAAAGTGGCGCTTTATAATGCACAGGTACTCGCGCCTAATTCCCTAGATGATGCGCAGCCTCGACTTTCATACGCCCGAAATCGCGTTATAGCTCTTCACAATGGCAAATCCCCCGGCAAACGACGGCTCGGCTCCTGCGGCTCCATGTCGCTTCAGCGCAACCGCATCGCTAACCAAACTGCGTGGCTTGCTTCCGGCTTTTTTGGTCAAGCAAAATGTCGAAATCGATACGACCCCCATTCCTACCACGACGTTCGGCCGTCGGCGGGCTTCTAGCTTTGCCGCCTCTCTCGATCGCGATGAAACACTTGCAGATAAAATCTCCGAGCAGCTGGATCATGGCGTGGCGGTAGAGGAGACCGAGGAGACGGTCTTGTACCTAGCGTACGGATCGAATTTGGCGACTCAGACATTCCGTGGGATGCGCGGGATCAAACCACTTTCACAGATCGGAGTCTACGTCCCCGAGCTGAGACTCACGTTCGATCTGCCGGGGATTCCGTACGCGGAGCCTTGTTTCGCAGGCACACAATATCGAGATATATCGCATGAGGATGATTCCGACAGCCAAGAATTGTCGGAGAAGACCACGTTGATGAGCGGGCAGCATGAGTCGGGGTATCACAAGCGCCGATGGAGCAGGCCTCTCGTCGGTGTCGTTTACGAAGTCACACTCGCCGACTACGCGAAGATCATCGCGACAGAAGGCGGCGGTCGCGGATACCGTGACGGCGTAATTGACTGCTACCCATTCCCCGACTCCTATAACTCCTCCGACCCCGTCCCCGAACACCCATCCACACCTCCCTTCAAAGCACGCACACTCCTCTCGCCTGCTGCAGACGATGCGCGGCTACGCTCCCAGGCGCGAAAGGGCGGTCCGGTAATCGCCAAGCCTGCGTTGTCGTGGTGGTATACTATCGGTCTGCACTTCCGTCCTGATCCCGACTATGCTCAGCCTTCTGCTCGGTACTTGAATTTGATCAGGACTGGGGCTGCGGAGCACGATCTTCCACTATCTTATCGGAAGTATCTGGCGCAGATCAGGACTTATCATATTGTGACGCGGCGGCAGAAGGCTGGGAAGGTGATATTCCTGGTCTTGTGGATTCCGTGGGTGCTTTTGGTAATGACCTTGTCGAAGGTCTTTGCTGGACCTGACGGTCGCAGTCCGCCATGGCTGGTTGCAATGGCAAATATCTTGTTTTCGTCTATGTGGAATAGCTATGATTGGTTCTTTGTGAAGGTCTTTGGGAATGGTGAGAGGACTCTGGGCGATATCTTTGCTTGAGCCACTGCGCCTTCGCGACTATAAAACTATCAAGAGTATATAGATCTATATGCACATACCTAATGAGATACCTGATTAGTACAGACCGGGCTGCGAGAAAACACAATGTGCATCCACCTCCCACGGTCAAATTTAGCTTGGTCCATTCAAAGGGCTTCACAAGCTGAGCTGTCAGATATAGTTCCAATTGCCCCACAATGAAGCTCCAGTATGTACTGTGAGATAGAGACCTATCTACCTAGGTTTCTGAGGTTTGCGTGGGTTTCAGAGCCTTGGAGGCGAGAGAATAAACTCCATCTCAAGTATATGACTGGGTGAATGCAAAGCATTCATCTGCATCCAGCAGAACCCAAACATGATATCGACTACGTGCGCAAATCTGCGTCATAATCACAAAGGAAATTAAATTCAGATGACTCCTCGAAGCACACAGTTTTCGAAAGGAAATGAAAAAAAGAATATATCTAGGATACAGATACAGGTGTTCGGGGAGCGTTCTAACAAAACACAGACACAGCGTAGATAGACACAGATAATGACGAAAAAGAGAAGCCTGTCCGGAAGCTCATACCAAGCTGGGGTGGTGGTATGAATATTCCCCAGCCGTGTGGCCCCGTCGGCCTCTCGTATTTTTCCCACTCAGAAACAAAAGGTCATGCTGCAAATTTAACGACGGGGACCGATGGGAGGGCTGTACACGACCTTGCGGGTCTTGAGAGGGGCCCACTTGTAGCGCTTGACCCAGACGGAGATGGCGAAGAGACCGGTGAGGAGAGCGACGGACTTGACACCCATCTTCTTGCGGTCGTCCATCTCGGGCTCGGCGGACCAGTTGAGGAACTCGACGACGTCCTTGGCCATCTGGGAGGTGGTGGCGGGGGTGCCGTCCTCGTACTCGACGACACCGTCGAACAGGACACGGCCCATAGCAATACCTAATATTTGGTCAGATCGGGGGAGAATCACTTGCGGGATCGTTGTCACATACCGGTACCGGGGAAGTAGGGGTTGAAGTTCATGCCCTCGGCGACGGCAGCACCGGCGGGAGCCTCATCAGGGTAACCGGTGAGCAGGGAGAAGACGTAGTTGCAGCCACCGTGACGGCCCTTGGTGATCAAGCTCAGATCGGGGGGCAGAGCACCGGCGTTGGCGGCACGGGCGGCCTCGTCGTTGGGGTAGGGGGCAGGGATGTAGTCGGAGAGCTTTCCGGGGCGCTT
The DNA here is from genome assembly GCA_026122735.1 of Penicillium bialowiezense. Taxonomy (NCBI): domain Eukaryota; kingdom Fungi; phylum Ascomycota; class Eurotiomycetes; order Eurotiales; family Aspergillaceae; genus Penicillium; species Penicillium bialowiezense. The sequence goes on from JAKZFB010000004.1 coordinate 2,289,106, forward strand.
CTCGATGTTGCCCTCGCTGTTGGGCTCGGTGTCGTACTCGTTGTCCTCGGCCATGGCCTTCATCTCGTCAACGGTGTGCATGGTTCCGACCATGTTGCGCCATGGGACACGGGTGAGGGAGTGGCATGAAGCGCAAACCTCACGGTAAACCTGGAAACCACGGCGAAGGCTTTGAATGGGGTTAGTCTGGCGGAAGCAAAATTGTTGAGATTAGGGGGGGTCGTCACTCACGCAGCGTGGTCGAAGGTCTTGTTGAAACGCTCGTGAACCCAAGGGTACTGAGTAGCGTGGAGTCTAGATGAATCCCATCCGTTAGCTTTGATCCTTTCCGGGCGTGATCGCACAATGTTCATGCTCGGCTCGGCGCGCCGGAAGCATGGTTGGGACGATCTTCGATGGCGGATTTCACTCACCCCTCTTCAGCGGGTGTCATGGCAAAGGCCTCCTGGCCGTAGAGGTGGTAGTACCATGCGGTGGAACCGGCGGCGGCGGCGGTTGCGAGACCGGCAGTGAGTGTGAGGTAGAAGGGGGAGCTGGCGGCCTCGCCGGCGGAGGTGGAAGCGGCACGCTGGTGAGAAAATTAGCAACAGGGTCCTCGGATGGAGCAATGGATGCCCATATAATCGATTGACCTAATCGGCAAAGGTCAATGGGTGCAGTCGTACCGTGGACTTCCCGAGGGAGCGTGCGAAGGTCCGGTTGGACGCGCGCAGAATGGAACGTCCCAGCATGGCGAAATTTAACCCTCCAAGCAATTGAGAATGGATGGGAAGTAGTGCTGAATCGCCAAAGCGAGAGAGGGGTGGGTGGGGAAAGGGAGGATGAACAGGAGAGAGGTGCTCTTTGGAGGTTGGACGTCGAAGTTGCAAGTTTCTTCGTTGATGATTACCCCTTCGTTCTGATTGGCCGGACGGTCCTGTGGCCGACCACAGGACGGCGCTAGAAAACTGCCTGTCGGAACTTCGTCTACTGCGCTGCTCTATGCCATTGCTGTCTACTGCATTTACTGGACTTCATTTTGATCTGATTACTAGCTTATGGTGCCTGTGTTGGGGGCTCCTGAATTTCGCTGTTTTTTTTTGGACCGGCACAGCCCTTCCGAGTTTCACCGAGAGAACACGCATCACCGGAACAACAGAACCGTTCTAATGCAGCCTCTTCAAATCACGATGCTACTGATTCGATTACACTAGTCTATCTGGAAGCTCTCTATTCCCCAGTTTTTGAGACGGGATCTTCGTCCTCAACAGCTACCCGATACATAATGTACACCTTATACTTCGACTCCATACTCTCTGTTTGTACTCTGTAGTGTGAACATGTTTGGCTTTGTTAATCTAAAAATGGGTTGAGACTGAATGCAGGCATACGATACGGATGATATTGATCTTCCGGCGAATCTCTCAATGCTTTCCTGAAAGAAAGACGGTCTATCGATCCAGTGTCCCAGATATATACTTGCCTCGTAGGTAGCATGAATTTCAGATATTTTAGCTTCCAATTTCGTTTTGGGGAGACTTGGGTATCCACCACAGAGCTTAATAACGATATTCATCAGTCTCGAGCTGAAAAAATGAAGCTTGCTCTTTCTCTCCCATCGATTACTCGGACGAGCTCCCCAGCGTTGCCATCCGCACTTGACAGAGCGGTGTGATTCTGCCACGGGGAGGCGCTGGACCCTGTCCGTGCACGAAAGCGTACTGGAATGTTGATACTGGTGTTACTGATTGCAGCTCAGAAGAAGGATTGGCGAGTGATTGGATGCGGCAAATGTCTCCATGAGACTCTGACACCAATTTGATCCAACAAAATACGTGGTTGCGCGATACCAGATAAGACGGATCCCCGCGGGGCGAGCTGGAGTCCGAGTGTCTCAAAATACGGGCCACCGAGAGCTTTCTTTCCCCCGATGAAGAGGTCAAGAACACACGATGCCAGGCGCAAAGAAAGGACCCGCAACCGTGGCCGGACCACGCAGAGATGTGCTGGCCTCGCTGCGCATGGCATCAATGGAGGACATCTCCAGAGCGGCTCTTCCAGCAGGTGCGTGAGATGACACCCGACTTGGTGGGCAAAATATACTGACAAGCACAGAGATCGTATCGTCGATCCTCGACCACGTCGGCCCCGTTGATTTAATCCGAGCAGCGCGGTCATGCAAGCTTATGCACGAAATGGCGTACGATGACACTCGATGGGTACACAGGTTGAAGCGGATCGGGTGCTGGGACGAAGCAGATGCAAGGAAACATGCCGAAGTACTCTTTGGAACGGTTGCCAACATGGAAGCTGTGGAACAACAAGAGGAAGCGGAAACGGGTGATGGAACCGTCCCCGCAATCACCGTCGGCGACGACCCTTCCAATGAGCTCAACAAGATGTCCGATGGTTTTGATAAGATTGAGCTGGTGAAAACCTCGTCTCTGTCCACTGCGCTGGATGACCTCACTCAAGACCCGAGCTTGGTGTGTCTGAAACACGTCAGGTCGATACGGGGCGAGGCTCGTCAGCAATACGGCAAGATCCATGCTGCACTGGCACCTTTCTACGACGACATTGCACAAAACGGCCCGTCGGCCCAGAATTTAGTCTTCACCAAATACCAAGATCCGCAGTCTCAAGCCCAGCTCTTGTCCCAATTGCTCTCATTCTCGAAATCCGATATTGAGCAAGGATGTGAACAGCGACACGAACACTTGCAGGGCACAGTTTCTCTGTTTGAGACTGAAGCTTTAAAAGAGTTCCGTCAAGGATATGAAGCTGAAGATGTTGACGGAACAATGCGGAAATATGCCCGCATCCTATGGACCCTTAACGGTGGACAATCTGCGGTGGACATTTTCATCCACCACAATCATATAATGACACGAAAGTCAGATCTGGGGAATGTGGCTGATTGTATCGATGGACAATCTGGGACAGTCAAGATGGAACAGACCCAGGCATTCTTCACACGCCTCAGTGTCGCTTTCAACGATGAGATCTCTATCATGAACCGTGTCTTCCCTTCCGATTTGGATGTTTCATCGAAATTTATGGAAAAGGTCGGACAAGATGTGCTGTCCCCTTTCCTCACGGCAATATTCGATGAGCTGCATCGTATCAGCATTGGATCTTATCTCACCGCAATCTCTGCGACCTTTGTGCAGTGCATGAATCTATCGGAGGCCCTGCTTCCTACAAAAAACTCAGATGCCAAATTTGACGAGTATCTTGACAATGTCGTGATCAGGATCTACGAGCCGCACATCGATCTATACCTGGCAGAGGAGCTAGATTATTTCAAGAAGACTTGCGAGGCTACGGTGGGGGATTGGGACCGGCAGCTATCTGAACAAGCGGCGTCAACAGAATCTTTCCTGATGTCGAATATCAACAGGCAAGCCGACAAGCGAGACTTCCTGACATCTTTCAAAAAAGTGATCATGATGCCCGTGAACATTCTCCCGAGTTTCTCAAGCGCAAAACCAGAGGAGAAGTCAGACGCGGAGACAAGCGGTGATAACCCGTTCCACCCACCCAAGAGCCCTAACCGTTTCTCGACAATATCTTCACCTGCTCCAGTGGATGTTGAAGAAGTCCCGACCACTGAACTAGCTGCAAAAGCCGCGATTATGAAAGTGAAGATGGAGGGCATTCGGTCCTTGTTCAGCATCGAGATTGCACTTGGTCTAGTACATGCCGCCAAGGCCAGTCTGGAGAGAGCTGCCCAGTTCGTCCGACTTGGTGGTGAGCTCGCGCTAGCTGCAAAGCAACAGTGCGAGGCGATATTCGTGACCCTACTCCGCATTCTGGGACACCAGCACGTCATCGTCGGCTTTGACAAAGCTGTCAGCCACCTCTCCAACTACCGACCGCGCGAACAAGGTGAACGTGACCAGTCCGGCGTCGAACCACTGGTGACGTTCTTGGAACTGGTCAATGTCGGTGATTTGATCCTGCAGATGATGGACGTGTTCTACGAACAAGAGTTAATCGGCACAAGATTGACCGATCGAAACGACTTCCTGGATCCTGCAAACAAAGAGAAGAAGAAATTCGAACAGATGCTCGATGAACGTGTCGCAGCCGGTCTGAATAAGGGAATTGACGTTCTCATGGAAGAAGTCGATTACATTCTAGCCACGCGCCAGCTAGCGACCGACTTCAACCCAGGCGTCTCCTCAGACCCGCACCGCCTAACCATGGACGTCGGCGTCAGCGAAGTCGCCACCGCCGTGGTCGATGTGGTTTCCTCGCACACGCAGATGCTAGTAGGAAGCACGGATAAGAGTACCCTCGACGTCTTCAACCAGGAAGTCGGTCTCCGCCTCTTCACTGCCCTCTGCAAACACCTGAAGCGGCAGCGCGTGAGCGTCGAGGGCTCACTCAAGTTGATCAGTGACATGAATCACTACTTCAAATATATCCAAACTCTGCGAAACAGCGAGCTTTTGCTTTACTTCACGGCGTTCCGTGAGCTCGTGCAGATATACTTGGTTGACCCTTCTGATGCCAAGGAGCTGGCGAACCTCATTGCCGACGCAGATCGGTTCCATGGCATCTGGCGCGTGGAAGAGGTGATTGAATTTGCAGAGCGCCGAGCTGACTGGTATCAGGTCAAGCGTGATGTTGAACGAGCAATGTATGGCATTGGGTGCAATGTTATGTAAATGGAACCCGATACCCCGATTGTCAAGTGTATAGATTTTGCTACTAGTCGGCTCTCTCTGAGAGCATAGGTAGATACGAGAATAAATACATACGCCTGAGCCCTCCTACGTAAACCAGATGAAAGCGCATCTGCCAGCCTCCAGAGTTGGGACTGCTCTCACTGCGTGAACAGTTCCAAGGTTGACCCGTGGACGGCTTAGCCAACCAACTCTCATACTATCCAAGGTTCGACCTATTTTGACATCGGGACCTGACCCTACGGTTAAGTATCCCAATCTATGGATTCAAATTGGCATACCGTGTTTCCAGGCTCACCCAGACACCACATTTCCGAGGTTACTTTACTTATCCCATGGTAAGATGTACCATAGCAAGACCCGATAGAGGTTCAAGCGACCTCCAACGCTTGGCGTGTCTGAGGTCCCTCTGAGACTGAGACGAGATGAAGTGGAACGAAACAAAATATTGTAACTACAAGCGCTTAGCTATGGCCTAAAAAGTAATATATGCAGCCCTAGAGTGCTTGATTGCTGCATGCAGCAGACTCCCGACTGCCAGCCCTAAAGCCAATGTGACGTCAACGTCGGCGGCTGCTGGAACACCTTAATCGTGCCTGAAACCATCGCGATCCAACGATTGCCCTAACCCAGTTGGATTCTCTGACATGAATAGATTCATGCATTTGCTTATATTCCAGCCTTCCTCACCTTAGCCCCGCGCGTTGGTATCCCCGAGGTCCTCCCGCCAACATGCATCTCATTTCTTTCTTCCATTGTTCAACAATCTATTATTGACGACACTATGAATCTCGAAAACCTTGAATAAAAGAGCTAAAAATAACCCAACTTATTCACGTCTCTATCCACGGGACACCATCGCATTCCAAGGGACACTTGGATCGCTAAATCGGACAAGCCTTAGTTCTGGATCGTCAAGGCCATTGTCACGACTCAAAGCAGTGCCGGTGATTTACCACAACCTGAATGAGAAGTCTAAATCTATTGTTCATAAGAAGGCTCATTTTACAATAGCCATCTTTGTCTTCTTCATCTCTCTACGCTTCGAAAAGAAAAACGACAACCCTATCATCTCATCATTTACAGTCATCCACATACAGCACAGCAACATACTAACTACATTATCGTTCACATTACGCTTCTTGAACGCTATCTATGCAATTAAAGAAGACATCGTCATCCCTCATCTTGCACACTTCAAAGACCACAACTCGAAAGACATTTCGCTTCATCAAAATGGTGTCCAAGAACCTCAGCGTTCAAGGATGCCTGGCCATCTTCATCCTCCTCACAGCTCAGATCGTGAATGCTGTTGAGATGGAAGATATGATCCTCGTGGCAGAAGGACAACCTACAGTTACCGTCACCGTTACTGCTCCCGCAGTACCAACTACAGTTATGGACCCATCCTATGTCGACTCAAAGATTTTCAAGAAGGAAGTGCTGGATGTGTCAAATGACTATCGCGAGCAGCACAGCGCCAAGCAACTCGTATGGAACGAAACATTGGCAGAGTATTCCAAGAAATGGGCTGAGACTTGCGACTTCGTTCACTCCGTAAGTTACTTCCCCCCTCTCCAGAACCCGAGATGAAACTAACGATATAACCAGGACGGTCCCTATGGCGAGAACCTCGCGTACGGTTTCAACACCAGCGAAGCTGCAGTCAAAGCCTGGGGCGATGAACGCGAATTCTACAACTTCAGCCTCCCCACCGGTTTCGCCAAAGCAACAGGCCATTTCACCCAACTAGTCTGGAAAGGCTCACGACAGGTTGGATGTGCCGCCATAGACTGCGGATACACCAAGAAGAAGAAGACAGTGGAGGGCAAGAGAAACCTGGGACCGGATTTCGGGCTCGGTGCTGTTTCCGAAGAGCCCTATGACTTTGAAGAGCTAGCCAAGCGTGGTAATGAGGAAAAGCCACGCGCCCAGGGCTGGTATCTTGTTTGCGAGTACCAGCCCCCAGGCAATGTTTATGGAGACAACAATAAGTCTTTCATGAAGAATGTTCTTCCGGAGAAGAAGGCGCCTGCGAGTTCTACTACGACTGCTTCGTCAACTACTAGTACTATCAGTGCTGAGCCTACGAAGAACGCGGCGACGTCTACTACGGCGTCTATGTCTTTGCACACGGGTGGTGCTTTCAAGGCAGGATTGAGTTCGAGGGCGGGGTTGCTGGTTGTGTCTGTGGGGACGGTTTGCGTCGGGATGGGATTGTATGCTTGATATACTTGTGCGTGTACTTTTCGGGTTGGAGTATGGGATCGAAATGATTTTGATGGGATATTATATTGCTAGCCATGCATTTCCGGTGGATACCCAAGGAGTTTAGTTTGATTTGGTGATTTTGGAAACACAATGCTGTTTAAGACTCATGTTGTTGACTATATGAACACTGCCTGCTATGTAGTCAAGTGTCTTGCTTTTGACCAATTATGCTACAATACTACTGTTCCATGAGAAAGTGTTCTTGATTGACATTTCTAGATACCTCCGCCAATATGCGTACTTGTAGGTATCGTACTATATCTGACTTGATAGATTGTTTGAACCTCGAAGACTCAATGACAGATGACAATACGTCCTCAAAAGGAGCCAGAACGAAAGGCTGTCGCAAGACTTCTTCAAAGATTCTTCACCTGGGTCGTTCCAAGGCTCTGGATGGTTCTAAAATGTGTTGTTTTTACAAGTCTGACCTCGGGAATAGATCGGCCACCCGTGAGCGCATCGGGCACCTACCTACCCAGGTGGGCAGCTTGTTTGATAGAGACCAGCCCAAATGCCTAGACAGGTTCTACAAGTCTTTGCTATATGAAAAGAACAAGGTTGAACTTCACTAGGAACTGGTTTCGTAGCCATCTCTCATGCTTATCCACATTGCACATTTCGTCGGGCACACCGATCTATTGAATTTTGGAATGTCCCGATCCTCGCAGGGCTTGCCCAGGGGACCTAAAAGAAACACAAGGGGACAGAAGGCTGGGCGCAAAACGCCAGCGTCGAAACAGGGGGGAAAAGAGGAACAAAAGGAAACACATTATTTGCGAAAATAGACACTGATTCATCCAATGACCTCCTCGGTCTCTTCGACAATCTCTTCGACAATCTCCTCCACCACGGAGTCGCCCTGGTCCTCGATAACGGGACGGGCGTCGCGGGCGGCCTGGGGTGAATCTGCATCTTCGGGGAATCCAAGAACCTCCTTCTCCTCGGCCAGGAGCTCCTTCTCGCGACGGAGCCATGCGAGCCACTCGCTGAGCACACGCTTGCGGGTCTCGACAACGGCGGTGTTGGCGATATCCACAGCGTACTTGTCCTCCTCGTCGAACTCCTTTGAGTATTCGCGCAGGTTCTTGCGGACTTGCTTCTGTTCCTCCTTGCTGAGGAGGGTGGCGGGGCGTGGGCGCCAGAGGAATTGCTTGAACTTTTCGGTAGGGTTTTCGGAGAGGGTGGTTCCGGAGAAAGTGTGCATGTTCCAGCCGTTCTCCATCTGTTATACGGTTAGCATGATACATTGACGCGAATAGAGTATGCAGGGTATGTCTTACCGAGTGTGTCCAGACACTGGCGCTACTGACAACGTAGCGACCAGTTGAGTCCCAGTCGACATCAGTAACACCGTAGTGCTCAGTAGTCTTCATGAGTTGAAGGTTGGCGGCGAGATCCTTCTCAGCCTCGACCTTCTCACCCTCGAAGTCCATATCCCAGAAGTCCATATCGAAGCTGGTCTGGGAGTGAACGGTAGCGACAATAACGAAACGTCCCTTCGGGGACCAGTAGATGCCGTTGCTGGTCTTCTTGTCGACAGTGCGGACGAGCTTGAAGCTGCCGAGTAGGTGACCCTTCTTCTCAGGTGCGAAGAAAGAGACGGAGGTCTTGGGGCCGACGACAGCACCTTGGGGTGCCTCGCCGTTTGTGATAGCAACAAATCGTGATCCATTGGGTTCCCAGGCAAAGTTAATAACGGTATCCTTAAGGCTGTCGACGACCTCGACGGGCACGCCCTTCTCGCGGACGCGGAAAATCTCCAGGTTAGTAGCCATGGACTTCTTGGACTTAGAGTGACGGTCGACCTTGACGCAGACGTAGTGACCTTGTGATTGCCAGTGCAGCTTGACATCGGAAACGTTGAACAGGTTACGGGTACGGACAACCTCCTTGGAGGGGACGCTCATCATACCGACGCGGGCGGGGTTGCTGCCAATCTCGGGGGTCCAGAAGCAAAGGAGTTGCTCGTATGTCTTGATACCCTCACGGGCAACAGTGGCAGGGGACCACTCGAAGTCCATAACACCATCGATCTTGACGGCGGAACGTCCGAGGAGGTTCATGTTGGGACACTCGTAGATGGAGATGGACTGGCCCTGGAGAATACGAGCAACGTACTTCTCATCGGAGGACCACTTGAAGGCGGGCCATTGGACCTTCTTCTTGGGTGCGACATCCCCTTCGATGGCGACAGGGGCAGCGAGGTCGTGCGATACGAAAGAACGGAGGGGCTTTCCGGTCTCGATATCCCAGATAATGATGTTCTTGCCGTCCTCCTCGTTAGTCAAAATAGGTTGGCCTTCTTCGACCTGGATGGGGCGTGCGGACCATGTTGTCAAGTAGCCCTCGAGTGGGGAGAACTCGATCAACTGCACGAAGGGGTGGGGGAACTGCTTTTGCTTGGAGAAGGACTCGCCTCCCCAGAGCTGAACACCCTGAGGGTGAACCGAGGCGAGGAAGGTACCCTTGGGAGACCATTGGACGAAAAATTGTGTCCAGTGAGCGCGATCGACGACATTCTCGGGGGGGTTGCTCTTGTTGTTCCAGAAAACTCCGACTGTTTCGTTGCGGTATAGGGCAAACTGATCACGGGCGCTGGAATCTCCGATCCACGAGCGCAGGTGCTCCTTCTCCTTGAACGGCTCCAGGGTGGGGGCCTCGTACTCCTCGTTGACACGGCCTGTGCGTCCATAGCGTTCGATATCGTTCAGCTTGTTGACGCGCATGACGTTCTTCTTATCGACAGCCACGTTATCGAGTCTCTTGACGGCGATCGAAGCTTGTTCCGCGGTCTTGTATTCCACGAAGGCAAACCTGCATATTCCCAACAAATATTAGAAAATCATCCACTAGGCCTCCTGTTCGGGATCGGATACGCACCCTTCGGTCATGTTGTTCTCGGCATTGACGGGCATGAAGACGGCATCTTTGGTGGTGACGAATTCTTCGGTGGGCACCTCTTTGTTAGGCTTCGAGATTTTGTGTTTCAACAAGAAGTCCACGAGCTTCGCACGGGTTGACTCGGGAACCTTAGGGAGGCCATCGATAACGACGAATGTGTCCAATCCCTCCTCAGCCTGCACTTCGTACTGCGCCTTGAGATCTGAACAGCAATCTGTTAGAGGGGCACGTAGACCAGACATCACTTGTACTCACCGGAGAAGTCAATCTCCTCCTCCTCCTCCTCGTGCAGATCCTGCTCGGACAGGGTATCGAAACTGGGCGCCATAGTGGGTATTTGCGAATACCAAAGGCGTCAATAGGTTTCGGAGCAAAGATAGATCGGTGTAGTCCGCTGTTGGATTTTCGGGCAGAAACAAATCGCGGACGCCAAGCAATTCTTTGTGCGGACTGACATAAGCTCAGAGAGATCTTTGCAAAATTTGCACTGTATGCACTGTTTGCACTTGTTTGGCCTGCCTCGTCAAATTTGGACTAGCGCATGTCTCTACCCAATGGAAGGCTGCAGGGTCTCTCTTTGCTCGTACCTATCACTCTATCAAACCATTACCTGCAGTATCGCTCATAGTTGTTGACTGAACAAACGGGCTGTGAGTATGGGGCTACGCAACCGGAGACTGTATTAACATGGTCTCAGACTTTCCAAAGTATGGATAGTTCATGGACTGATCCATGTGTATGGATACTTTCCAGCTTGGGTCTCTCCAAACTTCTTGTCCTTTCGAGAGATCCATCCACGGGTGAAAATAACAGTATGCCAAGCAGGGATACCCTAAAATGCATCTATAACAGTTATATTAAAACCGAAAAAGGAGATAAAGATGACCATGCTGAGCGTTACTAATACAATATTCTCTAAATCATACCTCACTCCGCATTACTTGATGCATAAACGAGCTTTAATCATTTACATATGTCTGTTACCTCAATATCTCTTATTTTTGAGGTCTGACTACTATAAAGTTATAAGACTGCGAGGATCCTTGGAAGTACTCCGATATCTTGCGAGAGCTGCAGGGACACGTGACTGCTTACATGATTTCCCCAGCTTGAGGCCCGTCAATCATCATAGATGCTTCTGGAGAGGTTCCCGATTGTGTTCACTACTTCTTTACTGCAAATATATGCCCAGCTCCTTACTCACCGGATCTTTATCTTCTTTCGCTTATTGAACAGCCCACCCTGACCTCATTTTGCCCACCGCGCCATCTTCAATGCCCCGCCGGTGTTAAGCGCCAGTGCGACTTGAGTATAGCCCACCTGACAACTCCGAGCTCTTCCTCGACTAGTCAAGCCTACCACACACCCCACAGTTTCTCCAATTGTCTCTCTGAAACTTCAACATCAGCCCGAAACATAACAATCGAGACCCAGGGTCGTGATCTACTTCAAGATGTCATGTAAGCTACCTCGGCGTTGTCCCGGTGTCAAGTGCCGACGGTTCCCCAACCTTGCTAACCGCTCTGCGATTTTGCGCATTAGTATCCTCAGAGCTGCGCGACAAGTACATCACGATCATCGATGAGATTTTGGTTAAAAGCGACTTGACCACCATATCCGAGAAGCGTATTCGCAAGGGTCTACAGGATGTCGTCGGGCATGATCTCACTCCGCAGAAAGTCAGTCAACCACGGCGATCTTTCGCGCACCACCTTATCGAACCTCGTTAAGATCTTTTTGCGACGAAACATGGCTGACAAACAGAAAGGCTGCCATAAAGCAGCTCATTATGGAACGCTTCGACCGGTATGCCGAACAGGACGGTCTTGGCGGGTCACCAGAGGAAACAGCTACTAGCAATGGCCAGCGCGACTCAGTCTCAGCTGCAGAGCCATCCCCTCCTGCCTCTTCGTCCCCCGTGAAGCGCCAGGCATCCAGCGACAACACCTCCGATCCCGCGAGCGCATCGCCGCCTGCCAAGAAACAAAAGCCCGATGACGAGTGCGATGCTGATGCAGCGTTTGCGGCAAAGCTGCAGGCCGAGGAAAACTCACGCGCCCGGCCCACGCGAGGAGGTAATACCCGCCGTGCGGCTCCATCTAAAAAGAAAAGCAAGGCCAAGACTTCAAAGAGGGTGAAGGCCTCCGATGATTCGGATATCGCTTCCGGCGAAGAGACCAAGAAGGAGGTCAACCGAAATACTGGATTCCATGTATGCGATGAAATATATTATCCCCATCGATTTAGACCACTGATTCTAATCGCCACACAGAAACCACTCAATCTTTCCGAGCCTCTGTCCGCACTCCTGGGCGAAGTCACGGTGAGCTCTCCTTTCTATTTACTACCAAGCTTTCCTGACTAACATGTATGTCCTAGCTTTCACGGCCACAAACTGTGAAGAAGGTATGGCAGTACATTCGTGAGAATGAGCTTCAAGATCCAAGCGACCGCCGTCAGATTCGATGTGATGACGCCATGCGCGCTGTCTTCAAGCAAGATCGTGTTCATATGTTCACCATGACGAAAATCTTGAATCAGAACCTGTACAACCCCGATGAATAACCATGGGTTCTGGAGAAAGATTTCATACTGGAAGAACGGGCTCCAGTCCAAGTCCTGTTTCATAACGATTCTCCTTGGTCTTTCTTGATAGTTCTTTTTTTGCGATGCATGGGGATGCTGGCGCGAATTTTGAGCAATTTACATCCGCCATTCTTTGATTATTTTCGAGGTCGACTTTGCTTCCCTTCAATGTGATATGTGATGTCGTCCACTGATGCCGTAGCCTCAGGGTCCTCAATCTTGAACCAGGACCCTTGGACACATCCATCCTACATAGGTGTAGAAACTGTGATCTTCATACATGAAAGTTGATAACTTCCTCAAATGATAATCTTGAAACCCCGGGAGTCAGCATACTGGTAGCCGCTACAGTCTGTAGAGGCGCCCAAATGGCCACAGCGCCATCTATTTGGCCAGCATGGTCGTACTACCAAACATGAATGCAGCGAAATTTCCTGCCTGCATATTCCAAAGTGAGGCTGAGTTCAATGCCTGAGGTGAGAGATGAGACCAACGGCGCGTGATGGTCGCCGCCTATAGAGCCGCCTCCAATGCGGCATGTGGGATCAGTCAGCGACATCTCTGGATTTTTTCCGCAGCCTCTCCCCCACCACTCTCCACAATTTAAGAGCTCTGCAGCTCCAATCACCTTGCCACTGGCACCAGAAGCTTCCTCCGCGATACCTATACCCTCTACCCATCCATTCCCGCCATGGCCGACAGTCAGACACCCCCTGAAGCATCCAGCCAACGTGGCGGGCGACGCCGCGGCCGTGGAGGGGCAGCTCCCCCCGGCCGAGGGGACTCTCAACCAAATACCGATGGCGAAAAGCGTTCAAAGCCTCGTACACGGGGTAGTGGTCGAGGCGGAGGAGATACCGGCCGCCAAAACCGCAACACCGACCAGAAGAGCAACAAAGACACGCAGCCCAAGTCCACGGTGACGTCGACCAAAAAGCCGGTGGAAGCTGCCACCGACGATGCAGATGATGGTGAAGTTTGCTTCATTTGCGCCTCAACCGTCGAGCATACCTCAGTCTCCCCTTGCAACCACCGGACGTGTCATATTTGTGCGCTTCGACTGCGCGCACTATACAAAAACAAAGCCTGTGCTCATTGTCGGGTATGGTCTCCTTGCCGATTATTCTACGGCTGCCGCATTTCATCCACATGTCTTGCTGGTTGGGACTTGCATGCTGACAATCTCTCCAGACAGAATCAAATTTCGTTATCTTCACAGACGATCCAGTACGGCGGTATGAAGACTTCAAGAAAAATGACTTCGCTCGAACGGACGAGAACCTGGGAATCGAATATGAGAATGACGTGATCTTTGAAGACACTGTGCTCTTACTTCGATATAACTGCCCAGACGAAGATTGTGATCAGGCATGTCTGGGGTGGCCAGACTTGCATCGTCATGTCAAAACTAAGCACAACAAAATGATGTGGTATGTTGAACGGACAATATGGGCGACTTTTGAACTGTCAGCTGACCCCGAATCAAAAGTGATCTATGTACTCGCAACAAGAAGGTCTTCACACACGAGCATGAATTATTTACAGCCGCCGAGCTGCGGAAGCATGAAAAGTCTGGCGACGACAGACCTGGTGCGATAGATCAAAGTGGCTTCAAGGGTCACCCCGAGTGCGGCTTCTGCCGGCAAAGATTCTACGGCGATGATGAGCTGTATACCCATTGCCGTGATAAACATGAACGTTGTCACATCTGTGATCGACGCTCTTCCCACCGTCAGCAGCAATATTACATCGATTACAACGCTCTTGAGAAGCATTTCTCAAAGGACCACTTCACCTGCCTCGACCAAGAGTGCTTGGAAAAGAAGTTCGTCGTTTTTGAATCGCAAATGGACTTGAAAGCCCACCAGATTGAAGCCCACCCGGAGGGGCTTTCGAAAGATATCCGCCGAGACGCCAGGATGGTTGACCTCGCAGAATTTGATAATATGCGAGCGCCATTCCAGCAGCAGCAGCAGCGCCAGCGCCGCGGAGCTGGCCGAGGACGTGACCCCAACGCTGAGCCGTTGCCACAGTCCAGTGCTCAACCAATGACTAGAGCCGAAATCGCCTACCAGCGTCAAATGGCGATCCAGAGCTCGCAGTCTGTTTCCACTCGAAATTTCGGTGGTCAGCTTACCCGTGAAGACGTTCAACCTGTTCGGGCTCCCGAACGCTCCGCTGCTGCCACTCCAGTTCAGTCTCCCCCGGCCTCACGCCAACCTCTTCCTACTGCCGCATTCGAAAATCTCAACCTTGCTGCCAACTCTGGATCAGCTACTCCCCAAGAACAGGCGCGTCGCATGCGCCATGAAACCGTGATCCAACGTGCCTCCAGCCTTCTTCGCAACGATGCTACCAAGCTCAACGAGTTCCGCAGCAGAGTGTCCAGCTTCCGAGCCTCATCAATCTCAGCAACCGAGCTCATTGATGCCTTCTTCTCATTGTTCGACACTTCCAGCGCTGAGCTAGGTAAGCTCATCAAGGAACTCGCCGATATCTACGAAGAAGAGTCAAAGCGCTCCGAGCTCTTACGGTCTTGGAACGATTGGCGTGCCATCAACGAGGACTACCCGGCTCTCCCAGGGCCCGGCGGCCTCCTACCTGGCATGTCACCCAGCACCCTCAACACTGGCGGCAGCCGTGTCCTTCGTCTGAAATCATCAACTGCCAGATCTTCACGCTCCGCTGTCGGCAAAAGCGGCTCCCTCCCAACTGGCCCCTCCAATCCATTCCCCCCTCTTTCTGCCGCAGCAGGCCCTTCTTCTCGCCGCGGCAAAGCTGCCGCCGCGACCCCCTGGGCCGCAGCGCCTCCCCCTGTCCCTGCGTCGCGTCCCAAGATGTCAACACCGACCAGCTCCTACTCGGCCCCGTCCTCTAGCCGTGCTCCTGCTGCGCCGGCTCCCAGAGGCGCCGATGCTTTCCCCTCTCTCCCAGCGGCCGCCAAGCCCAATGTTCTCATGGCTGGCAAGACCCGCGGCACAGTTCGCTGGGAAACCAATCTTGGTCCTGCCTCGAGCGCATGGGGCTCAAACCCGAGCTCCGGCACTGCGTCTCCCGCCGAGCCGAATTACGACACTGAAGGTGGTTCTGGCAAGAAGGGTAAGAAGGGCAAGGGAAAGCAAACGTTGTTCCACTTTGGTTAAGTCTGGACTATTGATTAGGCATTGTTATGATCCCGCATCTGGCTAGAATCTAAACTCATAACGCACATAGATGATAGTATGCCTCGGGCTGGGTTTTTTGTGATTCTTTTGTTGTACCTAGCGCCTGCAGATACACTGCATTGTACAGAGGTTATTTCATAAAATTTTAATATCTATTTGATATTTGATATCGTATATCTAAGTATTAGGCAATATTGCAGCCGAGGGCCCATCCTCGGCGCTATGAGACTACCTTGGTAACATGCCGAGGTCCATATAGTAATATGAGAGTGCGATTCACGTGCGACCAAACATTTCCGTGTGTTCAATCCTGTATGGTGTCATCGCCGGCGTCGTGCTCGGACTCAGACTGTGATTGAGAGCTGATAACGATTATCTGAGAAGCATGACTGTCCATATCAGCATTCTCATCATGAAGACTGGGCTCCTGAGACTCTCCCTCAGCACCCAGAGCTTCGGAAGCATGTCGGTCTGAACCTTCTGAGCTGTTATCTTCGCCGGTGTTTAGCTGCATCTCATGATTGATAGCAGTCATACGCAACGCAAAGTCATCCTGCATTTTGATCAACAATTCTCGAAGAGCTGCATCATCCATAGTCTCTTGGCGGACCTTCAGGAGTTGCTCCCGAAGCGATAAGAGCAACTTCCGTTTCTGATCGATGGCTAGAGCGCGCGATGAGCTGTTTCGTCGCCGAGCCAGTCGATCCATCGCCTTTGATACCTCACGCGCTTTAGTCCACACAGCCTCAGGCAAATCAGCAACCTGCGCAAGAACGATACCGTATCGACGATGCGGAACAGGGCCCTCGGCGATGCGATACTGCATTGTCATTTTGGACGAGTCCGCCGCAATATCAGCAGCGAGATGGAGATTGATGACACCGCTGCGCTGGGCCAGGATCTGAGCCAGATCATGGAAGTGAGTAACGAACCAAACCAGCGCGTTACTAGAGATGAGCGCTTCGGCTAGAGCAATGGCAATAGCGAGCCCATCTGTTGTACTTGTTCCGCGACCCAGTTCGTCAATGATTACCATACTGCGCGGCTGGATGTTGCGCAGAATGAACGCCATTTCGCGCATTTCTGCGGCAAATGTTGAGACGTTGGCTTCCAGATCGTCTGATGTGGCGATGCGGGCGAAAAGCTGGTGGGCAATTGGGAATGTAGCATATTGGGCTGGAACGAAGCAGCCTATTTGCGCCATTACTGTTGTCAAGGCTAGTGAGCGGATGTAAGTTGATTTACCGCTCATGTTGCAGCCTGTGATAATCTGGAATCGGGTTTGGGGCGTTGCATATGCATCATTTGGGATGAATTTGGCAGAGTGGATCTGCTCACGGATTGGATGACGTCCTGCTTTTATGGCTAGGGTGTCTGTCAGCTCGGGGCGGATGTATTCATAGTTTGTTGCTAGTTGTGCGAATGCGCTGAGCATGTCGAGCATTGCAATCGCTTCGCTGACTCGGAATAGTCCAGAGATCTCGGAGCACACATCTCGGAGCAGATCTTGGATAGCCTTGTTACTCATATTGATGACTTCGCTGTGAGAATCTGTGATCTTTTGATTGAGTTTCACGAGATCAAGTGTTTGGCATTCAATGCAATTGCGCTTGCGATACACATTGATGAAAATGTCGGGTAGTGAGCCTTGGTGTTTTGCCGGAAGGCTGATGTAGTAGTGCCGAGCTGTGTCGTACTTCAGATCTAGAGTCATATCGCAGGTCTCTAGAAGGTTTGTTAGGGCGTTGTGCATAATAATGATCGAAGCTTGCCTGATAGTTTCTCAATCAGCTCTGTGGCATCTGTATTTGCCTCTTTATAGGTCTGACGGGCAACATCAAGCAGACTGTTAACGCCAGCCTAGGTTTTGTTAGTGGCGCTCAAGTGTAGGAATTATGCACGATGTCTGACCTTCACACAGTATATGCGCTGATTTCTCAAGTCGAGTGGCTTTGACTGGTAGGTGACATGCTCATTCAAGGTGGCTCCTATGAGCTCCTCAATAGCACGGTGGCCATCCGGTGCACATAGCTAGGACAAGTTAGTTGAGCCAAGACACTTGACATTGATGAGTGCCTACTTCGCGGATCGTGCGCAGCAGATCACTTTGTGCCGTCGCCAGTGCCTGGAAAATTGTCTTGATCGCAGACACATAAGTCTTGAGCATGATCACATTATTAACCGATTGTTCGACATATTGAACGGTCTGCTTGGTAGGAACCAGGATGATCTTGAAAGTATTTAGCACAATTCTCTCGCTATATCACGGAACACTCTACCGCAGTCAACACTTTATCTGCATCAACAAACCCCTTGAGCGCTTGTCTCACAGAAATAAACATGTCTTCCTTGGTAGTGAGGTCTTCCACGGCGTTGTATCTTGCCGTCAGTTTTACTCGTTCTGTTGAGGGCTGCAGTATGCTAGCCCGTAGCAATCTCGCACCCATTGGCGTCAGCGTCTCGTTGAGGAGGCCAAACAGGCTCTGCTTGGACTTGGCATTCTGCAGATTCTGTATCAGCTCGAGAGATACGATAGTTGCGAGGTCAATCGTCATAGATCCCTCTGACGGTTCGAACCGAATACGCAGCGAATGCAAGGTGAAAGATCGCTGGAGCTCGATCTCCACATATTTCAGAACCTATTCAGAGTGTGAGTAGCTATTTGAAACATAGCTGGGGCTTCATACGGCCGCAAAGCAACAAGCTGCGAAATAGTTCCCGCCCAGAGTCACTTTCAGCGAGTCGACCTCTTCTGAGAATGAGAGTCGTTCCACGTATTCGTGCCCTGTCTTCTCGGACCACCATCTGCGATCTAGGAAAGTGAAAATCGGGTCTGGCAGGTTCTCTTGGATGATGTAACAGAGCTTAGACTCTTTCGCTGTGTTCATAAATAGAATCTCACTGGGCTCGAAAACCCCGATCTTGATGATTGTCTTGACATAGGTCTGACTGTCACAGATCTGACATAATACTGCTTCAGCTGTAGCGAGATTGATGAATGCGAGGCCAACAGTAGATGAAACGCCCCGCGATTCACTGACTGCGCAGATGATGTCCTGTGATGCGACACTGGTAGCAGTTGTTGTCGCCCTTGCTGTTGGGCGTTTACTGGTGGCTCTAGAGACCAGACGACCCGGTGGATCCAGAGAATTCAAAGTATCGAATGAATATTCCGACATTTTGAAGTTCAATCAGCGTTGGTCGTAGATGGAAAGGCCCCGGTGTTGATGGACCAAAAGATAGCGATAAGAGCGATAAGCGTCGAGATAATTTTGCCCGTCAAAAATTCTCTCCTCCCTCACGACGACAAATTTCACCATATTTAAACAATGGCGACCCTGTATCCTCCCCCAAGCAAGCGCCAGAAGCTCGCCCAGGCTGATAGGGCCCGCGAGCAACAAGAACTCGACACTATTCCCTCCGACCTGGGCAGTGTGCGAGTTCAGTTCTACGATCAAGCAACCGGACAGCCCACCGGACCTGCAGTGTCCGTTCCAGTCGCCGACGCCAATGTCAAGAACCTCGAGACTCTGTTGAACACACTACAAGGAAATGTAAGAATTGCAAACCATGGTGCTTTTATTGGTCTCGGTGGTGCTAATAACATTCTACAGGAAGATGATGAGCGGGTACCGTACCGCTTCGCCTACCACTCCGAAAAAGAGGGCGAAACAATTGACATCCTTCGTGATGTGTACCACTCTCTCCTCGAGCCCGGTGTCAAGACAACCGAAGACACAGTATCTCTGTTCTACACACCCCAGGCAGTATTCCGAGTGAAAGCCGTTTCACGATGCGCCGCCTCTATCGCGGGGCACGGCGAAGCCATTCTGGCAACTTCATTCTCTCCCATTAACTCCTCCACCATGGTCTCCGGAAGCGGAGACAACACCGCCCGTGTGTGGGACTGCGACACCGGAACCCCGCAACACACCCTGAAGGGCCACACCAGCTGGGTGCTGGCTGTCGCATACTCGCCCAACGGAGCGATGATCGCGACCGGTGGTATGGATAACACCGTGCGCTTCTGGGATGCGAAGAAGGGTGTCGCTCTCGGTGGCCCGCTCAAGGGTCACTCGAAGTGGATCACCAATCTGGCATGGGAGCCATACCATGTGCAAGAGTCTGGACGCCCGCGTGTGGCGTCTGCCTCCAAGGACTCAACCGTGCGCGTTTGGGATGTCGTCTCCCGAGTAATTGACCATGTGCTCACTGGACACAAGTCTTCTGTTACTTGCGTGCGTTGGGGTGGTACTGGCAAGATCTACACTGCGTCCCACGACAAGACCATTAAGATCTGGAACCCCAAGGATGGCACCCTGCTGCAGACGCTTTCGGCGCATGCCCACCGTGTAAACCATCTTGCTCTGTCTACTGACTTTGCTCTGCGCACTTCTTACCACGACCACACCGGCAAGGTCCCTGGAACCGAGGCCGAGAAGAGAGCTGCAGCCAAGAAGAAGTTCGAGGAGGCGGCTACAGTGAACAACACCATCACCGAGCGACTGGTCTCGGCCAGTGACGATTTCACAATGTACTTGTGGGAGCCGTCCACTTCCAACAAGCCCGTTGCACGTATGCTGGGTCACCAGAAGGAGGTGAACCACGTCACGTTCTCGCCCGACATGGCCTATATCGCCTCAGCTGGATTCGACAACCACGTCAAGCTTTGGAATGGCCGTGATGGAAAGTGAGTATTATCAAAATTTCCCTACATTGAACATTCAACTAACAGGACCAGATTCATCACCACCTTCCGTGGCCACGTGGGCGCCGTCTACCAGTGCTGTTTCTCCGCCGACTCGCGCATGCTGGTGTCCTCGTCTAAAGACACCACTCTCAAGATCTGGGACGTGCGCACCGGCAAGCTCCGCATGGACCTCCCAGGCCACAAGGACGAGGTCTTCGCCGTGGACTGGAGTCCCGACGGACAAAAGATCGGCAGTGGGGGCAAAGACAAGCAGATCAAGATCTGGCGGAACTAGACATTGCCGCAGAGATTGGCTTCAAAAAGTTTCTTTTCACGAACAGCTAGGCTTGACGTCTAGGCTGAATTCTCATTGGAGACGGCCGGCTAATATCCAACACTGCTTGCAAGCACTTATGACAACCTCGACTGGGAGGAACCCGACCCGGAAGCTCGTCTTCGCGGGTTCGCTTCCAGTCATGCTTTGGGTCTGCTTGGCGGATGCTTCTGGCGCTATATAAGCCGATTGCCACGAACAGATGGCGAACCAGGGCTCGAGCATGCAACCATTGTGTTGAGCCAGCCTCTGCAAGTGCAGTGTGGGTTTTGGATGGTATCTCGACGTAAATTATCTCATGACCGTTCTATTTACTCTCCAGGTCATAGAACATAGAACATACAGAACTCTTTATATACCTAGTCGCATCTCACGAACATTATTCTTCATTGTACAGAGTATGCCTTTTTTTAAATGTGCCAGATTCATCGATCTATGATCTCGGGACCCTTACGCCACTTCCAAGATTTGCGCGAGGCTGTTTAGGAGACCCGGGGATCTGCCCTTGGAATCTTTGTGGCTTTCCTCCAATCCATGGATCAAGCGCACCCCCGCGTCGTTTATCTCGGACACCATTTCCGGGGTATGACCCAACCGTCTAATAATAGCCCTGGAGACTGACTCGACAGATCCCTGGAGCCGTTAGCCGATGACCGCATCCGTGTCAGACAAGTGATGACCCCTGCAGCCACTTACGCTAAATTTGTACAAGGTTATGGCCCCGAACCTTCCCGGGGGGTTCCAAGGTTCCAAGGTTCTACATGAGCTTCCAGGTTTCTCGAAGCTACATAGTACCCTTGAAAATGAAGTCCAATGCACCAATCTTGAGATAATCACCAGCTCATAACCGTAGACAAAATTTTATAAAGCACATGGAATAAAGCACATGGAATAAAGCACAAAAAACCGAAGTATCCATGGATATTATTCAGTATCATATAGTAAAAAATAAAATCAGTCATTAAGGAGCGTTAGTTAAGATACAGATACAGAAGCATAAACACAAGCTCAAATGAAAAATCAACCTTCAAGTCAACAGTAAAGATCTTCGACCCACGAACATCACCTCTAAATGTACTGCCAAGCAGGAACATCACCGTTGTAGGGAAGAGCCAAAGCCGAGAAACCCAGACACTCCTTGACATCGCCCTTGGGAACAGTAGCATTACCAATAGCGGCAAACACCTGCCAGCGCGAGTCCTCAGTAGGACAAGCCATGAATCCACTAGCGCCCCATCCATTGAAGGAGTAGTGGGCCCATGGCTCATCGGGGCTGTAGACGAAGGGTCCAACGGCGGAACCATCGGGGATATTAGCGGAGTGGGCTTGGGTGAAGCTCAATGCGCCCTTGGGGTCGACGTAGACCTGTTGGCCGCCTGGGACGTTGACGTCCTGGTTTGGATGTTAGTGGATATAGCTTCATGGTTGGACTTAGATTTGGACTGGACTTACGAGGGAGGCACCGCCGGGAGTGAAGATGGTTTGGTTGCCTGGTGGGCAGTTCTGGACTTGGGAGGGGCAGTAGGAGGCAGTTTCGCCGCCGAGGTAGAATTTCTGGCCTGCGGCGTTGAGTTGGAGGTAGTGGATAGGCGAGGCGGAGCGGACGGCCATGACGCCGAAGTTTGGATTGGATGTTGGCTCGCTTGCTGGCGCAGCGGCTGCTAGGAGGGGGAGAGCGAGGGCTGCGGTGAATTTCATGTTGATATAGATATAAATATGAAGGGGAGTAGTAAGAGTATGGCTGTTTGTGTAGTGTAGTGCAGTGTAGAGTTGAACCGAACTGAATTGTGAATGGGGATCCTGGGCAAGACAAGGGACTGTTTATATAGATTCAGGAGAAGTCATAAATAGATTGCACATGGAGATCGAACCACTCGATCCGTGGGTCACCAGAGATTGTGCTGTAGATTGGCCGGCTCCGTCATCGTCATCGACTATCGGATTTGACCGCGCGGGGACACCGAAGTGGCGATAATCCGACATTCCAGCAAGAGCAAGACTGAGACATTTGCTATATCGAAGCAATTGCGAGTATAATTATCTCATGTAACGGTGATACTAGCAGACAAAAAAACATCGCTAAAGCAAGAAGTGAGACATGACGAAGGGTCCAGGAGCAGCACGCCAAGACGCGGAGGAAAGCCCTACGAGCGTCCGAGTGGCTGTTCGGAGTGCGGGTTGGGGGAAAGTGGATTGACGCAGCGAATGTGTGCTCGTGAGTGGCTGTCGGTGCTTCGGGTAGTTTGCGAGGGCGTGAAGATCTGCAATCCCTGTCTCAGTCTTCATCACTCCGCTACACTCACCGCGCTTGGCTTTCGTATTCCAAGACTCGGTTCGACCCGACTGTGTCCACGGACTTGGTGCTCAATATTCAGACTTGCCTGTTAGCGATTGATGACGCAGCGTCTGTGTTTACGGCGATGCTCGCTGCACTTGATCTATGATCATATCATATCACTGCCTCCAACTATAGACATCCGCCACGTCCTACCATCCACATGCATTCGAGACGATATCATGCAGCATTGACGGTGGATCGGGTATGCTAGCCGGCCGCACAACCGGGCGACAATGCAATGCCCGTCGGCAGCGTACATGAGGAGCGAAATAAGCACCGTATTCTTCGCACAAGCTACGCACGTGAAAGTAGGCTATCGCCTGCGTCAATATAGCCGTGACTGGATGACCAGGGCGTCATGGAATGAGGTCACCCGTTCGACGTTGCACATTGTCCAACGTGAATTGGGTAATGCGTGTCGGACGGCCGGGCCAGGGACGGTGTGACGGTATCCAGGGCGCAAGCTGTGTGCCTGCGCCTGAATACCTGTACGGATAACGGCACGATAGAAGAATCTGGAAATCGGGGCTGAGACAGATGGTCTTGGTTATGTAGGTTTGGTTGGACAGGTAGGAGTCTGGAGTTACTTCGGTGGGAGGATTGTAGGATGACTGCAGGTGAGATTGGGTGATTTGTGTTTCGAGGTTTGAGGGGGGTTCAATATGTGGTGAACTATAGACATGGATTGGGATGTTGAGACAACCTCGGTAGAATCTCGGACCTTAGTGGCTGAGCCGTATGGGTAGGGTTTAGACTAACCTCGAACCTAAAAAGATAGTATAGACAATTTAGTCCGTGGACCTGAGCAGCAAAACGATATACACTGTGATCTACGCGTATGCATAGCATCACAACCAAGACACCTACACCGAACCCGGATGGCAGCAACAATAACATTGGATATCAAACTTTTTTCTACCAACCTGAGAATGACAAAACATTCGATTGGCCGAAAGTATGTACGCGCGGGTCAGCCGCGAAGGTAAGGATAAACACGGCCCCAAAAGCCATGGGCCAACAGCCAAACCAGATCAGATTTCCCCCCCCCCCCCCCCCCCAGCAAGAACCTATAAAAGCGCCAGAACACCGTAAGCCACGCGCCATTCCTCTGCCCCCTGTCTTAATTTATTGGCCCGAAAAGATAACACGAAGTGGAAAAGAGAAAGGAAAAGAGAGGGCGTTCAGTAGTCGCCTTCGTCGTCGTCGTCACCGTCTCCGCCTCGGCCTCGCGGCTTCATCCCGTCTTTGCGAATGGGGATCTTGATTCCTTGCAGTGCGAAGCATTTGCTGAGCTGGGTGCTCTCGATCACACCGGGGAACTTCTTGGCGGAGAATACTTGGAAGGGCTCGGAGAAGACGGAGGCGAGAACGGGAGCTGTTCCGTGGTTGATGACGGGAGCGCCGTTGGTTGTTTCGGAGGATTGGGTGCCGACGTCGACGAAGCTCATTTTCAAACTGGGGTCTGTTAGCGATTGATTTTGCGTGCGGTGATTCGGTGAGAACTTTACCGGAATGTACCCTCTGTGCGCACACTCAGATCTTGCAGAATGAACCACACGCCGATCTTGTTGTCGGGGTCGGTCAGACGGAATGCACTGGCGCTGAGGCTGCCGATCAGATTCCGAGTGAACATCCCGCCGGGCCCTCCGGAGACGGGTTGTGCGGCAGGGGACATGGCCGGCGGGGCCTGTCCACCTGGGTAGTATTGTGGTGGGTAGTTGACGGGCTGGCCGTATTGATTGGGGTAGGCCATTGACTGGCCGCCGTAGTAGCTGTTCATCTGTGGGTAGTTCACAGGGTACTGGTTCCCACTGTAGCCCCCGTACGTCGGGGACATGCTCTGGGGCGGAGGAGGATATGAGTGAGACATGGCGGTGGAGATGGAGGGAGAGGAGGCGGAGTGCTTGACGAGGTTGACTTCGCTGGTGCCATCGACGTTCCAGAGATCGACGGTGAGCACGTAGAAAGAGGTATCGATCTCGCTGGGGGGGCCTGATTAGCAGCTTGGTCGCACAGAGCGGGCGGTTCCACCTACTTGATATCGATTTCTTTGTTTGTGAGCTGGTCGCGCACAATGAGACGGATGCAGGGCGGGGGCGTGATGGGTCTTCGGTCCTGGGCGACTGTTAGAGCTGAAAGAGCAGCGTAGCGGAAAAATCACCCACCTTGTCACCGAAACCGCACATGCGAGCTCGGATGGGCTGCTGCACCACCTCTAATGACCAAATGCGACCGCCGTATTCATTCTGCACGGGCGAGAGGTGGTCGGTGGGCCGTAGGGTGTTAGGCGCTGGCGGGTAGGAGGGCGTGGGCATGCGATCCATTGAGAGGGGAGGCGGGCCAGGATATTTTCGTTCTTCGACGGCAGCGTACATGGCGGCGAGGTGGGAGAGGGAAGCACGGGGTGAATGGCAGAAACGAACACAGGCGTTCTACAGATCCGATGAAAGATCCAATAGCTTCCCTGGTAGATTGAGAAGAGGGGGAAAGTGCGACATGCGACCCCGCGGAAGAAACAAGACGTCACCGATCGAGCATGGACGGGGATTGCAGCGAAGAAAGGGCGTCCGCGTGGGCGAAAGCGAGCAGCGCGAGATCGACGAGGGCTGACCAATCCGAAATTGGGATCTCTCGAGCGCGCGGGCGCAGGTAAAGCGAGGATCAGATTAGGCGGAGAGAGAGAGTTATGCAGAACCGTAGGACGCGCTCGGCGGCAGTGGCGATGG
The DNA here is from genome assembly GCA_026122735.1 of Penicillium bialowiezense. Lineage (NCBI taxonomy): Eukaryota > Fungi > Ascomycota > Eurotiomycetes > Eurotiales > Aspergillaceae > Penicillium > Penicillium bialowiezense. The sequence continues at coordinate 2,314,786 of JAKZFB010000004.1, forward strand.
GGAAAAAGGGGGGGGGTTCTCTCTGGAGATGTTCGGGTTCTGGAGACTTGGTTAGGATCAGATTTTCCCCTCTGGGCGAACCGCACGATGACGCTGTCACATTGCGGGAGATACGCTGGTCGTCCACGGATTCCCCAAAGTCTGTAGGCTCCACAGTAATATGCACTTACCCGCGAGAAAACGAGAGCTGATCACACGAACGACAAGGTACTCGTAGAGCCGTAGAGCCGTAGAGCCGTAGAATCGTGTAGAGCGACAGAGAGAGTCGAGAAGTGGAAAAAAGGCGGAAGGGAAAAGTGACGTTCGGCAGAGTGATTTCGTTTCCAACTGATTCACGCCGCATTCGGATGGCCGCAAACGGTCTTTGCGCTTCTTATTCGTCGGATTCGAGTTTTCGCTGGGGCGCTGTGAGCTATAGAGTGCATTCTACTATGGCTAGTTGATTTTGGCTATGCTGGCTATGCTGGCAATGGTAATTCTGGCTATTGTGTTAATTCTGATTTCTGGTGACAACCACTACCAGTATGTCTCTGGTAGAGTATCGTACCTGTCCTATATCCATGGACCTTTCTCTTCCCAAGCCGTAGTCAACCCTGGATATCTCGCGTAACCCGTTAAACCCGACCAGCTGGGTTCCTTGCAGGGAACCTGACACTTGGGAATTCCGACGGAGCGGTAAGCCCTGCAATTATTGCGCTTATGTGAGAACGTTCTCTATCACATCTTTCTACATTCTCTTTGACTCTTTCCTCTTTACTTTTTTACTTTTCACTTTTTAATGATGATCAATTTATTGGCTACGTCATCCTACAGGAAGTGTCGCGAGTCAGTTGAGTCCGGGGGTCTTAACCCCATGTACAGTTCCTTTGCTCACAGCGCAGTTGTCAATCAATTTGACCACATCACCAAGCTGCAGCACGCCAAGAACAGTATCCGAATCGCTCAGAGCGGGGGCTTGGGTGCGAGGCTTTCGGGCGTTGGACTCCCCACCGCGGGGTATTCTGGGTCTCTCTTTTCCGTCACCTATACTACTTGTCTCCGTCTTGGATCTGCAGTGTCAGATAAATGTGGCCCGACCCGCAATCATGGTGCCCAGGCGCTGTCATATCCTTATGCCAATACGGAGTACCGAACCCCCCCAATCAGACCACCTATGCAACCTCGTATATCCAATATGCGAAGTTCATGGCTGTGCGAGCTGTGGGAAACCACAGTGTACCCCGTACCTTTCAGGTAGACAGGTCACCCGTTGCCATTAATTGAAGCCCACATGGTCATGCAGCAACTCCTTTGGTCTGTTTCACCCCGACAGTAGCTACCTCAGAGCCAAGCGCGAGCTGAGATATTGCGTCATTGTACATTTCCATGACACTGGATAGTGGACGATCAGCTCGGCGAAAGCACCCGGATTAAGTTTCCGCACCGCCATGAAGCCCGGGTGTGGCCGTGGAGTGCACACGCAGCACTCACCGCAAAAGCGGAAGCACTTGTGATTTTTCGATGCTGCACCCAGCCCCGCCAATTATCAACGCCAATCGCTGGCGTACTCTTATCTCACCGTTCCCTCGCTCAGGGCGAATTGAGCCTCGTGCAGATTCACCCTGACTCGAATCGATGATAGGTGAATCGATCAATTTATTGACGTGAGTTGGGCCCACTCGGCTCCAAACAAAGCAGGGGTCCTCCATGTTTGAAAGCTGTTGATACGCAGAAATTGCCAGTGGTCAGGCCAGGTGGGTCGTCCCCGCGGCTCTCCACCCGGCCCGTTGGTTTGGTGTCTGAGCTTCTTCACAAATAGCAGCCTTGCAGAATGATAATTTTATTTACAGGATCGGCCAAAAGATTACTCTGAAAAATGAAAACTCAAGTCGATAAGGTAATACATTGGCCTCTTACAATGATTGTGAAGACAGTGGTGTTCCATAAGTATTTGACCTTGAGCACTTCGAACTTTAATCCGAAGATAGGCAAGATTATTATATACAAGTTGGTCAGGCTAAAGCAAATACTTATGAAACAAAACTGCATCGATGCGCTACTTACGCAGTACATTGATCCCAGATATGACAGAAACCATTATCCTGCCCTCTTCAGCCGTTTGAGTCTATGCGATCTACATGCCTGGGCATGAGTTGAGACAACACCGATATAATGCAACCGATACAGGCGGGCGCTCATGTTTTGCTCGACAGAGATGATGTTTTCAACCTCTGTTCTGAGGGAACCATTCATCTGCTAGCCCCTAACTATGCACCCGACAAAGTATTCGGTAGTTCCCATCTCTTGCCGTCTGCCTATAGGTGACCCGGCGCACGCGCAGCCGCAGATGCGGCATGACTGGAGACATCATACCGCATTTCGTCGAGGAATCTCGCGTCTCGCGTTGGTTCCTTTTGTCAGCTCACTATCTTCGGTGGCAGTCTAAGTCTGACGGGGAGTGTTTCAAGTGCTGTTCGCCAACGAATGAATGTATTCCCCTTTGGGTGCAAGGTGTCCGATTGTTGGGTGTGAGATTTCTAGCCAAGCCGCGGGTAGACTTGGACGCCCGGGCGAAAAAGGTCGCCAAACGGCGACTCGTAATAGGGAACCATTTCCACCACAGCGTTGGCGAGAGATTGGAAGGCGTCCGGGCGGACATTCGGATCCTCTCGTACACCCCCCGGAGCCGAGGCGATTTCTTGTCCTTGGCTTTCGGTGGCGTCTTGTCGGCGATGGCTTTTCTGAATCGATATTTTGTTTTGTGGTCGTCATTTTTGATGGGAGTGATGACGGCTGAAACTTATAGATCTGTCCCGGTGACGTATGACTGTCTGAAGCTGATTATATTGCTGGACAAAGGTGAAAGGGCTGAGAGATGGGTATGCTCAGGACAGATGAGCTTCCATGCCGTACAGGAGTCTTGATGAGATTATTGAAACAGCAAATGACAAGCATGACCTTTGAAGATAATGACTCGATCCATCAACTCTGCGAAAATATTCGTCTCACCAAGTCACTGACGTCCCGGAACCGCGTCTGCAGCTCAATAAGATCCCTTGGAAACTAGAGCGACGATGGAGGCCGAGATGAGACCCAACGTACGATACCTGTCAATGTTCACTGGTTCGGATGGAGGATTGACGCTCGGTATGCCCGTCATATGAACATTGGCTCGAATCTTTGACTAGCAGTGGGATAATGCGCTTTTTGCTGTTTTCGAGGCCGTTGGATAGGATTTTCCTAAAGTCCATGAGCCTGTTCGCTTTGGTTGTAGCACCACGAACGGTATTCGGGTGACGACCGGCGGTACAAATGGTGCCGAGGAGGGAATGAAGGGGTCAAAGGCGTAACCCTGCGTGGTGTGATGTTGAGTGAGGAGAGTGAGGATTGAGTGGCTCAAAGTGTGAGGCCTTCATGGAGTGGGCGCTAGTGGAGCTCTCAACGTTGGAGATTAAGAGGAGGCAAAGAAAAAAGGAAAGGAGAAGAAAAGGAAGGAGAAGAAGGAAAGGAAGTACTTGGAAAGGAAAGGGTGTATTATGACCATCCCATATGTTGTAAGGTTGTAATTGACATGCTTGCCCTATCCCAAGGTGCTTACGCACTTTCCCCTCCCCCCTTAATACTCATACTTTCCTGCTTAATGAAGATTTCACGTTCTTGACAACTCATTTTCCCACTTCCAGCTGTATCTCACCTCTGGCCAGCATATCTAATAGTCTGGCGAAGCTCCGAGCATAACCGCGATTGGTATAAGAGCCATGCTAATCCACATCCGATTAAGGCCTGATGACCCACCAGCTCTCTGAAATGTACAGCGTAGCTTCCAGGCTTTCCCAAAGCGAGAGCCATATTATGTACATGTATTTGGACTGTATTGATCGACATTTGATACAGTGAAATGAGAATGCATAGAGTTCTGCGCGTTTGGTGTCCACCACGGGAATCGGCAACATGAGCCAGTCAACTAACAAGAACGCCCAGTGTTTCCTACAGTCAATTACTAAGAAAGACATAGCGGAAATCCCATACAGAAGGCGCATCGAAGGACCTTTTTCTGGTTCCAGGAGCAACAGGAACATTTTTAACCCAATATTTGTGATTTGGGACCGTCTATGATGTTCAAGTGGAAAACTGTTGCACAATCAACAGCGAATTCCAGAGTACCGCATTTTTCTGAATACCCAATTTAGATATCTAGCTATATCTCACAGTTTAGAAGAAGGGCCATCCCGGACTGTTGCCTTACTATCAGTAGACATCCCCTGTTAGTGGATCCGTGTCAAGGAAATCTCAAACACACCAAATCAATAGACATCATATTGAAGACACGTACTTCTGAATCGGAAAATAGAATTCTCACTAGCCTTTTATGCATTATCATTTCAAACGTACGGATAAAACTATCCGGAGCCCTGGAGCAGTGCATAGTATGGTAAAATGTTGGCAGGTCAGGTGACAGTCTAGGACTATATAGCTCCCCCTCTCCCCCGGGGCCTCTCTTCTTTCTTTTCTCCAGCTCTGAGGTGGGCAATACAAGCCCACAATGCTCAACCCCCCCCTTTTCCAGCTTGGAATACTTCTAAACTTTCAAGTTCTTCCAGAATTCGACTTTCTGCAAGCCGACTTCAACCATGCAAGCAACGATGGTCCACAAGCCCAGCAGGAAGTTCTCCCAATGGATACGGCCACCACTTTCGAGCTTCTGCGAGTCAAATTGGGCAATCTGCATCACAGTGCAAACAGTCCAAGTTGCCATCCAGGAGACCCACAACCACGGAGAGTTGATCTCGGAGATGATGTAAGGGATTGTCACAAGGGGCAGCACACTCAAAAACGCCAGGAAGAGTCGAATGCGTTGACCCGCAATCACATAGGCAGAGTTGATGTTCATCTTCTTGTCATCGACGCTGTCTTGGTGACTGTAAGCGGTGTTGAAGTACACGCACCAGAAGAAGACCAAAAGGCAGATGGGGATGCAATGCTTGACGATATCAATGATCGGCTCCTCATTGCCGGTGATCGAAGCCCAACCAGTGATTGCAGGGTAACCAATGGCCAGACCAAGGATGTATTGGGGGTACACGAAGACTTTGCTGAAGATGGGTCGCTTCAAGTAGGGGTAGATCATGATACTGGCCGTCAAGGGCAGCATCAGGCCCCAGCTGAGAGAGAAATGGGTCAGTATATTGTGGATGCTGGATATCAGGGCTGCGTAGCCTTGGCGAGGAGACTTACATGTTTCGACCATCCAGAATCAGATCGAGCATTTTGACCGACAGGAAATACTGACCGGTCATCCACAGAAGAGCCTCAGTGAGTGTGACTTTTCCAGATGCCAAAGGACGCATCTTTGTCCGCGCCACTCTGGCATCAATATCACGATCCACGAGGTCGTTCCATGTGTTTCCGGCACCGCAGAGTAGCAGGCAGTGAACAAAGCACAGAGCAGCCTTGCCCACAATGAACTCGATAGAAAGGCTTTCGGGATCCTGTTGCAACTTGAGAGCACCGGCTATCAAAGTGGCCCATACTATGTTTCTCAAAAAGTTCAAGGTTATTCATTGTTCGGTAGGATTTTTGACAGGAGCTTTTCTCACCAGCAGCCATCATCGTGTAGTACGGCATGTATCGATTAAACCGCGAGGTGCTGATCAAAAGGAACAGCAGGTCCCGAGGACCAGAGTCCTCCACTGAGTTGGCCATGTTGAGAATAGAACAATGGTAGATGAGGCCAAAATAATGGGAAGTATCACGAAATGGCAGAAGCTCGAAGTCCTCGCAATGGATATAGGAACTTTCTCTCCTTGATAGCCACGCAAAGTTTTCACAGAACCCACGAGAAAATTGATAGCGGCGTAAATATTGTAGCGATTAGGTCAGATTGTCTACATGGCCCCTCACTGTGAGATTTCTAGACCCCACGTTGGTATATCCACCCGTAGACATCGTGGATGACGATCTGATGCCTGTACAAGCAATTGTCTCGAAGAGCCCATGCAGGCAACTAACAACTCATGGTACCGATGGCTGACAACTGAAACAATGCATATGTACAATTACTGGTACGAATGCTCCATCTGACTGCAGCGAGAACCACAATCTCACCGAAAGCCTCGTCGTTGATGAATTCCTTGGGGGCCAATGCACTTGACCCAGTTAAGATGACCGCTCCATGTGTATCCAAAAGAAAAACCTTGATTGGGCAAATCGTAAATTATCAGGGCGTAAAGGCGTTCTGATATCTGTAATGCCCTCCATGTAAGCAGTAATACATGCAAGGAGTTGGCGTCGTACAAGGTCCAAAACTTAATACCAGAATATTACACAAATCGGTAAAATGACTTGGTCCCACCGCGGACACCGGCCCGGATGGGGGCCAAGCGCCCAGCGGGATCCTCCCGAGCTGCTTACGCCGCCGCCTCGGAATTGGAGGAAAAAACAGGGTTTCTGCCGAGAACCACTATCGAACCGTCCTGAAAGGCCAAATACCCGTATTCGTAAAACCATTACACTCAAGCTTCACCAAGCTCGCATGATTAAAACTCAAAATGACGCCAGTGGTCTAGATGTCACATCCCGGTCAGTACTTGTATGCATGTCCGAGGTTTACGAGGCCCACCTGCTGGATTTTCCGAGGTCGGACACAGCTAGGCCCCCGAGATCCGACAGCCAATCCGACAGCCAGTACCTTTCCCTCGCGCCCATTTTCCACTTTGGTATTTATGCTTTAATTTAAACATAAGCCCATTGTTGAGTTGCAAAATACGATCGGTTTTTCTTTTTTCTTTTTTCTCTTTTACCTCTCCCCACTTCTGCATCCACGTTATTCAATACCAAATACTCAATGTAACCGACTAGGCGGACCGCTAAGCGCTGGATGAAATGGCCCCTGAAAAATAGCTCAACGGCAAGTGGCAAAGACTGCTTGGAAAACCCGGGCGCTTTGTCTCCGCTCTATACTCACGTACATTCGTTCTGCTGCAGCACTTGTAACATGGCCCCTTGGATAGACACATATTAGTAACACGGTATAAACAGCCGACACAAGCAGAGCCACGGCAGCTGATCATTCAATTGTCTAAACTTTTCTGGGACTGCCTGACTTAGCTTTCAAATTCATAACGTCCAAGTTATGAATAGCAGCATGGCTTTGTCTCCCCCTCCGGCGTTCTCTGAGTTCGCCAGAGCAATTTCCTACAGCCGAACTCAATGGCTTCCTTATTTTGTGGGATTTCTGATTGGGTATCCCCTTCTCATCAAGGCATTGCGCCATAGGCGACTTGGGCAGATGAAGAAGAAATTCCACTTCCCAACTCGCGAGTCTATGGCCAAAATGACGGATGAGGAGGCATTCCTGATTCAAAAGGAAATGGCACAACTCGAGTTTCCGTTCATGTTCCTGACATCTGGACAGTTTGCACTATTTCGGGTATGCAGCCCTGGAGCTCAATTTCATTTATATAAATTCATACCTGAAATTTCGCGATGATTGCTTCTTCTACTTGATGTATCTTGTTCTAATAATCTACAGACCTATGGCATCCCGACAATCTCCCATCTTCTCACGAAGACAGGGCAATTTTCCAAGCCAGAGACGTCCTTCAAACGCTATACGGACACAGCCGCTCTCATTGGTGAAATGGTAGAGAATAGTCCTACCTCTCAGAGAGCATTCATCTCAGTAGCTCGCACACGGTTTCTCCACAGCGGCTATCAAGCTTCGGGAAAGATCCTTGATGCTGATTTGCTCTACACTCTTGCACTCTTCGCGGTTCAGCCTGTGCGATTTATCGAGAACTTCGAATGGCGAGATCTGAGTGACATGGAACTATGTGCCATTGGAACCTTTTGGAAGAGTCTAGGTGATGCTTTGGGAATTAGCTCTGAGATGCTTCCATCAGGTAAGACAGGGTTCAAAGATGGTATCCAATGGCTTGAAGAGGTGGATGCGTGGAGCCAAGATTATGAGGCCAAGTACATGGTCCCCGATCCTAAGAACCGCGAGTCGGCAGATCAAGCGACTGCAGTGTTGCTTTATAATCTGCCGAAAGTCTTGCATCCGATAGGACTGCAATTTACTTCGTTTATGATGGATGACCGATTGAGAAAAGCTATGTTGTATGTGATACAAGTCCATTCCAGATGCCCAAGGTCGTTTGTGTATAAAACATCAGATGCTAACACCAAACAGATACGACCCCCCAACTCCTGGCTGGAGTAAGGTTTTCTCAACCCTCTTGTCTACCCGCAGATTTGTCCTGCGTTACCTGTCACCGCCACGGCCTTCGGCTTTTGCGGTGTCGAATATAGCACAAAAGCCTGACGAGAATAATCGCTACCACCGCATGTCCTGGGATGCACTCCCCTTTTACATTAGGCCCACATTCTGGAACAGATGGGGTCCAGTGGCGTGGGTCTCTTGGTTGATGGGCCACCCTGTCCCAGGCGATCATGGAGAGAAATATTATCCGCAGGGATATCACATTCGAGACATTGGACCAAAGTACTTCGAAGGAAAGGGTCATAAGGAAATCAAGGAAACGATGGAGGAATTGAAGATCTCAAGAACGGGAAAATGTCCCTTTCATTAGTTTAGAGTAGGTAAAATGTTTCGACAGACTGGGGGGGAAAAGAATGAATTAAAGTCTTCAGAGTTATTGCAATACATCAATTTCTGTATTATGCATTGAGATATAACAAAACGTCCATCACTATGGTCAGTACAACTGTTGACCGTCGCCCACCCGGCTGTGCGGGGACCTCGGGCCCTGACTCCGGGGATTGGCAGCCTCCAGACCGTCACCCGCCGGGCGTGGATGCCGCCCTCTCCAGGGCTTCGACTCCGGGAGTTCCAAGGTTGTTCCCTGGGTAGAGTTGGGCGCTTCCCTTTTCTGTGTTCTTACTTCTAGTTATTTTACAATCGGAGGATTTCAGGCCAATTCGGCTAGCAATTTGTGGACCTTTATTAAAATATAAACACCGAAAATCTAAAATCTAAATCTAAACATCGACATGTCTTCTCAAGAATTCATATCCATCAGCCACCGCGGCCTTTGCTTCTTGGCCAGCGTGTGAAGCTGGGTACAAATCGAAGAGGTGAGCAGCCTCCTGGACCACTCTGAGCTCTGTCTCGACCCCGCGGGCAGTCAATGCACCATGTGTCGACTCCGACTGGGCACAAGGAACAAGGTCATCACTTGTACCATGAATCAAAAATGTCGGGGTGTTGTAGCTGCCAACCCGGATCTGATAGTTGGGGCTGACTGCCTGAATCTCCTCCTCCGTCGGACGGGAGAGGTCATCAGGGCTGCATTTCTCGATCTGGTCCTTGATCGTGCATCCCTTCAGCAGGACAGGCAATGTTTGTCCGGTCCAGTTCATGTGCAATGCGATCCGACTGCGCGGGTCTCTGGTTGACATCCAGCCTCCGAGAGGTCGTTCCTTGAGTGCAGGGTTGTAGCCAGCAATCGGCACGTTCTGCAGTCCTTCCCAGACATCGTATTCCATTTCGTTAGATGCGACTGTCTGTCCGAAGGGAAAGTTCGGGTTCGACCAGAATGGGTCTTCGTAGTTGGTCGGGCAGTAGAATGCCAACACAGCCTCTGGAGCTGGAATGCCTGCAGCTGGACCTGTGAAAGGAAGTGTCATGGCGAGATGGCCACCAGTGGACCATCCAATAGCGACGACCTGGTTTCCGTCGGGTCGGACATCCGGACGCTGCAAGGGAAGATTAGGGAGCACGCGGCGCACCCAAGATAAAGCGTCTCGGGCATCGGCCATGGGACCCTCTGCAAGGGAAACCTCCGGGCATAAGCGGTAGTCGATGCTCACGGGCAGGAACCCGGCATCGAGAAGGGTCTGTGTCTGGGCTGGGCGAATATCCTTACGGGATAGCATGACGTGGCCACCTCCATGGATCATCAGGGCTGAATTCAAGCGTTAGTATGTGAACGGGAACGAAGGTTTGGTAGGGGAGACTAAGAGGTAAAATGAACTTACCAATCGGTCGCGATTTCCGAGTGGTATCCATGGTTTCGGGATAGTAGATATCCGCACGAAGCTGCAGATTGTCTCGCTCACCCCAAATCACGGTTTCCATCTTAGTCGGCTTTGACAGAGCAGCTGGGACGGAGGACGAGTGTGCTGTTGGCGAGGCAACGATGACACGCAGAGCATTTGACTCAATGGTTTCATTGTTTGTCCAGTCCACCCACTCAAACCCAGATTGACGAAGAGTTTGATCCCACATCTTTTCAGTGGCCAGCGCGTGCTCGCGCCCGTCTTCAAATCGCCACCAGCCTTCCAGGAGCCCAAAGACAAGATCTAACCAGAAGATGTCACGGGTCAGCTCGACAAGACACAAAATTCCATCAGGTCTCATGAGTTTTTGAATATTCGTGCAAGATTCTTGGAGGTTGCGGGTAGCATGGACACAGTTGGTCGAAACCACGATGTCGTATTGACCATGCAAAGATGAGGGAGGGCTGTTTTCAACATTCAGAGTTTCGTAACGCATGAAATTGTAGTTGGAGAAGGTCTTCCGCGCAGCTGCAACAAGCGATGGTGAGATATCCGTGAACGTGTATTCCAGACGGCTCGATATTCCGGGAATTGCGGACAACTTCTCGAGGAGATTCTTGGTGGTACCTCCAGTGCCGGCACCAATCTCAAGAATTCTGATGGTTCGGCTACTGTCGAATGACTGTATAACGTCCAAGAGGTAGCGTGCAAGATAAAGGTTGCCCGATTTGAAAACAGGAGCGTGCGAATAAACTTCTCCTACCAGACGCCGAGTGTTTGCATCCTGGAAAATCAGAGATACTCCATCCGCTTTTCCGGTGAGACAGTCAGCCAACCGAGGGGCTGTAATCTGAAGCAGGTCATGCTCAAGGGCATATGGAGGATATTCCGCCCGAATCTGGGTGTGCAGGTCGTGCGACCGTGCCACAGGAATGGGCGTTGTTGTGCGCACGAGTTCCCCTGTGGGCATTTGGCGGACCAGGCCGACGGACTCAAGGATTTTGTACAGATGCTTCCTCAGTTGCTCGTGGCGTGGCAACACTGAGATCGGGGTGAGAACTTCGTTTGGTTCACTCGCCTCTAGCGGAGAGCCCAAAGCTCGGAATGCCTCGAGGATGTACGCAGTGAGAAGTGCCATTTGTTGCGGGTAAATTGAGTGGAAGAAGCCAGCCCAGTGAGCATCGGAGGTGTGAGATACTGCGGCGTGCGTTTGATCAAAGCACTGGCGAGCCGCTGAGACAAGCGGGGGCCCAACATTGGTTGGAATGGGCAGAGCCACAGCCTGCGGTGTCACCGACTGTTGTGAGGCTGCTTCGACGATAGGCTGCGATGGAGCTGTTTGAGAATGTCCCGGGAAGATGTGCTCCACCAGACCCTGGATGTTGGGGATATCCACCAAGGTGGAATACGACATATCAACTTGGAACCGCTTTTTGATCTCAGAAAGAACTTCGGTACTCATAAGAGAGTCAACTCCAATGTCGACCAGCGATACTGAGGGAGCTACCTCCGCGACACTGACGCCGAAAAGCTCACAGAGCATTTCTTGGACGGTGGCAAGATGCTTAGCCGCATCACCGTTGGCATTAGGCGCGCTAGGAACAGCCGTTACTGTCGTCACAGTTGTTTGCTCAGTCGGGAGAGTAGGCTCGGCAACCGAGTGGGGTTCCGTGCTTTCTGTCAGATTGTTGTTCAGTTTGGACAGCGCACGAGTGAGAGAACGGATCGAGACACTTGTGAATCGAACACCCATCATGGCAGCAGTGAGGGTATCTGTCTGGCAGTCCATCACGTAAATGTCACACGCAATTTCATTTTTTGCTGGCCGGACATAGCTGGTATACACCTTCCATGTTGATGGCGGAGCTCCGTTCTCTTGAGTGAGGAAGGCGTTGCTAACAAATGTCTCTCCAATAGCGTTGCAGACAAAGACTTCGCTTGACTGGCGATCAGAAAGGCAGTTGACGTGAATTCCTGCAACCTGAAGGAAGTTGTCAAGCAGAATAGGGTTGCAGTTGGTGTCAGTGTTTGAGGACACCATTGACACCAGGCCACTGGCTTCACGGCCATTTGCAAATACCTGCTTCACTCCACGGAAGTAGTCTGCATAGTTGGTCACTGACTCGAGAGCAGCGTAGACGGTAGAGCCCTTCAGCCCGTTTGAAGCAGAGTCTGCTTCAATTGTTTTGTTCCGTGCCGAGTCCAGCAGTCGATCCATGGACTGGAATCGCGCCAGAGCCCTGGAACGTTCCTGGTGCAGACACACGGCACCTTCAGCGTGGATCGATGACTGATCATCTGCCTCACTGCTGAAGATCGAAAAGAGCCAGGGTCGAGTAGGGCCCGCTCCATCGCGGGTTAGTCTCATGAACACCTTTCCTTGAGGGTCCAATACCAAGGGGGAAGATATGGTCAAATCTTCGATATGAGACATAGCTGGCGCGGATGCGCTTCCCAGGGGGAAAATAGAGGCCGCTGCTCGTAGGACCATTTCCATGTACATGGAGGCGGGACACAAGGTCTGATTCAAGACTGCGTGTCCCTGGGTGCATGCCCTGTATAGGGCATCTTGGGTGTTGACAAGGTAGAGACGCTCATCCGGACTGTCGCTCAATTGACACAAGAGGCCAGCTTCCTCCTGCCCCGCAGACTGCTCCGATGAAAGTGCAGCAGGTGCAAACGCCGCAGGGTCAAATGCAACCCAGTGGCTGTTCTTGGCAAACTGATATGGCGGAAGATTCATCCATTTGAAGTTTCCACGCTGCGCGCGATGGAAAGGCCAGAACTGGACATGCACACCCTGTGCCCAGAGAGCGCTAGTGACGTTTGCCAAATTTTGAACACCACTTGCACCACCCAAGTCAAGTTTGTGGTATGTGTTGGCAGCCGAGGAGGTCTCCAAGACTCGGCGCACCATCGGTATGATAGGCGAAGCAGACCCGGCTTCCAGCCAAACGGCAGGAGCTTGTAGCTTTTCAGCTACTCGCTCAACAGCCCGCTGGAAATACACGGGCATGCGGCTGTGCTCAACGATTTCAGTCGCCGTTATGGTCGACCAATCACCACTTGCTGAACATGCTTCGATGGGGATACTTGGTGTCTTGTAGACAAGGGATCCAGCCGCCTCCACGATGCCGGGTACAATGTCATCAACAAGTCGAGAATGGAATGCATGAGAGTTTTGCAGCCGAGTCAATCGCATGTTGGACGCGGAAGGAGTTCGAGCAGCGGCATCTTCAATAGCCTTGATGGAGTCCTCTGTACCTGCCAACACTTGCTGTCGTGGCCCATTGTAGCAGGCAAAGTCAGCAGCATGACCCGTCTGATCAAGAAGTTGTTGGACCTCGATCTCCGACCCCTCAACGGCGAGCATAATCCCAGACTCTGGGCCCCAGCTGGATTCAATCAGGCGAGCACGCTCCGTGACTAGATGAATTCCATCACGAACGCTCAAGCTTCCAGTCACAGATAGCGCGGTGAGCTGGCCAAAGCTGTGTCCCACGATGCGACTCACACGGAGTCCTGAGTCCAGCCATGCCTTTGCAGAGGCGTACTGTATGGAAAATAAGAGGAAATGCAGATGGACAATGTTGGTGACCGGGGCTGAGCTGAAGATAGTTGGGAAGAGGCTGGGAAGGCCGAGCGTGCGTCCTGCATCCTCACATTCTTCAAGGTGTGTCCGCAGAAGAGCAGAAGAGTCGAAAACTTCCTTCGAAATGCATGCCGTAAGTCCATTCTGACCGCCGAAGCACAAGACAACTGGGGGCTCGTTGGAAGGTCGCTTCTGGATTTCATCGGCAGATGCGCCCGTGGAAATTGCCTCCAGTCGGGCGCTCAGCGAGATGATGTCCGAAGAAGTTGCAAAAGTCAAACTGAGTGGAAGGTCTCGGTTTTGCTTCATTGCGAGGTTGTATGCCAACTTCTGGACCAAGGTTTCGGACTGTGGATGGCTCAGGAGGGTTTCGCGAAGGGCACCGCAGTAAGCCCGGAGCGAATCTTCAGTGCGAGCGGAGACCAAGATTGGTAGATTTCGGATGTGCTCAGAGGCCGTCCCATTCTGCTCGGGGTGGATGGGATCGTGTTCCTTCACAATGAGCGCTGCGTTGCTTCCCGATGCTCCGTAGTTGCTGACCATGGCAACTCGCTTGGCTGCTGTCCATCCAGTCGACTCTGTGGGAATTACTAACCGGTCGGGTGTCAAAGACTTGATCTTGGGGTTCAACCGGTTGAAATTTGCCTGTTTCGGAATGCGTTGTTTCTGGAGCATAAGGATGGTCTTCAGGAGACCCGCAGCTCCAGAGGATGTCTCGGTGTGACCGATGTTTCCTTTGATTGAACCCACGTGAAGGTCATTTCTGCGGTGAGGGCCACCAAATGTTTTGCGAAGACTGTCAAGCTCAATTGGATCACCAACTTGTGTGCCTGTCTCGTTGTTAGCAAAGCTCCGGCAAAGGAATACCAAAAGAAGAAAAAACGCAGGTACATACCAGTTCCATGGGCTTCCACATACGAGACTTCGTCAGGGGCAACCCCGGCCAGTGACATAGCTTTGTTGTAGAGCGACCGTTGGGCTTCCGCATCTGGGACGGTGATTGGTGAATTGTTTGAGCCCTGATTGACAGCTGATCCGGCTATCACACCGAGAATTGGATCTCCGTTGTCAATCGCATCCTGCAATGGTCGCAGAACAAAGAGTCCGGCACCCTCTCCGCGACAGTACCCATCAGCCGAAGCGTCGAATGGCTTGCATCCTCCGCTTGGGGACAAGAAAGATGCAGCAGACAGGTTCTGGTACACTTTGGGGTTTGTTAGAATGTTGACACCACCAGCCACAGCAATCTTGCAATCTTGTGTCTGCAAAGCCTGTCATGAAATTTTCAATTAGCTTCAGCCCTTGAGAAGAATCGAGCGCGGAGTTTGAGACTTACCTTGCATGCCAGATGGATAGCCACTGCCGCTGAGGAGCACGCCGTGTCCAAAGTGATCGACGGTCCTGACCAGCCGAAATGATGACTAATCCGCCCAGCAATGAACGACTGCAGGGTTCCTGTGATCGAAAACGCGTTTGCATTTCGTGATCCCACATTCTCGGTATAATCTTCGGATCCAACACCGACGTAGCATCCGATGTCCTGTGATAGCTCGGTTGGTTGCCATCCGCAGTATCCAGCAGACTCCATAGCTTCATAAGCTACCTGCAACGCGACACGCTGCTGGGGATCCATGGATTCGGCTTCCCGAGCCGAGATATTGAAGAATCGATGGTCAAAGACGTCTGGACGTTCGAGGAAGTGGCCCCAGAAGGGGCCTTTGGGGTCACGTTGCAAGTCGGACATGCGGAATCGACTCTCAGGGGGCGACTTCACTGTGCATTGACCTAGCTCGAGTAGATCCCACAGCTCACCGATTGTGTCTGCGTTGGGATACCGGCATGCCATACCGGTAATGGCAATGGGAGACATCTCAAACGTCTGAGGACGAGAATCCAAGGTCTGCAAGGCGCTTGTTGAGGACGCTGTGGAGGGCTCTGTGCTTTCGTTGCTGGCCAATTCTCGCCTTCCGCGGCTCTCAAGCTCTCTCCGTGCCACCAGCCGACTCCTCGCAGCCCGAGGGACGAACTCTTCCGGTCCGATGGATAGTAGGCGAGATTGATCAACTTCCATTTCTGTGCTGTTGATCAATACGGAGACAACTTCGAACCAGTTCGCCTTAGCGCAGAGAATTGAGTCCAACGCCACAGTGTGCAGCAATGACTCCTTCTCGATTACTTCCCCACTCTGGCTCGACCGAAGCGGAGTTGATAAGGCATCGCTGTGAGGAAGCTGAAAACGCGAGTCATTGATGCATAACTTCATTATTTGCTGAATGCCCTCACGGTGTGCATCTTGGTGATGGAAGCGTCCTCGGAGGGAGATCTGCTTTGCACGTAGCCCGCTATCGTGGATCTCCTGCTTGATTTGTTGTGCGTTATCATTGGGAATAGTGACGGTGACACTTTTGGTGTCTGTGTGACATGATGTGTATGCCTTGAGTATATGTTAGTATGATTTTTCTTTTTTTTGCCATATGGAGGGAAACTCACTTCAGGGTTGCTGTTCAATATTTCTTCAAGGCGGTGGAAATCCTCTACGGACTCCCATCGCACTGCCAGTGAGACGGTAGACCCAGACGAAATCTCATCCAAGTCCACTAGGGCTCCAATGCAAAGAGCAAGGCGGATGGCGTTTGACGCCACGTATTGGAACTCTTGTGTATCTCGAGAGCAGGCCACTGCAATTGCCGCGAGCAGACCCACACAGAATCCCTGAGCATCAACTATCCTTGGCATTTCTGCCTGAGATAATGAAGATGGTGGGAACGCTGGATGCGTGGCAACGTTTTGAAGATTCCAGAAGTCGACGACATGTCTCATCACCGTGATTGGAGTCATCATGAGGTTTGAAGCTTCCACTTTGTCTTCACTTCCCTGCTCAAAGAGCCGCCCCAGTGCAAGCAGTTGACTCTCGCCTTCGACATTCTTCAAGGCTGGCCAGGCACCGGTGATTGTCGGCCACAAGGAGGGTAACTCATCGAGAATATGAGATAGGAATCCCAAGCCTACGGGATCTTTGGAAATGGCATTTTGTATATGTGTAATAGAATCCCTGATGTCCGGGCATTGCGGTCCAAAGAGGACACGAAGATCTTCTTTTGATGGTCCTTTGTGAAGGTTCATGATGTGTGTAGTTCAATGGGAAAGTAAGTTTTTCAAAGGAAATATGAGTTATATAAACCAATTGCACGCCTTCAATGTGACGATACAGTGGAATTGAAATTTCCTCAACAAACTGCCATGGAGCTCGCGATACAGAAATTCGATTTAAGAAAATAGCAAGGCAGCCGGGTCCACTGTAAGCGTATATACGCCTCATCCCTAAAGCGATTCACGCAAGAACTTGGGGGCCAACTAAGATCTCGACGAGGTGTATACTCCATCGAGCAGGCAGTAATTAAAATACAGGGATTGTTACAACATGGCGTACGTCGATCAAAGTTTCGGGTTTCCACCGATTCGGTCTCGCCAAAGATACCTGAATTGGTATTTCTTTTCACATGTGAAATAATTTGATTGCGTGGAGCTGGTTAAGACAATATGATGGTATGGCTGAACCCCTTTGGAAATACCGTTTCAAAAATCCTTATATTGGATAGTGCCAAGTCTCCGCTGAAGAGGTACAAGACTTGGGTTGCATTATGGTATCAACATACTTTCTGCGACATTCTGAGCAATTTTCACATAGTACGATATTACAAGATACAATTCCCTTTCTATCCCGTCCCTACCTTGTCACTTTTCTGCAAGGCGTTCCACACGGGCCAAAGAATTATCATTAGGTGGAAGTCATATCCACGAACGCAGCCTCACAGGATTCCACATGTAAGACGGCCCGCGGGCACAATCCGGATATCAGGCCTTCCCAAGGTGCAGATGCAAGCCATTTCATGTAGCCCAGAGCATGCAAATCCCCCATCTCTGAGCCCGTCATTCCAAGATTGGCAATTGCCAAGGTGTGTTTTGTTGACTTCTTATCTTTCCCATTGCAGTTGATTCTGTCTTGATTATTGTTTTATTCAAAATTTGAAAATGTTATCAAGATCGAAACATGTTCTAGACGTCTCACTGCATATATAAAAGCGACCTACATTAGCGTAGATCTTCAAAGAGCTTGCCTAAATGGTCAATGCTTTCTCTTGATATCACTGTTCCTTGTAAAAGGCCCCCAACCTTGCCTAGGTGGAGGGTGGGGTTTGTCTGAGTCGTATATGTATATTCGCGGGAACATTTAGATTGCCCCAAGCATCGCAAGCGAGGCGGCCCCGAAACAAGATCCAACCCTTCATAGGTGTGGTTAAATTGATGCTGCGGTGACGAATTTTCTCCACTACACGATGTACTGCCCAGGTGTAGAATCAATTACTGTGCATAATCCCATTTCAGGAAGCTTTGTCCTGGAAACGGCGTGCATCTCCCTCTGTAGCCCCATTCCATTTGTGACAAATTTCAACCTCCCATGAGACAAAAGTACGAGCTTGGCGACTGAAAGCTATTAATATTCTACGGCACCGTTGTTAAGCTCAACAACCAACTAAAGTTGGCACTGTATAGCCCCAATGTCTGTCAGTTGATGAGTGCAAAATATGCAATGAATACATTTAAGGTAACCGGACACTTGTCTTGCTGACAATCCCATGGCCAGTGTAAAAACTTTCATCTGACCATCCGTTCAGGCCAAGGCCGCCACATGCTTGTTTAGCCGTGAAGCCGCTACGTGTCCACTACTTGTCCCTGATGAAAGCCAAGATTTTCCATCAGTGAGATAGAAGTTTGAAGATACGAAGGATGTGCATGCATTAGCTTGTACATGCACGGACTAACTCCACTGCAGCGAGGTAGAAGGCTGTGTAATGTTACAGAGTCGTAAGAATCAAAACAAATATATCTTACGGTAATACCGCCCCCAAGCGAACGGCTCCATCCGAGCCTAAAGCTTGATTCCGGGAAGATCGTGTAGCCGGTATCCGCTAGTTATGACTGTATTTTTGCCAGTGTCTGTACACGTACATGGGTTTTAAGCCCCCCCCTGTCCCAGCGTATACCCAATGGGTATTTTTTTTAAGTGGATAACGCAGGTGTGTTTCAGAAAGATATCACCTCATATATACATGATCCTTGTAAAAGTACATGGCAGACACTGATACCTGCAGATGACCCCATTCGTGTAACGTAAGAGCTATACCACAACGTCCTCGCAGTATTATATCCAATCTGCCAAGAACTAGGTTGAATTATCCTTATGGCGAAATGCATGGCGCAGTGTCTTACCAGCAGATCTGCTACAGCAATACGAGTCTGACGATGATCAGTGGATCTACGTAAGCACTATCTGCTCACCCGTGGACTAGTAGCTGAATAACAAAGATACCAGGGCTTTTTTCAATTTTACCTCAATGGGGGCCAGATGGCATTACTGACCCGCACTCTGTCAGCAACAGCAAAAAGACCAACTTCGTTTCCGCGGAGCAATTTTGCAACACTCGAACTTCATTGGCCTAGATTAACATACATATGGGTAGAATAAAATCACATAGAGGTCATTATCAATACCGGAGCTTTCTTAGAGGTCCACTGTGCTTAAATTATTCGGCCTTTATCTCGGGTTTTGCAGGTGGGGTTGCCAGAGTGTATCCGAGTACTCTGTAAACCACAAATTTGTTGGAGGTTTAATTCAGTATGTGGCCCCAACTCCTTCGTCCGGTTTGTGTGGAGTTGAATGCTATTTCTACAATTAGCGATGGGATATCCGAGTAGAGCTCGGGGAATCGCGTGGGGCATTCGTGGAGTCAGCTTCTATGGGGGCCAGATACTGGAGCCCGATGCAAGCCCGAATCGGGAAACCGAGAAGGTACATTTGGGTTGTACGAGTAAGTCAGAAGTCTAACCCTAGGCAGTTGCCCGTTTGGGTATTTTCAGGTACATATCCAATACCAAAGAATTGGGTAAGAAAAAAGCCTCCGTCGCATTCATACTTGTATGCTATTTGTAGTGTGGGGCAAATCAGGTACTCCGTTTTACTCGTTCTGGAATTTTGATACATTCCAAGGTTCTCCGCTTTGAGTTCAACATTACTTTCAGAGATTGGGGGCCTAGGATGCTCCGAGACTCACAAGAGGAAAATGAGGCGAAGTTCGGATCTTTTGCAAAATATACATGATCTCATGGGCTGTATTATACCATTCCAGTAACATCGTGTAAAAATCAATCAGATAGTAAGCAATGTACAATTGGGGTCTTTCTCTACCAACATGGTCATATGGTACGAACTTGAACTAGATACTAAACATTTGCTTGGTTCCATCTACCATCTGCCGTGAAACCGCCAGCTTCCAACTGTGTACAGAGCATGGAGATTTCTACAATGGAGTCTTTGACTCTAACACGTATCGCGGCTCTTGCCGTGATACTCTATATTGTTCAGCTCTATTTCATCTCATATTGGCGACTCAGGCATGTGCCAGGTCCGGTGTTGGCAAAATTCACTGACCTCCAACGTGTGTGGTGGGTGAAGAGTGGCAGAGCCCATGAGTATCATCGTGACATGCATGCCAAATATGGTCCTATCGTTAGATTTGGACCAAACATGGTCTCAGTCTCTGACCCGCGCGTCATCCCAACCATCTACCCGAGTAGACCAGGGTTCCCAAAGGTAAGTCATTGCAGTGGCTCATTGCTCTCTCTCTTCCTCTCATAACATGGTTCAGACGGCTAACCTTCAACTCCAGGGTGACTTTTATCGCACGCAGAAGCCATACACACGGAATAAGGGCGCAATGCCCGCGGTTTTCAACACCCAAGACGAAGACCTGCACAAACAACTTCGAAGCCCGATTGCTTCGCTATATTCCATGACAAATGTGGTGAGGTTCGAGCCATCGGTCGATGAAACCCTTACCGTACTATCGAAAGAACTTGACGAGCGTTTCACGGGTACCAAAAATGAGGCATTCGACCTCGGAGATTGGCTGCAATATTTTGCCTTCGACTCAATGGGAACATTGACTTTCTCACGAAGATATGGATTTTTGGAACAAGGTCGTGACATGCATGGGATCTTGCAGGAGATCTGGGGCTTCATGACCAGAGTTGCTGTGATGGGACAAATTCCGTGGTTTGACGAGATCTGGAATAAGAACTCGTTCATAACTTTGTTCAAGCGACCTGCTGCGTTTGGTGTGTTGAAGGTTGTCGATCAATTCATATCTCAGCGAGAGGCCGGTATTGAGAAAAGCGAAAACATGAACCAAAAGGACATGCTTTCACAATTTTTGGACATTCAAGCCTCAAACCCCCACACAATCATGCCTTGGTGAGTCGCCGCCCTGCGACTTTATTGCTTTCTCTCGGTCTTTTCATTTCGCTGACACAGATTCAGGGCGCCGAGAGCGTGGACATTCTCCAATGTTATGGCTGGCTCAGACTCGACTGCGAATGTCATGCGTACCATGATGTACAATCTTCTAGTTGATCGCGATACATTGAAAAGTTTGCACACCGAGCTTCTTGAAGCCGAGAAGTCAAATGGTCTCTCCCGATCGCTACCCTCTTGGGAAGGAGTGAGAAGCTTACCTTACCTTGATGCATGCGTTCTGGAAGCCTTGCGACTTCACCCCCCCTTCTGTCTGCCCTTTGAGCGAGTTGTCCCTGAAGGTGGTCTCTCTGTCTGTGAGACCTACCTTCCAGCAGGAACCGTTGTTGGAATCAGTCCCTACTTGGCCAACCGGGATAAAGCAACCTTTGGTGCTGATGCCGACAAATGGCGTCCCAGTAGATGGTTAAATTTGGACCGCGAAGACCGGGTCAGGCTTGAAAACAGCATTCTCACTGTGGGTTCAAGCATTGATTTTATCAAAGACGCCCTTGCTGACTTTTATATCTAGTTTGGAGCGGGACGTCGGACTTGCTTAGGGAAAAACATTGCTATCCTTGAGATCAAGAAGCTCTTCCCAATGTTGGTTTTGAACTATGATGCAAGTTTATGCCCTAAATCGATGAATACTCTCTTGCTAATGTCATTTAGATCAAAATCGTGGACCCCGAAGGTTATAAAACCAAAAATGCCTGGTTTTTCAAACAGTGGGGCCTACATGCAGTGATTCAGAAGCTACCGGCACCTGGACTTGATGTTATTGAAGAGGAAAAGGCTTCAATCCCGCCTGCTTTGAACATTCCTCCTTCATCTTCAACCGTTGATGTGCGGATCATCGACAAGTGAGATTCCACATATTCACCCAAGTTCTATAATATACTGATTCTTGAACCCAGTGGAACACTCCTTGACCTTAAGCCTGATATGTTTTGGACACCCGAATTCCCGGGACTTCGGAAAGTGACAGCTCCCACTTACTGCTTTTTGATCTCGAATGGTAGTCGTCATGTTCTGTTCGACCTGGCAGTCCGACCAGACTGGGAAAACCTCCCACCAACCATTGTTGACATGATCAATTCGCAAACGATTATCCAAACGCCACGCAACATCTCGGATGTTCTAGACTCAGACAAGTCTTCTCTAGGAGTTCGCAGTACAGACATTGAAGCCATTATCTGGTCGCATGCTCATTTCGACCACATTGGAGACCCGTCAACTTTCCCATCATCTACTGAGCTTGTTGTCGGTCCTGGCATCAAAGACACTCACTGGCCTGGATTCCCCACCAACGCAGAGGCAATCAATCTCAACACCGACATCCAAGGCCGCAATGTGCGGGAGATCTCTTTCGAAAAGACAAAAAAGGGAGCCACCAAGATTGGCTCGTTCGACGCAGTGGACTATTTCGGCGATGGCTCCTTGTATCTTCTAGATGCTGCAGGCCATTCCGTGGGCCATATTGGTGCTCTTGCTCGCGTGACCACCTCGCCGGACTCATTCGTCTTCATGGGTGGTGACTCATGTCACCATGCCGGAGTCCTTCGTCCTACGAAATATCTTCCTTGCCCACCAGACTCTTGCGATACTTCACTTCCATGCAAATCCGATTCTGTACTCACGCTGTCGCCCGCACTGCCAACTGATTACAGTGCAGCTTTGAGGACAGTTGAGAATATTAAAGAACTCGATGCCTGTGAAGATGTGCTTGTGGTTCTTGCTCACGATGCTACTCTGAAGGGGAATGTCGATTTCTATCCTTCAAAAATCAACGATTGGAAGGAAAAAGGGTATGGCAAAAAGACAAAGTGGCTTTTCTACAAGGACCTTGAAAATGCCATGGGAGTGAAAAAGTAAATAGAGGATGTTTAGATCGAATCTCATGAATAAATCGTTGATTGAACAAAGTGATCGGAATTTCCAACGTTATTTTGACCGATTTGGAAATTTCCGGACAAATCCATGGTGTAAGTTGATTTCACCGAGTCCCGCAGGGCCTTTATACCCAATTCATCAAATTGTAAAACCTTGGACCTCGGGGTTGATCGGATTCGCATTTACATCTAGTGTTACTGCAGGCTGCGCCCGGGCAAATTTCGATCTTATGGCTAACGCTTCAAGAAATAGATTTCATAGTCTATACTAACTTTTGGTTCCTTCACCTAAATAAACAAGTTTTTGGGCTAGGTGCAACAAACACGGACTAAACCACTTAAGAAGAGTACAACTTCTTCTCGTGGGTGTGCAAACCGTGGACGTTACCCTCGGTCTGAGCGCTGGCGCTTCTCATCTCGAAGCGAACCTGTCCGTTGTTCACTCCGTTGTGTAGGGCAGGAAGATCCTGCACACCAATATCCTGGAGAGAGTGCTGAATACCAGCGACCAGGTAAGGAACGTACTGAGTGATGGAGCCGCGATCGACGACAGAGCCCGCAACACCTTGTGCAACCTTGACCTTGTCGTTCTCAGAGAAGTAACGGGAAGCGCCAGCGTTCTTACCGCCACCGCTCTTGCCCTTGTCTTCCATAACGGCAATGCTACCCATACCACGGAAAGCCTTGACCAACTGTCCTTCATTGCTGACGTAGTACTCGCCAGGGGACTCGGTAGTGCCGGCAAGCAAGCTACCCATCATAACGGCGGAAGCACCGAGAGCAAGACCCTTCACGATGTGTCCGAGGTTCTGGACACCACCGTCGGCAATAGTGGGAACGCCGAAGCGGGCAGCGAAGGCAGAGACGCTGCGGACGGAAGCAGCCTGAGGGCGACCGACGGCCATAACCTCTTGTGTAATGCATGCGGAGCCACTGCCCATACCGATGCGCAGACCGTCGGCGCCGGCAGCGATGAGTGCGGCGGCTTGCTCGCGGGTAACAATGTTACCGGCAATGATATCAATGTCTGGGAAGTTGGCCTTGATGTACTTGATCATAGCGATCTGGTACATGCTGTTTCCCTGGGAGCTGTCGACGACAACGATGTCAAGACCGGCGTCGACGAGCTTTTGCAGGCGAACCTTATCAGCATCGTGTGTGCTGATAGCGGCGGCGCAGAGCAGCTGCTTGGATGGAAGCTTGGATGCAAGGGGGTAGGAGATGTTCTTCATCAGATCACTGCGGGCGAGCAGGGAGACCAAGTTTCCTTCCTTGTCAACAATTGGGAGCTTGCCCTTCTTGGAGCTGCGGAGGACTTCATTGGCTTCGGCAAGGGTGGTGCCTGCGGGTGCCGTGACGAGGTCCGTGGCCATAACGGCTGTGACGGGATCCTCGAGCTGCTTGTGGAACTGGATGTCTCGGTTGGTGACAATACCGAGAAGCTTTGAGTGGAGGGTGCCCTTTTCTAGAAGCGAAACATGTCAGAACCCGCCAAAGAGCTAAGTGCAATGGAAGACTCCAACTAACCGGTCACGGGGAAACCGCCGAAACCCCATTTGGTCTTCAATTCCTTTGCCTCTGCGACCGTTGTGCTGGGGGACAGAACGACGGGGTCGAGGATGAAGCCATTCTCATAGCGCTTGACCTTGCGCACCATCTCGGCCTGCTCATCGGGCGGGCAGTTGTTGTGAATAACTCCCAGACCGCCCAGAAGAGCCATGTGAATAGCCATGTTGTGTTCGGTCACTGTGTCCATGGGGGACGACAGGAGAGGGGCCTTGATGGTGAACCGCCGGGTAACCTTGGTATCCAAAGAAACGTCCGCTGCCGAGAAAGCTTCGGGCGAAATTAGAATACATGGCGAAGGTAGTGAAGGTTCAGTATCTTACTGATAGAGCCAGGCAGAATGAGGAAGTCATTGTAGGTCAAGGCTCCGTGGTTGTCGGAGTCGAGAAGTGTATCGACATGGAGACCATCTCCGGAGGGATACTCCTTAAGGACCTCCAAGGCCTTAGTGTAGTCCTGAATTTCGACCATTATGTATGTGGGAATGATTGGAATGATAGAAACAGTATGAAATTTTTGAGGGGGAATAGTTCCCAAAGAAAGTCAGAGGGGCAGGGGGGAGGGGTGGCATTTTAACAGGGGGCCCAAAAGTGGCATGCTTAGCGAAACGCCTCGCATGTACGATCTTTTGTTAGAGGGCCGTTTGAACCCGTGGGTTCAAATGACTAATGAGCTTGTTATACGCTTGTAACAAGACGCTAGCAGGGGGGCTGAAATGAAGCGACCAATCAATGCGAAACTAGTCATATTTATAGATCGTCGGTGTGGAACTGAGGATGACGCTTGATCTGCCTAGACTATACCAAACAAGGCAAAACGTAGGATTTTCGGTGTACAGACCCACAGTACCCCAGTCTCTCGAAACAACATTGGTGGAAATTACCATTTGGTAACTGACTCAATACGCCCGGGGCGTCTCCGTCGGCCGGCCACAGCCCTTCGGCCCCGCTTAACCGAAGTTTGAGCGGCGCTAACCTTGGATGATCGCAGCCTAGATTTTCAAGGTTGGGGGCTAAATTGAACTTTCTTTGTCTGAATCAAATTGACTTTTTCTCTTCTGTATAGTCATTGATGTTTAGGCGAGTTCCGCTTCAATCAAACTCTCTGCTACACCAGGGTACGAGTATATGTTGACTACCTTCAATCCCGCCCGGGTCAAAATGGACCTCCAGTCGGCCTCTGTTCTTTCCTTTGCTCCCATGTGAGCCAACATGATCAAGTCCATGTTTGTCATTGACTCCACCGGCTTCTCCTCGCTGACGACGATCTCATTCAAGAGAACACGAGAGTAGCCCTTCGCCAAAGCAGGCACCAGGTTGGCCATAATCTTGACTGCATCCTCATCTCCGAAGCCATGGGGGACAGAGTGCATGTAGTACGCCCGAGCATGCTTTACAGGTTGTTCTGTGAAGATATCGTGGGCTGTCGCTTCAAATTGACGATTCTCATCAGCGGGAATGCTGTTGATAGCCTGCTCCCGATCTTGGAGCACAAGTCTACCTGGGACAGGGCTGAATTTGGAGGCGAAGGCGGCAATGTCATGGCCTTTACCACCGCCCACGTCAACCAACACGACGTCGCTCACAGAGGCATCGAAGCCAGTGAGGAGACGGTCAACAACAGGGTAAAATCCGGCATCGCACCAATCGGGCTTTCCAGCGCGGTAGGCACTCATATAAGAGTTGAAATACTCCAAGTAAGGAGCGGTCTTGACAAGCCATTGTGGGAAGGAAATTTCAACCTTGTGAGCAGATTGGAATGGACCTTCAATGCTGCCCAAGGCGGGAGCCTTGTACCCATTGCCCTTGAAAAAGCTCGGGAAGTCACTGAATGAGGGCCTGGACACATCATAGCAGAAACGGATGGACTGTTGATAGTTCTCGCCGGCAAGGCCGTTGCTCAGCTTTGTGCCACGGTAGACTCCATCCTGCAAGGTAATCAAGTTCATGGCGACGAGATGTCTGACCAAGCGCGAGAAAAGGATCACATCCATGCCAGTCTTCGAAGCCAGAGCTTCGGCGTCCAGACCCTCTTCTTGGGCATCTTTCAGGTATTGGAAAAGATTCACATCAGTAGCGAGTCTGACGATAGCAGATAGCGCCGGCTATTCATTTATCAGCTATGTTCTCAAACTTTCAAGCATCAGCCAAGCTCACCTGAGACCAAAAGGTGTGTTGGATGAACTCGCTTGGTAGTTCAAGGGAGGAGATCAAAGCTCTGCTTTGAGCAATGAGAGCTTCTCTCGCACCAGACTTATTGTTTTCAAAATCCTTGCCTGCCGAGGCAAGCTCTTGAAGGATGGAGGCTGGAGATGCGGCGCTCATGATGCTGGCTTCAAATTAGGGTAAGGCCGGAGAAGGATGGACACGATATCGCGGTGAGCCTGACAGGCTATTGTATTTGTAGCCATTTTGGGCGGGATAAAGATCTATCTGACTTTCAAGGTTCGGCCGTGTATGAGATTTTGGCCCCTAGACTTACAGTATCCCAACAGGTTGATTGTTTGGGGGCTATTCCTGCATGTTCCAGTCTAGTAAGACCCAATTGACAAGTACACCTACACTATGCTCAAATTCTCTAACATCGAAGGCGGATAGGCGGAGCGGGGTTGAAATTGGTCGCAATTTCGCGATATCGTATCTCTAGCCTAGCTCAGGTGTACGGAGGTTCTATCCCCGCCCCAGTGGGCCATGTACGTGTATGTAGGCTGACACGGTCCACTTCTGCATCTGGCCTTCGAATAAATTACAGGAAAGTACCTGACGATTTGGGGTCTCGCCACTTAATTCCAACATCTTGCTCAGGATCCACCATCCTACAGATACAGGTATGCTAGATGGAGTGTTGCAACATGATGCAAGGCTTGCTCCACTCCTTGTTGGGGGCTAAAACAATCGGGGTATGTCGGTATGGTATGTATGCCGATATCTTGTAATGACGTATTTTGTAAAATACGGAACTAGAAATGTTCGAAACTCCGAAAATGCTTTGGGAAAGTGGATCCTCTTGAATACGCGTATGCACTTGTAAGTTTGTTTCGGGCTAGCGGGAGGGTCCTCCCGCTTACTGTAGATCCGCTAACAACAATACCGGAAGCAACGTCAACAATATCATTTCGTAAGGATTATCAATGGCAACTACAAACTTGAAAGTAAGACCTCGTGTCATCGTGGGCCCGGTTACATTCGCTTCGCCACTTCCAAATCGAGACTGAAGTGCACCTGTAGGCTGTACTATGACTGTACACGTGTTGTACCTGTGAAGCTGGTTGAAATTTCACACGGAAGAGGCCATATCGGTCAGTGAGAGGGGGCGAAATTCGTGATTTCTATTCCACTGGTGCGCGACAGGATTATCAGTTGCAAATTTTACCTTCTCACTTTACTGTATAGAGTTTTGGCCCCAATTCCCAGGAGAAGGAGTCCGATCATCCCTTCGTCTTCCAGGTTCTCTTGACTTCCAGTGTCAACGGGGAACTTGCATTTTTCTCCAGGCTCCCGAGGTCGACTTTTGGCGTAGATCTTACAATTGAAAGAGTCCGGGTGAAACTGGCCTGAAAATCTAAGCACGTCCCATGTCCTTTATACTCACCTTGAAGCAACAAGGGCGATCAATTGAAATCGAGATATGTGAGAAAATATAGCTTCACACCTGGCCTTCCAAGTTTCTCTGATAAAGAACTCATTCAAACATGTAGTCCGTATTTTGCTATCTATCTAAAGGTTTGCCTTACCCTTGCCCTTCTTACGTCCACTGGGGATAGGCTTCAAAACCTTATACCAGTTCTCCTCTACCACCAGATGGCTTTTCTCTTTCCTCTTCTCTTTCCACTGTCTCTCCATCTGACGGAATCGCTCCATTTCCTGCTGAAGCCAGCTCACACACGGCTTGGCAACAGCCTTGACTTCTTGGAATGGCATTAAGTGCCCAAACCCTGGCAGAACAACCTCACGAACCCTCCCGTCGGACACGCCTCCACTCCCACCAATACCCGAACCGCATATCTTGACACCTTCGCGAATCTCATCGATGTTCAAGAACGTACCGCCAGCAATAACCCAAAGGCATGACGGTCGAAGCGTCTCCAGACGACGGAAGGTACTTCGCGGTTCCGGGCGATACAAGGGGATATAGGCAACGAGTGGATCCATGTCGGCATGTGTGTCGCGCGGGACTTCAATGCGCCCTGTCTCCGGGCACCGAGCGTTGAAATTCTGCCGGATTTGAGCTACAAGTTCGTGGTATTTTGGTGTCGCGAGAGTGACTGGAGTGGCAGTGGGGTCTGCAGCAGTTCCAAAACGAGCCTTTACGGCCTCAACATCTGGGTAGAGTGGGGTTGGTAGATCGCGGAAGAAGTACTTTGTCATGCGATCCAAGCATCGAGGATCCATGCCTTGCATAATGCCGCGGTTGGCGCGTATCGCTGCCTCCCGGTTGGGCCACACATCGTCTCGCCAGAGAGTGTAGTTGATCGCACTGGGGGCGTCGGTCCCAAAGCCCAAAGAGGGGGGACTTAGTTGAATGAGAGGGTCGAGCAGTAGAAGAGTTGTAAAGAGACGTGGGTGCAAATAGGCAAGATTAGTACTAAAAGGGGAGTCTGTCAGTGCCACGTAATTTGATTATCAGCAATTGAAGGGGCCGGATTGATCACGCACATGATATTTCCGCCAAAGCTGTGACCAATTCCAACCAGTGGACGTGGCATCTGGTCACGGAAATGGTTGATCATCAACAAAAGATCTCGCGCGTGATCCAACCAGGAGCCTGGGAGGGGTTGTTAGTCCAAGCAGGAAGGTCGAGAACTAGATGCACACATACAATCCATACTGAGTTTGTCTTCATTGTGGATCCCGCTCTGATTCATGCTGGCGAAGTCGGCCATCCATATGGCACGGATATTGAAGCCAGAAGCTTGCACCAGCAACTCATCCCATAGCGGCTCATACAGTTCCTGCATTCGATGGATGAGAAGATGAGAATTGACACAAGTTCATAAGAGCGCTTACCTTCGGCAATCCGACTCCGTGAGTGGCAATGAAAGTAATTGCATCTTCTGGAACGGGACCATCGCGCTTAGGTGTATATTGTTTGACGTGGATTTTTAATACGTCTTCCTGATTGACTGTACTCCCGGGGTATTCCCTAATATGGTTGGCTGGGACCAAGTGGTCGGTGATTGTGAATTTCTCAGTTGACATGATGGAGAGTGTGTTGGCAGATTGCTACAACATCAAAGGTGGAAAGAGGGGAAAGATATATGAAAGGGAAGTAAAGTACAAGATTAGTTCCGCACGCGCTACGTATTGAGCGATCTTGTCTTTTTCGGGTTTTGGCCCCATGCAGCGCCCGCATAAGCTGCACTCCAAGTTTCGTCTCCCTCCCCCTAGCTTGCATTGCCTAATATCCTCTCACATGCACATGCTTTCCTTCTTCGGTGCTTCTCATCTGCATCGTGCTGATTGCTCACGCAGCCCGTAAGTCAATTTTTCCTACGAAGTCCTCGATGGTGGCCTCACCAAGGCTTTGACCATACAGTGGTGTTGCATAAGTATTTAACCTTGATTACTTCGACCTCAGAGATCCTATTTGAATACAGCCTAACAAAAAGCTCTAGACTTCGATCCGGTATAAATTCTAAAAAGACATTTAGAAAGACAGCAAAAAAGATTCTCAAAAAGATAGGCGAGTTTATTGTTTACAAGTTGGTCAGGCCAAGACCGGGAGGTGGATTCCAAAGTACTGGAGGTCAAATACTTATGCAACACCACTGTACAATTCATGGGATTCATATTGATTTCGACTCCCAATAGGAGGATTTTTCACAGAGCCCAGAATGCAGAAGGAGGAATTTCTGCAGATGCAACTAGCAAATGGAGTCTTCTTCACAAAAACTCGTTCGGCCTTATCCATTGAAATATCACCTTTGAAGCTGGTATAAAAGCTGGGTAAGTTCAGTGCACAAAAGTCGATCGTTCTCTTCATCGACAGTGTCAACACCCAGTCTGTTGTGGAGAGGTGAAGCGACAGGACTGTGACGAGCTCAAGCCTTATATAGCGTGTGCAGTTCCAAGGTGCCAGACTTGGAATTCTAGTCTTTTGCCCCGGCGCAGTGGTTTGGTCCTGGAATGCACCCCAGGATTGCCGACCATGACAAGGACGTATCTTCTGACACAGTGAACTGGGACTGTGCAGATGGAATAACATGAACAAACAATCAAACTCGGACAGGATATCACCAGACAGTATAGCAAACGGAGGGGGGGTTGTGGATTGGTGCGGCTGGTATGGGATGTGTGACGTGTATCAGATCCTGGTTACTCTTCTTGTTTCAGTAGATCATACACCCCTGATTGGCGCTCGGATCGGCGTCTCTCGCGACCTGGTCGCGCGATCTGTAAAGGAATTATCAGTCTGATGTGTGACACATCGTGGACATGCAACAATGAAGCATACCTGACAAGGAAGAAAATGAATCCTAATATGACAACCAGGCCGAAGCGGCCGGCAACCTTAGATCGACGTGATGGATGGGCGTGAGTCGACATTAAAACGCGCCAAACTGGATTTCCCAGACCAACTCAGCGATCTCTTCCAGCTCCTGCTTATAAATGACTATGTCGGCCTCTCTAGGAGGTTCTGCGGGCCTGAGGAAAAGAAGTTGGAAGGGAATGAGAAGCGGACCACCCGTAGAGCCGTTGGCTACCGGAAATGTGGTGTTGCGGTAGTGGTATGTTGCTTTTTCAAGCCCCATTGGACGCAGCGCCCCCATAACAGCTGTATTAAAAGCATCAGATATTTCTTCGTGTTAGTGAAGCACCATTTGAATGGTCAGTGAATTGATGTTTTGATCAAATGTAGTAGGGATCCCACGCTTTCCTTCTATATTGGGATGTAGGAAGTCACGATCATGCGTAGCTGCATCAATAGAGAAAATGATATACTCAATCACATCTCTAGGCACCTCTGAAGCATCAGGTTCATTATTGTATTTTGCATTGGACATTGCTTTGATGGAATGGATTGAATGATAAAGGCGCTCGATGGAAAGCACCTGGTGGCAGCGGGTGCATGATTTGAAAGCCATGTTAAATGCTGACGGTCGGAAAACGGGCAACAAGGTAACGAGCAATACCTCAGAATAATAAACGGTAGTCAGGGACCGCATGTACTGTAGATAATTACTCCTCATGCCACGACGTTAAATCCACTCCAGCCTATACAACCCGGAGACGTATAAAAGCCAGGGATTCGGGACCCAACACCTCGGGTGTTGATATGTAATTATACTCGGATACCGACTTCATGTTTGAGATACTCTCATTGGACCGAAACTAGGTGCATCTGCTTCAGTGAAGGAAATGTTGTCGGGAAAAGAGAGCAAAAATGTAGTGTATGGTAATATATTGTGAGACGAGAAGAGGAAGAAGAGAGAGAGAGAATAAGAGCGAGAGAGCGAGGGCGAGATTGTAGGAGAGAGAGACGGAGAGAGAGAGAGAGAGAGCTCTCAGCCTACACTATCTACCCTGGGGCCTGCGGGGAGCTTGACCAAGCAGACCGCCAACGAGCTCCAACAGAGCTTTCTTCGGATAACGACTCAATCCTTTTCTCTAATGAAAGATCAGAGATCTCGTCGCTTGTTAAAAGACTATATGGGGACTATAGATATAATTTGCAGGATTAAAGATAACCTTGGAAAGGCATCTATGAATGAAATAAATGTATACTGTGATGGGGAAACCGCGCCACTTCTCACCTGCGCCACAAAATGTGTTTGCCGAAGGGTTAAACTGTTTTCGAATTCTACTGTACCCATTTGGGTCTTGGATTGGGTTTTCCTGGGCGGGTTTTGGCAGGCCTACTTGTGACGCATACATTTACTACTTTTTTTACGGACATACGTCTTGAAACCTACGATTGTTCCTTTTGCATACTGGCGCTTACCGTGTTCTCTTGGAATTGATGTATCTGACTAATACAAACAAGATAGAGCAAACAGTAATGGATTTCCGGGGATTACTTCGACAAAAACTAGCTCTCCGAGGTCACCATCGACGGGAAATCGAGCCTTTCGACATCCGACATCACACCGGCATACATCTCTTGTCGAATATGCAGGAGGTAGTTGGCTATCTGGTCATTCGTATGGTATGTTTCGTTGTAACCGGCCCTAATAGACAATCTTTTACCGAATGTCTGGATTCCTAGGTGAATTCGTTCGTCGGTTGGGACCGCAGTCATCCACAAATCCCGGATATTGAAAGTCCCGTAGGTTTTCGGGAAGAATTTCGACAAATTCCCAATGGAGCTTGGTACTAATCCCCGGAAATACTCTTCAGATAATACCGATGCTGACTTGTGCAAATATGGTACCATGGAGACGATAGCAGCTGACTTTTGGTCAGCGAGCGCCTGATATTGATGTTTAATGCGTAGGGCTGTAGTTTCAAAGTCATCCGACATGGGCAGCTGTATAGGCCAAAGGCCAATTCGTAGAGCAGCAGCTCTCAAATTGGCATTTGGAGGCGAGTCGGTACATTTTTCTCGAAAGCTGAAAATAAGAAAGTTGGAGTGGACCATGCTGTCTGAACTGGGACTGATTTTCTTTCCAGCATGGAGAAGTGCTGCGTGAACGAAAGCAGTAATGCCCAAATTCGATTTCTTGCTTTGATTCAGAAGTTCAAAAGTTTGGTTTTCGGAAAAATCGAGAGATTGTGTCCTGCCCGCTCCAGGTGGGTGTTTGTTATTAATGGAAGGAATTTCGAATGCCTCTCCATTGGCTTGTGGCTCGGGTAAAGACGATATAAGATTCGAAGCCCAGGAATCTTCCAATGCTGTTATTCCCGCAGCGTCAAATGCGCCAGTAGCAAGGTTCTGTACTTCCGCGCCCCAAGGTTCATTCACAGTTTCTCCACCCAAACTCAAGCGCTGGATCTCAGCAAAGAGGTCATGGAAGAGAATCGCAGCTCCTTCTGCATCCCCATACATGTGACTCATGCGGAGAATGAGTTTCTGCTTGCTAGGGAAGTAGTATAGCAGAGGCGACTCGGCAGCAGGTGCGATACCAAGGTCTTGGCATCCATGCACTTCAGTATCCGAATCCCAGTCTTTCACGATGAAAGTCTTTTCGGCCCAATCATCAATATCTGCTTGGCTTTTGAGAGGCATGTACCGGTATTCGTTTTGGCCAACTTCACTGGCAAGACTAGGATGGAGATAGCGCAGTCTGATCCATGCTTCTCTGATCATCCCCAGAAATGTATTGGTATCATGTTGTGAAGTTTCTATGCCAACACTGACCAAGATGTCAAAGCTCCGAAACTCTGGTCTAACCGGCGCATGACATAAGAATGAAAATATCTGTTCAAATGGATCAAATGGCCTGATATAATGGCCGGTACTCGATTCTTTCCACATTTGAACAAGAGTGCGCGGAGCGTTCAGCCTGCGCTTTTGAAACTGATCTTTGTCCAGTGGTGTTGGCAACAGTTGAATAAGGGGTTGATATCTCTTTGTGGCAGCAGGAAACTTCTTGCAGATTGTAAAACACGGTGATCTCAACATTTCCAAGGTTGGTCAAAAGGAAAGTCGTATCAGACAAATGGAAATATTTATATCTCGAATCTTGCAAGGATTCACTTTGGTGTAACAACAATTGTTGCCATGCATGTTCAATTCAATCTACCTAGCGACATGCATTTTAGTGATTTCACTTTTTGATCGGGTGGCAAGTTTTGCTTCCTTTACTTTCCTACACACCTGTGTACTCTGACAATAAGAAGGTGCTTTCCTAAAGAGGTGCAGAGCATGATTCTGCGCCATACATAGATCGCAGATCTTTATTCGCAGTTCACAACTGTCTGCTGCCTCACTTAGTTACACAGCGTGAATACCCCAAGATAAACGCAAATCTGTTATTGGATCAAAACCTGGTAATGGAGGGCTGCACATGAATCCGAATAAATGACATCAGAGTTTTGGGCTTACTAATATCAGTACAAATCAATTGATACATTTGTTTTATTCGTAGAATTATTTGCTCTCTTTTGGAGACCCATTAACGCACTGGAGTCTACGCTTCCATAAATGAATGGGCATGAACGTGATAAGGTGTCTATATATAGATTCCAGGACGATCGACATTACTAATTTCCAAGGTTGCTTTTACCAGTTCCAAGGTTCTTCTTTGCCATTCTCTCGATTTGGTGCATCGGCTTGCGTCCGCGCTCCTCTCGGGTAGCAACTGGAGTATAACCAAAACGCCGATCATGCCAATCGTTTTTGTCCTAGACTGATGTTGCTAAATGCATAGTTGAACACGCGCCCCACCTTTGAATACGTTCCACCCCAATGGGATGTTGCTATAACTTGATGTGTAACCTGATGTTCTGCTGTAAGAAGGTAGGGGGAGGGCGTTCATATTTACTCCTTTACACAAATGCTCTTAGTGTCGGAAGCCCTGGGTCCACGGTGGGCTGCCCGCTTGTTCGGGCTCCCCGCGGTGTAGATAGCGTAGCTCGAGAGCTCTCTCTCTCTTTCTCTCTCTTCTCTCTCCCGGTCTCCACTAATATGATCTACTTTACCGTACGTTTCTGCTTCTCCGTTTCCGTCACTAAGCAATACCTTAAAAATGTCCACGTAAATCAAATTTTCAGGTCAGACCTGGTGAAATTAGCATGCCTAACTGCGATTGCAGCGCACGAAGGGCATCTATCTGGGCAGCTTCAGCCTCAGCGCGAGAACAGCCAAAGCCAGATAAAAAGACATAAGACGGTAAGCTGACTCTGTCCCTGCATAGAAGCAGCCGAACGGAGACTCGGGTTGTATCTGGGCAGATGACAATAGTTTGCCCCGATATCGACTCCCTGGTCTATCTGGCAATGGGTGAAATTACCCTGCACCCATCCACTTGCCTCGCTGTCATTGACCCCGGGATGAGGTAGGCCCTGGAAAAATCGATCGGGTATCTCGCACCACTGCGCATTCTGGGACTCAGAGTAAACAGTTTTTGGCGAGCAGCATGATTTCAGGGCTGCACTTTGGTTTCGACCGGTTTCCCCATCTTGAATGTAGTACATGCAATAGTTGGTCGAACTTTGCGTTGCGCTTGAGAGCGTGGGGAGGCTTTGTGTGTTTTTCATGTTGAACTGATGGGGTTTTATCAGCCTCTGTTGTGTTATCGCTAGTTCTGGCGTTGCGGTTGAGAAACGTCGGTTTGGTGCACACTAAACTCACGTCTTGAGGCTTGAGCTTCCAAAGCTTTCTCAAGAAACTCCTTCGTTGGACTTCTTTTCAAGATGGGTGGTGTAAAATCAACAATCTGAATGTTGTTTTGGGGTCCAAATAGATTTTTAAGTCGTCTCATCTTGGCATTAACTAGGGGGCCGTTTGATGGTCTGTGGGTCATTCAGTTCGGTAAATGGTTAGATCTTCTTAGCAGATGTGCTGAATTGGGCCCCATAAGAAGTCATTATCTCGCGGTATCAACTTGTCGCATGATTCCAGGAATTTGGTCCGGACCTCGGGAACCTTGGAAATCAAAGAAATTTTGAAAGAAATTTTGGTAGAGGTATATCCAGTGAAGCTGGAGAGTGCAAATACATAATTGAGCTCGTGTCATTGGAGTTTGGGTCCGACCCACCAGACCCTTGGGGGCCAAGGTCTGACAAATCAAACGCCTACCCATATATTGTGTCAGTCGGACATCTAGATCAAATATTCCAGGGTTCTGGTTGGCGAGGATGCAGACATTTGGAGAGGTGTCTCCATTCAAGTCATCACAGGGATATGAACAGCGGAAAGAGGGTCTGGTTGAGACCTCCTTAGACTCCATGGCTATTCAGCAGGGGTAAAACGCCATCTACTGCAAGCTGGACCCTGATGGTGAAGAACAGAGAAGCTACTGAATCTACGAGGAAGCAGAGATGGTAAAAATCGATGATTTCTTGTAGAAAGGGTCTCTGGGGCGTCTATATGCCTCAGAAACCGGGCGCGGAAACGAGCAGCAATCTGCAGTAATCCTGTTCATCCAAACGCTGCGCGTTTGTATGTCGTCTTCCATAGACGCAGGATTTTCAAGGACTGCTACGCTCAACAGATGGTAGGCCTGGATGCCTGAAAATACTTAATTGCCCCCGGCGCTCGGTTTTCCAACCTATTCAACCCCCATAACATTTAGCGTGCTCTGATGTCTTCATTCAAATTCGGCGATCAAAGGGGCATCAGGTACTGCATCTGCTAAAATTGCATCTCAGTTGATCTTGACTTGTCAGTCCATGTGTTCTGGCGCGAGCTCTGGGCTGGAGGTGGGAGGAGATTGAGGCAATATCCAGAAAGGGCAGTTTGCGACCATCAGTGGTTTTTGGTTCCTGTGTTGCCAGGCTGACTGTATCACTGGCAAGGGCCAGTAATGCTAGTTCTTTGCCTTGCGCCAGAAGACACACATGGTACTTGAGATTTCTTCAAAGTCAATGGGAAGAATCAAAGTATCTTGCATCTCTCGCTCCTGTTGGTTCCTACGAGTACGCAGTAGACCTATAATATCCAGATGCAACATCATCAAAGCTCATTTTTCATCGGTAAATGCGCTCCCGCAATCAAAGTAGATGTGTGTGAATGGATAGGGGTTGATTTTGTCGTGTTACTAAAAGACTCGCGGAGCTAGCGGGTGTGATATGTGATGCATCAACAGCACAAACCGGAAAAAACTTTTTACCTCCCGAGTAAGCGCATGAATATATGTGTGAAACACGCCTCTATCCCAGTCGCATAGAAATCTACCCCTATATCGATCGTTGCCACCCCCAGATATGACTTCCCACGGAACAACGCCAACCGCTACAGTCACAGCAGGTGTACCATCACCACACAATAGCACATGTCTATGTCACGGGTGTCATATCTTACTTAAAGACACCGCCCGCCACTTTCACAAAATCGAATATCTTGGCCCGGCTCGTTGCGCGGCTTGTGAGTTTGGCACGGAAGATGGATACCTTGTGAGTCCTGGGTACTCTTAATATCCGTCAGTAGACATAACAGTCTAATAAATGGACAGTTCAAAAGGGAGGCAGAACCCGCCTTCAAAAAGCATATTGAATGGACCAAGAGCGAAATTTTGTACGATGTGAGCCAACAGCTTGCCGCAGATAGAGCAAGACTTCGGGAAGAACGTCTCGCGGAGTCGAGACCACTAATAACGACGGCTCCACCTCCAGGGCTGGGCAGTAACGAAGAATATTCCAGACAATAGGGAGTATCAATATAATGGGGAACAGGAGAGAGAGGACTCAGTGATGTAATAGATCAGGAAATATATATAAACAATTATACCGCTGTAATATTAATCAAATACAGAAACGGGCGTAAGAGTATCAACTTTTGAGTTCGTAGGTTTGTATAAGGTGGATGTGGACACATGCCTCGATTGGATCTACATCTGCTCTGCAACTTTGTCCCGGACGGCCAGCCCTATATCCAGATGATCACGCCGATCTGCGCATATAGCTCGTAGGGCCTGAGACCCCTCCGTGGATTACACTACTGCTTTATCTTGCGTAAGCCATGAGCCTCCAAGTCAGGTATTGGTTTGGCATTGACTCTGCCTTCATCTCAGACGTTTGGATGTCTATGTGTCAGAAATCCTGTGTGGATGTCTGTTGGTCAGGCCCGCCTGCCGTAGGTAGATTTAGTCGTGAGAGAGAGCTTCTCTCTCTATTTCTCTCCTTTCTCTCTTCGTCTCCCGCAATTCAATGCCCTACGGGCCCTTCCTTGCTCCCTTTTCTCCCGTTACTAGGCCCAAGGAGAACGTTCGTATTTCTACTCACGGG
This sequence comes from Penicillium bialowiezense, assembly GCA_026122735.1. Classification (NCBI taxonomy): domain Eukaryota; kingdom Fungi; phylum Ascomycota; class Eurotiomycetes; order Eurotiales; family Aspergillaceae; genus Penicillium; species Penicillium bialowiezense. Next base: position 2,353,012 of record JAKZFB010000004.1, read on the forward strand.
GGATAGAGAGAGAGATGCACGATGATAAAGAGCTGGAAAGAAGACAGAAAGAGAGGAAAAAGGAGAGAGGAGAGGAAAAGAGAGGGGAAAACAACAGCAACAAAGGGCAAGAATCAAATCTCTAGGACGATGAGGGGTTTACTGCAAAGAAGCAGTCTCTGAACATCGTACTAGCCAGAAAGAACGGTCGGAACGGGACCTGGCAAACCCAGCACCAATGGCAGATTTCGACAGATGCGATTGATATCTTCAAGATCAAATGGAGTTTCCACCCGCGCGACACGGCCCCTTATACGGTGTGGGCAGCCAGTCAGAATCAACACACCATTTGCTGACTGGGGCGGATATCCAAATCCGTAGACGGGATCGAGCGACCCCGTTCACGTCCACGGGTACGCCGTACTTCGGACACGCTGGCGCTAACAGCTAATATGGTTGGACCCGCGGCTGAAAATTGGCCCGAGGCTCCTGAAAGCAAAGTCCAGCACATTGAGATGTGCACTTACCTATGTGGGTAGCTCCATAGCCGATCACTCGACCCGACCAGGTGGGTGCGCTTGAATCGGTCTGAAGACATAGCATAGAAGATGGCTGGGGGTGATATGTTGAGGGCAGGATGCAGGGTACGGAGTAGCTAGCACCTAGCTATGGTGTGATGTTTAGCAATACTTTACTTGTCAGGCCGTATGCAACAAGGTACTTTGTCCGGCCTGGTACGGAGTTATGTGCGGCTGGTGGAGCTATGGTTCGCCAAATCTGCCTGTGACGGGTCCACCAGGGGATGGCCAGAACTTCAGCACCCCGATAGGGGGCCACGCACAAACATGTCAATTCGCTGGTGTCCGGGTGATGCAAGGGAGCGGCATGAGTTCTGGAGTCCGTAGCTCCGAGACGAAATGCAGGGTACTTCGACGGATGACTGTACTTAGAGACGCCTTAAAGCCGGCCTCAGGAGTCCGATCCATGGAAAGAAGGAGAGTTTCAAACCCACTAAGAAAGACGCGGTAGCTGAATAAATTAAATCGTCAGAACCTAATCTTTGTTTTGATCTCGATGGATTTCGATGGATTTCACCGATCCGAATGTAGATCAGATCGCCAGATCGCGTGGATCTATATGACACATAACCCTAGGGCGGCTGATACGTGTATCTGGATCTCATATAGTTTATTCGTGATATTCAGGGGAAGTGTTCAAGGACCTCCGACGTCCAATCACGGCGTCTCCCATGCTGACTCCAAGAAGACGCGGTGAGAGCTGAACTTCCTTTTTTTTTTGTCTTTCCCTCCCCTTTCCCGCCTTGGGATATTCTTGTGCGGGCTACTGATTTTTGCCCGAGGCCGACGGAGCCAACCGAAGAACACCGAGAGAAGATCGTGAAAGCGTCCCAGACTCCCGTGCTCCGTAGTCGGCGCTCCACATGAGCCTTTTTCCAAGTTACTTTTACCAGGCCTTTCACTAGCTGTAGTTCCGTGTCCGTGGAGTACAACGTAGGATTACTTGTAACCTGACCGCTGTACACATGACATCAGATGCAGGTCAGCCAAAGTCTAGTATATAATAGTTGGAATAGTATCTCTGCTAGGGGGCCTAGGCAGCTGATGGCTTGGAACAGGGATTTGATAAATCCAACAAGTGCATTGTTTGCTCTCCAGGGTATATGGAGTACATGGCTCTAATGGCTTTAATGTACTTCTGTAGTGTGGTCATCCCCGGTCCGGTGATTGGCTCATGTTAGTGCGACAGATCTGAAAAAGTCACCATTGGGTGAATTCAGGGCGTTTCTGCTTCTGGTTGCTATGGTCAAATAAAATAATCAGAGTAAAAAAAAAAGCCCAATAGCGTAAAACTAACAGAAAAAAAGGCGGAAGTACCCAGTTGTGTAGAGCTGAGCGTCCAGCGCGTACAAAATCCGACAGATCGGCCCACTTTTGCCTCTTTATTTTTTGCTTCACATTTTCTCCTTTTTTCCCCTTCGCCAATCTTGTGAGTCACTTTCCTGGGATATAAATTCCTCTTGGTCTTCTTCGGAGATCATTATTCTTCATTTAATATATCTTTAATACTAATTGGTTAGCCTTTGTTTTCACAATGCCTCTTGTCAACACCACCGAAGTCAACGAGGACACTCGTGGTATGTGCCCATTGGAAGCTTCACACGCTGGTCGTCGTCAGTCTGGAGTGATAGTGGCTAATTGAATCTACAGTCCTTGGATACGACCCTCTGCTGTCTCCCTACTACTTGCAGAACGAGATCCCCGCGGTGAGTCACTTTTTTTCCCAGCTGTTCTCACCCCGCTTTCCGCGCGAAAACCGCCCACATCAAAATAAAAATTGCACCGGCTGACAAGATGATGTTTACAGCCCGCTCGCGCCACTGAGGCCGTCCGCGCCGGCCGTGACCAGGCCGTCGAGATCATTGAGCAGCGCGATGACCGCCTGCTCGTCGTCGTGGGCCCCTGCTCCATCCACGACCCGGACACCGCGCTCGAGTACGCCCGTCGTCTGAAGGAGATCTCCGACAAGCTCAAGAAGGACATCTGCGTCATCATGCGCGCCTACCTCGAGAAGCCCCGTACCACCGTCGGCTGGAAGGGTCTGATCAACGACCCCGACATCGACGAGACCTACAACATCAACAAGGGTCTCCGCGTCTCCCGTAAGCTGTACACCGACCTGACCAGCACCGGTCTCCCCATTGCCTCCGAGATGCTCGACACCATCTCCCCCCAGTACCTGGCCGATCTGATTTCGCTGGGTGCCATTGGTGCCCGCACCACCGAGTCCCAGCTGCACCGCGAGCTGGCCTCCGGTCTCTCTTTCCCCATCGGCTACAAGAACGGTACCGACGGTAACCTCACCGTTGCCGTTGACGCCATTGGCGCCGCTTCCCACCCCCACCGCTTCCTCGGTGTCACCAAGCAGGGTTTGGCCGCCATCACCAAGACCGCTGGTAACGAGCACGGTTTCGTTATCCTCCGCGGTGGAACCAAGGGTACCAACTATGACCGCGCCAGCATCAAGGGCGCCCGCGAGGCTCTCCGCTCCAAGAAGCAGCGCGAGGTCGTCATGGTCGATTGCTCCCACGGTAACTCCAACAAGAACCACCTCAACCAGCCCCTTGTCGCCAAGGAGGTCTCTGATCAGCTCCGTGAGGGTGAGACCGGTATCATCGGTGTCATGATCGAGTCCAACATCTACGAAGGTAACCAGAAGGTTCCCCCCGAGGGAGCTGAGGCTCTGCTCCGCGGTGTCAGCATCACGGATGCCTGCATCAACTGGGAGATGACTGTTGACGTGCTCGAGGATCTCGCTGATGGTGTTCGTGCTCGTCGCGCGGCCCTGAAGTCCAACGGCAACTAAGTGCGTAGCGGGGATTCGAGTTCTCTGTTCGTCCGTGGAGCTGGCATTAGTAGATGCTGGTTTTTGCGTTTTCCTCTTTCAGCGATTTCCTTTGTAACTTTTTTTTTCCTTTTGTGTGTGGGTGCCAAAAAATATGAGGTTTTCGTTTTTCTGGGAAGAATTTCGTTGGTAGTGGGATATCCATGGTGAAAGAAAAAGTTATGCTTGAGAAAGGCATCAGCCCCTAGATATTTCTCAAATTCTAAAGTGTTTTTCCACGGCTTGTCTTTCCTACTTATAGGCCTCCTGATTTTTTTTCTCGCTCCACCGTGCGTGGACCACTCGTGGTGTCTGAACTGTGTGCGGGAAAGCGCTCTGCCGGAGCTGAAAGATGGGTCCCCTCCCGATTTGGGACTTAGTGCACTCCCTTTGGGATTTTGTTTCGGCTAGACTCGGTGCTTGTTAGTCACTGGGCAGTGTTAATTCGACATCTTGAGCTTATGTGGGTTGTGGCTTGCCATGGGTTGAACTACAGTCATCCTACGGGAGTACAATCGTATGACCGAACACAGGTTACTTATAGAAGATGAATTGAGAGCAGATAGAAACAGATCTATGTACTGTACACGATATACATGGAGACCGGTCCAAACACTCATGACAAATGTCAGACAGGCCGTATAGACTGGAAACACATTCCAGCAGAAAATGAGGAAATAAAAAACGCCGTGAACCCCCTGGGACGATGGAAGCTGGCCACGACAGTGACCGTGGCTTGCTATGCAAGAGAAAAAGGTATTGTGGATGTGGAAAGGTGATCGGCAGAGCGGTAGATGGAGTCGGTTCATCTGCGCTTGTGTGATGTCCGTCCAATGCGCGTGCTTGTACGACGTACGAGTAGACGCTGAGGTCAGTCAGCATAGCATACGGGTCCTCGGACTCGTATGCAGGCAAGTCATGTCCACCCCACCCGTGCGCTGCCGTTCGTGTGGTTGCGTTGAAGCAGGTCATTGTCCATCTACCGCCCTGTCAACCAAGAAGTCCAGCCCTTCGTCTTGGTCTTGGCTGCCTCCTCCGCATGCTCGGCCATAACGTCCAATTGACCGGGCAGGGGAGCCCCGGTCTTTGCAGAGGCGACATCAATCGCATGCTTGGCCTGCAGGGCCTCGGTGACACTGCCCTTTTGTTCCGCGCCCGCCGCCAGTGTGGGTGCAGCACCGCTGTCTTCCGTGTTGAACTTCTCGAAGAGGAATCGCTTTGCCTTTGCCCAGGGCTTCTGTGCCTTCTGCTCGTCGCGCTTCTGCTGGAGGATATCTTCGATCTTCTCTTTCTTGACGAGCTCCTCCTGCTCGATAGTGGCGGTGCCATTGGCGATAGCAAGCTCGGCCGCTCGGAGGCTCGCGACTTCGCGCTCGATCCAGAGTTCGCGTTGGCGGCGGTTATACATAGTCAAGGAAACAAACGTGTAGACGGTCAGGGCAGCACTGACACCTAGTAACCAAAGTAATCAGTACCAAGCACGGGTCAAACCGGGAGCTGCATGGATGCATTGAAGCAACCATACACTGCAATCGTACGCCGCAGCATCGCCGCTTGACTCGGGGCAGGGAACGTACCAGATGCAGCAATCAAAGAATAAACCAATCCCTTGTGCGCCTTGTTGGCGAACTTCCGCCCAAACTCGATGAATCGATCCGCGCCGCTTCCCGCTACCTGTGCCTGCTTTGCAGCCCGTGCCTGGGCTCGCAGTCGCTCCACCTTCTCCTTGGGTGTCTCCGGTTGTCCATTGGGTCCGTTCTGTGGTGATGCGTTCTTAGACTTCTGTGCGGAGAAGTCGGGGGCGCTGCCGGTCTTGGAGCTGGCGTAGGGCCCAGTGGCCGTGAACCGCGTTGCGTCGGCGGCTGATCGGGACATGGCGTGTTGACCCGTATACAAGAATCTGGTCAAGGGAGGAATATTTCCGACAGTTCGCCGCGGGTAGGAGGAGTCTGTTGTGGGGATTGAGCTGTGCGACGTTGAAAGCCGGGGATTGGAGGTGGTAAATTTTCACGGGTTGTGCCAAGACATCCAAACACCTTATGATATATGCGCCTCCGAGATCCCGGCCACCTTGCTGGACTCTGTATAAACGGGATTCTCTGTGTCTTCGCTCTAATAACTACTCTTCTTGCATGCATCTGAGAAATTTATATTCAACCTATCTTCGCCTGAGTTGATCTTGACTGCCAGCTCTAACCGTCATCATACATCATCCCTGGGATCGACGTCCTTGTTTTGATTCCCCGGGTCTTCATATTTCAGTCCATCAGATCGTCACTTTTTGGCTCTTCAACATGGCAGAGATGAACTATAATGCCGCAGACTTGAGTTCAGTTCTACAGACGCTTTCAAGCCTGGCCCCTCAAGCTCAAGCTTCCCAAAATAGCACATCCGCACCCATTCCACAGAAAAGGACATTCTCCAGTGCCAATACCAATGCGCCAGCAATCCGAACTCAGGATCCACGCCAGACCCAGGATCCGCGCCAGACTCAACCTAGGCCACCACCCTCAAACCATTCATCCACCTCAACGTCAGGGCCGAATTCCTCGACCATCACTACATGGCCTTTAGCGCTCCGCCATGTCATGCGCACTGTTGGTCAGAATGAAGAGACACAATTTCGGATCCGTGGAATGATCCGAAGTCAGCACCACCATGAGCAGAGCTGGTTTAATAGCCGACAGGCATTGATCAAACAGCAGCAAGGACGACCTCAAAAGCAGCGCGAATTAGAGGCGGTTCTGTGAGTTTAGATCGCGGGTCATCTCGCTTACTTACTTGCTGACTACTATATAGGCGCTCCATAGGTGCTCCTGTCAAAGATGATGATGGTGCCGTATGCATCCACTTTCCCAACCTTGGTTTCTCGATAGTTACTGACCGCGCCACAGACTGAGAAGGAGCTCGCCGCAGAACTAAAAACGTACGATCTCAAGATCCATGCGGCGGCTGTGAAAATGGCAGACGCTCTCGCTGCTGAATTACGAGGAATGGATATTCCGTTCTTTACTCTTCGCAAAGACCTGGTGAAAGGCACCCCAAATACGGGAGACTCTAGCCAAAGTAAAACAAGCACTGCGTCAGCTTCATCTTCAATCATTGAGCCTGAGCTGCTGGAACTACAAAAGCGCATGCTTGGTTTGCTGGAGGACCTATGCAAAGAGTAGGACACTACTCAAGAAACAAGGATGCGGTTTCAATTTCGCGGTTCTCTGTGTATAGTGTTCGCCTCGCGACTAAATCGGACCCGTGTCATTGAGACTCATAGATCAAGGGTTCTTATCTATGACCTCCAGATTCTTGATTTGGAAAAGCGTTGCTGCACATCAATTAGCGTCGTGGTCCAGAACAACCCAACTCGACTACATCTTCTCGCCGATGTGGACACCAGACCACATGCCAGGGTGGAACGGAGCCAGGATATTGAACACTTACTTCCTGTGGGACCCGGCGTCCCGCTGCTCCCCTCCATCTGCAGATCAATGATCAAGTTCAAAGGCTCGCCAACCAGTCCTCCAGCATACTGCGTGGTGACCAGCGTTCCATCGAGATAGAAATTGACGCTGACATCGGCACCATTCTCATCCCGCAACTCAGCCTTCACGGCGTGGAACTCCGTGGGAGACGGATATTCCACATCCTTAGCCTCGACCTCACTCGACGAATTGAAGGTGTTGAAACTGATATCGCCGGATCCTTTCCACTCAGCGATATCAATCTCAGGGGGCCAGGAGTTGACTCCATTGAGCCAAAACGCAGGCCACGTGCCCTTGTCGACTGTCGCGATGAAATCGACCGAGAAATCCAGCCCGCCCCCGCTTTCAACGGTGAACTGCTGCTTCGCGTACACGGTTCCGGAGTCATACGCGTAGTCCGAGGCTCCGGTATACGTCGCGTTCAAAGTCAGAGTGCCGGCGGTGGAAATCACCGCATTGGACTCTTTCATAATAGCAGCGCCATTGTGGGTGTCGCCCCACGGGTAGCCGTAGCTGAAATACTCAGTCAGCGAGGAGGTCGAGTCGAAACACGAGGTCGGAATCAGGGTGGTGTCGCGTTTGGCCAGTTCGCGGGGCAATGCCAATGCCAGGCATGGGAGGGCGGCGAGGATGTATGGAGAATACATAATTCTATGCTTTCCTATGAAGACTGGATTGATTCGGTGTGGCAAACCGATTCAACTTATAGGCGCCCATCGTGCTGTGAGACACTATTGCGCGTAGAGAGATCTGCATGGCATGATATTGTCCGTAGAGCTAATGCAAGATGCCTTCGGCAAACAATTATCCGAGTCTGTGGCTGTAGGATCGACGAGATTCAGGGCAGTCTTTGTCGTAGTGGCCTGCGCCGGAAACTTGAATGTTCATTAAGTCGACACCCCGCTCGGACATGGATACTTTTTAGGAGAGTGATTTGCACCCCGCCGGAGCTCCTGTTTATGATGTTACATCTTCAGCCCTCGGTTCTAAACGAAGCAGGGCTTGTGGTGCTGTGGTGCTGTGGTGCTGTATCTGGTGAATTTCCGAGGTAAGACAAGTTTGTACCTGGATTAATCGCCTTGGTTTTGGATCAAGGATTCACCACATTGAAATATTTAGTGTATGCCAGAGCTCTGGGGTGGAATCAAGCTCCTCCGACGTCGGTCAGGCCGATGAGTGAATATCTGTCTCAGGGTCGATCATCCGCGTTTCAAGTGGGCTCAAACACGGCTTTTTCTGTCAATCTTCCGGAACACTTTGTATCCCAAATCCTCCTTGCCGATCGCCAGATCGATTCCTTGTCTTGCTCTACCTGGAACACTCTCTAAGAATATGCAGAGGTATCTCTAAATGATATCTCCTAGATTGTGAGCATATTTGCTGTCTCTCCAATGCCTTTCAAGCTCAGATTCATGCCACAAAAACGAGATGTCCGCAAAAAAAAGTGACTCTGACATTTACCGCCTCAAGATCCCATGGCCTTATGTCTTGATCAATATTATTGACTACCATATTGTCTCTTGGTATCCTTCGAAGGCTGTGGATGTGAACGAGATGACGTGCAAGGGCGGCTGACATACTCCGCCTGCGTCAATCGCCGACCGAACGTTTCTTCACCCAACATGACTCCAAGGACGAAATCGAATGGGCTCGCATCGCTCGCGTGTACCGAGTGCAGGAAGCAACATCTAAAATGCGATGCTAGCAAACCCTCCTGTTCACGATGTGTACAAAATGGGCTTCCCTGTCAATATCTACCCTCTCGGAGAGGCGGCCGGAGGAAATCCCGACAGGAGAGCCCATACTCGCGCAATCCAGCGAACGTGAGTTTTTTTTCCAACTTGATCTCTTCCAATTTTTAGTCTGTACTAAAGGGAAATACAGACTGGATTCCGGCCTGCAGTTCCAGTCTTGCCGCTTACCCCTGCGCAGTCTACGGGGAACCCTCAAACAGACAGGGGACTTTCTCTTCCCACTGAGCCGGTTTCTTGGCCAGTGATGCTCCCGAGGAATGCTACGCAGCAACCCATAGAATCAGTGAGCAAGCATTCGCTCTTTGACGAGCGATTGCCTCGAGTCTATTATGAGAACTTCCATGTCGCTCACCCGGTCTTGGTACCGAGCTCCATGTATCATGATCGGAATTACCCTCGCTTTCTTCAGCTCGCGGTGCACTTTGTGGGCTCTCACTATATTTCCTCGGTGTCTAGCCAGCCCTATAAAGACCAAGTCATCGCCGAGTTGAAGACCAATCCGGATCGATCGGCTTGCATGGTCCAGGCTTGGCTCATTCTTTCCATTGCTCTGTATGCGCGCGATGAATGGCAAGAAGCACAAGAAGCACTTTCGAACAGCATCGATATTGCTTTGGAGATTGGCTTGAATCGTTGGTCATTTGCTTCGTCTGCGAACACCGAAAGATCCATCGAAGCCGAGAGCATGAGGCGGACATGGTGGGAGCTATACGTTACCGATATCTTCATGGCGGTTCCGCTTAAGACTACGGCTTTCCGATGCAGCACCGTTACCCCGGAGGTTGCTCTGCCTTGTGAAGAGTCCGCTTACAACAGCGGCAACGAGGTTCCGAAACCTCGACTGATCATCGAATTCAAGCGCAGGATTCTCGCCGCAGAAGATACTGTTTTCTCGTCTTTCAGCTATCGCATTGAGGCAATCAATATCCTATATCGGGTCCTTGTGCTGAACCGAATGCGAGACTGCCATAGGGATCATCTTCAAGCCGTTGAGAATGCTTTGGTGAGCTGGATTAACCATCTACCGCCAAAAAAGCTCGATATCGTCGATTCATACGGTAATGTCGATGAAATGATGTTCCAAGCACATTTGACAATAGCCTACGCTGCTATGCTCCTACATCTTCCACGGAGCGATCTTCCAGCTGTTCTGTCCCAATCACAGCCAGATGACAGGTTCTGGCCCGGCCTGACGGGTCAACTGTCGTCGACATTCAGCCGTCTAGTTCACAGCATCAAGGCGACAGAGGCATCTCGACGAATCTCGGATTCCATTTCGATTTGCCCCAACGTCTCAAAACACACCCCGTTCATCATTCCCGCCTTGGCCCTCTGCGGCTTGATCCAGCTCGCCACCTCTACTAGCCATTCTGAGGAATGCTTCGACCATCATTGCAATCGGGTCACTCTCATTTTAGGATGTCTCAAAAGCACACAGCGGACGTGGAAACTCACCGAGTCTGTCTACCACAGCCTTCGGTCTTCTGCAGCAGATGTCTTATCAGACTCCATAACGAAATGGAATGCAGAACCACTCCATCGATTCACTCCGGCAGCCACAACCCCAAGCGATGATCGTCCCAGCAGCGCGAACCAAATCGCCGCCATGTCAGACGGCCACGACTTCATGCCGCCGGAGTTCTCTCCTGCTTTCATCGATCCCTCGTGCTACAACGCATCCTTCTTCAGCGCCATCCCTGACTTTGACATTAATTAAATCGGCTATACCCGGGTTGTTCCCAGTGAATCAAAATATCACAGATGTCATTTTACCAAAAGGTTTCTCGGCACATCAGCCGGCGTCGTCATCTAGCATTTTATTGCATATATCGCTTCGTAGCATATGCCCAATATACGTCAGATAGGGATTCAAGATGATCTATCAAGAATCCTCCTTTGTACTTTGCGTCAAACGCCGATTGCGCGTTCGCCGATTGCGATATCCTCGAGCTGTGATTGGTCAACGGGCATAGCGAACACCCGAACTTCCCGTTGGAGCGCGTGTTCATGCCTCGTGCAACAACCAAGTACCAACTATCTTCATAGAAACTCGATACGGTCGTTAAAATTAACAACTGGTCCTGGCTAACTATTTCGATGGGGTCGGATTGACCGTTGCGAGTGATTCCAATTGGCCGGGCCGATCTATGCAGTATCGTACCTCCGCCCGCTGTACTTCAAGAGATAGGAGTTGAGAAATAATCGGGGTATACTTGGGTATACATAGGTTTCACCGACTATTCCTTCGTCGGGAGCCTTTATCAATTATCCGGGGTTAAGCGTAGATCAACCTTGGAAGGTTGTTGGCAATTATGTGTTGATCGCCGGTAGAGAGGTCTGCATTGGCCTCGGATTGAGCTCAGCTCATACTCTTACATCATAAATCACACGAGAGTCGAACAAGCTGCATGTCTATTGCGTTTTAAGTCATTGCGATGGCGTTATGGGAAGGCCGAAGTATCAAAAATGGCCGTTTTGAAATTAGGATTTGAGAAATTAGAAGGATTGTTCTGATTTTTGAATTGCAAAATTTTGGGGAACCGTTTTTGCGCTCCGACCAATTATCGTGTCCGAGGTGCACAATAACCTACAATAGATCCTAACGTCTTTCAACAGATAACTATACACCCCTTTTGCAATAAAGGGGATACCTGATAGCTAGTTCAACGTCATATATGTTCAGGCCTCTGGACGCTCTCAGGCGAGACTGGAATCGGTCTGGGGCGCTGGAATGCAAGGCATTGGATCAATCGGCGATTGAGTCCCATTTTTGCGATTGGGATCGCACGGGGATTTCAGGGGAATGAAACACATGCACCATCTCAAAAAGATATTTATCGTCGTCTCCAGCTCTTCGAATTTAATTTTCCTCTCATCTTTCACAATGCCTGCTGTCGTTCCCCTACTCCCGTCTAGCGTCCTGCCGGACTACAAGCACTACACACCGGAATACAATCTCGATGACCTGGTCCGGGATATCAAAGCATATCTGGGGACTAGCGGTGGCATCTCTTCGGCGGAGGTGGATAACGAATACTTAATTTCGCTGGCGCAGAAGTATATCTCGGATCCGAACGATTGGGCGCGATATTTCCACAACGACACTAGCAAGAATTACACCCGCAACGCTATTGAGAACATCAACCTGAAAGCAAATATCGTATGTTTTTTCCAATACTTCTTTAGTATACTGCCGTGTCGGAGTTAACGCATTCCAGCTCCTCCTTGTATGGAACCCCGGGAAAGGTTCTCCCGTCCACGACCACGCCAATGCCCACTGCATCATGAAGATCCTGGCTGGCACGCTACAAGAAACCGTCTACCGCATTCCGGACCAAGAGTCTGATCGAGGTCCGCTGGAAATCAAATCCGATAAGCGGCATACCATGAACGACGTGACTTATATCTCCGATGACATCGGGTTACATCGTGTATACAACCCGAGTAGTGACCAAGTTGCGGTGTCTCTTCACTGTGAGTTGTCCAGCAGTTTTCATATGGAATGTAGCTGACAGAGTTCTAGTATACACACCCCCCAATGCCGCGGACTACGGGTATAATGTCTACAACGAAGCTACGGGCAAGGCATGCTTTGTGCCCCAGGCGAAATCTGTCCCACAGAAGGAATGAGGTTGGATTGGTCTTTGCTACTGAATTGCATGAGCCTGTGGAGTAGATTGGTGTTAGGATTAGCTTGGCGCGGGCGCCAGTGTGAAAGCTTTTAATTTAATGAAATAACGAAATCCATTTCTCGACACGAAGAAAAACTGGTTGCCTTTAGTTATACCAAGCCCAGCTCTGCCCACACATCGTTGGCCTTCTGAGTTGCCCTCAGATGAATCTTGTAGTGCTTTTTGTGACTGGAGAAATAAATGGACTTGACTGTGGTCCAGGATACGTTGGATCTGGTTCCTATCCATGCCAAAGTGGGAATGGAACTTAAAGCCATGGAGTTCGATGGTGGAGCTATGCCCCTCGAGAAAGGCTGATGATTCCGAACTGTGAAAAAGATTCGACGGTTCGAAATATTAGGATCCGGTAACGGTGTCTCAGAAGAAGTATGACCAGGTGATGTATTCCGAGTTTGAAATTTCTCTTTCGTTCCTCTTCAGCACCTCGTGGGCAGGCAACTTTCTTCGAGTGGCAAAAAAACAGGAGAAGACCTTACTTCAAGGTGATCGTGATTGACAGCACGCAGGCACATGGTTGTGCAGTTGTTGGCAGCTGGTTTTCTCCTATATAAGATATCAGTATGATTAGGTACTCAAGACTCCAGGCTTACCAGTTCTCAGCATGGATCTTACTCACATCCAGAAAGTGCGTAGCACCTTGATCCACATGTTGACGTATAATACGCCCAATAGCCGAAGTCTTCTGGTTCGGCAAGGCTTTTCAATCGTCCATGGTTTAATAGCACCAGGCGCTTTCTTTTTCTCCTTGTGGTATCCTGGGCTTGTTGTTTCATTGTCAGGTAATGGAAGGGACACTGGTTCGGTGCTCGGTACTTACAGGATAGACCCGGGGAAAAGGTGGACGACTAAGAAGATCATGTTGATTTTGTTGAACGATATGTGTAAAGGCGATATTTCTCGTTGAACGCTTTTTGAAAAGGCGATATCACTCGTTGAGTGATAGTTGCAAAGGTAATGTCTCCACGAGTCTTACGAGATGGCTTTATCATCGAGCATGGAAGGTGGTTGCTTGTAGACTATACGGAAAGTGCGAGCCTGGCCAACATGGAAGGCACATATGAGCGAAGCGGCAATACCGCGGGAAGCATTCATTGTTCCTGCGACGAATGTAAATAAGCAATGCACCAATTGATTCACATAGAGTGGTGTAGCATAAGGATCTGACCTTGTGTACTTCGACCTCAGACCCACGCGTTGAATCTCTAAATAATATTTATAAGGTGAGAGCGGCAAATCTTACTATGGGGGTCCAAAAATGGAGAATTCCATTCACGAAGAAGGCAAGGAAGACAGAAGAAGCTATACATCTTATGCTGCTTCCTCTCAATGATCTAATTAAGCAACTAGCAAACTAGCTGAATATCAATGAAACCTTCTTATGAATGAGACTTCATTGATGCATGTTTGGTAGTCAATGCATGCTGCGTCACTACACCGATTAACATGGAAGAGAAGCACGAGCAAAGCGGCAATACTGCGGGAATCATTGAATGTTCGCCGACGAATGCAAGTAAGCAACGTACCAATTGGTCCGCACGCAGTGGTACCCATTCTACAAAAATTTGAGCTCGAGTACTTTGACCTCAGACCCACTCGCTTGATCTCTTAATAATACGAAAAGAGACAGGATTTACGATTGGAGAAAATAAATTGGTAGATAATACAATTCTATCCATGCGAAAATGGACGGGGAAAAAGGAGAGAGAGCAAGAGCTCTGGATCATTCCTGCGCATCCACCTGACCAACCACCCCCGACATCCTCCTCACAGGGCTGACAATCTCCTTCAAAACCACCCCCAAAGACATCACTTCTGCAAACGGCCCCTCCTGCGCCCAGTCTTCTCCGCGTCCTCGGCCGCGGCCTTGTCAGTTGATTTTTGTATCTTCTCGCAGATTTTGACGAATTTATCCTCTGTGAAATCCTCAGCAGGAAGGCTCAGAAGCTGGAGCTCTATGAAAGTGACTGTTGGAAGTTCTTGTAACTCGTCGAGTATTATTGTCACAGGGTAAATCCAAGGAATCGTCACGTTGGCGTGCCGAAGTTCTTGGGTGAGAGTGTGGACGGCGAAGGTGAAGTCACTGACGGAATCGTATTGACTGCGTTTGATTGCCCGCAAAGTGCGTATTTTGCCAAGCAAAGCACGGCCAGCAACCCTTTCTTCGAGATACATTTCCTCAATCTTCTTCATAATGGTATCGGCAAACACGCCATCGCCCTTTGTAAACACACTGTTGTCCAGACCACCTTGGACGATCTCCGCCACGTGGTTGTACAGCCATTCCCCAACAATAATTGAGTAGTAAAGCCATGTTTCGTATGTGGCGTGAGTCTTCTCTGGACGTGCGAGATCGTGACGGACGAGGTTATGCAATAGAAGAGGACGTAAGGCGATTCGGACGTTCAACCTCCACTGCTCGATGTCGATGGTAGCGCCAAGTTTCGCGATCTTCGGGATCTTCACTTGCTTGGCCTCAGACGGCAAGAGATGGAACTGGGTGATGACAGATTGAACCATGATGAAGCCCTGATGAAATCAAATGATTGGTCTCTTGGAACCGTGGCAAAAGACACACCGATTGCTCAGTGGAAACGTAGCAAGTAGTAAAAAATGCTGGTGGTCCAGGCCAGCCAGGTGCTCATAGACCGATAAGAGACAGGGTCTATGATCGAAGGACAGAAATGCGTAGATGGTGCAATTCTGTCTATGCGGAAACGAACGGGCAGAAAGAAGAGAGAGAGAGAGAGAGCAAGCGCTCTGGGTCAGGCCTGCGCATCGCTTACCTGACCCACCAACCCCGACATAATATCAGCCACGACGATGTAATACCTAGAAGATAGCAAAAAAGATATTGTAGTGGGAAACCTTTGATAATGGTTATGAGATAGCAAGGAGGACATAATATATATATATGTATGTATTGAAGAGGGACGCACCTGCCTGCGAACCAGGTACGTCTCTGGGAGCAATGTGCTCTACAAGAGGAAGGGCCCCAGGGGAGTAGTAGGAGGAAGATGCCATGAATACTAGAACTAGCGGTCTGCAGGCATATATAGCACGGCTGATATCACATGACCTAGTGCAGGTCCCCCACTACCTAGGTACAATATGTATATTGATTGATTGACTGAAGAACCATCATACAGGAGAGAAGAGGATATCTGTTGGTTCCGGTGGCGGTGAGCAATGTTAAACTGAGGAATCCACAGAATAGCATGTAAAAGCTCCTTACTAAAAGAGAGGGATGATGACAGAAGTATATGGTTCAAAATGATATGAATAAAACTGTGTCCTTCTATTGATGCTAAGGACTTGCTATTTATGCTGTTCGATATGTCTGTAGAAATCCCTAGAAACCTATGGTTTCTTGGTTGTCTATACAATGGCAATCTCCCATTGTCATACCAGGCCGTTTCATAGAAGCAGACAAATTGGTGATTCTACAAAAGCCTAACGGACAAATACATATGCATATGCATGTGCATACATGAATTTTTTTTTTCAACAAAACCGCGCCACTCCCGAGGTCTCCTACATGCGCCACTAGCTTCGCCATAGCAGCAAGGGTATTTCTAGCGCTCAGTTCCATAGCATAGCAGGCAAGCGACCTACGTCTCTCCAAAAAGCATCATATTATACGCGTACAGAAGGCCCTCTTTCCTACCGATGATCCCCGTCGGGCACTGAGCACCCCTACCATCTTGTCTGCGATGTCAGACCGCCAGCGCGCTCTTCCCACTTCAACATCTAAAAGGAATCTAAAAAAGATAACCAAGTTATTCTATACAACCTTAGAAACCAGTCAGGTCCAAAAGTGGATTCCAAAGGACTGGAGGTCAAATACAAAGTAGCGGAGGGTCGGAGGGGAGAAAGACCGGCCCCAAGACCGTTAAGCTTAAAGTGGATAAGATTGAGGCTGAATGTCGGCGGTCGGGGGGTCATCCTCCGTGCTCTTGCGCTCGGGTTTTGGAGATTCACCTCGTCATCGGCGGTCGGCGGGCTCTGGCCCCGGACTTTGCAGTATACCGAATGCTTATAAGAATTGGCCTCGAACTATGGCATCCCTGAAATTACAGATTGCAAGAAAAACATCTTCAAAATGTTCAGATCAGGCCTTTTATCTCGACCCGTTACGCGGTCCGTCATCTCGGTGCTCGCCCTAGGCTCCGGCGCCTACATCGCCCAATCCATCCTCTCAACCGCCCACGCCGAGTCAAAAGAAGCACCCAAAGCTTTCGCGGGATTCGGTTTCACCACGCTGCGTCTACACAGCACCAAAGATGTAAATCACAATACAAAAAGACTGGTCTTTGAATTTCCAGACCCGACCGCTACCAGCGGTCTCTCCTTGACATGTATGAACGTCACCCACGACCATAAGTACCGTTCTAACAATGCACAGCATCACTCCTGACATTGACCCGCCCGGAAGGGCGATGGCTCCCCGTGCCACGACCATACACACCCATCAGCGACCTGGGTAAGCACCCAGCAAACCCCGATACCGAGATCGCAAACTAACGACCAGCAGATCAAGAAGGCTACATCGAATTCATGGTGAAGAAATACCCAAACGGGAAAGCCAGCACGCACATTCACTCCCTCGTCCCAGGTGACACCCTCACCTTCGCAACGGCATTGAAAGGACACCCCTGGACACCCAATCAAGCCCGCCAGGTCTACCTCATTGCCGGCGGCGCGGGTATCACGCCAATCTACCAGCTAGCGCAAGGGATCTTGAATAACCCCGACGACAAGACGAAGATCAATCTCGTTTTCGGAGTCAATACTGAGCAGGATCTACTGCTCAGAGAGGAGTTGGAGGGATTCAAGAGCCGGTATCCGGATCGGTTCGAATATACTTATGTGGTCAGCCATCCCGAGGGACAGGGTGATGGGTTCCAGAAGGGTTATGTCACACAGGAGTTGTTAAGGGGTGTTATGAAGGATGGTGATGCGAAGGTCTTTGTGTGTGGGCCGCCTGCTATGGAGAAGGCATTGGTTGGACCTTGTGGGAGAGCGGGGATTTTGGCTCAGCTTGGGTTCAAGAAGAACCAGATTGTAAAGTTTTAGGCTTGGGATTGGTGCACAATCCATTGTACAATATTAATATGCATCCTTATCCACTTTCCGTTGTACATGGGGTTCTTCACGGACAAAATGCGTAGTTCACCAAGTAGATAGAAGTGTTCGCACCTGGGCACCATAACCTTGGAAGTAGAACACATTTTCGTACAGCTGTAACAAACGCCCGATTCTAGAAAAGCAACCTTGAAATTGACGCGTTACCTTGCACTAGCCCCGGCAGACTCGAGCCAAAAGCGCCACACGATCGACTGCATCGTCAACGCAAACGCGGCCGAGCGGCAGAGAGCCGTCGTCAGCCACGCTTATTGAATTCTTCACGTCCACGTGTCACCCTCGCTATCTGATCAGATTCTCATTTTTCTGATTGGACCTCTCTCCACTGTTCCACTGCATTTAGCCGTTTGCCCCGCCCCGAAGTCTCGAATTTGCGACGATCAGATAGCGGTGTGTGCATACAGATCTGGCAGGTCGTGAAGAACCATTGACGTAGTCTAGTTTCAGAACGGTGGTTAATTGAGCTAGGTATCAGGCTTATCCAGGGGCTGTTTCACCACGAGAACAGTAGGATCCGGGGTTCAATTGTGCGAGTGCATACTAGGCGAAGCGCGGGTGCGCAATGGAGCGAAGATCGATTCCTAGAATGTCAACCTTGGAAGACGTTCTCAAGCACTAATGCAGTCCCGAAACATTGGATTGAGAACCAGGGTATCAGGATTGTTTGAACAAAATTGAGATTCACAGTACAAGTATATACAGACATGTGGGGGATCATCAGAAAGTCGGGCAGTAGCCCGAGTGAAAATATTACAAAGAAGAGATCAGCTCAAGTCCCCAAAAGAAAACCCAATATAGAACCCCCAAGCGCAGCTTGGAGGTCGTAAGTAACAATAAACGCCAAATGGGGGTATGATATGCATGAAATGGCCGACGGCCTCAACTGTCCCTCTTTTTCTTTTATGTATCGACTTGTCAGTCCTCGGGCGAGCCCGGTTCGATATGATGCAAATGCGAAACGGTAAATGCTAGTCGTGGGAATTTTTCAAAATTACTCCCGTCCGGTGGAGGTGAGTCGGATTTCTTCCGTCGGAAGGCCCTCTTCGGAAGGGACGTGCTGGTAGCTGCGCTTGCGGCCGCTGAAGAATCGCCAGATGGCGTAGCCGGCTCCGCCGAGGGCTCCTCCTACCAGGAGGAGAACGAGGAGGCTGCCGATTCCGCGGATGATGTCGTAGGCCTTGTAGACGGCCTTGGCGACTTCCTTTGCATCGGCGTATTGGGCTGCGGAGTGGTCGCTGGAACCGCCCGAGCCGGTGGAGTTGGTTGAGGTGCCACCGTTGATGACTTCAGCCGCTTTGTCGCTGCTGAGACTGCTCGAGCTGGACGAAGATGACTCCGTGACTTCGTTAGCGGCGGCAATGATGGATGGGTCATCCGGGCTTGGGCCGGAGTTGGAGCCACCCCAGCCAGCGGCTTTCCAGTTCGTTGGGATCTCGGTACGCATGACGTTGGAAGTGTGCATGACGTTGCCGTCTGCGTCGATTGCCTGTGCGGACACCCAGTCCATGTAGCCGTCGGCAATGTACATGGTCTCGAAGTCGGTCTTGTTGGTTGACCCGATAAACACCGGGTCGCCGCGATCGTAGGACTGCGCGTAGAACTTCCACTGCACGACGTCGGTTGCACCGTTCCAGCTGACATGGATGAGCGTGGTCGTGTCCTTGTCGTCGGTGCCGTATACATTAGAGACCAAGTCGGGAGGCGCGACCGGGCGACCGGTGAACTCGCCCTTGTAGGCGCGGTATGTAGAGTAGCGGTCCGATGTGAAGCGACCGGTCATGAGCAGATCGCCGTTCGATGCGTGCTCGCTCGAGTAACCGCGCTCACTCCATCCAACGAAGTAGTTACCATTAGGAAGAGGGCGGAAGCTACCTCGGAGTCGAGTGAGACCGCTGTCGGGGCGGTTGATTCGACGGATCACGCGTGCTGTCATAGGGGTAACGCCAGTTTCCAACTCGATAATGAGACCGGATGAGGTGTTCTCGTCATTTCCGCGCTCGTCGGAAGCGTTGTTCAATACCGAGATAACGTGGCGGGTGCCGTCAGAAGAGACGAACTTGGCGTCGTGCTGCTTGGAGAAAGTGAAATCCTGATCGAAGTTGCTCTCCGATCCACCAAGACGCCACAGAATGCTACCGTCTTGTCCAGAGATCAAGTACAAGGTATTGGTGAATCGCAACGAGATCAGATAGTCGCCTGCCTCGTTCTTGTCGACAGCGTTGATGTGGACATAATCCCAGCCGGGCTCACCAGCCGGGTTATCCCAAGCGTGGAACATGTTCGACTCGTGGAGGGCGATCTTGTCCAACGAGTCCCATTGAACCAAAACCTCGCTAGTCTCGACATCCAATTCGACGAATCCACCCACCGTGACCCAACTCTCCTCAGTAGGACGTCCAAAATCAGCCATGTTGACGCGCGCATTGCGATAAGTGCACGCCAGAGCCGTCTTCCCCCCTTCCAGAATATTGAACTCATGCATATTGAAATCGTGAAGGTCATTGATCACCTGGACCTCTTTCTCCACCTCATAATGGTGGCTCACGAGCGCACCATGGCCCTTCTTCGACTGATCCGATGCCCACCCCACAATAAACGAAAGGTGCGGGTTCGAGTCAATGTTGTGGACAGGCTTGAAGTCGAAGACGTTTTCATTATCGTACATGGGTGAGCCGGCCCAAATCAGCATCTATGCAGGAACGAGTCAGCGCGTGCTTCGGGTCCGGGGTTTCGGGGTTTCTCCACATACACCACTGTCATCGTAGATGTAAGGACCGACTTGGAATTGCTGGTATTTCTGGGTTGGGTGTTCCGGGGAGATCTGTCCGTATGGTGCTACGAAAATGTAGCCGGGTGCCATGCGCTCGCGGTCGTAGTGTTCGATTTCCCATTTCAAGGCGCGGACCTCGGGGAGCTAGATGTGGTCAGCGTGGAGGGAGTCCGAGGGCCGGGCGCAACTTACTGTCACAAAGGACATCAAGTCCGTATCATGGCGCGATGCGACGGCATTACTGGATAGGAGGAGTAATAATGCGCCCCAGAACATAATGAAAGGATAGGAAGGACGATCTCCCAGAACAGAAATGCAAGTGAAGGGAATGAAGGGGGGAAAAGAAACTAAAGAGCCAAAGCGAGAGACGACATCGAAAGCCAAGGGACTAACACAATTAAAAAAAAAACAATTAACACAGCAGCAGAAGTCCAATCAGAACAGCAAATCGAAGACCCGACAGAGAAGAGAGGAGGACGAGGCCGCGGCGAGCAACGTAATGATATCTCTTGGCATTGTTTCGGGTGGGGAAAGGCACACGAAGCCCTACGACTCTCCTACGACCGTCCTACGAGGCTGGTCCACAGCGGAGTTCCTCTCCTCTCGTATATTTTCCGTATATTCTGCCGCCCTCCCGTATTGGTCCATTCGGCGTGTTTGGTCCTCTTGCTTGTCGGACTCGGTCTTGTTTTCCTCAAACAGTCTAATTGACGCCCCGTACGCCATACTGGTCGCTCGCCCTACAGGGGGGAGTGCCATGCGTCAGATTATTTCTCCGGATGCCGTTTTGCCGGACTTCATGGGTGGGCAATGATCGGCCAGGGGGAAGTTCCTTGGCACTCTATCCGTGGAGTCGTTAGGGGGTTATTGTTCCTCTGTTTGTTGTTATTGCTCCAGTTTGAATGAGGATTGACACGGCAGAAATGTTTTTGACATCAAAGTGGACTCTTCAAGAGAACCAGATTCAAGAGAGTAAGAAGTACTTTGTTTTGAATTGAACCACTTCTGTTTGTATTCAACCCGTCTGCAGAACTCACCACGCCCAAGCTCGGCAGTTAAGCGATCTGACAAAGATCCACCTGTGGAAATTTGACACTTGCCCAGGTGATGCTGCAATACAGCATTTGTGTGGAGTAGTGGATAGCATTCATGGATTAGCTGATGCTTCGCCTTGATTTAAACAATGAAATAGAGTACTTAAGTCTTTGTATCACCTAGCTTAAATGTTTAACTTCTGCGGAGTGGCCTCGGGATTTCCGACTTGATCCAGCTCGATCAAAGATTTTGCAGATTCAGGGCTGAATCTCATCGCATCAGCATTTGGAGACTAATATACAACCAAGAAAGGCCTCACATATTTGATGGGAGACGCGACAAAAAACAAAAAACAAAAAAAAAACAAAAAAGAAGTCACGACACGCGCATGTTTCGAACCTCCACGGTTGGACAAGTCCTTGGCACTCAAGATGAGCTCCAAGAGGCTTGAAACTCATCTACCTCATGTGCCCTTGGTTGACTATATATGGTCTTTACTATGCAGAGCTTGGTAAGAGCCTCCAGGGCTGAACGTTAAATCCGATCCGAATCTCTAGGAACTAGACCTGGGCAGAACCTACTTTTGGAGCCGACCAAGGTGCTCAGAGGACGTTGGCATGTGTGAGGACATACGATTGCCCCCTCAACCCCCTCTTTGCAATGTACGGAGTACAAGATAATACATTGCTTTGCTGGCAGATACGTTGCTAACATATGGACCTTGGCGGCTCCTCCAAGTACCACGAGGTATGCACCGCATGAGGGGCCGAGCTACTACAAAGGAAGATCGTCAAAATTGAAGTATAAACAAAATGCTAATGGAATTCTAGCAGGATCTAGTGATCTTTTCCCGTGGATATCACACCCCCAACAGCCCAACCATACAAAACCTCAAAAAGAAGGAAAGGATAAGAAACCCGATCTGATCTCCGATCGAAGCTATAGGCTCTTAGGCTGTGCTACGTATCCACAGGGTAAACAAGCCCCGCAGCCCCTCTACGCCCCTCAGCTTTCCATCGCATTCTGTTCTTTTTTCTATTTCTGCAAGCATTTCCTCCATTTCCTCCTCCACACACTCACATCCACAAAACATCAAAATGTCTTACGGCAATCAAGAATACGGCAGCGGAGGCGGCTCCGGCGCCGGCGCCAACTACTACGACCAGAACCAAGACTTCTCCGGCCGTGACTCCAACAACCACGGCAACCAAGGCAACCAGAACTACGGCCGCCAGGAAAGCCAGGGCAACTACGGACGCCAGGAAAACCAAAGCAACTACGGCAACCAAGGCAACGACAGCTACGGCCGCCAGGAATCCCACGGCAACCAGAGCTACGGCCGCCAAGAGAGCCAGGGCAACTACGGCTCCAACGACAACTACAACTCCAACTCCGGTTCCAGCCACAACCAGGGCGGATACGGCCAGCAGGAGTCTCACGGCCGTCGCAACAGCGGCAACTACGGCGATGACGATTTCAGCAGCGCCGCTAACCACGCGCAGGAGCACCACGGCAGCGAGGACAAGTCGCTGTTCAGCTCTGCGTTGAGCTTCATCAACGAGCGCAAGAGCCAGTACTCTGGTTCCGGTGGTGAGGTCGATGAGCAGCACGCTGTCAAGGCTCACCAGGAGATGTATGGATCTGGAAGCTCGAGCGGAAACCACGATTCCAACACCGTGGGCGCGGGTGCTGCTATGCAGGCTTTGAAGATTTTCACTGGTGGTGGCTCTGGTGGTAGCTCCAGTGATGGGGGTATGGATAAGAACAAGCTTATTGGACTTGCTATGGCGCAGGCTGGTAAGCTTTGGGATGAGAAGCAGGGCAGTGGTGCCAATGTGGTAAGTTTGATGGATTCCAGACGTGGAGTGGATTTTGCTAACTTTAATAGTCTGGCGACAAGCAGTCTGCTGTGAACTCTGCTGCCGAGATGGCTCTCAAGATGTACATGAAGAGCCAGGGCGGTGGTGTTGGTGGTACTGGTGGTGCTGGCGGTGCCAGCGGCCTCCTGAGCCTTGCTAGCAAGTTCCTGTAAAGGATCGTGATGTATCTAGTTTTGAGATATGACTGGTATTCAGAATGATATGATGACTTTCTGATTTTTCGAAATCGCATGATACGGTATATAACAAAGCAGGCTCTGGTAGGGAGCCTGGGCTGGGGAAATGACTCGCTGTCCTGCACATGCAATGCATATGCCACAGTCTCGCATGAAAAAATACAACGCAAAAGGTCAACGCTAAGCGCAGAAACTGTCCAACACCGCGACCGACCGTAAACAATTCGCATCTAATCTACCACTCGTCATCATCATCATGTTTGCCTTGCATTGCGCTCTGGCGAGCACGCAGCGCTTCGGCCAAACCGCCCGCGAGGCTGGCGTTCGAGGCGCTGTTAGGGGTGCCGCGGCCGCTGGCACCGGAGGAATCACCGGAGTTCATGCTCACCGCGCTATCGCGAGGAGCAGGTGGGGGCGCGGGTTTGCGGCCGGCCATATTGGGTCGCTTGGCGGGAGGTGCGGGCGGAGCAGGTTTGGTCTTCGCAGCAGCAGCGGCTCCGGCTCCGTTTGGCATGGGGCTGGGGGTTGCGCGGGGTGCTGCTGGGGGAGGGGGAGGAGCAGGCCGGGGGGTGGGGGCTGCTGCTACCTCCTCAAGGTACGCCTCTGGAGTCCATCCTTGTGTCGAAGTTGTTGTGTTCATGCACAGCCACCAACCTGGTTTTTTGTTAGTTGCGAATAAGATTAGATTGATATCATTCAACGTACCATTCCCATCCTTGGACACAATCTGGACAATTTCTCCTGTGCGGATTGAAAGCTCATTGGCCCGGTCGCTGTTGAAGTCATACTTGACCTTCGCGGTGGGTTTATGTGCGGCCGCTGGAGGTGCCGAAGGGGGTGGCGGTGGGGGAGCCCTCACAGAGCCAGTAGACTCATTGCGAGAGTGGGATGCCGCAACAGCAGCGACAGGCTGGGGTACAATACGGGGCTGTGGAGCGGGTTTTGGTACCGCCGCGGGCTGTGGGGTCGACCGGGGGAGTGGTTGCGCGGCGGGAACAGGTCTGCGAGCAGCCTGAGAAAGCTTGGAAGGACCACCACCTGGACCACCAGGACGAAGGAGCTTGCCCTTTGTGACTGGTCGTGCAGCAACGGGCTTGGGCCGGGGAGTAGGCTTGGAAACAGAGCTGGGAGGCTCACCAGCGCTGGTGTGGATTGTGCTACTCTTGTAGCTGTCAACGTTTCCAGCAGCTGGGTCTTTGACAGCCTTGACAGTGGCCAGCTTGCCTGGCTTTTTGTTGTATTCGATGGTATCTCCAATTTTCAGGTTGAGGGAGCCACGTAGAACGGTAGAGAGGTGGGTGAAGAATTCAGTCTTGAAGACACAGGTGACCAGGGGATCAGGCTCTTGCGCACCGACAACGAGCGAGAACCAATCGTCCTTTAGGTTGGAGGTGCTGACACTCTTGATAGCTCCAACGGGAATGGTTCGCTCTGACGCGATGGCAAGCTGGTTGTTGACGATACTTTGTGAGATGATGTAGACGTGTCGACTGGTCAACACAAGAATCCGGGGCTCAGGTTTACTGGAACGACCGAACTTGGAAACCAGTACCTCCGCACGACAGGAGAACACAACGTCTTCTGAGCCACTGATGCCTGCACCATTGCGGATCATTTCACCAGGACCACCGGAGTTTCCAACGCCGAGGTAATCACCCAAGAAGCGACGAGAACCGAGCAAACTCATTCTGCGACGCTCCTTGCGACCCTGGAGCAATTTGTGACCTTCATCACGAACCTTGATGAATTCAAGTCCACCAGTCATGCGGCGCCAGAAGCGCTGAATGCGGATTGCACATTCAATACGATACCGGAGGTAGTTTCTCCAGGCGCGCTGGATGCGAATGGCCATGTTGTGCCAGTACTTGTCTCGCATGGCTTCCAATGCGAATAGCGTCTCGGGAGTCTTGACGAAGACCTTGCTGATACCCATCTGGTATTCCTCGGTAGGAATGCGAGTGTCCTTCAAGATCTGCTTGGCACCCGATTCCACATCACCAGTCCATGTGTAGTCACCGGCATATGAGGTCTTAGGGGAAAGCAGATAGAATCTCTCAGTGAACTTATCAAAGGTTTGACGATAGGCGAAACCAGCACGTCGAATGCGTACGTTCTCTTGCAGACCAAGATATTTGATCTGATGCAGAACATTACCGTGGTTGTACTCCCTGGGCGCCTTGTTGTCGTTGGGCTTGATAGTACGGATGTATGATGGCTGTGCCTTCATGAGCGTGGCCACCAGGTCATTGGCAGACGCCTTGATCTTGTCACCGGCAGTGGGCGGACGACGCTTATCGTCTTGGTTCACCTGGTTAGGGAACAGGGTGTGGACGAACTGGTTGCTGCTGGATTGGGCAAGGTTCAACAAGTCCTTCAACAGCTGATCCTTGTTCTTGTCTGTCATTCCCTCAACAGCATAGCTCACGTCACCAGCGTAGTGCTTGATGATGAATTGACCCTGTCGGCCTTCAAAGTTGGGGTTCTGGGACAAGAAGTTCAGTCTGCCGACGAAAGTCTGGTCAGCAGCACCGGGATCAGCGTGAGCAGTCGCACAAGCGTCGTTCAGAGCGGCGAAGACACCGGGAGGACGCTTGTCCTCGATCAGTGAACACACGACCTTGTTGTCAAAGTACTCAATTGGAGTCCACTTGATTTGCTCGCGGGCGTATTCATCCTGCTCTGCCTTGAGCGTCAATTGAATGAAAATCTGCTGCAGCTTCTCGTTGACGTAGTTGATGCAAAGTTGCTCGAAGGAGTTCTTCTCGAAGATCTCGAATCCATAAATATCCAGAATACCAATGGAGTTGGTGATGGATGCGCGGGCAGTCAGAGATTGATTGACACGCTCCACAATCCAGTCAAAGAGGTTGAAGTAGATTCCCTTGGACAAGGCATCCCGCACGGCAGAAGCTTGGGCCCTGTTCAAAGGAACTTCGTAGACAGAGCCCCTGCGTCCTCCACGTGCAGTCTCCATGAGACGAATGGTCAGGGCCTTGTTCACCTGAGCGGCGTCAACCTCCAATAGGTAGGCGACAAAGTCAACAACAGACTGATCACTGATCGTAGCATTGCCTGAATCGTCTTCACTGAACTGCACGTTTCCAATCCACAGAATGGCGGACAGCATGCGGAAGACGTTATCCTGCTCAGCGTCGCTCATTCCAATAACTCCCATAGCATCCAGTGTATCCTTGAACTCGGCAACATCGTCAATTCCTGGCACATCGAAACATTTGGAGCGGCTGGTATAAAGGTAGGACTGCGGTTGCTGGAGACCGAAGCTATCGCGGTATTTTTGCGGGGCGCCCTTGGTGAGTTGGTAGAAAATGTGGAAGTTTCGCTCGTTCGTGATTTGGCCCACAACTCGTGATTTCTCCAGGAGATAGTTTGTGATGTTAGCTCCCACCGGTTCGCCATTGGCGTTGAATTCCAACTCCAGGTACTTTCCGAATCGCGATGAATTGTTGTTGCGGAGGGTCTTCGCATTACCGAATGACTCTAGCAATGGGTTGGTTGCCAGCACCATCTCCTTGGTTTGTTGAATGGACGAATCGTTGCCGCCGGACACGCTGGCGATGTATTGCATGATCCGCTTGGCCGCCTCCGTCTTTCCGGCACCGGACTCTCCAGAGATGATAACACATTGGTTGTCCTTGTAGGACTTCATGTTGTAGTATGCGGATTCGGCGACTCCGAATACATGAGGGGGGACTTCGAGACGGTTCTTGCCACGGTATGAGTCGAGAACGCTATCAGTGTAGATACCCACTGGACGAATCGCAGTTTATTAGCCAAAATACCACCGTAGCACAATCGCGGAGCAACTCACAGTCCCGGAAGGGGTTCACAGAGACCAGCACATGGCCAATATAGGTCTATAATCTTCCCGTCAGCATCTACTCGTGTTCGCGCACAACCCCGCAGTCCGCGTGTGAGAGCGATCCCTTACATAAATCTCGTCATGTTCGAACCGGAGCTTCAGGTTGTCGTTGATGGCTTCGTTGGAGATCTTGCTGAGGAGCGTAAGATCTGATACACCGATCTCCTTCTTTTTGCTGCTCTCAAAGGTGGCCTTCTTGACTTGCGGCTTGCCCCCCGCCTGTCGACCATCGCCAACATCGGCGACTGCTTTGGAGCGGCCGAACCGGCTTTTCTTCTCCCCACCAGCGGGGCGTCGTGATTGACCCTATGTCGGAGCCTCGGGGTGAGTTTGGTTCTTATCTGGTCATTCGGCGCGGAGTAGGCCTACCATGTTGTGTCAATCTCTCGGGGTTCTCGCGCCCGAGTATGCTAAATCCGACCTGTCAGCCGAGTCGCGTGGTAGGACTCGAGTAATTAAGCAGGTAGACAGGTGGTCAAGAGAGGTGAATAGTCTAGAACCAATGCCAGTAGTAGGGAGGAATGGAAGTGACTGGGGGAGACTTACGTACAACGAGTCAAACCAAAGCAAACAGCTGCGCCACATCGCCTTCTTTGGTTCCGTTGCTGCCTCAGGGGGCGAATTGGGTATCATTCTTCCGGGCCATTTCCCAGGGTTTGCTAATTAAAAATAGTCTGCTAAATTCTCATTGCTCAATAACCGCCGGGATTTTCTTTTTTGTTTCCATGAACCTCGTTCCGTCAGCCACGCGCGTCACGCCTTGTGGCTCGTGCATTCAAGAATAGAAGCACCGACGTCATTGGGCATATCCCTTTAACTGTAAAATGTACTGCCTAACGGCCTGAGTTTAATTTTGTGGCCGTTAACTGAAGATGGCGAATTGATTGCAGTGACTAGGCAATTGGGTAGCAGCGCTTTGTCCGATCGTCTAACGAGTCTAGATCATTGTTTGGCCCGTCTGTCCACCCATTACTCTGTTATGACTGAGGTTGTGCAAATTAAGTAAAATTTGCAAATCTGAACTTTTTTGACTGTCGTAAAGTGTAGGTCCAATCGAAGTAATCTATCAAGATCACGCCAAGGGCCATGGAAGTAACCGATATTAAACCCTGGAAAGACCTCCAGGGTTTCAAGCACCAACTCCCAAGGTCCATGCAAATGCAGATTCAATATAATGTACAGGTAATGATCTCAAAGGTGCTCATCATCGCCCAACAACCACTCGACATGACGATACGACACCCGACCTTGATCCTGAGACTGTCGGTGGCCTGCCTGG
The DNA here is from genome assembly GCA_026122735.1 of Penicillium bialowiezense. NCBI lineage: Eukaryota > Fungi > Ascomycota > Eurotiomycetes > Eurotiales > Aspergillaceae > Penicillium > Penicillium bialowiezense. Next base: position 2,381,480 of record JAKZFB010000004.1, read on the forward strand.
AAGGTTTCCGCAAACATGAGACCACGCTCATAGTGCTGAATACCCATAATGCCCTGCGGGCCATCGAAATCACCATATCCCGGCTGGGCGTCGAAAAGCGCAGAATATTGCAAGTCGGGCATGTCAATATGAATGGGCATAGTAGGGCGGTTCTGGAAACCCAGCTGGCCATTCCAGGTCATGTTCTGAATCGCGACCAATGTTCCATTTGTAATGATCAGATAGTCCCAGGCTCCGTTTGAGATAAGAACACGATTAGTAGCCTCGATGATACGCGGGAGCACATGCTCTGTGGGATTCGGGGATTCATCGAATGATTGTTCTGGTCCTGGCTCGGGACTGACGAAGACACTCTCAATGCTGCAGAGCTCCCAGTCAAACTCCTCAGGCACGTGTAGGGCCTTTTTGACATCGGTACGGTTGAAATAGTTCGTGCGTGCGGGTTGGTATGAAAGGTCTGAGGGGAAGCCCAAAACATCCCACGGCAGAGGGCACATTTGATCGACATTGGAGGGGTTCCAACAAGGGTTTGGTTTGTAGGCCTCGTTATAGATCATGTTGTAAATGTCACACTCAGAGTAGTTCACGAGTTTGGTTGGCTGAATTCCAGAGGCTGGGAAGGTGAAATATTCCTCGAAGTAATCCTTGAAGCCGCATTGTTCGTAGGTGTCTTTGAGGTTTTCCATAAAGGATTGATTAAAGTTGAACAGGTCATTATTTTGTTCGACGAACGGGTAGGCAGGGAGTTCGGCCTGGATATAGTCCCACTGGCCAATGCATGGCTCATACATCATAATTCCTAGATTGTGTGAGAATGTGTCCCAACTCCATACTGGCCGCAGTGGGTCTGCCGAATCGAGTCTTACCGCTGAGATTAAAGTGCTGGGTATCGTTCTTGTCAAGCATGGCATCAGATATGTAGGGCACATACCGTCCCGCATAACTTTCACCAGTAAGGAAGATTCGGAAGTCCTTGATACCATAAGCATTTTGGAACTCCTCAAAGAATTTGACGAAATCGGCCGCAAGATCCTCTTCATTGGTAGCGGTTGGCGTGCCGTTGGAGAAGCCCACTCCAAGGGGTTGGTCGACCCTAGACAGAAGTCAGTTGAAAAACCTCCAGGCAGTTTAGTTCAAAGACTCACCATAACATATTCGTCAAGTTGACCCATGAGTACGGATTAATGACTGGCTCGTAGGTACCCGGTAGCCAGGTAAATCGTCCATTCTCCTGCAAAAAGCCCTGCATGGAACTACAGCCCGGTCCACCATTGAGCCACACTGTGAGGTCGTTGCTCGGTTCTCCGATCTTTGGCTGGAATATGTAGAATAATGATGCATTGTCGCGAACTGGCATGAACCCCGAGTACATTTCCCCCAATTCGTAATGAACGTCCGGTAGGCTTTCTACCACATGAGCTGCGGGATGCCATACATCAGTCAGCCGTGGTCATGGAATTGAATGTTGAGGCATACATTTCGTCTTGTTGGTCAGGAATCGATAGCTTGAGGTATCGATCGGCTCAGATCTATGAGCATGATGGGAGCGAGGTGCCGATGGGGCCCGAGGAGTGAGCCGTCTTGCGTCACTGCCGTTGACGAGCAGTGCAGCGGCCAGCAACGTCGCCGTTAAAGATTGACCGAACATTCCAAGTGTATGGTAGAGACGACGCACCAGCCCTGAAGTGATTCAGCACTGCCCAAATATCAACTTTTCCAAATGTGCTAAGCTGAGCAAAAGCAAATCTCGTTGAATTTGTCAGCTTACCATGATATGTATAATCGGACGATCACGACCCTTTTGCTTTTCCGTGTCTTGCATCTGGAGTCCACTTTTTGGGTGATCGCCCTAACAGATGGTGGCCGCCAAGTCTGAACCGGTATTTCTTCGGCAATATAGAAGGAACTACGATCCCAACAACGGAGTAGAAGGGGGCTGAGTAGGCCACTAGCATGGGTGGGCGAATTACGGAGCGAATGGAAGTAAGCGAAGTTGGGGTTGAGACTGGAGCGGACGCGTCCCGGATCTACTATGCGGAACTAGTGCCCATCATTGGCTCCCCTTGCATTAAAGACCCGCTGGACCCTGATGCCCAGTCGGCCCAAGCCGCGCCGATTCAAAATGCCTCCATCTAATCAATCTACTCGGCAAACTCATTCCTTCTGTGGTGGAGTCATGGCAGTGAAAGTAAGGCGATTTTAATATAAAGAGCACTTTGGTTTATATCAATCCCTCTCCTAACCTTGTTGGGGAGGGTTGGAAGCTTCGTGATCATCCGTAGATCCTTTCGGTATCCATCTTATATTTTGCAGTGGTTCACGAAGTCTAGGATTCAATATTGTGAGTTTGGGATTCTCGAGAACGACAGCAACCATGGCATAGGTGGTTGACCCACGGAGTTCGGCTCTAAGTCCCCGGTAGCTGCATTTTTGGGGCTTGGCCTCTGCGGCTAAGTTGCGAATATAGTGCAACTTGGCGCAACGTGTGCTTGGGTATATCCAGATCGTTGGGAATTGCAATATCAATTCTAAGGCATGGTCTCCTGGCCCTGGGAAACAAGTTGTTTCACGGGGATCCTGGCGAGCAATTGCCGAAATGTCTTCCCGGGGCCCCGATCAATGAGAGAGGCCAAGGCCAAGGTGGAGAGTTCTGAATTGTCGAGTCTGTGACTCCACCTAAGCCCACCACACACACTCTGACCACATCCAATGCTGAAGGCTCCGAAAAACTCCTGCAACTCCCAGAGAACGATGTATGGGACTTATTGTTAAGCCAAACTACATATGACCATTGGAATTGTTCCACAGACAGGAAAGTTGGCAGTCAGCTGGTGAATGGATATCAGTCCCCACAAAGGAGTGCCTCTGAAAGAGTTGCTTTTGAGTATTCTTGTTATTCATACACAAATAAATTCATTTCAATGATAAGGAATCCGATTTCTTTCCACTCAGAGTAAATGTGTTCCTTTGATGATGTCCGATCCATCACTTTCGGGCTTGTGTGAAACCAGGATACTCAGTTTTGATGGCTGGCTATTGACGATGGATTAGTATGGGACAGAGGGTTATTCACGATGCGTCAGTCGAGGACTGAGCCACATCAGGGAAATTGTGATTGATCGAGGAAGGCTCACCGTGAGGCTGCCGAAAAAGGGCTCTCGCGGAGTTGCAAGACCATCGCCCTGTACATCGATGTGTCATTAGTATGTTCCAGACACCGACATGATAATGGCTCAACTCACTGAATTTGACGCAGTGACAGGCCCAAACAAAGAAGATCTCCTCTCACCAACGACAGGTTGCTATGGATCATGTCAGTAAGTGGTTGGCGTCAAGTAATAACAGTGTAGAGCTTACCCGATCAACGGTATTGGCCGAGGAGGCCTTCGCCCGAAACAGGCTTTTCATGTAGCTCTCGATACAATCGGTGAGATAAGCCGCATCCGAAACCACGAGAACAGGAGGCGCGTCCGTATATCCCAGAGACAAGCAATGGTGCAGAGCGCCAAGGGACTGAACTGCTTCGATTTGCTGCTGTCCCGATCCGCGCGAATCCATCAGGTACAGAATAACTTCCATTGAGGTTTTGTTGGTCTCTGCGAACTTCTGAATGGTGGCAGCTGTCTGGCGCCGATTGGCGACTTGAAAACTGGCAGGAGTGAGAAGCAATGCGCTCAGTTTGATTACCTTCACTGGACCAAAGCCAGCGAATGACTGAGTAGAGGTTGACTGGTATGTCAATTCAAAGTAGAAGTCGCGCTTCGAAGCATGAGGTGCTCCTTCTGTCATAGTTCCCAAGGCCGTGACCACTGGTCCGAACCTGACCCATTCTGGATGATCGCGCAGCTCGCTGCTGTATCTTCCATGCAGGCCGAAGATGGGGGTAGAAGGCATGGCAGGCGGAGGGAGCATGGGGGCAGTCGCTGTCGATCCAGGCGGTGATACCGGCGGAGGATTGGCCAGGGAAGCAGGGAATGACGGGGGTTCAACGCCAGAGCGCCATGTGGCGAAAGGGCTGAGCGTAGCAGAGGAGCTTTGGGGAGCTGATCCCGTGGTAGTGGGCGCAGGTGATGGGGAAGCCATATTTGCGACCGAAAGATGAAATTAAGCTCCACAGAGAGCAAAGAGCAAAGAGAAGGAGATCGAGTGGAAACAGAGTTGATTATGAGGGGAGATGGAAAGTATGTACTGAAAGCGCAGAGAGCGGAGAGGGTATAAACAAAGTCCCCCACGGAAGGAGCCTCACGACTGCTGTTAAAATAACAAGAAACTCCCAGCCTTTCCAACGTGAAAGGGTATCTAGACCGAAGCAACAAATGAAAAACACATGCACGCAAACCTTCTATGACCGAATTCGCTATAAGATGAAATTGAAGCAGACGACAATTACTGACTCTTGGATGCAGACGGCACATCCTTTCCAGTCGAGGAAGCAGATACCCCTGGGTTCTGATCTGTCGAGGAAGCGCTGCTCACAGAAGACTGAACATTAGACGCAGGCTCAGGTGTCTTTTCATCACTCTGGCCAAGGGTCAGATAGGAGGAAACGCGCGACAGCCAACCGGTTGCAACTTTAGGCTCGTCAATCTCTGGAGCCTGCTCGTAGATATCCCGAGACAGGATTCTCTGCGAAGCCAGCTTGGGCATGTCACCGTGCTTCGCTCTCAGCTGAAGCAGCTCCTTCTCCAGTGCGACCAAAGCCTCACGCGCAGCCTCCTCTGATTGTTCCAGCTCTGCCAGACGTCCTTCCACCCCCTCTCGTCGTGTGCTCTCCTTATTGCGAGACCGCCATGACTCAAACAGGATCAGACCTCCGGCGACAGCGAACAGGAAGGACTCGGAGATAAAGTTGGCGCCGGACTCGATGGCCTTAGACTCGGATAAAGGTCGGATGCGGTAGTGGTGGGGTTTGGCCGCTTCCTCCGCGGCAGCCTTGGCCTTGGCTTCGGCCTCTTCCGCGGCTTTGGTGTCGGAGGCATTCTTGACGGTGGGCATTGAGGGCTTGTGCTTTCGGGCTTCTGCTTCGGCGGCTGCCCTTTTCTGGGAGGCGGCATTGTCACGGAGAGAGCCTAGTCGGAGGCGCATGTCGAATCGGTGGAGAGCTTGCGCCATAGAGACGCAGATGTTGCGAAATCGCTCATGTTCGCGTGCTTGGGCCTTGATTTGTGACTGCGGGGGTCAGCTGGGAGGTAAAGAAGAGTGTCATTTGGAGAGTGCATACAGCAATAGGTTTGGACAGAGTCCGAATGGCCAGGGAGGAGAGCTTCAAAGTCAATGACATGGCTGAAGCTTGGGAATGTGATGCTTTGAGCTCTGACGATGCTCTGAAAATCAGGCACCCGTCGCGGGTAGAGCTACGCCCCCAATTCACCTACAGGCACCCCGTTTCTTGGCATTCTTATTAATCATTTTCAATGTAAACAGGTCAACTGGTCGACCTACTAGATACCCACACTGCACTTTCTTTGGCAACCCTATAAACCTGGCGGTATTACACAAATTCATCATATTTCTAGTTAAAATGATGCGAGACTCATGTTCGTCTACGCTACCTAGATTCAATGCGCAGATAATGGTCTGATATCCTTTCAAACCTTTTCTTCTCGCACCTGATATCGCCTATACACATACAAGACCCACGAACGGTCACGTTCAAATGTTCTTGAAGTGCGGATAATCATCGCGCCCCGCCGTGATGACATAATGATAATCTGACGGGCCAATCGCGTGAATCTCTTTTTCATCTTTGAATCCCTCATGCCCACGGAGTATCACTATGCGCGTTTTGTGTATATGTAACTGGACAACAATCTAATGCCTGATGTTCATCCTTTGCCAGAATGCCTACATTCCGATCCCCGATGCAAGGCGCAACAGTCGAAGCATTGGATGTTGCCGATCTACTTGGCCAAAATGGGTCCCGAGCCCACAATTCGGAGAGCCCCGAGGGGCACATGCGAAACGAATATACTCCATATCCCACAGTGACAGGACTTTTCGAAAGGTAAATATGCCGTACCTGGGGACTAGTTCCCGAGGTCACTTCGGTGCTTGTCGCAACAATTGCACAATCTGCGACCAATCAGCTCATGCCTGAGAATTGGTCGGGAATTCCGCTGCAATCTCCAGAGGATTGCGTTGCAATCTGAATCAGCGCCTTACCCAGATAAGCTGCATTAACCTCATCCACCAGTCAGATGGTGTGATTGGTCCTGCAGACATCCACGGTTCAATTTCTTAGCTTCCAATCTTTTTTTTTCTTTACCTTCTTGTTTTCTGCATCGCCATGGCAGGGGAAATCGGGACCACCAAGACGGGCAGTCAATACGTCGTTCACGATGTGGAAAATGCTGCATCGGGTTCGGGATCGCAGGAAAACCCCGATCTGGGGGGTATCGTCACAGAGCATGAACACCGGAGCTTGGTCCGTGGTCTGGGGCAGCGCCATATTCAGATGATCGCTATTGCGGGTGCAATTGTTTGTGACCCAAGCCCGAAAAGCAAGTCTCTCACTAATGCTTCATAGGGTACAGGTCTTTTCCTCGGGTTGGGTGGCTCAATTGCTACTGGTGGTCCCCTTGGAGCCCTACTTGGCTACATGTTTGTCGGCCTGATCGTCTGCAGCATTCAATTTGCGCTGGGAGAGGTCGCGGCCTTGATGCCCGTCACTGGTTCATTTGTGCGCCATTCAGAGATTCTCGTCGACCCTGCGTTGTCGTTCGCCATTGGCTGGAACGTCGTCTATGGTTGCTTCCTCAGCGTCCCTAGTGAAATTTCCGCAAGTGTGGTGCTGATTCAATACTGGACCGACATCAACCCCGCAGTCTGGGTGAGTATCCTCATCGTGGTATCTGCGGTTGTCGCATTCTCGCTCATTCGCGTCTACGGCGAGGTCGAGTTTGTTTTCGCCATTCTCAAAATCCTCTTGGTCGTTTTCGTGGTCATTCTCGGCCTCGTCATTGACCTTGGCGGTGTTCCGGGGGTGCCTCGAAGAGGCTTCCATTACTGGAAAGACCCTGGTCCATTCGTCGAGTATATCTCCACCGGATCATGGGGCCGCTTTCTAGGGTTCTGGGCGGTCATGACCAATGCGGTGTACTCGTTTGCCGGTGTGGAATCGCTAGCTATGGCAGCTGCGGAAACCCAAAATCCGCGTCACAACATCCCCAAGGCCTGTAAACGGGTGTTTGCACGTGTTTCCATCTTCTATATGGCTGCAGTGCTGGTGGTAGGCATGGTTGTTTCCAGCGCCGATGAGCGTCTCGGCTCGGACTCCGGCACGGCGGCGACAAGTCCCTTTGTCATTGCTGCCAGTGATGCCGGTATCAAGGCCATTCCATCTGTTGTTAACGCAGTATGCTTGACTTCTGCTTGGTCGGCCTCTAACCAGAGCATGCTTGCCGGAACGAGAACTCTTTACGGTCTCGCAATCAAAGGCCATGCTCCCAAAATCTTCCTTCGCACAACATCATGGGGTATCCCGTACATGTGTGTTTTGGCGCAAGTTCTGTTCTCCTTCCTAGCATTTATGTGTGTATCCAACGATGCCATGGATGTGTTCTGGTGGTTTGTTGATCTAACCGCTGCTGGCACTCTGGTTTCATGGATCGCCATTTCACTGAACCATATTCGTTTGCTGAAGGCCTTGGACGCACAAGGCATCCCAGCATCTGAGCTGCCATGGCATAATCGCATCACCAGTATGTTCAGTCTCACATCCTGAAATCAACCCTGTCTAACAGTTCCTAGGATACACCACCTGGTTTGCACTGGTCTCTTGCACCATCATCCTCTTTACTGGAGGCTTTGCTGTATTCACAGCTGGAAATTGGGATCCCGCTTCCTTCGTTTCCTCATACCTGTGAGTGTTTTATTTTACTTGTTTGAATGAGTTCGCCCGACTAATTGGAAATTACAGGGACATCCCTCTTGTTCTTGCCGCGTACGGAGGTTACAAATTGATCCGTCGAACCGAGATCATTCCACTCAAATCGGTTCCCATTCAAGAAGCACTGGAAGAAGCTCACAACGACCCTGACAATGTTCCAATCGGGAAGGATACCATCTGGGCAAAGATGAACATATTCTGGGGCTAGTTTTGCTGCTGTTTCAAGCGCAATAATCATTAACTCCCGAGGTCAAGACTTGAGTGCAACGTCCAGATCATGGTATACATACAGCTTTTGATAATATCAACATCCCAAAATCATCCAGCTTCATATGCCTTAACCTTGTGATAGTTGGTGAACATGGATCCTTAGACCCATCCATGGATGGACTGGCCCGGGCGATAGGCTTTCGTTTCACCCCCGGCCTTCCGTATTGGGGTTAGCGCGACGGGTGTACTTGCTTCACCACCCGAACCGAATGCCCCAACCCCTCACAGCAAACGCTTTATACTGGCGACATACCATTTCACTATGGTGACGCACCAGAGGAAAAACGTACGCAATGATTCTCTGCCGGCTGATCGACGAGTGGCACACAAAGGTAATGTTCTTGTTCCAAGGTTCTAATCAAGCTAAACCAGCCGCTAACAATGGCAGATTGTCGTACTTGTCAGAAGCGCCGTATAATATGTGATAGAACTTTGCCGCAATGTCGGAAATGTGATGTTCGCGGCTTCACGTGTCCTGGCTTTCCATCTGTTATTCTCAGATGGGACCAAGGGATAGCCAGCAGAGGGAAGTTCACTGGATGCAAGTTGCCTCTTCTGGACGAACATAAATCCCCCAAAAAGCAAGGGAACGATCGTGCGCGGCCCCTTGACCACCAGACTTGGATTTCGACGATTTCCTCTTCTCCGGTGGATGAACTAGAGCTGGCGCGTCACCAAGTTTCGACTTCGCTTTGCCAACTATTGCTAAGACATTTCATTTCAAACGTTGCTCCACGTCTTACATGGTTTGATAGTCCACAGAACCCCTGGAGGAGTCTCATTTTGCCACTGGCAAATAAGTCTACCTGCTTCCGACTGTCTATAATGTGCCTTTCATCCGCTCATATCACCGCAGTATCTGATCGGATTGAACAGAATGCAGCGGTTTCGCAAGTCAATCGGCATCTCCGCGAGGGAACTTTACATACTTTGACCCAAAAGATGCGGTCTCACATGCTTGAAACTTCATATCCATGGAGTAGCTACACAGGCTTTCTCTCAATGGTTGAGATACTAGCTTCTATGCTTGCCCTCTGCTACAGCGAGATATTGATCCCGAATTCGAAAGAGTGGGGACTCCATCTTCAAGCTTGTCGAGTTATAATCGACAGACATAGTTTACAGACTGATACAGCCCAGAAGCAAAGTAACTTCATCCATTTCCTCGTTAAAGAGGTCTCTGATCTCTTAGCCTGTGGCAATTTCTCGATATTCTCTCGACATGCCGAGTATGCCACAGCGCCATATCGCCCAAATAGCTCGGATACTCAATCTTGGGGCTTCTTGAACTTGATAGACGAAATCACAGTCACCGAAAGATCGAGGTACAATCACTTTGCCCGAAATCGAAGCCCACCGCCAGTGAACATGAACCATTGGCACGTCAGACTTGATGAAGCATACGAGAAAGCCACCCATATGTTGGACTGGTTACCTTCGTCCGGAAAGTCTCAACATCAGTATTCTTCTGCCATAGTGAAAGCGCACTACTATGCAGTGTCCATCTACTGCTATCAGGCGTTGGAGCCATGTGGAGATTCAGTCATCGAATCCCGGAAACCCTCTATTGAAAATTTGCTTGAGACAATAAAGTGCGCTACCTTAGAGCCGCAGTCTGCATTTGCTCACGATGTCTTCTTCCCTCTTTTCATTGCAGGCACAGAATGTCGAAAGGACAAAGTCAGACAGCAGCAAATTGAGAATTTCTTCCAAGAATCAATATTTGCAAGTGGGTTCTGGTGCAATGATGCCGCGCGGAGCTTTCTACGCGCGTTTTGGAAAAATTCAAGTGAAGGCGAAGAAATGAATTGGATCAGCTTTGCCCGCAAGAATGAACATGAAATCGGCTCCTTCGTGGTGTTCTAATCCACTGTCTCATGATTATGAAGGACTGACATGATAGTCCGATGCTGGATGAGATATCACATGTTGATAGTTTCGTCATCTTCAACACCAAAGAGAACCCTCATGGGATCTTGGTAATCCAAAAAGCCCACCCCCGGATCGCAGACGCCATATCCCATCAATCGTTGAACTTGTGGGCTCATTTTCCTCGCCTCTTCGAGTGGGATCTTCAGAAATTGGTTTTCGGCTGGGCGCAAGATCGGCTTGCAGAGAAATATTCCGACTGTCTCACGATATTGATCTCTGTGAAAGTGTGAATATTTGTATCAGCAGAATTGCAACATTGCGATCACTGGTCTCGGCTGATGGTAGAAGACGGAAAAGTCTTCCACATTGACTTACTGAGTGATGTTGGAGCCCCCAGCATGGTAGGTGTTGCCCAAGAAGATGAAAGCATCGCCTGGTTCAAGCTCCGCAGGAACAGCTTCACTATACAAAGGCTGTCGATCTGGCCCCCATAGATGAGAACCGGGGATTGCGATAGTTGCACCGTTTTCCTTGGTTGTCTTGGTCAAGGCTGTGACACAACCGATCATCGTCGGGGCATCTCCCGGCTTAGGATGGTAGTCGCTAGTGATCCACGTCAGTCTGTGGTCTCAGCACAAGTTCGGTGGTATGCATACTTATCGTCACGGTGCAGAACTTGTTGTCGGCCACCAGGATTCACGCGAAACCCAACCGTGGAAGAGATGATTGGCTTCCCACTCACAGTCTCTTGATGGTCACCTCTCCAAAAGGTATGATTGGACGAAACAAGGGAATTTGCAATGGCGATATAGAGTGGGCTGCATGCAAGCTCCCTACAGGACTCGGAAATGCCCATCAAGCCAGTCGCTCGCTGTGTGGTCGACGGAAAGAACCCTGACTTATCAGGGATGTCACCGTCAAAGTGAGGCTTCAAGTCAGTTTGAATCTGCTTTGCCAAGGCACTGGTGATCAATCCTTCGATGATGACACCACCATCACGTTGGATGATATCGATTGCCTTTCCTGGAGTGGTGGATGGATCCTTAGCATCAAGTCGGGCAAGAGTAGCTTTTGACTCTGACATGATGGGGGAGAGATGATTGTGAAATATCTTTCAAAGAAGTTGAGAATTTTTCGGAGCCGGAAATGTGAATCAAGGAAACTTTTCTAGACTTATAGGTCAAGTGAAAATCACACCGTGCAGAGACCATCCCCAAGATGTCAGCCCGGATGAGAAACTGAGGGATTCATAGCTCAGAAAACCACGTAGACTCTGTATGACTCTGCCAATAGAAATTGGCTTATAGACGAAGTAGCATTCAGTAGGTCGGGAGAGAAACTATGTGCCTAATGCGGTCTAGCGCAAAGTCGAGAGATTAAAATGTGGAGAAAAGACCCGTGCACGCTAGTCCCGATTAGCCAGGCCGGCTGAGAAAAGCAGAAAGATGCCTTGGATTTCAGGCATAAACTTCACTCTTGTCAGTGGTCATGTTCATGCTCAGTCCTTTTTTGCGTGAAGTAACGAATGTAGCATTTTGTATAAAACTCAGGCTTTTTTTATGATTTTTGAGAGTTCAAACTTAGCCACTTCTGTCAGTACCTGTCATTCCTCGCAGTGCTTCTAACGCGGTACATGCGGTGTCTTCGGTGGATACAGCACTATCGACGGGTGCAGTACCAATAAGGCAGCATATGTGGCACTCTCGGTACCTGCGGTGTTTGGGGTAGACTAGTCACCAAGTCGACATGGTGGACACAAAAGTGCTATTTTACGCTGAATTACAAGAGAGAGCTCTGTAGAAACAGGATGGAGGTATCAAAAGGGTCATTCCCAAGGTTCTTTGGCGTAGTCTAGGAATAGGCTAAGAGGTGTGGCCACATGCTAATTGTTTTCAACGACTAATCTTCTCTGGCAAAGAGGGCCAAAATTTCTGATCTGTCATGGACCGCTGCAAAATCCAGCGGCGTCTGTCCCTCATTGTTCTCTTTCCACGGATCAAGCCCCAATTCCACCAACATGGAAAAGAGCTTCTCAATGTGGCCCCATTCATCACACTCACCATCATCTCGACGTGCAATGGCATGGAGAAGACTTTCCCCATTGTAATCAATCTTGTGGATGTCGTGCTCGGCAAACATCTTCTGACAGTCCTCGGGGTTAGAGGGGGAGGGCCCCCGGTCGAGGAAATCGTCAAATTGATATTTGTTGGCGTCGACAAAATAGAAGATTGGTGTTCTCCCCTTATTGTCTCGCAGTTCAGGGTCACACCCAGCCTCCAAAAATCGCTGATAAAGCCTAGAAGTTAGACTGAAATAATCTTTCCCATAATACTGCTGGATCTCCTCCTCCCGATCCTCATTGCTGGCATTCATGAGGGGCACGGCTAGGAAGTGAAGTGCTCCTCGGCCATCTGGATGCACATCGAGGGGGTTTGCGCCAGCGTCCAGCAGGGCCTTGATTATTGCGAAGTACTTGGGAGAGCTCACTCCGCACCACTTCGCAAGCTCTTCCAATACGTTGCATAAGGGTGTCGCGCCGGCAGAGTTTCGTGGCGAGATATCGACTCCATGATTCAAAAGTTCTTTCACGGCTGTCTCATTCCCAACATGGGCAGCATGATGCAATGCAGTAGAGTCCCAATGGTCAACGAGATCCGGACGAGCACCTGCCTGAAGCAAGTCTGCAACCTTGGTGCGCCAATCCTGTCTGCACATACAAGCTCTTATGAGAGGTGTTCTGCCTTGAGCGTCAAGAGTGTTGATATCAATCCCCATTGCTAACATGGGCCCCACAACTCCACCCTCTTCACAAATCTCATGCAATACAGAAGACTGCCCATCCTTCATTGAGGCATGTGGATCAGCACCATATTTCACGAGGATTTCAACACTCTTTTCGCATTTGTACTGCCCGGCAGCCAAAAAGAGGGGCCGAGTTGAATCTGTGCCATTCGGGTTGACACCCGACTCCAGCAGGAACTCAAGAGCTTCCGGGTCAGTGTCTTTGGGACACAGCGTGACAGAAAGTAGATCTGTACCTCTCGATAGATCAGCTCCGTGGTCAACAAGCATTTTCAGAATGTTGATGTCTCTTTTGGCCTCCAAGGCAATTTTCAATTGATTAGGATCAGCCCCGTTTTGCAGAAGAATTTCAAGTAACTGAGCGCCCCAAATATTCCACTTTTCAGACCTTCGGCAGCTGTCTCTGGATGTTCCAAAGTTGAGGCACATGTACAGGGGAGGTGAATGAACTCCAACGTTGGGGTCAGCACCCGCACCCAGGAGGATTGAAAGTGCTCGAGGGTACCACCATGCCTCGTGCTGTGCTAAATGGTCCACTGATGCGAAAAAAAATTGATTTATCTTCAACGGCGGCCAGTTCCTTGACAAGGACCTTCACCATCTGAGTGTTGCAAGATCGCTGGCGAGTCGCAGATTCCAAAAGCCGACTTCCCATGGAAGCAAAGTCTTCCACATACGGAATCATGCGGTCCATCGTGGATGCTAGGCCCCAGCTTGCAACGTGAGACATCAATGACTCCCCATCGGGTCCCGAAATCTTGAGATTATTGGTTCGCAAAATATCTTCAACTAGGCGTGCGTCGCCTGTTGACACAATCTGTTTCAACAAAAGGGTCCAGGCTTCTGGTGTTCGGGTTTTAAGAGCCTGCTTGCGGATGAAGGCCAACGGAGAGTGATATGGCGTAGTTGAGAGTTTGCTGTCGCACTGAGCCATGGTTTTCAATTCTTCGAAGACAGGAAAACACCCCAGACTGGCAGCCACATCTGACACCGTGTAACCATTACTGTCTATCGTCGATGGGTCTCCTCCAGCAGAAATAATTAGAGCAACAACTTGACGTATGTCCCTGAAAGTCTGGTCAGGAAGTTGCGGTTGGGAAACCGTATCCCAATCGTTAGAACCGATTGAAACGGCCTCGTCTTGCTTTGCGTTGACAGTCTTTTTACACAGAAACTCCGCAGTTGCATGCAGGGGTGTTTTACCGTCTTCATCCTGGAGTTGAGGGTCTGCGCCAGCATCAAGCAAGAATTGAACAGATTCTTGACAGCCCGCTCGACAGGCCTCGTGCAATGGGGATCGCCCTCTAGAGCACAACTCGTTCACTGACCATTGGCTCTTCTTATAGCTCTCAAGAATCAGACCCACGATGTTGCTTTCCCCTGCTTCAGCGGCGAGGTGCAGAGGTGTGCGCTTCTTGTTATCCTCGGCTCGAATATCAGCGCCATTTTGAATCAAGGTGAAAGCGTAGATATCTGATCCAGAAGATGCAAAATGCAAAGGCGTGCGTCCGTCATTATCGCGAGCGTTGATATCGAGCCCCTTGGAAGACTCAAGGAGAAAGTCCAGAGCCTGGCCTCTCTCTTCCTTCTTCTTGAGTTCTCCCACTTTGTTGCTGGCTGCCAGATGCAATACAGTTTGACCTTCGCAATTTGTTGAATGATAAGAGAGCCCGAGATCAGCGAGTCCCTTGGCGCGGGGCTCTAGCGCTTTCCACGCTTCAAAGCAGTTACTCACACCAACAAGCTCGTGAAGAATGGTGTTTCCCGCATGATTAGTTGCATGAATGCTCGCGCCAGATTCGATCAATTTTTGGATGAAAGACCAAGATCTTTCAGGATGCATCCAGAAGGAATCACGCTCTGCCTGGAAGGCGTAATGCAATGCTAACGTTTGTTTAATACTGATGTTGCAAACAAGTTGATTGCTAATTTGCTCACCTGTTTCCCCTTCATTATCCACGGCTTCCACATCGCCACCCAAACGCAAGATTTCATCGACGAGAGAAAAACAGAAGAAACCTTGGTGGTTCAATGTAGTAAGAAGAGCCGTTCGTCCCAAAAGATCTCGATCTTCCAACATTGCTCCATTCTTGACAACCTCCTGAAGAATCTCAATACTCTGCGACTCTCGAGCAAATTTGTTGCCTTGTCGAAACAAGAATTCAAGGAGAGGTGTTCTACCATCATTGTTCCGAGCATGCAAGTCTCCAAAGGAACACCAAGTCTTGATACATGGGGTTATATCCTCCTTATTTGCATTAGAGACTCGTGAACGAAAGTTGTGATGAAAAGCTGTGTTTCCGTTGCGACTCCTTTTTGAGAAATCCGCTTTCATGTCGTGCCACAGGCAGAGCTCGATGTGATCTAAACACGGAGCCATGAGCATGAGGGGTGTCATACCATCTGAGTTCCTCGCAGAGTTGATATCAGCCCCGCCTTTCACTAGAGCCTCTGCTATCTTTGAAGTAAGTTTGGTGGAGTAGAGTGGCGAGGATCCTTGAAAGTCAAGCAAAGCAGCATTTGCGCCACGATCGAGAAGAGTGGTGACAAAATCGAGGGACTCTGAGCCATGATTTGAAGTGGGAAACTCGGGCCAGTAAAAGAGAGGTGTGCGCCCTCGATGATCTGTTGCGTCAATGCCACAGCCTGAACTCAAGAGCAGGTCCAGTGTCTCAATCCACGTAGACCTCTGAGGCGGATTCCAGACATGAGGGAGGTTTCCAGTGGCTAGCCCATGCAAAGGGGAGTAGCTTGGCCATACTTTGTCTTGATCATCCCTTTCCAAGTTATATGGCGGCTCACGGGGCCACTTGAGATTCATGGACCTCAAGTTGACGTCTGCTCCGTGGTCCAACAAAATTTTGACTGTTTCATAGTCCCGTTGCATAGCGGCTAGATATAAAGGCGTATTTCCATTGAGGTCGCGGCGGTTGATCGTTAGCCGAATTACCTCATTTTCCAGTAAAACAGCCACCACTTGTGATTTTCCAGCCCTAGAGGCAAGATGAAGGAAGCCATCGCAGAGGTATGATGAATCGTGATGATTCATCAGCTCCTGGGCGGCTTCCACACATCCATCGTGGCATGCAAATTCAAACGGCGTGGTCAATTTACGTGATTCCTCATAGCTCACGTATTTACCCAGGAGCTCAGATTCAAATATCTCCATCGATCCATGTGGACCCCGAGGAATAGTTTTGAGTTCAACTCCTCCACCTATCAGGGCGCGCAAGGACTTGGGGTGATTCAACTCAGTTGCATAAAGCATCAGGTCTTTGTGACGACCCATGTCAGGTTTTGCCCCATGCTCCAGCAGTAAAGTGATGACCCGAGCGTGATTTCTCTCCACAGCAGACTCGATTGGCGCAGTATTATTGAAGTCAACGGAGTCAGGACTGACTCCTTTGCGGATGAGGTATCTCACGAAGGCAAGAATTCCACAATATGCAGCATTGTGTAGGGATGTTCCTCTCTTAGGTACATGGCAGTCAAAGAATGGCCACAATACCTTCCAAGCCTCGTACTTGTGAGTTCCATCTGTGCAGAACTCGTCGAGGAAAGGTAGCAGTTCACCATCAAATTCGACTGCTTTGGATGCATGAAGGGGCCATTCCACAACTGCATAGCGTAGGAAGTAGAACCGCAGTGCGAATTCTCTAGTGGACCACTCATCGGGCCGCTTCGGCTTGGTGTCAAACTCATCTAGACAGCCATTGGAAAGATAGTTGATGCATATCCTGGTTATCATTCCGTGTACTGTAGGAGCATGGAATCCCGAAAATTCGCGCTCGTTGTTGGACATTTGCGTATGGGTGACATCTCGATCGAGAACGAATTCAGTCAGTGAATGGTGGATAATTTGAATTACCCCATCTTCACAAATCTCCAAAAGAGGGCCACATGTTGTTCGAATAGCAAGTTTTGCGTCCTGGTCTTCGCTGAGTCCACCACGGTCGGGAAGAGAATCAACCATGACAGCTAATTCAAGGAGGCGCATCGGCCGGGCAGAATGGGTGATCCATTGGAGAATAAATTGTTGGAATGCAGTCGAGGTTCCCGAGCGAGCGGCGTGGTCACGAAGAAGCTCTGTATACATGTCCCCAAGACCGTCTGGGAGAGTCTTGATGTTGACTAACATGGACTCCGGGTGCAGTAACAGCTGGTCCAACATGAGTCTGGAATATAGAAACAGGCCTTGTCCCCTATCGCAAATTGCTTGCTTAACCTCCTGGATCTTCTCTTGGGGAAGATCTAGATGGGCATCTCTCAATCGCTGTGTGATGTAAACAGCAATATCGCGATCCACATTGCGACGATCGAGACGCAGATCAACCAAAGAGGTCCCCTTCAAATGCTTCTCCACATGTGGAACCTGGCGACTAGTAAGAATCAATTTGATTGAACCGGAAGATTGGCGGCCTAGATTGAGAAGATCTTGGAAGAATTGATCATTCCCTTGTTCCATTTCATCTAGTGCATCAACAACACAGTGGACCTTTCCGATGGATCCCATAGCGGTCGCCATGCATTTCCACAGTTTCTCATATGGCACCGATTCAACGGATGAGTTCTGCGTCTGTAATTGACTCAGCTGTGACTGGAGCCAAGGGGAATACTCCAGCATCTCATGACAAAAATCCTGCATCAGCGACCGAGGGGATCGATTTGCCTGGATGATCTCGCGAAAGAAGAAAAACAAAACAGGACCATCTTTTAATCGTCGAAAGCGACTGATGAAGCTCGCCGCAACGACTGACTTTCCACAGCCAGGAATGCCTCGGATCCAGAGATTTCCAACTTTGGATTGACTCCATTGGTGGTATTGCTCTGTTTCCAATATCCATTCGCCGGTTCCCGCGGCATGAGAGTTGAGATGCTTTTTATACTCGCTGGCTGGAGTCTCTGAGTCTGTGGGGCTCAGCCACGCTTTGACTTTCTGGAGGGACTCTGTTGACAAAGGCGCAATTTGTTCTTCGTCTTTTAGCATATTAGCTAGGTATACCACGAGACGGTTTATTTTTTATTACCTTCAGCAGCCATTTTACCACTCGGGATGTCAGAAAGTGATGTTGTTGGAGAGAAATGAAAAATTCAGACGCTAGTCCTCTGTAGTAGAAAATGTTAGTACTGTGTCTCAGGGTCCACAAAGTGGCGAACCCGATTCAGGCATAGCGTGGCCCGATCAGTAGTATTGAGAGACGTGCATAGCTTCGTTTGGCTCGCAATTTTGTTTTGTTCTGTGCTTCCAAAGCCTTGTCGATAGACTTGTTTATTCTCAGAGCTATTACCATGGGTGGTGTGCTCAGACGGGAGGTCTGTCTCACGGCGGGTGGGCCCGTGCCGCCCGGGGCTGGACCCTGAGGCTGAAGTTCTGGAGCCCTCAACCACCTTGCAAATCACTTGTGGGAGTCAATCTCCACGGTGAGAGAAAGTGAGTCATGGCCACCGTTTAGTAGAGATCTCTGTTGTAGGCTGTGGTGAGCCAGAGCTTCGCGGTCGGGATAGTCGGAAGGGGCGGCGCTCATAAGTCTCTCTTCGCAGACCAAACGGTGACTTGAAATCCTCGTCTGGGTAGAGACAGCCTGTGTTGTCTTCTAGCTCGGCGCGGAATCTTCCTGGGCAGCTGGAGAGTCGACAAGTCGGCCATTGGGAAGGTGGTCAGTTGTTTGTCATCACCTGGCCATCCACC